>OY856362.1:8727909-10117061 GCA_963693475.1 Ectropis crepuscularia | reverse complement strand
TTGACCCTGTAATACAAGAAACAATAGGGTACCGGACTGGGTCAAAAATACACCATCCTAATTAGTCTGTCAGCTAGATCATGGAAAAATATTGGACACGTATTTTTTGTTTTATAATATTAAAAATCGTCAAAGATATTATGGACCATCAAACTTCGAGAGTGGGGGGTCGCGACGTCACTCGTGAGTAAAAATCTACTCACAAGTGACGTCACACGAAACTTTGAAGCGCTGTATCTTCGTCATTTTTTGTCTGTGAAACAAAAGAAAAAATACGTGTACAATATTTTTTTGTAATCTAACTAATGGGCTACTTAGTTTTTTTGCGGATTGTACCCTATTATACATTGTGACGAATTTTTTTCGTGAAAAAATTTAAGCTGACGCGAATCACATGGTTTTTGATCACGCAAAAACGATTTTGAGTGCACCTTATGAAATGTTCACTTCCATAACTGAAGTTAGAGTGTAGCTAATAAGTGCATCGCCGATCAGCGCCTGCGCTCGTGCGCTTGCTCTTTTGCAGCGATGCGAGAGAAACCCGCGGAACCAGCTAGTCGCAGCCACCATGGCTGCGGCTTTCCTAGATACCGCGGAACATATATCTGCATATTTTTTTTAAAATGAAAACTTCTTTAGGCTCGCGCGCCTAGACAGATTTGTCGTGGGCTGTGCATTGAATTCATTCGTCACGCTCGGGTATGATAAGAAAGCTTCGGGTAAACTCGGGACCATAGCCATTGGCCATCTAGAAATAACCAATGGGAAATGCTACCAGGCCACGCCCTCCAGTTTCACCCACGTAGTTACCAAAGTAAGCTATCAAATTCTGAGTTATAAGTTTTCACTTCTATCGGCAGTTACTATGACTGCCAATATTTTTTTTTTCTTTTGTAGGTTTTTTTCTTTTTTTTTTTATAGCATAGAGTGACGAGACGAGCAGGTCATGTGCCTGATGGTAAGCAACATGCCTGCCACATAACAGCACAGTAACACGCAGCTATTGGAACATGATAGTTCAAATCATTACCTAGCACTGCACTGCGCTCGTCACCCAGAGATCTAAGATATTATGTCTCTAAGCCCTGTAATTTCTCTGGAATCATTGCCCTTCAAACCGGAACACAGTAATGTTTGCACATTACTGCTTGGCGGTAGAATATTTGGCAAAGGTTTACACTTGACACCCATCTCGCCTGACGAATTCTAGCATCACGCCTCGAGCGTTTCAATTCAATTCACAGCCCACGAAAAATCTGTCTAGGCGCGCCAAAAGAAGTTTTCACTTTAAAAAAAATGTGTCCTATATTATTCCATAATCTAGCTGATGGAATTAGGATTGTATACTTTTAACTCATTATGTCAATTCTATCTCCACAGGTGGTGGAGAACAGTGAAGGCTCCCGCACCACACCATCGCACGTGGCGTTCTCGAAGGAAGCTGAACGCCTAGTCGGCATGCCCGCGAAGAGGCAGGCCGTCACGAACAGTGGCAACACGTTCTACGCGACCAAGAGGCTGATCGGACGCCGCTTCGACGACCCCGAGGTCCAGAAGGATTTGAAGAATCTCTCTTACAAAGTCGTTCGGGCCTCCAATGGAGACGCTTGGGTGCAAGGTAACTAACATACTTTCTGTACCGGTAAGATTATTTTGCTAAGGTTTGGTAAGGACGGTTTGTTGTGGAAATCTAGAGGGGAGGCTCTAAATTATAGGAAAAAAAAGGGTTAAACAACTAATATGGGAAACAGATAGGTTACAAATAGTGGGAATACGTTCTACGCGACCCTGAGGTCCAGAAGGATACGAAGAATCTCTCGTACAAAGTTGTTCGGGTTTCGAATGGCGATGCATGGGTGCAAGGTAACTGTAACATACTTTATGTACCGTTAAGATTCTTTCGCTAAGGTTGCTGGAAACCGATGCTTGAAGGTTGCACTGGACAGTTCATTGTGGTAATCTAGAGGGGAGGCTCTATAGCTCTATACTATAGGAAAAGAAAGCGTTAAATAACTAAAATGGGGAACAGTTAGGTTATGAATAGTGGGAATACGTTCTACGCGACGAACAGGCTGATCGGACGCCGCTTCGACGACCCCGAGGTCCAGAAGGATATGAAGAATCTCTCATACAAAGTTGTCCGGGCCTCGAATGGAGACGCTTGGGTGCAAGGTAAATATAACATACTTTATGAACTGGTAAGATTCTTTCGCTAAGGTTACTGGAAACCGATGGTTACAGGTTGCACGGGACTGTTTGTTGTGAAAATCTAGAGACGGTCTATGTTCAGCAGAGGACGTCTTTGCGGCTGATGATGATGATGATGATTCTGTTCTGGTGTCCGCCTGGGAAAATACCACCTTAAATTAAATACCTTTGGCAGTTATTCTACCTTCAAGCAGTAATGTGAAAACATCTTATTTATGTCTTTGGGCGACGAGTAGTAGCAGTACTAGGTAAAGATTGTACTTTTTATATTCAATAGCTGTGTCACTGTGCTGTTATGGTCAGCCATTTTGCTTACCAAGCAAAATACCTGTTCGTCTCGTCACTCTATAGCTCTATACTATAAAAAAAATATGACATTGTCTTGTCATAGATAAGATACAGATAGTTCAACTCATCTGTGCGCGCGGCGCTATGTGTGCGTGCGCTTGTAATTATACAACTTTCATTTGTGTGGCAGTGGCGCGGCAGTCGTCGTCCGAGCAAAACGTGACGAGCATACAAAGTAGCTGTATATGTACAACTAGCGGCACGTAAGTCTAGCGCTGAGGGTACTGTGGAGGGGAGGGCTGCGCATGTTGACCGCCATACTAAACTCATGCGCAGCCAACCCCTCCACACTTCCCTCAACGATAGACTTATATGCCGCGACCTGTACAAGCTTACCCACACATAGGCCCGCGCGCACAGATGAGTTGAACTATCTGTAACATCTTAGATCTCTGGGCGACGACCGTAGTGCAGTGCTAGGTGATGATTTGGACTCTTCATGTTCCAATAGCTGCGTGGCACTGTGCTGTTATGTGGCAGGCATGTTGCTTACCATCAGGCACATGTCCTGCGCGTCACGTCACTCTTTATTAAAAAAAGGGTTTTTAGAAGGTAGATATACCAAACTAATCAGCTGATTTATTTAAAAATAAAACGCATCGCCGATCAGCGCCTGCGCTCGTGCGCTTGCTCTTTTGCAGCGATGCGAGAGAAACCCGCGGAACCAGCTAGTCGCAGCCACCATGGCTGCGGCTTTCCTAGATACCGCGGAACATTTATTCAGGAGATAAAAGAATAAACAAGTTTAAAGCATTTTTACTTTATCGCCGAACCGGAGACCCCGTGTTCAAAACCACGCGCACCACAGTCTTTTCGAAGGCATGTGCGTAATGCCGCTAACTTAAAAACGGTGAAGGAAAACATCGTGAGGAAACCGACATGTACCTAGAATCTCTCGAAGTCATATGTCATCCACCAACCCGCACTGGGCCAGCGTGGTGGATTATGGCCTTGACTCCCTCCTTGCGAGAGAAGGCCGTCGAGTCCCAGCAGTGGGAACATTTAGTGGGATGTTTATGCGGCTTTATGCCAAAGCTTTTTAAGTCTGTGGAACATAGTCCTTGAAACCGGAACACAGTGTTTTTCACCATGTTTTCACATTACATTGTACAACTGTCCAAAAGTGTAAAATACTTCCCCAGGCGGAATCTGCATGGAGTACACTACCACTACAAAAACTATAAATATATATCTACAGTTAATGAGACATAGCTACAACCTATACTGTTCTTCAATTAGGAACTAAATAATCAAACATATTATGTACTTCCCCACAGGTAGTGATGGTAAAGTCTACTCCCCATCTCAAATCGGTGCCTTCGTTCTCATGAAGATGAAGGAGACAGCGGAGGCGTACCTCAACACTCCGGTCAAGAATGCAGTGGTCACTGTCCCGGCCTACTTCAACGATTCTCAGAGACAGGCGACTAAGGATGCTGGTAAGCTTTTTAATCCGTCAGTTGAGACTCATTTTAAGATAAATTCTATTAATTGATTTCACTATGTAGTTCATCGTTTTTTTTATACTGCTGTGGCAAAAATGTTTAGATGATAAAACTTCACTTGTGATTTGTTTTGTCAAAACTAACCTCAAAATTCTTGAAGGTAGATTTTTTTTTAATGTTTTTCACACGAGTCATATCCAGCGCCGAGCCCATATTGGCTCCCTGCCGCTTGACGGGTTAGTAACGATAACGGTTTTTTAGGCACAACATAGTTGGCGAAATAGGGTCCACCTGGGTTATACCCCACTGAGATATCGAAAAGAAATGTGTTGTTCTGGAAATCCATATCCTCATCCACATCCACATATAGTAGACATTTGTTTTGGATAAAGTCTTGCCTCTTTAGGCCGTTAAACGTTTTGTAAATAGTTAAATATAAAATGCATCGCCGATCAGCGCCTGCGCTCGTGCGCTTGCTCTTTTGCAGCGATGCGAGAGAAACCCGCGGAACCAGCTAGTCGCAGCCACCATGGCTGCGGCTTTCCTAGATACCGCGGAACATTTATTCAGGAGATAAAACAACAATGATTAACTTTGCACTCAATTTTCGATCCGGTTCTTAAATCGCAGCCGAAATATCTTGATTAATTGGTTCGTTAAATGGACCTGGATCTGTCAGCATATTTTGTGAGACGAACTTCTTAGCATTCCATGGATTCACCGTGCGGGGTGCAGGGTCTATCGTGTGGCATCTTGTAGCCATTCAAGTATTACGTAAACAGATTTACTAGGGTTATTTACCCCCTTGTCAGCAAAAGTAAGCAAAACTGTTACTATCTGATGGTAATTGCAATTTTAAGGTGACATAATGGAACAAGAATTGTTTGTTTAAGTGTAAAGGTTAGGCTTAATCACCCGACTGAAAGAAGGGTTATATTTTTTGAGTGTATCTTGTATGTTTGTAAATTTCTTTATTCCCACGTGTCTTCGAAACAGTTGGATGTATTTTGACAGTTAAGGTATCGTTAGATTCGTCTCAATCACCCAAGTGTCCTTACAGCCAAGCCACACTAGCTACTTTTAGCAGCGGCGACAGGCGACAGAAGCTGCGTCACGCTTCAAAAAGTAGCTGCGCTTGACGTCTAGTCGCTGCATCCCGCTTCAAAAAGTAGCTAGTGTGGTCAGGGCCTTAGATAGTGTATTGATTGTATGTTACATAACTTTTTTTAGCTGTTGTTTTTTGCTGTCGGGTTTTTTTAAATGAAAGTTATTTTAAAAATATCTTGTGCTGTTCAGGTCAAATCTCCGGATTGAACGTGTTGCGTGTGATCAACGAACCTACAGCGGCCGCACTCGCCTACGGCATGGACAAGACCGACGACAGAATGTAAGTTATTTATCAAAATGTATGGATTTTCATCTATACTAATATTATAAAGAGGAAAGATTTGTACCTATTTTTGTATGTTTGTATGTTTGTAATGAATAGGCTCCGAAACTACTGGACCGATTTCAAAAATTCTTTCACCTTTGGAAAGCTACATTATTCCCGAGTAACATAGGCTACGGCAGATGGCGCTGCAGTTGATATCTAGGTTATTATTCGAGCGAAGCCGGAGCGGGCCGCTAGTTTACTATAAAATTATTTTTAACAGACTTCAAAAAGGAAGAGATTCTGGGAAGGTTATTTTTTGAAGAGAAAACTTCTTTTGCCGCGCCATAGACAGATTTTTCGTGGGCTGTGAATTGAATTCTGGCGTCACGCTCGGGAATGATAAGAAATCTTTGGGTTAACTCGGGACAATGGCCATTGGCCATCTAGACTTGCGTCAGCATTTCCCCTGGGGGAAATGCTCATGGCCACGCCCTCTGGTTTCACCCTTGTAGTTTCCAAAGTAAGCTATCAAATTCTGAATTATAAGTTTTCACTTCTGTCGGCAGTTCCTATGGCTGCCGATATTTATTTTGTGGTAGCTTCTGATGAAATTTGGTCGAGATTCTAAATTTGTTGTTAAATTGAAGTCAGTTTTTCATTTTTTCAGATAAATAAAATATTGTTTATTAAGGCGACAATCAAATATTTAAGGGGCCATACAAAAATGTTGTTTTTGCTTGAAATTCATAATAATCTAAATAAAAATCTTGCAGTAATTCTTTGATAGATCGAAGCTGACGAGTTATACATACATATTTACATCCACAGCATCGCCGTATACGACTTGGGCGGCGGCACTTTCGATATCTCCGTGCTGGAGATCCAGAAGGGAGTGTTCGAAGTGAAGTCCACGAACGGAGATACCCTGCTCGGTGGAGAGGACTTTGACAATGTGATTGTCAACTTCTTGGTCGACGAGTTCAAGAGAGATGTGAGTATGCAAATGCACATATTCAATGCAAATGCACATATTGTTGCTGTCAAACCAGTTTCTACTGCATGCCATAAGTAAAACTTGAGAAATGAATTATTATTAAAAATTTTGATTTACCCCTACTATCTTGGATTTGAAATTTGTACAGTATGCTACTAGTCCTGCCCTTTCATTCGATACCCACATTGAGGTAGTGGAAAAAAAATGTAATTCGCCATTTTGTGGTGGTGGCCATCCTGGATTTGAAATTTGACCTAGTGTCTGGTCTGGTGTCTGGAATGGTATTCTTGTATTCTACTAGTTAAACCCCCTTTCATTTGATACCCATGTTGGGGGAGGTTGTGAAAAAATATTTTATCTGCCACGCCATCTTGAATCGATATTAACCAAACATAGTTAAGAACCACCGCCAGGATACTAAGCTTTAATATAAAAAACGAATTCAATCCGTTTGGGCTATACGGTGCCACAGACACGCACACATACAGACGTCGACGTCAAGCTTATAACACTCCTCATTTTGGTTGAGGGTTAAGACATTCTCATGTAAAATTTTATTAGCAATTATTTTAAACGAAGCTACATACATAATTATATTAAAGTTATATTGTACTTTACTTCAATTCATTTCTAGGTATTTATTTCTAGTAATAATTTTACTATGAACAGATTTTAATTTGAAAATATTTTGGTTTTTATGCACATAGAACATATATGTTCTAGCGCTCATAGTTTGCCGTATAATGCTTAGACTCAATTGGCTGTTTTTAAATATACCAAAGCTTGAGTAAACTAGTCAGTATAGTAAAAATGTAAAATTGTCAAAACGCAGTGCATACAGCAGATTTTGGTTTCGCAACGACGATATTCAACTCACTACATACATACAAAATTTCGCATATAATATTAGTAGTATTATTACGCATCGCCGATCAGCGCCTGCGCTCGTGCGCTTGCTCTTTTGCAGCGATGCGAGAGAAACCCGCGGAACCAGCTAGTCGCAGCCACCATGGCTGCGGCTTTCCTAGATACCACGGAACATTTATCTACTTGAGTACTTTATTTCCTTTGTCCCCCTCTGCTGTTATTCAGAGCTTTCTCTCGCAAGGAAAGAGTTAAGGTTATAATCCACCACGCTGGGCCAGTGCCGCATATAATGCCCGTTATCACAAAATTAGAAACAACTCAGAGTTACTATATATTATTATACATTTTTGAAATGAAAATTTCTATTCGCACCACATACAGATTTTCCGTGGGCTGTGAATTGAGCTGAAACGTCACGTTCGTAAATGAATGAAATCTTCGGGTAAACTCGGATGATCTAGATGGCCATGGCTCCGGTTTCACCCGCGTGGGTTCCAAAGTGAGCTATACAATTCTGAGCTATAAGTTTTCACTTCTATCGGCAGTTCCTATGACTGCCAATTTTTTTTTTTAAGAATTAGTTATTGAAGTACCCATGTATAAAGTCCTCACGCAGAACCGTTTCCTCGAGTAGTGTGTTTGCAGGAGAATGAAACTGTGGAACATGTGCTCTTGCGCTGTGAAGCCACAGAAAGTATTAGAACAAGATCGGGACTACTTGAAGGAACTCCAAATCAATTACGTGAACGCATTACATGACGCATGACGAAACGGGACTGGAACTGATATGCCAGCGACCCAAGGCCGTCCTCCGCTATTTTAAGGAGCTCGGTTGGTTTGGGTAGGCTGGCACAATACACCCATAGCGGGACGTCAGTGCAGGCCATTCACCCCCACCCTGAATTAGAATTAGATGTTTGCAAAACGTTATGTTAATTAATGTAGTGTGTTTGATAACTAATGTTATTTGTGTATTGCAGCAAGGTTTCGACATCCGCAAGGACGCGATGGCGATGCAGCGACTGAAGGAGGCTGCGGAGAAGGCCAAGATCGAGCTCTCCGGCTCCCTGCAGACCGACATCAACCTGCCCTACCTCACCATGGACTCCTCCGGACCCAAACACATGAACCTTAAGGTTGGTACTCCCATCTCTGGTGGTGGATTAGTGTTTGTTCTGTAAATTACTCGATCAGCCTGGGAGTCCGCCGCATTCCGATCGGTAATGGTTACAGAGATGTTTAACTTAAACTAAAACTCTGCTACCACACAATTTAACACGATTGTGACGTTATTTAACACTAAAATATATTATAACTAGGACACGGTACCTTGATTAACCAGTTCCTCTGAACAGGGTGTATAAAACCTAAACTTCCCTCGAATCTAATAAGAATAACTATAAATATATATAATACTTGTCAACCGCAAATCCGAGGACGTGGCACCACAGTCCTCGTAGGTGCCTTGAAGCGTCTCGCTCGTCCAAGTCTTCGTTCCGAACAATTGAGCACAGCAGTCCAGTAAAACCAAAGTTCAGGATCAACGCCCACAAATATCGCGGTTCGTTCTCGCGACCGCGCTGAGAATTTCACGACCGAATAAACACGCGATCCTCGCGTACAAAACACTTGTGTAAGTTCACAACCGACGCCCGTCGTCTACGATACGTGTTCCTCCCGTTGGAACCCAAAAAACAAGTATCGAGACACGCGTGCTCCTCAACGGGGCGCGTCGGTAAAGTTCATGACTGAATGACTGACAATGGACGCTCCCGTCTCGAGCGGTCCGAACAAAAAAAACAGATTAAAACGGAACGCGGGTAGTCTGCAAAGTGGCCACACCTCGGCTTTAAAATTAACATTACCCTTTTCTACAAGTTAGTAAAAAAAATGGTTGTCTGTAAAGTCGGTTTACTGACGATAGTTAAACGTGACAACGTCTTAAGAAAACAGTACGCTGATAGCGCGAGTAGTGATACCGCTCGACTCGGCGGGTGGCGCCCTCAGCGCTCAGCTTCGTCCGCATGGCACTGACGACGAACTAACGGTAACGTTACATGACGTCATGTTTTGCGGGCGTGCAGCCGGCTTCACCGAATTATGAGACGTTATCACGTCAATATATTGTTACGTCATTCTATTCCGAACGGTGTTTATGAAGTGGGTTTCACAATCGAGAGTTTGTAGGTTTAAATGCTTTCGCAAGGAAAATGTTTGTACCTGATTGGTTGATTTTTTCTGTCCTGCTACAATGGTTTTTGTCTTTGCCCCGGCTTCGCCCGTGGTACATATATAGCCTATAGCACACTGTACATATATAGGGATCCCGTACATATTCAACAGTGAAAGAATTTATGAAATCGGTTCAGTAATTCCTGAGAATATTAAAGAAACCTCTTCAGCTACCTGCTACGCCACCTGTCGAGATTTAGAAGAAATTTGGTTAGCAAAGGTTTATAATGACGCAATCTTAGACATGACAATTAGTCACGTCTACGCACGGTACCGAAAGCTTTAAAAAAAAAAAAATTTTTTCCCGTTTTTGTTACATTCTTTCACTCATCATTCATGCTCCGCTCTTATTAATAGTATCGTAATGTTATATAGCCCATATCCTTCGTCGATAAATTGACTATCAAACGAAAAGAGAATCTTTCAATTCGGACCAGTAGTTCCCGAGATCCTAATGTTCAAACATACAAACTCTTCAGCTTTATAATATTAGCATAGATACATAGTGGCTATAGTTAGTTAGTTTAGCGGGGCCTTTTCCGCACCTAGCCTCTTTATTGGGCCATTGTGCGTGACTCATACTTCCCTTTACTCCAACCAGCCCAGGCCGCCCCAGAAGGCAAGCATCCTGTTACGGCTATAATCCTAAATATAATTCCACAGATGACCCGTTCCAAGTTGGAGTCGCTGGTGGGAGACCTGATCAAACGCACCATCTCTCCGTGCCAGAAGGCCCTGCAAGATGCGGAGGTGCAGAGGTCAGACATTGGAGAGGTGTTACTCGTCGGAGGAATGACCCGCATGCCCAAGGTGAGTTTAGTGTTAAAAACTTGCCTAAGTTTAATGAACTGTTTAATGGAATGTGCCTCCTTGCCATGGAATATACCGCCCTGCCATGGAATGCGCCACCTGGCCATGGAATGCGCCACCTTGCCATGGAATGCGCCACCTTGCCATGGAATGCGCCACCTTGCCATGGAATGCGCCACCTTGCCATGGAATGCGCCACCTTGCCATGGAATGCGCCACCTTGCCGTGGAATGTGACACCTTACCATGGAATGCGCCACCTTGCCATGGAATGCGCCACCTTGCCGTGGAATGTGACACCTTGCCATGGAATGCGCCACCTTGCCATGGAATGCGCCACCTTGTCGTGGAATGTGACACCTTACCATGGAATGCGCCACCTTGCCATGGAATGTGACACCTTACCATGGAATGCGCCACCTTGCCATGGAATGCGCCACCTTGCCATGGAATGCGCCACCTTGCCATGGAATGCGCCACTTTGCCGTGGAATGTGACACCTTACCATGGAATGCGCCACCTTGCCATGGAATGCGCCACCTTGCCGTGGAATGTGACACCTTGCCATGGAATGCGCCACCTTGCCATGGAATGCGCCACCTTGTCGTGGAATGTGACACCTTACCATGGAATGCGCCACCTTGCCATGGAATGCGCCACCTTGCCGTGGAATGTGACACCTTACCATGGAATGCGCCACCTTGCCATGGAATGCGCCACCTTGCCGTGGAATGTGACACCTTGCCATGGAATGCGCCACCTTGCCATGGAATGCGCCACCTTGCCATGGAATGCGCCACCTGGCCATGGAATGCGCCACCTTGCCATGGAATGCGCCACCTTGCCATGGAATGCGCCACCTTGCCACCTTGCCATGGAATGCGCCACCTTGCCGTGGAATGTGACACCTTACCATGGAATGCGCCACCTTGCCATGGAATGCGCCACCTTGCCGTGGAATGTGACACCTTGCCATGGAATGCGCCACCTTGCCATGGAATGCGCCACCTTGCCATGGAATGCGCCACCTTGCCGTGGAATGTGACACCTTACCATGGAATGCGCCACCTTGCCATGGAATGCGCCACCTTGCCATGGAATGCGCCACCTTGCCGTGGAATGTGACACCTTACCATGAAATGCGCCACCTTGCCATGGAATGCGCCACCTTGCCATGGAATGCGCCACCTTGCCGTGGAATGTGACACCTTACCATGGAATGCGCCACCTTGCCATGGAATGCGCCACCTTGCCATGGAATGCGCCACCTTGCCATGGAATGCGCCACCTTGCCATGGAATGCGCCACCTTGCCATGGAATGCGCCACCTTGCCATGGAATGCGCCACCTTGCTGTGGAATGTGACACCTTACCATGGAATGCGCCACCTTGCCATGGAATGCGCCACCTTGCCGTGGAATGTGACACCTTACCATGGAATGCGCCACCTTGCAAAGGAATGCGCCACCTTGGCATGGAATGCGCCACCTTGCCATGGAATGCGCCACCTTGCCATGGAATGCGCCACCTTGCCATGGAATGCGCCACCTTGCCATGGAATGCGCCACCTTGACATGGAATTCGCCACCTTGCCATGGAATGCGCCACCTTGCCGTGGAATGCGCCACCTTGCCATGGAATGCGCCACCTTGCAAAGGAATGCGCCACCTTGGCATGGAATGCGCCACCTTGGCATGGAATGCGCCACCTTGGCATGGAATGCGCCACCTTGCCATGGAATGCGCCACCTTGCCATGGAATGCGCCACCTTGCCATGGAATGCGCCACCTTGCCATGGAATGCGCCACCTTGCCATGGAATGCGCCACCTTGCCATGGAATGCGCCACCTTGCCATGGAATGCGCCACCTTGCCATGGAATGCGCCACCTTGCCATGGAATGCGCCACCTTGCCAAGGAATGCGCCACCTTGCCGTGGAATGTGACACCTTGCCATGGAATGCGCCACCTTGCCAAGGAATGCGCCACCTTGGCATGGAATGCGCCACCTTGCCATGGAATGCGCCACCTTGCCATGGAATGCGCCACCTTGCCATGGAATGCGCCACCTTGCAAAGGAATGCGCCACCTTGGCATGGAATGCGCCACCTTGGCATGGAATGCGCCACCTTGCCATGGAATGCGCCACCTTGCAAAGGAATGCGCCACCTTGGCATGGAATGCGCCACCTTGGCATGGAATGCGCCACCTTGGCATGGAATGCGCCACCTTGCCATGGAATGCGCCACCTTGCCATGGAATGCGCCACCTTGCCATGGAATGCGCCACCTTGCCATGGAATGCGCCACCTTGCCATGGAATGCGCCACCTTGCCATGGAATGCGCCACCTTGCCATGGAATGCGCCACCTTGCAAAGGAATGCGCCACCTTGGCATGGAATGCGCCACCTTGGCATGGAATGCGCCACCTTGGCATGGAATGCGCCACCTTGGCATGGAATGCGCCACCTTGCCATGGAATGCGCCACCTTGCCATGGAATGCGCCACCTTGCCATGGAATGCGCCACCTTGCCATGGAATGCGCCACCTTGCCATGGAATGCGCCACCTTGCCATGGAATGCGCCACCTTGCCATGGAATGCGCCACCTTGCCAAGGAATGCGCCACCTTGGCATGGAATGCGCCACCTTGCCATGGAATGCGCCACCTTGCCATGGAATGCGCCACCTTGCCATGGAATGCGCCACCTTGCAAAGGAATGCGCCACCTTGGCATGGAATGCGCCACCTTGCCATGGAATGCGCCACCTTGCAAAGGAATGCGCCACCTTGCCATGGAATGCGCCACCTTGCCATGGAATGCGCCACCTTGCCATGGAATGCGCCACCTTGCCAAGGAATGCGCCACCTTGGCATGGAATGCGCCACCTTGGCATGGAATGCGCCACCTTGCCATGGAATGCGCGCCACCTTGCCATGGAATGCGCCACCTTGCCATGGAATGCGCCACCTTGCCATGGAATGCGCCACCTTGGCATGGAATGCGCCACCTTGCCAAGGAATGCGCCACCTTGCCAAGGAATGCGCCACCTTGCCATGGAATGCGCCACCTTGCCAAGGAATGCGCCACCTTGCCATGGAATGCGCCACCTTGCCATGGAATGCGCCACCTTGCCATGGAATGCGCCACCTTGCCATGGAATGCGCCACCTTGCCAAGGAATGCGCCACCTTGGCATGGAACGTGTCACCTCTTTCATTAGTTTAATACCGTAGCACCCAGCACACGCCGACGTCGCCTCGATGGCGGCTAGGCTGGTCCCACGGGACGGGTGCCAGAGAGAACTGGGGACATATTCCCCGGCAGCGTCGCTTCGCTGGCGGGTTATATTCTCACAGACAAACTTAATAAGTTCTTGAATTCATGGTAATTTTTACAAATTTACTTTTCAAAAAATAATTCATTAAAAATTTTATCTAACACTTGGAGATAGGCACTTGGTGTTTCCATCGCGGGGCTGGGATTTTCTCTCTCAAGATGTTGGAAGGCCTAATCCTTTGTGAATTATTCCCTCAACCACACTGGACCAGTAGGATTAGTGGTTGGTTGGGGTGGTCTATTATTATAATTAGGAGAGGTGATTTTTTGGAGATTTTTGAGACCCTTTTCCTCTTTTTTTTGAATAAAGAGTGACGAGACGAGCAGGACATTTGCCTGATGGTAAGCAACAAGCCTGCCACATTGACACGCAGCTATTGGAACACGAAGGGTCCAAATAATTACCTAGCACTGCACTGCGCTCGTTACCCAGACATCTAAGATGTTATTATATTCTAAGCCCTGTAATTTCACTGGAAACATTGCCCTTCAAACCGGATCACAGTAATGTTTGCACAATACTGCTCGGCGGTAGAATAACTGGCAAAGGTGTGGTACTTCCCCAAGCGGACTCAGCTAAGAGTCCTACCACTACAAGTCACCACTAAGAGTCCTCTGGTGAGATTAGGTTACACACTGCACCAAATTGTCAGAACTGGTCACATTCGAGATACCTCACGAATGGAATTACCACCCCAACCAACCACTAACCCTACTGGTCCAGTAGGAATAGTGGTCCTACCTAATGTGATTTATATTTTATGTATAATAAATTTAGTGTTGTAATACTTAGACACAAAAAAATGTGACCTCGCAAAATTTGAGACCACGCCCTGCCCCTTGTCACACAACGTCACACTTCATCGACCCCCTCCCTTTACGTAACGTGTGACGTAATTTAAGGGTGGCCTCGAAGACTCGTAGCAATGGGTACATTAAATTGTAATTTTATTCGATAATAACAATTGATATATCCATAGGTACAAACCACCGTTCAAGAGATCTTCGGCCGCGCGCCGTCTAAAGCCGTGAACCCCGACGAGGCGGTCGCGGTCGGAGCCGCGGTTCAGGGCGGCGTGTTGGCCGGCGACGTGACGGACATCTTGCTGCTCGACGTGACGCCCCTGTCACTCGGGATAGAGACCCTGGGAGGAGTGTTCACCAAGCTGATCACCAGAAATACTACCATTCCCACGAAGAAGAGCCAAGTGTTCTCTACCGGTGAGTGTCTAGACGTTTGACTCTAGTTTAACGTGACGGACATCTTGCTGCTCGACGTGACACCCCTGTCACTCGGGATAGAGACCCTGGGAGGAGTGTTCACCAAGCTGATCACCAGAAATACTACCATTCCCACGAAGAAGAGCCAAGTGTTCTCTACCGGTGAGTCTCTAGACATTTGACTCTAGTTTCACGTGACGGATATCTTGCTGCTTGACGTGACACCCCTGTCACTCGGGATAGAGACCCTGGGAGGAGTGTTCACCAAGCTGATCACCAGAAATACTACCATTCCCACGAAGAAGAGCCAAGTGTTCTCTACCGGTGAGTGTCTAGACATTTGACTCTAGTTTCACGTGACGGATATCTTGCTGCTTGACGTGACACCCCTGTCACTCGGGATAGAGACCCTGGGAGGAGTGTTCACCAAGCTGATCACCAGAAATACTACCATTCCCACGAAGAAGAGCCAAGTGTTCTCTACCGGTGAGTGTCTAGACATTTGACTCTAGTTTCACGTGACGGATATCTTGCTGCTTGACGTGACGCCCCTGTCACTCGGGATAGAGACCCTGGGAGGAGTGTTCACTAAGCTGATCACCAGAAATACCACCATTCCTACAAAGAAGAGCCAAGTGTCCTCCACTGGTGAGTTTATTGATATCTGACTTCATTTTGACATGACAGACATGTTGACACCCTGCTGTCACTTGGAATAGACCCTAGGAGGAGTGTTCACCAAATTGCATCACCAGAAATACAACCATTCCCCCGAAGAAGACCCAAGTGTTCTCTACTGGTAAGTGTCTTGATAGTTGACTCTGATGTGACAGACATGTTGCTATTGACGTGACAGACGTCGAGCTACTCTACTTCACACTCCTGTCACTCGGGATAGAGACCCTGGGAGGATTGTTCACCAAACTGACCACCAGATATACTACCATTCCTACAAAGAAGAGCCAAGTATTCTCCACAAGTGAGCATCTTGATATCTGACTCTAGTTTCAGGTGACAGACATGTTGCTATTTGACGTGACACTCGGGATATACACTTGAGAGACTCTTGGAGGAGATGTTCTAGATTTGAATTGGTACGACCAATTTTCGATAGATGGCATAGCAACGCGCGCACGGATCAGCTAGTAAATAAATAAACGTTTTTTTAAAGCTATTTAAAAAAACAGTTAGTTTAAGCTTTTATAGTAGTTCATAAGCGCCCAGCACACGCCGACGTCGCCTCGATGGCGGCTAGGCTGGTCCCGCGGGACGGGTGCCAGAGAGAACTGGGGACATATTCCCCGGTAGCGTCGCTACGCTGGCGGGTTATATTCTCACAGACACACGTATTCAGTTTAAGGAAAAATTTGCTATTTAAAATGTGATATTTCTGTCTTGCTTGATATAGTTGAAAATGTGGTCCATTGAAAAGTTGCATTTAGGGTTGTGCTATTTAGAGGATGCAAATTTTAACGGACTTGCAAAAAAGAGGAGGTTCAATCCAATTTGGTTGTGTTTTTTATGTATGTATGTAACGCGATAGTGCTGCCAATTGTGACTCGACTTTGATGTTTTTTTTTTTTGTTTGGTAGATCATAGTTCATAGGTGGTCCTATATACATTTTATCGAAATTGGTGTAGTGGCAGTGCATCATCACTCGCTCAAGGTCGCGCGGTTTTAGCCTACAGCTAGACCGTTCCTCCCAGGGAACAAGTGCCAGTCGGTTGTCGGACGCGCGGCTGAACGCTCGCGCAACACGTTTCCCGCGCATATTGTTATTAGATATGTCGACAACCCTCCGCGCTAGACAGGGACAGAGTTACGCGTTAGAAAAAGCGCAAATGTTTATTTGAAAATCGCGACAGGTTTTACGAGCTGAATTGAACTTTGTTGTGTCCCAGCAAGAGTCGCTTTGTGTTCGGTAAGTGAGGCTTCTGTACTTGTAACTAATATTTATTCTGTGGTAGTGGTTTTGGAAATTGAACAAAACAACTAAAATTTACTTTTGTTAGGTACCTCGATTACTTAGTGATTGCTTCCTATTGAATGTGGTGGTATGCCCGAATTTAATTATAAATTGAAGTCAGTTTTAGTTTTTCGAAGAAAATTAATTTGTGAGGGGAGGGGGGGGGGGGGGGTTGTCAATATAACAGTAACTAAGTTCAAATAGGGTATTATTATTGTATTTGTGTAAATATTCATATTTCAAAAACCGGCACGATACAGTGATACATCCTTATGAGACATGGTTGAATGTCTCAAAAATATTTTAAATTGAAGTCGGTATTTTTTTTTGAGAAAATAGATAATTTGAAGTATAGATAAATAAGATAATTTGAGTAAAGGCAACTTTCATACCTACTGTTCAACCACTAATTTCCATCTAATCCGTTGTCCCACACAAAGTTTACTCACCTGTCTGTTTGTTTGTTTAGCCGCCGACGGGCAGACCCAGGTGGAGATCAAGGTGCACCAGGGCGAGCGAGAGATGGCAACAGACAACAAGATGCTCGGACAGTTCTCTCTCATCGGGATCCCGCCTGCACCCCGGGGTGTGCCACAGATTGAGGTAACTATGTACATCAAATCAATTCCTCAATAGTTAATCGCTTTTGATCTTGCGAGAAACGCCGATAATGTCTAGATAGGGTTGTTGCAATTTTTAAAACGTGCCACGAAAATAAAATTAAACTATACGGAATTGTATGTATCCTATATGGTGTGAACAATGAATCATTTTCATTCAAGACGTCAGCCCTGAGCCGCGCTCCTGCAATACTAATATTGTAACGTAAGCAATGCAGGAGCGCGCTTCCCGCGTCTCACCCCGCACGCCCGCACGCACGTGAATCTTCACTAACTAATGAATATTTACTAACTTATCTAAATAGAAAGTTCATGTATTACCACAGTCTATTAAATCATATCACTAACTTACATCTCGATCTAAATTTCCGTTCGGCTCGCCCGATCGCATTTACCGTAACGCTCTCATCACGCATTACAGCGTATAACCCGTACAACAGCGTACTCCCTAAGTTATGCGTGCGTAAAGAACTATTTTATAAGTCTTGGACAGTGACGATTCTACCTTTTTGGATCCCAATGTTAACCCGATAATAAACTTGGAACTCAAACTAAAAAGAGTGAAATAAATATAGACTCTATCTATTAGAATTTCGGTTTAAAATGAGTCGGGGCCACCGGCGCGGCGGTCGCATCGCCGCTCTAGAAGTTAATAATTCTTTCTCTTCCTGGCTATATATGTATATCTCAAATGGTGGTGGGGTCAGTCTTTTTACCTTCCACTTCGCTCTATCTATGATATTATCGGACAGCTCTCATTCTTTCATGTCCCTTTGCACTTTGCACCATAGAAATGGTTAATAAATTAATTTATGTGTTTATTTCATCAGGTCACATTCGACATCGACGCCAACGGAATCGTTCACGTCTCAGCGCGCGACAAGGGAACCGGCAAGGAGCAACAGAGTGAGTACAATCCCATCGATATAAACCAATGGATGTGTCCTGAGCACCTTGGAGCAAATTAGTAATAAACTACGTCTCCATGTGTATCGTAAGTAGTTTACACACAACCAATCTATTTGACCCCCTAGAATCGCTAGCGGCGCGATATGCTGTGGTTCTACTAAAAGTGGTTGGGTAAAAAAGGTCCGGCGTTCACCGCTTCCTGCAACCGACTAGAACGAAACGAGTGAGCTTACACTTCCCAATGACGACATGATTCCGTGCGCTCTGAAGTTTTGGAGGGCACATCTGTTAATTGAGATCGTTGTACATTCCCCATTTCATCCCCCTCATAAGTTATTAAGCAGACAATTGATTACTGTACAAACTTCTTTGTCTTTTTAAAAGTTCTAATACTTCTTTCGGCGCGTTAGGAAGATATGGTACGAGTAGATGATTTCGTTGGGGTACTCTTTGGTCTGTGAATGTATATATACTTGTTTAGGGAAAAAATATTATATTAAATGAATTTGTAATTGTAGGACTCCTTTGTGCTGTAAATGTATGTATTTGTAATACAAAATAGAAACAACAAATGTTTGTATTCCCCAGTCGTGATCCAGTCGTCGGGTGGTCTCTCCAAGGACGAGATCGAGAACATGGTGAAGGCGGCGGAACAGTTCGCGGCCGCGGACAAACAGCGCCGCGAGCGAGTCGAGCTCGCGAACCAGGCCGAGGCCGTGCTGCACGACACCGAGGCCAAGATGGACGAGTACAAACACCAGCTGCCGCAAGACGAGGTTAGTATACGGGCCTAGTGGCGCACGCTGAGGCCTGGCGAGTCGGTGATGACTTTGAGGGCGTGCTGTTCGATATCTAGGCCAGAATGACCGTGTCGGAGCACTAGCTCCCACAGGAAGAAGTTAGTACACGGCGATAGTGGTGTATAGCGAGATCTACCGAGGTGATGATGATGACTTCGAGGGAGTGCTGCACGACACCGAGGCTAAGATGGACGAGTACAAATACCAGCTGCCGCAGTACGAGGTTAGTAGACGGCCCTATTAGCGCACAGCCAGATATGGCGAGTCGGTGATGACTGAGGGAGTGCTGCATGATATCGAGGCCAGAATGGCCGTGTCGGAGTACCAGAGTGGTCATAGGACGAGATCGGTATACGTAACTGTTTCAAAACTTTCAGTCAACTTAGTAGTCAATTAATATTTATTATTGTTTACGTTATCTATCTATCTATGATTAGTGTCTCACAGTCAACTTGTATAATACCTTGCACGTATCACGGCAATTTCTTTAGCGTGAGCAAACCAAACATTTAGCCATCCTACTGGAATTATACACGTTATACTTTTTTTTTTTTGTTAAGTGTTTTTTACGCGAATACTACATAACCGATCATCATGAATCTTTGTACACGTATACGCGGGTGCAACCGCGGTTCACTGATGGTTATTTTAAGGCGCCTAATCTAAACCTCGCATTTCTTCATGAAAGGCGCGGTAAAGCCAGGTGCGAGAGCGTATTGTAGTCGGATTACCACGTTTCAGAACTATTCAATTCAGAGACACGAAATGACTACTACATTTTAAAAAATAAATAACTAAAGACAGTTTGCTTCATCGCTTATTTGGTGCAACATTGACGGAAATACATTTTAAGAAATTTTACAGGAGATCCATTTAAAAATTGGTATTAAAGTGCAGTTTGATCCAACTTGAAAGATATCCGAAAAATATTTTTTATGACAATATCCGAGCGAAGCCGGAACGGGCCGCTTAGTATTAGCACAGTACAAAGAAATACTACTAGTAGTTCACCTCCTTTGATCTTGGGAGAAGAGAGACCAAAATAAAATTAAAACATACGGAAAACGTCAGCCCTGAGTCGCGCTCCTGCAATACTAACATTGTAATGTAGGCAATGCAGGAGCGCGCATCCCGCATCTCACCCCGCACCCGCACGATTGCCCCGTTTAGATGGCTTCGTCAAACGACTGTATGATTTAATAGAGATCTAATAGACTGGTATTAGTGTAAATTATTAAAATTATTTGACAGTTTTTAGTTTTAGTGTAAACTTTTGCAGTGCGTTGTTAACCACTTATTTGTTAATGTTTCGTGTTCCCGTGAATGTACGTTCGATATTTGTCCCGCAGTGCGACAAGCTCCGCGTCGAGACGGCCAAGCTGCGCGAACTGCTCGGCAAGAAGGACGACGTGGAGCCGGAGGAGATCCGCACCGCCACCAACACGCTGCAACAGGCCAGTCTCAAGCTATTCGAGCAGGCCTACAAGAAGGTGAGCTAAATAGCGTAGCTTGTTTGTAGTGAAAACTTGTTTTGGCGCACCACAGACTGATTTTTCGTGGGAATTGAATTCTAGCGTCACGCTCGGGAAATCTTAAGATAAACTCGGGACTGTGGCCATTTCTAGATGGCCGTGATCATGGCCACACCCTCCGGTTTCACCTGCGTAGTTTCCAAAGTGAGCTATCAAATTGCGGCAGTTCCTATGACTGTACATTTTTGTTTTAGAAGAGCTTGCCATAAATATGGCTTGTGATAACTACCTATCGGATTTTTGAAGTGAAAACTTCTTTAGGCGCGCTATAGACAGAATTTTCGTGGGCTGTGAAATGGATTCATCAATCGTCACGCTTGGATATGATAATGGATCGGATCAGATATGAAATCTTCGGGTAAACTCGGTAAAAACGGCCAGATAGGTACCAGGGTAACAGAAACAGTAAAGAGTTTCGATTACCTACCTCCAACAGCCCAGCGTTTATCTCCAGATACCAGGACAACAGAAATATAAAAGAGTTGCGTTTGCCCCTAGGTACCAGTACCAGGGCAACAGCAAGTTTTCACTTCTATCGGCAGTTCCTATGACTGCCAATTTTTTTTTATAATGTAGAGTGACAAGACGAGCAGGTGCCGGATGGTAAACAATATGCCTTAACAGCACAGTGACACGCTGTAATTGGAACATGAAGTCTAAATAATTACCTAGTGCTGCGCTGCGCTCGTCACTCAGTGGTATCAGATGTTTCATCTCTTATGTCCTGTAATTACTCTGGTAACGTCCTTCAAATCGGATTTTACTTATTTGAAGGTTCACTATTATTAGCATTATATAAAAACGATGAAGAAACCAAACCATATAATACTGCCCTCCTAATCAAGAACAGCGCATTCGACAGTTTTAGCGAAATTGAGTTGTATACATATTCGGATTCTCCGTAACGGCTTCTATTAGGGTCATACGCTGTTAATTCTTAGGAAAGATGTCAAAATATTGCACTTACGTTGTATAAATATGCTTTCAATTATTTTCTTTACTATCAAACATACAAAAAAACGGGTGATTGATCCTAATAGAAGCCGTTACGTTAAAAAGTTACGGTGGTCTAGTCGGGAGAACGGCGGCTGCCGATCCGGAGACCCCGGGTTCAAACCCCACACGCACCACTGTCTTTTCGAAGTCATGTGCGTAATGCCGCTAACTTAAAACGGTGAAGGAAAACATCGTGAGGAAACCGACATGTACCTAGAATCTTTCGAAGTCATGTGTCATCCGCCAACCCGCACTGGGCCAGCGTGGTGGATTATGGCCTTAACTCTCTCCTTGCGAGAGAAGGCCCCGAGTCCCAGCAGTGGGAACGTTTAGTGGGCTGTTGATGATGATGATGAACAATCTTGGTATCTTTAACTCGATAGTGAATCGTTTCCTTCAAAGCAAGCACTCTCCATCGTAGACCGCATCGTCGCTTAACATCAGCCGAGATGGCGGTCAAGTGAAATCTATAATAGTTATATGCACTTTTTTGAGCCACTGTACCGTTCGATGCGCGCAGTGGTCAAGCAAAAGTGCCACATCAATGGGTGCTCGTTATCAACCGTTGTGGCTCTCATAGCACACCGGTCGATTAGAGACCCCTACATTTATATATAACCAGCGGTCCGCTCTGTAGGACATAATATATAGCCCATAGCACTCAGGGATCATGTACATATTCAATGTTGAAAGAATTTTTGTTGTCGGTCCAGTAGTACCTGAGAGTAACGCGTTCAAACAAATAACCTCTCCAGCTTTATAATATTAGCATAGATGGGGTTAGTTAGTATTTCGAGCAACAGTCATAGACAAAAATATCAGCTAGAAATATTAAAAATGTTTATAAAAATAAAACTACAGGGCCAAACTATGTTAAATTTTTATGGGACCAAAAGGTAACTGTTACGTTTGAAATTAAAGAAGAATTAACGTAATAGGACCACCACAAACCTCAGCGTAATTGGTGTGCATAAAAAATATCCATTTCAACTGAGAACCTTATCCTTTTCGAAGTCAATTAAGAAGATACGCCTTCTGAATGTAGGATATCGTTTTCAACTTGTTTATATCATAAACATAATTTTTTTTTTATACCCACTGTCATCCTACGAGTTATGAATCAATAGTTTTTTTTTTGGTACATTATACGGAAGTTTAAAGTTAGTGTATCAGAAACAGCGCAAGGCTGGATATTTGATAAAGTTTGATATGACCTTTAGAAATAAAAACGAATTAGCAAGTTTCCTAGAAAATATGGAACATCAAGCAAAACGGATGTTTAATTTTTTTTATGTATTTCCACCAGATGGCAGCGGAACGCGAGGGCAACCAGCAACAGTCCACGGAGCAGAGACAGGAGGAGACCAAGGAAGAGAAGAAGAACTAACTCCACTCCCCGCGGAGTCTCGCACACACAAACACGGGCTGCGCTAGGGAACTCTGCACCTTGAGACCTGCATACAGAGAAGTGAAAATCCTTTGACTGGAGATACCATATTTTAGTACATATATTTATATATAAAGCTATATTTATGTTATTTAGTAGCTTTGTGGCAGTCGGTAATAAACTGCCTAAAAGAAACGTTGGTTGATATTGGGTCCTATTGGCATCCCGAGCAAATATTTGTGTATTTAATACTGTATTTTCTGTATCTTATGATATGTTATAATTGCATGTATTATTAACAATGATAAGAGTTATATCAGCGTTGAAATATCCATTAAAATATGACTTACTTACATGTGTGTACGTACTCAAGAGTATTCATACGTACACGCCACAGTCAACCAATCAAATTGCAGATGCGGTATGTTTGCCACCAATCGAAAATTGACAAACAAATGCTGAGTTCTTATTGGTCCTAAATCACCTTCAGTTGGCTAAATACCCCACGTATTTTTGGAAAATATTGTCTGAATGTGACTTATTTATATTATGTATATTAATCTTTTGTGAAAAGCTTTGACGCCGCCTTTTCTTTCTTTGTCAAGCTATCAAACATATTTTCAAGTCGGAGACAATTTGTAGTCTGTAGATTTGCTTATGTCAAATATGTCATAAAGTCATGTCAGTTTTGCCATATTTATGTCAATTTCTCTGTAATAACATCATGAGCAGCTATGTGTATAATATGAACGAGTTTCCCTAGTGCTAGTCGAAATTAGGTGATTTTATGAAATGTTTTCAAAGATGCATATTGAAATAAAGAATATAGAGCTCAAACTTCTATGTACATTTTTATTTATTTGAGGAAATTGCAGAAAAAAATATTTTTAATCATATCACAAAATTTATCCTTAAAATTTCTTCATAAAAAGAGTAGATTTTTAAAGTCACCAAAGGTCAAAGTTGTTTGCTTGTAGTGAGAATATAATTAAAGTTTACTGTCTGAAATAAAATTCAGTTAAAAAAATATCTCGACGAAATTTTAAGGATGAGGTGAGTATGAGAATCAATCTAAAATATCGAAGTTACAAAACAACTCTGCAAAATGAGGTATACTTGGAACGGAACAAAAATAATGTCTATTTATTATGGGGGGTCTTATCTGTTAGATTGATTTCTACCAGCTTTTTGTTTTAGTTGTGAAACCTGCACTGTATTTGTAGAAATATCGAGTATTTAATTTTATATTTTAGAAGCTACATGTCCTACATGAGCCCGATGCGATGCTATACACTGCGGCCAATTATAAAGCCCTGCCAAAAGCATTTTTACAAATAAATCAATAGATTTTCGTTCACCATCAGCTATTAAAGAGGCAAACAAATAAAGCATCGCATCGCAAATGGACTCTCAACGTAGGATGGCGCCACAATTCGAATTGCTATTCCAAATATGTATTTTGCTTCACAGCTCTGTAGACTTGTTAACTAATGTAAAAAAAAACAACCGGTGTTGAATGTAGTTAATTTTTTTTATAAATTTACTGTGCCATAAGTACTCTTAACAATGAAATGTCTAAAGGTGTTAACTGACTGGCGAGTAAGCTTCCTGACACGCAAACCCGTCATAAATTTTGCTGGCGTTTTGAGAATAAAAAAAATCGCGCCACAGATGGCGCCAATGTTTGCTTTTTGTTGGAGCATTTTAACGACAAAAATGTTCGACAGTTCGAAAACGAAGAATTCTAATTAAAATATACATTCATTCATTACAAAAATTAACAAGTTGAAAAAACTAAAATCTCGACATAAATTCTACCCTAAGAACCATCTTTTAACGCATCGACTCTTATCATACAAAAACCACATCAAAGTAGGTTGATTCACCTGCACATATAGACACGTCAAATTATAACACGCCTCCGTAGACGGTCAAAAGAGGCATCCCAAAGATATGTAGCTTCACAAAATGATTCAATATAAAATGGATCGAAATCATAAGTTAAGGTGTCGAATGAGAACTTATGGCGCGGTAGTTTTATAAAAATTGTAGAAATATATAAATTTAGGCTGTTACAATTAATTATTATTATAATATTATCTTACGATTGTATATTATAAACGAGGACTAAAACAGTTTTCTGGACACATTTTCTGAAATAAATATCTCATAAAGATATTACATTTTTATTCTATTCCCTGCATTTAGCGCTAAAATGTCTTCGGCAAACTGTTTGGTGAAACTTAGTTGGTTTGTTTTTTTTTGTTATATTTATCTACATATATTACTATATGTAGGTATTTTATGCGCGTATTGCATTTGATGCCATTTTGTAGATACCGAAATATTTCGAATTATTTGTTCCATAAGAAATGTTTGGTAAAATTATTTGATTAGATTATAGACTTGCCTCGTGGATGAGTGAGCAAGGTGGTGATAGTACCATCAGCTATCTGGGCACGCTTCCAACTGGTGGTGGACGAGGTTATTCTTTTCTTCTGGTTAGGTGGGAGCTATTATAGTATTGACTAAGGAATATTACCATAAAGATTTTCAAATAAAGTCGCTAAAATTTTTGTATATTTGTTCCCTTAAAAAAAATTCCCCGTGCGACTATGAATACCTAGTATGTGTGATAAATGACAAGCGCAGTTCAATACCCAGCATTCTAGAAAGTCCGCTCTATCTACCTAAGCGTATGTGTCATAATGATGGTGTTATATTTCACCTCAATATTTATTTATTTACTGTCCACCAATATTTCATTACAATTGTCGTAAAGGTGGCGGCCTTATCGCTAATAGCCGATCTCTTCAGGTAACCTTAGGGTGGAAACTAAAATAATTATAAAAATGGCTCTCAAGTGTAATACGCGTATAGAATGTGTGATTGTGACGCCGCGCGCCGGTCGCCAGTTGATCATGTGGATAAACTAAAAGCTCATCAGACTATCGGCTTGAAAATGCTATAGTGGCGCCTGTGCACGGTTGATGCGCGCTGAACGCGTGGCGGCGGGAAAATTGTGCGTGTACTGTTATTAGTTTAGAATAAAATATTATTTCCAAATGTTTGTTTGCCTTTTATGCACCTTCCCTATACCTTAGTGGTAAGTTTTCCTTGTTGATAACACACCTGTCTGGATGAGACCAGGACGTCTACTCTCTTTCTACGTAAACGTAATTTCGAAATAAACTCGCGACTTTCCAACTCCGATTTTAAATCGATTCGTCGTTTTGTCCGTTTAAATGTTCTAAGCCTAGTCTAATTAGAGTTTGCTTAGAACATTTAAACGTCAAACTATGTTGTAGCGGACGAAACGAAGTAGAACGAGAGCAGGAAAGTCGTGAGTTTTTTTTCGAAATTACGTTTTCGTAGAAATAGAGTAGACGTCCAGGGCCGATAATTTTTGAAACGAAAAAAAAATACAGTAGAATGGAACCCATTAGAAAAGGAGGGGAATATGATAAAAATTAAAGGAAAAATAAAACTACGATCGATCCCAGTTCGGGAAAGGGGGGGGGGGGGGGGGAGTTTAAGGGTGAAAAATGGTTTATCTTGATTTCCTGTAAAACTAGAAGTCCTATGGAAAGATAAAAATGAAAAACCAAAAACTTGGTTATTTGAAATTTTCACCTAAATTTTGAGGTTATGTGAAAAAGTTGTAAATCCAGAAGTTGTGGATCTTTTTATTAGCTACAACTTTGCCATTTAATTTTATTCCATAGGATTTGTAGTTTTGCCGGAAATCAAGATAAACCATTTTTCACCCCTAAGGGTCAGTTCACATAGAGACGCGACGCGGCACGACGCTGCGCGCACATTTTTCATAGAGCAACTCAGAATATACTTTATTCACTACACGAAAAGATACACATTACACATTACATTGTGAGAATTCAGATTACGTTGCACCACGCAGCACTGCGCCTCGAGGTGCCTCGCGGCGTAGCGCGACGTATCGTGACGCAGCGGTGCATCGCCGGTACGCGCGGCGTGCAAGAGCGGTGCTGCGTCTCACGGTGCCGCGCGACGCCGCGACGCGCAGCCTAAAGCTTTGGTCTGGTGATCATGACGCACAACGCTGCGGTATGCGCCACTACGCAGCGTCACGACGCAGCATTTAGCATCCCTGCGGAGAGGTGGTCATTTGATTTTGCCGCAGCTACCTAATTGTCTTCAAAAAATTCCATATTGACCCGTGACGCACACCACACACCGCAGCGTTGAACCGAGAATGACGCCGCGTTGTGCGGGAGTACACCTCCCCACTTCACCGCGCTTGCCCCTCGCCGCTGACGCATGCTGCGACGGAACACGAGACCATTCTCGACGTTTTTCATATGATTGAGTGTCCGGCGACGCATACCGCATACCGCAGCGTTGTGCGTCATGATCACCAGACCAAAGCTTGAGGCCGCTGTGGCGGCGACTTCTCTACTATTTCCGTTCAGACTTCGTTTAGAATTGATGCAGTTCGGTCGAGTGCTCGATTGAAAATAAAATGATAGACTGGGATCTTGTTATAATCGGACTTCTTGCAGAAGAGGAAGAGGAAGAAGTTTACAATAAAATAATTTTAACAAAAAAAAGAACCGACTTCAAACAGTAAACTAAAAAGTAAAAAATAAATCTCTTTACCACAAAGTAGAACGTACTTTGATTAATTTGAACAGACATGATAAAATAAGTATTTAACAATTCTGAAGTAGGTGCCAAGTAAAACAACTACAGCTGAAGCTAACATTCGTAGAGTAGTAAATCGAACTGACATTTGGAACATAGAGAAGTTGTTGGGGACATAAATATGTATGATAGACAGGAAGGTTGTTGCAACATTTACTTGGCACCGACTTCAGAATTGTTAAATACTTATTTTATCATGTCTGTTCAAATTAATCAAAGTACGTTCTACTTTGTGGTAAAGAGATTTATTTTTTACTTTTTAGTTTACTGTTTGAAGTCGGTTCTTATTTTTGTCAAAATTATTTTATTTTACGATTTTAAGTGATGGTTAGATGAATAATTCTTGAATTAGGTGAGAAGATAAAGCATTATTTTTCTTGCAATCTTGACTAGTAGAATAATATTCGCTATGATAAAGTGTTCAAATCTAGGATGGTCGGTGTACTCAGACCTGTAAAATGGTCCTCAGTACCCAAGTGGGTGCCAAGTTCTCATCAATATTTAAGAGTACATGAATCAAGCACAAACACTAGCTACTGTAAACCGTTAAACAGTTCACATAACTGTCCTTTGTCTTCATCGTCAGACCCCTAATAACAGTCACATCCCACCTAGGTATGTGTAAAGTGCTCATCGATACAGCTTTATCAAGCCTATACACAAGGTAACTGCTGTAGATCGTTGAGGAGTAGCCTCGACTGTCTTTCGGCTCCTTCATCGGATCGACTCCAGACCTTCATTCAATTGTAGTGCTTTAAAATACTTAATTGAAACATTTTCAAACGCACTAGTCTACCCTTGCAGTTTTTAAAGGTCTAACGATTAATTAATTAGTTACAACGCGATTGAGCAACAAACATCCAAACATAGACATTTATAATGATGATGAAAGACAGTCCTAAAACATCTAGACGTAAAGTGCTCATCAATACAAATTAATCAGGCCCAAACACAAGATAACTGCTATAAATCTTTGAGGAGTTCCCTCGACAGTATTTTGGCTCCATCATCAGATCGCTTCCAAATCTTCGTAGTGCCAAACCAAAATAAATTGTAGTCCTTGTAAATACTTAATGGAAAAATTAACAATCGCGCTTGTCGCCCCTACAATTTTTGCAATTTCTCTTCAATTTCTGCAGGATTCCATCATCAGATCCTGGTTTCCTTATCATGGTACCACCCTTGGAATGTCTCCTATCCAACAAAAAAATAATCATCCAAATCGATTTATAAACAACGAAGTTATCCGCGAACAAACATAAAAAAAATATACGGTCGAATTGAGAAACCTACTTTTTTTTAAAGTCGGTTAAAAAAAAAAAATACGGTCGAATTGAGAAACCTACTTTTTTTTTAAAGTCGGTTAAAAATAAAATTAAAAAGAAGACATCACACAGGAGTATTTGGGTGCATACTTTATGGAGAAATAGAAGAATTCATGGTGAATTTCATACGTTGTCTTTTGACCAGTTAGACGTGCGCTTGCCAGTGGTAGACTGCGGGAGGGCGCGGGCGGGGCCGCGCGGCGCCCGCGGCTAGTAGATACGTTCCGCTGCGCCTCGCGGCATCTCGCTGCGCAGCGAGGCGTCGTCCTGCTACGATTTTAAGATGCGCCTCGCGACGTTGCGATGCGTCTCGCGACGACGCGCGGCGTAGCGCGAAATCATTGGCCGCTTTGAGTATCGTCGCGTCTCGGTGTGAATTGACCCTAAATCTCACCCCCTCCCTTTTCCGAACTCGGATCGACCGTAATTTATTTTTCCTATTATTTTTATTATATTCCCCTCCTTTTCTAATGGGTTTCACATCCTACTGTAATTTTTTTTCATTTATTACCATTTTTGAAGGCTTCGGTCCTGGGTAGCATTTCATTCTGAAACCATTCGGTTGCATCCGACACGGAATCTCATCTTTCGGTCTCTGTCATGCTTATCAGATAAGACAAATACCGAGAGATGAGATTCCGTGTCGGATACAACCGAATGGTTTCAGAATCGCTCTGCTGGTCTACTTGGGCGTCCTACTACTCCTAAAGCCTTATTATTTATTACGCTTAGCTAAATTTAATGACTGAATTTAAAAGCACCGTTGACTGAATATACAGGGTTACTGGTAATCACCCTGCATCCGTTTAAGGGCATGTTCTGTATGTAAAATAAACAACTTTATCACAAACAGCTTTAAGTGTTGTACGCAAAGACGTCAAATGTAAAAGACACACAAAGGCTGCTCGGAGACCAGGGTAGCGATTCTGAAACCATTCGGTTGCATCCGACACGGAATCTCATCTCTCGGTCTTTGTCTTATCTGTTTAGCATGACAAAGACCGAGAGATGAGATTCCGTGTCGGATGCAACCGAATGGTTTCAGATTCGCTACCCTGATAAAAAAAAAATGGTTGTCTGTAAAGTCGGGTTACTGACGTTAGTTGAACGTGACAACTTCAACTACGCCTTAGAGCGAGGTAACGCCGGCGGCGAGGTAACGGCGGTAACGTTACATGACGTCATGTTTGGCGGGCGTGCAGCCGGCTTCATCGAATTATAAGACGTTGTCACGTCAAAAAACATATTTACATGTGTTGGTGACTAGTGTAATGATTCGGATTATAATATCGCCTTGTATCACATTCACGCACAGAACATGCCATAATATAAATAGTTTAATAAAATCGTCTGCAATCCAAGGATTAATTAAAAAATACACGATTTTCACCGCGACGAAATCAGACTGTTACGTTCGGGTATACTAAAATATTGTAATGACGTTACTTCATTCACTTTCTCTTCTTCTCTCGAGCGATTTCCACTTGAAAATCATTTCTCGCTCACTCGCTTTGTTGATCTTTTTGCGTAGCAAAAAAAAATCTTCATCTATGGTTGTACGACTTTTGTTAAAACTCAATAATAGTGTTTGTTGTCATCTCTGGCTCTGTTTAGTGTTTCTAAGGTGTTTCTTCACTTCGGCACGTCATTTATCGAACTTTAAAGATCGCGCGCGCAAAAAGATTGACAAAACTAAAAAATAAATAAATATGATGTACATTATTATGCAAACATTCCACCGAAATTTGGTTTGAACAATATCTACTAGTAAGCAGATTTTTTTAAATCGTCATAAATAACATTGGTGGACAAATTCACACACAACACCATCTGACCCCAAACTAAGCAAAGCTTGTATGATGGCGGCCAGATAGATTGATATTAAAACATCGATCAAAGTTACAACGAACTACAGGATGCTACTTGCTGGTATGAACTTGGCTAGGAACACTTCACGGGCGAGTCCAACTCGCGCTTGGCCATTTTCATTTTGTACGGGAAAAAATTACACGAGTTTTTATAAACTGTTGAACAAAACTTGACGTAGATACCTATTTAATGTATGCAGGCAGATTATTACCAATAACCTTGAAAACTAGAAGCAAGTATGTACCTACCTAATTATTCGGTTACCGACACCGAACCACAGAATACATATTAGAGTACAGAAGTAGTACCGAAAACAATTATATAAATAGCGACTCTTGTTGGGACACAACAAAGTTCAATTCAGCTCGCAATACCTGTCGCGATTTTCAAATAAACATTTGCGCTCTTTCTAACGCGTAACTCTGTCCCTGTCTAGCGCGGAAGGTTGTCGACATAATATATGTAATACCATTGTGCGCGGGAAACGTGTTGCGCGAGCGCTCAGCCGTGCGTCCGACAACCGACTGGCACTTGTCCCTTGGGAGGCACGGTCTAGCTGTAGGCTAAGACCGCGCGACCTTGAGCGAGTGATGATGCACTGGTTATAGGAACTGCCGATAGAAGTGAAAACTTAACTCAGAATTTGATAGCTGGCTTTGGAAACTACGCGGGTGAAACCGGAGGGCGTGGCCATGAGCATGGTTCCGAGTTTACCCGAAGATTTCACATCATTCCCGGGCGTGACTTTGGCATTTGGTAATAACTGCCAATTTTTAAAAATTTTATTGTTTTGTTCAATAAATATGTTTGATACAATATGCAATTTTTATATCTAGTACATAATGTTTGAACAATAAAAAATAAGCCATATGCACAATTTAGTCGGGGGTTTTTAACATTGCCAGATGCATGCAATAAATATTTTGGTGTTTCTATGTAGGTATAATAAGTATGTATTTAAAACCATATAAGTATTATTATATCAGCTATCTGGCCGCCATAGTAAAAGCTTTGCTTAGTTTGGGGTCAGCTGGTGTCGTGTGTGAATCATTTAAATGGTCCAACAATATTGTTTATTTATTTAAATGTAATTGAGGCATCATCATCATATATGACTAATACCTACACAGGGATTCTCAAAAACTATTAAATAATTTCACTGGGACTTTCTTACCTGTCAGATGAGGGATTAATTTTGCCCCGCTACTCACCAGCCAGATCGGATGCAACCGAATGGATTTAGAATCGCTATCCAGATCTCGGAATAGTTATTTTGTCAGTTTTTGGCATTCATCAGATTTAAATGAAAATCTCTCATTTGGGCTGCTATCATCAATAAATGTAGTTTCATTAAGGACCGTTCAAGTATTACGTAAGCACTGTTGGGTTTTGCTTATTTTTGGTGACATGGCGAGTGGGGGGGGGGGGGGGGGTCTAGAAACAAGATGGTGATTGCGTCAGCAATAGTTATTTATTCTTTAACACAGATGACAATCAATTTATTATCTATACTTGAAAACGAAGCGCATTTTCGGGGGAATAGATACCTATGTTTACATAAGCATGTGACCAATAAAAGACCTTTGCTTACTTTGATGACAAGGGTCAACAATAGTAATAAATTCACTTACGTAATACTTGAACGGCTATTATTGCTAATTAATACTAAAAGTTTCGGTGAATTTGAAATGTTACTATATTAAGGCAGGAGACAATGAAATGAAAACCACAATACACTTTGTACAAATCACAATTATATTTACAGTTCGCATCGCATACAAACTTAATCATAGATATTCCATACGTATCCAATATAACTATAGGAAACAAGTTTAAACTTAATACAACATTATAATATTCAATTGCAAAGGAAATTGTGCCTTCTCCGCATCGTTCCGCTTGTCCCGCGGTAAAAAATCCCGCGTCCGCAAAATAATAGAATAAGAGGGGTCTAAAATTAAAAAGACGGCCTTGCAAAACATTCAACTGTCAAATATGGTAAAAAATATATTGAAATACTAGCAGCATCCCGCTGTTTTACCCGTGTCCAGTTCCCGTATGTCTATGTGCTAACTCTAGGCACATAATCTGTGTGCCAAATTTTAATCCGGTCCATTCAACTGTTCAGATTTGATTGATCAACAAACCAAACTTTAACATCCTACTAATGTTATAAATGCGATAGTTAAGTCGTTTGGATGTTTGTTGCTCAATCACGTCGGAGCGTCTTACAGGCGCGGTCCCAGCCTCAAATTTTGGAGGGGGTCACCACAGCTTCCGGTTGTTGTGTGTTAAGAGTATTGAAATACTATAAATCTAGTAAAAAAACTTGGCTATTATCGCCCCACGATTTTACCCGCGTTTTTGCCGTTCCAGCGGTTTTCCCGCGTTAAAAAATAGTCTTATATACTATTAGATATGTTGTAGGTTTTTAATTTAATTTATACGACTTTTTAATGTTTCCCCTGTGACCAATTCGGACCGCGCATGGCGTCTTAACGACTTGGGTTAAAATTTAGAACATAGATTATAGTCTGGAATAACAGATAAGCTATTTTTAATTGCAGAAAATAACGGGAACTACGCGGGTAAGGCCCCAGAACGGTGCTAGTTTATTACATGCGAAGGATAGAACAATAAGAACTTTGATAAAACCCGAACTGCCGAGTGACTTAAGCCCGCCATACACGGTACGGTATGCCGGAGAGTCTACCTGTGCAGTTATGCCTGCGCAGTCCACCCGAACAGAATTGATTTTCGATTTTGCTCCGGTCGCCTGCGCAGTCTTCCCACACACACTCCGGTCCACCTGCGCAGGCATAACTGCACAGGTAGACCTCTCCGGCAGACCGTAGCGTGTATGGTGGGCTTAAATAAATGGCCACCTTTCAAATATTCGCGGACATTTCTCATAGAACACTATCCTTACCCACAAACTAAAATTCTACTGTTTATACTCCGTACATATTTCATCGTGTAAAACCGGTCACATTATAATAAAAAACGGGATATTTCTGCTGTAAAACTAAATAATTCATTTTATTCTACGTTCGCTGTAGTAATTATTAACCACCGGCGCAAAATAGCCATGTTTTAAGTTTTTTTTTGCAATTAAAATTTTATATTATTTACTATATATAGCTTGTGGCCACATAATGTTCTTTGAAAAATAACAAGCAAAATATTATAAGTACTTATAGTAAAAAGTAAAAAATAACTTAATATATATTTTAAGTGACATTCGTGTAATTTCGATAAAAAAAAATATAAAAACGTGGACAATGTTTTAAAAATAATAACACAACTCGGTTTTAAAAGCTACCATTTCAACGTATTTCTCACATTTTACAGTCAATTCGAAATCGAAAAAACTTTCGATACCTACTAAAAAAACGAAGCAAACATAGTCGACCTAATTCTAAGATGGCGTAAGACAAAATTTACTACTGTCACAGTAGCAAAAAAAACAAAAACATTGGCAGTCATAGGAACTGCCGATAGAAGTGAAAACTTATAACTCAGAATTTGATAGCTCACTTTGGAAACTACACGGGTGTAACCGGAGGGCGTGGCCTGGCCATCATGGCATGCCCATCTAGAAATCAGTCAGAATTTCCCATTGACTGACGCATTTCTAGATGGCCAATGACCATGGTTCCGAGTTTACCCGAAGATTTCTTATCATACCCGAGCGTGACGCGTGAGCGTGGGCAGTTTATGTTTTGTGCTGTATATAAGCACACACACAGAGAGAGCAAGAGAGACACTTTTTGAAGTGAAAACTTCTTTTGGCGCGCCTAGACAGATTTTTCGTGGGCTGTGAATTGAATTCTAGCGTCACGCTCGGGTATGATAAGAAATCTTCGGGTAAACTCGGGACCATAGCCATTGGCCATCTAGAAATGCGTTAGCCAATGGGAAATGCTGAAAGGGCGTGAGCCTGCCCATCATGGCATAGCCATCTAGAAACGCATCCGCCAATGGGAAATGATGACGCATTTCTAGATGGGCATGCCATGATGCCCAGGCCACGCCCTCCGGTTACACACGTGTAGTTTCCAAAGTAACCTATCAAATTCTGAGTTCTAAGTTTTCACTTCTATCGGCAGTTCCTATGACTGCCAATTTTTTTTACAAATTGTGTAGCTTTTTATATTTTCCGAAGTAACTTCGTTTCTACCTCGCATCCTATGACACAGCATGTTTTTAATTTTAACAGTAATGAACTCGAACTTGACCGCCATCTAGCCTGATGGTAAGCGAACGATACGGTACACGATGAACGCACAAACCTAGACGAAACCGATTCACTCTAACGACTTGGAGAAACAGATTACATCCATAAAGAAACGACACACTCAGGCAACGTATGTTATATTATATCTGTCGCAGGGAAATGACGAAATCAGAGATTATACGAAATCCCTAGTCATATATACCTACCACGGTACATGTCGGATATATTCTTGTTAATTAACTGTAAACTACGGAGGGTAGAGCAAGGAGTGTGTACTTGAAAAAGTGTCCGTCCAAATGCGTTTAATTAGGGTGGCGCCACATTAGTATCAGGGTACATTTTAAAGTAAATCAATAAACGTTTAAATATTAAATATACACAGTTTACGAAATAAAATCACTCTAGCTACACGTTTTCTCATAATAATCATTATTTAAGGTTAAATTTTACTACATTATTTTGTACTACGCAAGTAGTTGCAATGTTCTATAAGTAACTATTTTAGTCGACAATCATAGTTTTTTTTTAAATCGGCATACTTCATTCGTTTACATTCATACCGCACCCTTTGTCTATACTCTATACCAGCGCCATTGTGGAAGATTTTTCTCTGAATCTGATCTGTTATTTACATCACAGAGCTGGACACTTTTTGAAATTTTCTACCTTATGAGACGACACTCCTTGCTCTACCCTCCATACTAAAAACCTAACCTGGCAGTTAGGTTAGGTTTTGTTGTAAGATTCGTGCAAGTTTTATATTTTATTAGATGCTTAAACAATATTTAGTAAGACGCAATAAGTAAGCATATTATTATACATTATCGACATCTTCGTTGATTTCGCCATATCACTAGGGATTTCGTGTAAAATGCTTATTACACTCGACTAAATTTAGCCCACTGAATTCAGTGAAGCGTAATATCATTCAGAAAGCAAGCATACTAAATTCAAAATCGAGGATTTATTACTTCTAAACTTGTTTCCAAATTAATTTACTAAACTTAGCCTAACGTAATAAATCCCCAAAATCCTCATTTCCCTGCGAAATATCCATAATTTACATAAAACGAATTAAAATACCTCTGCTATTCAGGAATTAACAATGTCCGAATATAGTTCAATAATCGGAAATCCACCCTTACGTCCTTATTCTACGTCACTGTCTAAGAAAATTGCTTTTGAGACGTGGCTTTTTTCTCTATATCTAGAAAGGGTGACATACAAACAAAAATACGGTCCACCTAGTTACAGTCTTCAAGAAATATATACGGGCCATCTTGAAGTTTGAGAAACACTTTTAATATATCCTACTAGCAACACTTCGCTGATTCACCCGTGTAGTTCGAAATCCCATTCTTCTCACTCGAAAATAAAATAAAATTGGCAGTCATAGGAACTGCCGATAGAAGTGAAAACTTATAACTCAGAATTTGATAGCTCACTTTGGAAACTACGCGGGTGTAACCGGAGGGCGTGGCCATGAACATGGCCATTTAGTCTAGATGGCCATGCTTATAAGACTTATTTAGACGACAATACTTTGAAGATTTATTTCAGACTAGCAACGGCCTCCGGTTTCAACCGTGTAGTTTCCAAAGTGCGCTATCAAATTCTGAGTTACAAATTTTCACTTCTACCGACAGTCCCCATGACGGCCAATTTTTTTTTTGATATATTTTAGCTCATGCTGCCGGAATTCGAACCAAAGACGAACGGACGGTCTACCGCCGAACGAAAACCGTCTTGGCTTTTGATGTTTCTCTCTCATTTCTTTTCGTTTGAAATGACAGAGCTGGCAATAGCAACACTAAATCCGATTTAGTTAGGCGGTAGAAGGCATGACATTTGTAAACTCCCACTATCTACACCACCGGCGCTTCTACCGTCTAACGAAAAACGCTTTGATGCTTTGACATTGCTGTCTCTTATCTTCTCGCTTGAAATGAAAGAGACGGCAATGCCAAAGCGTCAAAGCATCAAAGCGTTTTTCGTTAGGCGGTAGACTCCCGGGAGCTTACCACAAATCATCAATATACGGATTATTCCACCTTCATTTCCTATGGGTTTTATCTTACAAACTTCCTCATTGAAGTTCGTTATCATTTAAAAACTATATATCTTCGTATTGACAGTTCCGGGCTGGCGAAACGTCGAAATAATCTCCGATGTTACAGATGTTGGGCCACCGCTTACTATCAGGCGGACCGCATGCTTCTTGCCATTCTTTCTGTAAATAATTATTACACATTTATTAACCAAAACAAACAAACAACCAAAATGAAAAAAATGCGCAGTCAGGGCAAAAAACATTTTACAGCCAGTAACGAATTAAAGGCATATTAGCTAAATGAACGAAATATTTTTTTATTCTTTTTGTCTGTACATCCGCGTGTTGAGGTTTTAAGGGACCGTTCAAGTATTATCAAACGGATTCTTAAAGTGAAAACTTCTTTTGGCGCGCTAAATACAGATTTTTTGTGGGCTGTGAATTGAATTCTAGCGTCACCCTCGGGAATGATGAGAAATCTTCAGGTGAACTCGGACCATGGCCCATTGGCTTTCTAGAAATGCTGATGCATTTCTAGACAGATGGCGATGCTCATCGCCACGCCCTCCGGTTTCACCCGCGTAGTTTCCAAAGTGAGCTATCAAATTCTGATTTATAAGTTTTCACCTCTATCGGCAGTTCCTATGACAATCAATTTTTTTTTTTTAAAGATTTTTTAAAATCTAGCTGGGCCGATTTCGGTACAACGTTTAAAAACTATCTTTTCACCGCGGATGGGTAAAAAGTAGCTCAAAAACACCACGTGATAAACTCCCCCCCTACGTTACGTCATCACACCGTTGAGCGCACGTCACCCGTGGAAACGGGTCGCGTCGCGCATTTTGACAAATAATAAAATTGGTTGCCTGTAAAGTCGGTATACGGGCGAAAGTTTTACGTGACAACGACTTTGAGTGGTAAAATAATTTAAATGTGAATATTCATTCGTAGTCTGTCACATTATCACTACACAATCGTTTTACAATTAACTGGCAACGTGTAAACTTGTATGCAGGCGCCTAAGCGAATCGGCGACTCGGGCATGGTTAGCCCGCCTAAGAGCGAGAGAGACAGACATAAAAAGTGAAAGGCACGCGTCCCTCTCACTCGCTCTCATTGTGAGCGCATAACGTGAGCGGAGCGTAACGCAGTTTCTTGAAGTGTCACCCGGCAAACCAATTTATAAGACGTTGTCACGTCAAAAATTGTTTTTAAACTTCTTTAGGCGCGCCTAAACAGATTTTCGTGGGGTGTGAATTGAATTCTAGTGTCACGCTCGGGTATGATAAGAAATCTTCGGGTAAACTCGGGACCATGTCCATTGGACATCTAGAAATGCGTCAGCCAATGGGAAATGCTGAAAGGGCGTGGCCTAGCCATCATGGCATGGCCATCTAGAAATGCGTGAGCCAATGGGAAATGCTGACGCATTTCTAGTTGGCCATGCCATGATGGCTAGTCCACGCCCTCCAGTTTCACCGGCGTAGTTTCCAAAGTAAGCTATCAAATTCTGAGTTATAAGTTTTCACTTCTATCGGCAGTTCCTATGACTGCCAGTTTTTAGGGTTCCGTAAACCGTAAAAACGGAACCCTTATAGATTCGTCATGTCTGTCTGTCCGTCCGTATGTCACAGCCACTTTTTGGCGAAACTATGAGAACTACACTGTTGAAACTTGGTGAGTAGATGTATTCTGTGAACCGCATTAGGATTTGAACAAAAAAAATTAAAAAAAAAGAAAAATTAGGGTTGCCCCCCATACTGAGAACTGAAACTCAACAATTTTTTTTTCATCAAACCTACACGTGTGGGGTGTCTATCGATAGGTCTTCAAAAATGATGTTAAGGTTTCTAAAATCATTTTCCTCTACACTGAATAGTTTGCGCGAGAGACACTTCCAAAGTGGTAAAATGTGGGGACACACAACCCCCCTCTAACTTCTAAAGCACGAGAATGAAAAATCTAAAAAAAATATATGATGTACATTACCATGTAAACTACCAACGAAAATTAGTTTGAGCTCGATCTGATGAGTACTTTTTTTTAGTACGTCATAAATACACTATTTTTGAAACTTCGATCAAAGTTACAACGAACTACAAGAACTATGTGTACTATGTATATTATGTTACTTGCTGCAACGGAACCCTTCATGGGCGACTCCAACTCGCACTTGGCCACTTTATTATTCATTTTGTCTGTATACGTAACGCATTTTTTGAAGATTTTTCCAAAACTAGCTCGACTGATTTCGGTAATATTTCGGTCCTCTCTCACCGTTGAGGCGCACGTCATCCGTGGAATCGTGTCACGTCGCGCACTATGACGTCATCACGTCGGTGACGTTCGCGCCTTTGTTCGCAGTCGAGGCGGCCTTCAGCAGGTCGTCGATGTCGCGCCGGAACATCGACAGGTAAATACGAAGTGTTGCATGAAGCGAGCAAGCAATAAGCTACATCCATTCATTTGTTCTATTGAACACGATCTTTTCAGATCGAATCTTTTTATAGAACAATGCAACTAGACAAAAAAAAATATAACTCACTTGTGAGTAATAGTAATTAAAATGTCACAGTTTGATTGTGTGTCATTATATGCCTGATTGCGGTGAAATTACAGCTACTTTATGAGCAAGTGTGTTGAAAAATACATAGTAAAATTGTTTTTTATTCCCCTAAGTTACGTCATCTCACCATTGAGCGCACGTCATCCGTGGAATCGTGTGGCGTCGCGCATTATGACGTCATCATGTCGTTGACGTTCGCGCCGTTGTTCGCCGTCGATGTGCCCTTCAGCAGGTCGTTGATGTCGCGCCGGAACATCGACAGGTTCTGTGTGAATCTAAAATAAAAGAAAAATACGACAAAATAAATGCAGTGTCAACACTATATAACCGACGCTCAAGGGACTGTGCATATTTTGACTTTATAAATATAGTTCCCAATAATCTTAAGACTAATAAAAGGAAAATTAGATTTTGTGTACCGGTTTATAATAGTGAAGTGGCATGGAGGCATTACCTCCATATGGCACCCATATTTTATAATAAGATTAATACTTTTCAAGATACACGAAAATTACTCTCGTATAAACTGAAGAACGTCACTCTTAATTGGTTATCAAGCTTTGATTATGCTGATGCTGAAAAACTGATGAAAAAGGTGTTGTAAGATACACATTGTTATTGTTTTATTATATTATGTTTGGTAAATTTAATTTGTTCTAAATCTTTTTAGTATTCGTTTCTATATCTTGAAATAAGCTTAAGTTAATAATTACGTTGAATTTTGTTGCTCCTCTTTTTTTGCTTTCTAACAGTATTATTTTTTTGAATTAGTCTTAGTTAATAGTTTTAGTTTTTAATTAGTTAATAAGTTTGTTTATGTTCCTAAATTGTATGTTATTGAACATCATAATTAAGTGATCAAATGGAAGACGCTGCCTTTTGCACCACAGTATTCATACTAAAGCAAAAGGCAGAGCCACTTATTTCATTGTATTTGTATTTCTGTTCAATAAATTATCTTTATCTTTATAAAGAGTTGACGAAAAAAACAGACGAATAACAATATTTATTTGAACGCTATCGCGTAGTCTATTATTTTAGTCTGCCGTCTTTCGTTGCACCGGATTTTTGAAACGAAGTTCCTTATCGCGCATTGCGAAAGGGGGTTAGACGGAAAACAATAACACCAAAAGTTGTAACGACACTTTTTGCTATTACCAAAAGTTGTAACGACACTTTTTGAGCCGTGCGGCGTCATAGAATACGATAACAAATTTCGCCACTGTAAGTAATGACTAAATAGCTCAGGCGGGAAGGGGCCGCTCTTGAAATCATGAGACCTCGGTTCGAATCCTGACTTTAATAGTCTCATGACTTCTTTTATTTTTTATTTTTACACTATTGCATAGCTTTATCGCGGGCTTTGAGCGCGGCGACCGAATCAAGATGTTCCGTAACGAAAATAAAACCTAACACCTCCACTCCGAATTTGGTCACTCGGCCATTTGACTTGTAAATCTTATTTTTACTATGACTTACATACTATATTTGAATAAGAAGCTGTGTTAAATACGTTCTTATAGAAATTACTTATTTTTTTTAACGGAATAAAGGCTATTTAGTCTATGGGATGATTCATATTTGCATTTTCGAATTCGCGGTAATTTAGTGATTGCGTCATAGTCCCAAAAGTGAGCTGTGTGGTGTGTTTTGTTTTTCTGTGGATTTCTGTTGGAATTATATCACGTAAGTACTGTTTCTTATTATAAATGTGTTTGTTATGTTAAAATGATTCATAATTATAATTGCACTAGCTGAACGTGCGCGCGTTGCTACGCCATCTATCGAAAATTGGTCGTACCAATTCAAATTTTGTTCAAATTCGGTTACTTTAGGTTCTAATGACGCAACCTTTAACATATGACAAATGCTGTCACGCAACGAAAGCTCCTTAAAAGCAATATTTTTTACCCGTTTTTGTTACATTTTTCATTCATGCTCCGCCCCTGTTGATAATAGCGTAATGTTAAATACCCTATAGCCTTCCTCGATAAATGGACTATCCTAAAAAGAAAGAAATTTTCTTTCAATTCGGACCAGTAGTTTCAGAGATCCTTGCGTTCAAACAAACAAACTCTTCAGTTTTATAATATTAGTATAGATAAGTTGATAAAAAAAATGCTATGCAATAGCTTTACCGCGGCAGTCCCCGAGTGTCACACGATTTTTTTTACATATTTTCGTCGTACAGTCGTATGTCATAGTTTGGAAGTGGAGTGGGGGTGAGAAGGTGTTTCACCGAACTGTCCCGGTTCTTGTAGGATGTCACAGTTTGGGGGTGGAATGTGAGTCACTAATTTTAACATTTGACTACTAATTTGAACAGTCGAGTCAGTGATTTGAACATTCGAGTCAGTAATTTAAACATTCGAGTCAGTAATTTGATTATTCGAGTCAGTAATTTAAACATTCGAGTCATTAATTTAAACATTCGAGTCAGTAATTTAAACATTCGAGTCAGTAATTTGATTATTCGAGTCAGTAATTTAAACATTCGAGTCAGTAATTTGATTATTCGAGTCAGTAATTTAAACATTCGAGTCAGTAATTTGATTATTCGAGTCAGTAATTTAAACATTCGAGTCAGTAATTTGATTATTCGAGTCAGTAATTTAAACATTCGATTCAGTAATTTGATTATTCGAGTCAGTAAATTAAACATTCGAGTCAGTAATTTGATTATTTGAGTCAGTAATTTGAAAATTCGAGTCGCTAATTTTAACATTCGAGTCACTAATTTTAACATTCGAGTCACAAATTTTGGCATTATAGTCGCTTATTTGGAGTTATAGTGCGGTTCGTGTGTTGTACCTGTCCCTGTTCTTGTCACAGTTTGGGGGTGGAATGTGAGTGTGAGGGTGTCCCACCGACCTGTCCCTGTTCTTGTCACAGTTTGGGGGTGGAATGTGAGTGTGAGGGTGTCCCACCGACCTGTCCCTGTTCTTGGTGAGCAGGTTGGGCTCGATGCCAGCCATGAGTCCGTTGAACCACTGCGCCAGCTGCGGCTGCTTGTCCCGCGGCTGCGTGCCGATCATCTCGCCGCGGATGCGGTTGAAGTGCGACTCGTTGAGCAGGATCAGACCGAGCAGAGGTCGGGACATCGACCACTGGTTGCAGCAGTCTTCGAACATTATGACGTTCAGTACCTGCGATGTTACACATATCCACTGTTACATATATACGGTTTCATGGTCGACGTTCTAATGACTCGAACGATGACGATTTAAAGACGTTTACACTTAACAAACAATGTACTTATATATGTATTTTAATTTTCTTCTCCTCATCAGAGACACTTGTGAAAAGAAAATTATTGGCAGTCATACGAACTGCCGATAGAAGTGAAAACTAACTCAGAATTTGATAGCTTACTTTGGAAACTACACAAGTGTAACCGGAGGGCGTGGCCTGGCCATCTAGAAATGCGTCAGCATGTCCCATTGGCTCACGCATTTCTAGATGGCCATGCCATGATGGTCAGGCCACGCCCTTTCAGGGTTTCCCATTGGCTGACGTATTTCTAGATGTCCAATGGGCATGGTCTCGATTTTACCCGAAGATTTCTTATCATACCCGAGCGTGACGCTAGAATTCAATTCACAGCGCACGAAAAATCTGTCTAGGCGCGCCAAAGTAGCGTCATAGGACACCAGGTAGGAAACGAATGATGGCCGCCCTCACAAAATGGCGGATAAAATATTTTTTACACAACTCCCTCTTTCTCAACATGGATTTCAAATTAAAGGGCTGGACTAGTAGAATACTGTAACAAATTTGAAATCTAATGTAGTAACGGGAGTTGATTAATATTTTTTGACTGATTGATTAATTACGAGTACTGATGTCTACTATCTATCAGAACAAATAATCTTGAGATTAAGAAACACTATCTCTCTGAATTGGTCGATTAGTATCCCTGATAGTTTTTGTTCTTATTTTCCTTCCTATTACTAACTACTTTTTGAAGTGAAAACTTCTTTAGGCGCGCTATAGACAGAATTTTCGTGGGCTGTGAAATGGATTCATCAATCGTCACGCTTGGATATGATAATGGATCGGATCGGATATTAAATCTTCGGGTAAACTCGGTAAAAACGGCCAGGTAGGGCCACAGAAACAGTAAGAGTTTCGATTACCTACCTCCAACAGCCCAGCGTTTATATAGCAGATACCAGGACAACAGAAATATAAAAGAGTTGCGTTTGCCCCTAGGTACCAGTACCAGGGAAACAGCAAGTTTTCACTTCTATCGGCAGTTCCTATGACTGCCAATTTTTTTCTTTGTTTTTCTTGCTTCTGTATTGTTTATTCTTATTGGTCATGTTAATTAATATTGTTTTGTATGGTCATGTAGTCAAGCCCCCAGAGGCCAAATTTGGGCAAAACCGGTTTTGGGACTTTAAAACCTTATTTTTTAATGATAAACATACTCGATTATTAGTTTATTTTGATGCCTAAGAGATAGGTGATAATATTTATCAGTACATTGTCGTTTACAGAAACACAAAATTTCGTCTCATTTTTTAGTAATGATTTTTTGTGTGACGTCAGGACGCTGGCCGCGTCGCGAGTCGGGCTTAATAGTGTTAATGTATTTTAGCTGTTATAATATATGTATGTGTAATATTGATGTGTAGTATATGTATTGTGTTTATATTTATTAGTAAGTAGCTTAGGCGACGAGTGACGACGTGTTGATTTTTGTCATACTGTTTTTTCTTCACACACTATCTTTACTCTACTATTTCTTTGTTTGATTCCTGCCACTAATGGTTGCCTGGAAGAAATCGCTATTAGCGATAAGACCGCCATTTATGGCACTCGTTATTAAGTATTTAATGTTTTGTATATTTTGATTTATTACTAGTGTGCGTAATAAAGCGTTTCTGTCTGTCTTGGGACGGCAGCTGATTATTATTTATTATTGATAGGGGGATACCTGTTTGTCGGCTGACTTATTATTTGGAGGCCAGTGTGTTTGACCATGGGCTTGACTCGAGAGAGAGTGGGCCCGGAGTCCCAGCAGTGGGAACATATAAATATAAATAAATATTGGTGGACAATTCACACACAACACCATCTGACCCCAAACTAAGCAAAGCTTGTGTGATGGCGGCCAGATAGCTGATGTAATACTCATATAGTTTTAAATACATACTCATTATACATAGAAACACCCAGACACAGTGCAAACATTTGAATTCATCACACAAATATTTGCACTGGGTGGGGAACGAACCCACGACCCTCGGCTTTGCAGGCAGTGCTACTACCAACTAAGCCACGAGGTCAGTCAGTGATATATAGAGGTATAGAGAGATAACAACATATACTCACTGTGGCTAGGAGCTGTTGCATGATCTCCGGTCTCCGTTGCAGGACCTCGATAAACATGTTGCTAGTCTCCGGAGGAGGTTGACGAGGGTTCGGCACTTTGTTGCTCGCTGTTGATTTCACATAAAATTGCAACTTATTTCAACAATTTTTTAAGATTCATATAAAAGACTTCTGTAATACTTCAGAAAGACCCTGGAAAGCGACTTGGAACGAAACTGAGAGACACTTAAGTCTTGCTAAAACTCGAGAATGACTGGACCGATTTGGCTAAATTTGTTCTTAAAATATTTGTGAAAATTCAGGGGATGTTTCAACCGTGAGAAACGAAAATAAAATAAAGTAGCCAAGTGCGAGTTGGACTCGCCCATGAAGGGTTCCGTTCCAGCAAGTAACATAATATAATTAGTACACATAGTTCTTGTAGTTCGTTGTAACTTTGATCGAAGTTTTAATAACATGGTATTTATGACGTACTAAAAAAAAACTACTCATCAGATCGAGTTCAAACTAATTTTCGTTGGTAGTTTTCATGGTAATGTACATCATATATTTTTTTTAGTTTTTTCATTCTCTTACTTTAGAAGTTAGAGGGGGGACACACATTTTACCACTTTGGAAGCGTCTCTCGCGCAAGTTATTCAGTGTAGACAAAAATTGTGTTAGAAACCTCAACATCATTTTTTAAGACCTATCGATAGACACCCCACACGTGTAGGTTTGATGAAAAAAAAATTTTTGAGCTTCAGTTCTCAGTATGGGGGGCACCCCTAATTTTTGTTTTTTTAAAAAACTTTTGTAAAAATCTTAATGCGGTTCACAGAATACATCTACTCACCAAGTTTCAACAGTGTAGTTCTCATAGTTTCGGCAAAAAGTGGCTGTGACATACGGACGGACAGACAGACAGACAGACAGACAGACATGACGAATCTATAAGGGTTCCGTTTTTACGTTTTACGGAACCCTAAAAAGTAAAGGATAATACCAAAAACGGGATTTTAAGTTACCAATACAAACTGTTCTTAGCTAAGATCCTTTAATGACATTTGCTTATTTTAACTGACTTCAATAAAAGACGAGGTTCTCAATTCGGTTTCATGTATGTTATGTTATTAGTATTTATTGAGAAACACGGGGAAGCACTTGCAGTCTCCCTGGATATCTCGAAGGCTTTCGACAGGGTTTGGCATGATGGCCTTGTAAGCAAGCTACAAGCTTTCTAGTTATGGTTTGTCTCCTGGGTTCATTGCGTGGATATCGGACTTCTTGAGGGATCGATCCATACGAGTCGTCATTGATGGCTGCTCGTCGGATCAAATGGCTATTAATGCCGGAGTCCCTCAAGGGTCGGTACTCTCTGCGACGCTCTTCCTGCTACATATCAACGATCTGTTGAAGCCCGGTATCTTTGGGTACGCAGATGATAGCACCGTTGTAGAGAGTTACATATCTAGCGCGAGAGCCAGCGGGCAGCAAACTCAGTTACTGAGAGAGAGTCTGATCGAGCGTTTGAGCTTGACCCTTGAGGCGGTGTCCAAATGGGGCGATGCCAATCTGGTCAAGTTCAACGAGAATAAGACGCAGGCGTGTCTGTTCTCCGCTAAAAGGAGTCCTTTCGAACTGACTCCTACTTTTAGAGGTGTATCCGTGCCGGTTTCTGACCGTCTTGAGCTTTTGGGCGTTACTTTGACATCTACGCTCAACTTTGGCTCGTATATCGAGTCCAAGGCTAAACTAGCTGCCAAAAAACTAGGTGTCCTCTCAAAAGTGCGAAGGTACTTCAAGTCTGAACAGTTGCTTACATTATATCAAGCACAGATTCGCTCCTGTATGGAGTACTGTTCGCACCTTTGGGATGGATCGGCTAAGTATCAGCTGGAAGCTCTGGAATCGATCGAGAGACGTGCCAAAAGGCTCATAGGCAACGACACTCTTGTGCGAAAAAGACTCCAAAGTCTTGAACATCGCCGAAAAATTGCTAGCCTGTCGGTTTTTTATCGGATACACTTCGGAGAGTGTGCGGCTGATCTGCATGATCTGATACCACCTTGTCCTTTTTTCTATCGGAATGCTCGTAGCTCGAAAAAGCGACATCGTTTCATGGTTGATGTTCCAAAGACACGAACGAAGAGATTCGACTCTACTTTTGTGATAAGAACGTCTAGGCTATGGAATACGTTGCCTGAGTGGGTTTTCCCCGATAGTTACAATCTTTGTGTCTTCAAATCGAGAGTGAATCGGTTTTTTTCTAGGTAAACACGCTCCATCGTAGAAGACCGCATCGTCGCTTAACATCAGGCGAGATGGCGGTCAAGTGTGAACCTATAAAAGTTAAAAAAAAAAAAAAAAAAATGCAATAAATAACTCGGCTAATTTTGAATAGATTTTGATGATTAATTTCTTGTGGTAGAAAATACTTCAAAGGTGGTCCCATAAATATTTTATCAAAATCAGAGTTTGAAACATCAATTGAAACCTACAATTCGAAAATTATTTATTGAAATATATTGTCCACTTTGTCCACTTTGCTTCTTATGAAATTTGGTTGAGTGTCTGAATTTAATTTTGTATTGAAGTTGGTGTTTTGTTCTTTCTGATAAAATAAATTATGGTGTTGTTATATTTGACACTTGTGGCATTAAGTGAACTCAAAAAGACAGGATTGAGCACAATTACAATCTTGTCGCCTTTGGACTTAAATTTGACGATACTCCAAGTAAGATAGATTTCAAAATTAATTCACGGAAAGAAACTCACGTACGCATAGTCAGTCCAGTCCGGCTAAGCTTCTGTGTTGATATTTGAAACAATGATTTGATTTTGTACTTACTTTTCTGTACTAATTGCTTGAATAGATATGTGACTATGTGGTCCAAGGTCGCACAGCACCCGGTGCAGACGCTCGTATCTGAAACAGTTTATAAATTAATAAGCATTTAGTTCGTCTTCCGCTTATAAGCATTTAGGTTTTTAGCTCATCTTCCGCTAATGAGCATTTAGTCCATCTTCCGTTTATAATACAAGCATTTAATTCGTCTTCCGCTTATAATATAAGAATTTAATTCATTTTCCGCTTATAATGCAAGCATTAATTCGCCTTCCGCTTATAATGCAAGCATTTAATTCGTCTTCCGCTTATAAAACATACAAGCATTTAGTTGGTCATCTATTTATTACACTTATACCGCTTATACACTAGCGACCCGCCCCGGCTTCGCACGCGTGCAATGCTGATACTCTATATACTAATAAAAACGGTTATTGTGGGTCATACCTAAGAGATTGACATATAAACATACCATCGTCGAGTTGTCAGTAGACCTTTTCAAGAGTACAAAGCATTTAATTCATCTTCCGCTTATAAGCATTTAGTCCATCTTCCGCTTATAATACAAAGCATTATATTATAAGCAAGCGGCCGCCAGTTGTATCACTAGTCTTACTGTTTTTTCCTAAATTGTATGTATTCTTTATAGTACTAAGAATTTTCATTCATTCATTCAATTCGTCTTCCGCTTATAAGAATTAAGTTCGTCTTCAGCTTATAAACATTATTTACCCTGCGAATGAACTTCGACTTATACCCATCTACAACCTACAACATACCCAAAGCGGTGAGTCCCTCCGAGATGGAACACAGTATGTAGAGGGTGGCCTCCGGTTGCAGGGAGGCCAAGTACGGCATATGGTCTTGGGCTAGCCTCTCGAGCAGTACGTAGTACGTTTGTGACAGCTTCGGGTAATCCTGGAAGACAAATGTATATAAATAAAAAATATAGTCACCGTGTTACCAACTGAGTCGTGCGGCCCATAAATCATTTCTCTATGTCTCTCTCGCTTGCACTTGTGGTCCTAATGGAGAATGGGTATAATGCATAGTGATGCGCGTAAGATAGTTATATCGATAAGAATAAAATCAGATAGAAACATAGTAGATAGCATTGTGGCCCTGAAAAGGGCGGTTTGTAATGAATGTTAAATAAAAAACGTTGATTCTTCCTCATCGGATCATTCATTGTGAGCGACGAGACTTGACGAGAGTTGTCACATAATCACAAGTCACAAATATTTTTATAGCAAAACAACAACTTTGCGACGGCGGCAGCGCGGCGGCATGATGTTATGATGTTTGATTATTATACTTGTCTAGATGGAGCGTTACGCTGTAATTGCAACCAAAGTAACAAGCCAGGTTTCAAACACTTTTGTGTGCGTGTCACGCACACAAGTGTTGAAACACAGACACTTGTGTTCGTGACATGTTTTTAAACATGGCGTCAAATGAAGCTGTCCTGCGACACTTTTTTAAAATATTTTTTTTCTGTAAGTAAATCTATATATATAAAAATCAATGCCACTTTTCGTTGTTATTGAACTCTTCCTGAACGGCTGGACCGATTTGAATGATTTTTTTTGTATACGTTTGGGTAGGGTCCTGGAAGGTTTAGATTCACAAATCAGCCCGGCAGATGGCGCTGCAATTGATATCTAGGTTATTATTCGAGCGAAGCCGGAGCGGGCCGCTAGGTAATGTAAAGGTTACTTACTGATGATACCTAACGTTAGTTATTTTAAATCGTCCTTTGTAATTTTTGCAGACTTTTATAGTGAAAATCGTCATATTCAAGAGTCACAAAACACGTGTTTACTGCACAACGTCAGTGTCGTAACTAAACTGACAGATCGAGCTTATCAGCCAACTGTAGGCTGATATTTTTTTTTGGTGTTTCGCTCGAACGGTCTATCTAGACAAGTGTATAATCAAAGGTTACGACCAATCAGAAGCTAGCGATAAACGAGCGCTAGTGAGGGTCGAATGCAGGTAGCGGATTATCGATGACATGTTAGGACGCGTAGCACATTCCTATCCCTATTGACGTCTATGGCCCTACGACCACAGAATAAATATTAGTACAAGTACAGAAGCCTCACTTACCGAAAACAATAATATAAATAGCGACTCTTGCTGGGGCACAACAAAGTTCAATTCAGCTCGCAATACCTGTCGCGATTTTCAAATAAACATTTGCGCTCTTTCTAACGCGTAACTCTGTCCCAGTCTAGAGCGGAGGGTTGTCGACATATCTAATAACAATATGCGCGGGAAACGTGTTGCGCGAGCGCTCAGCCGTGCGTCCGACAACCGACTGGCACTTGTTCCCTGGGAGGAACGGTCTAGCGGTAGGCTAAAACCGCGCGACCTTGAGCGAGTGAGGATGCACTGCTACGACTCAGTTGATAGCGCGATGACTATAGTGAAAATTAAAAATTGTCATCAGGAAAAGGCTGAATGTCATTGGGAACACCGAAGGCAAACACGATCGCGTGGTCGTTCACCAACCAGAGGGACCGATCAAGAGAAAGACACAGGCTTATTATGATGATAATAAAAGCGTAATTCAAAAATCAAACTCACCAATAGATCACTCTGCGGTATACTTAATAATAATTTAACGAACATATTGAGTGCGTTGTCCAAAGCCTCGTCTCCGTATAACCTGAAACATGAATACATATATCATCATCTATCCATCTATGTATTGTATTGTATTTGTATTTCAAATACAAGATTAGTTTTATTATACGAGTTTATTATAGTTATATTAGAGGTAGTTGTTGGAAATTTCATGAATGACCTCAATAAGGTAGACCAACAGCGTATCAGCAATATCAAAAAAGCATGGATATATGACAACTATCTCACATCACGTCTCACTTGGCCTTTCCTAGTATATGACATCGGTAAAACCCTCCTCGCAAAACTAGATGCTAATGTCATAAAGATATTCAAGTCATGGTTTGGATTGGCACATCCGGCTGATCCCTCTACTCTATTTAGGGATCACAATAGTTTTGGCCTGAAACTAAAAAAACCATCCGAACTCTACAAACACCTAAGAGTTACAAAAACGCAGGTTTTGGGAAAGTCGAAAGACGAATTAATCGCATCTCTCCCAAAAGACAAAAGCGCTTCGGACCTTGAATCTAGACTTCAATTCCACAAACAATTTATGGCAGGCGCGCAAGTAAATACAGCTGGGTTGGGTGCGAGAAAGAAAAGGGAAGACCGAGACATGGTAAAAACCTTTCTACAACAAGACGAAAATGATAGTTACAAAGTGCACGCTATGAATTTAGAAATGCAAAGTGAGTGGTTAACCATAGGTGAGTTTTGTATCCCATTAGCTCTAAAGTGGCGCACCTTGCTATATGACTGGTCTCCTGCCTTATTTTATCTGAACGCTTTCCAAATGACCCTCCCTGACCAGAGTAACTTGGTAAGGTGGGGAAAAGCCTCTGAAAAATGTTGCTATACTTGTAGTGAGGCGATATGTACAGCAAGGCACATATTGGTGGGATGCAAGGTGCTCCTTAATAGGGGTCATTACTCACAGCGCCATGACAGAGTACTTGAAATCATACGTGAAGCCGTAAGCCTTTCGGTAGCTAGAGCCCAAAAGGGATTGACGATAAACAAAAGACAAATTAACTTTGCAAAAGAGGGCTCAACTTCAAACTCCAAGAACAGGCCTTACTCAATCCTGGGTTCTATTCTGGACTATCCTGGACTATTTTAATGGACACGTATGAAAAGCACTACAAAATCCCAGAGGATGTGGGTGTTTCGTCATCCAGACCGGACATTTTCCTTTTTTCTAGGGCTACGAAATGCATAGTCCTTGTAGAGCTTACCGTACCGTGGGAAACTAATATACCTAAAGACCACGCGATGAAACAAAATAAGTATTACGACCTACAAAACGAATTAACAAAAATTGGCTATGTGGTTAATTTATACGCTGTAGAAGTAGGAGCGAGAGGTATACCAGCAAAATCTCTCTATAACCTGCTTAAAGACCTTGGATTGTCCAGAAGTGCAGTAAGTTCTATACTAGAACGAGTATCTAAAGCTGCACTAGTAGGATCATATCGGATTTGGCTGGGCAGGGAGAGAAATACGAGTAGTGAAGGTGAGTGTTGACGTACGTCACCAAAAGGGGTCCCTTTTAAACCTACGCCCGAGTCAAAAGTCTTGGGGTCGAGATTTCTCTCTGCCACACGATGGACCCGGCACCCGCACGGTGAATCCATGGAATGCTAAGAAGTACGTCTCTCTCTTATGGTGGTCATAACAAAACTATGTATACTGTTTAACCATGTATTTACTGTGTATTTACTTGTGACTATATTTGTAAGTTGACGCATATTCTGACATGTCTGTTGTTCGCAGTTACGCGTTTGTTTCTGCAATAATTATTTTATTGATAGGTATTTTGTTGAATATGTACTATACTCAATAATTGTACTTACTGAATGTATAAGTGAACTTGTAAATGAGATGCATAGTGTATATTAGTTGATATTTCGGTTAACTAATGTTATTGGCCTGTACGCCCGTTTTTTTTTTTTTTTTTTTATAGCACAGATTGACGAGACGAGCAGGTCATGTGCCTGATGGTAAGCAACATGCCTGCCACATAACAGCACAGTAACACGCAGCTATTGGAACATGATAGTCCAAATCATTACCTAGCACTGCACTGCGCTCGTCACCCAGAGATCTAAGATATTGTGTCTCTAAGCCCTGTAATTTCTCTGGAATCATTGCCCTTCAAACCGGAACACAGTAATGTTTGCACATTACTGCTTGGCGGTAGAATATTTGGCAAAGGTGTGGTACTTCCCCAGGCGGACTCTGCTAAGAGTCCTACCACTACTACTATAAATAAATAATAATAAAACATCAGGTTTTTTTCGCACATCACAGACAGATGTTTCGTGGGCTGTTCTGGCGTCACGCTCGGGAATGATAAGACATCTTCGGGTAAGCTCGGGGAGCTCGGGACCACGGCCATCTAGAAATGCGTCAGCATTTTCCATTGGCCGTCTAGAAATGCGCCAGCATTCATGGCCACGCCCTCCGGTTTCACCCGCGTAGTTTCCAAAGTAAGCAATCAAATTTCGATTTTTTTCATTTCTATCAACAGATCCTATGACTGCCATATTTTTTTAATTCTCATTTTAATTAGCTTGTTACCTAAATACGCCGAAGTTGGCGTAGTTCCCGCATAGAGCCGCCTTCAGTATCGAGAAACATAGCGAGATGCCCTTCAGTTTGAGCGCGTACATTTGCTTCTTGTTCACCTCTACCGTCAGTATTCTGCTGCCTGCAACAGATACATACACCATTTATTTTACATACAAAACCAACTTAGCACGTTGAATATAGTATTAAAACATAGAATTGTAAATACATACATACTTATAAATAACACTTATACACCAAATAGTACAGATAGTGCAATCCACGAAGACGCGCCCCACTATTCCTCGTAACCGTTTATAGTATATGTGTGCAAGCTTCCGTCAATGTTTGAGTGTTATCGGTACACACTAATTACCTATGAATGCACACGCACACTACAAGGGCTGGTGAATGGTTCGCGACTGACCCTCAGAGCAAACGCGATCCCCTAAACCACGAATTGGTGGGGCGCGTCTTCGTGGATTGCACTATCTATAACTTTAACCCAACTTGAAAACAATTGGCGACTATGGATCACTCAGACACATACAGTCCGCGAGGTATAAGCTGAGCTTTGCATTAGTGTGAGTGATCAAATCAAATCAAATCAAAATCTTTTTATTTCAGATATCTTAGATCCATTTACATATTATTACAAAAATATCATTTACATTACCTTAATTCAATTATAATTTTTCGATTACTTATTTTATACCAAATTTAAATTAAAATTACACACAAATTAAACACATGTCAAAATTAAAAACTAAAAACAAAAATTACTAATTAAATTTAAATTAAATATTTGGTACATTTTACACACATAAATTCGCAGTCTTTCTTGTTTCTACTGAGAGCAATATGTACAAAATGCCTCATCAGGGGCGAGAAAGTGTTCTGTGCTACCATTTTTAGGATGTTGTTGCCACTACCACGTATTCTATGTACCAAGGAAGCTACTTTTTTGCGCATTATTGCAGAAAACCCGTCAATATGTGCTTGCGCAAACATTTCCGAGGCACTACAGAACCGCGGCAGCCCCAACATCACCCGAAACACAATCACATGCATACGCATCTATTACCAAAAGTACAGTCAGACAACAAACTCTTGAACAACAAGCTGACATTAACTATCCAGGATCAATATGGTCATTGCGAAAAGAAGTATCTCTTTTAGGATTCAAATGGTCAAGGACAGAGAAGAACAGAATTTTTTTAATGGAAAAGCATGAGATCCGTCACCTACGTATAACTTATTTACTTAAAATTACCGAATACCGTATTCAGGGCAGGCCTATCGTTTATACCAATACTAGCTGTTACCCGCGACTTCGTCCGCGCGAAATAAATACTAAGATAACTCAGGCAGTACCTATTTGTATACCCAGACACATTTACGGTTACTAAAAACAGCTTATAATAAAACAACTGTATACTATTTCATCAAAATCGGTTCAGTTTTTTAGATCTGAAAGCGTAGAGACATTCAGCCCCCATTTCAACTCTAATTTCACCCCCGTACAGTTCTTAATTACAAAATTGCAAGAACAAACATTCGTTTGCTGCATGTCAAGTATCTATAAGTATTCAGAGTTTCATGGTTTTATCTGCAACGGTTGGGAACTTCCATATTGACATTTATCCCCCATTTCAACCCCAATTTCACCCCCGTATAGTTTGAAATTAGGAAATTGCTAGAACAAACATTTGTTTGCTTCATGTCAAGTGCCTATATACAGAGTTTCATGGTTTTATCTTCAACAGTTGGGAACTTCCATATTGACATTCATCCCCCATTCAACCCCAATTTCACCCCCGTGTAGTTTGAAATTACGAAATTGCTAGAATAAACATTCGTTTGCTTCGTATCAAGTGTCTATGTACAGAGTTTCATGGTTTTATCTTCAACGGTTGGGATGTTCCATATTGACATTCATCCCACCCCAATTTCACCCCCGTACAGTTTGAAATTACAAAATTACTAAAACAAACATTCTTTTGCTTCGTGTCAAGTGCCTATATACAGAGTTTCATGGTTTTATCTGCAACACTTGGGAACTTCCATATTGACATTCATCCCCCATTTCAACCCCAATTTCACCCCCCATACAGTTTGAAATTACGAAATTGATAGAACAAACATTTAATTGCTTCGTGTCAAGTGTCTAGATACAAAATTTGATAACTATGAAAACGACGAATTTTCATACAACCGTTCATCCCTTGTTTCACCCTTTTAGGGGTTGAATTTCGCAAAACCCCGTCTTAGCGAGCGCCTACGTGCTAAAAAGAACCTCCATGCAAAATTTCAGATTCCTAGCATTTGTAGTTTCTGAGATTCCTTGATGAGTGACCTTTCGCTTTTATATATATAGATACAATTGATACTGCATAATAAACAACGATTTATTGAATATAAAATTGACACCTTATTAAGAGAACATGGTCACAGCGTCCTGCGTCTGACTGTACTTTTGGTGATCACTCACACTAATGCAAAGCTCAGCTTATACCTCGCGGACTGTACCTACCTATTTTAGACAATATTGATCTCTTACCTTATAATGTTGGGAAAACTCCCGGGGGTTTACCGCCTAACGAAAAATGCTTTGACACTTTTGATGCTTTGACATTGCTGTCTCTTTTCTTCTCGCTTGAAATGAAAGAGACGGCAGTGTCAAAGCGTCAAAGCGTTTTTCGTTAGGCGGTAGACCCCCGGAACAGCAAGAAAAACGCCCAGGTGTTGCGACTGGCACAGTTAGTAGAGTTTTTTTTTTATAGCATAAAGAGACGAGACGAGCAGGTCATGTGCCTGATGGTAAGCAACATGTCTGCCACATAACAGCACAGTAACACGCAGCTATTGGAACATGATAGTCCAAATCATTACCTAGCACTGCACTGCGCTCGTCGCCCAGAGATCTAAGATATTATATCTCTAAGCCCTGTAATTTCTCTGCAATCATTGCCCTTCAAACCGGAACACAGTAATGTTTGCACATTACTGCTTGGCGGTAGAATATTTGGCAAAGGTGTGATACTTCCCCAGGCGGACTCTGCTAAGAGTCCTACCACTACAGACCGACCATATACTACCTACTACCATATACCAACTAGAATAAGTTGAAAATAATTGGCGACTATGGATCACCTAGACACACACCTACACGTAAAATATTTCTTACCAAAAACGCATTTAAAGTTGAAAAACTCCTGGAACCGCAGAATACTACTAGGGTATCATGACTGGAACGGCTAGTGAAGTCACATAACAAACACCATAGGTTAAAAACAATTGGCGACTATGGATCACCTAGAGACACACCTACACGGAAAATATATATATAACAAAAAACGCATTTAACGTTGATAAACTCCTGGAACGGCAGAATACTACTAGGGTATCATGACTGGAACGGCTAGTGGAGTCACCTAACAAACACAATAAGTTAAAAACAATTGGCGACTATGGATCACCTAGAGACACACCTACACGGAAAATATATATATAACAAAAAACGCATTTAACGTTGATAAACTCCTGGAACGGCAGAATACTACTAGGGTATCATGACTGGAACGGCTAGTGGAGTCACCTAACAAACACAATAAGTTAAAAACAATTGGCGACTATGGATCACCTAGAGACACACCTACACGGAAAATATATATATAACAAAAAACGCATTTAACGTTGATAAACTCCTGGAACGGCAGAATACTACTAGGGTATCATGACTGGAACGGCTAGTGGAGTCACGTAACAAACACAATAAGTTAAAAACAATTGGCAACTATGGATCGCCTAGACACACACCTACACGTAAAATATATCTTAGCAAAAACTCAAATAACGTTGAAAAACTCCTGTAACCGCAGAATACTACTAGGGTATCATGACTGGAACGGCTAGTGGAGTAACATAACAAACACCATAGGTTAAAAACAATTGACGACTATGGATCGCCTAGACACACACCTTTATCGAAAGTATATTTCACCATAAGCGCATCTAACGTTAAAAAACTCCTGGAACCGCAGAATACTACTAAGGTATCATGACTGGAACGGCTAGTGAAGTCACATAACAAACACCATAGGTTAAAAACAATAGGCGACAATGGATCACCTAGACCCACACCCTCGTGAACAGCATGAATCCCTCACCGTAAGCGCATATGATGTTGGAGAGTTCGCGGAACAGCAGGATCCCGTTGGGCGAGGACACGTCGAAGTGCAGCCGCTGGTTGCGGTTCTGCGCCAGCTCGGCCGTCAGCTTGAGCACGGGCGTCGTGACGGCCGGCTCCGCGAACCAGAGCTCGATGCCGCGGAGGAGTATCTTCATGTACACCGGGTAACTGGAGGGACAAATAGTAATAGTCTGTACTAATGTTTTAAAACACAATAGGGTCTGGACCGGATAACTGAAGGAACGAACAGAAATAGTCTGTACTACAGTTTTAAAACACAATAGGGTCTGGACCGGGTAACTGAAGGAACGAACAGTAATAGTCTGTACTAATGTTTTAAAACACAATAGGGTCTGGACCGGGTAACTGAAGGTACGAACAGTAATAGTCTGTACTAATGTTTTAAAACACAATAGGGTCTGGACCGGGTAACTGAAGGTACGAACAGTAATAGTCTGTACTAATGTTTTAAAACACAATAGGGTCTGGACCGGGTAACTGAAGGTACGAACAGTAATAGTCTGTACTAATGTTTTAAAACACAATAGGGTCTGGACCGGGTAACTGAAGGTACGAACAGTAATAGTCTGTACTAATGTTTTAAAACACAATAGGGTCTGGACCGGGTAACTGAAGGAACGAACAGAAATAGTCTGTACTACAGTTTTAAAACACAATAGGGTCTGGACCGGGTAACTGAAGGAACGAACAGTAATAGTCTGTACTACAGTTTTAAAACACAATAGGGTCTGGACCGGGTAACTGAAGGTACGAACAGTAATAGTCTGTACTAATGTTTTAAAACACAATAGGGTCTGGACCGGGTAACTGAAGGAACGAACAGTAATAGTCTGTACTAATGTTTTAAAACACAATAGGGTCTGGACCGGGTAACTGAAGGAACAAACAGTAATAGTCTGTACTACAGTTTTAAAACACAATAGGGTCTGGACCGGGTAACTGAAGGAACAAACAGTAATAGTCTGTACTAATGTTTTAAAACACAATAGGGTCTGGACGGGTAACTGAAGGAACGAACAGTAATAGTCTGTACTAATGTTTTAAAACACAATAGGCTCTGAACCGGGTAACTGAAGGAACAAACAGTAATAGTCTGTACTAATGTTTTAAAACACAATAGGGTCTGGACCGGGTAACTGAAGGAACGAACAGTAATAGTCTGTACTAATGTTTTAAAACACAATAGGGTCTGGACGGGTAACTGAAGGAACGAACAGTAATAGTCTGTACTAATGTTTTAAAACACAATAGGCTCTGAACCGGGTAACTGAAGGAACAAACAGTAATAGTCTGTACTAATGTTTTAAAACACAATAGGGTCTGGACCGGGTAACTGAAGGAACGAACAGTAATAGTCTGTACTAATGTTTTAAAACACAATAGGGTCTGGACCGGGTAACTGAAGGAACGAACAGTAATAGTCTGTACTAATGTTTTAAAACACAATAGGGTCTGGACCGGGTAACTGAAGGAACGAACAGTAATAGTCTGTACTAATGTTTTAAAACACAATAGGGTCTGGACCGGGTAACTGAAGGAACGAACAGTAATAGTCTGTACTAATGTTTTAAAACACAATAGGGTCTGGACCGGGTAACTGAAGGTACGAACAGTAATAGTCTGTACTAATGTTTTAAAACACAATAGGGTCTGGACCGGGTAACTGAAGGTACGAACAGTAATAGTCTGTACTAATGTTTTAAAACACAATAGGGTCTGGACCGGGTAACTGAAGGAACGAACAGTAATAGTCTGTACTAATGTTTTAAAACACAATAGGGTCTGGACCGGGTAACTGAAGGAACGAACAGTAATAGTCTGTACTAATGTTTTAAAACACAATAGGGTCTGGACCGGGTAACTGAAGGAACGAACAGTAATAGTCTGTACTAATGTTTTAAAACACAATAGGGTCTGGACCGGGTAACTGAAGGAACGAACAGTAATAGTCTGTACTAATGTTTTAAAACACAATAGGGTCTGGACCGGGTAACTGAAGGAACGAACAGTAATAGTCTGTACTAATGTTTTAAAACACAATAGGGTCTGGACCGGGTAACTGAAGGTACGAACAGTAATAGTCTGTACTAATGTTTTAAAACACAATAGGGTCTGGACCGGGTAACTGAAGGTACGAACAGTAATAGTCTGTACTAATGTTTTAAAACACAATAGGGTCTGGACCGGGTAACTGAAGGAACGAACAGTAATAGTCTGTACTAATGTTTTAAAACACAATAGGGTCTGGACCGGGTAACTGAAGGAACGAACAGTAATAGTCTGTACTACAGTTTTAAAACACAATAGGGTCTGGACCGGGTAACTGAAGGTACGAACAGTAATAGTCTGTACTAATGTTTTAAAACACAATAGGGTCTGGACCGGGTAACTGAAGGTACGAACAGTAATAGTCTGTACTAATGTTTTAAAACACAATAGGGTCTGGACCGGGTAACTGAAGGTACGAACAGTAATAGTCTGTACTAATGTTTTAAAACACAATAGGGTCTGGACCGGGTAACTGAAGGTACGAACAGTAATAGTCTGTACTAATGTTTTAAAACACAATAGGGTCTGGACCGGGTAACTGAAGGAACGAACAGTAATAGTCTGTACTAATGTTTTAAAACACAATAGGGTCTGGACCGGGTAACTGAAGGAACAAACAGTAATAGTCTGTACTACAGTTTTAAAACACAATAGGGTCTGGACCGGGTAACTGAAGGAACAAACAGTAATAGTCTGTACTAATGTTTTAAAACACAATAGGGTCTGGACGGGTAACTGAAGGAACGAACAGTAATAGTCTGTACTAATGTTTTAAAACACAATAGGCTCTGAACCGGGTAACTGAAGGAACAAACAGTAATAGTCTGTACTAATGTTTTAAAACACAATAGGGTCTGGACCGGGTAACTGAAGGAACGAACAGTAATAGTCTGTACTAATGTTTTAAAACACAATAGGGTCTGGACGGGTAACTGAAGGAACGAACAGTAATAGTCTGTACTAATGTTTTAAAACACAATAGGCTCTGAACCGGGTAACTGAAGGAACAAACAGTAATAGTCTGTACTAATGTTTTAAAACACAATAGGGTCTGGACCGGGTAACTGAAGGAACGAACAGTAATAGTCTGTACTAATGTTTTAAAACACAATAGGGTCTGGACCGGGTAACTGAAGGAACGAACAGTAATAGTCTGTACTAATGTTTTAAAACACAATAGGGTCTGGACCGGGTAACTGAAGGAACGAACAGTAATAGTCTGTACTAATGTTTTAAAACACAATAGGGTCTGGACCGGGTAACTGAAGGAACGAACAGTAATAGTCTGTACTAATGTTTTAAAACACAATAGGGTCTGGACCGGGTAACTGAAGGAACGAACAGTAATTAGTCTGTACTAATGTTTTAAAACACAATAGGGTCTGGACCGGGTAACTGAAGGTACGAACAGTAATAGTCTGTACTAATGTTTTAAAACACAATAGGGTCTGGACCGGGTAACTGAAGGTACGAACAGTAATAGTCTGTACTAATGTTTTAAAACACAATAGGGTCTGGACCGGGTAACTGAAGGAACGAACAGTAATAGTCTGTACTAATGTTTTAAAACACAATAGGGTCTGGACCGGGTAACTGAAGGAACGAACAGTAATAGTCTGTACTAATGTTTTAAAACACAATAGGGTCTGGACCGGGTAACTGAAGGAACGAACAGTAATAGTCTGTACTAATGTTTTAAAACACAATAGGGTCTGGACCGGGTAACTGAAGGAACGAACAGTAATAGTCTGTACTAATGTTTTAAAACACAATAGGGTCTGGACCGGGTAACTGAAGGAACGAACAGTAATAGTCTGTACTAATGTTTTAAAACACAATAGGGTCTGGACCGGGTAACTGAAGGTACGAACAGTAATAGTCTGTACTAATGTTTTAAAACACAATAGGGTCTGGACCGGGTAACTGAAGGTACGAACAGTAATAGTCTGTACTAATGTTTTAAAACACAATAGGGTCTGGACCGGGTAACTGAAGGAACGAACAGTAATAGTCTGTACTAATGTTTTAAAACACAATAGGGTCTGGACCGGGTAACTGAAGGAACGAACAGTAATAGTCTGTACTACAGTTTTAAAACACAATAGGGTCTGGACCGGGTAACTGAAGGTACGAACAGTAATAGTCTGTACTAATGTTTTAAAACACAATAGGGTCTGGACCGGGTAACTGAAGGAACGAACAGTAATAGTCTGTACTAATGTTTTAAAACACAATAGGGTCTGGACCGGGTAACTGAAGGTACGAACAGTAATAGTCTGTACTAATGTTTTAAAACACAATAGGGTCTGGACCGGGTAACTGAAGGTACGAACAGTAATAGTCTGTACTAATGTTTTAAAACACAATAGGGTCTGGACCGGGTAACTGAAGGAACGAACAGTAATAGTCTGTACTAATGTTTTAAAACACAATAGGGTCTGGACCGGGTAACTGAAGGTACGAACAGTAATAGTCTGTACTAATGTTTTAAAACACAATAGGGTCTGGACCGGGTAACTGAAGGTACGAACAGTAATAGTCTGTACTAATGTTTTAAAACACAATAGGGTCTGGACCGGGTAACTGAAGGAACGAACAGTAATAGTCTGTACTAATGTTTTAAAACACAATAGGGTCTGGACCGGGTAACTGAAGGTACGAACAGTAATAGTCTGTACTAATGTTTTAAAACACAATAGGGTCTGGACCGGGTAACTGAAGGAACAAACAGTAATAGTCTGTACTAATGTTTTAAAACACAATAGGGTCTGGACCGGGTAACTGAAGGAACGAACAGTAATAGTCTGTACTAATGTTTTAAAACACAATAGGGTCTGAACCGGGTAACTGAAGGAACAAACAGTAATAGTCTGTACTAATGTTTTAAAACACAATAGGGTCTGGACCGGGTAACTGAAGGAACAAACAGTAATAGTCTGTATTAATGTTTTACAACACAATAGGGTCTGGACCTGACTGGGTCAAAAATACACCATCAGCTAGTCAGTCCTAGTGCTCAGTCCATCAGCTAGATCATAGAAAAATATGGGACACGTATTTTTCTTCAAAATATTAAAAATCGACAAAGATATAGTAATAGATCATCAAATCAGAGTGGGAGGTATGTGATATGGCTATGTGGTGATTACATCAGCAATAGTTTTTTTTTTTTACACTGATGGCAATCCACGCATTATCTAGACTTGCAAACGGAATGCATTTTCGGGGGAATGGGTACCAATGTTTACGTAAGCGTGGGATGGGATCAAGCAATGGGGGTAGTAGCTTTGCTTACTTCTGATGACACGTGGGGGAGCGGGTAAATAATTGCAAGAAATCTGCTTACGTAATACTTCAACGGCCTCTTAACATCAGACAGTTTAGTTTCATTCAACTTAAACTAATTTTTAAAGTTAATCAACTTTTGGATTCGATGAAAAGTGGTAAAAATGAGTAGTGGTAGGACTCTTAGCAGAGTTCGCCTGGGGAAGTACCACCTTTGCCAGTTATTCTACCGCCAAGCAGTAATGTGCAAACATTACTGTTTTCCGGTTTGAAGGGCAATGTTTCCAGAGAAATTACAGGGCTTAGAGATATAACAACTTAGATCTCTGGGTGACGAGCGCAGTGCGGTGCTAGGTAATGATTTGGGCTCTTCATGTTCCAATAGCTGCGTGTCACTGTGCTGTTATGTAGCAGGCATGTTGCTTACTATCAGGCACATGTACTGCTCGTCTCGTCACTCTTTATTTATAAAAAAAAAAGTAAAAAAATGTACTCACATCCAATCAAACAGCATCATATAAGTAGTCTTAGTGTTGAAAGCAAACGCTAGACCTCTCAAATCTCGCGCTAGACCTATGAGGGTCTTCTTGGCCTCTTCGGTAGCGAATAGTGGACCTTCGGGTGGCCCTAGGAGACCGATTATGCTCTCGAATGCCGCTGAAAAATAAGACTCATTTATAACTAATTGATGTATCAAATATAGGATTTAAATAAACCTAATACAAATAATATTATTTGAGATAATGATAATAGTCGAGTACGGCCAAACAATTTCAGTCTTAGATTGTTCAATTTAGACCATTTTATAATAAAATAATGTCACTAACATAGATATGTAAAAGTTTAGCTAATTAGGAATAATAGTAGGACGTGGAATTAAAGATATAACACAAAACAACTATTACATTAATAAATTATCCAGTATTGAAAAACGGATTTAATGGTTAGGTTTTAAATTGTGGTTGTAAGGTGGTGGGTTATGCGTAAAGTGTGCGTATGAAACATCTCGCACTCTGGCCTGTGGTTGTGGAAAGGTAGGTAATGCGTATAGCGTGCGTATGAAATATCTCGCACTCTGGACTGTGATTGTGAAATGGTAGGAAATGCGTATGACATATCTCGGACTATACACTGCCGTTGTGAAACGGTGGGTTATGCGTTAAGTGTGCGTATGAAATATCTCGGACTATACACTGCCGTTGTGAAACGGTGGGTTATGCGTTAAGTGTGCGTATGAAATATCTCGGACTATACACTGCCGTTGTGAAACGGTGGGTTATGCGTTAAGTGTGCGTATGAAATATCTCGGACTATACACTGCCGTTGTGAAACGGTGGGTTATGCGTTAAGTGTGCGTATGAAATATCTCGGACTATACACTGCCGTTGTGAAACGGTGGGTTATGCGTTAAGTGTGCGTATGAAATATCTCGGACTATACACTGCGGTTGTGAAACGGCGGGTTATGCATAAAATTAGTATTTATTAGAAAATGCTTGTGTTTTTAATGATAGGTGTGAAATGTTGGGTTACGTGTAAAGGGTGCGTATTAAATACATATATCCAGCGCGTATGAAATATATCCTGCTCTGGCCCGTGGTTGTGAAACGATGGGTTACGCGTAAAGTGTGCGTATGAATTATCTCGGACTGGGGACTGAGATTTTGCCCGTGATCTTGCATAAGCAAAAGTATGCTTATGTAAAATTACGGAAAAATATGAGACACGACTTTTTTTATGAAATTATAAAAAACCGACAAAAATATAGACCATCAAACTTCCGGAGTGGGGGGTTATGACGTCACGTCTTCCTAAACATCGTAGAATGAAGTGACGTCATGCGAAACTTCCAAGCACTATACCTATCTTCGTCGTCGTGAGCGTATAATTCGAAAGCGATAGTCGGTTCTTTCATAAATTAACAATTTACACGTCAATAAAAAAAAAACAGAGCATACAAAGCGTATATATTTTTAACTTTTAAGCTGGACATTCCATTGTACGATAATAATAATTATCGTACAGATAAGTGTCAAACATTAAAATATATGTATGTATTACAATAGGCTTGTTTCCACTAAGAATGAATCGGATGGATTAGAGGTTCTTACTATTGATTAAGATATGGAGATTTACAAAAATAAAACAGTTTATCAAAATAAGTAAAGATTATTAATATTTTTAGAAAAGAAAATCTTAAAAAATAGGCTCTGAGTCACGTGACAGTGAACGCCAATCAGAAAATGTGACGTCACGCCGTGCTAAGCATCACTTGACATTACTAATGTTGTTGACATTTTCATAGAACTAATATTTTTTTATTTTTTTTTATTTATTCTTCGGCATGAATACTAGTTCTTCAGCCACATTACTGAACTAGTTTGTTATTATTTTACCACTATTCTTGAGGAACATTATCAGTTTTTTTTCATTTACATTACTAAGATCATACTGTGTCAAATACTTTCATCAAAATGATCTTCACAAAAATACATTCTTGATTTAGTGGCCATCATTCCTCCTCGCAAGCGTTTGGCACTTTTTTCGTATTTGGGGATCGTTTGGAACATAGATGAATAATTTGTTTAGCGTATTTACACTTGTGCTTGTACACTGGGGCACTATGCAGCTCTTGTAATACGAGGGATTCATCTTAAATTAAAAACATTGACAACATCCTTACACAAACACACATGTTTGCCACGGCGTGACGTCATTCAAGACGCCATGACAGCCTGGACCGTTTTTGTGCAGAAATTTGTTTGAATTTTTGAAATGCAAAATACACATTGTAAGTGTAAGTTTTTTACAAAAATATAGATGTTTCGGAATAATATAAACATTAAGCTATATTATTAACCAATTTTTAAAATTTAGTACACAAGCCTATTGTAATTAACAATGTCAATTTCTTACAATTTTATGGTGAGTTTACCATCACTCTTTAAAAACTCGCTGTAACTATAAAAAGTTTGATCGACAACTACGACAACAAAATCGAACCGATTTTTAATCGGTTTTTGAAACTGCCCAAACTCGGGGCTGATTTAACTATTTTAGGAAGAGTGTTATAAACTTCCGGTCCATAATGTGAGTCAGCTTTTCCGATCTCGTAAGGGAGTGTGGTATACTGTCCAGCTTGTCAGCGTTGCGGATATTGTAAGAATGTCTCTCTCCTCGCGTGTTGTATGAGTCTTAAGTTATTTCTGACATACACAGACTTTGATAGATCAAGATTGCAGGCAACGTAAGTATGCCAAGCTCTTTGAAATATGGTATGGTGCGTAAAGTGTGCTTACAAATCGAAAGATATAGTTACCGGTAAGGGGCACCATGAACCCGTGGAAGCGAGGCTCGTCCTCCCCCAGTTCGACCATCAGAAGCCGGCCCAGCGCCGTGTACAGCATGGTCCGGCAACGCATCTCGCTCGTTCCCACGCCCGTTATGCCCAGGAACGGGAAGTGCTCCGCCTGGGAAAACAACATAACTAATTGTTACTGACGTAATTTTATATCTAGTTTTTTTTTTAAATTAGCACTTTTTTGTAGTGGCAGCCATTTTGGATTTGAAATTTGCCGTAGTATTATACTTTAATTTGAAACCCATAGAGAGGGAGTTGCAAAAAATGTTGTGTAAAAATGCTTTTCTCGCTCAACATTTTAATTTCTTTTCTTATTAGCTCACTTAGTATGGTTTAGGTCAACACATTGAAAAAGCGAAAAGAGCAAAACCAATTCGCTCATTTCGCTTTTTCAGCTCAATGTATTTGTTGTCGCTCGACACACTGACGTTGACGTTTCTTGCTAAAGTAACCTATTTTACGACTCAAAATCTTATTTTAGTCACATTTTCCTCACGTACATGCCAATATACCAGGGATTTAAATACTTAGAGCGACTTACCGTGTGATGCGTCAGCATAAACTGCACCTCCTCAAGCTTGACTAGCTTCCGCACGCAGGAGTAGCCGCCGCTCAAATCGCTCAATAGCCCGAGTGTCTTCGAGATTATCTGCTCAGAACCGCCCCAGTACTTCAAATTTGTAATTCTGAAATAAACATAACCATAGTCATTATTTATTATGAGGATACCGGCGTTTGGGATTTTGATTCCACGATCATAGTCCCGATAGTTGTGTGCGGCATATAGCTTTATTACGAATAGTCTCGACCAACATCTTAAGAGAGTAATACCTTTATTATATTTATTATGAGGATACCGGCGTTTGGGATTTTGATTCCACGATCATAGTCCCGATAGTTGTGTGCGGCATATAGCTTTATTACGAATAGTCTCGACCAACATCTTAAGAGAGTTTAATACCTTTATTATATTTATTATGAGGATACCGGCGTTTGGGATTTTGATTCCACGATCATAGTCCCGATAGTTGTGTGCGGCATATAGCTTTATTACGAATAGTCTCGACCAACATCTTAAGAGAGTTTAATACCTTTATTATATTTATTATGAGGATACCGGCGTTTGGGATTTTGATTCCACGATCATAGTCCCGATAGTTGTGTGCGGCATAAAGCTTTATTACGAATAGTCTCGACCAACATCTTAAGAGAGTTTAATACCTTTATTATATTTATTATGAGGATACCGGCGTTTGGGATTTTGATTCCACGATCATAGTCCCGATAGTTGTGTGCGGCATATAGCTTTATTACGAATAGTCTCGACCAACATCTTAAGAGAGTTTAATACCTTTATTATATTTATTATGAGGATACCGGCGTTTGGGATTTTGATTCCACGATCATAGTCCCGATAGTTGTGTGCGGCATAAAGCTTTATTACGAATAGTCTCGACCAACATCTTAAGAGAGTTTAATACCTTTATTATCTTACTTATGCCCGGCCTATACGAGCCTAGTTTTTCAAGCTAGGATATCAAGCTAGTATACTTCTAGCTTTTTGTAAGCGATGCTGCTTAAAAAACTAGCCTTGTGTAACTCGGACATTAATACTAAGCTCAACATACTAAATCTATTTCGCGCATTTCCTTTTTCGCTCAATGCAGTTATTTTCGCTCAACATACTAACATTCACATTTCTCGCTCCTAACTACCGCACGCTGCTCGGTTTCGCTCATTTCGCTTTTTTCACTCAATGTATTTTTTTCGCACAACAAGTGGTCTTTTTCGTTCAATACACTAACATTCATATTTCTTGGTCAAAACTCTTTCCGAACACTCCTCAGATTGGTTTTACTCATTTCGCTATTCCGCTCGATATGTTATTTTTTTCGCTCAATACACTAACATTCACATTTCTCGTTTAAAACTCTTCCTGCATGCTGTTCAGAGTGTTTTCGGTCATTTCGCTTAATGTAGTGTTTTTTTCCCTCTACACTTATATTCACATTTCTCGGTTAAAATTCTTTCTGCACATTGCTCAGACTGGCTTCGCTCATTTCGCTTTTTTCACTCATGTGATTTTTTCGCAAAGGTAGTCAATCTATTTCACTAATTTCCCTTTTTTCGCTCAATGCAGTTATTTTCGCTCAACACACTAACATTGACATTTCTCGCTTAAAACTCTTCATGCATGCTGGTCAGATTGGTTTCGCTTTTTTCGCTTAGCACACTAACATTAACATTTCTTGCTAAAACTCTTTCCGTACGCTGCTCAGATGGGTTTAGATCATTCTGCTTTTTTTGCTCAACACACTAACATTCACATTTTTTGCTAAAAACTCTTTCCGTACGCTGCTCAGGTGGATTTCGCTCATTCCACTTTTTTCGCTCAACACACTGACATCCCCATTCCTCGCTATCTGAACAGTGTCCGACTCACATCTTCCTCATGAGCACGCTCAGCAGCCTGCTCTCGTCGGTGAGGCCGAGCACCTCGCTCAACCGCCGATATACTTTACTGTTCTTCTGAATTTGCTCGCCGACGTATATACAAATCAAAATTCATATTTTACGGCTCAAACCACCCTTTTCTTCCCTTTCCAACATACAGTACCTACCTCTATTATCTCACTTATTACTTTCACCTCAACACACTGGACCTGTTTCGCTCATTTCGCTCAGCACACTAACATACACATTTCTCGCTCAAAACTCGTTCCACAAGCTGCTCAAATAGTTTTCGCTCATTTCGCTTTTTTTCTCACTCAAAACTCGTCCCTCAAGCTGCTCAAATAGGTTTCGCTCATTTCGGTTTTTTCGCTCAACACACTGACATCCCCATTCCTCGCTATCTAAGCAGTGTCCGACTCACATCTTCCTCATGAGCACGCTCAGCAGCCTGCTCTCGTCGGTGAGGCCGAGCACCTCGCTCAGCCACCGATACACTTTACTGTTCTTCTGAACTTGCTCGCCGACGTATATCCAAATCTAGAATCCTATTTTACGGCTCAAAACACTCATTCTTCCCCTTCCAAGATACAGTACCTCTATTATCTCACGTAGTACTTTCACCTCAATACACTGGGCCTGTTTCGCTCATTTCGCTTTTTTCGCTCAATGTAGTTTTTGTCGCTTAACGCACAAAAAATCACATGTCTCGCTCAAAATTCATCCCGCAAGCTGCTCAAACAGGTTTCGCTCATTCCGCTTTTTTCGCTCAACACACTAGCATCCCCATTCCTCGCTATCTGAACAGTGTCCGACTCACATCTTCCTCATGAGCACGCTCAGCAGCCTGCTCTCGTCGGTGAGGCCGAGCACCTCGCTCAGCCGCCGTTACACTTTACTGTTCTTCTGAACTTGCTCGCAGACGTATATCCAAATCTAGAATCCTATTTTACGGCTTAAAACACCCAGTCTTCCCCTTCCAACATACAGTACCTCTATTATCTCACTTAGTACTTTCACCTCACCACACTGGACCTGTTTAGCTCTTTTAGCTCAATGTAGTTTTTTTCGCTCAGCACACTAACATTCACATTTCTCGCTTAAAACTCGTTCCGCAAGCTGCTCAAATCGGTTTCGCTTTTTTCGCTCAACACACTGACATCTCCGTTCTTCGCTATCTGAACAGTATCCGACTCACATCTTCCTCATGAGCACGCTCTCGTCGGTGAGACCGAACACCTCGCTCAGCCGCCGATACACTTTACTGTTCTTCTGAACTATCTCGCCGACGTACATTCAAATCTAGAATCCTATTTTACGGCTCAAAACACTAATTGTTCCCTTCCAACATACAGTACCTCTATTATCTCACTTAGTACTTTCACCTCGACACACTGGACATGTTTCGCTCATTTCGCTTTTTTCGCTCAATGTAGTTTTTGTTGCTTAACACACTAAATTCACATTTCTCGCTCAAAATTCGTCCCGCAAGCTGCTCAAATAGGTTTCGCTCATTTCGCTTTTTTCGATAATTCCGCTTTTTTCGCTCAACACACTAGCATCCACATTCCTCGCTATCTGAACAGTGTCCGACTCACATCTTCCTCATGAGCACGCTCAGCAGCCTGCTCTCGTCGGTGAGGCCGAGCACCTCGCTCAGCCGCCGATACACTTTACTGTTCTTCTGAACTTGCTCGCCGACGTATATCTTCCGGAATTGCTCGAAGAATGACATCATCGCTAGCTCCAGTTTTTCACAGCCACCCTAATTAAATATATAGATAAATAAACTCTTTATTGCACTTACGAAAACAAACTAAAACAAAAACAATCTTAAAATATAGTAGCAAATGGCGACTTCTTCGCTAAAAGCGCTCTCTTCCAAGCATATATTTTCAGGTATAGAGAATAAACAGAACATTAAAACTTGCATTAACTACTAGCGAAAAATCTTGCAAATGTGAAACTAAGAGTTGCCAGGCATCTAGAGAAAGACGGACATAGTCTTTTTGATTGTATTTCCGCCGCAAATAAACAATGTCCGCTTTAGTTAAGACTATTCTACTCGCAAACGATCAAAAACAGAGCCTGACCGCGAGCAAATCGACTGTCGGTCGCTCCTGCAGTCAGCTGTTCGTAAGATCCATTACTTTTCTAGTCGTACTTCATAAGAAGCCATGAATCACTAAGTTATTGACGTATTTGAAAGTAATGTCTAATTTTTGAAGTGAAAACTTCTTTGCGAAAATTTTTCGTGGGGTGTAAATTGAATTCTACCGTCACGCTCGGGTATGATAAGAAATCTTCGGGTAAACTTGGCGATTGGGCATCTAGAAATGCGTCAGCCAATGGGAAATGCTGAAAGGGCGTGACCTCGCTATCATGGCATGGCCATCTAGAAATGCGTGAGCCAATGGGAAATGCCGACGCATTTCTGAATGGCCATGCCATGATGGCCAGGCCACGCCCTCCGGTTACACCCGTGTAGTTTCCAAGGTAAGTTATCAAATTCTAAGTTATAAGTTTTCACTTCTATCGGCAGTTCCTATGACTGCCATTTCTTTTGTTCGTATTTCTAAAACAGCTATACCGATTTCGATAAAATGTATATGGGACCTCTAAATTATGATCTACCAAACAAAAAAAATAACCGTCAAAATTGATTCAGAACCATAGATGAAGATTTTTTTTTACTACTCAAAAAGATCAACAAAGCGAGTGAGCGAGAAATCATTTTCAAGTGGAAATCGCTCGACAGAAGAAGAGAAAGTGAATGAAGTAACGTCATTACAATATTTTAGTATACCCGAACGTAACAGTCTTATTTCGTCGCGGTGAAAATCGTGTATTTTTCAATTAATCCTTGGATTGCAGACGATTTTATTAAATTATTTATATTATGGCATGTTCTGTGCGTGAATGTGATACAAGACGATATTATAATCCGAATCATTACACTAGTTAACAACACATGTAATAGTACATTATGATATAAGTGCGGTAAGTTGATAATTACAGCCGAGGCTTTATTGCTAGCTCGAGCCGAAGGCGAGAGCTATAATTAGCAGAGGCTGTAATTATCAAAGCGCACGTATGTCATACGACGTTTTATAACATATTTGCGAGGAAATAAACAAAACTCTGACGACATTTTCAAATAAAAACAATACAGCGAAAAAAAACGCGCGGAATAAGTATTTACTTGATCACAGATCAAAGCACAGAGTAAGTAATCACTATGGATCACAGATTAGCAATGCGCACGCATCGGCGCCTTTTTTTTTAAGCAACGGCACAGAACCACCCTGTATGCCATTAGTAATCAAGTAAATTAATATTTTTGTGTTTTGTTACAGAAAAATTAAAGTAATTTATGGTCAAAATTAATTATATTAACGAATTAAATAATTCTTTATTATATTTTACCTCTCAAAGTTAATTTTATTCATAAAATGTTGACCACACTTTTCTGACATAAAAACTCTTTACTAAGATTTAAAAAGGTACCGTTCGTTTTAGACGGAGCATATCTCTCTATCTAATCTGTGGACGGAGCATTTTGAAACCGTGCGTTTTACATTACACATTACAGCACTAGTGCGTAATAAGATACATTACGATACAGAAATTGGTCCAATAAGAGACCCTTTACGAGCAAATATGTTATAAATATGATTATTTATCAGGTCTCCGAGCAGCCTTTGTGTGTCTTTTACATTTGACGTCTTTGTTCAGAACTGGCGGAGCTATCGCGTAACATACTCGTACATAGAACTGTTCCTTTTTAAAATTCAAACTGACTTTCAATCTAAGACGGAAATCTTATAAGAAAAACGATTGTTTGGTTTTATGAAACCACGGTAAAAGTGAAACATTTTTGGAAAAATATTCGATTTATGTAGTTACCTAAGTAATTTAAGTAAATGAACGAGTAACGGGTTCGCTCGACAGAGCAACCAAATCCAATATGGCGGATATTGGCTTTGGTTGCTCTGTCGAGCTCCTTTCACTTTCCCCTACTCCGCGGCCGACCGTCACGCGACATGCATAGACGAAAGAATAAAAAAGAAAATATAGATGGACGAAAAGGTTTGAGGCGATGTAATTAAAGTTTCACTTCAATGAAATATGTACTTCGACTTTCAAATGAGATCACCAAATCCAACTAGGTATAAACAATAAACATGTTCTCACCTGCGCCAGTCTACTGTCAGTGAGATCCATCAGCTGTAGCACCCGGCACACTAGCTCGCCGTCCATCGCGTCGTTCTCGTCGCACGCGTTCAGCGACGCGCGCCCGCCTATCGCCGCGCCGATTATGTACACCAGCCAGGTTAGCTGACCTACGGGAAAGTAGTCAATAAACTGCAGTCGCGTGTGTTATTAGGACGATTTTCTTCGTCAGCCAGTAATGTGTGATCTGCAGTGAAGAAGAGAGTAAACCGCAGTAGAGGTCTCTGTTATATGGTGGTTTGGCTACACCAGCCAGGTTAGCTGACCTACGGGAAAGTAGTCAATAAACTGCAGTCGCGTGTGTTATTAGGACGATTTTCTTCGTCAGCCAGTAATGTGTGATCTGCAGTGAAGAAGAGAGTAAACCGCAGTAGAGGTCTCTGTTATATGGTGGTTTGGCTACACCAGCCAGGTTAGCTGACCTACGGGAAAGTAGTCAATAAACTGCAGTCGCGTGTGTTATTAGGACGATTTTCTTCGTCAGCCAGTAATGTGTGATCTGCAGTGAAGAAGAGAGTAAACCGCAGTAGAGGTCTCTGTTATATGGTGGTTTGGCTACACCAGCCAGGTTAGCTGACCTACGGGAAAGTAGTCAATAAACTGCAGTCGCGTGTGTTATTAGGACGATTTTCTTCGTCAGCCAGTAATGTGTGATCTGCAGTGAAGAAGAGAGTAAACCGCAGTAGAGGTCTCTGTTATATGGTGGTTTGGCTACACCAGCCAGGTTAGCTGACCTACGGGAAAGTAGTCAATAAACTGCAGTCGCGTGTGTTATTAGGACGATTTTCTTCGTCAGCCAGTAATGTGTGATCTGCAGTGAAGAAGAGAGTAAACCGCAGTAGAGGTCTCTGTTATATGGTGGTTTGGCTACACCAGCCAGGTTAGCTGACCTACGGGAAAGTAGTCAATAAACTGCAGTCGCGTGTGTTATTAGGACGATTTTCTTCGTCAGCCAGTAATGTGTGATCTGCAGTGAAGAAGAGAGTAAACCGCAGTAGAGGTCTCTGTTATATGGTGGTTTGGCTACACCAGCCAGGTTAGCTGACCTACGGGAAAGTAGTCAATAAACTGCAGTCGCGTGTGTTATTAGGACGATTTTCTTCGTCAGCCAGTAATGTGTGATCTGCAGTGAAGAAGAGAGTAAACCGCAGTAGAGGTCTCTGTTATATGGTGGTTTGGCTACACCAGCCAGGTTAGCTGACCTACGGGAAAGTAGTCAATAAACTGCAGTCGCGTGTGTTATTAGGACGATTTTCTTCGTCAGCCAGTAATGTGTGATCTGCAGTGAAGAAGAGAGTAAACCGCAGTAGAGGTCTCTGTTATATGGTGGTTTGGCTACACCAGCCAGGTTAGCTGACCTACGGGAAAGTAGTCAATAAACTGCAGTCGCGTGTGTTATTAGGACGATTTTCTTCGTCAGCCAGTAATGTGTGATCTGCAGTGAAGAAGAGAGTAAACCGCAGTAGAGGTCTCTGTTATATGGTGGTTTGGCTACACCAGCCAGGTTAGCTGACCTACGGGAAAGTAGTCAATAAACTGCAGTCGCGTGTGTTATTAGGACGATTTTCTTCGTCAGCCAGTAATGTGTGATCTGCAGTGAAGAAGAGAGTAAACCGCAGTAGAGGTCTCTGTTATATGGTGGTTTGGCTACACCAGCCAGGTTAGCTGACCTACGGGAAAGTAGTCAATAAACTGCAGTCGCGTGTGTTATTAGGACGATTTTCTTCGTCAGCCAGTAATGTGTGATCTGCAGTGAAGAAGAGAGTAAACCGCAGTAGAGGTCTCTGTTATATGGTGGTTTGGCTACACCAGCCAGGTTAGCTGACCTACGGGAAAGTAGTCAATAAACTGCAGTCGCGTGTGTTATTAGGACGATTTTCTTCGTCAGCCAGTAATGTGTGATCTGCAGTGAAGAAGAGAGTAAACCGCAGTAGAGGTCTCTGTTATATGGTGGTTTGGCTACACCAGCCAGGTTAGCTGACCTACGGGAAAGTAGTCAATAAACTGCAGTCGCGTGTGTTATTAGGACGATTTTCTTCGTCAGCCAGTAATGTGTGATCTGCAGTGAAGAAGAGAGTAAACCGCAGTAGAGGTCTCTGTTATATGGTGGTTTGGCTACACCAGCCAGGTTAGATGACCTGCGGGAAAGTAGTCAATAAACTGCAGTCGCGTGTGTTATTAGGACGATTTTCTTCGTCAGCCAGTAATGTGTGATCTGCAGTGAAGAAGAGAGTAAACCGCAGTAGAGGTCTCTGTTATATGGTGGTTTGGCTACACCAGCCAGGTTAGATGACCTGCGGGAAAGTAGTCAATAAACTGCAGTCGCGTGTGTTATTAGGACGATTTTCTTCGTCAGCCAGTAATGTGTGATCTGCAGTGAAGAAGAGAGTAAACCGCAGTAGAGGTCTCTGTTATATGGTGGTTTGGCTACACCAGCCAGGTTAGATGACCTGCGAAGAAGAACAAAATGAACTGGAGTCGAGGTCTTTGTTATATGGTTGTTTGTCGACACCAGCCAGGTTAGATGACCTACACGGTAGAAGACAATTAAGTGGAGTCGAGGTATTTGTTCAACCATGATTGTCGACACAAGCTAGGTTAGCTGACCTATGGGGAAGAAGAAAATACACTGGAGTCCAGGTCTTTGTAATATGAGGGTTTCCCTACACCAGCCAGGTTAGCTCACCTATGGGGAAGACAATTAACTACAGTTGAGATCTTTGTTAAATGGTTGTTTGTCTAGATCAACCACACTATGTTGATCCGTAGCAAGGAGAAAACTAACTACCGTAGAGGTAACCTAAGTCCCTAGCGAGTAAGAAAATTAACTACCCACATATGTTGATCCGTAGCAAGTAAGAAAAGTAACTACAGTTAAGGTCTTGATAATATGGTCAATTGTCTACATCAACCACATTATGTTGATGCGTAGCGAGTAAGACAATGAACTACTGTAAAGGTCTCTGCAACGCTCTGTCCAGCAGCCAGTAGCTTGTCTTGTCCCTAGCGAGTAAGAAAATTAACTATAGTCAAGGTCTTGGTAACACAGTGAAGTCTAAGAGCCGGTTTTCACGACGCGGTTACAAACCGCGCCCGCTACAAACCGGTTTTGTTTCAATAATCACGAGACCGCAGGTTTTCGCGGTTTCGGCTCCGGAAAGCTACTTCGCAAGAATCGCGCGCAGCCACGCGGGCGCCGCGCGGCCGTAAACCGCATCGTGTGTATTGAATTAAATTTTATATGTAAATCTGCCGCACCCGCGCGCGGGCGCGGTTGGCAGCCGCGCCGTGAAAACCGGCTCTAAATCAACCAACCACATTATGTTCATCCGTAGATAGGAAGAAAATTGACTACAGTCGAGGTCTTGGTAATACGGCTAATTGCCTTCATCAACCACATTATGTTGAACCGTAGCGAGGAAGAAAATTGACTGCAGTAGAGGTCTTCGTAACTGGTCTGTCTACACCAGCCACATATTATCTAGTTACCTTGCAGCACCCGGCACTGCCTGGGCTCAGTCTCGACGCTGTACGCATGCGCGGCGCGGTCGAAGTGCGCCACTAGCAACGCGCAGGTGTTGCCATACTCGCAGCGCCCGACCACCGATAGCTTCTCCAGTTCCTGCTGAACCGTCCCCGTGTCGTCTAACGGGTCTTCTACTCCGTCCCTAAAATAAAAACGTATAGCTTTGGAGACAAAAAATCGTCAATATCATGTCGGTTTTGAGAAAAATGTACGAAACTATACCTCATTCCAAATCTCTGTGAATAAAAGGTAAACAAATCGATGTCACTCAAAATATGACAGACCAGCATTTCTCAACCATTGTTTTACAAGATAGTTTGTAGTACCTTTCATTGCTTGCCCTTTTAAATTTTCGCCGCATAAAAAGGCTAAATATATATGTATGCATATCATAAACACCCAAATAAATGTTCCCACTGCTGCTGGGACTTGGAACAATCAACACATTGCCGCTGTAAAAAATCGTCAGGCACAAGAATCTGCAATTGCTGAACATTTGATTGATGCTAAAACTGGTCATTGGATCGAGATCCACGACCCGAAGGTTCTATCTACCGAATGTCATTACTACGCAAGAATGGTTCGGGAAGCATTGGAAAATAAAAAACATAGGTATATATTTCAACTACGACGCGATGACCACGATGTCAATAACCGAAAACTAACCAGTTTACGGTTATCGGCGTCGCGAAATCCTCTAATAAATAAATGTGTGCATAGCGCACTTAGTTTGGAGAAACCTGGTGATATGGTTAGTCTTGTGTGTAGTGTTAGTCACCGTGCAATTTTTGAAGCCCAAATGAGGGTAGATGGAGATTTCCTCTCATTTCATAATGAGAATATGGCGGGCATACGTACATTTATTTCCCCCACGTAAAAAAAGGAAAGGCAAAGCATTTGAGTTCGGAGAAGAATGTAACACTAGAAGAAAAGTAATTTAGATGTTTCCTTATGTGAAAACGTTCCTTTTATTTTTAACAATAATTAAATAAGACTGGCCTCGTAGCTTAGTTGGTAGTAGCTCTACCTGCGAAGCCGAGGGTCGTGGGTTCGATTCCCACCCAGTGCAAATATTTGTGTGATGAATTCAAATGTTTGCACTGTGTCTGGGTGTTTCTATGTATAATAAAAATTTATTTCAAACTATATAAGTATTATATCAGCTATCTGGCCGCCATCACACAAGCTTTGCTTAGTTTGGGGTCAGATGGTATTGTGTGTAAATTGTCCACCAGTATTTATTTATAAAAAAAATATCTCGTTCGAATTGTCCTCGTACTACCCAAAACTGATCATTACACTATGACGTAATATTCTGTAAACACATACAAAAGTTTCGATCAAAATAACACAAAATGTATGTCATTTTAGAGTGAAAACTATACATGCTTTTGATAGTAAACAGCGTAATGTGGAACACGTATTTAGAGGTTTGCGATTTTCTCTCAACTCGTTACGACACAAGAAACCTTTTTCTCGGAGTTCTTTAGTCATACTCTTACTCTTTTATTGATAACGAGTAGTTGCATGTCATATTCAAGGTATTCAAATATTACCAATACAAGTCAATAATTTAAAAAAAAGTAGACGTCAATTTAAAATCCCATTACAATAAAAATCAAATAATACATTATATTAAAATCAAATTACATTATAATTAAAAATTCTAAATTAATGACAAAAATAAATAGAGTAAAATTAATCCATACTGGAATATAATGGAAATGGGCATTTTCACAATATGGGCATGATGGGCAATATGGGTATGTTAGAAAAATAGGCGCGTACTTAATAAGAATAATTTGATGAAAAGAAGTATAAATGTCTTGAATGCAACATTGAGAGTTTGAGAAACACAGATCAAATTGCTAGTACTTAAAATCATATTTCTATCATCCTACCATTACTTTATATAACTTTTAAAATAAGATAGTATAGAATTATTTGATCAATACAAATCTAAGTATATGGTATTTAAGATCGCAATAAAGTCGAATTCTATTTGTGAAAAATATTTTAAGGCTATTTCATAAAAATACTAAGATTAAACGATGTTTATGTTATGGTATCACCTTTGTTTTGGTTTGTTTTGGTTTTCTACACAGCTTATTGGAATGCACTATAACAAAAAATTAGTTGAAGTAACCTTTGTTTGAGAGGTGAGTTAGACGCAAGTGTTTTTAGTTGTTTGATGAGAATTGGACCAAGATGGTTGTGGTTACATAATGCCGGATTACATATATTTACAAAACTTCCTTATTAACATATATATCAAACTAGCGGCCCGCTCCGGCTTCGCTCGAATAATAACCTAGATATCAACTGCAGCGCCATCTGCCGGGCTGATTTGTGAATCTAAACCTTCCAGGGCCCTACCCAAACGTATACAAAAAAAAATCATTCAAATCGGTCCAGCCGTTTAGGAGGAGTTCAATGACAACGAAAAGTGGCATTAATTGAAGTGAAAACTTCTTTAGGCGCGCTATAGACAGAATTTTCGTGGGCTGTGAAATGGATTCATCAATCGTCACGCTTGGATATGATAATGGATCGGATCGGATCGGATATGAAATCTTCGGGTAAACTCGGTAAAAACGGCCAGGTAGGTACCAGGGTAACAGAAACAGTAGAGTTGCAATATTCTGTATAATTACGTTGATATAAAACTAGATGGCGCAACCATCGATTTAACTGGCGGTGTTGAAATTATGCGAATGTACATAGACCTACAGTACCCGGCGATAAATATTGCACATCGACATTTGGAAAGAGACAATCGGCTAATTCCGGCTTCGTAGAGCGTTATCTCTGTCGCACGAAATACAAAAAGTCTGGTATCTATTGGGAGCTGTTAAAACCATTTTAATTAGCTTCTTTCAATAATTATTTTTATTCTTTGAATAAAATACACCAATTTTTGTATAAGTTATGGCTGTAGGTTCGGGTAAAATAAAATAAAAACAATATGTTTACATTATGTCATAATAAACACCATTGTACCTATTGTTAAAGTGAGACATTGTAATAAAAATAATAATAATTCTAATTCTCGATTACTTCCATTTCACTATCTGTGCTCTCAAAGAGATCAATATCACTGTCACTATCAGCCGTATTTATCACTAGTCTATCACTGTAATTGTCTAAACCGTGTTGAATGCTTCTATTTCTGTGGGTTTCATTTTATACCGTGTCTTGGCAGCGGCCTTTTTATTCATCAAGGATTTTATGTCCTCGGTGAGCCACGGTGCAGGAAGATGCTTAATTTTGACAGCACGTACTGGAGCATGAGTATCAAATAGTTCCGTTATTAACTTATTGAACATTTCAATCTGACTGTCAACTGATTCAATCTCGGTCACCCTATTCCAATCTATCTCACTCGCATCTTTACATAAAGCATCGTGATCCATACCACTAAAATTGCGTCGCATAAGGATTTGGGGCTTAGATTTTGGAGGACGAATTTTATAGGATAGATAAACCAAGTCATGGTAGGAGAAATTATCTGCGGAACATTGACCATGCTTGGCGACATTATTTAGAGAGCAAACAATAATTAAATCAAGGAGAGATGGGACACAGTTTGGAAAATGATGAGTGGGATTTAGGGGAAGAATATGTAAATTACAAGAGTTGAAAATGGATTCCAGCGACGAACTGCGTTGATCTTTCTTGGCAAGACATGTATTAAAATCTCCCATGATGATAGAATGGGTATAAGAAGGGACAAGGTCTAGTAAGATATTTTCAAAGGAAGAAAAATAGTTGATACTACTATAAGGACAATAATACACACCGAGAAGAATTTTAGAATGAGAGAGAGTAATTTCAATGAAGAGATGTTCGCCACCATCCACTGGAGGCGGTTGAGACGATTGACTCAAAATAACGTAAGGAATGTTAGCCTTCAAGTAAATCCCCACACCGCCCCCACGGCTGGCGCGGTCGTTCCTTATGAGGATGAAGCCAGGAAGTGAGTAGGAAGTAGTGAGAAGTTTTGGGTGAAGCCAAGTTTCAGACACCAGAATAGCGTGTATATTGTGTTGGTCGAGAGAGGCTAGCATATCAGGATAGGACGACGGAATTCTCTGCGCGTTTATATGAACAATGTTAAAATTTCTAGACACGTTAGAAAAAGTACTATTTAGAAATTCGGACAGCGGAATTCTGGGGTGCACAATCAGAACTATCTTCACAGCTACCTGACTCCAAAAGAGATGCCGAGAAATATTCGTCATCGCTACAGCCTTCATTGTTATCAAATAAATTTATCATAATATTTAAAACGAAATACAAAAATATTTAACAAATTATAGAAATAAATACAAAAATTATATGTATAAATATTATCTATACTTACAAAACTAAAATTATATATTCTATGTAATATCAAAAAAAAAAAAAAACATTAAAACCATCTGCCGGTCGTGTTGGAGAGAGTTAAAAAAAAAATACAACATTAAACGTTAAGCACCGAAGAAAAACAATTGATAAGCAATAATAACAAGAACTAGAAAACAGACTAAGAAAAAAAAATTGAATAAAGCTAAATACATCTATTCCAGTACGTTCTAAGTTTTCTTATTTAAAAAAGTTCCTTTTTACAATAAATAAAATAATGCAAACGTACGCAGTTACATAGCAAACACAAAAAAAAAAAAAAAACAATATAGACGTCAGATTCAGTGATTGACACTTGACAGTTTGACAGACATAAACAACTATAGAATTAAATTATGAAACAAAAATGTTAAAAGTTTAGCTTGCTGCTTGCTAATCTTGCTATTTAAATTTTTAAATACAAATGTGGGTACTGGATAGTAAATATCATGTTGTTGGAATATAATGTTCTTACTTACGAATAATTTAAAGTTATGGCATCTTTAGGAAAAAGAGGGAAACCTTTACGAGGTCAGTCACGCCAAATTATTTACAATGTTTATAAATATTTTGTAAACGAAGCTGACAAATTTAAAAAAAATGAAGATGAAAATGTAAGTTGTTATTTTAAGAAGGTTCAAGCTCGAGTTGCAAATGCCACTGGAATTTCAAGAAGAACTTTGAACAATATATTAAGCGAAGCCAGTACTGAAACACATTCTACTGAAATTAAGTTTAGCACTCCAAAAAAAGGGAGACCAAAAAAGCAATTTCGTTTGGATATGGATGATTTTGATTATGATGTTGTTCGAAGAATGGTGTATGATTTTCACTTACGATTTAATGAACTGCCAACAATAAAATCATTAAAAGCTAAATTATCTGAAGCTATTAATTACAATGGGTCTGAAAAGAAGTTGAGAAAAATACTTCACGAGATGGGATTTCGGTTCACTAAAATGGAAGATAATCGAAAAGTTTTAATGGAAAAGCACGATGTAAGTCTTAAACGAATAGAATATCTCGATAAAATACGCAAATTTCGCGAAACAGGAAAAAATATCGTCTACATGGATGAGTCTTACATACATACATCCCACACTATAGTGAATCCAACCATTTATTATCTTTTTGGCAGATCTAATTTGTCAGTTATAGTGTTGTGACCAAGTATAAACAGGTACATCGATACTAGCATTTTGCAACGGTCTGGTTATTAAATTGAAATTAAATAAAATTAAAGATTATTTTGGCAAATAAGAACATGACATTTTGTCAGGTTAGGTTAGGTTAGGTTAGAAAATAATAGAAGTAGAAAATAATATTTTGCATCTTTTGTGGCCGGAAAACTTTTCTGTGACATGTAGCGTTTACGATTTATGGCTCATTTAATTAACCAGTTTTTCTATTGCAGCCGATAACTCTTGAAATATTAGATTAATCAATAAAACGCATCAGACCTTTTTTAAAGACTAGTTTATTTCCTACAACTTTCGTTTAATTTTTTTTTCTTATGTTCATACGTTTTGAGTTAGAAGAAGCTTAAATTCAGTTATTCTGCCAAAAACATTATAAATTAATGAATTGTATTAAAATGAACAATTGTTTTATTTGTGGTTATGTTAGACGACAAAAACTCTGTACTTGTAAGAAAAAACAGATACTGAGTCTAATGAAAGCCAGCATTAGACGAAGCGAGAGAGAATAGAAAGCAAACTAGAAGATAAATAATTAACGGATTCAAAATATCCATTTCAAACTATACAAATACATACTATACATTTGAACTATACAACAATGACGTTTAAAGTGGTGGCTCTCTACTAGCCAACTAATATTATAAAAGACTATAAAAAGATAGAAACTCTTTATTATCCACAATATAATACTTAAACAACAGGGACTTATCCTAGAACTAGTGAACCAAGTGGCGACATTATCGCTAATAGCGATCTCTTCCAGGCAACCGAAATACCATGAGTAAATACTATGTTATGTCTAGCACAAACCCCAGGATATGCCATAAATGGCGAAAAATGCCCATACCCAGCCTTCTGGCTCGTTCCCACCACTAGAACTCGGGGAAAGGCCGTGGCCCGCCGTGCTGGTCCGCTGTACATGTCGCTGAAAGATGTCATCACATTAACATCTTCACGAGTATTGATAATACCCTATACATTTCTGAGAATAAGGGTAGATTTGTTACCTTTTTTAAATGTTACAGACCGAATACACATAAGTATTGTTGCGGTGGTAGTATAATCATAGAAAACGAAGATAATTTGTGTGCTATCACATATTACTAGTCCCTATCTAAGAAAACCCGAATAAATTTCGAGTCATTTTAAATAAATTTTACTCATAGCAGTTGCTTAACATCCTGTTATTGAAAAATTAGATATGTCCAGTCTATTGAAACAGTGCTATAGACGCACAACTAGTAGACGTAGATCAGGTACAGCAGTAACCTTTGGGTGACCGACTGATGAGACATTATTAACCCATTAAGCCCGACTCGCGACGCGGCCGGCGTCGTGACGTCACACAAAAAATCATTACTAAAAAATGAAACCAAACTTTGTGTGTCTGTAAACGACAATGAATTAATTAATATTATCGCCTATCTCTTAGGCATCAAAATAAACTAATATTCAAGTATGTATATAATGAAAAAATAAGGTTTTTAATTCTCAAAACCGGTTTTGCCCAAATCTGGCCTCCCGGGGCTAGACAGCTTAAGCCAAATATGGAAAAATTTTAACACATTAAGCATATCAGGTTAATTTATTTAGAAATTAACGAAAATGGTACATCATGTTCTTCAAAGTTTACATCAGACATAAATAAACTTTGTTAATTTACCTAACTACAAAATGTTATTTAACACTTTATTTTAATAAATATTCAAATGTTTCAGTCATCATAACCTTGTTCTTTTTTGGATATACACCAGGAGATAAACACGTTTTCAAATAATGCTGTATGTTTTCCTGAGGCGCATCAATATAACGGTTTTACATAAAAATAAATCCGATATTATGTGCCGAGAACGGAAAATACCCGTGTAAAAATAGTTCACAAACAATATCGATATCTCAATCGTAACTTCGTAACATCACTATGTTGATAGCCATAGAACGTAATTTTTTTAAAACGTTTGTTATTTTATGGAATTTATAAAAAAACTACTGCACTTATGGACTCATTTTGTGAAAGATGATTATTATACGGGATCAAGGAGCAAATTTAAGCAGTTGTCATATTTTTAAAACCTCGCATTTAAAAGTAAACTTTTGCGTAACATGACGCAATTACGTTCTATTGGTGCTGTCAAAAAGAGGATAAACGGTTGGATCTACTATAAAGGCAAAGCTTGGAGTGATGATAAGAAAAAAGGAGTAAAAAAGCCAATTTCAAAAGGTCAACGTTTGATTATTATCAATAGTTCATGCGGGAAATGAAAAAGGCTTTGTACCCGGTGCCTTTTTAACGTATAAATCCACGGATACTACAGGTGACTATCACAATGAAATGAATAACGATAACTACGAGAAATGGCTGGTTAATCAATTAATCCCAAATATACCCAGTGATTCCGTTCTAGTTATCGACAACGCACCCTATCACAATAAATATGTTGAAAGACCTCCCAACTCAAACACCATTAAACAGGAAATGATCAGCTGGTTAAACAGACATGAAATTCCAGTTGATCCAAAATTAACAAAAACACAGATTTACCCTATTATATGTCAGCACAAGGAGAGGTATACAGAGTTTTCCGTGGACAAAGTACTTGCCGAACATGGGCACACTGTGTTGCGATTGCCACCGTATCATCCGGATTTTAATCCAATTGAAAATATATGGTCTCAACTAAAAGGCTATGTAGCCTCTAGAAATGTGGGTATGAATTTAACTACAGTAAAAACGTTATTGACTGAAAAAGTAAACATGATCGGGGCTGAAGAGTGGAAAAAGGTTTGCGATCACACAATCAAATGTGAGAATGAATATAGAAGCATTCAACACGGTTTAGACAATTACAGTGATAGACTAGTGATAAATACGGCTGATAGTGACAGTGATATTGATCTCTTTGAGAGCACAGATAGTGAAATGGAAGTAATCGAGAATTAGAATTATTTTTATTTTTATTACAATGTCTCACTTTAACAATAGGTACAATGGTGTTTATTATGACATAATGTGAACATATTGTTTTTATTTTATTTTACCCGAACCTACAGCCATAACTTATAAAAAAAATGGTGTATTTTATTCAAAGAATAAAAATAATTATTGAAAGAAGCTAATTAAAATGGTTTTAACAGCTCCTAATAGATACCAGACTTTTTGTATTTCGTGCGACAGAGATAACGCTCTACGAAGCCGGAATTAGCCGATTGTCTCTTTCCAAATGTCGATGTGCAATATTTATCGCCGGGTACTGTACGATGGTTTAACAAATAATTTGTCTTTTGACAAGGTCATAAATAAATTAGACAATTCAATTATAAGTGAAAACATTTGAGTCACAAGTTTTCACTTCTATCGGCAGTTTCTATGACTTGACTGCCAATTTTTTTTTTATATATATAGATAGATGAAAGGGCGTTCGTTACCAATAGTACGAGTACAATACTATATTTACACTATAACAAATTTTAAATCCAAAAAAGTTGGTAATTAAACGTTTTCAATTTTGTTCTTGTCACTAGTTAAACCATAATCCCATCTCGAGGAGATGCGGTGGGCTTCACGTAGGCAACCGACAACACCATCCTCTACCACAGGGAGAACAGGTAATGCACTGAATTCAGCACAACCGCCACATCTAGAACGGGAGATTTACCTGACGACGCAAGCGATGCAGTCGAGCCTGGACTTGATTGAGGCACTGGAGTATGAAAGATGGCCGAGTGTAACTCAGCATTTTTAATTTTGTTTTTACCGCTAATTAATCTACAATCCACCAGCGTGGTAAGGCCCCGAATCCCAGCGCTGGGAACATTTAGTAGGCTACATATATACTAGTTCCAACTGACCTGGCGACGCAAGCGACGGAGTCGAGTCTCGACTTGATGAGGCACTGGAGTACTGAAAGATGGCCGAGTGTAACTCCTAATACTAGTACACTATACTAGTTCCAACTGACCTGACGACGCAAGCGACGGAGTCGAGCCTAGAGTTGATGTACGCGCTGGTGACGCCGGGCGCGTACGTCTCGAGGAGATGCGGCTCGGTGGCCTTCACGTAGGGAACCGACGACACCATCCTCTGCCACAGGGAGAGCAGGTAATGCACTGAGTTTGGGGCTAACCACCACATCTAGAACAGGAGACTTACCTGACGACGCAAGCGACAGAGTTGAGCCTGGACTTGATGAGGCACTGGAGTACTGCAAGATGGCCGAGTGTTATTCAATTTTTTTTTTTTTTTACCGCTATTTAATCCAAAATCCACCAAAGCGCACTAGGCCAGCGTGGTAAGGCACTGAATCCTACCTGTGGAAACGTTTAATAGGCTACATATGCTAGTTCCAACTGACCTGACGACGCAAGCGACGGAGTCGAGCCTAGAGTTGATGTACGCGCTGGTGACGCCGGGCGCGTACGTCTCGAGGAGATGCGGCTCGGTGGCCTTCACGTAGGGAACCGACGACACCATCCTCTGCCACAGGGAGAGCAGGTAATGCACTGAGTTTGGTGCTAATCACCACATCTAGAACAGGAGACTTACCTGACGACGCAAGCGACGCAGTCGAGCCTGGAGCCTGGACTTGATTGAGGCACTGGACTATGAAAGATGGCCGAGTGTAATTCAACATTTTTAATATTGTTTTTACCGCTATTTAATCCAAAATCCACCAAAGCGCACTATGCCAGCGTGGTAAGGCCCTGAATCCTGCCTGTGGGAACGTTTAATATGCTACATATGCTAGTTCCAACTGACCTAACGACGCAAGCGACGGAGTCGAGCCTAGAGTTGATGTACGCGCTGGTGACGCCGGGCGCGTACGTCTCGAGGAGATGCGGCTCGGTGGCCTTCACGTAGGGAACCGACGACACCATCCTCTGCCACAGGGAGAGCAGGTAATGCACTGAGTTTGGTGCTAATCACCACATCTAGAACAGGAGACTTACCTGACGACGCTAGCGACAGAGTTGAGCCTGGACTTGATGAGGCACTGAAGTACTGCAAGATGGCCGAGTGTAATTCAACTTTTTTTTTTTTTGACCGCTATTTAATCCAAAATCCACCAAAGCGCACTAGGCCAGCGTGGTAAGGCACTGAATCCTGCCTGTGGGAACGTTTAATAGGCTACATAATATGCTAGTTCCAACTGACCTGACGACGCAAGCGACGGAGTCGAGCCTAGAGTTGATGTACGCGCTGGTGACGCCGGGCGCGTACGTCTCGAGGAGATGCGGCTCGGTGGCCTTCACGTAGGGAACCGACGACACCATCCTCTGCCACAGGGAGAGCAGGTAATGCACTGAGTTCGGTGCTAACCACCACATCTAGAACAGGAGACTTACCTGACGACGCTAGCGACAGAGCAGAGCCTGGACTGGATGAGGCACTGGAGTATGAAAGATGGCCGAGTGTAACTCAGCATTTTTAATTTTGTTTTTACCGCTATTTAATCCAAAATCCACCAAAGCGCACTAGGCCAGCGTGGTAAGGCCCTGAATCCTGCCTGTGGGAACGTTTAATAGGCTACATATGCTAGCTCCAACTGACCTGACGACGCAAGCGACGGAGTCGAGCCTAGAGTTGATGTACGCGCTGGTGACGCCGGGCGCGTACGTCTCGAGGAGATGCGGCTCGGTGGCCTTCACGTAGGGAACCGACGACACCATCCTCTGCCACAGGGAGAGCAGGTAATGCACTGAGTTCGGTGCGAACTGCCACATCTGGAACGAGAAAAGATGTTTTTATTATTTCATCATTTTTAAATATCGTAAAACGGGATGATTAGAACTGCAGTGGTGAAAAATATACAAAATTAATGTTTTTCTACAAGATTATTAAATTATAGCAAAACGTTTTGATATAAAAACATTCTCAAATGTACCAAAATTTTTTTTATAACATTTTATATAAAAAAAACTGATCCTAAATCATCCTGAAGAAACCCGTTTTTACTTTTGAATCTATTCACCCGTTTTAAAAAAAAAATTGTGCTCGTTTTTTTTTGTTTCGCTAACAAAAAATAACACTTCATTGTACGATTTTTGCGAAGACGTGACGTCACAACAACCCACTTTGAAAGTTTGATATCTATAATCTTTGTGGAATTTCAATAATTACATAAAACAAAAAATACGTGTTTCATACTTTTCCGTTATCTACCTGACGGACTAATTAGAATGTATATGTCGGCGGACATAGTCTCGCCATCATCATCAGTAATCGCATCCTTCTGCTGTGGGCGTAGTCGATGGGTAGTGTTGGATGAAAACTCGCAAACACAATTGGATTTATTAAGTACAGGTAACAAAGTAGGTTGTATAACAAAGTACGTATCGTAGAACGCGCGATGGTTCAAACACAACCGTTCTGGCCTACCGCCGCACAAGAAGTGTCGTGCGCTCCGCTCGGCCGGGGGAATGTTGACTCATCGAACGCCGACAGGTGGCGCTTGCGTCCCGGACACGACTCGATTGTAACTCGATTGCGACTCGATTCCGACATATATTTTAGACCCTGTCATCATCATAATTAGACATACCTGTAGACTTTGCACGGTGAACTTGGCTATAGCAGCGATGAGACGAGGGTAATTGTCCACCATCACCAGCTCCCCGAGTTGGTAGTTGGATTTGAGGCGAGCCAACAGGCGACAGAACTCGTGGTAGTTAGTCGGGTCTGCGAGGCCCTGGAATACAATTAATTACATCTATAAATATCGCGAGACGGGAAACATCAATTATTATTTAACTGATTGACCACTGACAATAGCATGCCTCAGTGTCTAAAGTCAACTCAGCCATACTGATCTCACCGACTGTGTGACCAAGTACGTATAATAAATTCTTAGTGAACTCAGCAAACTGAGCTCAATATTCAACAGTATCTAAAGTTAACTCAGCCTTAGTGACTTCAGCGACTGACTGTGCCATCAGTACTTATAGTGACCTCAGCGATTAACTATAGCCTGCCTCAGTATTTAGTCAACTTGCCATCAGTCACCTCACCCACTAAACTCATCAGAGTCTACAGTAAACTCGGCCCTAGTGACCTCAGCGACTGAGCTGAGTAATCAACAGTAAACTCAGCCATAGTAACATCAGCGACTGACCATAGTATGCATCAGTACCTATACTGACCTCAGCGACTGACCATAGTATGCATCAGTACCTATAGTAACTTCAGCGACTGACCATAGTATGCATCAGTACCTATAGTAACTTCAGCGACTGACCATAGTATGCATCAGTACCTATAGTAACTTCAGCGACTGACCATAGTATGCATCAGTACCTATAGTGACCTCAGTGACTGACCATAGTATGCATCAGTACCTATACTAACTTCAGCGACTGACCATAGTATGCATCAGTACCTATAGTAATTTCAGCGACTGACCATAGTATGCATCAGTACCTATAGTAACTTCAGCGACTGACCATAGTATGCATCAGTACCTATAGTAACTTCAGCGACTGACCATAGTATGCATCAATACCTATAGTGACCTCAGCGACTGACCATAGTATGCATCAGTACCTATACTAACTTCAGCGACTGACCATAGTATGCATCAGTACCTATAGTAACTTCAGCGACTGACCATAGTATGCATCAGTACCTATAGTAACTTCAGCGACTGACCATAGTATGCATCAGTACCTATAGTGACCTCAGTGACTGACCATAGTATGCATCAGTACCTATACTAACTTCAGCGACTGACCATAGTATGCATCAGTACCTATAGTAACTTCAGCGACTGACCATAGTATGCATCAGTACCTATAGTAACTTCAGCGACTGACCATAGTATGCATCAGTACCTATAGTGACCTCAGTGACTGACCATAGTATGCATCAGTACCTATACTAACTTCAGCGACTGACCATAGTATGCATCAGTACCTATAGTAATTTCAGCGACTGACCATAGTATGCATCAGTACCTATAGTAACTTCAGCGACTGACCATAGTATGCATCAGTACCTATAGTAACTTCAGCGACTGACCATAGTATGCATCAATACCTATAGTGACCTCAGCGACTGACCATAGTATGCATCAGTACCTATACTAACTTCAGCGACTGACCATAGTATGCATCAGTACCTATAGTAACTTCAGCGACTGACCATAGTATGCATCAGTACCTATAGTGACCTCAGTGACTGACCATAGTATGCATCAGTACCTATACTAACTTCAGCGACTGACCATAGTATGCATCAGTACCTATAGTAACTTCAGCGACTGACCATAGTATGCATCAATACCTATAGTGACCTCAGCGACTGACCATAGTATCCATCAGTACCTATAGTGACTTCAGGATGTATGAGTACCTACAGTAAACTCACCCGCAGTCACCTCACCAACTAAGCTCAGTATCCAACAGCATCTACACAGTAAACTCATCCTTATCCCCCCCGGCGACTGACCTCGGTGTGCATCAGTATCCTGTGCACGCCGCTAGCGAGCCGGTTCAGGAACTTGGCCCGCTCGCTGTTGCTGAAGAGCGAACGCCGCACGGACGCGAGCTGCACGAGGCACGACAGCGACAGACTCGCCAGACCGCCGGCCAGAGCGTGGTACAGCTCGAAGAACAGGTCCAGGGTGTTGGACTCGAGGAATGTCGGACGCCACGATGTTGGAATCTGGAACAAGTGGGTATATACTCAATCTAAGTTCTGGACAGACCGGTCTTGGAACAATGTTCATCAAACATAGCTAAGAAGTAAGAACAAACACAAAATATGTGTTTGTTCGGCTCAGACCTTAATGGCGCCTCAAAGGTAATCATCAATATTGATTGGGTAAACGGGTAACTCACGTGTAATGAGGTCGGTCAATCCGACTCGAGTTTCGGCCGCGTCCGGCGGCCTTTTTCAAGGAAAGTGGTACGCGCCTGATGGCTTCCCGTTTAGCACTGCTCAGTGCTAAAAGTGCTAAACGGGAAGCCATCAGGCGCGTACACTCTCCTTGAAAAAGGCCGCCGGACGCGGCCGAAACTCGAGTCGGATTAACCGACCTCATAACACGTGAGTTACTCGTTTACCTAATCAATATGTGTAACAACCACGTTAATTTTAATACTAAAAAGGTAATCATCAACTTTACACAGTTGTAGCATAATCTACTATCGTATTTAAATACGATAGTACGCCAAAGGCGAGGGCCTTAAAAGAGCCGAAGACGTCGAGGTCATGTGTCATTACTAAGTAAAAACAAATTACGAACGTCAGACAGTTCGAGACAGTGCGAGAGCTTCAGGATGGCAGCGATCAGTGCGTGCTGCCTCTCATCGTTCAATTCCATCGGCTTCTGCTCAGCCAGGAACACTTCCAAACACCACCGTCTCTTCCATGTCATGAGCGTAATGCCACTAACTTAGAAACGGAGAAGGAAGACATAGTGAGGAAACCGACATGTACCTAGAATGTTTCGAGGTCATGTGTCATTCAATGAAGACTCATCGCTTGTGGTTCCCAGGTAACTTGTGTTTCAGCAAGACATTATTTTAGAGTTTGATCAGTATGTAGTTTGAATCTTAGATCTTATGGTTGATTGTACTGAAGTGAGTAAAATCAGAGAACATCAATAGCTACAACACAATCTGATTCAACACACCTATGAATATCTATAATAAGTCCAACTATCTGTACGAGTGTAGAGATCATCCAAAGACTCATTGCTCGTGGTCCCGATGAAGACAAATGAAGCCAATACTTACAAAACCAGTTTTGTCAGCAAGATGTTCTTTTATGGGTTAGTCAGTATGCAGTTTGATAGGTACAGTGCAATCTGATTCAACAGACCGATGTATAATAACTTTAATGTACCTGTACAGTGCAGAGATCGTCCGAGGACTCATCTCTGGTGGTCCCGATGAAGTCAAATAAATACACTATGTACTAGTGTTTCAGCAGAATGTTCTTTCAGAGTTTAATCAGTATGCCGTTTGATAGTTACAGAATATGATTCAACACACCTATCTATAATAACCCCAACGTACCTGTACAGTGCAGAGATCGTCTGAGGACTCATTGCGTCCTGATGAAATCCACCAAAGACTGTACTTGTTTTTCAGCTGGATGGTCTTTTGGAGTTTGATCAGACAATATAACCTAAATATTAACCTTGTCACTCCATCACACAGAACATCTTTCTATGAAGATTCTTTTTCCGTCAAGGCTGTTCGCTTGTGGAATGCTTTGCCGGCCTCTGTGAGACAGTCGCAGTCCCTAAACGTGTTTAAGAGCAATGTAAAGGAATTTTACTTTTCACAATGCACGGCTGTCGTCACCAGTAAATCGTAAGTAATGAAGTTGTCCGCTGCTAGTTATAGCGCTGTGTTTCATGTCACATTGTTGTTATGTGGGTAGATATTAATTAGTCATCATTTTTGTATTCGGGGTTATGGGTCTTCAATTAGTAGTTACACTTAAGTTGTACTTAACTATGTTGTAGAGTTACTATTGCTATTGTGCTATGTGTGAGTAAATTATAGTTACTTACCTTTGGATGTTTATGTATATTATGTATTAATTTGTTTTATATAGTATTTAATTAGTAGTATTGGGAGAAATGTCACCTTGCTTCGCCTAACCATATACGTAGGCGAATTTCCTTTAAGCTAGTTGCCTGGAAGAGATTGCTCTAAGCAATAAGGCCGCCATTTGTGGTACTAGTTCGTAAGTGTTTTACTGTAATATTTCTGTTTTGTGTCACAATAAAGAGTTATCTATCTATACATAATCCATATACATATACCTATCTATAATAGCTCCAACGTACCTGTACAGTGCAGAGATCGTCCGAGGACTCATCGCTGGTGGTCCCGATGAAGTCGAACGTCAGACAGTTGTGCGAGAGCTTCAGGAGGGCAGCGATCAGGGCGTGCTGCCTCTCATCGTTCAATTCCATCGGCTTCGTTCGCACGGAGCTCAGCAACGAACAGGAAAGACGGAACACTTCGAAGAGCATCGTGTCTCTGTTGAAGGGGAATCACAAGTTTTTGAGCAATCGAGAATCGCCGTTCCGTAAATAAAGTCATCAAAACAATGGTTGCTTACTCTGTCTTACAGCGAAACAGAAAAATTTCGAATGTTTCTGTAAGGAGAAAATGGCCTCCAAATACAACTAACTCTAACTAACTCACACTCACGCTTAATCACACACACACTCGCTCTCACTCACTCACTCACACACACACACACGCTTGCACACGCTCACATAAAAAGAGAGGAAAGAGAATTGTACTTTGTTATAGTGAAGAATTTAAGAATATTGTTCCTTTAATTCTGAATTTTGTTGCGTTGAGAGTTCATTTTTTCACTTAGTTCTATTTATATTTTTAGTTTATCTACTATGGTCTCCCCCAGCAGTAATACCAGTGTTTTGCATAAATCTTTCACCGGTTACCACAACACGGGCCACAGTGCCTAGTGTGGGGCCAATGGTCAAGACTGAGAGAATCTTGTAATATGTAATTAAATGTACTCTAATTTTGTTTCATGTGTTTATTTTATAAGATTCTTGTATGTTTGTAATTGGTAATAAATAAAAGTATTATAATTATTTTATTATTAAATCTATTCTAATATTATAAAGCTTAAGAGTTTGTGTGTTTGAACGCTAGAATCTCGGGAACTACTGGTCCGACTTGAAAGATTATTTTTCGGTTGGATAGTCCATTTATCGAGGAAAGCCAAGCTATATATAATATTACACATTACGCTACCGTCAATAGGAGCGGAGCATGAATGAAGAAAACAACAAAAACGGGAAAAAAATTGGCAGTCATAAGAACTGTCGATAGAAATGAAAATGTATAACTCAGAATTTGATAGCTCACTTTGAAAACTACGCGGGCGAAACCGGAGGGCGTGGCCACGACCATGGCCATCTAGATCATCCGAGTTAACCCAAAGATGTTTTTCATTTACGAACGTGACATTTCATTGAGTTCAATTCACAGCCCACGGAAAATCGTAGTACGCCCAACGAAGTTTTCACTTCAAAAAATCCCTGCACTGTGGATGCGAAGTTACCTGAACGAGGAAGCGATCTTTCGACAGCGACCGTGCACAGTTCTTGATCACCATCTCGCTTGATGTTAAGCGACGCTCAGACCTACTATTCTAAGGGGACGAGCCTAGTTCTAATATACCCGTTTCGTGACTTTAAAATTAAAAATGTTTTATTATAACAGCACAGTGACACGCAACTATTGGAACATCAAGAGTCCAAATCATTAACTAGCACTGCACTGCGCTCGCCACCCAGAGATCTAAGATGTTATATCTCCAAGCCCTGTAATTTCTCTGGAAACATTGCCCTTCAAACCGGAACACAGTAATGTTTGCACATTACTGCTTGGCGGTAGAATAACTGGCAAAGGTGTGGTACTTCCCCAGGCGGACTCTACTAAGAGTCTGCTAAGGTCAACCGCGTTTCATAAAGCGTTTCGCAGATGTGTGCACGATTTGTTTAAGTGTGTAGCATTTTTGTTTTAGTACAATTAGGTTTGTCGCTCTTGTGTGACTTCAAGTTTACAAATGTGTGAAATACACGATCCCTCCGCGCCCCGCGGTAAAAAAGTTGTAAAAAAGTATGTTAGCAAGCCGAATCTCTTGCGTCCTCGCAAGATAAATACTCAACGTAACTTTGTAGTGGTAGGACTCTTACCAGAGTCCGCCTGGGGAAGTACCACACCTTTGCCAGTTATTCTACCGCCAAGCAGTAATGTGCAAACATTACTGTGTTCCGGTTTGAAGGGAAATGTTTCCAGAGAAATTACAGGGCATTTAATTAATTAGAGATATAACATCTTGGATCTCTAGGTGACGAGCGCAGTGCAGTGCTAGGTAATGATTTGGACTCTTCGTGTTCCAATAAGCTGCGTGTCACTGTGCTGTTATGTGGCAGGCTTGTTGCTTATCATCAGGCACATGTCCTGTTCGACTCTTCACTTTTAAAATAAGAAAATACAGGTATTTTCGAAATCATGTGCGTAATGACGCTAACTTAGAAAGGTGAAGGAAAACATCGTGAGGAAACCGGCATATAGGTAAAGGGTGTCTCAGTAAGAGTGCACCCAGAGATCTAAGATATTATATCTCTCAAGATATAATATCTTAGATCTCTGGGTGACGAGCGCAGGGCAGTGCTGTGCTAGGTAATGATTTGGACTCTTCATGTTCCCATAGCTGCGTGTCACTGTGCTGTTATTTGGCAGGCATGTTGCTTTCCACCAGGCACATGTAATGTTCGTCTCGTTACTCTTTATTTAAAAAAAAATGGTTGTCTGTAAAGTCGGGTTACTGACGTCAGTTGAACGTGACAACTTCAACTACGCCTTAGAGCGAGGTAACGCCGGCGGCGAGGTAACGGCGTTAACGGCACATGACGTCATGTTTTGCGGGCGTGCAGCCGGCTTCATCGAATTATAAGACGTTGTCACGTCAAAAAAAAAAGTAAGCGAAGATGCTTTCTACCTACCTACCTGCTATACACCCGAGCGACGATGCAGCATGCTTACAATCTATCTTGAAGTCGTGTTTTAAACACGTTCGGTCCCCGGTTTACCTGAACGAGGAAGCGATCTTCCTGTGCTTCGGCAGCGAGCGGTTCGCGTCCGCCTCGGACACCTGGTTCATCTCCAACACCAGCTGAGATAGCAGCTGCACTCCCACCGTGCACAGCTCTTGACTCTGGAAACAAATAGACGGTCACATCACTTTCTTTATTAAATCTATACAACTGGCCGTAGTGGAGGCTCTGGGCCGCGAGGATGCCGCTCAGAAAAATCAGACTCAATGGAATTAAGATGAAAATGTCTCCTACTCCCACTTATATTTTCCTTTTCTTTTCCCAATCCAAGATAAATGTAAAAAAAAATTGCAGTCACAGGAACTGCCGATAGAAGTGAAAACTTAAAACTCAGAATTTGATAGCTTACATTGGAAACTACACGGGTGTAACCGGAGGTCGGAAAATGCGTCAGCATTTCCCATTGGCTGATGCGTTTCTAGATGGCCATGCCATGACGAGTTGTCCACGCCCTTTCAGCATTTCCCATTGGCTGACGTATTTCTAGATGGCCAATAGCTATGGTCCCGAGTTTACCCGAAGCTTTCTTATCATAACCGAGCGTGACGAATGAATTAAATTCACAGCCCACGAAAAATTTGTCTAGGCGCGCCTAAAGAAGTTTTCACTTCAAATGATAAAGGTCACGGACCCCGCAGTCTGTGGAGCTATTAAAATTAATTAAAAAAACTATACTAATATTATACAACTGAAGAGTTTGTTTGTTTGCTTGCTTGAAGGCAATGATCTCGGGAACTACTGGCCCGAATCAAAAGATTATTTCTTGGATAGTCCATTTAGGCTATAGGCTATAGGCAATATAACATTACGCTAATAAGAACAGAAGCGGAGCATGAATGAAAAATGTAACAAAAACGGGAAAAAATAATTGTCTTTGAGAAATTATTTTTAATTGAAACTATGTAACTAATGCAAACCATAATCAAATAACTATATTTACCCTGATAATCGCCGGAAAATCAAACCTTATTTCGTCAGTAAAAATAATTAATAAATAAATAATTTCAATTTTTAGTTTCAATCCATTAACCATTAAACCTCTTCTCTAATCCATTATTCCGCAACGCGGTACAAAAATCATGCGACAAGGAGAAATGATCAAGGGTTGCAACCCCCCCCCCCCCCCTCTCTTCAACTGCACTGAGTTGGACAGCTTACAAGTGACGGCATAGTGCTGAATCTTATTATTTTATACCCTTCTGTCATTCTACATTCATAGGTCTCGTGGTGGTTCATCCTACTAATATTATAAATGTGAATGTATGGATGTTTGTTGCTCAATCACGTCCTAACGTATGAACGGATCGGGCTGAAATTTGTAACACAGATAGATTATAGTCTGGAAGAACACATAGGCTACTTTTTATCCCGGAAAAACAACGGGAACGGGAACTTCGCGGGTAACACCGCGGGGCGCTGCTAGTATTTCACATGACCCATAAATTTTGATCACAGGCATGTAGTCTAAAACTAAACTTTTGTTTTTCGGATAGTCATCAATTAAAACATCATTTTTTACCATGGAATTTTGTAGATTAAATCTAACAACCTCTTTGGACAACTTCTTAATTTTATTGAACCTTACACTCGTCCATCCTGATAATATGCACGTCCTCATGTATGCACCAGATTGGAACCAATATTATACACACATTAAATTTAATTACATAATTATATTGTGTTTGATTTGAATTCTACTTACTCGTAAGAAGTTTGAGACGTCATTGACGACGTTCTGGAAGACATAGTCCTCCTTGACCATGTCGAACCAGCTCAGCTTGGTGATGCGAGCGAACAAAGCTACCAGGGCCTGGAACAAACACATAGTGCATTAATTACACGTACTCACGTACATACGCACGCACACACACATACACACCCTCTCAAACCCATACTGCCATTTACACCCTCACACACACAGAGAGAGAGTCACGTCAAACTTATAACATCCGGTTTTTGCTTTGAGGGTTTACAACTAGTTCTCAATAACACCACAAGTCACGTAACATCCGCGTATCCATTTATGCGCATCAGATTTCTTTAATAAAATATGTCAATGTTTTTCATATTGATAAAATTTTAACATTTATCAATTTTTAGGGTTCCGTAAAACGTAAAAACGGAACCCTTATAGATTCGTCATGTCTGTCTGTCTGTCCGTCCGTATGTCACAGCCACTTTTTGCCGAAACTATGAGAACTACACTGTTGAAACTTGGTATGTAGATGTATTCTGTGAACCGCAATAAGATTTTTACAAAAAAATTAAAAAAAAAGAAAAACTAGGGTTTACTGAGAACTGAAACTAAAATTTTTTTTTCATTAATCCTACACGTGTGAGGTGTCTATCGATAGGTCTTCAAAAATGATGTTGAGATTTCTAATATCATTTTGACGTGATAACGTCTTATAATTCGATGAAGCCGGCTGCACGCCCACAAAACATGACGTCATGTACCGTTACCGTCGGTCGTTACCTCGCCACATGTTTGTATTAATTATTTCGACCAGTAGTTCAAGCGGGGATGTAGCTCAGTGGTAGAGCGTTCGCTTTGCATGTGAAATGCCCCGGGTTCGATCCCCGGCATCTAAAAGCTTTTTTGCATTGTTTTGATTGAAAATGACTTAAATGATTACTGAAATGATTACTTTTTACATACAAATCTTTTAAACAAATGAAATTAAAATTTTCTTTTGAAAAATGCTACCATTCCATCAGTATTTTCTTAAGACGTTGTCACGTTCTATCGTCAGTAAACCGACTTTACAGACAAACATTTTTTTTGTCTACACTGAATAATTTGCGCGAGAGACACTTCTAAAGTGGTAAAATGTTTTTTTACTACGTCATAAACAATACACTATTATTAAAACTTCGATCAAAGTTACAACGAACTACAAGAACTACGTGTACTATGTATATTATGTTACTTGCTGCAACGGACCCCTTCATGGGCGAGTCCAACTCGCACTTGGCCACTTTATTATAATTTGAGTCGCAGAGCAGAACTTGCAGCGTAGTTCTCGTGCTCATTAGCGATGAACGGATAAATGGAACTTCGTCACTGTTGAATATAAAACTATGGAAAAGACACAAAATCTTGACACACAATATGAAGCAATCCATACACATATAAATAGTATGAAAGTAACTTTGTACCTGTTTGTCGCTTACGCTTTCACACCTAAACAACTGAACCGATTTTGACGTAATTGTTTTATTATAAGCTGTTTTTGGTAACCGTAAATGTGGTACTGTACTACCTGAGTTACCTTAGTATTTATTTTGCGCGGACGAAGTCGCAGGTAACAGCTAGTTTAAAATATTAGTAGGATAAGTACGAGTAAATAAGGGGTACCTATTCCCCTTATTTTCCTCTTCTTCTCCTAATCCAAGAACTATGTAAATAAAAAAAGGTTACAGTAATGACAAAAGTCACGGACCCCGGAGTCTGTGGAGTGTTTAAATTAAATATTAAAAAAAAAAAAAGGGGTATCTACCTATAAAGTTTTTGATTCACATAATAATAAAGTACCTGGGCGACCGAGCTTTGCTCGGTTTAAATACTAAATATACTTAGATACCTACAGATAAAAGACTCCAAGAAATAGATTTTCTTAAAAAAACGAATTGAAAAAAAAAAGAGAACCCGTCTGGATTCGAACCCGGAGCTATTAATTCGTGACCGCTATGAGCACCCGACTTTCCGTCTGAGCTAATTATGCTGTCGCGTCACGCGGCGAAATTTACCTTCACATTCTAATGTCTAATGTGACAGTTTTTCATTGTCTAAAAATGCGCATAATATGCGTTATTTTTAAATAAGACCTAGTTAGATCGATTTATCGTCCCCGAAATCCCCTGCATTCATGATTTCATGAAAATCCGTCGAGCCGTTTCCGAGATTCAGATTCTATATATATATACATATTTAGGTACAAGAATTGCTCGTTTAAAGGTATAAGATAGATAACCCTAAATCAATGTCTACTATTTGACATAAGTATTTTCTTTTCACCGATCTCCCATTTAATCTCTCCCTAATTCCTGTCATACTGAAAAACGTCCAGTACGCAAGCAAACACGCAACTTCAACGCAAGCAAATACGGACACCAATCAACCGTCAATTAATTTGTTTAGCATTCCTGGTACATTTTTTTTACTATAATAGGTTCGCACTTGACCACCTCGCCAAGTCTGATATAATATAAGACCTCGCCTGATGTTAAGCGACGATGCGCTCTACTATGGAGCATGCTTACTTAGAAAAAACCGATTCACTCACGATTTGAAGACACCAAGATTGTAACTATCGGGAAAACCGCACTCAGGCAACGCATTCCACAACCTAGACGTTTAGTTATGGTAGGACTCTTGGCAGAGTCCGCCTGGGGAAGGACCACACCTTTACCAGTTATTCTACCGCCAAGCAGTAATGTGCAAACATCACTGTGTTCCGGTTTGAAGGGCAATGTTTCCAGAGAAATTACAGGGCTTAGAGATATAACAACTTAGATCTCTGGGTGACGAGCGCAGTGCAGTGCTAGGTAATGATTTGGACTCTTCATGTTCCAATAGCTGCGTGCCACTGTGCTGTTATGTGGCAGGCATGTTGCTTACCATCAGGTACATGTCCTGCTCGTCTCGTCACTCTTTAAAAAAATAAAAGACATTCTTATCACAAATATGGAGTACATACTTGGACAACGAAATTAGCGAGGTCTGGCCTCGTAGCGAGGTAATTCAGCACATAGTTTCTGATGTCCAACCGCTGCTGAATCGAGAGGCTGCCAGTCGATCTGCAAAAACAATTTCTAGACTTAGACATCGGGGAATAATGTATATTTTATTCAATTAGCAGTTATTAATTGGTAAGGTTTGGTAATTGGTAAATATGTTACGGTGGTCTAATCGGGAGAATGGCGCCTGCCGATCCGGAGACCCGGGTTCAAATCCCACACGCACCACTGTCTTTTCGAAAGTCATGTGCGTAATGCCGCTAACTTAAAACGGTGAAGGAAAACATCGTGAGGAAACCGACATGTACCTAGAATCTTTCGAAGTCATGTGTCATCCGCCAACCCGCACTGGGCCAACGTGGTGGATTATGGCCTTAACTCTCTCCTTGCGAGAGAAGGCCCTGAGTCCCAGCAGTGGGAACGTTTAATGGGTTGTTGATGATGATTGATGAATTGGTAAGGGCTGTGAATTACACTCAAGCGTCACATTCGTAAATGAAAGCTGAATGCTGGCCTCGTGGCTCAGTGGGTAATAACTCTGCCTGTGAAGCCGAGGGTTGTGGGTTCGATTCCCACTCGGTACAAATATTTGTGTGATGAATTCAAATGTTCGTTCTGTGTCTGAGTGTTTCTATGTATAATAAGTATGTATTTACAACTATATAAGTATTATATCAGCTATCTGGCTGCCATAGTACAAGTACAAGCTTTCCTTAGTTTGGGGTCAGATGGTGTTGTGTGAATTGTCCACCAATATCTCTTAATATATATAAATCTCCTGTCACGATGTTTGTCCGCGATGGATTCCTAAACTACTTAACCAATTTTAATTTAAATTGGCACACCGTGACCAGTCTGGTCCAACTTGAGAGATAGGATAGTTTTTATTTCGATTAATAGTCTTTAAATGACAATATCCGAGCGCAGCCGGAATGGGCCGCTAGTTTATTTATAGAAATCTCCGGGTTAGCTCAGATGGTCTAGATAGCCATGGTCTAGATAGGTCATGGCTACGCCTTCCGGTTTCACCCGCGTAGTCTCCAAAATGAGCTATCAAATTCTGAGTTATAAGTTTACACTTCTATCGGCAGCTCCTATGACTGCCAATTTTTTGACGTGAGAACGTCTTATAATTCGATGAAGCCGGCTGCACGCCCACAAAACATGACGTCATGTACCGTTACCGCGTTACCGTCGGTCGTTACCTCGCCGCATGTTTGTTACAGTTGTATTAATTATTTCGACCAGTAGTTCAAGCGGGGATGTAGCTCAGTGGTAGAGCGTTCGCTTTGCATGTGAAATGCCCCGGGTTCGATCCCCGGCATCTAAAAGCTTTTTTGCATTGTTTTGATTGAAAATGACTAAATTCTACTGATTACTTTTTACATACAAATCTATTAAACAAATGAAATTAAAATTTTCTTTTGAAAAATGCTACCATTCCATCAGTATTTTCTTAAGACGTTGTCACGTTCTATCGTCAGTAAACCGACTTTACAGACAAACATTTTTTTTAATGTTTGTATTGGTAGTGAAAGTACATTTCACGACTAGACCTGACTCTAAATCTCACCTGCTGATGAGCTTGCCGAGTGTAGTGGCTGCCAGTAGCTGCGAGTAGCTGGATCCAGCCCTTTCCAGTAACGCCTGGCATTTTGTCAACGTGTCTGGGGCTTCCTGTAACATGACACTCTCTTTATTGTATTTTAAAGTGTTTTTTTTAAACCGTATAAATCTCCCCTTTAGGTAAATGCATAAGGAAATAATTTATTTTCTCTAAAAAAAAAACAACATCAATTTAAAAAAAAAAATTTAGGAAAGTGAGGAAAGTGGAATGCCACTAAATTCAAAAAGTACATATATTTTTCACACAGGGCAAAAAATTATACAGCTACCTATGCAACTAAATAAATGTATTATTTCGCTACCTATAGGTACAAGTTCGCATAGAGACCGCGATAGGCACTTGACACTATGGAATTGTAAGGCCCCAGTTCGCGACAGGAGACCGAGACACACACACGTGTCGCGGTCTCGGCACGAACTGACGCCCATAGAATTCAATAATGTTATGTGCCTGTCGCGGTCTCAGCGCGAACTTGTACCTTATGATATCGCAAACTCATTTTTATCAAAATGAGTTTGGTAGGGTGGGGGAGAGCGTGCAAATATATTAAAAAGTATAGATAAGTGCGGCTCGCTTCTATCTACTTGTTTTTTTTTTTTAATAAAATGTGACGAGACGAGCTGGATATGTGCCTGATGGTAAGCAACATGCTTGCCACATAACAGCACAGTGACACGCAGCTATTGGAACATGAAGAGTCCAAATCATTGCCTAGCACTGCACTGCGCTCATCACTCAGAGATCTAAGTTGTTTTATCTCTAAGCCCTGTAATTTCTCTTTACTTATTTCACCATGTGTCCTATGGCTCCCAAAAGGTTGCCGACCGCCTGATCTGGAGTGTTACTCACCTGAAAAGCGACCACAGCTTTCTCCGCTTGCTCTCTGATGACAGGGTCCTGGGACTCATACAGCTGTTTGCACAGTAGCTCTATCTGAATCACCTCCTGTGGAACACGAGAACAACATTTAAAAAAATTGGAAGTCATAGGAACTGCCGATAGAAGTGAAAACTCGGAATTTGATAGCTCAGTTTGAAAATTACGCAGGTGAAACCGGAGGGCGTGGCCATCTAGAGCATCCGAGTTTACCCGAAGATTTCTTTCATTTACGAACGTGACGCTTGAGATCAATTCACAGGCCACCGTAAATCTGTATGTGGTGCACCAAACAAGTTGTCACTTCATAAATTTGATTTACCCCCGACCTTGGATATGACATTTTATAGTATTCTACAAGTTAAGCTAACTTAAAACGGTGAAGGAAAACATCGTGAGGAAACCGACATGTACCTAGAATCTTTCGAAGTCATGTGTCATCCGCCAACCCGCACTGGGCCAGCGTGGTGGATTATGGCCTTAACTCTCTCCTTGCGAGAGAAGGCCCCGAGTCCCAGCAGTGGGAACGTTTAGTGGGCTGTTGATGATGATGCACAAGTCAAGCTCTTTCATTTGATACCCATTTTGAGGGAGACTGTCAAAAATGTTTATTCCGCCATTTTGAAACCTTTTTATCCAAACATAGCTAAGAACCACGGCATGAAATCTGGCTTACAAAGAAAAAAACTGCATTGAAATTAGTACAATTTGTTTGAGACCTACAGTACCACAAACACAGGCAGACGTAGACGTCAAACTGATAACACCCATCTTCTTGGTTGGGGATTAAAAATCGTACATAATATCAACAAGCAATTCTTTTTTTTTTTTTAACTATAATAGTTTCGCACTTGACCACCATCTCGCCTGATGTTAAGCGATGATGCGATCTACGATGGAACGTGCTTACCTAGAAGAAACCGATTCACTCTCGATTTGAAGACACCAAGATTGTAACTATCGGGAAAACCCTATTCAGGCAACGTATTCCACAATCTAGACGTTCTTATCACAAACGTGGAGTCAAATCTCTTCGTTCGTGTTTTTGGAACATCAACCATGAAACGATGTCGCTTTTTTTCTTTTTGTTCTATTAATTTCTGTTAATTCTGGTGGATATTTCACACACAACACCATTTAGCCCTAAACTAAGCAAAGGCTAATATTAGCATAGACTAGCAGCCCATTGAGGTTTTAATAATAATAAATAATAAAAATTGGTGGACAATTCACACACAACACCATCTGACCCCAAACTAAGCAAAGCGTGTGATTTTGATTGTGTGATGGCGGCCAGATAGCTGATATAATACTTATATAGTTTTAAATACATACTTATTATACATAGAAACACCCAGTTTTATCTGTATAGTTTCCATTCTTGCGGTGTTTCTGAGATGAAAATGTAGCCAATTACTACTCCAGACCATAATTATTATAATCTACCTATGTTTCTTTCAACCTAATTTGTTTAGCTGTTCTGATGTGATTGAGCAACAAACATCCTAACTTTAGCATTTATAATATTTGTGGCATAGTATACAGTATCCATCATCTTCTTTTATTGTTGACCCTAAATTTTTCTGGAATATTCATTCCGTAACAAGTTGCCGAGTTTCATCTTTTATTGTAGTCCATGCTTCACATTGGTACATTAGAATTGAAACAAGTGACCAAGTGGAACAAGACATACGGTGATTTCAAAGCCTCTGTATGACAAGAAAAGGCTTCAAGACAGAGAAGAGTGGAGTTTTTTGGAGTTAGCGGCCAGGACCCACTTTCAGTCCACCAACCGTACAGTTAACCCAAATTAGTATGTATATTGTACATTATCATTAAGTGCACACAAAAGCTGGATGGATCACAATCGTTGTAGGTACCAATAACTGTTTGGGTAAATATAGCCTAAAGTGGAGACAGTGAATGACAAACATGACAAATGCAGAGTAGGACTCTGTGACTCGATGGAGTGACGACATATGTAAGGTGACAGGTTGTGGTTGTACAAGAAAAACCAAAGATACATAATAAGTATGTATTTAAAACTATATAAGTATTATATCAGCTGTCTGGCCGCCATAGTACAAGCTTTGCTTAGTTTGGGGTCAGATGGTGTTGCGTGTGAATTGTGTACCAATATTTATTTATAACTAAAGTAGAATGGCATATCACAGGAGAGACCTATGCCCAGTGGTGTACTAGCCTAATGACTATGATGACTCATGATGAAAGCTAGGTTCAATACCTATTATTGCTTTAACATATTTAATCTTTTTGGGACATGATATGCATTTTTTTAAAAGAGCACTATTCATATTACAGGTTAAAATTGATTGATAATTAATATTGGTGGACATTTCGCACACAACACCATCTGACCCCAAACTAAGCGAAGCTTGTATGATGGCGGCCAGATAGCTGATATAATACTTGTATAGTTTTAAATACATACTTATTATATATAGAAACACCCAGACACAGTGCAAACATTTGAATTCATCACACAAATATTTGCGCTGGGTGGGAATCGAACCCACGACCCTCGGCTTCGCAGGCAGAGCTACTACCAACTAAGCCACGAGGCCAGTAGAAATTATTACAGTTTTGTTTGGTATTCTTGATATTTGTGTTTATGGGTTAGTGATCAATTAGTTATAAGCATGTAAACATATCATTGTGTTCCTAAGATCAAAAAAGAGCCTGTGCTATTATATGCTTGACAACGATCTGACTGCTTTCCAAATTTCAACCAAATTCGTTCTGATGTGATTAATCAACACACATCTAAACTTTCGCATTTACAAAATTAGTATGATAGATTTAGTAATATTAGATTACTAACTGTCTGCGACAGTGATAGCAAAAACTGTATAATATTTTAAGGGCTATGCCCTAAAGAACTGCATTGTTTTGACTGACCTCATGGCTTAGTGGGTTGTAGCTCTGCCTGCGAAGCCGAGGGTCGTGGGTTCGATTCCCACCCAGTGCAAATATTTGTATGATGAATTCAAATGTTTGCACTGTGTCTGGGTGTTTCTATGTATAATAAGTATGTATTTAAAAATATATAAGTATGATATCAGCTATTTGGCCGCCATCGTACAAGCTTTGCTTAGTTTGGGGTCAGATGGTGTTGTGTGTGAATTGTCCAGCAATTATTATTATTATAAAGTAATGTATGTTGTTGTGAGATAAACTAACTCAGTTTTAAACAAATTAAAAATACTATGTAATTTAGCAACAAACATTGAAACAATTCACAATGTAAATAGAATAAGTATTGGAATGTTCATTGTTATTGTGTTTTTCCCGTGATTGTGTCATTAATATATTACGATAATTCTGAATCGATGTTTGGTGAAATGACAACAACAGTGCCCCCGGGGCGTAGAAGGGATCGTACAGTTCGCCTACATTTTCAAGGGTACTAGTTGTCAACAATATGTTTAGATCATAACCAAAACGCCGGTAAATTTCACAACAATAAATTGTGACTCACGTTGCACAACTTTTTACAGTGCCACAAGGGAAAGTGTTACAAATAAATTAACAAACAAAATTAGAGCAATAAAACGCACTCAAGAGGTCCCAACTTCGCACTAGTAAAAGTTAGCTAAAATTGAGTTTTTTGTGATGGTACCGAAAGATAATTGTTACGATATTTATTATAGTTGTTCATTTCATGGATTGGCAGAAGAAATTAGACTAAATTCTGTTAAAATTATATAAAAAACACAATATTTTGGTGCTCACCTGTTCTTCAGCCATCTTTGTTATTTTCTTGCATTTGTAAATGACGTTCCGTTCAACGAATTAAAATTTATGATTCTCATTGGCTTTGGCTGATTTGGCTCCAGGGTGGCGATTCTGAAACCATTCGGTTGCATCCGACACGGAATCTCATCTCTCGGTCTTTGTCTTATCTGTTTAGCATGACAAAGACCGAGAGATGAGATTCCGTGTCGGATGCAACCGAATGGTTTCAGAATCGCTACCCTGTACGCTGTACGCACTGTACGGTCCTTTTTTAGGGTTTCGACACAAATATGTGGCTTTTTAACCGACTTCCAAAAAGGAGGAGGTTATGGAGGTCCCATATACATTTTACAGACATCGGTCAGGCAGTTTTTAAAAATTAACAAAAAACTAATGCAAACCTCACATCATAAGTTATGAAATTCGATCCTTTCAACTCGCAATTGAATGAGGGAGTTTCCGACGAGACAAAAATAGTTCCAACGGACGCACTAGATGGCGATTGTTCGAGATGCAGATAGATCTGTCTCTACCATATACTCTCAACAGTGTAATCCCTTTAGAGACCCTACCCGTTTTCAGGGAAAAAATCTAATCTAAGAAAAAATTAAAGAGTTTTCGTTAACACATCAATTATTTATATACTTAAATTTAGATACATCTCTTCTTAGCTTAGCTGATTAGTTTGGTATGTCTACCTTCTATAAAAACCCTAAATACATTAAGGAATTTCATACTTAAACAATTTTTATATTGTGTTAAACTTTTAAAATATAGGGAATAAAAATAGCTAATTAGGTTGATAATGTAATAAAAAACCTTTACTGATCACAATCCCTTTTCAGTAAAAATCTTTAGAACTCCCGAGGCAATAGACACCAACTAAGCCAAAGTAGAAGGAAAATTCAAAGATATAAATAGCAACACTGATAGGACAATATTTTATCCACAGACTAAGTAGAGAGATACTCTCTCGGCTGAAGGATTAGTATCCATAGCCAAGAATAAATTAAAAAAATATATATTTTGTCTCTCATCAGGTTTACGAATTTGTTTTGAAATTTTGATGTTTTGATATAGTTTTCATTCGAATAAAATGCGTACATGGATAAAGTAGTTTATTATTTATTACTAGAAGTTGTGCTTTCGCAAATTGAATGAATTGAGTCCCATTATGCCTACCGCTTTTGACAACAAACCAAAAGACCTACAAGCGCCTCCTATTATCGTTTTATTAAACCATGTCTTTTTGTCTCGTCGGAAAACGGCTCAAAGCTTGTTTTGCATTAAAAAGGGTAAAAACAAATTATTTTCATTAAAAAAATTGAACCGACTTCAATGACGCAACAAATAGGCACTCAGGGTAGCTAATCTAAATGCAATCCGAATGGTTCGGAATCGGAATGACAATCCTGTCTCTGTCATGCTAAAGTCTCTGTCTCTGATAAGACAAAGACCGAGACTTGAGATTCCATGTCGGATGCAACCGAATGGATTTTGAATCGCTACCCTGAAACGAAAAATAAATTAATGTAATTATTATAAGTGCTACTCACACGTCTATTTAAAGTATGTGCCAGCCAAATCTAACAGTTACTAGATAGATAGCCTACTTACTCGTAGTTACGTCTATCTAACTGGGAATGCCAATGGGAAATGCTGAAAGGGCGTAGCCAGGCCATCATGGCATGGCCATCTAGAAACGTATCGGCCAATGGGAAATAAAATAAATATAAATAAATATTGGTGGACAATTCACACACAACACCATCTGACCCCAAACTAAGCAAATGCTGACGCATTTCTACATGGCCATGCCAAGAAGGTGAGGCGACGCCCTCCGGTTACACCCGTGTCGTTTCTAAGGTAAGCTATCAAATTCTGAGTTATAAGTTTTCACTTCTATCGCCAGTTCCTATGACTGACCTATTTTTTTAAAGTGAAAACTTCTTTAGGCGCGCCTAGACAGATTTTTTATGGGGTATAAATTGGATTCTACCGTCACGCTCGGGTATGATAAGAAATCTTCGGGTAAACTCGGGGCCTTGGCGATTGGGCATCTAAAAATGCGTCAGCCAATGGGAAATGCTGTGGGTAGTGTTTAAAAAAAAAATTGGCAGTCATAGGAACTGCCGATAGAAGTGAAAACTTGCTGTTGCCCTGGTACTGGTACCTAGGGGCAAACGCAACTCTTTTATATTTCTGTTGTCCTGGTATCTGGAGATAAACGCTGGGCTGTTGGAGGTAGGTAATCGAAACTCTTTACTGTTTCTGTTACCCTGGTACCTACCTGGCCGTTTTTACCGAGTTTACCCGAAGATTTCATATCCGATCCGATCCATTATCATATCCAAGCGTGACGATTGATCCATTGACGATTGATGAATCCATTTCACAGCCCACGAAAATTCTGTCTATAGCGCGCCTAAATAAGTTTTCACTTCAAAAAAGTGACAACAGATCTTTGGCCGCTAACGGAAATGGCGCCCATATATAAATAAAATATATATTTAAAAATACACAAAAAAAAGCTTTGAATGGTTTTGGCTCAGCTCTGATATTATTTACTGTTGATGATGGTTGAGCGGAAGCTGGTACAGTTGTTAGACTGTTCTGTCCTATTCTGATACGATTATATTTATACAACACTTTAAATAAAATACGTTTTAAAAGACACAAAGTTTTCTATTCTTGTGAAAATTCGATCGGGTTTTTTTTTTACATTTTTGACATCACTCACAATTGACACAATTACAGACTTTTGAATAAGTTTGTACTTTTATACAAAAAGTTCCATAACACTTTCCCTTATTCAATAGTCTGCTGATGGAGACGTGAGACCTAGAGCGTCTCGAAGAGGCGAGAAGGTCGGTCTGCACAGAGCTTTCGTGAGAATGTCGGCCACTTGAAGCGTGGTGCTGATCCTCTCTACTTTACAAGCACCTTCTGCAGCTAGTTCTCTCACATAGAAGTGACGAATGCGAATGTGCTTGGTTCGTTTGTGAAATTCTGGGTTGTGGGCAAGACGAACTGCTGCTTCATTGTCCACACGTAATATTGGTGTCTCGGTGAGGACGGTCAGATCTTGTAGCACTTTTGTCAGCCAGATTATTTCTCTTCCAGCTTCGCTGGCCGCTACAAGTTCAGCTTCGGCAGTTGAGATCGCGACAGAGGCTTGTCTCTGGCTTACCCAAGAAATCGTTCCTCCTGAATAACGACAGACGACCCCTGTCGTTGATCGTCCAGTGTCTTGATCTCCGCCATGATCCGCATCGCTGAAGCCTTCAAGTACGCCGGGCAGATGCTGCGCCTTATATTTAATGCCGTAGGAGCATGTGCCTTTTATGTAGCGCATAATCCTCTTCACACGTAGCCAGTCTTCTCTGGAGGGCGATTCTAGTTTCCGAGAGGCGACTCCTACTGCATAAGCTATGTCCGGACGAGTTCCCACCATTAAATATGCTAAAGCGCCAACAGCCTCACGGTATGGAAATTTAGAATTTTCTACTCCACCTTTCCCTGAATGAGATGGCAGTTCCATAGGCGTCGAAACGGGATTGCAATCAGTCATCCCAAATCGCCCCAGAACCTTCTTGGCGTAGGCTTCCTGAGTAATAAAAATTGAGCCGTCCTTTTCTCTGACAATTTGCAAGCCTAGATAGTATGATGCAGGCTTTGTGGTGATCTGCAGTCTCTGCTTTAGGTCACTTAAAAAGGTACTAGCCAATTTCTCGTCTGAGGCAGCTACCAACCCATCATCGACGTATAGGGCGATAAGTAGCTTCCTGCCGTTCGTCTCTTCTTTGATATAAAGGCAACAGTCAGCTTCGCTCTGTCTGAAGCCCATATTCAGCAAGATTTCTTCGAAACAAGAATTCCAGCACCTCGGAGCTTGCTTCAAACCGTAGAGGCTTTTATTGAGCTTCCAGACTTTACCAGAGCCGTCAGCGTAGCCTTCCGGTTGTTGCACGTAAATTTCATCTTGCAATTTTCCATTGAGAAACGCTGCGCAGACGTCAAACTGAGTTAGGTGCAGGTTTTCCTGTGCGGCAACACTCAATAGGGCTCGGATTGTTGCAAGGCGGGCGACAGGACTAAACGTCTGGTCGTAGTCCAGTCCTTTACGTTGCTTAAAGCCCTTTACGACAAGTCTCGACTTGTACTTGTCGACCGTTCCATCAGGATTCTTTTTAATCCGTAAAACCCATTTGCATGGAAGGGCTTTCCTGCCTTTAGGCAACTCTGTTGATGTCCACACATTGAGGTCTTTGAGGGATTTCATCTCGTTGTCCATTGCTTTGCGCCATTCCTCACGGTCGTCACGCTTTAATGCGTCAGTGTAGTTCGATGGATATGTCTCTGCAGCGCATATGAAGTCGTCATACCTCTGCGGTCTTCTGAGGACATCTCGGTCGCGTAGGTTGTAGCGTGGCGGTGTTGGTTCAGCGTCATGAAATACCTCGTCGTCTTCTTGGCTGGGTACATGAACATATTCTTCCGCATGTTCTCCCTCGAGAATACGTTCATGTTGGTCGGAGCATGTCTGTTCTTCGTCAGACCGGTGAACTCCCTCGGTTTCGTTAGTATTTTGATCTTGATAGGATTCTGATGTGTCGGGCTCTTCCATGTCGTTTGTATTGTTTAGTGGCAATATGAAAGTATAGTCCCTCGTATTTGTGTCTATACTTTCAGTCGGTATACTTTCCCTGATTGGAAGGGGCCTTTCATCAAAAATCACATCACGTGATCGGACGAGTCTATTACTTCCATCATCGATCCAAATTCGGTAACAATCCTCGTCGTATCCGACAAGTCTGCCTCTGGTCGCTTTCTTGTCCCATTTCTTACGTTTTTGTTTTGGAATGTGAACATACGCGGTGCATCCTATAATGCGTAGGTGCTTGATCACCGGTTTCTTTCCAAACCAAAATTCATACGGAGATTTGTCGTTTGCTCTCGTCGGACCAGTTCTATTCAGGATGTAGGCCGCAGTGTTGATCAGCTCCGCCCAGAGCCTCTGAGGCAACGTCTCGTGTGCGTACATCATAGAACGGCCAGTTTCCAACAGAATTCGGTTTTCTCGCTCGCTAACTCCATTCTGCTCCGGCGTGTATGGTGTGACGAGCCTTTGTTGAATTCCATGCGAATCTAGTAGTTTTCGAATGAACTTATTGTCAAATTCGCCACCGCTGTCACTGAGTAGGCATTTAATTGGATGTCCGACAGTCTGGCACTGTTTGAGGACCAAGGTGAGTTTGTCCTTGACCTCCGATTTGTGTCGTAACATATGAACCATACGATAGCCTGTAAAGTCGTCTTTGAATAAAACGTAGTATTTGTATCTCGAGCAGCTCGGTTGGAAAGGTCCGCAAACGTCAGTATGTATCAGTTCTCCTGGCGCTGTAGCTCGAGATCTCGTACCGAATTTCAGTCTATGCGCTTTTCCATAAATACAACCTTCGCATGTATCCTTGTCAAGAGGGAGATCGAGGCCCAGTTCGCGTTTAACTGTGGCTTTTACATGCCTCTTGTTTTGATGCGCGAACCTTTCGTGAAAGAGTTGCATAGTGTCGGCGGTTGCATAGACTTCCGAGGGTGTTTGTGGTGGTATGTTTATAAAGTTGAGTCGGTAAAGACCACCCTGCATTTGACGGTGTCCTTTCAAACTCACCTTTCCATTAAAAAGACGGTGCATTCTTTGGTCTTAGAAGTAAATGAGCTGTTGTGATTTCGGTCATGCATCGCTAATACCGAGAATAAATTTTTATTTATGGCCGGAACGTACCAGACGTCTTTTAGGATAACGCGTTGTCGTTTTCCATCGATGTTACTTTCGAGCTCGACTGAGCCTTTTCCTTTGGCATCGACTGCATTGCCATTGGCGGTGGTCACAGTATGGGTAGCGTCGAAATATTCGAAATTCTGTAGTAAATCGGCCCGATTGGTGATATGGCTTGTCGCGCCATTATCTACGTACCAATTCTCGGTGTCTTTCTCAACAAGAAAAACCTCTGTGTGTTCTACGGACATTGTTACGGCATTTGCAGTGTTGGAGGTTGAGGTCGAGGGGTTGCTGCTTTTAGGAGGTTTGCCATCTCGGATCCACTTCTTGCAGTTTCGGACACGATGGCCGATACCCAAACAATAGTTGCATTTCAACTTTTTATCCTTATTCCTCTCACTGTACGGTGCGCTTGTAGTTATTAAGGCTTCTTCAGGTTGTGATACGGAATTACCACGGCGTGCACGTTCATAGGCGCATAGGTGGCTCGTCAAGCTATCTATCGTACGGTCCACCTTTGGAATGAGTAGCCAGCTGCTTCTAAATGAAAAATAGGATTCATCCAGCGTATCAAGGACTTTACAAATCAGGAGCAGCTCAGGTAGTTCCTTGTGATTGTCCCTCATAAGTTCTTGATTGAGATCTGTCCATATATTTTTTAATTTTGACAGGAGTGTGGCTACGTCATCCGTCGGGTCCTTTTTGAAGCCAAAGAAACTCATGCAAAGATTGTAAGTTTTATCTTCATCACAGCCGTCGTAAAGGCGATGAAGTTCTAGCCATACATCACGAGCATGTCTAAAGCGCATTACCTTCCGTAGTGTGTCTTCCTTCATGTTGGTGGTCAGTATCAGAATAGCGCTTGCATCGGCTTTTTCGTACAGCTCTAACTTCGCGTTGTAGGTATAAAGCTCGGCATCTCCAGCACCTGCGGCTGGTTCGGTGGGTCTTTGGAACGAGCCTTCGACTACCTCTAGTGCTTTTGGTACGGTGCGCAACATAGAGTAGACTTTATATTTCCATGTGTCCCAATTTGTTTTGCCATCTAAAAGACCGATTTGTAATTTTCCCATAACGTTTTCCATTGTGCTTGGGTCCAATAACCTGTTAATGATGGTTGAGCGGAAGCTGGTACAGTTGTTAGACTGTTCTATCCTATTCTGATTATTATATTTATACAACACTTTAAATAAAATACGTTTTAAAAGACACAAAGTTTTCTATTCTTGTGAAAATTCGATCGGGTTTTTTTTTACATTTTTGACATCACTCACAATTGACACAATTACAGACTTTTGAATAAGTTTGTACTTTTATACAAAAAGTTCCATAACATTTACAGCAAATCTGATTGCACAGATAGCATCAGGGTATTTTATTGTTACAATAAAGTGATAACGGATCTTCGGACGCTAAAATAAAAAAACGACGCCACTTGTCCATACAAAAATCCAAAAAATAAATAACTTTGACAGGACATAACTCAGCTCCGATATGACTTAGAGCAAATCTGATTGCACATATAGCATCAGGGTACTTTATTGTTACAAGAAAGTGATAACGGATCTCTGGCCGCTAAAAAAAAAACGACGCCATGAGCCTATACAAAAGTACCCAAACCCTTTTCGCCACTGTAAGTAAAGACTAAATAGCTCAGGCAGAAGGGGACCGTTTTTGAAATGAAGAGACCTCGGTTCGAATCCTGACGTTAAATCTTATGACTTCATTGATGATGTTGACATTGATGGTAAGAAATGCAAAACAGATTCTTATTTGCCTTGATCCTTGATCACATTTATAATGGGGCGTTTTCCAGATGAAGATAGACTTGTCAAAGACAGTTCCCAATTTCACCATAAGTGGCGCTAATGTTTCATTTTGTTAGAGAAATTTCACAAAAACAAACAGTGGTGCCACACTTGGCAAAATTTAGAACTATTTTTGATAAGTCTATCTTCATCTGGAAAACGCCTCATTAAATCAGCTAATCGCTAGATTATCTATTCTATGTCGCTAGTATGCGAACAACTTTAGACATACCTAAAATAACGTACCTACCGTAGAGAGTCGAATCTACGTAAACTGGAACGTTGATAAAAATTGAATTGTATCGGATGCGTTCACAAAATAGTTTACAAGTAAAATGCTACTGGCAGAAAAGAAAATAGAAGTCAGAAGATTCTTTTTCCGAAATCTTCTGACAATGCCATAAAACAATATCATTTTTTTATATTTTATCTTTGGCAAAAAAATGTTGTTTTATTTTCGCTGGTTATCATTGTAACTAATTTATATTGCAGCAAAATGCTACGAATAACAATGCTGAAACTAAAAAGAACGTGGTCGCTTGCATTGACACTGAGGAATCGAGGTGAAACAAAGTTTCCAGGAAAATTACATAGATGTAAGTTTCAGATTGCTATTTTTCTATCAATCATAACATCATGTAATAGACCTGTAGATAAAAGGTGCTAATTAAAAAAGTCAGTTAAAATCTTTATCCCCAAGAAAACGATTGTAGGGAATTAGAATTGGGTCTGTAAAATTATGTCAAAGTTTGAGCGCATAAAGTTTAAAAAATAAAGCAGTTTATACACTGGGCTTCTTTATGCCGACTATTTACATGGATTATCATTGGTGTTTGGCTATTTGCGATATTTGAAAAATAACTAAATACTTATGTCGAGGGAGGAGCATTTGACAAAATATAAAAAAGAACAAATTGTATCGATCTTTATTTGAAAGTTTTACCTGATATCGTAGTATGCACAATAATTAACATGTACCTAATACACAATTACTAGCTATTCAGTTAAATTTGGACTCTGTGTCTTACGACTAGGTCGGTCCTGTGTCGTGGAAGACCGCTCCTGTACAAAATAAGCTTTATTTTGGGAAATCAGATAAAACACGCGTAACACGCTATCGTAGGCATAGATCGTAGAACCCAAGATGGGCCCTCATACACTTTAGGGCGCACGCAATCATGTCAACGTTGGGAAGAGTGAGCTCACTCTTTCCGTTCTAATCGGTTTCAGGACGCGGTGGACGCCGCCGCCGGACGTTTTACCTATCATTATTCGTTGTCAACAACCAAAATAAGTAGAACCACAGCAAATCTCGCCGCTAGCGATTATAGGGGTTATATATTTTAAGTCAATTAACCTATTCCATTTTGTAAAATTTCTCTATAACGAAATTAAACATAGGCGGCGCCATAGGTGGCGCCGCCTAAGGCGAAAGTACATAGTAAATGGTTATGTGGTGGTACATGATTTTTGTGGTGGTAAAAATTTGCAGTCTGCCTGGGGAAGTACCACACTTTTGTCAGTCTACCGCTTAGCAGTAATGTGCAAATATCACTGATCCTGTTTGAAGGGCAATGTCCCCAGAGAAATTATAGGGCATAGAGATAAATCATCTTATCAAGATGACAAGCGCAGCGCAGTGCAAGGTACTGACTGATTTGGACTCTTCATGTTCCAATAGCTGCGTATCGCTGTACTGTTATGGGCAGGCATGTTTACGATCATGCACATGTCCTGCTCGTCTCATCACTCTACATTATGTTAAAAAAACTTATCTGTAGGTACTACTATTATTGTACCTAGTACAGAGAAATTATCATTTTAAGCGTTGAAAATGCCTACTAAAAACTATTTGTATGCTCTTTCTTTTCTCTAAACTTGGCTGGCCACACTGCAGTGTGTCTAGATTGACGTGTAAATTGTACATGTATGGACTCTTTGACTTCGTTACTTTCATGCATCAGTATTTAGCCCCTAATTTTAATTGCGATAACCGACTCGTGGGCGTCAAACTTAGTACTTATTACGAACTCTTTTCCTGTCTTTATGTCTAACTAGCATCGCCCCGCGGTTTTACCCGCGTTGTTTCCTTTCCCGTTATTTTTTTTCGGGATAAAAAGTAGCCTATGTACGTCACTAAAGGGGCCCCTTTTAAACCTACACCCGAGTCACAAGTCTTGGGGTCTATTCGAGATTTCTCTCTCTGCCACACGATGGACCCGGCACCCGCACGGTGAATCCATGGAATGCTAAGAAGTACGTCTCTCTCTAATCCAGGGTGTCGGCTATCTCTATACCAAACTTTGTTAAAATCGCTTCAGCTGTTTAGACGTGAAGTAAGAAACATATAAATTCATAAACTTTCGCTTTTATAATATTAGTGTGATTTGATAACTTACTTCTAAAATTGCTTTTGAATTCAGTCTACTAATTTTGCTTCTGACTAACCCGCACTGGGCCAGCGTGGTGGATTATGGCTTTAACTCTCTCCTTGCGAGAGAAGGACCCGAGTCCAAGCAGTGGGAACATTTAGCTGTTTTGATGATGATGAACCTTGCTTCTAAATTTACTTCTCGATTTTTAGCCAATTGTAATAAGCCTTTAAATCTTTTTTTGAGCTCCAACATAATCATAGTAATTCCAAGCTCGAATCTACCGCTTAACCAAAACTGTATTAGTTTTTATATTGCTCTCTCTTCTCTTTCGTTTGAAATGATAGAGACAAAGCCGATTAGTTGGCGGTAAAAAGGTCAAGGTAGAATAGAGTACAATCCTCAAAAAAACCAAGTAGCCCGTTAGTTAGATTGCCAAAAAATAATGTAGGTACACGAATTTTTTCTTTTGTTTCACAAACAAGAAATGACGAAGATACAGCGCTTCGAAGTTTCGTGTGACGTCTTTTTGTGAGTACGATTTTTACTCATGAGTGACGTCGCGACCCCCCACTCTCGAAGTTTGATGGTCTATATCTTCGACGATTTTTAATATTATGCAAAAACAAAAAATACGTGTCCAATATTTTTCCGTGATCTGGCTGACAGACTAATTAGGATGGTGTGTTTTTGAACCAGTCCGGTACCCTATTCCGATGACAAAAGATCGGCTTTCATGCTTTGCTATTATTTAATTCTAAATTAATTAATATTAATATTAGTCTAACGACATTAACGACAAAAGCCGCAAACATTAATTTTAAAATGTATCATCTCTGTACCTATTAATTACAGGGCTTAGAGATATAACAACTTAGATCTCTGGGGTGACGAGCGCAGTGCAGTGCTAGGTAATGATTTGGACTCTTCATGTTCCAATAGCTGCGTGTCACTGTGCTGTTATGTGGCAGGCATGTTGCTTACCATCGGGCACGTGTCCTGCTCGTCTCATCACTCTTTATTTATAAAAAAACCTATTTGTTAATTTTGTAAATGTTTCAAAGTAAAATATTACTTTTATGTACGAAGTAGTATAGCTTTAGCATTTCTCGTCAAATACAACATATAGGGACCTTAACCAAACAACCGGACCTATTTTCGCAATACATACTTTTCACGAAGGTCAAAGGGCCTCGCAAAGACCTGACGCCGGAGCCTCGCAATAGGTAAAGCCGCCACTGGCTATAGGATGCAGATATAGAATATGTAAAAAATTAAAACTCCACTCACGACGCGTTTTACGCCCGCGGCGTGCACGTGCTGCCGTGCGGTTCCCGCGCGGTCGCCGCCCGCCCGTCCGTCACCCGCCGACACGTTTACGTACGATAATCTCTCCCGCGGCGGCTGCGAAACCGCGAAAATCAGCGGTCTCGTGAGTTTGAAATAAGAACCGAGGCGGGCGCGGGTGAAAAGTGTTCCATGAGTTCTTAGCCTTATCCTATCAACTATATTGTCAACCATGGATGAAACTTCTTTTTTCGATTTTGTCATTTTAATAGTTTTATTTGTCGAAAATAGGTTTGTACATGTTATTTTTTCGAAGAATCTCTACATAATACCCAGTTTACATGATTCCAGTCCAGCGACCGAATCCAGCGCTGGATTGCATACTGGAATAATGGAGACCGGCACTGGAATGCATCAATCCAGTGCCAGTGCATTCCAGTGCCGGTCTCCATTATTCCAGTAAGCAATCCAGCGCTGGATTCGGTCGCTGGACTGGAATCATGTAAACGGGGTGTTGGCGAGCGGTGGACTGTATAACTAAGGTGGATATAGGATATGAGAAAGGCGCACAATGATGGTAAAGAATTATAATTATTTAAAATATTTACAAAATTATATAAAAACGCTCCGTAACCAAAGTGAACTAAACAACAACTGCAAACTGACAAGAAAAATAGAACATAAAATTACAATTTAAAATATAGAAAAACAATATGTTCCAGCCAGTCGTCAACATTCCAGGCCCCTAGTGGAACACTAAACTCTGGTGACCACTGGCTGGGGTTCGGTCATAAGTGGTAGAAGTTTTTTAAGTGGACGTCGCAAAACTCCACTTTTAGTTGCAACATCTGCGACCCGAACCAGACCGTCACTTCCCTTGAATGTTTTGACTACCCTGCCAAGAGCCCAAAGACCCCTGGGCAAAGTTTTGTCAGCGATCAGAACTACGTCCCCCTCACAAATGGTTGATTCGTTTGATCCATCATTTTTCTTCCGTCCACGTGGTATTAGCGTCGGTAGATACTCCACAAGCCATCTCTCCCAAAAGTGGTCAGCAAGCCTTAGCACGCGCCTCCAATCACATTTGCGTACCAAATCTGCGTCTGAAAGTGTGATAGGCCATGGCGATCCTGATGACGAACCAAGGATAAAATGAAAAGGTGTAATGGCTTCAGGTGCATCAGGAGAACTTGACACGTATGTAAGAGGTCTGGAGTTCAATATGGATTCAACCTCGACGAGTAGAGTCGCCAACACTTCTTCTCGTGGTGCTCTGTCTTTAAGAGTGGATCTCAGGGCTGTTTTAACAGAGCGTACCAAGCGTTCCCATGTTCCACCCATGAAGGGAGAAGCTGGTGGAATGAATCGCCATGTAATCATGCGGTTTGTTGCAAAATCATGAATAGCTCCGTCATAAAGAGCTGCAAGCTCCCGACTTGCGCCGACGAAATTTGTACCATTATCAGAAAGTATTGTAGTCGGCGTTCCACGGCGGGCTATAAAACGTCTAAGGCTCATTATGGCAGCATCAGATGACAACGATGAGACGATCTCCAAATGGATGGCTCTTGTAACGAGGCATGTGTATAAAGCCACGTATCTCTTTTCTCTTCGTCGACCCACCGCTACTTCAATAGCACCAAAATAGTCTAAGCCTACATGGGTAAACGGCCGTGTGTGGTGGTCGAGGCGTTTTATCGGCAGATTGCCCATTGGTGGCGTGAGGAGACGACCATTTTGTCTTCTACATTGTAAACAACCTTTGGCCACACTTCGAATTGTAGTTCTGGCTCGTAAAATCCAAAATTTCTGTCGTAGTTCATTTAATACCAGCTCATGATTGCCGTGACCGGCTGCAGCGTGTTTGTGTAAAATCATCAAATGAACGATGCGATGACGACCATCAAGGATAATTGGAGACTTGGCATTGTCATGTACTCCTGGAGCAGATTTTATGCGCGAATCTAATTTGATCAGGCCATCTGTGTCGAGAATAGGGGCGAGCGCTGCTATTCTGCTATTATTAGGTAGTGGCTGGGAAGATTTGAGATACTTCAGTTCTTCGGCAAAACTATCTGTCTGAATGCGTTGGAGGAGCATTTTCTCTGCTTGAATCATGTCGGCGGTAGAAATTTGTGACAGGGACGTAGAATTTTCAATATATTTGGCAATTAATCGCGGTGAATGAGATCGTGCGCAAAAGTTTTTAACGCCCTGACAAACACGAGCTGTAGCTCTTAATAATCGTAACCAGCTACTAAAACGGTTTGCATCAGGAACGGGCGGATCTAACAATGAAATATCTACTAGAAACCCCACGAACTCGGGCTTTAACTCAGAGATTCGTGAAGCTTCGTCAGTGATGCAATTTGCCTCGCATGGCCATTCCGAAGGCGAATCAACGAGGAAGGAAGGGCCAGCGAACCATCTATGAGATGCTGAAAAGTTGCAAATTTTTGGCTTCGTAGCATCGTCTGCAATATTGAGAATGCTAGGGAGCCATCTCCAATCAGATGGATTTGAAAATTCTAATATTTCACCTATTCTATGAGCCACAAAAGCTTTGAACATACGCGCGTCACTGCGGATCCACTTGAGGACCGTGGTAGAATCAGTCCAGTAATAAACAGTGGACGGTCGAATTCGATGGTTGTTCAATATAGATTGGGCGAAACGCGTAGCAATAACAGCCGCTTGTAATTCTAAACGCGGAACAGAGAGTGGCTTCAGGGGGGCAACACGTGCTTTGCCTCCTATCAATGCAAGACTAACGGAACCGTCCAAGAACGTATATCGCCAATACGCGACGCAGGCATAGGCTTGTTCTCCCCCATCCGCTATGATATGAAGTTGTGTATCACACGGGTCTGGTCTAACATTGTAGCAGCGTGGTATGCGAAGAGTAGCTGCTGATTCAAGTTGATTAAACCAGTTCTTACATTCGGTCTCATACTTAGGAGATATGGGAGAGTCCCAGCTAATTCCCTCTCTCCACAACTTTTGGATTAAAATACGGCCTTGGATAGTTAGAGGTAAAAGTAAACCTAAAGGATCATAAACGCTCATAACGCTAGAAAGTAAACCGCGTTTGGTTAGTTGTGGCGTGTCCTTCTGGCCAGTGCGGAAACCTAAAGTATCATCATAAGGATTCCACTTTACTCCTAATGCCCCTATGTCGCTATTAGGGGGTAAACTAATATCATCGTTTGAAATACTACGCAGTTCATCAGGCACTAAATTAAGAGCTTCGGGCACGTTTGAAACCCAAGAACGCATCTCAAAACAGCACGACTTGTGGACCGTGACTATATCGGAAGCTAGACGTGCGGCATTAGAAAGCTTGAATTCACTACCAATGTAATCGTCCATGTAGTGGTCGTGTATAATAGAGTGCACAGCTGCGGGATACTGATGTTCAAACTCTTTCGCGTTCTTGTTCTTAATATACAAAGCTATAAACGGGCTAGAAACAGCACCAAAAATTACTGATGACATTCTAAATTCTTTTACCGCATTTTGTGTCTTACCACCATCGCGCCATAAAAAACGAAGCGCGTCTCGATCTTGTTCCTTTATCTTTATCTGTGGAAACATCTCCTTAATATCTGCGCTAAACGCTATTGGTCCCTCTCTAAAACGAAACAAAATACCTAACAAAGATTGTAATAGGTCAGGGCCTTGTAGCAACATGCTGTTCAAACTCACACCTTTAGTAACAGCTGCAGCATCGTGAACTACTCTGAGCTTACTTTTCTGCGGATGGTACACACCGAAATGTGGCAAGTACCACTTTGGAGACGAGGAATCCATAGATACACTTCTTGAGTGAGTTTTGTGGTAAGAAGATGGATCGCATTCTTCTGCATAACCTTTTTGAATAATGCCATCTATAAATTGTTTATAAGCGGAAGCAAAGGATTCATCCTTTGACATTTGCTTTTCGATCGAATTAAGGCGCGACAATGCTTGTGGATAACTATCGGGAAGGTTATTAGATACATTTTCCTTCCAGGGCAAACAAACTTCAAAACGTCCAGACTCAAGTCTACGGGCTGAAGATTCAATTAAATCAATAGCTCTTAAGTCTTCTTTGTTTTTTCGTGGAGTATGATTTTGAATACCTAACGAATCAATCTCGTACTGTTGTTTGACAATTTTTTCAAGACTATCAATCGTACGTGATGCGTAGTCGTTTTCGGAAACATGGTTAATAAAATCCACGGGCTTGGATGACGTAGACACGGCACCGTGAAGCACCCAACCTAATAGTGTTCTTGTCGCTACAGGCTCATCTTTCCTACCTACGCGCATCTCACGACTTACAGACAGGTACCAATCCGCGGCTCCAATGAGAACGGTTGGAGTTGCGTTTTCGAGCGTCTGCAAATCAGAGATATCCGCTAAATGGTCGTACCTAGCGAGGTTAATCATGTTTGTAGTTTGCGGTGCAAGGTGAAGTGGTGTGATGCTGCGTGCGCCTTGAACAAGATGACGATCAGATGAGTTGCGCCCCCGAATATAAAAATTTACATAACACACTTCCGTATCTAAAAACATACCACCTATGCCGTTAACTCGTAGTCGCTGTTGTCCAGTAATCTCTGCACCAATCTGCGTGGCTATGTTGCCGTCGATTAGGGTGGCGGTACTACCTTCATCCAAAAGTGCAAACGTTTCAATTTTTCCACTCGAGCCTTCCAACACGACCGGTAACACCTTCAATAAACCTCGTTTACATACAGCAGACGTTTTTAAATCTGTACCTGTGAAAACATCAGAGAGGTTAGTAACATTCAAACATTCAGAAATATTACTTGTCTCGTTGGTGGCCGTAGCGGCTACGGTGTCGCTATTTTGTTGAGACATAGAGGAAGTAGTACGATGACTTGAGTTCTGTGACAAAGGCGTGCTATTATTACCGCCATGAAGAAGTTTGTGATGCCACCTATCACAGCCATTTAAACCGCAATGCTTCGCTCTGCAGTAGTTCCATCTGTGCGGATTTGACTTAAGACATCGGTAACAGGTTTTCGATTCCTTAACCCAACGCCATCTGTCATCAACAGAGAGTGACAAAAACGACTTGCATGTTAGCACCGAGTGCGATTCCTGGACACGTTTCTGTTTGCAATAGGTACACACTACAGCTTTGCTGGTAGACGTCACTGCATGAACCATTTCGTCGCTAGATGTCGCGTGCACCTGATCCTTAGGTGCAAGAGATTTATAAGATGAGACTTGTCTAGTAGAGCTCGATGCTACGTCTGCTACGAAATTGTACGTAAGTTGTCGCTGAGCTTCGATTACTAAAAACCTAGAAAGTAACTCGAGCTTGGTAACTGACGGCTCGAAAGGCTTGTGCGTAGCCGCGAAATCCGTAAAGCGATGTCTCGTATGCTCGCTTAGTTTGTGGAGCACCGTGCGGAAAAGCTCAATTGAGGACAAATATTCGTGCTGACTAAGCAATTTTATAGTAGCGACACAGTTTCTCAATTTATTTGCTAAAGTGTTTAATTCTTCTGGACCGCTACTTACTTTTAAATTTCTTAGGCCGGCGATTTCATGTGCGACCAGCAACTCCGGTCGTGCGTAGTTTTGTTCCAGAGCTGTCATTATTTCCTCGGGATCTGTTGCTGTCCATAATATGGATGAGATCGCTACCTTTGCGGCTCCACGTACCGCAGTTGTTAACCGAGCTAAATTATCTGCAGGCGTAAAAAATATTTTAGTTCTCTCGTAACTACACTTAAAAGCAAGCCATTCGTTCAGATCTCCTGAAAAGAAAATCAACTCCGACCGTTTAATGCGGTCGGGTAACGTAGCAATAGCGGCTGTCAGTTGAGTTACTGGATCTTGTGAAACCGTTTTATGTGTCGATAATGGCGGACATGGGCGAAGAGAATCGGGTACAGTTTGGTTACCTACCCATGTCACGACACGTTCTTGAGCACGTTCAGAGGAATTGGAACTACAAGCGCGCGATCGATTGGAATCGCTGCGCGCGTCTAACGCGGCGAGTTTTGCCTTTAGTTCCATTTCCTCTGTCTTCTGCTGTAATATAAATAGGCGACGTTCATGCTCCAAGAGCGTACGCTCCTGCTCTAATTTTCGTCGCTGGTATTCAGCTTTTACTGCCAATTTCTTGGCCAGCGTGGCTGAACTGGACGTGGAGTGCGAGTGCGTTTTTACCTTATGTGATGTTCCGGCGTGTGGACTCGAACTGGTCGGGAGGGGGCACGGTTCTTGCTGAGAAGCAACGGTTCTGCTATCTCCCCGGTCGTCGGTCCTGAACATCACAATATCTCTCGATGGCCCTGGCGCCTGGGTGCTGCTGCACGGCATGGCCGGAGGTGAATGCACTACGCGTGGCGGAACTGGCTCCACGGTCGGATCAGTAACATGCTTAGACTGGTTACGAGTGACCACCATTGTGCGCAAAATGAAATGGAATGAAATTTACGAAAAATGAAATTTGGTGAGAAAACAAAATGAAAATGTCTCGAATGGTCCATAAAATGGCGAAGAAGGACCAAAAAATGTTGGCGAGCGGTGGACTGTATAACTAAGGTGGATATAGGATATGAGAAAGGCGCACAATGATGGTAAAGAATTATAATTATTTAAAATATTTACAAAATTATATAAAAACGCTCCGTAACCAAAGTGAACTAAACAACAACTGCAAACTGACAAGAAAAATAGAACATAAAATTACAATTTAAAATATAGAAAAACAATATGTTCCAGCCAGTCGTCAACACGGGGTATAATAAAGATAAAGATAATTTATTGAACAGAAATAAAATGAAACAAAGTCACTTCCCGCTGTCTGTCCCTATGTATTCTTAGGTAGATCCATGGACGTATAAAAAAAGTCGGACGTAGTCTCGCTAAAACAAAAACTGTGTCTATCGAGTCTCTATCTATCGTGCGACTAATATGCACGTGTGCGCTGTCACATACAGGCTGACACGCACACATCAGTGGGTCATTACACGCGCTACTTGTATACATGTGTGTGTGTCAGCCTATCAGTGACAACCTGACAACGCACACGTGCAAATGTGGCCGACTCTAGTGACACAATTTTTGTTTAAGCGAGACTACGTCCGACTTTTTTATACGTCCATGGGTAGATCTTTAAAACTACCAAACAGATTTTAATGCGGTTTCTAATAAATAAGTGATTCAAGAGGAAGGTTAATATTTAGGTACAATCTTATATATAAAATTCTCGTGTCACAGTGTTTGTTTCCTTACTTCTCCGAAACGGCTCCACTGATTTTTACCAAATTTTATATGCATATTCTGTAGGTATGAGAATCAGCTACTAGCTATTTTTCATACCCCTAAGTGACAAGGGTTGTTCACTAAGGCAAAACAACGTTTGCGGGGTCAGCTAGTGCGTGTATAAAATAGTAGAGAACCCCTGATAATTTTGATGGTAAATTCTAATGTGATGTCATAGATGAGACACGTTTTTTGCGCTTACATTGCAAACGCTCGCTGAAGCCTACGAGATTGATGAAAAAATTTACTGCTCCTTAAAAAGATCTACATAAAATCGGCAATGGTATATTGTCTATCTCTTATACTCCGGCTATATTGGCGGGCTACGGCGAATATTCGTGTTAACGCTATGAATGTGGCCGGGTACATCGTGTCATCGCGTAGTATTCGGGCGAAGACGATGTAGTAGATGCCTTCGCCCGCCTTAAGGCCTGGACGTCTACTCTGTTTCTACGAAAAACGAAATTTCGAAAAAAACTCGTGACTTTCCTACTCTCGTGTTACTACGTTTCGTCCGATACAACATAGTTTGACGTTTAAATGTTCTTAGCATACTCTAATTAGAGGAGGCTTAGAATATTTAAACGGACAAAACGACGGATCGAAGTAGAATCGGAGTTGGAAAATCACGAGTTTATTTCGAAATTACGTTTTCGTTGAATTAGAGTAGACGTCCTGTTCACGCCGGAGCGGTATTCGCTGCTGCCTGCGGTAGCGAATACCGCGTGGGTAAGCGGTAATATTACTGTTCACACCAAAAAATACCGCCTACCCAAGCGGTACGTACAAAAACCGCGCGAAACCCGCGCGGTATTTACCGCTACTACCCACAGCGGTAGCGAATACCGAACCGGTGTGAACAGGCCTTAATGTAGACAAGAACTTCGCCCGAACACGAAGTTTTTGTCGCGACAACACGATACGAATATTCGCCCGCTAATAAAGCCGAGGCATTAGGGATAACCCACAATATTAATTTTTAGGGTTCCGTAGCCAAATGGCAAAAAACGGAACCCTTGTAGATTCGTCATGTTAGTCTGTCCGTCCGTATGTCACAGCCACATTTTACCCGAAACTATAAGAACTATACTGTTGAAATTTGGTAAGTAGATTAATGTACCTATTATATAAACCGCATTAAGATTTTCAAACAAAAATTAAAAAAAAAAAAAACAATTAATTTTGGGGTGCCCCATATTTAGACCTTAAACTAAAAAAATTTTTTTTATCAAAACCTTATGTGATCTATAGATAAGTCTTTAAAAATGATTGTGAGGTTTGTTAGATATTTTTTTTCTAAACTGAATAGTTCTAAATTGAATAGAGAATTGAATTGAACAAAACAATAAAGTTGCCAAGTGCGAGTTGGACTCGCCCATGAAGGGTTCCGTTGCAGCAAGTAACATTATATACATAGTACACATAGTTCTTGTAGTTCGTTGTAACTTTGATCGAAGTTTCAATAATAGTGTATTTATGACGTACTAAAAAAAACTACTCAGATCGAGTACAAACTAATTTTCGTTGGTAGTTTACATGGTAATGTACATCATATATTTTTTTTAGATTTTTCATTCTCTTACTTTAGAAGTTAGAGGGGGGGGGACACACATTTTACCACTTTGGAAGTGTCTCTCGCGCAAATTATTCAGTGTAGACGAAAATGATTTTAGAAACCTCAACATCATTTTTGAAGACCTATCGATAGACATCCCACAAGTGTAGGTTTGATGAAAAAAATAATTTTGAGTTTCAGTTCTCAGTATGGGGGGCTACCCAAATTTTTTTTTTTTGTTTTTTCTATTGAAATCTTAATGCGGTTCACAGAATACATCTACTTACCAAGTTTCAACAGTGTAGTTCTCACAGTTTCGGCAAAAAGTGGCTGTGACATACGGACGGACAGACAGACAGACAGACAGACAGACAGACAGACATGACGAATCTATAAGGGTTCCGTTTTTACGTTTTACGGAACCCTAAAAATGCCAATATTTAAAACTGAAAATTTTGAAAGAAGTTTTTTACTTTAAAATAAAGTAGCCAAGTGCGAGTTGGACTCGCCCATGAAGGGTTCCGTTGCAGCAAGTAACATAATATACATAGTACACATAGTTCTTGTAGTTCGTTGTAACTTTGATCGAAGTTTTAATAATAGTGTATTTATGACGTACTAAAAAAAAACTACTCATCAGATCGAGTTCAAACTAATTTTCGTTGGTAGTTTTCATGGTAATGTACATCATATATTTTTTTTAGATTTTTCATTCTCTTACTTTAGAAGTTAGAGGGGGGGGGGACACAAATTTTACCACTTTGGAAGTGTCTCTCGCGTAAACTATTCAGTGTAGACAAAAACTATATTAGAAACCTCAACATCATTTTTGAAGACCTATCGATAGACATCCCACACGTGTAGGATAGATGAAAAAAAAATTTTTGAGTTTCAGTTCTCAGTATGAGGGGCAACCCTAATTTTTTTTTTTTATTATTTCTTTTGTAAAAATCTTAATGCGGTTCACAGAATACATCTACTCACCAAGTTTCCACACTGTAGTTCTCATAGTTTCGGCAAAAAGTGGCTGTGACATACGGACGGACAGACAGACAGACAGACAGACAGACAGACAGACAGACAGACATGACGAATCTATAAGGGTTCCGTTTTTACGTTTTACGGAACCCTAAAAACTGTATGATGTACGTTACCATGTAAACTTCCACCGAAAGATCTAGTTAGCTGTTTTTTCTGTAATCGTCATAAATACAGTATTATTAAAACATCGACAAAAGTTACAACAAACTACAAGATTTTTTATATTATGCTACTTGTTGCCATGGAAACCTTCATGAGAGAATCCAACGCGCACTTTACCACTTTTTATTTATTATTAGTAAAGTATATTTAGTATCAGCAAAGTGCTGATACCGTACGAAGGGGGGGCGGGCTGCTAGTTCTACCTATATAATATTGTGTTGTGTTAAAAACCATAGAAAACTGTACATACTTGTGTAGCAAAATGTGTCTTCTTTATTTTTAATTAAATAGTAAATAATGTCTTTCGTTTTTCTTCCCAAAGTTCTATTGTGACTGATCTATGTGTGATCTACTAAATAACTATCTGACGGTCGACTCTTTGAGCAACCAATGAAATCGGATGTTTGCTTGATCTTGATTGGGTTTTAAAATAAGAAAAAAGCGCGTGTGTATCTTTTAACCTTTGAAAACACAGTTTAAACTTGATTTTACTACCCCCAAACACAGAATTTTTTTTTTTTGAAAAGTAAATCACTTGGAGTTGTCCGCTTTCATAAGACTATAATTCTAAATAACATAAATTATAAATTATCTAAGTTCGTAATCTATTTTTTTAAAATTTCTGATCTTGCACGGAGCACCTCTGTTCTAGTAATGAAAGTTAAATTATTCCTCATGAATTTGTAAAAATAACTTGGCGTGAAAAATGGCGAACAAAGCCATGGACGTCCGTGCTACGTTGCTTTCCCAAATTCTCAAACAAAACCAAAAATAGCAATACTCATGGCTCTCTTCGCTATTTTTCAGTAACCACGCTGAGGTCGGCCCAGAAGTCCACTTATTCAAACAAGGACAATGAATGGAAGTGTAAACAGATAATAGATTACCTATTTAGTCCTCTAAGGACTCACGACGAAATCAGGAGGATACAGAGTATTATCATCAGCGATATCAGAAGGTTAAGAAAAACCATCAATAAGAAAAACAAAGACCAACCAGTACAAGAGGTTGTAAAAAGTGACATCTGCCCTCAAACTCATGATGAGAAATGTAATAAACTAATAGCTGCGGTTTTTGGCGAGAAAAATGCGGTAGACTCGGGGAAAGTGTCTGATCCCACGACACCTGAAAGAAAACTGGATAAGGTACTGTCAACTACTGCTAAACAAACTGAAGAGCAACTTGAACAAAAAGTGGAATTAATTGACGAGACGCCTCTTGTTGAAGCACAAAAGCCGAAAATTGAAGGTTTTAATACACCTCCGAGAGTTTTAGGTCAGGAACACTCTTCAAATATAGACACTGAAGCTGCTTTTAGGGAAAATGTTCAGAATAAACTTAATAGTGTGATAAAGAAGATAGAACATTCAGAAATATTTAGTAAAATTACGCCTATCTCCCAGGGCGTTGTAAATTTTTCTAGTGATTGTTCTAATCAAGGAGGAAATTCTGATAAAACACCAGAAGGAACTAAGCAAAACAAAGACGATTCTACTACTGAACCTAATCGTGAATCCCTGAAGAATAAATTACGAAATCGTGTGATAAAAGATATGCAGCAGCTAGGTGTTCCACAAGGTTCTGCAGATAATTCTACAATTCACGTTGATGTGAATACATCAAAAAAACCTCATAAGCCCTCTACAAAAACTGAAATGGAGCTAGAAGCACGAAAATATGAGCCTGACTCGCCAACTTCTTCTGGTTTTGACCAAAAAGCAGATTCAGACAAAAAGATTAACGTCAAAACGCTACACGACAACACAGGATTAAGACTTCGTGAAGAAGGAATTAGATATAGCGAACAAAGAACTCCAAGTTCAGAGCCATTTAATAAAAGTGATGCAGGTGCAAATCCAGCATCAGGGGATCATCAACAAAATTCAAGTACCCCAGAAAAAAAATCGCAAGAGAAGATCCTAGCCTCTGACGCAGATACTCCAGCTTATGAACCATTTTGGTACTATAGAAAACTGGCTGCAAAAGCAAATGAGAAAGACGAGACTGCAAAGTCAGAGGAAACAGTATATGAACCTAAAATAACATCTCACGGAACAGGTCTCAACAGAAACATGCCATATTGTTGTAGTTATAATCCAGATGACGCTTCGTCCACCTTACAGGATAACGATTATTTTACGGACCTAACAAAATGTTCAAACCAGTCTAAAAATCATGATGGTATCCGTACTGGGGACCCAAATATAGTTGGAGACCAAACTAGTAATGAAACGTCCGAATTGGACAAGGGAATGTACCAAAAAATGGAGTATTACAGAGATTTGCCGTACTATTATCAAAATTTATTTGGTGATGAAAATGCGCATGCTTTTGAACCAGTAGATGATGAGTTGTCTATCCGTAAAACCCTTGGAATACTTGGTGATGAAAATACGCATAATATTGAGCAAGAAGATGATGAGATGTCTACCCACAACACTCTTGGAATATTTGGTGATGAAAATACGCGTAAAATTGAACAAGGAGATGATGATATGTCTACCCATAACACTCTTGGAATACTTGGTGATGAAAATGCGCGTAATATTGAACAAGGAGGTGACGAAATGTCTATCCATAACACTCTAGGAATATTTGGTGATGAAAATACGCGTAAAATTGAACAAGGAGATGATGATATGGCTACCCATAATACTCTTGGAATACTTGGTGATGAAAATGTGCGTAATATTGAACAAGGTGATGAAATTGTGCGTAATATTGAACAAGGAGGTGATGAAATGTCTACCCAAAACACTCTAGGAATATTTGGTGATGAAAATACGCGTAAAATTGAACAAGAAGATGAGATGTCTACACATAACACTCTTGGAATACTTGGTGATGAAAATACGCATATTGTTGAACAAGGAGATGATGAGATATCAACCCATAACACTCTTGGAATATTTGGTGATGAAAATACGCGTAATATTGAACAAGGAAGTGATGAGATATCTACCCATAACACTCTGGGAATTTTCAGTGATGAAAATGTGCTAACTAATAAAACAGGAGGTGATGAGATGTCGACCCATAACATTCTTGGAATATATGGTAATGAAAATGAGCGTACCAATGAATCAGGTGATGAGACGTCAATCAATGAAACTCTTGGAAAATATGCTGATGAAACAACATCGCAAAGTAGTTGTTTAGCTAGAGATATGTCATATTATCAAAATGAAATCTGTGCCACGGATTTTATGCATCTAGATGAAGAAAAATCAGATGATCAGAAGAAAATTACTGATGTGTTGTCCATGTCTAATCAAGAATTCGGATCGTACTCTGATACAATTCATCAAATAATAAACTTTAATAGAGACTTGCCATATTACCAAACTTGTTATGAATTGAACTCGATCTGTGCTGATCTAGAACAAAATAACTATGAGCGAAACTTTGGTTCAAATCTTGATACAACTTATCAAGAAACATACTTTAATAGGGACGAGGCATATTATGATAAAACCTTTATGTTCCAAGATCAAGATAAAGTTTCAGATGATTTGTCATTAATAGATCAAACATTATCATTTTCTGGCGTTAAAAAGGACAGAGATTTACCATATTATAGCCATTTGAACGTCATAGATTCAGATCCATTTGATGAACATACTTTAGCAACAGCTGATGACAGTAAACCGCATGTAGATGACACGAGCTCGAAGACACCAAATACATACACAGATACACACATACCAACCTTAAGTGATTATGATACAAATCCTGATGTCGGATGTAGAGGCTTGCGCATCAATGCAATCAATAGAGATTTGCCGTATTATAAAAGCCAAAATATTTTTTCTGATGTATGCCAATCAGCTGACGTTAGTCCACTAGAACAATTGGAAGAAGCTCATTTGGCTGCGATTGATACTAAAGAGCAATCTACGAAGCATTCTGAAATTGCAAGCTTGATTCAACCTAATTGTTTTTCAGACGATCAACGTCGTGAATTTGATAATTTAAGTCCAGATAAAAACCCTGATAATATTTTTCTAGAACAACATACAAGTGATTCAGTTTTCAATGAACTTGCACGTGATAGTGAATTCGATGAAGGAGACACTGATGCTATTTTCCTGGAACAACATACAGCTGACCCATCCTATGATATTGAATATGTTCGGATTGAACAGGAGGAAACGGCGCAAGAAGACATGCCTGCAGACCAAAACCCGGATAACATTGACCTAGATCAGCACACGGGTGACCCGACTTTTGATCAAGTATCACAAGAAACAACTCGGGTTTCGCCTCATTGGCAAGATCAGTTAAACAGAGCTCTTTATACAACTGATCCTAATGTTTATATAACTCATGCTAATACTATTGTACCCGCAGATGAAGACCCTGATAATATAGACCTAGACCAGAACACTGGAGATCCATCATTTGATCAGGCACCACAGTTTCACAGAACCCTTTACACAGCCGATGCTAATGCTAATCAGCAAAAGTCTTTGGATGATCGTCATCAACGTTTTCAAGCAACTCCTGATCCTACTATTGTACCCGCAGACGAAGACCCTGATAACATAGACTTAGACCAGAACACTGGAGATCCATCGTTTGATCAGGCACCACACCTAAACAAAACTCTCAATACAGCCGATCCCAATGCTTACTACCAAAAATCTTTGCAAAATCAGTACCAACATTTTGAAGAAACTCATGATCCTACTACTGTACCCACAGACGAAAACCCTGATAATATAGACCTAGATCAGCACACCGGAGATCCATCGTTTGATCAGGCGCCGCAAGAACCGTGGGTCAGTCCATATACTCATCCGCCTGTTGCGACGGCTGAACAAATCGAACAATTGAACGCTTTTTACGCTAACCCTATGAATCGAGGGCTTTTGCCGCCAGGAAATTATAACCCGCACTTCAACCCTTGGAATCCATACCCTTATTATATTTCTCAACAACAAACGGGACAGGAAGAAACACGACAGGTGCATGAAAACGGACCCTCTGCAAATGAACCGAGCCAGGAAACGACGGAGACATCAAACGAACAATATTTCGAGGCACATTCAATCCCTCCTGTACCTTTTTACCCAAATCTACATCCATTTCAGAACCCTGCTGGCGTTGTGCCTCAAAATCCATACTTTTATCCGCAAAACCATCCTTATTATTCTAAATTTCCTCATCATCAAAGTTACTGGGGAAACCTTCCGCCGACACCCCAAGGCCAAGGGTCACAAAAGCAGCATTACTCAAAAAACTCAAACGCCCCCCAAGTTGATTATAATGCGCCAAATCAAAAAACACCAATCCAAAGGACAAATTCGTCGCGCGCTCCAATGGGATTCCCTGCTCAATCGGGTACGGCTGCAGTATTCGTTTCAATGCCGCAAGTTAAGTGGAAAAAAGGGACTTCACCAAAATCTGGTCGAGGGAATCACGGAATGGATGGCAAGGGATCTCGCTCTCTGTCGGAGACTTACGTTTTGGCCAAGGGATCAAATATGCCTCTTTCCGAGATGCTAAAGAAGGTCAGACGACGTAATCGCTTGGAGTATTTACAAGGCTGTGCAGAGAGCCGTCCCGCTGAAGGGAAATGTCCACATAGTTCGCCGCAGTGTCCACCTGCTCCGCCGCTGTGCCCCGAACCGCCGCTTCCCGTGATACCACCCTGTCAGCCGCCGCCTGCGTGCCCCCGGCCATGCAACACTTCAGCCCCTCCACCGAAACGGCGTCCTCCTCCCCCATGCCCTCCCCCTAATCCACCTCCTTTCTGTCCTCCGCCACCCTGTCCTCCCCCTTCAACTCCGTGTCATCCAGACCCATGTAAGTTCGAGGCCATATCATTAGAAGACCTGAAAAAAACTTTCACGGTCGTTTGGGATTTCGAATCGTCGAAATTAAATCAAGAACGTACTATGTTACGTCCATCGCAACCATCGAGAACCGTCATAGTTGAAGATATTGTAAAGGTTCTGCAAGATATCGGGAGCAAAATCTTGACGACTGGCTCAAGTTTAGGCAAGTACTGTTCGAAATTGGAGGCCCTCGCAAGAGCGAGGGGCTTTGAACCCTGGGTGCCAGTTCCTTCTTGGCCGATACCGCCAAAACCGGAAACAAGAAAACCATTCGCATGTCCTAAAGAAGGTTGCAAACAGCGGCCGCCCCCTAAATATGGTGACTCGTGTGAGCGCCCATGTTATCCCGGAAACCCTTGCATAGGTTTCCCAAATAAGTTTAGAAAGCATTAAAATGTAGCAGCCGTAAAAAAAATGTTTTGTAGTGGATGGATATTGTTCTGGAAATCAGCGAAAATAAACTTAAAATTCACATCTTTGTTTCCTTTTCTCCATATTCATTTTCTTTATTCTAATAACAGGTGATGTCATGTTGAGATAGCGGTTCGCACGGAGACCGCGACAAGAGACCGAGACCCGTGTCGCGGTCGCGGCGCGAACTGGCGCCCCATAGCCCATACTAAGCTATAATGTCAAGTGCCCTTATCTATATATATAATACTAGCTGACCCCGCAAACGTTGTTTTGCCTTAGTGAACAACCCTTGTCACTTAGGGGTATGAAAAATAGCTAGTAGCCGATTCTCATACCTACAGAATATGCATATAAAATTTGGTTAAAATCAGTAAAGCCGTTTCGGAGGAGTAAGGAAACAAACACTGTGACACGAGAATTTTATATATAAGATATAAGTTTTGAGAATCTGATATTATGCGAATGAGCCATAAAAACGAAAGGTCACTCAAACTACAAATGCTAGGAGTCTGAAATTTTGCATGGAGGTGTCTTTTAGCACGTAGGCGCGGTCGCTAAGACGGGGTGTTGCGAAATAAGAGGGTGAAACAAGGGATGAACGGTCGTATGAAAACTCTTCATTTTAAAAGTTATCAGATTCTGTCAAACACTTAGAATCTGATATTATGCGAATGAGCCTACACGAAGAAATTAAATGTTTGTTCTATCGATTTTGTAATTTCGAACTGTACGGGGGTGAAATTGGGGTTGAAATGGGGGACGAATGCCTCTTACGCTTTCACACTGAACAGATTTATCGATAGTACCGATTAACCGATAGTAAATGTGTCTGAGTTTACAAACACATAGGTACTGCCTGAGTACCTTAGTGTTTATATCGCGCGGACGGTAGATTTTTTGTACAAAGTTGTAATACCATTTACAAATTCCCCACGACCCTAATAGACTACAGGCCCGTGATCAAAATGTATGGGTCAAATGAACCACTAGGTGACCTTTGTAAGATGATAGAAGGGTATACAAAGTAATAAGATTCAGCACTATGCCGTCACTTGTAAGCTGTCCAACTGAGTGCAGTTGGAGAGGGGGGTTGGGGGGTTGCGATCCTCGACCATTTCTCCTTGTCGCTTTATTTTTGTACGGCATTGCAAAATAATAAAATACAAACAAATAGTATTTTTAAGGCAGCGGATTGACCTCATAGGGTCATGGCCATCTAGAAATGCGTTAGTATTTCTACATGGCCATGGCGTGTTACAATGGTTACCATTACACATCTAACCTCATCTAAGAGATTTATATATTTATGTTACTAACTGAACCCTGCGCGCTTTGTTACGCCACCTATCGAAAATTGGTCGTACCAACTCTGATTTGGACCCGCTTACTTTCCAAAGTCAGCTGTCAAATTCTGAGTAAAAGGTTTTCACTTCTATCGACAGTCCCTATGACTACCATTTTTTTACCTGCAGGAAATACATTTATGCACTGCTTTCTGTCTCAGCATACGGTCAGGTTAATTCTGACTCTACACCGCGAGTGGTGCTCTTACCAACTTTAAGGTACAAGTTCGCGCTGAGACCGCGACGCGAGACCGCGACACGAGACCGCGACCGGAGACCGCGACAGGCACTTAACACTATGGAATTGTATGGGCGTCAGTTCGCGCAGAGACCGCGACTGCGACCTGTCTCGGTCTCATGTCGCGGTCTCGGCGCGAACTGGCGCCCATACAATTCCATAGCGTCAAGTGCCTGTCGCGGTCTCCGGTCGCGGTCTCGTGTCGCGGTCTCGCGTCGCGGTCTCAGCACCAACTTGTACCTTAAGCCTCTATAGCACCATAGGATTCCACCTTGTTTAAGGGACATCTACTTTTGCCGCATCACACACAAATTTTTCGTGGACTGTGAATGAAGCTCATCGTCACGCTCGTAAATGAAGGAAATGTTCGGGTGAACTTGGGACCTTCTCATGATGCATTTCTAGATAGCCATGGTTTGAAGACAAAACCGAAGACTATTTTATTTAGGTAGGTAACTACGACTGATAGGCCAGTCATCTAAGACATTCTAGGTCGCAAATAATAAGTTCAGGTTCTGATTTTTTGGGATGTTGTTATGATAGATACCAGTAGTCTAAAATCAAATTTGTAACCTCGAAAGACCTGTGCTAATTACGTGGTCTTCGAGTAACCTCTTAATTTTCCGACTTTTTCCAGTTTTTGGTTTACAACTTCTAAAATATGCGTTTAACAGCAAAGTTATTTGTAACACTTTTAAAGAAGACAAAATAAGCAACAATATGTGAGTAATTCCAGGTTTGTATGTCTAATAGATCTCAAGATATATATATATATATATATATATATATATATATATATATATATATATATATATTATATAGACTTCCTCGCCGATTTCGGCTTCGGCGACTATAACCTGCTTTTAAGTATTGCGACGACGCGACGTTCGCACGCGCGCATATGACTGGCGTAACCGATTTTTGCACGAAAAGTTCGTGCGCAGATAGGGCACGTCAAGATGCCGTTGTTAAAATTATAATTTATGTTAGAAGGTGGTTTTAAGTTGGTCTCTCTTTGCATCAAGCTCACACCTTGTTACATTCTCAAAAAAAATTTACGTTGTGTTTCACCAGACGTCTCCATTCAGTCCTGTTTGACGCCAGATCCTCCCAGCGAGAACAAAATATTGTCTAAATACTCATTCTAGGAGGAAATTCGTCGGAAGTTATGTTGTAGAGCAGTTATTTAGCTTTAATTCAGATGTAAAATAAACTCTATAGAATCAATAGTCCTCATGGTAAATAAGAACATCTGTTTTTTTTAAATGAAGCTTGTAGTATATACAAATTACTTTTTTTTAAATAGGTACCTATAAGAAAGACACCAGAACCAGACACTCAGTGAAAACTGTTTATTTAATAAAATGAAATTGAAAACCGATCAAAAAGCTGGCTTATCGATCAAACTTTTAGTTTAGTAGTTAGTTACAGCGATTTTTTAAAGAGTGATGGTACCTAAATTCACAATAAAATTGTAAAAATATTGACATTGTTCATTACAATTGTAATAAATACATATTATATTTTAATGGTTGACACTTATTTGTACGGTTGTACGATACTAAACTTATTATCGTATAATAAATTGTTAAATTTAAACTTTAATAATGTACACTCTTTGTATGCTCTTTTTTTTTTTAGGGTTCCTTACCCAAAGAGTAATAACGGAACCCTATCACTGAAACTTCGCTGTCCGTCCGTCCGTCCATCCGTCAGTCACCAGGCTATATCTCAAGAACGGTGATAGCTACACAGTTGAAATATTCACAGATGATGTATTTCTATTGCCGCTATAACAACAAATACTAAAAATAAAATAAACATTTAACGGGGGCTCCCACATATACAACAAACTTGATTCTTTACAACAAATTTTTTTTGCTAAATTAGTTCGTTCCCAAACAAACTAGATGGCGCCACTAGTATAATCAATATTTTGGTAAAACTTTTGGATGAAAGCTTGGTCGTGGAAATTGTGATGGTTTATGTATACGGAATTCAAATAAAGCCAAAGAGAATTTTGCCGTGTATTTGCTATTGGTACAGAACCCTTCGTGCGGGAGTCCCACTAGCACTAGGCCACTTTTATTTAAAATTGACGTGTAAATTTATGAATAAAGAACTTTGACTTCGAAAAAAATTAAAACTATAATATTGTAAGCTTGCAGTGAACGTTGCGAAGCGATGGATAGACCTCAGCTATGCTATACCTAACCTACGACAGAAACACGCAATTTACCTACTATTTATTAATCTATATATATAAAAATCAATGCCACTTTTCGTTGTTATTGAACTCCTCCTAAACAGCTCGACCGATTTGAATGATTTTTTTTGTATACGTTTGGGTAGGGCCCTGGAAAGTTTAGATTTACAAATCGGCCCGGCAGATGGCGCTGCAGTTGATATCTAGGTTATTATTCGAGCGAAGCCGGAGCGGGCCGCTAGTAAATTATAACAAAAGGATAGGTAGGAATGTAATACAAGCTTACAATGGTTAGCGAGACTGTACAATTCTTTTGGAAGGCCTAGGTTCATCATACGGTTGTCCTTCAAGCTTCTGCTGTGTAGTTGTCTGAATCGAAAATTACAGACGGAAGATGTAAAAGGGGGTCGTCGAAGTCATCTTCTTCATCGGGCTATATAGGATAGGCAGGAATATTGAGGCGGTTCCTCCCCCGACAAATTGTACTTACAGAGAGCAGAGCATATCAGCCCTGCTCGCTGGCAGGAGTGTCTCCCTGCTGCAACACAACATCTAGCAAGCAAGAGTCGGACGACTTGTAAAAAAAAAACACTTTTACCAAACAATCACATTTTTATCCAAGTCTAGCCAACTACAAATTTAAAACTGTATAGAAAAAATTGCCCTTATCTGAAGTCTTCTATCTTGAGACCTATTAAACATACAGACCTGGGATTACACTTAAATTGTTGCTTATTTTGTCTTCTTTAAAAGTGTCATAAATGATTTTGCTGTTAAACGCATATTTACCTGACTGCGCGACGCAAAGGAGTGGTAATGTGTCTATGTATGTATGTTTGTATATGTGTTCCTTTGAAGCACTATACAGACCAAACGCCTGGGTCGATTTTTATGATTCACACATCAATCGATTCCTCTTAGTCCGGCGAGTGACACTAAACACATGACATTAGTGTAAATTTAATATGGCGGCTACTGGATGCTATATTTGTCTAAATTCAAAAAATTTAAGTCAACAAACTATGTCAAATGAGGTATCGTTGAATAGGTATTTAAAAATAATATTTAGTTTTCTCTCAACATTTTTCGATTTGGCTGACCGTTTATGATGTGTATCGATTCAAAGTTGCATAACAACTATTCTCACATTTATAGGTTTTATAGATAGCAGAAAACTTCATATAACTAACTGTTTGGATGGACATACTAAACTATCTAGTAGGTATATTGGACTACCTTTTTTTTCGTACGTGGAGGAAATGCATTCACGCATACCCTACCGCCCGCGGGACACGGCCGGGTTATGTTGCACTCTAAACCATGTATGGATATATTGGATATGGTGCCCTATCTACTAAAACCTCCATTGGGTTTCAACTCTGCCGCTGTTGGTGGGAACACGGAACCGCTCTCGGATTACTCCGCCTCGGTCACCCATCTCCAACTTCAAACGATGTAGTACCTACTCAACTTCAGTCGAAAGTCCCCGCGACGGACACCCGCGACTGACGCCCGCTTAACGCAGCGGACGCCCTAAAACTTTTTGGATGAAAGCCTGTCTGTGGAAACTGCGCCAGTCCATGTATACGGAATTCGGAATAAGCCCAAAGAGGTTTTCGCCGTTTAGTTGCTAATGGTACGGAACCCTTCGTGCGGGAGTCCCACTCGCACTTGGCCGGTTTTGTCTCAAATCTGGGTAGCGATTCTGAAACCATTCGGTTGCATCCGACACGGAATCTCATATCTAGGTCTTTGTCATGCTAAACAGATAAGACAAAGACCGAGAGATGAGATTCCGTGTCGGATGCAACCGAATGGTTTCAGAATCGCTACCCAGTACACTTCAGAAACTCTTTCCGTCTAAATGTGCTTTTGTATTTTATCGTTTTATTGAAAGCTATAATTATTAATTATGTTTATTTTTTTCTAAAATAAATTTTATTAAGAATCATTCTTTCTCCCATAATTCTTCCAAACTTTGATTACCTACCACTTAAATTTCTGATCACAAAGTTACCAAGCCTAATGGATTCCGAAAATAATAGTTTTATAATCGATATGGATTAATTGGATGTTTCGAGAGGTAGAAAATTGAGCCTCGACTGAATTTTATTATGATACAGATTACTTTGCTACAGATGTATCGACTCGGGGTGAGAAACATTCAGAAGAAAAGACAGTAGAAGACCACAACCACTTCGATTCGATTGCGGAACATTGTATCGATACTACACCAGAACAAATTGATGATCGATTGTTGGAAGTGATGAGTAAACTCGGGATGCTCCCTGCCGATTCTTGTAGTAAATGGAAACATCTGAAATCAGGAAAGCGTAGTAGATACCGATGTAGCAACTCCTCACCAGATTTCAATGACACATCTATAATTAAATTAGAACCACCATTCAATGGCCCACATGTATCTAAAAGCACTATGGACAATGATACAGAAGACTTTTTAAAATCAGAGAGGCTACAATTATTTCAAATTGATAAAAAACCTATAAACTTTGAACATGAGAAACATGAGTCAGATGAGATGATTGATTTTTGTGGGCCAAGACCGGTTTTATATATACAAACGCCACTAGCTGACTTTTGTGATGAAAGTAAGTCGGAAGGTAGACAAGACGAAAAAGATTCAGAGAATCAAATCGCAGATTTAAATAAATCCAACGTGAGAATATTTCGTTTTAAACGAAAAAATGTGTCGAATGAGAAAATTTTATCAGTGCGGGAAAAAGCCGCACAAATTGTTCATTCTACTGAAACTAAAACTTTGCTGGAAACTTCTGGAGCCAGAATTATTTCAGAAACCTCAAATAAGTCTTTTACAGTCGGGAAAGGGTTAGCCGACTTGAATCCATCGAGTTTGTTCGTTATGCAAAGTCGCATGCTATCCGGTAAAGACACAAATGTACCCATTGATATAACTAAAGAACAGATAAACAATAAACAACAAATAAATACACAAGAATCAGAACTACAGCCACGGACAGGAACATACAAGCCAACTGAAAATGTTACAAATGTAACAAAAAGTGAAGAAACAGGCGAAACTATACCAATAGTGCATCCAAAAAAGTTTTTGTATACAGTGCCCTATTCGAAAGTTGATTCCGAAAAATCAGGAAAGTCTAAACTATTTCTACGAAAGAAAAAGCACCCAATTAGTTCCAGAGAGCCAAGGCTCGCAAAGCCAATACCAATATTACAGGCTCAGGAAATATTTTATGCAACTGCCAAAAAACAGCCAAGGCAGCTGAAAGCTGAAGTTATAGACAATGAAAATCAGAATACAAACATGGAAATCAAGTATCATAAACCAGTGCTTCTATCTACAAAACTTAATGAAGTAACGGATCCTTCAACAGCATCCAACAATGATATGAAACCAGAAATTTCAAGGAAGTTAGACCATAGCAAAGAAGCCATGATGTTACCATATGATGCTCCGAAACCACCTTATAAACATATAAGTGTGAAAAACTCTGCCACTTATTTCAACAAAAATTCACCAGGTGTAAAATCTGACATGCTCCTGCATTATAAATAATATATTTCAAAATACAATCTCCTCTGAAGCAGTAAATAATTTTACTAATGATTGTCACGGAATTGATTTAATATAAAATATTATAAAATTGGTTCCGGTGGATATTCATCAAAATGCTGTAAATTCAGAGCATGTTTAAAAAAATTTTATTACTATAGAATTTCAATTCAATTCACTTTTAATCGCTCTCTGTGCTGCGACTATGAACCGTACAGCTAAATTAAGTGAATCAGTTCATATTCAATGTTTGCATCCGAATTGTGTCAAAACATTATCAAATAACTAGCTGTGATAATCGCTTGCTTTGTTTTGTTTTGGAGTTGTTGGTATCTAAAATCCACATTAACATTTGATAGCTACTAGCTAGCTGCTTGTGAATTCTGCTAGGTTATATGACGTGCCGTAATATTAGAATACCCGGAAGCTGAACACTAAAATAACAATCAGTAAAATTGTACAATCACAATAATTTGTATGATTTTATTGATTTCATTAATTTTCTTGCAGTTTGCCCTGGAACGATAAAACTAGAGACCTCAGATATAGATGAACAAAGACGTACAACATGCGAACCAATACGGAATGTGAATAAGTCAAACATATTTCACATTATGTCTTCTAATCACAAGAAACTGCCTAATCAGCGAACTCTAAAAGAAAACAAACGAAACGAACCAACAGACTCACAGATAGGAATCAGATTTTACGATGAGCATATTGATAGAAAAAATGAACAATACTTAATTCCTTTTAAAAAACCATCAACAGAAGTGATAACTTTGGACGATGACGTAAAAAAACCTGTTACGGCACTAACTATGGATATAAAACCATCAGTTTGTTTAAATAATGGAGAACACGCGAAACTAGTGTCTGATATTATACGTATTTTGAAAAAACGAAATGCTTTATATGAAAAAATGGAATCAGAAAATAAAAATCGCCAAAGTCCGGCTCGAAAAATCGGTAAAAATATAGTTAAAACAAATTCTAAAATATCAAAAGAAATTCAAGATTCTGAAAATCAATTAAGAAGAATTTTGACACAATTAGAGGAGACTTTAGAACGTGGTCATTTAATAGCTGGAAGTAGAAGTTTTAACTCTGATGTAACTGAACAAACTCGAACACCAAAATCGTTAGTAGAACTCGAAAGACAAAGTATAACACCCAGCAAAGATTACCATATTAAACCTAGGCAAATAGTTAGTTTGAAATCGCAAGGACAGCATGGATGGAACAAGAAACAATCAAATATTTCAAGAACAAGACTGATGGAAAGTAAACCATATCAAAGAAGAATAACTTCACGGTCCATTTACAAACCTATGATTACTCTTGACAATACTGCTGAAAAAAATATAGCACCTGTTATAAAGACACCCAATGCACAAGAGCATGACACAGACCGGACGCAAATCACGGAAGACAATAAGGTTGCTGACGTTAAAAGTACACAGCTACAAAAAAAATATGCTCCAATTAATGAGTGCGGTACGGCATTTGAGTACTTCGGAGAACCTACTCTAGCTGATGCTTTGGCAGCCGATGGCACTGAGCCAATAGGTCATTTAACACGTGTCGTCGAATCGAAAGATAATATGACAGTCGCTAACGTTAAAAGTACACACCTACAAAGAAATGGTTCTCCAATGAATGAGTTCGGAATTGCATCTGAATACTTTGGAGAAACTACTCTAGCTGATGCTATGGCCACGGATGACACTGACCCTGTAGGTCATTTAACAGGTGTCATCGAATCGATTCCTCATGAAAATATACAATTAAGTAATGATCATGGTTACGAACTCAGTAAATCCCCTGAAAATGATACAAAAACGACTGTTTTAGATACACACGCAAATTCCAACTTACATATTGCTGAGGATGGCATACCACAACGTGTTGTACCTCCCATCAGTACGATAGATTCAGTTTCTAAATATGAGGTAGAACCTATTTATTCTACAAATTTACCTGAAAGTGGCTTAAATTTAGAGCATAATGCTAAGAAACACACTAAACAGAATACTAAATCTGCAGAAGGATCTAACGCTTTACAATCAGTTACAGGTATAGAACCTGATCTCTTTACCAAACATAATATTATTTCAGAATCTGAAGCCACAATGCAAAATTTACTAGATAAAATCTATCAAACGATAATAAGTGAAAACCAAGTAGGACAAAAAATGAAATCTGATAAAGAAAAAGAACCAGTTACAATGGAACAGAATACATTACAAGCTCGTGAAAATTGTGAAGGGACAAAACAAAGTAATGAAGTTAAACAAACTGAACCGGAATCACCAGGTATCTTGAAGCAATTTCAAAACACATTATACGCATTTGCGAATCCGGAACATAAGAGGAATAAACATTTCATGAGAAGAATAGACCGTAAGCAGTCAATAAAGGATAAACGGAATAAACCAGGTTCCTCCAAGTCCGGTGACCAAATGCAAACGCGATGTGTGGTTTCCCCGATAGACGGTTCACGAAATACCACAACAAAATTTCAGGGGAACGAAGACGGTCATCCATCAGCGACAATTTTCCCCGAAATACAGCCCATAGAACAACTGTCCCTTTCCGAATTGCTCAGGCAGGTGAGAGAACGGAACCAGTACGAGATTCAGCGAGAGTGTCTTAAGGAGTATGAGAATCACATGCTGATGTCTAAGGTTACGCCGAAGTGTCCGGGTGCGCCGTGTGCTCCGAAAAAGCCACCACCTGACCCCTGTCCTCTTAAGCCTCCTTGCCCTAGAAAGTGTCCACCGCCGTTTTGTCCACCGCCGGTGTGTGACCCTGCGCCTAAACGGCCACCGTGCGCCAATCCCTGCGGTCCATGTAAGTCGCCGCCGCCATGCCCACCTCAACCTTGCACGTGTCCACCCCCCAAGCCTCTACCACCCAAATGCCCCCCTCCGCCGGGTTGTCCACCCTGTCGTCGTCCTAAATGCCCCGGGTCTCCATGCGCTCCGCCGTACCCGCAGAAGCCGCCATTCCGGAAGCCCAGGGTTCCTCCACCGTTATGTCCGTCTCGTAAGACCCCGCGGCTTCCAAGTAGGAAGCCTAACCCTCCTGCTCCGTGTGGAGGGGACCCGCCGTGTCCACCCTGCGGCCCACCGCCACCGTGTCGCCGGCCGGTGCCTCCTAGACCTCCCTGCCCGTGCCCACCTCCGAAATGTCCCCCTCCATGCGAGCCCGCACCACCGGCGACCTGCCCTAAAGCGATGCCTTGCCCGAAGGCATTACCATCCCCTTTTCCTCCGCCTTGCCCGACTCCCACTCCTTGTCCTTGCGATTCTCCTCCTCCAAAACCGCCGTGTGGTGATCCGTGCAAAAAATCCTAATGAAAAGAGAATTTACTCCTCATTAAAAGTACAAAATTATTTAAGGCTCTCTGAGCGAAGGACATTAGTGCCGACTCGGCGTAAGTAGTTAGTAGGTATCTGTAGTCATTTTGTTCTAATTATACAGCGTTAAACAGCGAAAATAAACGGTCATTTAATTTATTTCGTTATTTTATTTCAATTCGCAAATTTGTAAGGTCATCAAGTGAATTTATACCTTTTTATCGATTTTAAAGGTAGTTTTAGGCTTATAGTATTTTTTATAGTCGGCTTTCGTAGTCATAACGTTTTTAGGGTTCCGTAAAATGTAAAAACGGAACCCTTATAGATTCGTCATGTCTGTCTGTCTGTCTGTCTGTCTGTCTGTCTGTCTGTCCGTCCGTATGTCACAGCCACTTTTTGCCGAAACTATGAGAACTACACTGTTGAAACTTGGTAAGTAGATGTATTCTGTGAACCGCAATAGGATTATAAAAAAAAGTTAAAAAAAAAGAAAAATTAGGGTTGCCCCCAATACTGCGAACTGAAACTCAAAAAAATTTTTTTAATCAAACCTACACGTGTGGGTTGTCTATCGATAGGTCTTCAAAAATAATGTTGAGGTTTCTAAAATCATTTTCGTCTACACTGAATAACTTGCGCAAGAGACACTTCCAAAGTGGTAAAATGTGTGTCCCCCCCCCTCTAACTTCTAAAGTAAGAGAATGAAAAATCTAAAAAAAATATATGATGTACATTACCATGTAAACTACCAACGAAAATTAGTTTAAACTCGATCTGATGAGTAGTTTTTTTTTAGTACGTCATAAATACACTATTATTGAAACTTCGACCAAAGTTACAACGAACTACAAGAACTATGTGTACTATGTATATTATATTACTTGCTGCAACGGAACCCTTCATGGGCGAGTCCAACCCGCACTTGGCCACTTTATTTCAATAAATATCTTTTAGTTATTTCAGATAATACGAGTATAATAAAATCCAGCGTTTTTTTTACTGTAAGGAAAACTTCGCACTTCCTTCACCTGCCAATGTTTTGAGCACCTCATCAACAGCTTGTATTCGTCCACTGCTGAACATAATAATGTATGCCTTTCACTCTGGCTGTGTAACAAATGGCGACCTTATCGCTAAGAGCGATCTCTTCCTAGCAACCGGAGGATGGAAATAAATGTTAAACCGCAAAAGACGGAGTAAGGGACTATGTGCCGCAAAGCATCAAATACATAATAAGCGACAAACATACAATGACATTTATAATATTAGTAGGATATAGCTAGGCTTAGGTACTTAATTTCTCAGTAAGCATTATTCTATGTTACTTTCAGCGTAAGGTACTTAAGAATTATCAATCAACAATCTAAGATTCAGTCCCTCGAATTACTAACACCAGACAAGTGGCGCCACTTTAGCTTACAACTAACGATCTTGCAATTGGGACTCTTTGTTGTCTTTGTGTTCCAATAGCTGCTCTATGTGTTGTTATAGGTAAACGTGTAGCTTACCGACAAGCAATGATTAACTTAAAAGTCGTAAAGCGATAACTAACCTATTAATTATCGCTTATTGACACAATAAGCGATTGACACAATTGACAAACATTAGGTAGGTACCTACTTGCTAATCCTACTTTATGCAAAAAATGATGTAAAAAGAGAGTAGGTACGGACAAATAATGAGTACGGATTTTCAGTAGTGGTAGGACTCTTAGCAGAGTCCGCCTGGGGAAGTACCACACCTTTGCCAAATATTCTACCGCCAAGCAGTAATGTGCAAACATTATTGTGTTCCGGTTTGAAGGGCAATGATTCCAGAGAAATTACAGGGCAAAATATCTTAGATCTCTGGGTGACGAGCGCAGTGGAGTGCTAGGTAATGATTTGGACTATCACGTTCCAATAGCTGCGTGTTACAGTGCTGTTGTGTGGCAGGCATGTTGCTTACCATCAGGCACATGACCTGCTCGTCTCGTCACTCTATGCTATAAAAAAACAAGAATAATAACTTAATTTACCTGTGACGAATTCACAGTTCTTTTTAGGGTTCCGTACCAAAAGGGTAAAAAACGGGACCCTATTACTAAGACTTCGCTGTCCGTCTGTCTGTCACCAGGCTGTATCTCAAGAACGGTGATAGCTAGATTGTTGATATTTTCACAGATGATGTATTTCTATTGCCGCTATAACAACAAATTCTAAACATAAAATAAATATTTACGGGGGGCTCCCATACACCAAACTTGATTTTTTTACCGTTTCTTGCTCGATGTTAATAACGGTGACAGGTAGACGCTTTATCTATTCACAGATATTCAGTTGTATAGTTCTCTTTAAATATAATTAGTTAAAATAAAAATTTAAGGGGGCTCCCTCCCATACAATAAAAGAGGTTTTCGCCGTTTATTTGCTAATGGTACTGAACACTTCGTGCTGGAGTCCCGCTCGCACTTGGCCGGTTTTTATTTAATGCATGTAACGAATTTAAAGAGTGTACAACAAAGTAACGAATTTACTTCGTGGCAAATGTAACTAAAGGCCGGTTTGCATTTTGATTACTGCGACTGTGAGTGCGAGTGCGATTGCGAGTGCGAGTGAGTAATCGCGACTGATTACTATGCACTCGCAATAATCAATCAGTGTCCACACGTGTTTACTACTAATCACTCAACACCTGCACTACTCACTCGCACTCGCATTAATCAAAATGAAAACAGGCCTTAAACAACAGCTAAGGGGGCGCCTAAAGCCAAAAAACGAAAAAAGGACATTTTCGACGCCGCTCACTGAAGTTAAGAAACTAAAAACTATGACAAAAAAAATATTGACGTGTGGGTACAATCAAGAAGAAGCACAATAACCGAATAGAATTTTAAAAATAGATCAGAGTTTTTTACAATAAAAAAATAAAAATGACACCGAAAAAACCCGTTTTAATTCGAGTACTCGAAATTATCAGCGATGACCCCACATTATTTTTTGGTAATAAAATTCCAATTTGTACGTTCTAGTAAAGTAACCGAACACTTTTTTAAATTTATGTTTAGTTATTGAGTAATTAAATAAAACTTGGTCAAAAATGGACTCCTGATTAAATATTGATTTTTCCTCCAAACTGTGTCATGCTATTCTCGACTTTATGTTCATCACATTAAGAAACGCGTCGCGCGGGTGTAATCTGATTTTTTCCTGGCTTTAGGCGCCCTCACAAACCACAAATCCTAGTTCATTTCTATTATTATCTATGAGTTTCCCGGAGGAAATTGTTATCAGTAGGTAAACAAACATCATTCTAATAGTTATGTAGATTACGATAGCGCTTGAAGTGATTTATTTATTGAAACCGGCTAGTGTCATACGGGTGAATTGTTAACAGGAAAACCTAGGGTAACTACCGAGCGAGCTTAGTTCGGTCTGCCGATGTTTTGTATGATAATCAATGTATAGCTAGATAGAGCTATTCTTGCATGCGGGTCCGAAGGTTCACAGGGGACATGACCCCACATAAACAGCCCACTAAATGTTCTAGGTAAAGAGTGTCTTAGTAAGTGTGCACTTTTCCATTTTAAAATAAAAACAAGTATTTTATGACAGAGTAGGGTACAATCCTCAAAAAAACTACGTAGCCCGTTAGTTAGATTGCCAAAAAATATTGTGCACGTATTTTTTCTTTTGTTTGACAAACAAAAAATGACGAAGATACAGCGCTTCGAAGTGTCGTGTGACGTCACTTGTGAGTACGATTTTTGCTCACGAGTGACGTCGCGACGCCCCACTCTCGAAGTTTGATGGTCTATATCTTTGACGATTTTTAATATTATGAAAAAACAAAAAATACGTGTCCAATATTTTTCCATGATCTAGCTGACGGACTAATTAGGATGGTGTATTTTTGACCCAGTCCCGTACCATATTGTGATATTTTTATTGTATTGTAAAGAAGACATGTTCCGATTAAGTATGGAATAAAATATCCGGCAAATGACCCCCACGGCTCCGATGACAGGCCATTACTCCATCATGAAATTGTCCATGACTTTTGCACAGAGATGTGGCTGTATCGCACCGATGACGCGTTGGATTTGAGCTCAGGAATTGTTTCGGGATAATTCGCATAAGCCCGAGATTTCACAAAACCCCAAAGAAAGAAATCGCACGGCGTTATATCGCACGATCTTGGCGGCCAGTTTATATTTTATTCCATACTTAATCGGAACATATTTATCTTCTTTACAGTACAATAAAAATATCACAACTCTGTCATAAAATACTTGTTTTTATTTTTAAATGAAAAAGTGCACTCTTACTGAGACACCCTTTACATGCCGGTTTCCTCACGATGTTTTTCCTTCACCTTTCTAAGTTAGCGTCATTACGCACATGACTTCGAAAATACCAGGTATTTTCGAAAGTGCCCGTAAGATTTGAACCCGGAGTTTCCGGATCGGCAGCCGCCGTTCTCCCGACTAATATCCCACCCGTAACTTAGGGGACATGACCCGACCCCCCAAAATCGTATACGTAAAATTGACAAATCTAGTCACTTACAAAATGTCGAATGGTACATAGGCTATTTTTTTACCGCGGGAAAACAACTGGAACGCCAACTACGAGGGTAAAATCGTGGGGTGCTACTAGATTTTTTTTTTTTTAAATAAAAAGTGACGAGACGAACAGGACATGTGCCTGATGATAAGCAACAAGCCTGCCACATAACAGAACAGTGACACGCAGCTATTGGAACATGAAGAGTCCAAATCATTACCTAGCACTGCACTGCGCTCGTCACCCAGAGATCTAAGACGTTATATCTCTATGCCCTGTAATTTCTCTGGAAACATTGCCCTTCAAACCGGAACACAGTAATGTTTGCACATTACTGCTTGGTGGTAGAATAACTGGCAAAGGTGTGGTACTTAGCTACTTACCCAGGCGGACTCTGCCAAGAGTCCTATCACTACTAAAGGTATAGGTAGGTGAAGACGGTACGCATCGGTAATCGCAAGTAAACAGGTAAATCCCTCCATAGGAATTCTCCTTAAACTGACTCACCTCATCTTTGTAATTGCAACGCAAGACATGCGCACTCGGCCACAGATCAGAAAATAGTTACTTCGTAAACTCGGCCGGTCTTATTGTCTCAGTCAATAGGTATGTAGTATGTAGGCATGTAAGTTTAGAGTTATCTTATATATAAAATTCTCGTGTCACAGTGTTTGTTTCCTTACTCCTCCGAAACGGCTTTACTGATTTTAACCAAATTTTATATGCATATTCTGTAGGTATGAGAATCGGCTACTAGCTATTTTTCATACCCCGAAGTGACAAGGGTTGTTCACTAAGGCAAAACAACGTTTGCGGGGTCAGCTAGTCTTATATATAAAATTCTCGTGTCACAGTGTTTGTTTCCTTACTCCTCCGAAACGGCTTTACTGATTTTAACCAAAATTTATATGCATATTCAGTAGGTCTGAGAATCGGCTACTAGCTATTTTTCATACCTTTATTTATATGGCAAAACAACGTTTGCGGGGTCAGCTAGTATATTATAGATACTGAATACTAAGCCATAAGCATTGAATTCAACATAATGAGAAAATAAGAGCAGTCTGCGTCTTCAAATGATTTTCTCGCAATGTAATTTAGTAGTGGTAGTAGTGGCAGAGTCCGCCTGGGGAAGTACCACACCTTTGCTAGCTATTCTACCGCCAAGCAGTAATGCGCAAACATTACTGTGTTCCGGTTTGAAGGGCAATGTTTCCAGAGAAATTACAGGGCATAGAGATATAACGTCTTAGATCTCTGGGTGACAAGCGCAGTGCAGTGCTAGGTAATGATTTGGACTCTTCATGTTCCAATGGCTGCGTGTCACTGTGCTGTTATGTGGCAGGCATGTTGCTTACCATCAGGTACATGTCCTGCTCGTCTCGACACTTTTTATTTAAAAAAAAAAAAAAAGGTACCGTTGTTTCTGTTTCATATGTAATTTCAGTCACTATACGTTATTTCAGACCATCGCATCGATATAAATCTATGGATGTGCCCTCCCAAACTTCGGGCGCACGGGATTATGTTGTCGTTGGGAAGAGTGAGCACACTCTTTCCGTTCTAGTCGGTTGTAGGAAACGGTGAACGCTGGACGTTTTGACGTAATAACGTCTTATAATTCGATGAAGCCGGCTGCACGCCCGCAAAACATGACGTCATGTAACGTTACCGCCATAGAATAGATAATATGTACCACCGTTACCTCGCCTTATTACTTTTAGCACCATTTAGTAGAAAAAGAAAAAGAAAAGAAAAATAATATTTATTTACCAAAAAACACATACATTAAAATGGTTAATTATGACTTCCGCACTAGGCTTGGCCTGTATCGCGGAAGCCGATACGATGTATAATTTAGTGAGTGAAATGTGTTTTACGTTCAAGGAGTCTGCCCATGTTTTAGAAAAGCGACGATATGAAGTTAAGAACTTGTGCTAGTACAATGATGTACCCAGAGATGGCGCTTTGAACAGCTTTTCAAAAAGCTTCAGAAAGTTTTACCTAGATGGCGCTTAACACAATCAGTATTTTCTTAAGACGTTGTCACGTTCAACTATCGTCAGTAAACCGACTTTACAGACAACCATTTTTTACCTATCACTATTCGTTGTCAAGCTATGGATCGCCGATAGCGATTCTATGTGTCAATTAGGTTGGTAGTTGTAAACCACTCACGCTACACACACGGTTTGTTAACAATTTTAAGGTGCTCAGGGCACATCTTTGATATAAAGTCAATTTTTTTTATTGATACCCTTTATGATTTGATTATGTCAAGTATGCTTAACAGTCTGGTTGAAAAAAAAATACAAGTTATGTGTGCGTTCAAACAGTTATTTTTCAATTGTATGTAATTTCTTATGTAATCTTTTTTCGGGTAATTTTTAATATTACCGTGTAGTAAGAATATTTTTGAGATTTGAGCTTCAAGATGACGAGCAAAAACGACGAGCTCTTCCGAACTATTCAAGTAAATATATCTTTTAAATAAAGGAATGTGCATAAAATATAAAAGTAACAGTTTAAATCGGTTGATGTGTGTTTAAACTTTGTTTCTATTTATTTTTCAAGCGTTCTACTCATGGAGCAAGGATATGGTAGGCCTCTGACAAATGTGTTAAGTCCACTCAACAAAGTTCGATGATAGGTAAACGGCGTTTAGTTTTTTGTGTTGGGTATTCTCAACAAAAATAAGAAAAAGTACAATTTACCATGTGGTAAATTGTACTTTTTCTTATTTTATTATATCAGGAATCACAAAATCCTGTTGTATGTGCTTGCTTAACCTACTTAGCTATTCTTGCACTTGACCAGTTAATTTATTTTACTGGCCAGCTGTTTATTGCCTTATTAAGTAACTACCTTCTTACCAGCAGTATGGAAACCTCTAACACTTTCTACGTTCTACAGTTACGGTAAACCTACCTACACGGTAATGTCCCGTAGATAATGTCACATTTGAGAAAATCCACTATTTTCCAGAACATGGAATAGGGTATGGTCGATATGCATACTGCAAAAAAGGTATCACGACTGCGTATTGCCTGAAATGCAACGTAAGCCTTTGTTTTCTCAAAGAACGTAACTGTAATTTTAATTATCATTACAAAACTAATCAAATTTGCTAAAATTTGCTTTATCTACATCATTGAACAAATAAATGAATATAACACTAAGTGGTTTTGATTTTAAACTATCATTTTATGCAACTTGCTAAGCCAGCTTAACATAATTAACAGTAAGTCCATATTTCAACATCCGTTTTTAGGGTTCCGTAAAACGTAAAAACGGAACCCTTATAGATTCGTCATGTCTGTCTGTCTGTCTGTCTGTCTGTCTGTCTGTCCGTCCGTATGTCACAGCCACTTTTTGCCGAAACTATGAGAACTACACTGTTGAAACTTGGTAAGTAGATGTATTCTGTGAACCGCTTTAAGATTTTTACAAAAGTTTAAAAAAAAAACAAAAATTAGGGGTGCCCCCCATACTGAGAACTGAAGCTCAAAAATTTTTTTTTCATCAAACCTACACGTGTGGGGTGTCTATCGATAGGTCTTAAAAAATGATGTTGAGGTTTTTAATATAATTTTTGTCTACACTGAATAACTTGCGCGAGAGACGCTTCCAAAGTGGTAAAATGTGTGTCCCCCCCCCTCTAACTTCTAAAGTAAGAGAGTGAAAAAACTAAAAAAAATATATGATGTACATTACCATGAAAACTACCAACGAAAATTAGTTTGAACTCGATCTGATGAGTAGTTTTTTTTAGTACGTCATAATCACACTATTATTAAAACTTCGATCAAAGTTACAACGAACTACAAGAACTATGTGTACTATGTATATTATGTTACTTGCTGGAACGGAACCCTTCATGGGCGAGTCCAACTCGCACTTGGCTACTTTATTGTTAAGTATAATTAACACGCATTTTCCGGAAAACCTTTAAAGAGAGATTTTTTTTTACATTTTATCTTTATTATTTAGCGTACCAAAAAACAGGTCTATTGAAAACTTACTTCGTTTTTTCATGTTTTTTTTTTGCCAAATTAAGGGTTAATGTACAATTTACACGTAAATTGACAATTTTTAATTTATATCGATGCTCTCCGACCATAATACGTTTTCCAAATTTTAACCCGATCCGTTCAGGCGTTCCGATGTAATTGAGAAATACACATCGAAATTTGCTAACTTTCGAAGACAAGTGAGGCCAATCAAAGTGAGCCATGTTGGTTTAGTTCGTTCGAAACTAAAATCAGTTAGTCAGCGCATACGTCGCCGTCAGCGCATACGTCGCCGACAATTAAAAACATTATGGTGGTTTGTGTGGTCTGTGATCCTTCACTGTACATACTCTACGACATTAAAGTTTGGCAAACTGCAGAAAACAAACTCTGAATGATCGTATCCGACCGACAGCTAAATCGGACTGTAGCCTACCACGAAAAACATTCGGATCGATACATCTCGGTCGGAAGTTACAGACTTAGGTCAGATGAGGGTCGGATCGAACGAAACGGCCGATCCGATCAACCGACCGATTGTCTTTCGTGGTAGGAAACGTCCATAAGTTCAGCCTTACAGGGCTTAGAGATATAACAACTTAGATCTCTGGGTGACGAGCGCAGTGCGGTGCTAGGTAATGATTTTGGCTCTTCATGTTCCAATAGCTGCGTGTCATTGTGCTGTTATGTGGCAGGCATGTTGCTTATCATCAGGCACATGTCCTGCTCGTCTCGTCACTCTTTATTTAAGGGGGCGCCTAAAGCCAGAAAACGAAAAAAGGACATTTTCGACGCCGCTCACTGAAGTTAAGAAACTAAAAACTATGACAAAAAAAATATTGACGTGTGGGTACAATCAAGAAGAAGCACAATAACCGAATAGAATTTTAAAAATAGATCAGAGTTTTTTTACAATAAAAAAATAAAAATGACACCGAAAAAACCCGTTTTAATTCGAGTACTCGAAATTATCAGCGATGACCCCACATTATTTTTTGGTATTAAAATTCCTATTTGTACGTTCTAGTAAAGTAACCGATCACTTTTTTAAATTTATGTTTAGTTATTGAGTAATTAAATAAAACTTGGTCAAAAATGGACTCCTGATTAAATATTGATTTTTCCTCCAAACTGTGTCATGCTATTCTCGACTTTATGTACATCACATTAAGAAACGCGTCGCGCGGGTGAAATCTGATTCTTTCCTGGCTTTAGGCGCACTCTTAAAAAAAAAAAAAGCCGATTTATCGTTTATCGGACTTCGTAGTAGACTATCAGAGCCCAACAGTCTGACGCTTATTACACCACGCTGCTTAGACTAAAGGCCTGTTTTCATTTTGATTAGTGCGAGTGCGAGTGAGTAGTGCAGGTGTTTAGTGATTAGTAGCAAACACGTGTGGACACTGATTGATTATTGCGAGTGCATAGTAATCAGTCGCGATTACTCACTCGCACTCGGAATTGCACTCGCACTAATCAAAATGTAAACAAGCCTTTAAGGCCCGGGGGTCTACCGCCTAACGAAAAACGCTTTGACGCTTTGATGCTTTGGCATTGCAGTCTCTTTCATTTCAAGCGAGAAGAAAAGAGACAGCAACGTCAAAGCGTCAAAGCGTCTTTCGTTAGGCGGTATAGGTCCCGTTTTCAGTTTGTTTAGTGCGAGTGCGAGTGAGTAGTGCAGGTGTCGAGTGATTAGTAGCAAACACGTGTGGACACCGATTGATTATTGCGAGTGCATAGTAATCAGTCGGGATTACTCACTCGCAATCGCACTCGCACTCGCACCCGCACCAATCAAAATGTCTGTCTGAATAACGAGTGGTGTAATAACGCCTTTAGCGGGGAGAGTTTTATTGTGTTTCTTCGTAGTAGGTACCACAGTCTATTAAATCATACAGTCGTTCAACGAAGCCGTCTAGACGGGGCAATCGTGCGGAGCGTGCGGGGCGAGACGCGGGAAGCGCGCTCCTGCATTGCCTACATTAAAATGTTACCTATTGCAGAAACGCGGCTCAGGGCTGACGTCTTCCGTATATTTTAATTTTATTTTTGTGGTTGTATTTGCGACAACCCTACCTGTGTCTAGACATTAGCGGCGTTTCTCCCAAGATCAAAGGAAATGAACTACTGGTAGTATTTCTTTATACTGTGGTAGTACGTACTGTACGCGTAAACTGAAGCCCTTAATACACTTGGCTAAATTTAGTCGCTTCTGAATTCAGTGAAGTGTAATTCAGTAAGCTAGCCATCGATATAAACCATTGGATGTGCCCTGAGCATCTTGAAATTGGTTATAAACTGAGTCTGAGTGTGTAGCGTAAATCGTTTACACACCACCAATCTACTTGACCCCTAGAATCGACAGCGGTGAGGTATGCTGGGGTTCTACTTATTTTGGTTGTTGACATCGAATGGTGATAGGAAAAAACGTCCGCCGTTCACCGCTTCCTGCAACCGACTAAAACGGAAAGAGTGTGCTCACTGGGTCACTCTTTCTAACGATGACTTAATAGGGTACCGGACTGGGTCAAAAATACACCATCCTAATTAGTCCGTCAGCTACCTAGATCATGGAAAAATATTGGACACGTATTTTTTTTTTTTTTTTTCATAATATTAAAAATCGTCAAAGATATAGACCATCAAACTTCGGGAGTGGGGGGTCGCGACGTCACTCGTGAGCAAAAATCGTACTCACAAGTGACGTCACACGAAACTTCGAAACGCTGTATCTTCGTCATTTTTTGTTTGTGAAACAAAAGAAAAAATACGTGTACAATATTTTTTGGTAATCTAACAAACGGGCTACTTAGTTTTTTTGAGGATTGTACCCTATTCCATGCGCCAGAAGTTTGGAAGGGCACATCCAAAGCTAACATACTCGTAGGTACTTAATTTAGAAGAGAGGGTTGCTTGCTTCTACTTACTGCTTGTTACTAATGTTCTTTTTAATTTACTGATTGTTACTAATGTTCTTTTTTTTTAAGTTGTTGTTTCTTAGATATTGTTTTTTTTTGTTTATTTAGTGCAATAAAGAGTTTATCTATCTATCTTGTTACTTGGGTTCTGAATTCAGTCGACTAACCTTGTTTCTAAATTTGGTTCTGAGTTAAGTCACTATTTTTAGCAAGTGCAAAAAAATATATATTGGTGGACAATTCACACACAACACCATCTGACCCCAAACTAAGCAAAGCGTGTATGATGGCGGCCAGATAGCTGATATAATAATTATATAGTTTTAAATACATACTTATTATACACTAGCTGAACGCGCGCGCGTTGCTACGCCATCTATCGAAAATTGGTCGTACCAATTCAAATTATGAACAAATTCGGAGACTTTAGGCCACCCTCATCACTGGCTAAACGGCGCGAGCTAAATACCTACTCGTTCGGGTCCTCCCGGGTGTACTAAAATCACAAGGCCGCCGACCGGTTGCCCGAGTTGACGTGCGAACGAACACCGAATGCGCGCATAAATAATGTCGCGGCATTATTGTAATATTGTGAATGGCTGCAATAGCAAGACACTAAAATGTAGTAGTAATTTATCTTATTTCAAATTGCCGAAACAGGAAGCAAGGGAAGTGTTTTTATTGTTAATATTTATTTTTGAGCCAAATTTTGGTAGTTTTCAATTGCACAGAATATAGAAATAGTAGTGTGTAATATGTATATTGTATATTGTATAATATCTGTTTAGAATAGATACAGTAGAGATTATGCATACAAATTATTTTGTCTAAAATACCTTTTTATCCCATCTTTATTATGTCTCATTAAGTTTAATATAATGTATGACGACATACTTTTTTTAATATTCATGTACATACTGAATGATACTAATTTGTTCATTTATTCGACGGTATGAAAACAACTTACAACTACCTACATTGTAGAACTAAAATATAATCCAGGATTAATTGACTTTAAAACATACCTACCTAAAAAATCCGACAGAATTTTTTACCGGATTCAAAGAAGGAGGTGGTTCTGGCCTTCATTTTTATTAGATGTAAGTATGTTTCGTGATAGCTCAGCTAATTGTGAATCATTTTTTAACCCCCGGCCAAAAAAGGGTGTTATAAGTTTGACGTCGATTTTTTTAAAAAGGTTTATTTTTGTGCGGTGATAGCTATGTTTGGTTAATATAGATTCAAAATGGCCCCCTCCACAAAACGGAGGACAAAATATTTCTTCACAACCTACCTCTATATCAAATGAATGGGCTTGTCTAATGGAATACTGTAGTGGTAGGATTCTTAGCAGAGTCCGCCTGGGGAAGTATCACACCTTTGTCAGTTCTTCTACCGCCAAGCAGTAATGTGCAAACATTAATGTGTTCCGATTTGAAAAGCAATGTTTCTAGTGAAATTACAGGGCTTAGAGATGTAACATCTTAGACCTCTGGGTGACGAGCACAGTGCAATGCTAGGTAATGATTTGGACTCTTTATGTTCCAATAGCTGCGTGTCACTGTGCTGTTATATGGCAGGCATGTTGCTTACCATCAGGCACATGTCCTGCTCGTCTCGTCACTCTTTGTTTTAAAAAAAAAAACACAGTAATGTTTGCACATTACTGCTTCGCGGTAAAATAACTGGCAAAGGTGTGGTCCTTCCCCAGGCGGACTCTGCCAAGAGTCCTACCACTACTACCACCTTCCACCATTTCTTACAACCCTAGCTCGTTTGGTCAGTGACGTAAGCAGACGACAAGTCACGGTATTTACAACTCTACGTGGGTGTGTTAAGGTGTATTTTTGCTTGCAAGTAATAGTAGGTAAGTAGTATACGACAGTTTAGGTTATTATCGTGTAGGTATTTGCACTTTTGTATGGCAGTGATGCATCTGTTACGAAGTAACTATTTTCTGATCTGTGCTTTAGGTTCTAATGATGCACCCTTTAAAATATGACGTAGGCTGTCACGCAACGAAAGCTCTCAATAAGCAATATTTTTTCCCGTTTTTGTTACATTTTTCATTCATGCTCGGCTCCTGTTGATAGTAGCGTATTGCTATTTAGCCTTCCTCGATAAATTGACTATCCTGCAAAGAAAGAACCTTTCAATTCGGACCAGTAGTTCCAGAGATCCTTGCGTTCAAACAAACATACAAACAAACTCTTCAGCTTTATAATATTAGTAAAGATAGAAACACCGAGACCCGGTGACGGGCTTCAACAATATCATAGACAGGCAGTGTAGACTACTTAAATACAATTAAGTAGTTTTTTCCTTGTTTTTTTGTTAACTTGTGATTCACAATGTACATTGTACATGTGTCTTCCTCATAATAAGGTATTTTCTAAATGACATCTAGAGTGACAAATGGGTGAAACATCAAGTCAAATTATGAATTACTAGCTGAACCGTGCGCTCGTTGTTACGCCATCTATCGATTGTTTTGAAATAGGGTACAATCCTCAAAAAAACTAATACGTCCGTCAGTTAGATTGCTAAAAAATATTGTACACATATTATTTCTTTTGTTTCACAAACAAAAAATTACGAAGATACAGCGCTTAGAAGTTTCGCGTGACGTCACTCGTGCCTACGATTTTTACTCACGAGTGACGTCGCGACCCCCCACTCTCGAAGTTTGATGGTCTATATCTTTGTCGATTTTTAATATTTTGAAAAAACAAATAATAAGTGTCCAATATTTTTCCATGATCTAGGACTAATAAGCATGATGTATTTTTGACCCAGTCCGGTACCCTATTCAAACCTAGAACAAATTTGGTTACCTTAGATTCAAATGACGCAACCTTTTTAAAGATAGACACATGCTGTCAGGCAACGAAAGCTCTCAAAAAGCAATATTTTCCCCCGTTTTTGTTACATTTTTCATTCATACTCTGCTCCTGTTGATAGTAGCGTAACATTAAATATAGCCTATAGTCTTCCTCGATCAATGGACTATCCAACAGAAAAATTATATTTCAATTCGTACCAGTAGTTCCCGAGATCCTTGCGTTCAAACAAACAAACAATCAATCAAACAAACAAACTATTCAGCTTTATAATATTAGTTTAGATTTAACGTGCAGAGCTTTTTATTAATTTTACTAGCGATCCGCTCCGATCTCGCTCGTGGAACATAATAATATATTATAGCCTATAGCACTCAGAGAGGGTACGCGATATAGTTTTCTTTTTTTTTAAATTTTTCCTCATCTTAGGTTCCATGATCAAAGTTTTCATACGGATCCCTAACTTTTTTGAAAAAAATAACCTAACCTATGTTCAATGTTCGTTCCAAATAATGGTAGATTCTTACGGTAAAATATTTTTTTAAATCGGTCCAGTAGTTTCTGAGCTTATTCGATGCAAACAAACAATCAAATCTTTCCTCTTCATAATATCAGTGTAGATAAATAATGACAAAATGTTCGTCAAAATGCAAATCAGTTGCACACACAGAAATCTAAATAATATTATTTAAGTACAACTCGACGGTTATTCCCTGACGTTTGACGGTTATTACTCCTCATAGTCCAAGATCCCAGAGCCGCCAGACATCACGTATTTTCTGACGAACGAAATGTGGACGATTGAGTAGAGTTAGTACGTACTAAGAACACAGTCATGCTTACCCGCTAACTTGCTTAGACGGCCAATTTTGAGATATGGGGCAATACTTAAAGGTACATAAAAACACAGCTTACTTCACTTATTTTCTGACAGCTGATTTTTACGTATGTTACAGGCAATATCCTTACAAATAAGGCCCCAATACTCCCAGACACTTTCCGTCGGCCGTTTTCATAAACAGACGCTTTAAAACTCCCAAAATATGAGGCACTGCACAATGTGGCACCTTACAGGTCAAACGAATAGGCCGATTTCGATGCGGTTTTCTTTAATTGAAGGTTGATTTCTGTTCGAGTGTTTTTAGCTATGTTTGGTCGATATCGATTCAAAATGGCCGCCTCCACAAAATAGCGGACAAAATATTTCTTCACAGCTTACCTTAATATGGGTATCACATAAAGAATTTGACTAGTAGAACACTATGCATTATAACAAATTTCAAATCCAAGATGGCCGCTACCGCAAAATGGTGAAATTTATTTCTTTTTTCACAACTCCCTCAATATGGGTATCAAATGAAAAGGCTTGACTAGTAGAATGTCTTGAAGGCCTTTTCCTTAGTGACCTAATTGGCCTTATTGTTAATTGTTACCTAATTGATATTAACTGGCGCTGGGTAAAACGCGGTAACAGTTTATTGAGATAAAATTCTTCTTGAATTGAAACACTTTCTTGTTGAGATAGATGTGTTAGTTTTTGATAGAGGATAATACGAAGCGTCGAAGGGGCGACGGAGCAGGAGAATTTTTTTTATTTTTGGGGTGTCTTAGAGTGACGAGACGATCAGGACATGTGCCTGACGGTAAGCAACATGCCAGCCACATAACAGCACTGACACGCAGCGATTGGATTATGAAGAGTCCATGTCCTGATCGTCTCGTCATTCTTAATTAAAAAAAATGGTTTTCTGTAAAGTCGGTTTACTGACGATAGTTAAACGTGACAACGTCTTAAGAAATCAGTACGCTGATAGCGCGAGTAGTGATACCCCTCGACTCGGCGGGTGGCGCCCTCAGCGCTCAGCTTCGTCCGCATGGCACTGACGACGAACTAACGGTAACGTTACATGACGTCATGTTTTGCGGGCGTGCAGCCGGCTTCACCGAATTATAAGACGTTATCACGTCAAAAAAAACATCAGTTCTGAATAACCTTTTAAACAAGAATCTATGGAATCCACTTTCCTCACAGCTAACAAACATAGTAACAACTTATCTAAACGAAAACATTCAAGAGAATGTGGGTTAGCTGCGGTACTTTACCTGGATAATATTACAAAAACAGTGAACATTTCAAGTCTGTTTGTTCGTTTTTAATGGGCCGATTTCATACGTATTTTTTTTCAATTTAAAGTTTTCTTGGGGTGGTTCTAAGGTATGTTTGGTTAATATCGATTCAAGATGGCTGCCACCACAAAGGTTTGGATAAATAAGTTTTCCGTTTTCAAACTGGACTAAATAAATTCATAATATTATCTATCCAAAGTAGTCGGGAGTAATATTTTTTGTTTTAAATTTGTTCGTGTTATCTTCCTACAAAGTAAATGTCCTCACTGCTGGGCCACAGTTCACCCCCTTACCAAGCAAGAGCGGATTTTTGACTCCAGAGGGGGGGGGGGGGGAGGTCAGATAGTCGTGGTCACGTCACAAAACTGTGCGATAAGTACGTGCATGCTTTTTAATCAGTGCTCCACCTAGGTACTGGACCCAGCCCAGGGGAGGGTCATTATGTCATGACGCTCATGACCCCCGTGACTCCCCTGGATCCGCGCTTGTTACCAAGTAGGTTTAGACCATAGTGCACCACGCTGGCTAAGTGTCGGGTTGCACTTTTCACACAGAGACGAACTGCTTAGCATTCCATGGATTCACCGTGCGGGTGCCGGGTCCATCGTGTGGCAGAGAGAGAAATCTCGAATAGACCTCAAGACTTGTGACTCGGGCGTAGGTTTAAACGGGGCCCCTTTTGGTGACGTACGTCAACACTCACCTTCACTACTCGTATTTCTCTCCCTGCCCAGCCAAATTCGATAAGATCCTACTAGTGCAGCTTTAGATACTCGTTCTAGTATAGAACTTACTGCACTTCTGGACAAGCCAAGGTCTTTAAGCAGGTTGTAGAGAGATTTTGCTGGTATACCTCTCGCTCCTACTTCTACAGCGTATAAATTAACTACATGGCCATTTTTTGTTTATTCGTTTTGAAGGTCGTAATACTTATTTTGTTTCATCGCGTGGTCTTTAGGTATATTAGTTTCCCACGGTACGGTAAGTTCTACAAGGACTATGCGTTTCGTAGCCCTAGAAAAAAGGAAAATGTCCGGTCTGGATGACGAAACACCCACATCCTCTGGGATTTTGTAGTGCTTTTCATACGTGTCCATTAAAATAGTCCAATCAGGTGCTGAACCCAGGATTCAGTAAGGCTTGTTCTTGGAGTTTGAAGTTGAGCCCTATATTAAATCTATAATTTTATGAATAATGAAGCTTCGGAGCGGTGACGATGCAGAGCTGGACGTACGCGATTAATGCTGTGATTTCACGTCATCGACATGCGTAATAGCTGTATACTTATTCATGTTGTGGAATTTTAGTTTTATTCTTAACTAGCAGTGCCCCGCGGTTTTACCCGCGTAGTTCCCGTTCCCGATATTTCCCTAATGTGTTCCAAATTTCAGCCCGATCAACGATTAGGAAGTTCCATATTGACATTCATCCCCCATTTCAACCCCAATTTCACCCCCGTACAGTTCGAAATAACAAAATTGATGGAACAAACATTGAATTGCTTCGTGTCAAGTGTCTATTAGCTAGATACAAAATTTGATAACTTTGAAAATGATTAATTTTTATATAACCGTTCATCCCTTGTTTCACCATCTTAGGGGTTGAATTTCGCAAAATCCCGTCTTAGCGAGCACTCACTTAGGTGCTCGCACCTTAGTGGTGCTTAGTACTTGCTAAAAGGGACCTTCATGCAAAATTTCAGATTCCTAGCATTTGTAGTTTCTGAGATTCCTTGATCCTTGATCCCTTTCGCTTTTATAAATATAGATTCTATTAAAATGTCTGAATTATGCAAGTTTAATTTTAAAATTGAAGTCAGTGTGTTTCGTTTTTCAGAAAAAACATATTGTTATTTGTTACCAACCTCATTCAGTAAACAACAGCAGAATTTATTTTCAATACTTAAGGTAAAGGCTCCTATCACGGAGGTAAATGGCAACGTTTGAAAGTAAATAAGTAAAATAAGCATTTGTAAGCATCAAGCTAGGCATAAAAAAAGGAAATCGGCAAAAATGGGGATAAAATTTTATATTTCTTGTGTCACTTTGTCTGTTATTAGGTTATTTATATTTTTTAAAATATATTATAGTACTCAAGTCGATTTTCCCTATTACGGAGGTTTGATTAAGGTTCGAACCAATTACGGCGGTAATCATCTCCTAATTCGGATGGTAAGCTAGTTAAATATATTGTGGTTCCGTATAATAATTTATATCCTTTCTTACCAATTGTAAATGCGAATTGGACTATGTCAATTTGTTTGTTATGTTTTCAGGCTATAATAGTCTAATCAATTGTATTGAAACTTTGGTACATAGATGACCAACTTAATTAAAACTCGTGTGTAAATATAGTTAATTTTTTTTCGCAATATTCTCACAGGGTCGCGAATTACGCGAGTGAAACCACTGGGCGCTTACTAAGTTTATGACATAATAAAAGCATGTGTGAAGTTTTATGAAGAATCAACTTTATTAACTAATAATCAATGTCGTGTACAAAAATAACATTTTTAGTTTTCACTTTTAAACAAAAATGCTTATAACATTAAAAACCTATCAAAAATACAACAATTTAAAAGTTTACTGAAATTTTAAATAAGAATAATTAAACAAAATTTGTTAAGTTCTAATAGGAACCATATACATAAGTATATTCTTACTAAACCAACACTTTTAATTTTAATTTTTAGAAAACAAAATAAGTTAATTAACTTAATTTTCTTATAAAAATAACACTTTCACTTATATTTATACAACATTCTTTTACAAAATTTTGATGCATTCTGTGCATTAAATATCAAAAAAATAAATTTACAGGAAGTATAAGATTTACTTATCCACTTGACAGAGAATTATCTGTGTCTGTATCAAAGAAACCACGGTGTTTTGCTTTGGTAATATATGAAGGAATATCAAAAATAAGTTCTTGGTCACCATCACTGTTTTTTGAAATGTTACAATCTAGGTAACTGACATTAGAGGTTGGACCACCGATCCCCTCTTGACTTTTGCCTTTTTCAATTTCTTTGAGACACATTCCTTTATTGGTCCTTTATTGGCCTTTTCAGTGTCTGTTTGCTTTTCATTGTTTTTAAAGTACCCTAAAACATGCATTTTAATACTCCATAATAGGTACTATGAAATTCGTGTTACGGAGGCATGACCACCGCTTTAGGAGCTCATAGAGCCTATCACTGAGGTACCTTAAACTCCTACCTCCGTAATAAGAGAACTTTTATTGTTTTATCATCCTTATTCTGACCTATCAAAATTTTGATACATAAACAATGAAGGTAACTTATTCGATCAACAATAGTATTTTGGTTAAGGTATGTAAGACTCAAATCAACGGCTACACAGATGACTGCTTTTTAACACGTTTGCTGCGGGGCCATTTTTCCTAGACTTTCAACTAGTGCGTATGAGGTCTTTTCGAGGCAAAATTGACCTACCTTGCAGTGCGTATGAGACCTTTTGTGCCTCACAAATTTATTTCTGAGAATACCTTAAATATTATGCTCATTGGTAATAGGAATTGCTTGAAAATTTACCAATATTAATTTAATGACTTGTTAAAGTTGAATCCAGCTTCGCCCACAGTTATGACATTTAGTTATTGAGTAAATAAAAATTATATATATGACATCTGTTCTGCCTCACATCGCATTGAAATAAAGTTCTATTAGTGCATCGACTAGTGTTGTGAATAGAGAGAGTCGCAGTTGCGATATTAAAATAATGTATGTAATAAGATTGAATAATATGTTTTTCATTAAAACCGGTCAAGCAGAAAGATTTTTTACGAATTGGACACGAAATACACCAACAATATTTGTTTTGTTATTTTTTTGTTACTCAGCTACTTTTTACACAAGTCTTAATTTATCGTAGCAACCTACGCGGCTCTTTCGTTGACCATTTCGTCAATTTCGTTGAAATTGTCAGGAAGAACAATACGACCCTTTAATTAGTCTCAAAATTGTCTTATTGCTATGATCTTGCTCGAGATGATAGCTTTCTTTGTCTCTATAAATAAGTGTATTATACGAGTGTCCTTCAGGAGTATACAATTTATATAGTTTGACTCCATATATATGTATGTGATTTATTTTTTATGTATTGGTGCAATTTAAATCGTCCGCGTCACGTCACGATTTCATAGATTTATCAATGATTATAATTTTTCTAGCACGAAACACTTGTTAAAATCGAGGATTCAACATATATTTGACAAATTTTATATAACTTATCCCCAGTATCAATTAATAAGTCGCAGAAACGCCAAATTATTAAATATAATAAAGAATCTGTCCCTGGAAGATGCTGAGCACATGTACTAATTTCTAAACAATATTGACTTGTTAGACCAATAGTCATTAACATGTAGCAATGCGAGTGCATCAACTTGCAGCATGCTTTCGTATCGATACTTTTTATCACGTCACTAAGTTAGGATGCGCGGGCGCCTCGCCGCCCGCACCTCACTCGGTGCGGCTGTGAGGCCTAAAATTTTGAGGCAGAATATACCTCACTTTGCACTGTACGAAACTAATTAATACTCAGTGCGTTTGAGGCCTTTTAAACCTCATTTAGTTTTAACTTCACTCTTAGGCTAGGCTTTGCAAGAGAAGCAATTTCATATATTTTTCTCTGTTATACTCATAGAAATGTTAATATAGTCGCCCCCCGCACAGAGCGAAAGAACACGATTTTGACTACCGCACCTGCGAGAAGCTACGCATGTGGCGTTTTCGACCTCATAATGCAGCAAACGTGTTAATAAACTAAAATTCACCTTTATTTTTTGACCGTTCTAATAAATCGTCATATTACACTCGACAGTTTTTATATTTAAATAGGATTTCTAGAGGATAAATCATACCACAGAAATTGGTATTTAGTTTGTTATATTAAACATTATTTTAACTAAACATATACCTCATTAAATACATTATTGTATTGAAAGTTATAAGCAAATATATGTCACACAGTAATTTTCCTAACACGGATGTTACATCCGTATTGAGACTAACTTTTGAAATTTATATCCAATTACGGCGGGGTTTTGTTTTTCATTTTTTAGATATAAAACAGTTACAAATAGAATTAAATCTAAACATTTTGTAAGTATAATGATATACACAAGCTATAAATGACATATTCACACACTTAAATGGTAAATTAATATAAAAAAACTTAGATATTAATTATCACTGCACTTACCTAGGTCGCTCCGCGTTTGTATGAAACACCCGGCCGTATCGGCGCCGTGACACCACTTATTGGTTTTTGTGACTTGCCTCTGTGTTACATTTTCAAGAGTCCGGTAAATTATGAAGTAAAAGACTCTGAATGGATAAACTCCATTTTGTTCTATCTATATTCACGCTATCGAGAATAACACACGAAAATAAAAATGCCTCCGTAATGGGAGTCGATTTTGACTACCTCCGTAATAGGAGCCTTTACCTTACTATATTATAAAGCAGAAGAGTTTTTTTAGTTGGAACGCGCTACTCTCAAGAACTACTGGACCGATTTCAAAAATTATTTCACCATTGGATATATTTATACGTAGTCCCTGAGTGCTTGCTATACATCAATAGGCTATAATACTATATGTACCTACAAGCGAACCTAGGATGGACCGCAATTTTTTTATTAATTACTTATTTTATAATTGGGGTTTTTTTAGAATAAAGTGAAGTGATGAGCAGCACAGAGTCTGATGGCAAACAACACACAGTGTCATGCAGTTATCGATATAAATCAAAAGATGTGGCTTGAGCACCTTGAAATTGTTAACAAACTGCTTCTCTGTGTGTAGCGTGCTAGCGTGAGTGGCTTACAGCTACCAATCGACTTGACCCCCAGAATCGCTGGCGGCGAGGTATGTTGCGGTTCTACTTATTTTGGTTGTTGACAACGAGTAGCGATAAGTATAATCGTCTAGCGTTCACCGCTTCCTACAACCGACTAAAACGGAAAGAGTAAGCTCACTCTTCCCAATGATAACATGATTCCATGCGCCCTGAAGTTTGGGAGGCCACATCCATTGATTTATATCGATGTATGCAAGTATATATAAGTATTGGAATGTGAGCAATCCAAATAGACGCTTAATACACCTAGGACTGCACTGCAATCACTTATAGATATAAGATATCTGTGACCTGTTATTTATTCATTTTCTGGAAACTGGAACACAACCCTGCGGGAGGCTCGAAGAGCTCCTCGAACCGGAACATTGACGTTTGTACATTACGGTTTAGGAGTAGAATAGCTAACTGGCAAAGGTACTTACCCAGGTGGACTCCTGCAAAGAGTCCTACCACTACAAAAATATTTTGGCAGTTGGCGTCAAATGGCCTCTCTTTTTATAGACTACTTACAGGTTACAGGCCCGTGAACAAAATTTACGGGTCAAATGAACCACCAGGAGACCTATGTAGGATGATAGAAGGGTATAAAGTAATAAGATTCAGCACTATGCCGTCACTTGTAAACTGTCCAACTGAATGCAATTGAAGAGGGGGGGGGTTGCAATCCTCGATCATTTCTCCTTGCCGCATTATTTTTGTACGGCATTGCGGAATAATAGATTAAAAGAGGTATTGAAACTATAAAAAATTATAAATATTAACTTTTTGATTATTAGTTTGCCGGAAAAATTTACAGAGTACGAGTAATTTACAGAGCAAATTTGGTCATTTGATTAAGTACGGCATTGGTTCCATACAGTTTCAATACCTCTTCTAATCCATTATTTCGCCATGCCGTACAAAAATCATGCGACAAGGAGAAATGGTAGAGGGTTGCAACCCCCCCTCTTCAATCACACTCAGTTATAGTCAGGACAGCTTACAAGTGACGGCATAGTGCTGAATCTTAATACTATACACCCTTCTATGATCCTACATAGGTCTCCTGGTGGTTCATTTGACCCGTAAATTTTGTTCACGGGCCTGTAGTCTATTAGGTTAGCGCCAAAAGAAGAAGCCTTTTCTTCCTAACGCCGTCTCTGCAACGCTGTATTCGTCTATCAACTCAATTGTTGAAGGGAGAACTTCTTTTGTGCGCACCACATACAGATTTTTCGTGGGCTTTGAATTGAGCTCAAGCGTCACGTTCGTAAATGAAAGAAATCTTCGTGTAAATTCGGATTATCTACTAGATGGGCATGGTCGTAGCCACGCTTTCCGGTTTCACCGGCGTAGTTTCCAAAGTGAGCTATCAAATTCTGAGTTATTACTCGTAGTTTTCACTTGTATCGGCAGCCCAGCGGTCATAGGACCGCAATTTTTTTAATTTGTGTTTTTACAGTTTTGATAAAACTACAGACATAATTCACATATTTAATTAAACTGTTTACTCAAGTATGTATGTAGGCATGTAATTGCTCACTTAATTCCTCGATCACTTCCTTTCCTTGCATCTTGCAAATTGATTCCTGCAAAAAAATCAACAAGGAAAAGAGACGACACGTAAATAAGTACATAAAGGGAAAAGGTTATTATGATGAGCGCACCGCGAGCAAAGAACTAGTAAACAGATCTATAAACACAAGCCCACAAGCGTCATGATGCGATGAATAATCCCGACCACTATAAATTCGACTGCAATTGCTGCCATAGGCACAGTGAAACTTTTCCCGCCAACAGTAGTAACGGGTGCGTTCAGATATATTATTTTTTTGAAACAATATTCATTCAAAAGAGGCTATACTTAAATAAAAAGAGGCTTTGTTTTTCGTTTCAATTTCACGCATTTAAAATGTATAAGTAATACAATTATTTATTTAGCATTTTGTAAAATTGTGTTTTATAAAATCTTTTAAACTGGGTCGTTACGGAGAAGGTTGAGTCTAAAATATGTTTTAAAGATAGGTTTACGTTTGCTCGTCATTATTACGTCGAATGCTGAGCGTCTAATGTTAATTGGTAACGCGATCTATTAAATTACTTAATAGATAATATACAAATAGGTTTAGGATCGTTAAAAATGGGCAAAAAGTCCCATATACCTTCCTACAACGTAAATTTTGACAAAGATAAAAAACTCGCCCTAAGGGATGGGAACATGGGACGAAAATGTTGTTGAGCGTAGGGAGAATTTATTTTAAAATAGTATTATGTTGTACCTCTAGCCTCTAGAATAGATAGATTTTTCAAAACTTTAATTCTAAGAATCAAAAATGCTCTAATTTTCAAAATATTTTCTTTATTGAGGATTTTTTTCTTTATGTTTTAAAATATTATTAAATATAATCAATTTGTTTAGGTAAATCATGGCATTCAAGTGTTGCCTCGTCTTGGCCGGTGTCGCCGTGTTGTGTAAGTACATTTTGATGTTTAATTTCATGCTCTTTCTACTTGGCAATAGGTACCTATGTGAAATATTTCAAATATAAGTTTAATTTTTTTAACCAATAAGACTTCTTCTTTTGACTCAATAAAGTAGAGTAAGAATTCAAGAGTGTGTGTCAAATGTATCCTCATATGTATACGCATCCTGCGTTTGGGAGATCGCAGACGAATTGGATCATCGGACGTTCCAAAAGAGATGGTAATGGAAACTAGCTAATGATGATAAAGCTATTCAATACCAATAAAATAAAGCTATTTATTCATTTAAATCTATCATACCATATCATACCAATATGATTTTTTCTCTCAAAAATATTGTTGTAGGTTGTAGATCCAATGATAATAAAGCTAATCAAGCTATTAATAAAGCTATTCAGTAGTAGGTACAACTACATATATCGTGTCCTTGCTGTGTCTGTGTGGGAATCGGGCCTTTGGTTACAAGCTTTGCCATCTTTCAATACCGGTAGCCTATTAGATCCAACTGCATTTCGTCTAGCTGTTAGCTTGCGCTTGGGTGCGAGGTGCTATGAAGCCCATCGCTGCCATTGTGGTACTGCCGTCGACCAACTCGGTCACCACGGTCTCTCTTGCTCGAAAAGCGCAGGTCGTATTGGACGCCACGCCAGCCTGAACGACATCATACGCCGGGCTTTTTCCACCGCCAATGTCCCAGCCATACTCGAACCGAGTGGGCTTGCGCGTGACGATGGCAAAAGACCTGACGGCATGACTGTTGTGCCTTGGAAGTTGGGTCGGCCCCTAGTGTGGGACGCAACTTGCGTCGATACTCTGGCACCATCACATCTTCCAGAGACGCATTGTAAGGCTGGTGCAGCGGCTAATTCAGCTGAGCGACTCAAACGGCGCAAATATGCAACCCTCGGAAGAGGTTACATATTTGAGCCCTTTGGGGTTGAGACATTGGGTCCGTGGGGGCCGGGAGCTCACCTCATCTTCAAAAGCCTTTCCGAACGCTTGGTCGATGCGACGCGTGACCAAAATGCTGGCGTTTATTTGGCCCAACGCATAAGCATTGCCATTCAGCGTGGTAATGCCGCCAGCATGCTGGGTACGCTTCCGATTGGTAGTGGGCTTGAACATCTTGATTATCTGTAGACCTTCATTGGTCTATGGATAATTCAGGTGTGCTTAGTGTAAGTAGTTGTTAGGTATGTAGCGTAGTGTAGTTCTCATTGTATTTTAGTTTTGTTAATAAAGGCTCTGCCCTATTATAAAAAAACTACATATATATTTTAGTAACAATCCCAATATTTTCTTTTTTTTTAAGTAAGTATATTAGTATGAGAACCTAATCTGCATGATCAAATACCACCTTGGCTTTTTTTTCTATCGGACTTCTCGTACCTCGAAGAAGCGACACCGTTTCATGGTTGATGTTCCAAAGACACGAACGAGGTTTGACTCTACCTTTGTGATAAGAACGGCTGTGGAATGCGTTACCTGAGTGGGTTTTTCTCGGTGGTTATAATCTAGGTGTCTTCAAATCGAGAGTGATTCGGTTTCTTCTAGGTAAACACGTGCCATCGTAGACCGCATCGTCGTTTAACATCAGGCGAGGTGGCGGTCAAGTGTAAACCTATAGAAGTTGAAAAAAAAACTCATTTTTTGCTAAATTTGTGCTATCTTTTCACAGGCGCAGCACAGCCCGTCCATCAAAGCCTCCCGGTCCTGAAGGAGCAGCCTCTAGAGGTTCTGTTCAAGGATACACAGGGAGTCCTCGAATGCGTCGTCGAAGGGGGGAACAAGAACGTCAAGTAAGCACTGATATAATATCATAAACACGCATAGAATCAGCAGCCCACTAAATTTTCCCACAGCTGGGACTCGGGGCCTTCTGTGAAAATCTATAATTTGCATACCTGAATGACGTATTCATACTACTTCGCTCTTTCACATGTAAACACTAAACAGTCTGTCAATTTGTTTCACAAAAAAATTGTACCTATTTAGTCTGAGGTTAATTTTAAATTATTGAAGTTGGTTTTTGATTTTTCGTGGATAAGTAATTAAATCTTTTCATTATTATTACAGTTAACCACTCCAAGGACTCTTAGAGTCTCATTTCGGGGGTTATTTTTGTTTAACGAGTCTTGTGTCTTGGATTTATTTATGTTTCTCATAGGATGTTTGCTCTACAAATATTGCCTACTACCCAGTAGGCAATATTTTTGATCTTATTCTAATGCACACACCAGTCCGATTTTTTTATTACTTAAGACGCCTCCTCCCTCCTCCCGGCTCCTTCCACACCAGCTGCACTTCTGTCCCTGATGGTCATCTGTAAATTGAACTCGTGTACGGTCTAAACGGTCTTCGATGATGCAGCCGACGAACCGACCAAAGGCGTCATCGGTAATGCCCGAGCTACAGGAGGCTACTTGTTCAAGCTAGGATAGCAAGCTAGTGTTAGCAAGCAAGCTAGCAAGCTTGTAGTTTTGTGTAGACAAAACTAGCATTGCGTAGCGTTGTTCTACACGAAGCTAGAAGTACTAACTTGCTAGCTTGCTATCCTAGCTTTTTTTTTTTTTTTTTTTTTCTTGTCCCGCTGCAAGGACCGGGCCCGCGAGATTATCCCTAACAAGTGAGGGTTAGGGGTTTGTACTTTATTAAAAACATTTATACAGATCTTATTTCTACTACATAATTTATAACTATTCTTAATTTTACATATTACATTCTTACTCTTAATTGTTGTTTGGTTTTGTGTTCGTGTTCATACATGTATATATATATATCGTTTTACTATCATGAAGTCTTCTGTATGTGCTTGATGGCGTGTATTTGTTTTGGCTGTATTGTGTTTGCCACGTCTTTTAAGTACCTACTTGTTTTGTGTCTGATTTTTCATATTAATACTAGTTTTTATATAAGTTGATTTGTTTATATCTAATTGATATAGTGATCACTGCTATCCTAGCTAGAAGAACTAGCCTCGTGTAGCTCGGGCATAATCAGTTTCTTGGAAGATCTCTATATTCGGTGTAGTGGTAGGAGTCTTGGCAGAGTACGCCTGGGGAAGTACCACACCTTTGCCAGTTATTCTACAGCCAAGCAGTAGTGTGCAAGCATTACTGTGTTCCGGTTTGAAGGGCAATGTTTCCAGAGAAATTACAGGGCTTAGAGACATAATATGTCTGGGTGACGACCGCAGTGCAGTGTTAGGTAATGTTTTGAAATTTTCATGTTCCAATAGCTGCGTGTCGCTGTGCTGTTATGTGGCAGGTTTGTTGTTTACCATCAGGTACATGTCCTGCTGCTCGTGTCGTCACTCTAAGCTGTAAAAAAAAAATGGGAGTCATAGGAACTGCCGATAGAAGTGAAACCTTATAACATAATTTACTTTTTTTTAACATATTTTATGATAGCTTGAAACTACGCGAGTGTAAACGGAGGGCGTGGCCTGGCCATCATGGCATGTCCATCTGGAAATGCGTCAGTATTTCCTATTGGCTCACGCATTTCTAGATGGCCATGCCATGATGGCCATGCCACGCCCTTTCAGCATTTCCCATTGGCTGACGCATTTATAGATAGCCAATGGCCATGGTCCCGAGTTTACCCGAAGATTTCTTATCATACCCGAGCGTGATGCTAGAATTCAATTGACACCCCATGAAAAACCTGTCTAGGTGCGACAAAAGAAGTTTTCACTTCAAAAACTTTTTCGCCCTCAGATACTCATGGCTGAAGAACGGCAAACCCCTCAGCCTGTCTTCCGACGTCTCGCAGCGCAAGAACGAGGGTACTCTCGAGTTCAGGAAGCCCACCGCCTCCGATGAGGGTTCGTACCAGTGCTCCGCGGAGACCGAACACGGAGTCGCCACCGCCAGACCCATATCCTTTAGGAGGGCGTATCTGAAGCCAGTGCCCAAACCTAAGGTTCGTTTGCAAACATCATCCTATTTCTTACAGACTGGCGGTCCCCAGCTTCACCTTTGGTACACAATATACGCACAGGGACAAAATTTTCGCCCGGCTATATTTTTCGTCACTTCTGCCTTTTCGACAAAATCGGTTTTGCGGGATTATTATTAAAAACCGTTTATGTTTTTAATATCTTCATTTGTTATTGCTTACGAGGATACATTTTAACGTATGTGCTTCCTTAAAATTTGCTTTAAAATTAACGATTACTGCCAAACTAGAGAAAATACAGAGTGAGCAGTTCATTGTGTCTGTGCGTGTATGTAACCTATGTATAGCACTTAGGGATCACATACATACATATTCAACGGTGAAAGAATCTTTGAAACCGGTCCAGTAGTTCCTGAGATTAGCGCGTTCAAAAAAACATCTTCAGCGTTATATTAATACTAATGTGAAAGCCTGCTTGTTTAATGCGCAATGACGTCACAACGGCTGAAAGGATCGGGATGAAATTTGGAACACAGAATGAAGTCTGTTCAATCCTATTAACCTTACAAATATGTACGAAATGTGTCGCATGTGCGCTAAGGGAGATATACTCAGGTATGTACTCCTCAGATTCCCGTATAAAGTCCCAAGAGCAGATAAGGCATAAGGGACCGCAAATAACACCCTACCCAACACCCTCTTCTTAGTGCACACTCAAGAGGAGAAGGAGAAACTAGGAACTCGGTTGAAATTCGGAACACAGATTCTAGTCCGGAATAACACAGGCTCCTTTTTATCGCAGCAACATATCGGGAACAGAAACTGTGCGGTTAAAACCGCGGAGCGTTAGAATTTAATATAATTAGGCATTTTTAAAGAAGCTGTTTAAAAGTGTTGTGATTCCGTTGTCCCTAGGTACAAGAACACAAAGCGGTGGAAGGCAGGCCCTTCAAGCTGGAATGCGCCGCCCCGGAAGGTTACCCCAAGCCTGTCGTCTCCTGGAAGACTCTTATCGACGGTTCTAACAAGGCGGAGGACTATCTGGAAAGGTAAGCTTTCTGATCTAGACACGGCAGTGTGGCCAGCCAAGTTCATTGAAGTAAACTGGCGAGCCGCACCATGTGTAATATTACACGAACCATTTGGAGTTACTTTTGTCCTCCTCATATACATATCTATATATATAAAAATCAATGCCACTTTTCGTTGTTAGTGAACTCCACCTAAACGGCTGAACTGATTTGAATGATTTTTTCTGTATGCGTTTGGGTAGGGCCCTCGATGGTTTAGATTCACAAATCAGCCCGGCAGATGGCGATGCAGTTGATATCTAGGCTATTATTCGAGCGAAGCCGGAGCGGGCCGCTAGTTTTTTATAAAATCCTTTCCAAATGTTTATGATAAAATTGTTTGCAGACGAGTGACTCCCTCCCCCGACGGCGCCCTCTGGTTCTCCAACGTGACCGACGAGGACGCCAACCCCAAGATGAAGTACATCTGCGTGGCCAACTCGCCCGCCTTGGACCACGAGGTGGTGCTGGCCGAGCATTACATTAAGGTGAGATTTTATGTGTTAGTCCACTTCCACTTATGATGAATATTTCATTTCGTACGTAACTAGAAAACTTTAAGTTCTCGTAATACTAAGTTTAGTTTTCTCAGGAAGAATAAAAAAACGACTTCAATTTAAAATTAAAGGCACTCAACTAAATTGCATCGCATGATCTTTTAGCTTTTAGGCGAGTAAAATAGAGGTTTTGTGGTCAACTTTGCACTAAATTTTCGATCCAATTTTACACACTACTTATAAAGTCGCAAAATGCTGACAGATCCAGTTGGATCTTCAAGCGCCATCTTGAAAAAACTGTTTTAGCCGTTATCTCGGACACTATGCTCTCTATAGGTCAAGTTTAGCAGACTATTATTGTAGAAAATATTTTTTTGCGTCTTTTGCCACCAATGCAAATGATAGCAATGTAGAAAAATATCAAATATGAATTCTGTGCCCAGTAGCATGTTTTTTTCTATCAGATTGCTTGTTGCTCGAAAAAGGAACATCGTTTCGTGATTGGATCGGAAAATTAGTGCAAAGTTAGGTACATTCTATTATTACTGGCCTATTTGTGAAATCTACGAATACCTACGTCAAGATGGCCACCGCACAAAATGGCGGTACAACAAAATTTTCAAAACTCCCTCAATATGGATAGCAAATGAAAGGACTTGATTAGTAGAATACGTTTCACCTGAGTATTTTTTGTGGGAGCACAAATTTAAAATCGAAGATGGTAACAAATTTTCATTGATTTTAAACGCGACAAAGAGCTTGAACGTAACGATGTGTTCTAGGAGATGTTGAAAGACACCAAGCCGAACAACGGAGACTTGGTCCCCCAGTATCTGAGCAACGACATCATGGCCAAGGCTACTGACGTCACCATGATTTGGTGCATCTACGGAGGAACGTGAGTACAACCTACTTACAATGTATTTATACGCGTATTGTAGCGGTATAAGAGTCTTTGCAGAGTCCGCCTGGGGAAGTAGCACACCTTTGCCAGTTATTCTACCTCCAAGCAGTAATTGCAAACATCACTGCGTTCCGATTTGAACAGCAATGTTTCCAGAGAATTTACGCGTTTTAGAGATAAATCATAACAATCAAAATCAAACTGAAGTGCCAGTCACATCTGTCGCAGACTTGATAACTGACTGGTATGTACTGGAGATCGCGAATTGGTAAACGTAGTGTAGGGCGCCCTGAGACTAAATGGAGTGACGATGTAAGAAAGGCGGCTGGCGGTTGGAAACGTAAGACCGAGGATCGGGCTGTGTGGCGTATTATAGGAGAGGCTTATGTCCAGCAGTGGACGAATACAGGCTGATGATGATGAAGTAAAATTTCCTTTGATGGTATGTAAGTAATGAAGTAGTAATAAATTCTTAGGTACATTCTGTAATGACTTAGGTATTTGAACTAGGCGATATCGCACCTGCGTTATCTACTGGGTTAAACAAACCACGTATACTGTTCCGAAAGCGTCGCATTCTACTCTTTACGAACAAGTTATACCATGCGGCCAACCCACAGACATCTAAATTATATTATTTAGATTTCTATGGGCCAACCGTGCGCGGACATGACAAAATCAAAACTCAAGGCTGGGACCACGTCTGGGGCCAGCCTTATTATATTGAAAAAAAATGACTGTCATTTTTTTGTTTTTTTTTTTTAATAAAAGTAAAAACTTATACACACACAACAAAAGATTTTCTTCTAAAAAAACTGGTCAGTATGACCAGTCTATTAAATCATACAGTCGTTCAACGAAGCCGTCTAGACGGGGCAATCGCGCGGGGCGTGCGGGGTGAGACGCGGGAAGCGCGCTCCCGCCATTGCCAACATTGCAATGTTAGTATTTCGTGAGCGCGGTTCAGTTTTCGGTGTTAACTACCTGTGTCGGTTTTTACTACATTATCGGCGTTTCTTCCAAGATCAATGCCGATGTTGCTAAATATCTAAGCAAAAAAAATGAGATCAAAATCAAACCAAATATCATTTTAGTTGGGCAGTAGGGTAAGCTCTCGGACAACCCTATTTATTACGACTATTTCTATCTACTTGAACTTGCATATCTGCCCAATGAATCGGTCATACTTTACATAGCAATGTAAATAGGTATGTTGCACTATATTAATGTCCACAGTAATTACTAATTACACTGTTATCATTGAAGCTAACAATGCGAAATATTAAACGGTAACCGACTTCAAAAATGTAAGAGGTTCTCAATTTGGGTGTATTTTTGTGTGATAACTTAGCAACACCAGTGTTCTAAGCGAATTGGTCATGGAACCTATTACTGGGCGTATTTAGATAAAACTAGCGGCCCGTTCCGGCTTCGCTCGGACATAACCTAGACACTGTCTGCAGCGCCATCTGCCGGGCTTATTTGTGAATTTAAACCATCTTCGAATACACACACAAAAAAAACATTCAAATCGGTCCCGTCGTTTAGGAGTTCACTGTCAAATGATTAAATTACTTAAATGGCTATAAAAAAACAGAGGTTAGTGATAAAAGGGTAAAAATTTAGGGTTGTATGTATTTTTTAACGCCACAATATAAAAAAATAAAAACAAAAAAATGTTACCAAAAATTAAAAAAAAAATGTTTGGGGTGAACAACCCCTAACACTTAGGGGTTTGAAAAATAGCTAGTAGCCGATTCTCAGACCTACTGAATATGCATATAAAATTTGGTAAAAATCAGTAAAGTCGATTCGGAGGAGTAAGGAAACAAACACTGTGACACGAGAATTTTATATATAAGACTAGCGGCCCGTTCCGGCTTCGCTCGGATATAACCTAGACACTGTCTGCAGCGCCATCTGCCGGGCTTATTTGTGAATTTAAACCATCTTCGAATACACACACAAAAAAAAACATTAAAATTGGTCCCGTCATTTAGGAGTTCACTGTCAAATGATTAAATTACTATAATGGCTATAAAAAAAACAGGGGTTGGTGATAAAAGGGTAAAAATTTAGGGTTGTATGTATTTTTTAACGCCACATTATGAAAAAATAAAAACATTTTTTTTTAACAAAAATTAAAAAAAAAATGTTTGGGGTGAACAACTCCTAACACTTAGGGGTATGAAAAATAGCTAGTAGCCGATTCTCAGACCTACTGAATATGCATATAAAATTTGTTAAAAATCAGTAAAGCCGTTTCGGAGGAGTAAGGAAACAAACACTGTGACACGAGAATTTTATATATAAGATAATAACAAAAACAAATTTCAATTAATTCTGTCACGTGAAATCTAGAGGCGCGTTTTTCGAACTGAGAAAAACAAAAGACAACCAAATAAAATGCGAAGGAAATTTAAATTTGGAACAAAGTCTTGTTACACAACCAAAGAGTTTCCTAGACATTCGCTCTCGTAAGAGGTTCCATATGCCACCTCTTACGAGAGTGAATTCCATATGCCACGGCTCACAGATGTATCACATTTTATTTATACGGAAGTATTTTTTATATACAAACTAAAGCGACTGTCGTGCACAGTATCTACCTTAGATTAGCGCGTACAACAAAAAAGTTTTTTTTACGTGATAACGTCTTATAATTCGGTGAAGCCGGCTGCACGCCCGCAAAACATGACGTCATGTAACTTTACCGTTACCGTTAGTTCGTCGTCCGTGCCATGCGGACGAAGCTGAGCGCTGAGGGCGCCACCCGCCGTGTCGAGCGGTATCACTACTCGCGCTATCAGCGTACTGATTTCTTAAGACGTTGTCACGTTTAACTATAGTCAGTAAACCGACTTTACAGACAACCATTTTTTTTTTAATAAAGAATGACAATACAAGCAGGACATGTGCCTGATGGTAAGCAACATGCCTACCACATAACAGCACAGTGGCACGCAGCTATTGGAACATGAAGAGTCCAAATCATTACCTAGCACTGCACTGCGCTCGTCACCCAGAGATCTAAGTTGTTATATCTCTCAGCCCTGTAATTTCTCTGGAAACATTGCCCTTCAAACCGGAACACAGTAATGTTTGCACATTACTGCTTGGCGGTAGAATAAATGGCAAAGTTTCGGTTTTGGACCTTCAACACGCCCAAAAATTGAAAAATCACCTTTCTTTTTCCACTATTTCCAGTCCCCTCGCTCATCCAGACTGGTTCAAAGACGGCAAGGACGTGAACGGCAAGCCCTCCGACCGCATCACCCGTCACAACCGCACCTCCGGCCGTCGTCTCCTCATCAAGAGCACCGTCCTCGACGACGAAGGCACTTACAAATGCGTTGCCAACAATGAAGTCGGGAAACCACAGGAACATAGCATCAGGCTCACTGTAGTCAGTGAGTATACTTTTATTTTTATAGGTTTACGCTTGACTGCCGTCTCGACTCTGCTTTTAAGCGTAATACGGTCCACGATAAACAATAAATAATAATGAAATAAATATTGGTGGCCTCGTCACACCGTACCATATAAACCGAAGCACAGCACAAATACTTTTGTTTCTCACACAAATGTAAACACTGTGTCAGCGTGCTCACAAAAGAAATCGATTCACTCCCGATTTGAAGACGCTGAGATTGTAAAGATCGAGAAAAACCCACTCAGGCAATGCATTCCAAAGCCTAGACGTTCTTATCACAATAGTAGAGTCAAACCTCTTCGAATCTTGGAAATGTCAACCATGACATGATATTACTTTTGCCAGCAGTTCGACAGAAAAAAGCAAGGTGGTTTTAGATCATGCAGATCAGTTGCGCAGTCTCCGATGTGTATCCGATAAGGTAATCATTTTGCAGTGGTGTTCTAGCCTTTGCAGTCTTTTTAAAACAAAGGTGTCGTAAGCCTTTCGGCACGTTTTGGTCCTTTGTCACTTTACGTTGGAGAGAATCCGCTATAATTTAAACATAAGTATCGCAGATATTGCTACCAATCACAACACAAAAAAGCGGTGCTGCTGAATCGCGCAAGTGTTTTTTTTTTGCTAAACTAATTTCCATAAATAGGAACGTAAATGTCGGGTGTATGTTACACAGTTTTTAAAGATGAAGACGCATACAAAAATACGTCGCTGATAATAATGGGGTCAGCTAACTTCAGCAGCATAACATCATGTCAAGTTCTTCCTTCCTCTTTTGTAGAAGAGGATTATTTATTTATTTATTTATTTATTTATTAAATTTCAGTTGTCTTCTGTGCTTACAGTATACACCAAAGCGCACAAAAGACCAGAAAAAAAACTACAAAACCACTTAAGAATAAATTAAAAAATAAACATCATAGCTATACCTAATACGAAATATAAAAGAAATAAATTATTTAGAATAATCGTTAACATTCACAAATTATAATAATTGATAAATTATGATCAATATTTCAAAATTATGCAGTAATTACAATATGAACCATAAACTCAAATTAAATTATACATAATATTATTCAAACACATATATATATGAAAGTATTTATTATTAACGCGAAATTACGCAGTATTATCACATAGAAATTTGATAGTAACTCCAAAAAAGACGTTGAAGTTGTCAACAAATAAATCCAAATTTGGTGTATGAGCGAGTAGGTTGTTGAGCAGGGCTTGTGAGGTGGGAGCGAACAGAGCCGTGTCGGTGCGCGCGCGCGGCGCCTGAAACAGATTCCGCACGGCGCAGGCGCGAGACTGGCGCACACGGCCTGGGACTGACAGAGAACAGTGTGCCAATGTTTCCGGATCATCAATCCACCCGTTCAAGAGCCGGTAATAGTGAATCAATATTGCACACTTACGTCTCACCTCCAGCGTGTTAAAACCAACCATGCCGATGACAAACAGAGATGGGTAGAGAAACGGGTAATATCCGTATAGTTTCTTATATAGATAGCGGGCAAATTTTCGTTGAACTTTTTCCAACATAAGCTTATATTTACTTTCGTGCGGATCCCAAACGACAGAGTTGTATTCTAGCTTACTACGAACAAAAGAATAATATAAAACCAGAATAGCGTTCCTGTCACTAAACCTAGTCGTCTGCCGCATCACGAAACCGAGGGATTTAAAAGCTTTTTTACACAGGAGTTCTACATGTGTGTTGAATTTAAGCTCTACGTCCAAAGTGACTCCCAAGTCCACGATCTCAGTGACGCGCTCCAACAAGACATCTGCCACTCGATAGTCATAACGGATGGGATTCCGGGAACGAGTGAATGAGATCGTTTTACATTTGGAAAGGTTCAGATCCAAGTCATTATTCGCTCCCCAAAGAACCACACTATCGATATCATCCTGAAGCAACCCACAGTCATCCGTGTCGCCGATAGACAAATACAACTTTAGGTCATCGGCAAACATTTGACATCTTGCGGTCTTGACAACTCTTGGAAGGTCATTGATCATTATTGCGAATTGGGTCGGACCTAGGGTACTACCCTGACTTACACCGGAACAGGTCAAATAATGGTCGGACTGGAAACCAGACAACTGCACGTACTGAAACCGATTAGCAAAGTAACTGGCAAACAACTCCAACAGTTTTGGAGTGAATCCAATTGCTGCAAATTTTGCCAAGAGTACATCGTTATTTACGCGATCGAAGGCCTTTTTATAATCGAAATAAGCAGCATCCACCTGGCCTAAACGATCCATTTCCTTGATGGTGTAATCCACAAAGTTAATTTGGTTAGTCACCGTGGATTTACCCATTCTAAAGCCGTGCTGATTTTCCGACAATTGACTTTTTATCTGTTCAGTTATATATTTATTCAGAATAGATTCCAAAACTTTACCTGGGGCTGAGAGAACAGCAATGGGTCTATAGTTTTCAACTTTTTCTACTGAACCAGTCTTATGTATTGGAGTCACCCGGGAAATTTTCCAAATATCAGGGTAGGTTGATGTAGTAAGAACCAAATTAAAAATAAATAACAGTGGGGCTAAGAGTATTGACTCACAGTCTCTCAAAATGAATGACGGGATGCTATCAGGCCCGACAGACGAGTGTGGTTTTAAACGGCGAATAGCCACCGAGATGTCAGCCGGCGAAATGTGTCCCAGAGCAATTCGAGAAGAACAAAATGTACTTGCCGTTTGGTGCTCCGCGTCAGCCGCAGATAACTCGGGAGCTCGAGATAAGAATACGGAACTAAAGTAGTCGGCAAACGCGTTAGCTGCCTCTCGCCCGGTGACAGTCAGCCCATTATGCTCGAACTGGTCACACGATTGTCTAGAGCCCTGCTGCTCCTTCACGAATCTCCAGAAAGATCTCGGATCAGTTTTGATATTCGCCTCTGTTCGTCGAATATAATTACCGTGAGTGCGATCGATTAGTTCTTTAGCTCTCTGCCTATAAAATTTATACAACTCCCGATTAAATTCTAAATTTAAATATTTGTATTTTTTTAAGTGAAAATATTTATTTTCCAATGTTGTTATTATTTCTGACGTAAACCATGTCGGATATTGATATTTGTTGTAATATTTATTAGCCCTTTTTTTTGGTACACTCTGATCAAAACAATTGTACAGCTTATCGTAGAACAGTGCAACCGCGCGGTTTACATCAGAGGTTAAATAGACGTCGTCCCATTCAATGGAACTTAGTTCTTCATATAAGGTTAAAAAGTTCGCCTTACGGAAGCTCCAGTTCCGCGGCGAGTCCTCTGCGGGCGCGCGCGGCGCGGGCGCGACGCGGCGTTCCGCGCGCGCGCACCGCACGCTCACCTCCAGCGGCGGGTGGTGCGGGTCGATCCTAACTACGGGATCTACGTCTCCGCTGATTTTAATCCACTCATCACCCAAGTCGCTCAACACCAGATCTAATGTATTGTAATACTGATTACGGATATAATTATATTGTTTCAATTTGCAAAATTCTAACAAATATCTGTAATGCATCGTAACATTTTGACTGCAAGAGTTTAAGTTGAAATCACCCAATATTAAAACATTTCTTTTGTGATACTTAGACATGAGGTTTTCGATTACGGTAAACGTTTGTAAATACTTCGAGTCGACTGAATTTGGTGGAATGTACACAGCACAGCAAATTAGTTTTTTATATTTAAATGACACGGCAGCGATTAAAATCTCGACATCCTCATCGCAGCCGTCTACGTCTAAGATCTTCCTGACGGGGTAGGTCCCGCGCACGGCGAGCAGCACGCCGCCCCAGCCGGCGTCCACGACGCCGCCGCCGCGCCGCACGGTGCGGTCCCGGCGCAGCACGGTGAATCCGGCCGGGAATATTTCTGCGTCGCTAACACCGCTCACCAAAAACGTTTCGGTGAACACAAATATGTCGGCAGAAGAGAGCAGAATAGATTTTTTGCATTCGTCAAGCTTCGACCGCAAGCCTCTCACGTTCTGATAGAATATCAAATAATTCTTATAAGGTTTATTCTTACACCGCGGCTTGGTTGCGAAATCCACTCCTCCACGGCTTGATGTGGATGTCTTCCGGCCAGTTCTCGGGCTTCGTATATTCGTCCTTATGCTTAGCTGGAACGATCAACTTGAATGACGCATAGTTACCGCGCGATTTCAATGCCTCTGCAGAGCATTTATCACTAGGACAAATAGTACTCAGGTGAGCGGTGACTTGGTCGGCTGTAGTTTCCGGATGAACGAAGTACAAATGTAAATAAGATTTTCGCTCGGCAGCCGTTAATAAAGTACATAGCGCCGAACCCGGGGCGGCCGTGCCCCGAGTTACATTACTCGGAGGACGGCGAGAACGCCGACTCGCAACTTCGTCCCAGTCCGCATTATTATTGGTATTATCGTATGCGCCGCGCGCGTGAGTCACCGCCGGCCGCGCTGCAGGCCCGGCTAGCTTATGTCTGGATCTGTAGGTAAACTTCGGAGTCGAGATCCTGGGTTTTCAGGCCGTCCTAACTCCAACGTTCGCCTCCAGAGCTAATCTTCCTCCACAAATTACTCTCTTCTTTCTTCTTCTTATGAGCCTCGTTCTCGCTTCACATATCATCAGGCTTACCATGGTCAGTCAGTATACTTCTAACTTTATAGTTACCATGGCTGATACAGCGACCAATCACAAGCGGTATTTTAGGCGACAGTTAATCAAATGCTTTTTTTGGGTCTGACATACTGATAAGTTTTCTTTCCTTGCAGGCGCCCCGTTCATGGCTTTGAAACCAACTAAACGCGTGCTCCGCAAGACCGGCGAAGACGCCTACATCCCATGCAAGTTCATTGGGAAACCAGAACCGAGGTTAGTAGCAGTACGAAGTAGACATGGACGTATTTTTTTTATACTTCCATGGAAGTAGATCATGAATTCCGTACCGGTACATCCAAATAGGTTTTCCCATTAAGTACTTAACCAAAGTGCTTAATGATTTCAGCATTATATTGTACTTGCGTATCTTGCTATCGCGAGACAAAAGTAAAAAGTTCCCTTAGGTACTTACATTTTTTGAAGTGAAACCTTCGTTTGGCGCTTCTCACACAGATTTTTTCATAGGCTGTGAATGAAGGTCACGTTGTAAGTGAAAGAATCTTTCGGATGAACTCGGGACCGCCGAGTGTGCCAGAGCGAGAAAGAGAGTCAGCTGTTGCTGTCTGTCTGCTGTCACTTTTTCTTTTTAATTCATTTTTGGTGTTGGATACTAGCCCTTCAGCCTCATCTGTCACTACCGAATCGCTGTGTTTCCTATATTCGGTTTATAATTAATATTTTTTGATTTCTAAATATTATAATAATTCAATAGTTTATATTTCTTTTTTTTTACACACGTTTTTTTTAATTCAGAGTGACATACACCTTCAACGGCAAGCCTTTGACGACCAGTGACAGGCTGACCACCAACGCTGATGGTATCACGATCAAGAACGCACAGAAGGCTGACAATGGCTATTACGGCTGCCGCGCCGTCAACGACCACGGCGAACAATACGCTGAGAGCTTAGTCTACGTTAATTAAAGGAAATTGATCCTTACAAGCTAGTTAGCCTAGACACGAGAATGTTTGAAGACTAAATAGTTTAGTAACATAAGCAGTCTGAGGACTTTAGTAGTTTACGATGTTAATTTAAAGTAGTTTAGAAAAGTAATTTACTCTGTGCAATTTAACAACAAAGAACTTTTTTTTTTTAATTATCTGACTTGTCCTGCCCTTGTGAGGCTGAGGTATTACCAAAATTTTTTATAGCGTCTCGTGTCTAGTCGTTGTAGCATCTTCAACTTTATACTTTTAGAAAAATCACTAGTTACTAACTAAGCTATGCTCGGTACATCTCAAGAGTTTTACAATTTTATAACAAGTAGTGATGTCATTCAAAAAAATAGGTTTTTTATATGGCTGTGTACAATAAGTTTTTTTAGGATGTTAACAATATTTTTCACACAGAATTTATATTTATTTGATTACCAATAAAATATTTTTTACGAAATGTGTATTCTGATTTCATATGGTTATTACCTTCACGCTTTGAGGACTTACCATTAGTTGGCTTTAGCCTTCACGCCATCCTAATAAAGGCATCCTTATTAGGATGCCTTTGAACATCGAAAAAGATTTGTTGGTCGGGATCCGATATCCGTGGTCGGGACAAATTTTTTCGTCTTTTTTTAAAATTAAATTCTTCATTTAAGTAAAAATATCAACGCGAAAAGTAGGTTTAGAGTTACGAATGTATTGAATAATCTATACGAACAACAGACAAATTACACTATAGTACTTAAAATCACAGAGTTAAGTAACCTAAAATGAATATATGTTTACTTAAATTAATGCCAAGTAAGTGAATAGTAAGTTGTAATTTATTGCTAAAAGCTCACTATTACCATCTATTCTAATCACTACGTAGTTTTGAACTCTGAAGTAAGAATACTTCGGAAAACGACCCATAAAAATATAAATTTATTTAGAGGACTTTTATGATTTTTATTTCTTTGAAATGCTAAATATTTAACACAATTTGCAAATAAAGAGCTATAATATTATGATTCGTCAAAATTTTACGGCATCATGAAAAAAAAGGTTTTTTTAAACTTGGCTGTAAGGATTGGATTCCAAGTCTATTAAAGCCATAACAACAAAAAACTAGCGGAAGTAATGATTTCAAATGTCATGGGAAAAGTCATAACATAACCTCAAAAAACAAACAAAACAATCAGTACTGAAAATGTTTTGAAAGATTTGTTATTGCAGCAAAATAAACCAAATACATTCTAATTTGGCACAATGAGCCGCTTGAGGTACCTGTCACAAGTGTTCCAGCCCGTTATAACCATACCAAAAAACGCTAAAATTAAAAATACAGAGATAACTTGCAAAAGTCAAAAGGTTAGTATTTCAACTCAATTTTCTTATATTTAAATAGCATCACTAGCAGAGTCCCACTGTTTTCACCAGCTCAGTCATCATCATTATCTTGTTTTCGTTACTTTCCAGTGTTAAAAAGTAGCTTATATAAAGTATAATCTGTCTTCCAAGTTTCAACTCGATCCGTTTAGAGTTTACATGTTCCGACTTGATTGAGCAACAAACATCCAAACTTATGCGTTAATAATATTAGTAGAGCTTAGGTCCATTACAAATTTTTGTAGAAAAAGTATTAGTAAGTAAATCTGTTTGTGAAGTTATCTTTCTGTTTGTTTGTAGTCTGAGGCTTTGGCTTATTATTAAAATCGTACTAATATTGTAAATGTCAATGTTTGAATGGTTATTGTTCAACACTGCTAATACATGGACGTATAAAAAAAGTCGGACGTAGTCTCGCTAAAACAAAAACTGTGTCCATCGAGTCGGCCACATAATATGCACGTGTGCGCTGTCACATACAGGCTGACACGCACACATCAGTGAGTCATTACACGCGCTACATGTGTATATGTGTGCGTGTCAGCCTATCAGTGACAACCTGACAACGCACACGTGCAAATGTGGCCGACTCTAGTGACACAGTTTTTGTTTTAGCGAGACTCCGTCCGTATTTTTTATACGTCCATGTGCTAATAGTATAAATATCAATACTTATTATTACAATATATTGTGTTGAAATTTGAATTAGGTTATGGCCTGTAACAGCACATAGGCTACATTTTATCCCTGAAATGTGAACAATGCGGGTAAAACTGTGGAGGGCTGCAGTCTATACTAATATTATAAAGCTGAGGAGTAACAATTGCTTGAATACTAGGATCTCGGGAACTACCAGCCCGAATTGAAAGATTCTTTTTCTGTTGGATAGTCCCTTTATCAAGGAAGGATATTGGCTATATAACATTATGTTACTATCAACAGGTGCATGCGGTGCATGAAAGGAAAATGCAACAAAAACAGAAACAAAATATTTTTGAGAGCTTTTGTTCGCACGTTGACATGCGACGTCCGTGACAGTATCTGAACTAATACAACGGATTTTCGATAGGTGGCATAGAAATGCGTGTATGGTTCACCTAGTTATTAAAACAAACTCTTGAAGTTTATTAGTATTGCATCTCTATTTATACAGTTTCCATAATAAATATTATTATATTCTCCCGCTCCGACTTTACCTGGTGCAATGGATGACTATATCTATCCAGCATGGCAATGCAGCAACTGTTATGGGCATTTTCAATTCAATGGGCTACAGTTTTTTTTTAATAATAGGTGACGAGACGAGCTGGACATGTGCCTGATGGTAAGCAACATACCTGTCACATAACAGCACAGTCATATGCAGCTATTGGAACACGAAGAGTCCAAAACATTACCTTGTACTGCACTGTGCTCGTCACCCAGAGATCTAGGATGTTATTTCTCTAAACCCAGTAATTTCTCTGGAAACATTGCCCTTCAAACCGGAACACAGTAATGTTTGCACATTACTGCTTGGCGGTAGAATAACAGTTCCACTGATGCCTCAGAAGAGACCCAGCCTATTGAAGAGTGATGTCAGACCAATGTAAAATAATTTCAGCAGGTCATTGAGGTGGATTATGACCTTGAGACTCTCTGCTTGCGAAAGGGCCTCAAGTCCCAGCAGTGGGAACATTTAGTGGGCTACTTATGTTGATGACCACTTTATAATTTAATTTTAGTAAAATGTGTAATAATGATGATATGACAATTTTCAAAACATCCCATCCTTGGGATAGGTGCCAGCAAACAAGTTTAAATTACCCACACACACACACACACCACCGTACGGTTATTCTCATATACAGGCAAAGCACATTGCACATTACCGCCAAGCAATAATGTGCAAACATTACCGTGTTCCGGTTTGAAGGGCAATGATTCCAGAGAAATTACAGGGCTTAGAGACATAATATCTTAGATCTCTGGGTGACGAGCGCAGTGCAGTGCTAGGTAATGATTTGGACTATCATGTTTCAATAGCTGCATGTTACTGTGCTGTTATGTGGCAGGCATGTTGCTTACCATCAGGCACATGACCTGCTCGTCTCGTCACTCTATGCTATAAAAAAAAAAGCACCCCATTCATTTTTGCATCACAAAATAAAACCAAGCAAACATCTTTCAGCTACTTCTAGAATGCGGCCCGTTCATTTATGCGTCGAAAATTAAAGGCAAATAACTTCCAGCTGCTTCTAGAATGCGGCCTCATCCGTCCGACGAGCTCGGGTCTGTTCTCGGTGCTGCCGCTGGCGAGGAGGGCTCTCAACAAGCTGGAGCGGCTCGTGCGGGGGTGTGTGGAGCGAGCGGGGGGGCAGCAGGTAACTACACACATACAGACAGTGACAAGTTCATATAAGATGTTTAATCTCTATGCCCTGTAATTTTACTGAAAACTCGTACAACACGTGAGGAGAGAGACATTCTTGCAACATACGCAACGCTGACAAGCAGTGCCGGCATTAGGGTAGCGCGCGGTAGGGCGACAGCCCAGGGCGCCGGGTGTAAAGGGGCACCTGCGCCTACGGCTACGGCGCGATGCGCTAATGGTTTTTACATTTGGCTAAATTTAGTTGCTACTGTATCCAGTGAAGTGTAATGGCGTTCAGTAAGCTTCAGAAGCGATCGTTGCTTCTAACTATGTATTTAAAAATGTATAAGTATTATATTAGCTATCTGGCTTCCATAGTATACAAGCTTAGTTTGGGGTCAGATGGTGTTGTGTGTGAAATTTCCACCAATATTCTTATTTATTCATTTAACTTACCTCTAAACATGATTCTAAATTGTATTGACTAAATTTTAAATTTGTTTCTAAATTTGCTTTCAGAAGCAAATTTAGTGGCTGAATTCAGATTCGGCCACTAAATTTAGCCAAGTATAATAAGTCGGACCAGAACGACGGTATCATACGTAAGCTGTAACTTAACTGTACTAGTAACTTAACAAAATAAATTGAATTGTTTATTCTGCATATTACACTGCAAGCTTCGGCTGGTATAGTTGGGACAACGGTGCCTGCCGATCCGGAGACCCTTGGTTCAAATCCCACGCGCACCACTGTCTTCGAAGTTGCCTGCGTAATGCCGCTAACTTAAAACGTTGAAGAAAAACATCGTGAGGAAGCCGACATGTACCGAGAATCTTTCGAGGTCATGTGTCATCCACCAACCCGCACTGGGCCAGCACTACATATTATACTGGACTACATATTATATCATGGCCTTGACTCTCCTTGCGAAAGAAGGCCCCGAGTCCCAGCAGTGGGAAAGTTTAGTGATCTGCCTATGCTATGCTTAAAATTCCAGTATAATATGTATGACACAGTGTGGCTAGCCAGTTCTGGACGTCTACTCTAATTCAACGATAACGTAATTTCGAAATAAACTCGCGACTTTCCTACTCCGATTCTACTTTGATCCGTCGTTTCGTCCGTTTAAATGTTCTAAGCTTATTCTAATAAAATTAGAGTATGCTTAAACATTTAAACGTCAAACAATGTTCGGAAAGTCGCTAATTTATTTCGAAATTTTGTTTTTTGTTGAATTACAGTAGTCGGAAAAATTTGGACTAAAGATCAGCAGAACCAAAACAGAGTACCTTTTCTGTGATTTTGGTGGTTCTTCCAACCTTTTTCCTATGGCCTTAAATGACGTACCCTTACCACCATGTACGGATTTTAAGTACCTTGGGTCCCTCATCCAGAACGACGGCAATATCGATCGGGATGTCAAAAGCAGGATTAATGCGGCATGGATGAAATGGCGACAGGTCACAGCAACAACTTGTGATCCGCACATGCCACTTAAACTTAAGGGGCAAATCTACAAAGCGGTTATAAGACCTGTCGTCATGTATGGATCTGAATGTTGGGCAACCAAAGGTTCGGATGAAAGACGATTGCATGTAGCGGAGATGCGAATGCTGAGATGGATGTGTGGTGTGACGAGGGTAGATAGGATAAGGAATGAGTATATTAGGGGAAGCATGAAAGTAGCACCCGTGACAGAAAGGTTGAAAAGCTCCAGGTTATCGTGGTTTGGCCATGTTATGCGTAGGGATGAAGACCACATAACCCAAAGAGTTTTAAATATGAATGTTGATGGATGTTGTGGTAGAGGGCGACCAAAAAAAGTGTGGCTGGATTGTGTGAAAGAGGACATGAATAGGAAAGGAGTAAACTCAGATATGACAAATGATAGAGACAAATGGAAGAAACTTACATGTTGTACCGACCCCACATAAAGTGGGATAAGGGTAGGCGAATGAATGACAGTAGTCGTGCAGGACGTCTACTCTAATTCAACGAAAATATAATTTCGAAATAAACTCGCGACTTTCCTACTCCGATTCTACTTCGATCCGTCGTTTTGTCCGTTTAAATGATCTAAGCCTACTCTAACTAGAGTATGCTTAGAACATTTAAACGTCAAACAATGTTCGATTGGACGAAACGAAGTAGAACCGGAGTAGGAAAGTCGCCAATTTATTTCGAAATTTTGTTTTTGACGTGACAACGTCTTATAATTCGATGAAGCCGGCTGCACACACGAAAACACATGACGTCATGCGGCGAGGTAACGACGTCATGCGGCGTTACCTCGCTCCGAGGCGTTCCATTTAAGGCTTGGAGTTGAAGTTGTCACGTTCAACTATCGTCAGTAACTTTACAGACAACCGATTTTTGACGTGACAACGTCTTATAATTCGATGAAGCCGGCTGCACGCCCGCAAAACATGACGTTATGTGCCGTTAACGCCGTTACCTCGTTCTAAGGCGTAGTTGAAGTTGTCACGTTCAACTAACGTCAGTCGTTAACGTAAAGTCGTAACCCGACTTTACAGACAACCATTTTTTTGTTGAATTACAGTAGACGTCCTGTTGTCTCGAACTTGTCTTGACGCGTTACCTACCGCGCGTCCAGACAAAGAACAGATGAGTAATGCTGCATTTGGCTGTTCCCAGATATCTCTCCCAGCGCTGACGTCTTCTGCCCTTTGGGAGCAAAGCGGACGCTTAGATGGGGCTCCGGCAGAGTTGCTGAAATTAGACGATCGACATGGGAAGAAATACTTGTTAGCCCCGGTGAGTACAATGAAATACAGAATGAAAAATGCGTCAAAAAAAATTGGCAGTTGGAACTGCCGATAGAAGTGAAAACTAATTACTCAGAATTGGATAGCTCACTTTGGAAACTGCGCGGGTGAAACCGGTGGCCGTGGCATCTAGATCATCCGAGTTTACCCGAATATTGCTTTCATTTTCGAACGTGACGCTTGAGTTCAATTCACAGCCCACGGAAAATCTGTGAGTGGTGCGCCAAACGAAGTTTTCACTTCAATAAACTATTTTAATTAGTTCGTCAGTACGAATAATAAAACAACATGTCGTGTAAAAAAAGCCTATTGCCTAATGTGGCGCCTCGCGATTTTACCCCCGTGCTTTACCTACTACAGCAACTGCTTTGTTACAGCAACTGCTTTTGCAGTTGTTTTATCGCGGTAAAAAATGTCCTATGTCCTTTTCAATATTTTGTAAAAAATATATTCGGCTTTTATATCTAATGTATAGATTTTTTTGTCTTATTTGTCCCCTGTGACCCACCCTCCCTGACTCGCGCCTGTCTTTATAGCTACAGATATACTTCTACGCATGTCAGCATTTCCGTTCCCTTTCACGAAATCACTCCCATAAAAATCCAGTAACTGAGAGGAAACTTACGTTTGAAAAATAGCTGTTTTTTTTTGCCGTCTGTGACTTGTTTCTTTCTTTCTTTTTCATCATGGCATCCATTCGGTAATGCTACCGTAATTTCGCCAGCGTCTGGCTTGTTTCTCTCGCCTAGTAACGCTTCAATTTGTCCACAGACTCACGAAGAGGCCATAGCGGACTTGGTCGCTGACGTCGGGCCGCTGTCGTATAAAACGCTACCTCTTTTGTTGTATCAGGTAAGAAATTGGAATAAACTTAAATATGATGTGGCATGTGTTAACCACGTAAAAGATGTCAGTACGTTTGATAAATCGACTAGACATGCGTCCCGGCTACGACTGTGGTACATGATTTATAGCCTGTAGCACTCAGGTGCCACGTACTTATCGAACGGGGAAATAATTTTTGAATTAATGTAATAATGATGCAACTTTAAAAGATAGGCACATGCTGTCACGGACTTCAGCGCAACGAAAGTTCTCAAAAAGTAATATTTTTCCCCTAGGCTAGCCTTCTTCGATAAATGGACTATCCAACAGAAAAATAATCTTTCAATTCCGACCAGTAGTTCCCTAGATCCTAGCGTTCAAACAAACAAACTCTTCATCTTTGTAATATTAATATAGATGCTCGCACGAAAGAGTGTCACGTTCTGCCTGAATTGAGCGTGCGAGCGAGAGCGCGGCAGAACCGATAGAGAGGCACGATCAGCTAAACCGTTCGGCTTGTGACACATCTATCTCCCTTCCACTCTATCGGACGATGCGTACAGGCAGCATAATACAATGTAATGATAATTCAGTGATGTTAATAATTGAATTCATAGTGATAATTCAGTGATAATAATTCAATAGTTCTAGTTCTTATAAATAAAAAAGCACTTAAAAGTCATAAAAGTATGCAATCTATATTCCATATATTTAAACATACATCTATATTATTCTATATATATAAAACCGAAAGGTCAAGTCAAAGATCAAGGAATCTCAGAAACTACAAATGCTAGGAATCTGAAATTTTGCATGAAGGTTCCTTTTAGCAAGTAGGCGCTCGCTAAGACGGGGTTTTGCGAAATTCAACCCCTAAGAGGGTGAAACAAGGGATGGACGGTTGTATGAAAATTCTGTAATTTCCAAAGTCATAACCATGAAATCCACTGAATCGATATTAATGAAATTTTGTTAGTCATATAGACTAGATCCTAAAAAAAGATATGGGCCACTTTTATTATGAAAAAAAGGTTGAAGGGGTTGAAATGGGGGATAAAAGTTTATCTGGCAGTTCGTAATTGTTGGAGATTAATCTTTGTATGTGTAACTAGACCCGAAGCAATTAAATATTTGTTCTAGCAATTTTGTAATTTTAAACTGCACGAGAATGAAATAGGGGTTAAAAGGGGGGATGCAAGCTTAAAAATATGGAAGTTTGTCAATATGGAAGATAAAACCGTAAAATTTTGCAATTAGGCACTTGAAATCCACACTATCCTACTAATATTACAAATGTCAATATATGGATGTTTGAATATTTGGAAGTTTGTTGTTGAACGTGTGAACGGATCGGGCTGAAATTTGGAATATGTACAATTAGATCACTATTTGCGGCATCAATATCAACGGCGAATGCATCACTCAGCTTCGGTTTGCCGACGATATAGTCATTGTGGCGGAGTCGCTGGAGGACCTCGGTGCTATGCTCAGGGACCTCAGTAGAGTATCCCAACAGGTAGGTTTGAGGATGAATATGGACAAGACGAAGGTCATGTCAAATGTTCATGTCTCACCTGTACCGGTTATTGTTGGGAATACCACACTCGAAGTTGTTGACGAATACGTCTACCTGGGTCAAAAGATCCAATTAGGTAGATCCAACTTCGACAAAGAGGTCCAGCGAAGGATCCAACTCGGATGGGTAGCGTTCGGAAAACTTCGGCACATCTTTGAGTCCAAAATACCCCAATGCCTAAGGACAAAAGTCTTTAACCAGTGCGTGTTGCCAGTGATGGCTTATGGAACTGAGACGTGGTCCCTAACTGTGGGCCTCATAACAAAGCTCAATGTCACACAGCGAGCTATGGAAAGAGCTATGCTCGGAGTCTCTTTGCGCGACAAAATCCGTAATAAGGATATTCGCAAAAGAACGAAAGTGGCCGACATAGCTCAAAGAGTAAGCAAGCTGAAGTGGCAATGGGCAGGCCACATCGCTCGCAGAACTGACAACCGATGGGGAAGAAAGGTTCTCGAGTGGCGACCATGAACCGGAAGACGCAGTGTTGGACGGCCTCCCACTAGATGGACAGATGACCTCACAAAGGTCGCTGGAAACCGCTGGTTGCAGGTTGCGCGGGACCGTTCGTTGTGGAAATCTAGGGGGGAGGCCTATGTTCAGCAGTGGACGTCTTGCGGCTGATGATGATGATGACAATTAGATTGTAGTCTGGAAGAACACATGCTTTTTATCCCGGGAAAATAACGGGTACGGGTCTACGCGGGAGAAACCGCGGGCCGCTGCTAGCTGTGTTATAAATGTGAAACTAACACTGTAACACTGATTTTGATGAAATTGTATAAAAATGTTTTAATATAAGCTGATTTTAGTAAATGTAAATTTGAATGGGTGTACAAATACTGCCTCAGTTACATTAATAAATACCTATTCGCGCGGACGAAGTCGCGGGTAAAAGCTAGTTAACCATATAGGTATAGTTTCCCCTTAAATGGCCGTAATTTACTCTTTATTGGGCCATAATTTGCCCTTTTTACCCTAATTTCCCTTTGTTCAACAATGGGGCATAGGTTATAGCCCACCGTTGAGCAAAAGTCTCCCTCTCTGCGTCATCATAAAAAAGGGGGAAGCTCGAGAGAGTGCAGCTCTGCGACACATTATCTAAAATGTATCCCGTAGAAATATTTTCAGGCTAGCCAGTGTATTTCCGTACTATATTCCAGATAAGCAACAAGTACCGCGACGAACATCGTCCGAAGCACGGCCTACTCCGAGCCAGGGAGTTCTCCATGATGGATCTGTACGGAATCCACGGCAGCGTACAATGCGCCGAGCAGAGCTATGCCGCTGTCACTGAAGCTTATAGGAGACTGTTTGATATATTACAGCTGCCGGTATACAGAGGTACGTAGATTTGGAAAAAGAAATGGAGAAAAAAAAATGTTTTTGGCGGGAAAAGTGGCTTTTGGTTTTTTTTAACGGAAAATGTAGAATAAATAAAGAAAAACAAGAGTTAAAAAAATGGTTGTCTGTAAAGTCGGGTGTCAGTAACCCGACTTTACAGACAACCATTTTTTTAACTCTGTATTATAGTTGAACGTGACAACGTCTTAAGAAAATACTGATGGAATGGTAGCATTTTTCAAAAGAAAATTTTAATTTCATTTGTTTAATAGGTTTGTATGTATATAGAGAAGGATGTAATTGGAAATCACAATGAAATTAATCAAGTTAGATTTATTTGTACGCATAAATTCAAATATGACAATTTTTTTTCATTTTTTTGAGTCGGTTGAACGCTAAGAAATAATCACTTACCAATAAATCTGAACGGTAGCAATCTTAGTAAAAAATCCACTAAATTGGCAACACTATTGACTTGGTAAATTGCGAACTAGACTCCGCGTCATCACTGAAGTCCTTTGGCGAAATTATTGAACTAAGCCACTATAATATCATAGGTTTTATCTGTCATTGTGGAATACGACAGTGGCTCCTTTCGCTAACGGTCACGAGTGGTGGCGCGGAGTCTATACTCCGCGCCATCACTCGTTACCATAAGTTATTGGCGCCACTGACATATTCCACAACGATTAACGAAAGCCGCAGTTTAAAAACAACGAGTTTAATCATTTCGTCACAGGACTTCAGTGTTGGCGCGTACTTCTAACTAGGTAAAACATTCTGAAGCTTTTTGAAAAGCTGTTCAAAGCGCCATCTCTGGGTACATCATTGTACTAGCATAAGTTCTTAACTTCATATCGTCGCTTTTCTAAAACATGGACAGACTCCTTGAACGTAATACACATTTCACTCACTAGATGGTGCGAAAAGTAATAAGGCGAGGTAACGGTGGTAAATATTATCTATTCTATGGCGGTAACGTTACATGACGTCATGTTTTGCGGGCGTGCAGCCGGCTTCATCGAATTATAAGACGTTATCACGTCAAAAAATCGGCAGGAAAATAGGTTTATTAGAGCAATAAACATATTTGGTTCGACAAAAAGGTTACAACTATAAGTAACGTTTAGGGTATCTGATAAGTTTAATGAAAAATAGAGGAAATTGTGTCTTGAGAGTGACAAATGTTGGGTAAAAGAGGAAACTAAAAACGTTAAAATTAGATATTGAGTGCGGACTGCTACAGTAGCGAAGTCTTGAAACGGGTCAGATAATTTTGCCTACCGAGGGTCTTGGTAAGTGTTATGTTAGATAGTTCTCCATGATGGATCTGTACGGAATTCACGGCAGCGTACAATGCGCCGAGCAGAGCTATGCCGCTGTCACTGAAGCTTATAGGAGACTGTTTGATATATTACAGCTGTCGGTATATAGAGGTACGTAGATTTGAAAAAAAGGCAGAAAAACCTTTTTTTTAAACGGCAGAAAAAGTTGTACTGATTTGAAAAAAAAATATATAAAAAAAAACAACAAAAAATGGCGGGAAAGGTACAAATATTGTTTTTTTTTAATAAACGTGAATTTCCTTGCAATTAGGCATAATCATAATCCTTTATTTATAACCAACGTTACACGTCATACAAAAAAATCCTTGCACAGTTTTGGTATATGAAATTGTACCTTAATGTAGCATAAATATATTACACAACTTACATCAATAATAATTAATATAAATGTCACTAATTATTCACAATGAAAGATAATAATGAATGTCAATATAAAATTATTGTACGTTACCATACATTTCACGATAAAAAATAAAATAAAAAGGAAAATGTCACATAAATTAATATCTTAATGTCAATATCAAGAATTCAATTGTATAAATTGATCGTAGCTATAAAACGTCTGCTCGATAAGCCAACGTTTGAGTCGCGATTTAAAGCTGCCCATAGTGGGCGCAGAGGTGACCAGAGGTTTCCGGGAGTTTATTATAAACGGTAGGCTCCATCACATGAGTTGACCTGGCTGACTTCTCCAAAGTGCGACGCACTTCCATGAGCTTGCCCTTGCTACGAGTATCGCTGCAGAGTGTTTTATAAGAGGCATATTATGAGACCTGAAATCAAATTGTGACTTTTTCATTGCTATTATTTACAAGTTAGTTATAGAGTATTTATTTTATTGGTTGAATTGCTTTGTTCTTTAAAAGTTTCGATACAAAAAAAGGAATGTGTTTAATATAACAAATAAAAGGATTGTTTTATTATAATTTTCTTGACAAATGTGTTGATAAACGTCGTACGTCATAATTACCGTCCTCGGCTCTCTTAAGATCCTCGCCTAACGGTTCGGGTCTCAATGGCGGCTCAACTGTTACACACTTACCAACATTGCACACTTGTACCACAGTCTATTAAACCATACAGTCGTTCAATCGGGGCAAAACGGGGCAATCGTGCGGGGTGATACGCGGGAAGCGCGCTCCTGCATTGCCTACATTACAATTTTTTATTTTTTATTAATTACTACATTACAATGTTAGTATTGCAGGAGCGCGGCTCAGGGCTGACGTCTTCTGTTTTAAGAATAAACTAATTCTTACAAAATTTTGTTCACGACAACCCGTGTCTAGACATTATCGGCGTTTCTCCCAAGATCAAAGGCGATGAACTACTGGTAGTACCTATTTCTTTTATACTATGCTTCTACCATAATGTACTTAAATTCAATTCAACTTAATTTATTCGAACCATAAATTCATAAGAACACTTGGTAACGTCATTCACAAAAAGGCAAAGAATCCGTGTACATAATAAGATAAAATAACAATGTCAAAATGAATAAAACGGCTGTAAATGGGGCTCGTCAATTAAATGCAGCTGTAAAAAGGCTTTGAGCAAGACAAAAAAAAACAAATAAATAAATAAATATTTGTGGACAATTCACACACAACACCATCTGACCCCAAACTAAGCAAAGCTTGTGTGAAGGTGGCCAGATAGCTGATATAATACTTATATAGTTTTAAATACATACTTATTATACATAGAAACACCCAGACACAGTGCAAACATTTGAATTCATCACACAAATATTTGTACTGGGTGGGAATCGAACCCACGACCCTCGGCTTCGCAGGCAGAGCTACTACCAACTAAGCCACGAGGCCAGTCAGGCAGGCAATAACGCAGGCCTAAATTTTTTGGTTCATGATAGGCTGACACGCACACATATACACAAGTTTGCGCGTTTAATGACCTACTGATGTGTTTATGTGTGCGTGTCAGCCTGTATGTGACAGCGCACACGTGCATATTAATTGGCCGACTCTATGGACACAGTTTTGAAGTGAAAACTTCTTTAGCCGCGCCTAGACAGATTTTTTGTGGGGTGTAAATTCAGCAGGCCTACTACGAAGTCCGATAAACGATATATCGGCCGAACTTATGGACTTTTCCTACTTCGAAAGACAATCTGTCGGTTGATAGGATCGGCCGTTTCGTTCGATTCGACCCTCATCCGACCTAAGTCTATAACTTCCGACCGAGATATATCGATCCGACTGTTTTTCGTGGTAGGCTACAACCCGATTCAGCTGTCAGTCGGATCCGATCATTCGGTGTTTGTTTTCGTAGTAGACCTGCAGTTCTAGCGTCACGCTCGGCTATGATAAGAAATCTTCGGGTAAACTCGGGACCTTGGCGATTGGGCATCTCGAAATGTTTCAGCCAATGGGAAATGCAGAAAGGGCGTGGCCTGGCATGGCATGGCAATCTTGAAATGCGTGAGCCAATGAGAAATGTTGACGCATTTCTAGATGGCCATGCCATGATAGCGAGGCGACGCCCTCCGGTTACACCCGTGTAGTTTCCAAAGTAAGCTATCAAATTCTGAGTTATAAGTTTTCACTTCTATCGGCAGTTCCTGTGACTGCCAATTTTTTTCTTTTAGCGAGACTACGTACGACTTTTTTATACGTCCATGTACATATTATATATGTATATTTATTATTTTTTATTTCATTGCAGTGGAAGCCCCGACAGGCGAGATGGGCGGTTCTCTGTCTCACGAGTGGCAGGTACCGGCTAGCGCGGGGGAGGACGCACTGTCAGTATGTCTGTCCTGCTCGCGCGCGCAGCTGACAGAGCGAGACAGGTGCACGTGCGGTGGCGAAGTTGATACTAGGAGCAGTATTGAAGTAAGCTTTCAGAAGATCTTTGACGTGAATATGTTTTTAAAATTGACGTAAGGAGGCAAGTAAAAAAAATTGGCAGTCATAGGAACTGCCGATAAAAGTGAAAACTTATAACTCAGAATTTGATAGCTTACTTTGGAAACTACACGGGTGTACCGGAAGGCGTGGCCTGACCATGATGGCATGGCCATCTAGAAATGCGTTAGCATTTCCCATTGGCTCACGCATTTCTAGATGGTCATGCCGTGATGGTTAGGCCACGCCCTTTCAGCATTTCCCATTGGCTGACGCATTTCTAGATGGCCAATGACCGTGGCCCCGAGTTTACCCGAAGATTTCTTATCATACCCGAGCGTGACGCTAGAATTCAATTCACACCCCACGAAAAATCTGTCTATAAGCGCACCAGCGCGCCAAAAGAAGTTTTCACTTCAAAATACTTGGGAGGTGTCAAGGGTCATTCTGATGGAACGAAGTTGTACAAAATATTGCAACTCTTTACTGTTTCTGTTGCCCTGGTACTGGTACCTAGGGGCAAACGCAACTGTTTTAAAATGTTTCTGTTGTCCTGGTATCTGGAGATAAACGCTGGGCTGTTGGAGGTAGGTAATCGAAACTCTTTACTGTTTATGTTGTCCTGGTACCTACCTGGCCGTTTTTACCGAGTTTACCCGAAGATTTCATATCCGATCCGATCCATTATCATATCCAAGCGTGACGATTGATGAATCCATTTCACAGCCCACGAAAATTCTGTCTATAGCGCGCCTAAAGAAGTTTTCACTTCAAAAATTGTCAGTTATAGGGACTGCCGATAGAAGTGAAAACTTATAACTCTGAATTTGATAGCTTACAGTGGAAATAAACTCGCGACTTTCCTACTCCGGTTCTACTTCGATCCGTCGTTTCGTCCGTAGTATAAAGAATTATTTATCCGACGTTTCGTCGTTCAAATAATAATTATAGTAGATCCAACCGTTTATTTTCTTTTTGACAGCACCAATAGAACGTAACTGCGCCATGTTACGCAAAAGTTCACTTTTAAATGCGAGGTTTTACAAATATGACAACTGCTTAAATTTGCTCCTTGATCCCGTATAATAATCATCTTTGACAAATTGAGTCCATAGGTGCAGTAGTTATTTTATAAATTACATAAAACAACAAACGTTTTTACGGGATCAAGGAGCAAATTTAAGCATTTGACATATTTTTAAAACCTCGCCTCGCCTACTCTATAGTAGATACGGTTGGATCTACTATAGAGTAGGCTTCGAACATTTAAACTTCAAACAATGTTCGATCGGACGAAACGAAGTAGAACCGGAGTAGGTAGGTCGCGAGTTTGATTTCGAAATTGCATTTTTCGCAGAAAGAGAATAGACGTCCTCTTGTTCTTGTTTATTTTTCGCCAGACGCTACCTGCATGCTCGGGAATGACAAGAAATCTTCGGGTAAACTCAGGACCATGGCCATTGACCATATAGAAATGCGTCAGCATGATCATGGCCACGCCCTCCGGTTTCACCTGCGTAGTTTTCAAACTAAGCTATCAAATTCAAAGTTTTCACTTCTATCGGCAGTTCCTATGACTGCCAATTTTTTATTTTTTTTATTTCAGGTGGGGCACACCTTTATACTGGGAACGAAGTATTCGGAAGCTCTGAAAGCGAACTTTATCAACCAAGACGGGAAGCCACAACCGGCCATCATGTCCTGTTATGGCATCGGGATCACCAGGTATTTTTATTTTTGAAGTGAAAACTTCTTTAGGCGCGCCTAGACAGATTTTTCGTGGGCTGTGAATTGAATTCTACCGTCACGCTCGGGTATGATAAGAAATCTTCGGGTAAACTCGGGACCCTGGCTATTGGACGTCTAGAAATACGTCAGCCAATGGGAAATGCTGATAGGGCGTGGCCAGGCCATCTAGAAACGCATGAGGCAATGGGAAATCTTGACGCATTTCTAGATGGCCATGCCATGATGGCGAGGCCACGCCCTCCGGTTACACCCGTGTAGTTTCCAAGGTAAGCTATCAAATTCTGAGTTATAAGTTTTCACTTCTATCGGCAGTTCCTATGACTGCCAATTTTTTTAATACAATATAGAGTAACGAGACGAGCAGATAATGTGCCTGATGGTAAGCAACATGCCTGCCACATAACTGCACAGTGACACGCAGCTATTGAAACATTAAGAATCTAAATCATTACCTAGCACTGAACTATGCTTGTCTCCCAGAGATGTAAAATGTTTTATCTGCCCTGTAATTTCACTGGAAACATTGCCCTTCAAACTGGAACGCAGTAATGTTTGCATACTACTGCTTGGCGGTAGAATAACTGGCACAGTTGTGGTACTTCCACAGGCGGACTCTGTCAGGAGTCCACTACAAAAAATATATAATTTTATTTTTAAATTTATGGCGTCAGCCAATGGGAAATGCTGAAAGGGCGTGGCCTGGCCATCATGGCATGGCCATCTAGAAACGCATCAGCCAATGGGAAATGCTGACGCATTTCTAGATGGCCATGCCACGATGGCGAGGCCACGCCCTCCGGTTACACCCGTGTAGTTTCCAAGGTATGCTATCAAATTCTGAGTTTTAAGTTTTCACTTCTATCGGCAGTTCCTATTTACTACATTATATATTTATTATATAGACTGCCAATTTTTTTAAAATAATTTAATACATAAATAGGAGAAATATTAACTTCTTGCGTCCGTACATAACACACACATTCACACATTTCTTTTGTAATGTAGATTGTATTCCGCAGATTGTTAGCAGCCGCTTTGGAAGCGCAGTCCACCGACAAAGCTCTCCGCTGGCCTAAAGCGATAGCTCCCTACAGCACCATCGTTATTGGACCTAAAGTAAGTTTCTAGCTAGTCTATAGTATATTTCTATACGTCTCTCAACTCTCAATAATGCCCCATGATAGATACATTGAAAAGCTGTTGTCTACGCGTAAAAATCTATTTCTCAAATCAAGTAATCCTTTCTCCCCTTAAATAAATAGTACCTACTCAAAGTAAGTTAGTCTATTTTATCTATTCTAATATTATAAAACTGAAGACGGTGAAGAGGTTTGTTTGAACGCTAGGATCTCGGGAAATACTGGTCCGAATGGCAAGATACGAATTGTAGTGTACATTGTACATTTTTTTCACACATTTTTGGACGTGATAACGTCTTATAATTCGATGAAGCCGGCTGCACGCCCGCAAAACATGACGTCATGTAACGTTACCGTGTTACTTCACCTTATTACTTTTCGCACCATCTAGTGAGTGAAATGTGTATTACGTTCAAGGAGTCTGTCCATGTTTTAGAAAAGCGACGATATGAAGTTAAGAACTTGTGCTAGTACTTTGAACAGCTTTTCAAAAAGCTTCAGAATGTTTTACCTAGATGGCGCTTAACACAAAAATTCCATCAGTATTTTCTTAAGACGTTGTCACGTTAAACTATCGTCAGTAAACCGACTTTACAGACAACCATTTTTTTTTTACCTTTTATAGGCTTACACTTGACCGCCATCTCGCCTGATGTTAAGCGATGTTGCGGTCTACGATGGAGCGTGTTTACCTAGAAAAGAACCGATTCACTCTCGATTTGAAGACACAAAGCTTGTAACCATCGGGGAAAACCCACTCGGGCAACGTGTTCCACAGCCTAGACGTTCTTATCACAAAAGTAGAGTCAAATCTCTTTGTTCTTGTCTTTGGAACATCAACCATGAAACGATGTCGCTTTTTCGAGCTACGAGCAATCCGATAGAAAAAAGGGCAATGTGTTATTAGATCATGCAAATCAGTCGCACACTCTCCGAAGTGTATCCAATAAAAACCCGATAGACCAGCAATTTTTCGGCGATGTTCAAGACTTTGAAGTCTTTTTCAGACAACTTCTTTCTTTTTTCAAGAACAAGAGTGTCGTTGCTTATGAGCCTTTTGGCACGTCTCTCGATGGATTCCAGAGCTTCCAGCTGATACTTAGCCGACCGATTTTGCCACTTTGGAAGAGTCTCTGGCGCAAACTAATCAGTTTACAAAAAAAAAATTGAAACCTCATTATCATTTTTAAAGACCTATCCATAGATACCACACAGTAGGCAAGGTCTTGATGAAAATAAAAAATCTTTTTGAAGATTTTTTTTTAGATTAAAAAAGAGTTTCATTTCTATGTATGGGACACCCCAAAATTTATTGTTTTTTTTCGGTTTTTGTGTGAAAATCTTAATGCGCTTCACAGAATACATCTACCTACTTACCAAGTGTCAACAGTATAGTTCTTATAGTTTCGGAAAAAAGGTGGCTGTGGCATACGGGCGGACAGACTGACATGTCGAATCTGTAAGGGTCTCGTTTTTGCCATTTGGTTACGGAACCCTAAAAAATAGATAGATAGGAACACTTTATTGTGACACAAACAAATAAAAATATTACACAGAAATACTTATTAACTAGTGCCAAAAATATTGTCTTTTTTAAACAAATATTTCAACAGTAACTATCATAATCTATAACAGGAAGGTTCCAAGGAGTGGTCGTCCCACGGCCCGGACAGGATCGAGGCGGTAGCACGCGTGACGTCATCGCACGGTGACGTCATCGTCGACGATCGACACGGCCTCACCATCGGGAAGCGACTCATGATGGCCGACAGGTAAAAAAACAACAAAAACAGATAGATAGACTCTTTATTATAACAGAAAAAGAATAATGGAATGGAGAAAAAAAATTGGCAGTCACAGGAACTGCCGATAGAAGTGAAAACTTATTACGCAGAATTTGATAGCTTACCTTGGAAACTACACGGGTGTAACCGGAGGGCATGGCCTCGCCATCTTGGCATGGCCATCTAGAAATGCGTCAGCATTTCCCATTGGCTGATGCGTTTCTAGATGGCCATGCCATGATGGCCTGTCCACGCCCTTTCAGCATTTCCCATTGGCTGACGTATTTCTTGATACCCAATAGCCATGGTCCCGAGTTTACCCGAAGCTTTCTTATCATACCCAAGCGTGACGAATGAATTCAATTCACAGCCCACGAAAAATCTGTCCAGGTGCGCCATAAGCACAGACCAGGTAGAGAGATACTCTCAGACAGACATGTCGGGAACTAGGAACATTGGTCTATGGTTACTAGACTAAATTCACTTTATCTGTGCTGAAAATGATACGCCGCCATTTTTTTTATTTTTTTTAATTAAACAAACTGCATCAACACAAAGATCTAATTTGCCAACTCGTGCATACGCGCCAGTAGGTAGGTATACATCATACATTATTTAATTTTTTACGCCTAAAAGGAACCAGTTTCTATAAGAAAAATATAGCGCAAATTGGCTTGATACATTTATTTCTTCTTGAACAATTTATTTCAAAAATGTTTTGAGCCGTAGGTACTAATAAACTTTCTGTTATTTAATTTTAACTACGATAGTGCGAGTCCAATGTTAGAGTCAGAACTCATCTTGATTAAGTTCCGCAACAGTTTTTTAGCTAAAGAATCACCACTTCACAGGATATAAGTAATATTTGGAGTGTTTTTCTTTCCAATGTGGAAACGTATGTAACAGACGTATTTTCCGAAGTAACTGCAGCCTGGTACAATACACTTGTTATAAATCTTAGGTAAGGTGCGAAAAGAACATTTGCACCTAATAAAGAACAAAAATACACGAAAATGTAAACATGTAAACAATAATAATTATTTTTATCAACACACAATGACAACGTCATATTCACCATAGATAAATACTATAATTTTAAAAGTATACCAATAGTGTCAAAGAGATGCCCGATAATGTGATAATTTTATCGTAATATCGAAACTAAGTCAAATATCGATCGATCGATTACAAAATTTGGGCTATGAGATAGGTTCCACATTTTGAATTGTCTCTCTGTGTGTGGGTTATTATTTATTTATTTTGTATGCTGTAAAAAGTTTAAATTTTGCTTTTGACCTATGTGTAAATACTGTTTATTACTCAGTGAATGAAATTATTCCATAAAAAACATTGAATCACTTGGCCAATTTTCTTTCATGCAGTCCTTACTAACCTTTGATCTCTGTGATTTTGTTTGAGCATGGTTCAAAAAAAAATAGCAGTCATAGGAACTGCCGATAGTAGTGAAAACGTATAACTCAGAATTTGATAGCTTACTTTGTACACTACGCGGGTGAAATCTGAAGGCGTCACTATGATCATGGTCATCTAGAAATCCTGACGCATATCTAGATGGCCAGTGGGAAATGCTAACGCATTTCTAGTAATGGTAGGACTCTTAGTAGAGTCCGCCTGGGGAGTACCACACTTTTACCAGTTATTCTACCGCCAAGTAGTAATGTGCAAACCTTACTGTGTTCCGGTTTGAAGGGCAATGTTTCCAGATAAATTACAGGGCTTAGAGATATAGCATCGTAGATCTCTGGGTGACGAGCGCAGTGCAGTGCTAAGTAATGATTTGGACTCTTCATGTTCCAATAGCTGCGTGTCACTGTGCTGTTATGTGGCAAGTATGTTGCTGTTCATGTGTGTGTACCATCAGGCACATGTCCTGCTCGTCTCTTCACTCTTTATTTTTAAAAAAAACATGGCCAGTGGCCATGGTCCCGAGTTTAGCCGAACATTTTTTTATCATTTGCGAGCGTGACGTTAGAATTCAATTCAAAAAGAAAGCCCACGAAAAATCTGTCTGTGGTGAGCCAAAAGTTTTCATATAAAAAATGACGACAAAAACACGGTTGAAGACAATGTGACAAAGGAGACGGCTCATTTCTGCCCCAAGTCGTTTCAAGTTTAGGTACTTAATTAGCCCCGGAGACCTAAACAAGTTATTTAATTAAAATAACATATAATTAAATAATTCAAACTGTACATTCAATACTAACCTGCCAAGCGGGGATTGCAAATTGGTGATTAAAAAGTACCTTAATGACTATGTATAAGTAATTTTGTATCACTCGGCGGTTACTAGTGAAGACGTGTTGCAAATTGTCACCAAGTAATTATTTATTTCCGTGTAAACAAATAACCATAGAAGTTTGGAAATCCTTATAATTTATCATAAATCAAGTTCTAAAAGTGATTAATGTGTTTCTACAATTAAAAACGTACGTACAAAGTGTTACATTATTGAATGCAATTGAAGAAACAAAGAGTTTGTTTCTGAAGTGCCCACATATTTTTAGAGTACATTGTGTCATTCACGACGTGTACAGATATTACCCTCCTTGTAAAGAACTAAACGTACGATACTGGTTGTAAAATTCGACGCATCTCGCAGCGATCGAGTGGCGCAAAGTGGGAGGCGACGCTTTGCGAAACCGAGGTACCGAGATCGAGTCTGAATTGGGATATTAGTTTTTGCAGTCAAATTTTTCTTCAGAGAATTCTGCTATGTTGTTGCTTTAATTCAGCAATCCTTGTAACGATCAAATAGCTCAATTGGAGAAGTTCAGCTTGGCCATTTCGGGTGACCCGGTTCGAACCTGACTGTGCACCGTTGTTTTTGTATTCGACATTTGTTTTAACACAGCTTGAGAGCATAAATAATTGAGTATAACTTAGCTAGATATAGTTAACAAGAAGAATAAAACATGGACACAAGTTTGAACAAATCTGCATCTGATTCAGAAATTCATATGGCGGGAATCTCGAGTTCTAAAACTCCACCGAATTTTGTATCTAAACGTGTAAAACGAACCAGAGAAGACATGGACGATTCAATTACTATGCAATTATCCGAACTTAAAAACGAAATCAAGAGAATGATTGCCCAACAGGGAACAGAAATAAAGCAAGTAGCTGCCACTTTAAAAACAATTCAAAATTCAAATCTTGCCATTGAGAAATCAATAGAATACCTTACTGCACAAAATGATGAGTTTGGAAAGCGGCTCCAATATCTAGAGACACAGACCAGAGAGGACAAAAAGCACTTTTCAAATTGTATCACAATACTGGAAGATAAAATCGAGGAATTACAGATGGGAAGTCGCAAAGCCAATTTTGAAATAAAAAACGTTCCAAAAAAGAATTCCGAAACCAAAGATGATCTCGTTGAAATGGTTTTATGTCTCTCCAAAAATATCGAATATAAAATGAATGAGACGGATATAAAAGACATTTATAGAGTTCGTTCGAAGAAGGCTGATAAACAAAATACGCCCATCGTTGTGGAAACTGGCTCTGCAATCCTGAAGACTAATTTTCTCAAGCGCGTTAAATCTTTCCAGAGAAACAAGACTGAAATCCGCTGTAAACATTTAGGCTTCAAAACTCAGGAAGAAACCCCAGTTTTTCTGGGAGAACACTTGACCCTGAAGGGATCTCGGCTTCATTTTCTCGCAAGAGACCTAGCTAAATCAAAAACTTACAAATTTTGCTGGACTGCATACGGAAAAGTTTATGTCAGAAAGGATGAAAACTCGCCAATTATCAGAATTAGTAATGAAGAACAAGTACATCAACTGTTACTAAAACAATGACTGTTTGCCAGGAATCAGGAGATATCGGCTTATACAAGTAGTTATGTAAAAAATATGCAAATGTGTTTCTATGTAAATTGTATCTTTACTTACACTCATTTACTCACCTCACATATCTCACACGCTTACCTAATACCTAACACACATACTTTGATTACCAAACTTACACTTACAAATAACGTAATACAAAAATACGTGATTCTGGATCATGGTGCAAAGATTCTACTAATGTCTTTATTTCATATTGAACTAGTGCTTACAATTGAGGACGCTTGCTTAGAAAATCCAGCTAAATTCTTAATTATATTCAATTATGGGTGATATCGTGCAAACTATTCAAGAATTGGACAAAATTGAAGTTGCGCGAAGTGTTGAATGTGACGGTTTAAATCTCCACAAAATAGTTAGTGTTAATAGTGATAGTGATCTGACAGTAATTTCTCAGAATATTCGTAGTATATACAAGAATTTTGATGATTTAACAGTTATGTTGGCGAACTTTAAATTTCAAACTGATGTAGTAGTACTAACAGAGTGTTGGCTAAATAATGATAAACCAGTACCCCAACTGAATAATTACTGTACTTATACCACTTCTTCTCAATTAAATCAAAACGATGGGGTTACTGTTTATATTAAAGAAAATTTGAAACATAAAGTAAAAGAAATTAAATTAGCTCAGGCGTCTTGTCTACAACTAGAAATACTAAATAACAAAATATTGTGCATTTATCGATCTCCGTCAAATAAAGATATAAATAGCTTCATTGATTCACTAGGTGATCATCTTGAAACTCTAAACTCGTCTAAGAACATTATTCTTACTGGTGACATAAATATTAACATTTGTACGAAAGATACTGAAACTTCACAGGAATTTGGAAATCGATTAAATTATCTCAATGTGCTTGCAACGTATGGTCTACTTCCAGGACATATTTTGCCAACTAGAGAAAAGTCTTGCTTGGATCATGTAATGCTCAAAATTGACAAAAAAGTTGTTTCGGCATTGATTGCCATTTTGCATACTTCTGTCACTGATCATTTCACTACTTTTCTTGTTCTATCAAAAATTAAAATTAGTCCCTATGTAAATAAATCCAGAAGCACAGTAAATTTTGAAGGAGCGTTAAAATATTTAAAGGATCAAAATCTGATAGATTTACTCAATTGTCGCGATCCAAATTTACTAACAGAACAATTAATAAATAAGTTGACCAAATCCATAACATTAAATACTCATGTAACATCTATTTCAAATAGTAGGCGTGTACTTAAACCGTGGATTACTAAAGGTGTTCTGAGATGTATAAAAAATAGAAATAAGATGCAAAGAGATTGCAGTAAAGATCCTCACAATAAAGTACTTAAAATAACATATAAAAGATACAGGAATTACTGTAATAATCTAATTAAAAAACTTAAAAGAAATTATGAAAGAGAATTGCTTGCTGATTCTATTAATGACAGTAAGACGTTGTGGAAAAATATTAAAAACATAACCTATTCCAATAAAAATACAAACCCTAATATGGAATTATTACATACTAAGCCTTGTGCAACTGAATCAGTTGACCATGCTAATGAATACTTCGCTGATATAGGACGACAACTTGCCCAGCTAATCCCATCTCTCCCAGATGATGCGCTGTCTACTTCAGATGAACAACCGACACAGCTCAATAGTATGGTTATTTTGGATGCAGACACTGAAGAAGTGGATAAAATACTAACCAATCTTAAAACTGGAAGCGCTCCGGGGTGCGACGGTATTTCGACAAGATATTTAAAATACATAAGATCTGACATCGTACCTATTATAACTCATCTCGCTAACCTATGCTTTGAAAACGGAATTTTCCCCAAACTTCTCAAACAATCAATAATAACGCCAGTTCATAAGGGTGGGAACAGAGACAGTGTTGACAATTATAGGCCCATATCTGTTTTGCCCGCTATTTCAAAAATATTGGAAAGGTTAATAAATGACCGACTTCTCAGATATTTAAATAAATTTGAAGCACTATCACCTTTTCAGTTCGGTTTCCGAAGAGGTTACTCTACTGAAGATGCAGTTATTTCCCTTACCTCTCTGGTCACAGAACAACTAGATAAGGGTAAAAAGTGTGCATCAGTATTTCTAGACCTTAAAAAAGCTTTCGACACTGTTTCTGTCCCAATCCTGTTGAACAAGTTGGAAAAAGTAGGAATAAGAGGAACCCCGCTGAATTTATTTCAGAGCTATCTCTCAGAGAGGACACAAAGAGTTAAAGTTGGAGATTATGTCAGTAGTGAGAAAGTGGTATCATTTGGCGTGCCACAGGGGAGTGTGTTGGGTCCATCGCTCTTTTTGATTTATATTAATGATCTCTGCAACATGAAACTTGAAAATGCACAAGTGTTTTCCTACGCCGATGACACTGCTATTGTTTTCTCTGGGAACTCCTGGGATGAAGTCCGTAGATATAGTGAGGCAGGGATTTCAAGGATTGCTATGTGGCTAAATAAAAACTTACTTACGCTAAATACAGCCAAGACGAACTATATTTGCTTTAGCATTTACAATCACACTCAGCCTAAAAACTTTTGTATTAAAGTTCACACATGCTCTAATCACATAAGCTGTGACTGCCCCAGCATAAACAAGGTCACCCAAACGAAATATTTAGGCATAATAATTGACCAAAAATTAACATGGTACCCACATCTTGAACAAGTCATTGGCAGAATTAGGAAGTTAAAGTGGATTTTTAAATCACTAAGACACGTTGTGCCCAGATGCACCGGCCAGAGTCTGGACTCTCCTAATAATCTTCTTAATAAAATATATGTTGCTTTGGTTCAGTCTATTTTAATATACTGCATTCCTGTTTGGGGGGGTGCAGCCAAAACCAAGTTTATGGAAGTGGAACGTGCCCAACGAGCATTGTTAAAAATAATGTATTTTAAAAAATTAAGCTACTCCACTGATATCCTTTATAGTTTTTCTGGTTTATTAACAGTAAGAAAATTATACGTCTTACATATAGTACTAAAAAAACATAAAACTTTGCCCTGCATCAAAGAAATTAAGAAAAAAAGAAATAAAAATACGGTGGCGCATGTGCCCCACTCTAAAACAAACTTTGCAAGTGTACAGTACAGTCGTCGGTGTGCACAACTGTATAATAAATTAAATAAATATCTTGACATTTATTCTAAAACCTACCATGAATGTAAACAATCTTTAACAAACTGGATTAAAAGTCTTAGCTACGACGAAACGGAATCACTCCTTCAAGGAGTGAACTTCTGACAGATTCTCCGTCTTATCCTAGGTCTCCGTGGATATCCTACTCATCGATACCACATGCAAAAGTAGCATACACTCTCTCACATAAACAAACATACACATTACACACACACCCTCTCTCTCACACACACACACACACACACACACACACACACACACAACATAAACACCTGTTAACATCTCAACATGTTCATTTAATTTGTTTTTATGTATTTTTTTCCATTTTTGTATAACCATAACAATAAGGCTACTCATATGTTTGTTATTGTAGTGATTAGCGGAGCCTCCTACTACAGGTATACCCATGCTTAAAAGGAGACTCCATATTACTTGTTTCTTAAGAGTAGTTTCTAGAAGAAATAAATATTTTGATTTTGATTTTGATTTTGATTTTTGATTAAGGTACTGTAGTTCCATAAAACCAAACTAGATGGCGTTGTACGGCGTTAAAACACGCTAGCGAAGTTTATGTGAATTTAAATAAGCCTGTTAAGGTTTAGTTCGTGTTATGTATTCGGGTCAATAGCCAATTGACTCAATACCCAATAAATAAGTACTACGGTGAACACTCCTTTCATTTGTACCTATGTGTACAGATTATAGTCAAAGTCAGCCATGTTTTTGTCATTTTTGTTCAGTTGAAGTTTACGTACAGTAAAAATTCGTTCGAAACTCACATAACACATGGAATTTCTTTATTTTTCCAAAGGTTTTGTAATTTTTTTGTGGTTTGGCCGAATCTCCGGTCCTTCTCTGTGTTGAGTCGACATTATTCTGAGCACAGTACGTCGCAAAGTAATGAATTTACTACCTTCTTTTAGTAGTAAGTACATAATCACGTTCAGGGTAGCGATTCTGAAACCATTCGGTTGCATCCGACACGGAATCTCATCTCTCGGTCTTTGTCTTATCTGTTTAGCATGACAAAGACCGAGAGATGAGATTCCGTGTCGGATGCAACCGAATGGTTTCAGAATCGCTACCCTGGATTACCTACTTGCGGCGTTATTTTTTTTCAATGTATTAGTTGATATCTTTTAAACCCCGCTATGCAGGATAAAAACATAAACGGTTCCTCAATATACGAGTTTTTCTGTGGGGCAAATGCCCATGGAAAATGGGCCGTCTCCTTTTAAAATATACATACATGTTTTACAACAATAGAACAGACCGCGTTAAAAAAACACGCGATAGTGTTTCAATACTATAAAACGAATACTATGAATTTGATCTAGTGACAATGACAATCGATAAACCGATACCGTCCAATTTATAGGTATCCCTAACGTGGAATTTTGGATTTTTTAAATTCACAGACTAAGTACCTAGAACTCTTTTAAATTATACAAGAAGTGACGTTGGCATGAAATCCAATTGTGACTACTGAAGTAAAGCGCGGGGAGCAGAAGTGTCAGCTTTGTTAGTCTGGTTGTCAAACTCAAATAACATAGCGAAAAGAAAAAAAAAATGACATAAGATTTGTATGAGGTTTACCCCCCGTGGCCATAAGAAGTATTCACTTCAAAAATAACAAAAACAGATAGATAAACTCTTTATTGCACTAAATTAAAATAAATCTTCAATGAAAAAGAAAACATAACCTACTTTATGAACAACCGATAAAAGGAACCTTACTTTTTGAAGTGAAACCTTCTTTTGGCGCGCCACAGACTGATTTTTCGTGGGCTGTGAATTGAATTCTAGCGTCACGCCCGGGAATTATGTGAATTTTTCGGGTAAACTCGGAACCATGCTCATGGCCACGCCCTCCGGTTTCACCCGCGTGGTTTCCAAAGTGAGCTATCAAACTCTGAGTCATTAGTTTTCACTTCTATCGGCAGTTCCCATGACTGCCATTTTTTTTTTTAATGTTTAAAACTTGTCCAATGTCCACAGAATGGGTTATCCGACAATCATAGTTTGCGGCAAATCAACTCTAGATGATCCTCCGAGGTATGAGGTCTATAGATCAGGCAACCCGACTCCTCGACTGTGCACTATCGAAGAAATACACTCTATAAGTGAAGATGTTAAGTTAAGAAGTGAAGATGTTAAGTTAACAAGTGAAGATGTTAAGTTAAGAAGTGATAATGTTAACTGAAGAAGTGGAGATGTTTAAGATAATAATTTAGACAGACAGAAACACTTTGTTATACACACCAGAAAAATAGTACACAATAAAACTAAACAATTCGAGGAATTACTTATGTGTAGTTTCGTAAATGGCGGCGTTGTCGCTAATAGCCGAGTCAAGGTGTTAAGAAGTGATAGTGTTAACTGAAGAAGTGGAGATGTTAAGTTAACAAGTCAGGATGTTAAGCTTAGAAGTTGATATGTTTAAATAAACCTCGATTTTGTGTTATAAATAAATATGATTTTGCTGAAAATCGTATAAACCTCGTTTTATTTATATTTACTATTTCTAACAATGAGGCCACATTATGTCTCCCGCTGTTGGGACTCGGGCCTTTCTGTCACAAGGACAGAGTCAAGAATCCACCAGGCTGGCCAAGTGCGGGTTGGTCAATGACGCATATACTCGAAAGACTACAGCGAGTAACTCGGTGGACCTACTTAGTTTTAGGGGTGTTCTAAAACTCTATCGCCACAAAAATATTTGTATTTAGATTAATAGGGTTTAATATGATTCATACTTTTACCTCGAAACTGATCTTCACAGAAATAGTGAGTCAAAAGATTCTACGTGCCATTTGATCATTGTACCACTATATCTCACTATGCCTGGACGACTACGCTCTTTCTGCCAAAACGTAATTTCGAAATAAACTCGCGACTTTCCAACTCCGATTCTACTTCGATCCGTCGTTTTGTCCGTTTAAATATTCTAAGCCTAATCTAATTAGAGTAAGCTTAGAACATTTAAACGTCAAACAATGTTGTATCGGACGAAACGAGAGCAGGAAAATCGCGAGTTTTTTTTCGAAATTACGTTTTCATAGAAAGAGAGTAGACGTCCAGTGCTAGTGTAGTTAGTGTGTGGGGACAAGCGTGCTGTGGTGCTGAGAATTTATTGGCTGAAGGACTAGTATCCATGGCTAAGAATAAAATATAAAAATAAAAAAAATAAAATAAAAAAAAAGAAAGCATGCTACTGTTTAACAACTGTCAGAACTGTTATCTGTCAGGGGGAAAACTGTGCTTGTGTGTAGTGATGTGCTAACTCGGGATAAACATGACTCGAGTTACACAACTCTAACTAGCAGAAAGAAACTGAATTTGTTAGGTACCACTTACATTTTTAACTTCAGACTTGATTCTGAGGTATTATAAGTTTGACATGTCTCTCTCTTTCTTTCTCCGTGTATGTGTGGCATCGTAACTCCAGAACGGTGAACTGATTTATACTGAAGTGAAAACTTATTTCGGCACGCTTGGTGCCCCAGACAGATTTTTCGTCTGCTGTCTGCTGTTCGGGCTGTGAATTGAATTCTGGTATCACTCTTGGAAATCATAAGAAATCTTCGGGGAAACTTGGGACAATGGCCATTGGCCATCTACCCAGACATGAGTCAACACTTCCCATTGGCCATCCATCGGCAGTTCCCATGGCTGCCAAATCTTCTTTGGTTTTTTTTTGTTTGAAAGACGAATAAATGGAAAATGTTTATATGTTATTTTTGATGAAAATCGATTCAAAGTGAATAGTCGAGTCGCCTCTACGAGATGGCGGACAAAATATTTTTTTCACAACCTACCACAATATGGATATCAAAACTACAAGAAATTTTAAATTTAAGATGGCCACTATCACAAAAAGGAAAGGGCTTGACTCGTAGAATTTAAACACTTAGTAATGTTTGTTATCTGCAAGTGATAGCATAATATAACCGATCAAAACCTCAAATCTGCAATATTGTGACATTTTTTGTGTGAGTACAATATGATCGCAAAAGGTCGTGCTTTTGTAGTTGTCATCAGGTCGATACAAAGATACAATGGTGAAAACATTAAAATTCGCACCCAACGAACGAATCAGCCCTAACTCGAGATAGGGACAATGAGGCGTTTTCCAGATGCAAATTGACTTGTCCATAGTAGTTATAAATGTTGCTAAGTGTGGCACCACTGTTTGTTTTTGTCAAATTTATCTAACAAAATAAAACATTGGCGCCACCTATGGTGAAATTGGGAATTGTCTTTGACAGGTATTTTTGTATCATGAAAACGCCCCATTCAATTCGAGCTAACTCGAATTAGTCCCAACTCGAGCTAACTCGAGTTAGAGCTCGAGTTGACCCATCACTACTGTTTAATGTTTATTTACAAATTGTACGATTGATTTTTGATTTCGTTTGTTTTGTTGTTATAACGTGGTTATAACTTTATAAAGTTGTTATCAAAATGCAAGTTGGAGTTGAACATAATGGCGAAAAACAATCTAATAGCATTAATTGTGCAGCTAATTTAAAAAAATGTCGTTGTTGTCTATCAATCGGCTCTCATCAACATATCTTTGGAATGGCCGAAATAGAAATGCTAGAAGACTTGAACATAACCGTAAGTAAATTTCCTTAGATTATTTCTAAGGAACCTAGGTGAACTGTGGGACGATTTTTTACAATGGCTCACCTGTCAGGTAAAACTTAAAACCCCCTAACTTGATATTGGTGACAGTGTACCCAGTGTACCTAATAAATATGTTGCACTTTTTGACTACGGGTGGGCTCCCGCATTTTTTATACACACTCTAGGGGTAGTACCGATAAGACTAGGTGGAGTCGGATCTGCCGTATTTATCAAGGTGGAAGGTGGGAAATAAATGTTTCCAAGGTATGTCCAGGTGGAGAAAGGTAAACCGTTGTAAAAAACTCACGGTTCTCCACGGTTCACCCAGGTGGTCTGAGCAGTCTGAGCAGCAGCAGAAAAGTTGAGCAGTTGATTAGGAGCTTAGAAATTCTTGAATATTTCAATAAGACCGTCACAGATCTGTCGTACTGATGATTTAAGTTCATGTTTTTATTTGATCCAATCTAATGATAGGATAATGTAGACCACAGATTACAGAAATAAAACCAGATGGAGCGCGCAGAACAGAGCTACTGAAGCAGACAAAGGAAATACAAACGCCGAAGCAAATACAAACTCCAGTCAGTATGAAACGGACTTCCGTGTTGTACGGGAATCCCGTGTGATTTAGGGATCACAATAGTTTTGGCCTGAAACTAAAAAAACCATCCGAACTCTACAAACACCTAAGAGTTACAAAAACGCATGTTTTGGGAAAGTCGAAAGACGAATTAATCGCATCTCTCCCAAAAGACAAAAGCGCTTCGGACCTTGAATCTAGACTTCAATTCCACAAACAATTTATGGCAGGTGCGCAAGTAAATACAGCTGGGTTGGGTGCGAGAAAGAAAAGGGAAGACCGAGACATGGTAAAAACCTTTCTACAACAAGACGAAAATGATAGTTACAAAGTGCACGCTATGAATTTAGAAATGCAAAGTGAGTGGTTAACCATAGGTGAGTTTTGTATCCCATTAGCTCTAAAGTGGCGCACCTTGCTATATGACTGGTCTCCTGCCTTATTAAAATTTTATCTGAACGCTTTCCAAATGACCCTCCCTGACCAGAGTAACTTGGTAAGGTGGGGAAAAGCCTCTGAAAAATGTTGCTATACTTGTGGTGAGGCGATATGTACAGCAAGGCACATATTGGTGGGATGCAAGGTGCTCCTTAATAGGGGTCATTACTCACAGCGCCATGACAGAGTACTTGAAATCATACGTGAAGCCGTAAGCCTTTCGGTAGCTAGAGCCCAAAAGGGATTGACGATGAACAAAAGACAAATTAACTTTGTAAAAGAGGGCTCAACTTCAAACTCCAAGAACAAGCCTTACTCAATCCTGGGTTCAGCACCTGATTGGACAATTTTAATGGACACGTATGAAAAGCACTACAAAATCCCAGAGGATGTGGGTGTTTCGTCATCCAGACCGGACATTTTCCTTTTTTCTAGGGCTACGAAACGCATAGTCCTGGTAGAACTTACCGTACCGTGGGAAACTAATATACCTAAAGACCACGTGATGAAACAAAATAAGTATTACGACCTACAAAATGAATTAACAAAAAATGGCTATGTAGTTAATTTATACGCTGTAGAAGTAGGAGCGAGAGGTATACCAGCAAAATCTCTCTATAACCTGCTTAAAGACCTTGGATTGTCCAGAAGTGCAGTAAGTTCTATACTAGAACGAGTATCTAAAGCTGCACTTGTAGGATCATATCGGATTTGGCTGGGCAGGGAGAGAAATACGAGTAGTGAAGGTGAGTGTTGACGTACGTCAATGTAAGGGGCCCCTTTTAAACCTACAGCCCGAGTCACAAGTCTTGGGGTCTATTCGAGATTTCTCTCTCTGCCACACGATGGACCCGGCACCCGCACGGTGAATCCATGGAATGCTAAGAAGTACGTCTCTCTTTGTTTTAAAATATGCCGTCTTGTGTCTTCAAACATTGCAAACAATGTTCCCAAAAACAAAAAAAGGAAAGAGGAATATAATTTCATAGGAAAATTTGAATATTTTTACTGTTATTTATATAATTTAGGCGATTTCATTTTGGTGATGAATGGAACACAACACCTCAACGAAAATAGGTTAGTGTGGCAATACTAAATGTAAATTATTTTCCCTGAATTTAGCGTAAAATATAGAGTATATATTTTTTTAGATACTCGTGGACCAAATTATTGATAGGCATTGTATTATTCAATTTAATTTAATTTCAAATTTAATTTTAGTAAATGTTAAATTTATAAAATGAGTAATTTATGATATAAAAATTTACAAAAAACAAAATCATTAATACATCATACAATTTGTTTGTGTATTTATTTATTTCGTTAGTTGCACCACTGCCTAAAATATTACAAATTTTGTTTCCTCATGAATCAAATGGTTATATGGAAGAGATCGCTTTTAGCGACAAGATCGCCTTTTGTGCCCATTTTGTTTTGTTATTATGTGTGTTACTTCTTGTCAACTTTGTTTATGGTGCCATTAAAGTGTTTTGTATTGTATTGTAATGTCATTCGATATATTATCTAAGTGAAACGGTGGCTATTTAATTGGTTATAAAATGATGGTTTATAAAATAAAACATTTGTTGAAGGAAGATATTTATATTTGAAGTTAATATTAAGCATAACGTTGTTTGTAAAATGAAATATTTTTAAATTGTAAAGTTTTTTAATATTATACGGTTACTTGATTTTAAAGTCTTGTTTTGTCAAAAAAAAGGTGAATAATAAGTGAACTGTTAAAATGATTATTTTGTTAGGTTTTTTTTGTTTGTTGTTTCGACCTATTACATACAGGTAGCCTATATGCATTTTATCACAAATAGTTTGGTGGTAAAGATGGTTATTTTAATTTTTGTTTAACTTATCTAAGCGAGTAAATTACACTAATTTTATTACTTGCGATTCAAGTTAATTTCTAGTTGCATGCAAAATCAAAATTCTTTTCTTCATAGAATGGAAATAGTAGTAACAAGAAATCCTTGCATAATCGGTGTAATAATATTAATATTTTAAAATATCAATTGATGTGTTTATTATACGTGAAGATTTCCCATGCTAAGACAACAATAGTGGGACTTTTTTCTTAAGACTGGCAACATTATACAAGTAATTTGGCACGTTGATTTGACAATTTTACGTCAACATGACTAATTACGGGCCTCACAGTGTTGTTCACGAAGGTTCCATCTGTGTTTTATTTCTGTAATCTGTGATGTAGACTGTTTGAAAATATATATCATTTATTTCTGAACTAAACAAAAACACAGACAACTTGGCTCCATTCAAAACTATTTCATAAATAGAACTGGATTTCCATGAAGGTAGACCAAGTACTAAAGAGTTCTGTCTTACTCTAACAAGACTCTTGTTGATGAGAACAAAGAGGTTTTATACCACTTTCATAATTAGAACATCTTAACTTTGGAATATGTTACCGGAATGGGTCTTTCATTATGGATATAATTGGGGGTCTCCAAGTTTAAAAATGGGATTCTTCTAACTTAGCATAGTCTGTCACGTACCACATTGTGGCTTAACCCATTACCTCCCGAGCGTTACGTGCGTCACATCAAATAAGGTTTAAAGTCGGCGGCTACGCTTGGCCGCTTCTTGGGATGTCAGAGGTTAATAGCAGTTGAAGTGGTGGTTAAAAGCAAATTTATTCCATTTCTGTCAATCATTGAGGATAGCTCTTTGGTAACCGCCTGGGGAAGTAACATGGCTTTGCCAATTATTCTACTGTCAAGCAGCAATGTGTACGAATCATGTTGCTTACCATCAGGCACATGTCCTGCGACCTAAAACTTATAACACCCGTTTTTTTGGTTGGATGTCAAAAAGATGATAAAAAAAAGATGATGTTGAAAACATTTAGACTAAAGGCCCGTGAACAAAATATACAAGTCAAATGAACCACCAGTAGACCTAGGTAGGATAATAGAAGGGTATGAAGTAATAAGATTCAGCACTATACCGTCACTTGTAAGCTGTCCAACTGAGTGCAGTTGAAGAGAATACCTCTTCTAATCCATTATTTCGCAATGCCATACAAAAATCACGCAACAAGGAGAAATGATCAAGGGTTGCAACCCCCTTTCTTCAACTACAATCAGATGAACAGCTTACAAGTGATGGCATAGTGCTGAATCTTATTATTGTATACCCTTCTATCATCCTACATAGGTCTTCTGTTGGTTCATTTGACCCGTATATTTTGTTCACGGGCCTGTAGTCTAATAGTAAATGTTTTATTGTCAATTACAGGTAACTGGAGACTCGAGATTTCCCGCTGCACTTTGTTCACCTTGTCATATTCTGATAAAAACTGTGAAACAATTCAGGGATCAGGTCATTGTATCAGAGGCTGCGCTAAAACAAGCTTTCAACGAACAAATCAAATGTGGTAAGATTTATAGTGATTTATTTATTTCAATTAGTACATGTAGTGGTAGGACTCTTAGCAGAGTCCGCCTGGGGAAGTACCACACCTTTGTCAGTTATTCTACCGGCAAGCAATATTGTGCAAACATTACTGAGTTCCGATTCGAAGGGCAATGTTTCCAGAGAAATTACAGGGTTTAGAGATATAGTATCTTAGATCTCTGGGTGACGAGCGCAGTGCAGTGCTACATAATGATTTGGACTCTTCATGTTCCAATAGCTGCGAGTCACTATGCTGTTATGTGGCAGGGATGTTGCTTACCATCAGGCACATGTCCTGCTCGTCTCTTAACTCTTTATTTAAAAAAAAAATGGTTGTCTGTAAAGTCGGTTTACTGACGATAGTTGAACGTGACAACGTCTTAAGAAAATACTGATGGAATGATAGCATTTTTCAAAAGAAAATTTTCGTGGTTGAAATTTCGTTTCCTTTTAATGCGGTCATAGTATTTGTGTTAAGCGCCATCTAGGTAAAACATTCTGAAGCTTTTTGTTGAAGCTGTTCAAAGCGCTATCTCTGGGTACATCATTATACTAGCACAAGTTCTTAACTTCATATCGTCGCTTTTCTAAAACATGGACAGACTCCTTGAACGTAATACACATTTCACTCACTAGATGGTGCGAAAAGTAATAAAAATACTGATGGAATGGTACTGACATAGAATAGATAATATAGACTGAGGTAACGGCGGTAACGGCACATGACGTCATGTTTTGCGGGCGTGCAGCCGGCTTCATCGAATTATAAGACGTTATCACGTCAAAAATGTACTTAACAAAGTAGCTTTTACCCGCGACTTCGTCCGCGCGAAATAAATACTAAGGGCCTAGCACATGGCGTATTTTGAACGCGCAGACGACGCGCTTTTCAGGAACACGCGTTTTATGCGCCGGAGATGGCGATTTTTGCCTTTGAATAGATTCGAAACGCGTAAAAGGCGATACGATCGCGTGAAAAGCGTTGTAGACTACAGGCCCGTGAACAAAATTTAAAGCTCACTAACTGAACCGTGTGCGCGATGCTACGCCATCTACCTATCGAAAATTGGTTGTACCAATTGAAATTCTGAACAAATTCGGTTACCTTAAGGCCTGTTTTCATTTTGATTAGTACGCGTGCGAGTGAGAAGTGCAGGTGTTGAGTGATTGGTAGCAAACAAGTGTGGATATCGATTGATTATTGCGAGTGCATAGTAATCAGTCACTCGCAATCGCACTCGCACTCGCAATAATCAAAATGCAATCCGGCCTTTATGTAATGACGCAACATGTAAAACATAGACACATACTGTCACGCAATGAAAGCTCTCAAAAAGCAATATTTTTTCCCGTTTTTGCTACATTTTTCATTCATGCTCCGCTCCTGTTGATAGTAGCGTAAATAGCTTAGAGCCTTCCTCGGTAAATGGACTATCCAACATAGAAAGAATCTTTCAATTTGGACCAGTAGTTCCAGAGATCCTTGCGTTCAAACAAACAAACTCTTCAGCTTTATAATATTAGTATAGATATGAACCACCAGGGTAGCGATTCTAAATGCGATTCCGAATGGTTCGGAATCGGAATGACAGTCCCTGACAAAGATAAATACAAAGACAATGATAAGACAAAGGTCTTATCTGTTTAGCATGACAGAGACAATTACAAGACAGAGAGATTAGATTCCGTGTCGGATGCAACCGAATGGATTTAGAATCTCTACCCTGGAGACCTATGTAGGATGATAGAAGGGTATAAAATAATACAATTCAGCAATATGTAAGATGTCAAGTACACGTATTGTACGTACGAGCGCGGTGCAGTGCCGGTTAAGTGTTCCAATAGCTGCGTGATGTTATGAACACACATGTAGCTTACCATCAGGCCCATGTCCTGCTCGTCTTGTCACTCCACAACTCTACTACACTACACTATTATAAAAAAGTGTGCACGATTTTACATGAACTTTTACGTACAGTCCGCGAGGTATAAGCTGAGCTTTGCATTAGTGTGAGTGATCACCAAAAGTACAGTCAGACAACAAACTCTTAAAAATTAATATCATTATATTTTAGGTAGGTACTTAAGGCATAACATAAGTCGGAGAAGTATTCTAGTATTAAAATAAAATAAAACTAAATTGATAAAATAAAGTCCAGCTGTGTATTTGACTGATGAGTACATATTATTGTGTGATTATTACTAAAAATTCAATTTGAAAGACAAAATAACTACACATCTTCTACACCAGACATTGCACCATAGTCACTTTCTTTATCACTCTCGTTATCATTTTCACTCTCGTCTGATGTGTCGTTTGTTTTAATAATGAATCTTTCCGTTATATTGTCAATAACGGCGTCGTATCCATGAAACTTTTTTTCTTCTTTTATTGCATGGTCACAAACATTTTTCCATTCCTGTACAGTGATACTTTCAATTTTTTCATTTGCTAACCTCATTATTGTATCCATATTCATTGACACGTTTTTTTTCGCGACGTATCCTTTTATCATTGCCCATATATTTTCAATCGGATTGAAATCTGGGTGATAGGGTGGTAGACGAAGGACGCTGTGACCATGTTCTCTTAATAAGGTGTCAATTTTAAATTCAATAAATCGTTGTTTATTATGCAGTATCAATTGATAAAGTTGTGGTTTAAGCATGGATATTGAGTGATCGATATTGCGTAACTTGAGCCAGTCAATCATATCTTGTTTGCGACTATTTGAGTTGGGAGCGGGATTTTTTAACGAATTGTGGTAAGATGCGTTGTCAACTACAATAACGCTATTGGGCTTCAAATTGGGAATTAATTGCGTTTGTAACCATTTTGTATAGTTTTCTGTATTCATATTGTTATGATAATCACCACTTTTTTGATTAGCTTTAAACATCAGCAGCACATTTGGTATGAAACCGTCCTCGCCGCCGCCATGAACGATTATCAATCGATTTCCTTTAGAAATAGGTTTCTTCAAACCAGAAGTGCTGCCATCTGAATATGATTTTGATGAAGTGTGAGTGGTGTCAATATATGTTTCATCGGTATAAACGATAGGCCTGCCCTGAATACGGTTTTCGGAAATTTTAAGTAAATAAGTTATACGTAGGTGACGGATCTCATGCTTTTCCATTAAAAATTTTCTGTTATTCTCTGTCCTTGACCATTTGAATCCTAAAAGAGATACTTCTTTTCGCAATGACCATATTGATCCTGGATAGTTAATGTCAGCCTTTAATTTTTCATGAATTCTTTTCATTGTTGGCACCTCTTTGTCAGTAATGTGAAAATTATGAAATTATGAATTGTTCTACGGATTACTGCTTTATCAAAATCATCAATGATTATTATATTTTTCCTGCATCTGGTCTTTTTCGGAGATTTGAATTTGGTTCCATCTTTCAAAACACGTTTACCTTCCAATAAGACTCTTTTAACAGTTGACAGTGGAATTCCTGTCGATGTCGATACCAATTGGGCTGATGTAGTCACACTTGACATGTCTTTATCGTTCATGTCTTTAAAATTGCTATTTAAATTACACAAAATTTCTTTTACTTGGCTATTTAATGGTTTCCGTATTTTGCGCTTATTTGTGTTGGCATCCATTTTACTAACACTTATATCAAACAAAAACAAAATAATATTAAACACGTCACGCTGCAGTCTGTACAAGAGGTGAAGTGCGGCAGGAGCGCGGCGAGACAGAATGGCGCCGCGCCTCAGGCCGGTTACCCAAAATCAGTTTAAACCGGTTTTTACCGGGCGAAAATGGCGCCGCGCCTAAGGCCGGTTGTCACACCTACACTATCCATGTACACTCACACAAATGCAAAGCTCAGCTTATACCTCGCGGACTGTACCTGGGGTTTTTAAAGTGTGGAACCAATTTGTTTTTTTTTTGAAATATTTGTAAACTAGCAGCGCACCGCGGTGTTACCCGCGATGTTCCCGTTCCCGTTGTTTTTCCGGGATAAAAAGCCTATGTGTTCTTCCAGACTTATAATCTATTTGTGTTCCAAATTTCAGCCCGATCCGTTCATACGTTAGGACGTGATTGATCAACAAACCTCCAAACATCCATACATTCACATTTATAATATTAGTAGGATGTAAGCTTCAGAAAGTTCAGCACTTGCAATCAAATATTTGCACTTAAGATTAAATTATTGTAATTTTTATTTCAGAGATCGACCGTGTTCATCTGGAAAATGATCCTTTGGAGATGTGTGATGTGAAAACTGAACAAGACTGCGAGAGCTCTTTGTGTTCTGACGACATTGCATCTGACGACGCAACAGGTAAGGCGATACACATACCACATACTGACCTAGAGAGGATCCAAGAGGCTGTGCCGGATTTAGAGGTGTGGAGGCCCCGGGGCGGAGCTTCGTTCGGACGTTGAAATACCCCCCCCCCCCCCTCTCATAAGTTATGATTTCTCAAGTAAAAAACCTGGGGGTCTACCGCCTAACGAAAAACGCTTTGACGCTTTGGCATTGCCGTCTCTTTCATTTCAAGCGAGAAGAAAAGAGACAGCAATGTCATAGCCTTTTTCGTTAGGCGGTAGACCCCCGGGACTACAAAGTTAACGGGAAAGATGTTTACCTACTGTCGTTTTTTTCCGAAGTGTCTGTTGTGGAGGCCCCGGGGCCGTATGCCCCGTTTGCCCTCTCCCCTAAATCCGGCACTGCCAGGACGTCTACTCTCTACGAAAAACGTAATTTCGAAGTAAACTCGTGGTATCTGATTAGAGTAGGCTTTAGGCCCTATTCAGTGCGATGCGGATGAGCTACGCGGACGTCCGCGACGGACGGTAAAATGTATGAAACCTTACAGCGCGTTCAGAGCGACGCGGAACTTGGTTCGAATGCGGTCTTGGACGGTGCTTGGTTCTAATCAGCGTTGCCAGACGTATGAGAACGAGTTTTATGGGTCGGCGTACGAGCACAGGATAAATATTAGTACAGAAGCCTCACTTACCGAAAACAATTATATAAATAGCGACTCTTGCTGGGACACAACAAAGTTCAATTCAGCTCGCAATACCTGTCGCGATTTTCAAATAAACATTTGCGGTCTTTCTAACGCGTAACTCTGTCCCTGTCTAGCGTGGAGGGTTTACGACATATCTAATAACTATATGCGCGGGAAACGTTTTGCGCGAGCGCTCAGCCGTGCGTCCGACAACCGACTGTCACTTGTTTCCTGGAAGGAACGGTCTAGCGGTAGGCTAAAACCGCGCGACCTTGAGCGAGTGAGGAGGCACTGGTACGAGGCACGTGCAAACATTAATCTCGTACGCTTCGGTACAAGATTTCTATAATGCCGCCTGCAATATGTACAAATACCAAAATTTTAAACAAATTTTATCTTATTTGTGTCTGTTTTTTCGTGTAAATGCCTCATTTATCACAATAGTTTAGTTTTTGGACCGTATGTATGATTATGTGGTACATTTTAACGTTAAACTCAAGAAATAATACCTACTAGTTCAAGCTGCGCGAATGGTAGTAAGGGATTAACTACGTTTAAAAAAAACAGCGTGTACGAGAATTTTTCGCGTAAATACGCGGAAATAAATACGAGATTTTAGGCAGCCTTGTACGAGAAAACCAGGGGGTCTACCGCCTTACGAAAAACGCTTTGACGCTTTGACATTGCTGTCTCTTTTCTTCTCGCTTGAAATGAAAGAGACGGCAACGTCAAAGCGTCAAAGCGTTTTTCGTTAGGCGGTAGACCCCCAGGTCTGGCATCTGGCAACCCTGGTTCTAATGTATTTGTTCAATGCTCGGCGGACAGTCGCGCGGAGCGAATGTAAAGTAAGTACTGTCGTTGTCATGGCGGCTGCGTCAAATGTGCAAACCGAGAGGGTTATAGAAGAAGTACGACTTCGACTATGTCTTTGGAATCTCTGCGACAATTCATATAAAAATAAAGACGCGAAATTAAAGGCATGGATAGATGTTTGCGAAGCTGTTTGTCCGAATTTCGAAGATAGTTCAGGTGAATAAAAAAAACCAATCGGTAAGTGACCTTGGACCGTCCTGCGTCTGACTGTACTTTTGGTGATCACTCACACTAATGCAAAGCTCAGCTTATACCTCGCGGACTGTACATAAGCATAATTACAGCAAGTGGAACTTACTGTGTAAGTATATGATAAGTCAGCGAATTAAAAAAATATATTTATATGTGTAGACGTAATAACAGCAAGTTTCACTACTGTAATTATGTTTAGGAATATTTCATCATATGCGTTGACTTGCCGGGAACAAAATAGTAAACATGTTACATACTGCAAATATTCTAAGGCGTTTTGAGTACGAACGGGTAGTGCGGGGGGGCTTGGCAAGTGCCAGTTAATTCGCAGTCGCGGGCCACGCAAGAACGAAGCCTGACGTGTGTCGGAGAATAGAATTGGGTCCAAAATAACTCGTGAGTATACCTACTTTGATTGATTTTGAATAGGGCCTTATAATGTTCGAGCTGTTTATCTAGTGTATGTGACTAGGTATTATTAACAGGTTAAAATAATGAGTTAGGCACTGATTTGACATAACTTTATCGAATTAAACCAGAAAATGGTTGTCGTAACCGTTTAAAGGTAATCTACTGACATATCAGATGGTGTTGTATGTGAATTGTCCACCAATATTCATTTAATTTAATTGAACCGTTCAGCGGTGTTGCGACACCGTTCCACTCGCGGCCGTGTTCCCATGCATTTTCTAGAATAAGTTCGTAGTGAGTGCACAAGTCTTACTCACACCTATAATGCACCATCAGCGCTAGGTCAGTGCATCCTCACTCGTTCAAGGTCGCGCTGTTTTAGCCTACCGACCGACCCTCCCAGGGAACAAGTGCCAGTCGGTTGTCGGACGCACGGCTGAGCGCTCGCGCAACACGTTTCCCGCGCATATTATTATTAGACATGTCGACAACCCTCCGCGCTAGACAGGGACAGAGTTACGCGTTAGAAAGAGCGCAAATGTTTATTTGAAAATCGCGACAGGTATTGCGAGCTGAATTGAACTTTGTTGTGTCCCAGCAAGAGTCGCTATTTATAAAATTGTTTTCGGTAAGTGAGGCTTCTGTACCTACTAATGTTTATTCTGTGGCTAGGTATCTCGCTCTGGTATGCGACGCTACCGCTGGGCGGGAATGCCATTGGCTCCGCCACGTCAGTCCGTCGTCGCCTAGTCACGTAACCAGCGTTCGGTAAACGGTTACATGCACCCGCGCATAACTCACGTGTTTCGGTTTCGATCTTGTAACTAATCTCAGGACTTAATAAACCATATTATTCTCTGGAACTTTTTCGCATTTGTTTTTATGCACAGACATTGTTGTCAAATCCTTGATATGTTTATCCGAATAACTTAGCATAAGCATAACATAAACAGCCCACTAAACGTTCCCACTGCTGGGACTCTGCTTTCTCTCGCAAGGAGAAAAATAAAACTATAATCCACCACGCTGGCCCAGTGCCTGTGTGCCAAAGTTGGTGAATGACACATGACCTCGAACGATTCATGGTATGTTTCGGTTTCCTCACGATGTGTTTCTTCACCATTTTAAGTTTGCGGCATTACGCACATGACTGCGAAAAGACAACAGTGCGCGTGGGATTTGAACCCGGGGCTTCCGGATTGGCAAACGCCGTTCTCCCGACTAAATCAGCCGTAACTTACTAGACCAGCCATAACTTATCCGAATTAATTACGTGTTTATTATTCTTAAAATTATAGCACATAATTGACCGAGCTTTGCTCGGTTTATTTTTAATTTTATTTAGGCAGTTACAAATAACGTTCTGACGCAATATCACTAAGTACACAAAAAAACGAAAAAAAAGAGAATGTAATCATCAGGATTCGAACCGGGATCTCCCGAAACCGAAAGCGCCCTCTACCGCCTGAGCTATTTAGCCATTTTAAATAGTGGTGAAATTTGCTATCGTATTCTAATGACATTGTAGGAGTTTTTCTTTGCCTGAAAAATCACATAAAATGTCAGTTTTTTAATAATGCAATCTAGCTAGATCAATTTATCGTCCCCGAAAGCCCCTGCATAGGTACATAGTTTCATGGAAATCGTTGGAGCCGTTTCCGAGATTCAGATTATGTATATATATATATATAATCTGAATCTCGGAAATATATATATATATATTATACAAGGATTGCTCGTTTAAAGGTATAAGATTAAGCATGTGTGTTTGAAGATGTGTGAAATAACTATGGATCTAAGCCGATATTATTGCAAAATATTTTGTTGCTTTGGGGGCGTCCATAAATTACGTGAGGTCTTTTTTTAAATTTTCTGTCTCTCCCTCCCCCTCTGGTGAGATGTCGTGATATTTTATTCAACCCCCTCCCTCATCCCCCAATCTCACGTGAGTTATTTCAAGATGTGGGTTACTTACGTAAACACGTTAGATTGTTTTATACTTTGTGTTCTATTTGAATTTTCATTTATTTTTTTGTTTCTCGACCCACAAAATGGTTTTCAAAGTCTGAACATAACATGAAACAAATAAAAATACTCAATAATTGTTTATTTTGATGTCTGAAATATAGGAGATATATCATCTAGTACATTGTCGTTTACAGACCCATAAAAAATGGTTTCGTTGTTGAGTAGGTAATGATTTTTTTTGTGTGACGTCGCGACGCCGACGGCGTCGATTCAGAGGCGAGAGGCGTTCGTATTACGATTACGTTTAAGAGTACAATCTGGATTAAATGGACCAAAACAGTTTTTTTTTTGTTTCAAGGAAAATAAATTGCGTGATATTTGCCGAGACCCCCCCCCCTCTCTAACGTAAGATTAGATGAGATTTGACTCGACCCCCTCCCCCCTTAAACACCTCACGTAATTTATGGACGCCCCCTTTCCAAGTTTATGTATTATTTTTAACATCGCCACCAATATATCGGCATACTATGCCTATTGCCTTAGCTTGATGTGTTAATTGTAGGTAAATAAATAAAATACATATTGGTGGACAATTCACACACAACACTAAATTACTCCAAATTAAGCAGAGCTTGTACTATGTACTAAGGCATAGTGTTTTAATTTGCTTTCCAGAGAAGATGACGTCCAGAAGTGATCGAATCATGGCTTTGGCAAGAAAAACAGCAGCATCAAATATTACAAGTGAACATCAGGTTTTGCCAGCAACTGATTTTGTCAGCACCAGCTGCACCAGCGATTCATCTGTAGCGAAATGCTCAAAGGTCATTAATGAACGTTTTAATGATCTTTTTTTGAAATGCAACGAAACCCTGGCCAGTTGCGATGAAGAAAAGGAAAATACACAAATAAATAATAAACTAACTTTACGCGACGATTCCGATGATAGTGTAAAGGATAAAGGTTACATACCAGGACCTATCTCAGACTCGACAGACACTTACTGCGAAGATTTGCTTATATCTCGTGTTACAACATCTCTTCCAGAAGAAGGTACAACAGCCATAATTGAAACCAGTAACTCAAACAATAATATCAACGGACCTGTTCTAGAACATAACTCAAGCCAAGGTACTTGTGAGAGTCCAGTAAATTTGAATAACTCTGAACAATTCAACCTAATTAATAATCCCGTAGAAAAAGAAAAAGGGTTAACTAAGTCTGGTTTACCACGAAAAAGACAAGTGTTTGTTGAATCATTAAAAGAAAGAAAGAAGATTAAAAAGCAATTACTGGTTGAGAAGCTATCTCTTAAAAGAGCATGCATGGAAAATTGTAGACGAAAATGTTCGACGAACATTAACGAAGACCAAAGAAAGATAATAAACAATTATTACAGTGAACTGAGCAAAGAATCCCAGGGTGTATTTATTAAGGGTACGGTTGAAACAAAAGCTGTTGAAAGAAGAAAACAAACCAGCAGGGAGATAGCATTTGTAGTTTCTGAGATTTCGTGATGAGTGACCTTTCGCTTTTATATATATAGATACTAGCTGACCCCGCAAACGTTGTTTTGCCTTAGTGAACAACCCTTGTCACTTAGGGGTATGAAAAATAGCTAGTAGCCGATTCTCATACCTACAGAATATGCATATAAAATTTGGTTAAAATCAGTAAAGCCGTTTCGGAGGAGTAAGGAAACAAACACTGTGACACGAGAATTTTATATATATAGATATATACAAGAATTGCTCGTTTAAAGGTATAAGATTAAGCATGTGTGCTTGAAGATGTGTGAAATAACTATGGATCTAAGCCGATATTATTGCAAAATATTTTGTTGCTTTCCAAGTTTATGTATTATTTGTAACATCGCCACCAAAATATCGACCTAATATGCCTATTGCGTTAGCTTGTATGTGTTAATGTGTTAATTGTAAGTAAATAAATAAAATACATATCGGACAATTCACACACAACACTAAATTACTCCAAATTAAGCAAAGCTTGTACTATGTACTAAGGCATAGTGTTTTAATTTGCTTTCCAGACAAGATGACGTCCAGAAGTGATCGAATCATGGCTTTGGCAAGAAAAACAGCAGCATCAAATATTACAAGTGAACATCAGGTTTTGCCAGCAACTGATTTTGTCAGCACCAGCTGCACCAGCGATTCATCTGTAGCGAAATGCTCAAAAGTCATTAATGAACGTTTTAATGATCTTTTTTTGAAATGCAACGAAACCCTGGCCAGTTGCGATGAAGAAAAGGAAAATACACAAATAAATAATAAACTAACTTTATTCGAAGATTCCGATGATATTGTAAAGGATAAAGATTACATACCAGGACCTATCTCTGACTCGATAGACACTGACTGCGAAGATTTGCTTATCTCTTGTGTTACAACATCTCTTCCAGAGGAAGGTACAACAGCCATAATTGAAACCAGTAACTCAAACAATAATATCAACGGACCTGTTCTAGAACATAACTCAAGCCAAGGTACTTGTGAGAGTCCAGTAAATTTGAATAACTCTGAACAATTCAACCTAATTAATAATCCCGTGGAAGAAGAAAAAGGGTTAACTAAGTCTGGTTTACCACGAAAAAGACAAGTGTTTGTTGAATCATTAAAAGAAAGAAAGAAGATTAAAAAGCAATTACTGATTGAGAAGCTATCTCTTAAAAGAGCATGCATGGAAAATTGTAGACGAAAATGTTCGACGAACATTAACGAAGACCAAAGAAAGATAATAAACAATTATTACAGTGAACTGAGCAAAGAATCCCAGGGTGTATTTATTAAGGGTACGGTTGAAACAAAAGCTGTTGAAAGAAGAAAACAAACCAGCAGGGAGATACCAAAAAGAAAAGTAACGTATGCATATTTTCTAACAAACCCAAATGATATTAAAGTAGAAGTTTGCAAACAATTCTTTCTAACAACTTTGGGGTATCACCCAAAAAATGATCAGAGAGTTCTTGCTGCCCTAAAAAGACCCGTCGATCAGCAAAAAGATCGCAGGGGTGTCTATAAAAGAACCAATAAAATAGACAGAAATACTATAAAAAATCACATTTTAGGCTACAATCCAGCAATATCCCACTACCGAAGAGAGCATGCTCCTAATAAACTGTATCTGCCCAGTGATATTAATGTACCAATTATGTACAAAAACTTTTGTGAAAAGTTTCCTGACCTAAAATTATCTCTAGAAACTTACCGCACTGTAGTAAAAAATGATTTAAACATATCTTTTACCCATCTAGGAAACGAAGAGTGAATTATGTGCAAAATTGAAACTACATAACCCAGAACATAATATACTACTACCTGTGATATTTGTAACAAGTATAATGCTCATAAACTGTGTTGAAGTTTGTAGGTTCCCATTATTTTCCCATCCTATTTCCTAAATTTCTCCTTTGTACTGGCTCATTAACTTACACCAGAAGAAAACACATTTGAAAGATCGCGCTACTGAATATCTACAAATCTACATCCTGCCGTGCGGTGTCGCCCCAACCAGCGAGCCGGTTTTTTTTTTTTTTTTTTTTTTTAATTTTTATAGGCTTACACTTGACCGCCATCTCGCCTGATGTTAAGCGACGATGCGGTCTACGATGGAGCGTGTTTACCTAGAAGAAACCGATTCACTCTCGACTTGAAGACACAAAGATTATAACCAACAGGGAAAACCCACTCAGGCAACGCATTCCACAGCCTAGACGTTCTTATCACAAAAGTAGAGTATCCACGCGCTCTTCTATCTGTGTTCAGTGAAAAATTCAAATTCTTAGTAAATCTCATATAAAACCGCATAAACTTAATAAATCAAGTGTGTGAGTGATAAACATTGAATTAACGTGAAGCTAAGGAATAGTTATTTGTTATACAAGAGTGCAAAGTGGCTTTTTAACCGCGTGCTCAATTTTGATGACCGAGCAAGCGAAGGATTCTAAAGTTGAATCACGAGCGTAGCGAGGGATTCAAAAATTAGAATCCTGAGCGTAGCAAGGGAATCAAAAGGGCACAAGGTGAAAAATCTTTGCACTCGAGTGTAACACGTAATTTTTCATCCCCCCCTAGCGAGGAAATTACTAAACGCTTTGCGCATTTTCAGTTTCAGTCGATTCCGTTGGCGTTAAATAAACTTCTTGGTCGCTAGAATCACTTATTATTATGGTATTTCGGTTTTTCACTTGTATTTAATTTTATAAGTTAAAAATAAAAATAACAATATGACGTGAAAATATGGAGAGTTGACCGATTGAGGTAAGGAGTTTCATGTGTACATGAAAAAGTGTCCGCCCAAATGCATTAAATTATAGTAGTGCTAAATTTGCATCAGGGTACATTTTAAAGGAAATTAATATACGTACTATTCAGAATTCATGAAAGAAAAATATTGGCAGTCATAGGCACTGCCGATAGAAGTGGTAACTTATAACTCAGAATTTGAATTTACTTTGGAAACTACGCGTGTGAAACCGGAGGGCGTGGCTATGAGCATGGCCATCTAGAAATGCTGACACATTTTTAAATGGCCAATGGGAAAGGCTGAGGCATTTCTAGATGGCCATTGGCTATGGTCCCGAGTTTACCCGAAGATTTCTTATCATTCCCGAGCGTGACGCTAGAATTAAATTGACAGCCCACGATCTGTCTTTGGCGCGCCAAAAGAAGTTTTGACTTCAAAATATATTGTACCTACATGTTTTCTCAAAATAGTAATGATTTATTTGATGTTATATTTACTACATTATTTTGTACTGCACAAGTAGTTGAGATTATCTATTAATTACTATTTTAGTAGTCAATAATATTTAATTATTTAACTCGGCATACTTCAATTCGATTACAATTGATTCATTCATAGCATTTCAAAATGTTTTGCCATTTGAAATAACATTCTTTACCTCTATCCTCCATACGTGAAAAGAAAATTGCGCGCAAAGCAAAAAAAAAGTAACCAAAGAGGTTCCGAGTATGAGTTTTTAACAAATTAAAAATAAATGTATGATGAATTCGGCATCAAGGAGGTAGAAATAAATAGGTTAAATTATGTTTTGAATTCAAAACCTCAGTACACACGATGTTCTAAATTTAAATTTACTTTAACCTCTAGAGGGTAAAAACGACTTTTGCGCCCTGATATCGAGGAGCAAAAGTACTCTTTCCGAGCTGGTGGGATGAAAATACCTATGTGTAAGCACGGGAGGTGAGGAGCCGCGAGTGGATCCACTTTCCAAACTGATTCGGGAAGCACCAGGACCTCCAGGACCCCAGGAACTTCAGTAAGTGAGCCATTCATTCCGTCTCCATCCCCCAAAACCAAAGTTACTCCTCACAAAATCTTTCATATCGTAATTTAAATTCAAAATCCGACCAAACTGAGATATACAGAGAGCCGAATAAAATATAAGGAAGAGTAAAATAAAAATTGGGCATTGAAGTCGTTTTTAGTACAGGTTATTAATAGTTCTTTAATATCTGCGAAAACAATCGAAATACGATATTTCACGCCAGGACATACCTTCATGTCTGCTGACCATTTTCATCATCAGGTAGAGAAAATGTTAGGTAAAAATAAAGTGTACGATTTTGATGATTATGTCCAAAGAGTAAAAATGGCAAATAATCGCAAATATATTGTCAAATCCATGGATGTTTCCGACTTTTATTTGTGTGACGACTTATCATCACAATATAAACTGAGGAATATGGAACGCAGGGCTTACCTTAAGGACATAATAGTAGTTAAAGTTGAAAGGGGTCAATTTGTGCTTTTATATAAAACGGGTCATAATGAGATGTGTCACTCAATGGACTTCTTACAGAAAAAAAACACATTTCCCTATCTCACCATAAACCGCTACAATTTGTACTCATATTGTTAATTTGTAAGACTGATCCTATTAAGTTCGTGTGACACGGATCTCATAAATTATAAAATATAGTACCTTAATAGTTACTTATCTTCATAGAGATTAAAGATAGAGATAATAAATTTAAAGTGCCTTAAAAGATTATTTGATAATGAAAAAATCCAAAGATTTAATTTTTATGGAAACAAAGTTTTTATTAGATATTTTAGTTTTTTTTTACTGTGTACGAAGTAGTACAGACACGAATTAAAAACAATACTGTTAAGAAGTGATTTTTTAAATAAATAGTCATTAGGTTACCCATTTGGTTAATTATTATTGTAACTTTTACGAAGTCAGTTGCACAAACACGAATTGTTATAATTTTATTAAATCAGTTTTTATTTTGATTAGAAATGCTAAGAAGATCACAAAAATTTTTTAGTATGTTTTTTTATTAAACTGATTTTTCTTAAGATCTCTTTGTATTATTTTTCTATCAATAACATCGAGGAACAGTAACTAATTATTTTTTATGGTGCCACAAGTTTACATATTTCTCCTAGCTATAACTACAGTAAGTGATTAAGTAACACTATGCAAATTGTGCAGTTTTTGTTATCTTATTTAATCATTTGCCTCATTTCCTAGTCATTGTTGCAGTATGTACTTCAAACTAAAGATAGATACAGTAAGTCACACACTTACTGTACCAATACTAAAAAACTATTTTTTTTTATTCGTTAACATACTTATCTTTTGAAGCTTTACAATTTAAATTTTATAACTAAATGAAAATATACAAATTGTTAAACAAACATAGTTTTATCTGAAATATTTTAGAAAAGTTACGTTTAATGTATACTTTGGGAGATCAACAAAAATTTAAAAAAAACTTTGAACGCATTTATCTCGAAAGTGCTTCCATGTCACTTACTGTATATATCACAAGCAGGGCAGTAGGACTCTTGGCAGAGTCCGCCTTGGGAAGTTCCACACCTTTGCGAATTATTCTACCGCGAAGCAGTAATGTGCAAACATTACTGTGTTCCGGTTGGAAGGCCAATGTTTCCAGAGAAATTACAGGGCTTAGAGATATAACATCTTAGATCTCTGGGTGACGAGCGCAGTTCAGTGCTAGGTAATGATTTGGACTCTTCATGTTGCAATAGCCGCGTGTCACTGTCGCTGATATGTGGCAGGCACGTTGCTTACCATCAGGAACATGTCCTGCTCGTCTCGTCACTCTTTATTTTAAAAAAAATATATAAAAAAATAGAGTAGGCTTAGAACATTTAAACGTCAATGAACATTATTCGATCGAACGAAACGAAGCAGAACCGGAGTATGAAAGTCGCGAGTTTATTTCGAAATTACGTTTTTCGTAGAAAGAGAGCAGACGTCCACCTTTGCCTCCAGAGGGGGGTCATATGGCTCCAGGGGAGGGGGGGTAACATGGTTGTAGTCAAGCCACAAAATTGTGCAATAAGTACATTAATAAGTACATGCATGCTTTTGAATTAGTGGTTTTTTGGTTATGTGCCTGATAGTAAGCAACATGCTTGCCACTTAACAGCACAGTGACACGCAGCTATTGGAACATGAAGAGTCCAAATCATTACCTAGCACCGCACTGCGCTTGTCACCCAGAGATCTAAGTTGTTATATCTCTAAGCCCTGTAATTTCTCTGGAAACATTGCCCTTCAAACCGGAACACAGTAATGTTTGCACATTACTGCTTGGCGGTAGAATAATTGACAAAGATGTGGTACTTCCCCAGGCGGACTCTGCTAAGAGTCCTACCACTACAAAATCTATACCACGCAGACAAAATCACCACCTAGTTGTTGAAATATTATATTTTTCAGACATTGAAATGTGTGCAATAAAAACTGAAATCGAGCATGATGACACAACACCTTTAAAAGGTAAGCTATGCATTTAATATTATACCCGATACTCAGCCACTAAATGTTCCCACTGCCGGGACTCGGGGCATTCTCTCGCAAGGAGACAGTCAAGGCCATAATCCACCACGCTGGCCCAGTGCGGGGGGTCTACCGCCTAACGAAAAACGCTTTGACGCTTTGACGCTTTGGCATTGGCGTCTCTTTCATTTCAAGCGAGAAGAAAAGAGATAGCAATGCCAAAGCGTCAAAGCATCAAAGCGTTTTTCGTTAGGCGGTAGAAGCGCCGGTTGGACACATGACTTCGAGAGATTCTAGGTACACATGTCATGATGTTTCCCTTCACCGTTTTTAGTTAGCGGCATTACGCACATGACTTCGAAAAGACAGTGGTTCTAGACCAATAGTTATTGACCAACTTTTTATTGGTAACAGACAGTTAACTTGTGTACTTATATTTCTCTTCAAAATTCAATAGAAAACAAGGAATAGGGTACCGGACTGGGTCAAAATATACCATTCTAATTAGTCCGTCAGCTAGATCATGGAAAAATATTGGACACGTATTTTTTGTTTTTTCATAATATCGTCAAAGATATAGACCATCAAACTTCGAGAGTGGGGGGTCGCGACGTCACTCGTGAGCAAAAATCGTACTCACAAGTGACGTCACACGGAACTTCGAAGCGCTGTATTTTTTTTTTTTATATAGAGTGACGAGACGAGCAGGTCATGTGCCTGATGGTAAGCAACATGCCTGCCACATAACAGCACAGTTACACGCAGCTATTGGAACATGATAGTCCAAATCATTACCTAGCACTGCACTGCGCTCGTCACCCAGAGATCTAAGATATTATGTCTCTAAGCCCTGTAATTTCTCTGGAATCACGTATCTTCGTAATGTTTTGTTTGTGAAACAAAATAAAAAAATACGTGTACAATATTTTTTGGCAATCTAACTAACGGCGGCTACTTAGTTTTTTTGAGGATTGTACCCTATTTGTTACGTTTTAAATAATTATCTTTTTTCTACTTACTAGCGGCCCGTTCCGGCTTCGCTCTGATATTGTCATATATAATACCTCAGAAAGTTTCTTTGGCTCATGCACAACAACTTTGCCAAAGATTATCACATTATCAAATGTATAGTTTACGATTTTATCACGTCAGGTCTGAAGAAGAATATCGAGCAAACTTTGTTAGACAGCTTATGAAGCTATTTAGTTTTTAGGGTTCCGTATCCAAAGGGTAAAAACGGAACCCTTGGCTGTCCGTCCGTCTGTCACCAGGCTGTATCTGAAGAACGGTGATAGCTAGACAGTTGAAATTTTCACAGATGATGTATTTCTATTGCCGCTATAACAACAAATACTAAAATAAAATAAATATTTAAGGGGCCTCCCATACAACGAACTTGTTGTTTTACCGTTTCTTGCCAAACAAATTAGATGGCGCCACTAGTAAAATGTTCAGCAATTTCTTCAGCCTTCTCATGACCACGGCGCGGCAGTTGTAACGCTGTAGTAGCTTTAGTAGTGGTAGGACTCTTAGCAGAGTCCGCCTGGGGAAGTACCACACTTTTGCCAGTTATTCAACCGCCAAGCAGTAATGTGCAAACATTACTGTGTTCCGGTTTGAAGGGCAATGTTTCCAGAGAAGTTACAGGGCTTAGAGATATAACAACTTTGATCTCTAGGTGGCGAGCGCAGTGCAGTGCTAGGTAAATCGAGAGTGAATCGGTTTCTTCTAGGTAAACACACTCCATCGTAGACCGCATCATCGCTATACATCAGGTGAGATGGCGGTCAAGTGAAAACCAATAAAAGATACAAAAAAATGGTTGTTTGTAAAGTCGGTTTACTGACGATAGTTGAACGTGACAACTTCAACTACGCCTTAGAGCGAGGTAACGCCGCATGACGTCATGCGGCGAGGTAACGGCGTTAACGGCACATGACGTCATGTTTTGCGGGCGTGCAGCCGGCTTCATCGAATTATAAGACGTTGTCACGTCAAAAAAGTAAAGATTTGGACTCTTCGTGTGCCAATAACTGCGTGTCACTGATGTTATGTGGCAGGCATGTTGCTTACCATCAGGCACATGTCCTGCTCGTCTCGTCACTCTATTAAAAAAAAAACGCTGCTGAAATGTCGAGGTATTTAAACAATAATTTAAATCGTCATTAACTCCTATGTTATGTGTACAAAATGAACTTATGAAGCTGCTGCCCAATTTAAAGCTGACGTAGAATTGAATAATATTCAGATTGAAGTGCCTATATCACGATAATGTCCGCTTGGTTTGTTCGGGAAAGAACAACAAATATTTTGACGTGATAACGTCTTATAATTCGGTGAAGCCGGCTGCACTCCCGCAAAACATGACGTCATGTAACGTTACCGTTAGTTCGTCCTCCGTGCCATGCGGACGAAGCTGAGCGCTGAGGGCGCCACCCGCCGAGTCGAGCGGTATCACTACTCGCGCTATCAGCGTACTGATTTCTTAAGACGTTGTCACGTTTAACTATCGTCAGTAAACCGACTTTACAGACAACCATTTTTTTTAACTAATAAGCTGGGTACTCACTTAGCAGTGTAGCATGTAATGTATCAAATACTGTATCAAGTTAGTAGACTAAATTGAAGAGGGGGGCCTCTTCAATTGCACTCAGTTGGACAGCTTACAAGTGACGGCATAGTCATAGAATAGATAATATAGATAGCATAGTGCTGAATCTTATTACTGTATACCCTTCTATCATCCTAAATGATTCTGATTCTGATCCTACATATAGTCCATTGAAATGTTAAATTTTTAGGCTTTACCTTGCGTTTTTTAGAGGACACAATTTTATTTATTTGATGTGTAGGGGGGGTCAGTGTTAAGCTAAAAACAAGTTTGTGGGGTCGCAACCCTTGTCCCACGGCCGCCATCTTGAAAATAGGGGTTGAAATGGTTTCTACGGTATATCTCTTAAACTATTTATTTGATAAAAAAAAATTGTAAACGTCTCTCAGTCTTTGTCTTATCTGTTTAGCATGACATAGACCGAGAGATGAGATTCCGACTGATTCCGTGTCGTATGCAACCGAATGGATTTAGATTCGCTACCCAGTAACTGATTACATATTATTAGTACACACGTATAATATAGGTAGTTAAGTACGTACGTAGGTACTAGGTAGGTACGTTAAGAGTACTGAAAAATAGTACTCACTTCGGAGCGCTGTAAACCCTTAGTTATTGACTTGAAAAAATAACTTTAATAATAATATAATCGTTTATAACTTTTTTATTTATAGTTCTACGACAAAAAGTTACTGGACCAAGGTTATAAAGAATTTAATTTGCAACAAAAAATGTTGACAATTTTTTTTTATCAAATAAATAGTTTAAGAGATATACCGTAGAAACCATTTCAACCCCTATTTTCAAGATGGCGGCCGTGGGACAAGGGTTGCGACCCCACAAACTTGGTTTTAGCTCTACACTGAACCCCCCTACACATCAAAAAAAATTAATTGCGTCCTCTAAAAAACGCAACCCCAAATGTAACTTTTCAATGGACTAATAGGTCTCCTGTGGTTCATTTACTACGTAAATTTTGTTCACGGGCCTGTAGTCTAATAGAAAATATACGGAAATTTATGTCCAGCTATGAAATGTGAAAATGTGTATCATAATATGTCTGTGATGGCCTGTGTAACGATGCTAATGGCGGCCGGCGTTGTGGTATTGCCGCTTGCCGCGAGCCGTCGATTGTACCCATCCCCAGTTAGTATAGATAGTATAATTTAAAACATTCTCTTTTTTTTATATAATTCTATATGTTTGTACTTTAATGTAAGTCTAGTGTTATGTAATGTTATTTAATTGTTAGCTAATTTCAAAGTCTATATTTTTCGTTAGGTAAGTACCTACATGTTATGATTAATAAGTGATTAGTACCTAAGTACCTATGTGTCTTGTGTAAAAAAAACAAATGGAGTTCGAAAATTAAAGAGAAGTTAAGTCATTATTTTGGGAGTTTTAAAGCGTCTGCTATAAGCAAAACGGCCGACGGAAAGTATCTGGGAGTATTGGGGCCTTATTTCTAAGGATATTGCCTATGACATACGTGAAAATCAGTTATTAGAAAATACGTGAATTAAGTAATGTCTGTATGTACCTTTATTACCCCTTAACTCAAAATTGGCCGTCTAAGCAAGTTAGCGAGTAAGCATGTGTTCTTAGTACGTACCAACCTACCAACTCTACTCAATCGTCCAGATTTCGTTCATCAGAAAATAAGTGACGTCTGGCAGCCCTGGGATCGTGGGATCTTACTCTAGAATCACTAAGTGACTTCACCACTGATATAAACCAAAAGATGTGCCCTGAGCACCTTGAAATGGGTAATAAACCGCGTCTCTGTATGTAGCGTCAGTGGTTTACACACAACCAATCTTGACCGCTTGACCCCAAGAATCGCTACTTATTTTGGTGGTTGACGCCACAGATTTCATTTTTTTTTTTGCTACGCAAATGACGTATTTGGTTGACACCGAATGGTAATAAGTTAAAACGTCCGTCGTCCACTGCTTCCTATAATCGACTAGAACGAAAAGAGTGATCTCACTCTTCCCAACGATGACAATTCCGTGCGCCTAAGGCCCTGACCACACATGCTACTTTTTGCAGCAAAATCGCGCGATTTAGCAGCTAACGCGGAAACGCGCGCTTTAGCAGCTGAAGCGGAAACGCGCGATTTAGCAACTTTTAGAAGCTGCATCGCGATGCAGCGACTGTTTGCGTCTGTCGCGGCCACCGAGCAATGAGGGAGTTACCGACGAGACAAAAATAGTTCCAACGGACGCACTAGATGGCGATTGTTCGAGATGCAGATAGATCTGTCTCTACCATATACTCTCAACTCTCAACAGTGTAATCCCTTTAGAGACCCTACCCGTTTTCAGGGAAAAAGTATAGTGTAAAAAGTGTCTTTTTTAATTTTAAAATATTGGGAGTAAAAATAGCTAATTAGGTTGATAATGTAATAAAAAACCGTTACTGATCACAATCCTTTTTCAGTAAAAATCTTTAGAACTCCCGAGGCAATAGACACCAACTAAGCCAAAGTAGAAGGAAAATTCAAAGATATAAATAGCAACACTGATACGACAATATTTTATCCACAGACTAAGTAGAGAGATACTCTCTCGGCTGAAGGATTAGTATCCATAGCCAAGAATAAATTTAAAAAATATATATTTTGTCTTTCATCAGGTTTACGAATTTGTTTTGTTTGATGTTTTGATATAGTTTTCATTCGAATAAAATGCTTACATGGATAAAGTAGTTTATTATTTATTACTAGAAGTTGTGCTTTCGCAAATTGAATGAATTGAGTCCCATTATGCCTAACGCTTTTGACAACAAACCAAAAGACCTACAAGCGCCCCCTATTATCGTTTTATTAAACCATATCTTTTTGTCTCGTCGGAAAACGGCTCATTGTTCCGTTCAGTGTTGCTAACTTGGATTTTTAAAAAGTGTAGACAGGTTTAAAAATACGTAGAGTAATATTAAATTATGTAAAGTTTATAGAACTGCGTACTTTTTTTTTAAGTAGTAAGGTAGTAAATGTAGTGTACCAATGTAGTTAGGTGCAGGGTTTTTAACTTGTAGTCCGGTCAATTTAGACATTCGAAGTTACCTAAATTCCCACCAAGCTGAAAATCGGTAAAATTGTTTAAAATATCATTAAAAACAAAATTTGAAAGTTCCCCATCTTTCCCCTGTGAGCAAAAAGTTTTATTCAAGGTCAAAGGTAAAAAAAATGAGTTTATCGCGATTTTCAGCACAACGGTAAGTTTTATCATAAAAATACCATAGACAAAAATTGTAGATCATAAAATTATCTACAAAAAAATGTTACCACTTTTTTTTCTACGAGCCTCCGTTTTTGAGATATAACGATTCAAAAAGTTGTAAAAGTTGTAATCGTCATAATTTGCACACGTTTCCTCGCCACCTATGATGATTTTTTTTTAACCTCTATAGGTTTACACTTGACCGCCATCTCACCTGATGTTAAGCGACGATGCGGTCTACGATGGAGCGTGTTTACCTAGAAAAAACCGATTCAAAAAACCGAACAGTACTCCATACAGGAGCGAATCTGTGCTTGATATAATGTAAGCAACTGTTAAGACTTGTAGTACCTTCGCACTTTTGAGAGGAAACCAAGTTTTTTGGCAGCCAGTTTAGCCTTGAACTCGATATACGAGCCAAAGTTCAGCGTAGAGGTCAAAGTAACGCCCAAAATCTCAAAACGGTCAGACACCGGCACGGATACACCTCTAAAAGTTGGAGTCAGTTGGAAAGGACTCCTTTTAGCGGAGAACAGACACGCCTGCGTCTTACTCTCGTTGAACTTGACCAGATTGGCATCGCCCCATTTGGACAACGCCTCAAGGGTCAAGCTCAAACGTTCGATCAGACTCTCTATCAGTACCTGAGTTTGATGCCCAGTGGCTCTTGCGCTAGATATGTAACTCTCTACAATGATGCTATCATCTGCGTACCCAAAGATACCGGGCTTCAACATCGTTGATATGTAGCAGGAAGAGCGTCGCTGAGAGTACCGACCCTTGAGGGACTCCGGTATTGATAGCCATTTGATCCGACGAGCAGCCATCAATGGCGACTCGTATGGATCGATCCCTCAAGAAGTCCGATATCCACGCAATGAACCCAGTAGACAAACCATAACGAATAAGCTTCCTTGTAAGGCCATCGTGCCAAACCTTGTCATAAGCCTTCGAGATATCCAGGGAGACTGCAAGTGCTTCCCCTGGTTCTCAATAGCTTCACTCCAGATGTGAGTGACGTACGCTAGAATATCCCCGGTGGACCGGTTTCGGCGAAACCCGTATTGCCGGTCACTGAGGAGGTCGTTCGATTCTAGGTACGTTAGGAGCCTGTGGTTTAAGACACGTTCCATAGTCTTGCAGAGTATGGACGTGACCGAGATGGGGCTGTAGTTGACACTACCCTTTTTGGGCACATTGCACATTGGCAGGGGTGTAGTGGGTATGTACTGGTATTTGTTTACTAGTCGGTCGTTTTCTTGATGATGTGTAAATCTAACCAAGTACTACCCATAATCTCTCACCAGTGACTCCAAGTAGCTGTTATACATGCAGCGGTCACACCCCGGTAAACCACGTCGACTCGTGGGCCAAACCTGGTTGAGAGGGACTTGCGGCCTTTTGGCAAGTCTATTACGGTTACTCCTCGTACAATGTATAAAGTCTGTCTCGGCGGTGAAGGCATCTCGATAGCTGATAAGCGACTGATGTTGGCGAATCCGGCGAGATAGCAAGGCAATGTGGAAGGCCTAAGGCGGTGGTAGGAGTCGTTAAGTTACCACCGGCTAGAACACTGCATCCAGCTCTTCTCCAATCGTAGCGGTATCCGTTCCATTGGGCTCAGAAGAGAGTGGACGAGAGAGTGCGTTTGTGTAAGCGCGACCACTTACGCACTCAAATATATCCTGCGCAACTGACTGTACCTGTTTAATGGATTCTGAGAATAAAGTCCTACGGCGATGGGCTGCGGTAGAGAGGTCTGACTGTGATGCTAGTTGGGCTTTGTCTAAGGCTTGCACGTAGGCGGTTGTAGGAGAGTGGTCGCTTCTGCACTGCACTGGGGGGACAGTGCAATTCGGCAGCACCTGCAGCGACGAAGCAGCTCTGTTTAGAGAGGCACTGCTTCCTCCGCTCAGCCGGGGAGGGGACTAGAAAAGGTGTCCCAAACAAATGCTCGCCCCACTCAAAAATGGGAGGTAGTAACCGTGGCTGCCTATGCATCCATTTATTCGCGGTCGAACGAATAAAGTAAAACAAAAAACAAATAAACGAATTAACATGACATTTGGCGCATGGAATGTGCGCACTCTATTAGACCGTCCGGGTAACATATGCCCAGAACGGAAAACTGCTCTTGTAGCTCGAGAACTGGGTCGTTATAAAGTAGATATCGCGGCTCTTAGTGAGACACACTTAGCTGATGAGGGTGAGCTGGTGGAGTATGGTGGTGGTTATACCTTCTACTGGAAAGGAACAAACTCAACCGAACCTAGGCGTTCTGGTGTCGGATTTGCGATTAAAACAAAAATAGCCAATAAACTAACAGAATACCCGGTACATGTATCGGATAGGGTAACATCTATTAGGTTACATTTAGCGAATAATAACTATCTTAATATAATCAGTGCGTACGCTCCAACTATGGATGGAAGTGATGAACTCAAAGACAAGTTCTACGAAGAACTTACCCAAACAATATCAAAAATAGCATCAAAAGAACAAGTGCTCCTATTGGGGGATTTCAATGCCCGCGTTGGACGTGACTATGAAGCATGGCCCAAGGTGTTGGGCAGGCATGGAATAGGCAACATGAACACCAATGGCCAGCTGTTGTTAGCTCTTTGTGCTCAATTTCAGTTGACTATCACCAACACTATGTTCCGACTTCCTACAAAATATAAAGCCACATGGATGCATGCAAGATCCAAACATTGGCATCTTATAGACTATGCCATAGTAAAGCAGCGAGATATAGCTCAAGTACATATCACTCGTGTGATGCGAGGAGCAAATTGTTGGTCAGACCACAGATTAATAATAACAAAACTTGCTATACGTCTCCATTTCCCCCGAAGATCTCACAAGGCAAAGAAACTGTGTTTAGATTTAGACAAGTTCCAAAATAAAGATATTAAAACCACTTATGAACAAACTATCAATAATCTTGTGTCAGAACTGGATCTTAAAGAAGGTTGCTTAGATGAATTATGGACTGACCTGTGTTCTCAGATTACTAAAATAGCTTCAGATACGTTAGGTAGAAAAAGACGGACAATAAAAGATTGGTTTGACGAAAACAATGACGTACTTGTCGATGCTTTGGCACAACACCGAAAGCTGTTGCAAGCAAATTTGCATTCGCATAATACTTGTAACACAGATTTAAAGAACGAAATCAAAGAAAGCTCAGCACATCTCAGAAACCTAACCAGAACGATTAAAAATAGATGGTGGGTAGAAAAAGCTCAGCATATGCAATGGCTTTCTGACACTAATCAACTTGGAGAATTTTTCAGAGAGATGCGAAACCTTATAGAAACCAAAAGTCGAGTTAACGTACCCCTTAAAACTTTAACTGGTAACCTACTATCGAGTGAAGACGATGTTTTGCGACGTTGGAAAGAACACTTCAATAATTTACTTAATATAAATAGAGATGTAAGTCTTGAATTCATATCCTCATTACAAGACCGTCCTAAAATAAATACTTTGGATGACCTTCCATCTCTCGAAGAGGTAAAACTTGCTATTCAACAACAAAAAAAATAAAAAAGCTGTAGGAATTGATAACATACCGGGTGAATTACTGAAATATGGGGGAGAAGAGTTGCACAATACTGTATGGAAATTAATGTGTCGCATGTGGCAAGAAGAACTAGTTCCTGCAGATTTTAGAACATCGAAAATTTGCGCATTGTACAAAAATAAGGGCGATCGGTCAGATTGCAACTCTTACAGGGGTATTTCTCTTCTATCTGTTCCTGGAAAAGTATTTGCTAGAATCCTTTTAAATCGTCTCTTAGAAATATCAGAGTCTTCACTTCCAGAAACTCAATTTGGATTTCGACCAGATAGAGGAACATGTGAAGCAATATTTTCTGTTCGCCAGCTTCAAGAAAAGAGTCGAGAGCAGCATCAGTCTTTGTATTTATGTTTTGTGGACCTGGAGAAAGCTTTCGATAGTATACCTAGGAATGCTCTCTGGACTATCTTACTAAAACTGGGATGTACCGAGAAGTTTGTTAGGTTAATAAGATTACTCCATGACAATATGATGTGCTGTGTGTCAGTTAAAGATAGACCGTCTGAGTTTTTCTCTATATCTTGCGGAGTTAAACAGGGTTGCGTATTAGCGCCAACTTTGTTCGCTCTTTACTTTTCGTTTGTTGTAAATGATGCCTTGAAAAGCTGCACCCATGGAATCAAAATTCGCTTCCGTACAGATGGTAAACTTTTTAATCTTGATAGATTCAGAGCGCGTACCAAAGTCTCACACGATATTATAACAGAGTTAATGTACGCAGATGACTTGTGTTTTGTTTCGGAATCTCCTAGTAGCCTTCAAGAACTAGTGTCAAATTTTCACGAATCATGCCAGCGGTTTGGATTAAAAATAAGCATTGCAAAAACTGAGGTGATGGCAATGAGTTTTTGCAATACCAATGTCCAACTAAATACACATATAGGTGAACATAAATTAAAACAGGTCGATAAATTTAAGTACTTAGGAAGTGCTTTAACATCTAAAAGTGACCTTGACCCAGAGATTAATAGCAGAATTGGTGCGGCTGCAGCTGCATTTGGAAAATTGCGCAAAACTGTTTTTCAAACACATGATTTGAAGCTAGAAACAAAGATAAAAGTTTACATGGCAATAGTGCTTCCTAACCTTCTCTACTCTTCGGAAACATGGTGTCCGTATCGAAGGCATATACGGCAACTAGACCGTTTCCATCTCAAATGTCTTAGAGACATACTGAACATCAAGTGGTCGGATCGCATCAGGAATACCGAAGTTTTAAGACGAGCAAATGTCGGGGGGATTGAGTCTTACCTGATGCGACGACAGTTGCGGTGGTGCGGTCATATTTCTAGAATGTCCGACAAGAGGATAGCTAAGCGTATTTTCTTTTCTGAACTTCAAGAAGGCAAACGAAAACAGGGTGGTCAATTTCTGAGATTTAAAGATGTCCAAAAAAGACATATGAAGAGATGCAATATAGAGCCTTCTCGCTGGGAGGATCTGGCGTCAAATAGGACTGAATGGAGACGTCTGGTAAAACACAACATTCAATTTTTTGAGAATGTAAGAAGGTGTGAGCTTGATGCAAAGAGAGACCAACTTAAAACCAGACCACCTTCTAACATGAATTATAATTTTAACAACGGAATCTTAACGTGCCCTATCTGCGCACGAACTTTTCGTGCAAAAATTGGTTACGCCAGTCATATGCGCGCGTGCGAACGTCGTCGCAATACTTAAAAGCAGGTAATAGTCGCCGAAGCCGAAATCGGCGAGGAAGTCTATATATACATTGGCAAGCTTCCAAGAATTCGGTACTAGCCCAGTTTGGAGAGAGAGTCTAAATAGGCGTGTCAATATCGGTGACAACTCAGGCGCACAAGCCTTCAGTGGCCCATCTGGGCCTGGATACGTTAGGTACGCCACATCCGACGGACAACCTATCTGCGTCTCCGTAAGAAACAAGAGTGTCGGCTGCTCAGTCTCGAGGTGATGGTGGACTGCTGAGAGATTGGAGTGCAGACCCCGAATATTAGTGAGGTGCACTTTAACCGACAAGGCGTGCAGACGCTCTTTAAACTTGATTCTGTAATTGACTTGTTTCATATTTGTTTTGAGAGGGGATCGGTGGGAAAAACGGCAGTAGAATGAGGCCGCACACTACTGGCCATTGGTCACAACACACAACACGAATACACCAGTGGGGAGCTAGCCTGGAGACTGCGGGGACGCCCGAGTCCCCCCGGAGATGTCTACCTGGCGTTGTCATCCGGTCGCCAACCGGCAGGATAGCGCATCCCGGGATTTTTCGCTAGATGGCGAGCCGCCTTTCATGAGGGGCTAGCACACTACTTGGGCCCCCTACTATCTGCGGTCGGTCGCGGCAACCGCGCCTCGGATCCCGCTACCCTCCATGACTAGCTTCCCGATGTTCAGTATTGGTGTGTGACAGACCGGTCTTGCAGTTGTGCAGCAACTGATCTAACCCGTTTTCCCCTAATGGTGTCACTAGACAACACGACGGAACACGGCTAGGCCGCTTGGCGTCGTGACTTAGTCTAGTGGTTGGTCACCGACCACGGCCGAAGCCTACCACCGGTAATTTATCACCTGATTAGAACCACCCAGAGACCACGAGTGAGGTTCCAATATATAGGTGCTTCCTCACGAACGTACTCATGCATATTATTATGATGATTACAACTTTTTGAATCGTTATATCTCAGAAACGGTGGCTCGTAGAAAAAAAGTATGAAACAATTTTTTGTAGATAATTTTATGGCTTACAACTTTTGTCTGAGGTATTTTTATGATAAAACTTACCGTTGTGCTGAAAATCGCGATAAACTCATTTTTTTACCTTTGACCTTGAATAAAACTTTTTGCTCACAGGGGAAAGATGGGGAACTTTCAAATTTTGTTTTTAATGATATTTTAAACAATCTTACCGATTTTCAGCTTGGTGGGAATTTAGGTAACTTTACTATTATTTTTTAGTCTAATTTGACCGGACTATTGTCTGTGTAGGATTTACGTCGAAGAGTATATGGCCATATTGTCACTTTTCTTTGCAGACTTTCAAGTAAATCGATATCATTTTTGAAGTAGGTAGTCCTCACATATGTTTCATAAATTTTAAGAAACATTTCTACAGTTATAGATTGAAAGGATTCAGAATGACGTAAAGAAAAGAGTTTGCTTTCTGTACAATTGCAGAAATGTGTTCTTCGCATTTTAAATTTATTATTTTAAAAAGAGCAGAGCTTTTATTAACAAAACTTAAATACAATGAGAACTACATTACGTTACATACCTAACTAACTACTTACATTAAGCACACCTGAATTATCCATAGACCAATGAAGGACTACAGATAATCAAGATGTTCAAACCCACTACCAATCGGAAGCGTACCCAGCATGCTTGCAATAATAGTCATGCACAATAGTCATGCCGTCAGGTCTTTTGCCATCGTCACGCCCAAGGCGAGTATGGCTGTTATCTATATATATAAAAGCGAAAGGTCACTCATCAAGGAATCTCAGAAACTACAAATGCTAGAAATCTGAAATTTTGCATGGAGGTCCCTTTTAGCACGTAGGCGCTCGCTAAGACGGGGTTTTGCGAAATTCAACCCCTAAGAGGGTGAAACAGGGGATGAACGGTTGTATGAAAATTCGTGATATTCAAAGTTATCAAATTTTGTATCTAGACACTTGACACGAAGCAATTAAATGTTTGTTCTCTCAATTTTGTAATTTCGAACTGTACGGGGGTGAAATTGGGGTTGAAATGGGGGATGAACGTCAATATGGAAGTTCCCTACCGTTGAAGATAAAACCATGAAACTCTGTATTTAGACACTTGACACGAAGCAAACGAATGTTTGTTCTATCAATTTCGTAATTTCGAACTGTACGGGGGTGAAATGGGGGATGAATGTCAAAATGAAAGATCCCAACCGTTGAAGATAAAACCATGAAACTCTGTATATAGACACTTGACTTGAAGTAAACGAATGTTGGTTCTACCAGTTTTGTAATTTCCAACCGTACGGGGGTGAAATTGGGGTTGAAATGGGAGATGAATGTCAATATGAAATTTCCCAACCGTTGAAGATGATGACTATGAAACTCTGTATAGACACTTGACACGAAGCAAACTAACGTCGATTCTATCAATTTTGTAACTTCGAGCTGTATGGGGGTGACATAAGGGTTGAAATGGGGGATGAATGTCAACATGGAAGATCCCAACTGTTTGAAGATAAAACCATGAAACTCTGTATATGTATAGACACTTGACACGAAGCAAACTAACGTTGATTCTAGCAATTTTGTAATTTCAAGCTGTATGGGGGTGAAATTAGGGTTGAAATGGGGGATGAATGTCAACATGTAAGATCCCAACCGTTGAATATAAAACTATGAAACTCTGCATACAGACACTTCACACGAAGCAAACGAACGTTGGTTCTAGCAATTTTGTAATTTCGAACTGTACGGGGGTGAAATTTAGGTTGAATGGGGGATGAATGTCAATATGAAAGTTCTCAACCGTTGAAGATAAAACTATGAAACTCTGTATATGTATAGACACTTGACACGAAGCAAACTAACGTTGATTCTAGCAATTTTGTAATTTCGAACTGTACGGGGGTGAAATTGGGGTTGAAATGGGGGATGAATGTCAATATGGAAGATCCCAACCATTGAATATAAAACTATGAAACTCTGTATATAGACACTTGACACGAAGCAAACGAATGTTGGTTCTAGCAATTTTGTAATTTCGAACTGTACGGGGGTGAAATTTAGGTTGAATGGGGGATGAATGTCAACATGAAAGTTCCAACCTTTGAAGATAAAACCATTAAACTCTGTATATAAACACTTGACACGAAGCAAGCAAATATTTGTTTTAGCAATTTTGTAATTTCGAACTGTATAGGGATGAAATTGGGATTGAAAGGGGGGATGGAATACATGGAAGTTTTCAATCGTTGAAGATAAAATCATGAGACTCTGTATTTAGGCACTTGACACAAAGCAAATAAATGTTTGTTCTAGCAATTTTGTAATTTCGAACCGTTCGGGGATGAAATTAATGTTGAAATGGGGATGAATGTCAATATGGAAGTTCCCAATCGTTGAAATCGAAGCCAATAAATGTTTGTTGTAGCAATTTTGTAATTTCGAACTATATGAGGATGAAATTGGACTTGAAATGGGGGACGAATGTCTCTTACGCTTTCACACCTATACAACTGAACCGATTTTGATTAAAATGGTTTTATTATAAGCTGTTTTTAGTTAAGCATTACTAAAAATAATTTAGTAATGTGTCTGGGTATAAAAATAGGTACTACCTGAGTTACCTTAGTATTTATTTCGCGCGGACGAAGTCGCGGGTAACAGCTAGTAATCCATAAATATAAAATTCTATGCCACTTTTCGTTGTTATTGAACTCCTTCTAAACGGCTGGACCGATTTTAATGATTTTTTTTGTATACGTTTGGGTAGGGCCCTGGAAGGTTTAGATTCACAAATCAGCCCGGCAGATGGCGCTGCAGTTGATATATATCTATATCTAGGTTATTATTCGAGCGAAGCCGGAGCGGGCCGCTAGTTTAATGTAATTATAATTCTCTACTCTAATCTATCTACTATTCGTAGCTACTTTTGACTCTACTATATTAAAGCTTTAATTATTAGAGATAGAGATACTTACAGAGATACAGATACATTACATATATTAGAGATACAGGGTAACCTAGTTCGGGACCGACGCACCAATGTTTTGTAAAAATATTTTTTGCCAATAAATAAATTATAAATTATATTATTTACTGAGCAATTTACTGACCCAGTAGGGATTTTAACAATTTTTCGGAATTGTTTTTATTTCTTGAAGATTAACACTTGTTTACTGAAAAAATAATGTAACTGTTTAAAAATTTGTGTATTTTTGATGAGTATAAATACAATAGTAATGTAATTCTGATTTTCCCGCTAAAACACTAACGACTGGCATGACGTCACTAACCGCAAAACATTGGCCATGATCTATGATTGCATGTCCAGTTTATGTGTTTTTGTAGATACATTTACTTGAATACAAACAATCAAAATCGTCGTCGCTAAGATCGCAAACTATAATAAAAATGCAGAGAAGCAAAAAACTACTTAAAAAGGGTGCTAATTATTGCCTAAAATATAAAAGACATACATTCTAACATATGTCCATGAACCTTCTTACATAAGTATACTAATTCAAAGACAATGAATTCAAAATGTTAAATAATAAAGATGTACGAGCTTCAATCAGATTTTAGCAAGCTTTCGACATAATCTACTGATTTTTGTCTTGAACTTTAAATACGGAAAGTGACGGAGCTTGTCTTATTTCTACGGGCATGGCATTATACAACTCAACTGCTTGGAATGCAAAAGATTTGCCGTAGAATGTTTTGCAACGTGCAGAGGGCGCTTGTAGGGACAAATTATAGGTTGATATAAGATAACATGAGAGTACGCTCCTGTAAAATGTGAAGCAGTCTTTCAGATATCGTGGTGTGGCAGTGTAAAATGAGTATTCCGAAGAAAGCAAAACCACTTGAGCTGTAGGAAAAGAAATTAATAAACAGTTGCAAATGAGGTATTTGAAAACTAGCTAAGTCAGATCTTGCTGAACAGGCTGTAAAATCCTAAGGTAGGTCACAGATTACAGAAATAAACACAGATGGAACCTTCGTGAACAACACTGTGAGGCCCGTAATTAGTCATTTTGACGTAACATTGTCAAATCAACGTTCCAAATTACTTGTATAATGTTGTCAGTCTTAAGAAAAAAGTCCCACTATTGTTGTCTTAGCTTGGGAAATCTTCACGTATAATAAACCCATCAATTGATATTTTAAAATATTAAAATTATTACACCGATTATGCAAGGATTTCTTGTTACTACTATTTCCATTCTATGAAGAAAAGAATTTTGATTTTGCATGCAACTAGAAATTAACTTGAATCGCAAATAATAAAATTAGTGTAATTTACTCGCTTAGATAGGTTAAACAAAAATTAAAACAATCATCTTTACCACCAAGCTATTTTTGATAAAATGCATATAGGCTACCTGTATGTTATAGGTCCAAACAACAAACAAAAAAAAACTAACACAATAATCATTTTAACAGTTCACTTATTAATCACCTTTTTTTTTTGACAAAACAAGACTTTAAAATCAAGTAACCGTATAATATTAAAAAACTTTACAATTTAAAAATATTTCATTTTACAAACAACGTTATGCATAATATTAACTTCAAAAATATCTTCCTTCAACAAATGTTTTGTTTTATAAACCATCATTTTATAACCAATTATATAGCCACCGTTTCACTTAGATAATATACCTATCGAATGACATTACAATATAATACAAAACACTTTATTGGCACTATAAACAAATTGACAAGAAGTAACACATATAATAACAAAACAAAATGGGCACAAAAGGCGATCTTGTCGCTAAAAGCGATCTCTTCCATATAGCCTTTTGATTCATGAGGAAACAAAATTTGTAATATTTTGGGCAGTGGTGCAACTAACGAAATAAATAAATACACAAACAAATTTTATGATGTATTAATGATTTTGTTTTTTGTAAATTTTTATGTCATAAATTACTCATTTTACAAATTTAACATTTACCAAAATTAAATTTGAAATTAAATTAAATTGAATAATACAATGCCCATCAATAATTTGGTGTACGAGTATCTAAAAAATAAATAATCTATATTTTACCCTAAATTCAGGGAAAATAATTTCCATTTAGTATCGCCACACTAACCTATTTTCGTTGAGGTGTTGTGTTCCATTCATCACCAAAATGAAATCGCCTAAATTATATAAATAACAGTAAAAATATTCAATTTTTCCTATGAAATAATATTCCTCTTTCCTTTTTTTGTTTTTGGGAACATTGTTTGCAATGTTTGAAGACACAAGACGGCATATTTTAAAACTAAACTTAAAGTCACACGGGACGCCCGTACAACACGGAAGTCCGTTTCATACTGACTGGAGTTTGTATTTGCTTCGGCGTTTGTATTTCCTTTGTCTGCTTCAGTAGCTCTGTTCTGCGTGCTCCATCTGGTTTTATTTCTGTAATCTGTGAGGTAGGTACTCTGTTTATATCGATGGAGTTCACACCCCCACAGCCCACAGCCAGCTTTGACTTTTCCTTTTAACTTTTCATTCAACAGTCAATGTCTAAATGCTGAATGTCATTTAATGTCAAACAAGTAAAATAGCAGTGTTGCCGATTTGCGGGAAATCCAACTCTGTTGGGAATTGGTTATTCGTGGGGAATTTCACAATCTCGCATTGATGGTCATAAACTATGCTTCGGTAATTTTATCAGTGGATTATCACGCGCATTACCGGTAATATTGTGTTCAATAAAACTCATCTCTATCCGCTTGGGATCGAGATGAGCTTTATTGATACGAGTGTGGATAGAGTGTACGAGGCGACCCGTGGACGAGTGTCGATGGTACCCTCGCCGTCTCGTCTCGCATCGCGTCCGCTCCGTTCCATGTCGGTTTTTCGAACGCGAGTCAAATGACGCGAGGGATCCATCCACACTCCCGCATTTGCCCATTTGTTTTTATCCGCTGCAGAGTAAGGACACACACCCAGAGCAGGCCATCAAGATGAGGCCTGCTAAACAAGTCAGACAAGCGTTCAACAATACGTTGTTCGGCGCTTGCACTGACTCTGCTTGCGTTCCGTAAAACGGAACCCTTGTCTGTCTATCTGTCCGTCCGTATGTCACAGCCACTGTTTTCTGAAACTATAAGAACCATAGAGTTGAAACTTGGTAAGTAGACATATTTTGTGAACAGCATTTAGATTTTTGTAAAAAAAAATTGGGCTTGTCCCTTACACAGAAGTGAAACTCAATAATGTTTTTTTTTTCATCAAACCCATACGCGTGGGGTGTCTATGGATAGATCTTAAAAAATTATGTTGAGGTTTTTAATATCATTTTTTTCTATACTGAATAATTTGAGCGAGAGACCCCTGTAACTTCTAAATTAAGAGCATGATAACAATAAAAAAATGGTTGTCTGTAAAGTCGGTTTACTGACGATAGTTGAACGTGACAACGTCTAGTATTTGTGTTAAGCGCCATCTAGGTAAAACATTCTGAAGCTTTTTGAAAAGCTGTTCAAAGCGCCATCTCTGGGTACATCATTGTACTAGCACAAGTTCTTAAATTCATATCGTCGCTTTTCTAAAACATGGACTGACTCCTTGAACGTAAAACGCATTTTACTCACTAGATGGTGCGAAAAGTAATAAGGCGAGGTAACGGCGGTAAATATTATCTAATCTACGGCGGTAACGTTACATGACGTCATGTTTTGCGGGCGTGCAGCCGGCTTCATCGAATTATAAGACGTTATCACGTCAAAAAAATGGTTGTCTGTAAAGTCGGTTTACTGACGACAGTTGAACGTGACAACGTCTAGTATTTGTGTTTTGCGGGCGTGCAGCCGGTTTCATCGAATTATAAGACGTTATCACGTCAAAAAAATGAGATACATTCAATCTTTCACCGAAAAGTTTGATGCAAACTTCCACCGAAAAGTTTGAACTCGATCTGGGTAGAAATTCTAAATGCAATTTCGAGTGCTTCGGAATCGGAACGACAATCCCTGTCTCTGTTATGCTAAACAGATAAGCCAACGACCGAGAGATGAGATTCCGTGTCGGATCCAATCGAATGGTTTTCGAATCGCTACCCTGGTAAGTTTTTTTAGTACTTCATTAATACACTATTATTAAAACTTCGCTCAAAGTTACAACGAACTACAAGAACTATATGTATCATGTTACTTGTTGCAACGGAACCCTTCATGGGCAAGTCCGACTCGCACTTGGCCACTTTATTTAACTTAGTTTTAGGGATAAATATTTTAGAAGTTGGTAACACTGGGAGCTGGGTAGCAAGAAGCGAGCCGAGAAACGAAAAGTTTTGTTATAATGTTTATAATCACAGATCACTGTTTATAATGTTCTTGTTATTTGTGATGCTCAAGAACACACTGTGAACTTTATTGTTATAATTAATAGAAATTCAGGCGGATATTTAAAGCGGAATGTCCGAAAGGTGTAGCTGTTGTTTATCTCCTGGACAGCATTCGCACCTCGGCGACTTGCATGTTGATATGCTAAGAAATTGTCTAAATTTGATCGTAAGTGTTCAAAACTAAAGAAAAACTATTTAACGTATCCGGTTTAATACAACGGCAGCATGTTTGCCTCACAAAGAAAAGATACAATTACAATTTCATAGCTTCGAAGCTGCGAAATACCGCGAATAAGGATTATAGCTATTTTCAATGTGAGAATTTGTATATTTTGTGGTCAGTATTGCGGAAGCACTTCATTTATCGTCCTCCCACACTGTGTGTTAACTGAGGTGAGACTCCGGTAATGTCGGTGTACAAAAATACAAATACAAAATACTTTATTGAAAAATAAGTAAACATTCTTTATTTTTAGTTACTATGATTTACACAAAAAGTGTTGTATTTAAACATAATGTTTTATTTATCTAATCGGACCTATTTATCTAAACCAGTTAATCGGAGACTCCTCCATCTCTGCTGTGATATGTACCGGCTGTGACAGATTCCTTCATGATGCCCGAGGCTTTCGGAAGATGGTCATATCATCGCAGAAGCAGCTGCTTGCAGTGTTAAACAACGGCGATCTCGACACTGATGGTATTATTTATATATTGAATAATAAGTGAGCAGCATTAGCTGATATTTTTTTGTTTTTTTTAAAATAAAGAGTGATGAGCAGGACATGTGCCTGATGGTAAGCAACATGCTTGCCACATAACAGCACAGTGACATGCGGCTATTGGAACATGAAGAGTCCAAACCATTGCCTAGCACTGCGCTGCGCTCGTCACCCAGAGATCTAAGTTGTTATTTCTCTAAGCCCTGTAATTTCTCTGGAAACATTGCCCTTCAAACCGGAACACAGTAATGTTTGCACATCACTGCTTGGCGGTAGAATGACCTATATCTCAGTGTGGAATAACAAATTAATTGGTAACTGTCTGTAAAAATTATATTGTCTTTTGCTATCCATTAGTCCAGTTTGTTCTTGAAAGAGTTCAATGATTTTGCTAAAATAATATCCTCAGGCAACCTGTTCCAGTTGTAAACCAGTCATCGTCATAATCAACTCAATAAATAATCCTTCCAGCTGTTAGCGCATTGTCACATCACAATCCTGACACAAATGAACAGAGCAAGGTGAAGCAAGAAGAAGAAGTGACGAGCAATGAGGGACTGGACGTCGTGTGCTCAGAAGACATTACAGCTAATGAGATAGGTAATAGTTTTTTCAACACACTTGCTCATAAAGTGGCTTTAATTTCATCATAATTAGGCTAATAATGACACCTGTACTTAAACTGGGACTTTCATTACTATTAACTCACAAGTGAGTTACAGATTTTTTTTATTGAGTTACTGTTTAAAAGTTTCGAAACAAAAAATATCCTGTTCAATAAAGCAAAATGATTTTTGAAGTGAAAATTTCTTATTGATACTGACAGATTTTTCGTGGGCTGTGAACTGAATTCTAGCGTCACGCTCGGGAATGTTACGAATTAACAAAAAATGACTATGTAGTTAATTTATACGCTGTAGAAGTAGGAGCGAGAGGTATACCAGCAAAATCTTAGAGGTATTTTGCTGGTCCTTGGCTTGTCCAGAAGTCCAGTAAGTTCTATACTAGAACGAGTATCTAAAGCTGCACTAGTAGGATCATATTGGATTTGGCTGGGCAGGGAGAGAAATACGAGTAGTGAAGGTGAGTGTTGACGTACGTCACCAAAAGGGCCCCTTTTAAACCTACGCTCGAGTCACAAGTCTTGGGGTCTATTCGAGATTTCTCTCTCTGCCACACGATGGACCCGGCACCCGCACGGTGAATCCATGGAATGCTAAGAAGTACGTCTCCCTACGCCCGAGTCACAAGTCTTGGGGTCTACTCGGGATATGTAAATGTAAATCCATAATTGTTGTTGATGATGGAACCTGAAGGTGGCCATCTGGCCATAAGAACTCTGTAGACGACACTACCCGAGTTTGGAATCGTTTGATTCTTCTTGACGAGTATTTTGGTGCTAGATGGTACCCAGGGCCTGATGATGGAGCTGGAGCCTACTAAATATTTTGTTAAGCTGATTACGCTTTTACAAACATTATGTAAAATATTTTCAGACCACAAAAGCGAATCCGAGCTAAAAACTGAACTGGACTTACACTCAGGATACATCTCGAGCTGGGAATCTTATGAAGGTATTCTATAGGTAGATCTATGTATATACTACTAACTCTTACATAGACAGGTATAAATATTAAAATTTTGATTTACCCCTGACTAACTCGAATTTGTCATCTGTACGATATTCTACTAGTCAAGTCCTTTCATTTGATACTCATATCGCGAGAGTGTATTGTATTTCATTAATGTATTTCGCCATTTTGTGTTGGCGGCCATCTAGAAATTGAAATTTGTCATAATGTATAGTATTCTTTTCGTGAAGCCTTTTCATTTGATACCCTTAGTGAGGTATCAAATGAAAAGTAAAAAAAAATTTTCGAAATCCGCCATTTTGATCAAAAAACAGTTGAAAAAATTTGTTAAAAGTTTTACGTCGATGACACTCAGGTGTACTGGGGTCTGTCTCTGTGTGTGTGTGTCTGTGGCACCATAGAGCTCAAACGAATGGACCGATTTCAATGCAGTTTTTTTATTTGAAGGTTAGTTTTTGGTGCGGTAATTCTTAAAAATTATTGGACGATGGTACTCAGGACCGGATAAAGTGGAGGGAATTGGGGGAGACCTTTGCCCAGCAGAGAGACAACTGAGGTTAAACTTAAAAAATAATTCTTAATTATGTTTGGTTTATATTGATTCAAGATGGCCGCCTCCACAAAATGGCGCACAAAAATACAACCCTACATAATCACAAAATCAAGTCGTGTGCGGTGGAGGAACGCCATTTTTAAAACGGCATCGGTTTTTTAATGTTTTCAGAAAGAAAAAAAAATTGTCTCCTGAAAACGACTCGTGGTACTTTTTGTTTCAGATGAATTTGAAATTAAAAATGAGAACGAACCGAACAAAAGAACAAAATCGAAAAGAAAGAAGAATATCGCCAAAATGAAACTTAAACGGAGGAAATATGACTCAGAATCCGATACACCAATATCTGAGATAAAAAAGAAAAAAGCGCGATTAAAAAATGATATAGAGAATGGTAAGTTTGTGTTTTAGGCGAGGCGACTAACAATAAATTAAAAAAATTGTCAGTCATAGGAACTGCCAATAGAAGTGAAAACGTATAACTCTGAATTTTATAGCTTACTTTGGAAACTACGCGAGTGAAACCGGAGGGCGTGGCCATGGTCCTGAGTCTACCCCAGTGCACCCTCACTCGCTCAAGGTCGCGCGGTTTTAGCCTACCGCTACACTGTTCCTTCCAGAAAACAAGTGACAGTCGGTTGTCGGACGCACGGCTGAGCGCTCGCGCAAAACGTTTCCCGCGCATATTGTTATTAGATATGTCGTAAACCCTCCGCGCTAGACAGGGACAGAGTTACGCGTTAGAAAGAGCGCAAATGTTTATTTGAAAATCACGACAGGTATTGCGAGCTGAATTGAACTTTGTTGTGTCCCAGCAAGAGTCGCTATTCATATAATTGTTTTTGGTAAGTGTGGCTTCTGTACTAATATTTATTCTGTATCTACCCGAAGATTTTTTATCATTCCCGAACGTGACGTTAGAATTCAATTCATAGATCACGAAAAATCAGTCTGTGGAGCGCCAAAAGAAGTTTTCTTTTTGTTCTTTTTTTAGAAGACTAATTATTATTAGCCCGTCAGTTAGATTATAAAAAAATATTGTACCTACACGTATTTTTTCTTGTTTCACAAACAAAAATGACGAAGATACAGTGCTTAAAAGTTTCGAGTGACGTCATGTTATAGTACGATTTTTACGATAGAGTGACGTCACAACACACCTCTCCGGAAGTTCGATAATCTGAAATATAGATACAGATTCTACATCTTTGTCCATTTTTGATAATTTGAGAAAACAAAAAAATTGGCAGTCACGGTAACTGCCGATAGAAGTGAAAACTTATAACTTAGAATTTGATAACTCACTTTGGAAACTATGCGGGTGAAACCGAAGGGCATGGCCATGGTCCCGAGTTTACCCGAAGTTTTTTTATCGTATCCGAGCGTGACGCTAGTATTCAATTCACAGCCCACGAAAAATCTGTGGAGCGGCAAAAAGTTTCCACTTCACTCAAATTCATATCCCAAAAAATGTTTTTTTTTTTTTACTTTACTTTTCGTTGACATCTCTTCACGAATAGTCTCTCACTAGTCTTGTCTGAATTTAATTTAAAATTGAAGTCGGTTTTTGTTTTATAATAAAATAAATTATTCGCTATTCAAAATTCTATTTCTAATGTACATTTTTTTTTCTTTCCAGAACTAGACATCTCGATAAGTACCGGCAAAGAATCGAAAAAGCATTCATTTCTCGATAACAACAAAGTACGGTCTAACATTATCCTATTATTAAAACATTCCACAATCCTACCCTTCAGAAACAATTTCAAATCTACCTACAAATGCTTTTACTGCGAGAAACTATACATACCATTCAAAGAACTCAAAGAACATGTTGAAAAAGAACATTACGATGTAACAGAAGCGACTATAGAAAAAATTGTGAAATCCCTTCAAAATTTAATAGTCACAGCTGATATAAGTCTTCTAAAATGTAGACTATGCAATCAAGAACACAAATCCATAGAAAATTTGGTCGAACATTTGTGTGATTCCCACAAAAAAATATACCATCAAACGGATAAGAAACCTTCCCACGGTATCTTAGGCGTTGACCTCAGTACGGACACACTCAAATGTCACCTGTGCGATAAAGAGTTTGCGTTTTTTAAAAATCTATCCGTACACATGAATGAGCATTACGGATCGTTTGTATGCTACGTTTGTGGTAAGAAATTTCTATCGGAACACCGATACAAATGCCATGTATTTAAAGCACACGCTGATAAAGAAACTAAATGTAAGCATTGTGGTAAAGTTTTTAGTACAGAACCATCAATGGCCTACCATGTAAGAAAGGAACATTTAAAACGAATGATAAAGTGTTTAAAATGTGCTCAAACATTCCCTCTAGGGCAGTACGTGAAACGGTTGAACCATATGGCAGAGGCACACGGTATCAAAAAACCCATCTTCAAATGTGACACGTGCGGTCGTGAATATGCAAACTCGGGCAGCTTAGCTGCACACAAAAGATACACACACAAACGGACAAAAGAACACAAATGTGATATATGTGGATACATAACCGTACATAATACTGTGATGAAGAAACATATGGATGTACACAACGGTATCAAGAATTATGAATGTGAATTTTGTAAGAAGAAATTTGCTAAACCGTACACATTGAAGTTACATCTAAAAATACATTTGAACGATAAGAGGTTTGTGTGTACGATCTGTGATGCTGCGTTTATTCAGAAGAACAGTTTGAAGAGTCATTTGAAATCGAGACATCCTGATTCTGGGATCGATATAAATAAGTTATAGATCATACAAGCTTTGCTTAGTTTGGGGTCAGATGGTGTTGTGTGTGAATTGTCCACCAATATTTATTATTCAGTCATTTAATCATTGTTCTTAAATTTAGGTTTTTACAATATCAGTAAATGTATCAAAAAACAACATAAAACATTATAAAAACCTAAATCTAGTTTATTTATTTATTAATTAATTATTTATTGTTATTATTATGAACACGTACCTACCTGATGGACAGAACAGTGACAAAAAGCTTATCACTAGGAATTCAGCAGATTCTCGCTAGGTTACGATTTGGGCTCTTCCCACTAGTGTTCAGTGTAAGATCCATAATAAAATAATTGGCAGTTATAGGAATTGCCGATAGAAGTGAAAGCTTTATAACTCAGAATTTTATAGCTTACTTTGGAAAACTACGCGGGTGAAACCGGAGGGCGTGGCCATGAGCATGGCCTTTCTTCAAAAAGAGCAAAAGAGGGGTTGAAACAATTAAAACCAAAAATGGGAATTGCTAACGCATTTCTAGATGACCAATGGGCAATACTGACGAATTTCTAGATGGCCAATGGCCACGGTCCCGAGTTTACCCGAAGATTTATATCATCACCCGAGCGTGACGCTAGAATTCAATTCACAGCCCACGAAAAATCTGTGGCGCGACAAAAGAAGTTTTCACTTCAAAAATAATTGGCAGTCATAAAGTTTTGTGTTAAACAGTACTCACAAGACATATTGTATACAAGATATCCTTCCAAAACGCTTGTCCCGCTCCGCTTTTAAAGGCAACCGCGAGGGCAGCTTACAAGTGACGGCATAGTGCTGAATCTTTTGAAGTGAAAACTTCTTTAGGCGCGCCTAGACAAATTTTTCGTGGGCTGTAAATTGATTTCTAGCGTCACGCTCGGGTATGATAAGAAATCTTCGGGTAAACTCGGGACCTTGGCGATTGGGCATCTAGAAATGCGTCAGCCAATGGGAAATGCTGAAAGGGCGTGGCCTCGCCATCATAGCATGGCCATCTAGAAATGCGTGAGCCAATGGGAGATGCTGACGCATTTCTAGATGGCGAGGCCACGCCCTCCGGTTACACCCGTGTAGTTTCCAAGGTAAGCTATCAAATTCTGAGTTATAAGTTTTCACTTCTATCGGCAGTTCCTATGACTGCTATTTTTTTTTTACTTTACCCTTCTATCATCCCACATAGGTCTCCTGGTGGTTCATTTGACCCGTAAATTTTGTTCACGGGCCTGTAGCCTAAACTAAAAGGTATGATTATGATCAAAATAAAAAAGTTGTAAAATTATTCAATGTTTTATTTGCATTTATAAATTACTTAAACGTAATCCTTTATGTCCGAGCACACCCCGGACACTCGAGTAAAACTCCATAGAAACGCCGCTGTTCAATAACCTACTCTCCACACAACTATGCAATGTAGTAGCATCATGGTCGTATTCTCATAGAAAATTATCGTCCGATACAACCCTTCGTTGAGTTCGCCTCGCGTGCGCGAGGGGGAGGAAGCTTGAAATTGGCGGGGGGTGGGGAGTGTCCGTTCTATCTATTCTATGGTCCGAGCTACACGAAGCTATAGTGCGTTCCAGCAAGCTGTGTAGAAAACCAAAACAAACCAAAAAAAAGGTGATACCATAACATAAACATCGTTTAATCTTAGTATTTTTATGAAATTGCCTTAAAATATTTTTCACAAATAGGATTCGACTTTATTGCGATCTTAAATACCATATACTTAGATTTGTATTGATCAAATAATTCTATACTATCTTATTTTAAAAGTTATAGAAAGTAATGGTAGGATGATAGAAATATGATTTTAAGTACTAGCAATTTGATCTGTGTTTCTCAAACTCTCAATATTGCATTCAAGACATTTTTATACTTCTTTTCATCAAATTATTCTTATTAAGGACGCGCCAATTTTTCTGACATACCTGCCCTATTTTTCTCCTGCCCATATTGTAAAAATGCCCATTACCATTATATTCAAGTATGCATTAATTTTACTCTATTTATTTTTGTCATTAATTTGGAATTTTTAATTATAATGTAATGTATTATTTGATTTTTATTGTAATGGGATCTTAAATTGACGCCTGTTTTTTTTAAATTATTGACTTGTATTGGTAATATTTGAATATCTTGAATATTATGACATGTAACTACTCGTTATCAATAAAAGAGTAAGAGTATGACTAAAGAACTCTGAGAAAAAGGTTTCTTGTGTCGTAACGAGTTGAGAGAAAATCGCAAACCTAAATACGTGTTCCAAATTACGCTGTTTACTATCAAAAGCTTGTATAATTTTCACTCTAAAATGCCATACATTTTGTGTTATTTTGATCGAAACTTTTGTATGTTCCCAGAATATTACAGCATAGTGTTATGATCAGTTTTAGGTAAAACGAGGACAATTTGAACGAGATTTAATTATTGTTAAAAACAAAATGAACGTTTTCATATAAGGAAACATCTAGAAATTACTTTTCTAAGTCACTGGTTCTAGTGTTACATTCTTCTCCGAACTCAAATGCTTTGCCTTTCCTTTTTTTACGTGGGAGAAATAAATGTACGTATGCCCGCCATACTCTCATGATGAAATGAGAGGAGATCTCCATCTACCCTCATTTGGGCTTCAAAAATAGCAGGGTGACCAACACTACAAACAACACTAACCATATCAGGTTTCTCCAAACTCAGTGCGCTATGCACACATTTATTTATTAGAGGCTTCCGCGACGCCGATAACCGTAAACCGGGTAGTTTTCGATTATTGGCATCGTGGTCATCGCGTCGTAGTTGAAATATATAGGTACCTATGTTTTTTATTTTCCAATGCTTCCCGAACCATTCTTGCGTAGTAATGACATTCGGTAGATAGAACCTTCGGGTCGTGGATCTCGATCCAATGACCAATTTTAGCATCAATCAGATGTTCAGCAATTGCAGATTCTTGTGTCTGACGATTTTTTACAGCGGCAATGTGTTGATTGTTCCAAGTCCCAGCAGTGGGAACATATATTTGGGTGTTTATGATATCCATACATTTAGCCTTGTTTTGCGATGAAAATTTAAAAGGGCAAGCAATGAAAGGTACTACAAACTATCTTGTAAAACAAAGGTTGAGAAATGCTGGTCTGTCATATTGAGAGTGACATTGGTTTGTTTACCTTTTATTCACAGACATTTGGAATGAGGTATAGTGTTAGTAAGCTAGCAAGCTAGTAATTCTAGCGTTGTCTACACGAAGCTAATACTAACTTGCTATCCTAGCTTGAGAACTAGCGTCGTGTAGCTCGGCCATTATAGTGAAACTACTAGGAGCGAGAGGTATACCAGCAAAATCTCTCTACAACCTGCTTAAAGACCTTGGATTGTCCAGAAGTGCAGTAAGTTCCATACTAGAACGAGTATCTAAAGCTGCACTAGTAGGATCATATCGGATTTGGCTGGGCAGGGAGAGAAATACGAGTAGTGAAGGTGAGTGTTGACGTACGTCACCAAGAGGGGCCCCTTTTAAACCTACCTATACCACGTTTGCAGATTATATCTAATGTCACAGTATCGCACAGCTGCCTGGCCCTAATGCGACTTCTCTCAAATCCGTTACTAGTATCCTGTTTTCTCTCGGATATTAATAAAGTACCTACCATTCCGTGTATTCTCTCTATTACTTACCATCATCACCCACTACATAGCTTAGATCTGACTGTAACTCACTTTGTTAATCATTGTATCATCTGCACTGACATTAATAGTGAAGGAAACATCGTGACGAAACTGGCATGTTTCAAGAGTGATATATCTACAAACCTACATAAATATTGTGAGGAGTGATAGACATAGGTACCTCATCTTACCAGTCGTTTTATCCAGCACGAGGTTTAACTCCACTTTCGTAATAATAAATACCTCCACTTTCGTAATAATAAATACCTCCACTTTCGTAATAATAAATACCTAAATAATAAACTTGTAAAATGCGTTGCCGGAGTGGGTAAGGGGCCATCCATAAATACGTCATACGAATGTCACGATTTTAATACTCCTCCCCCGTCCTTCGTCCCTGTCACAGTAGGTCACATTTTTGATACTCCCCCCTACCTAGTGTGACGTCACATACTTGCAATTGTAGTATACATTTTGTGTTGATGCTTAGATATGAGATACGCCATTTTTAAAATGTGACGTGTCACAAAATGTAAGATCCCTCCCCGCCCCTTGTCACACTTCATCAATCCCCTCCCACCCTTGACGTGTGACGTAATTTATGGATGGCCCTTCATTCCTGATGATAATACGAGTAATCAGGGTCTTCATAAAATATGTAGAGTAGTGGATCGGATTCTTTTAGGTTAGCACTAATCATACGAGGTGTTGACTGACATGTTACGAGGCCGTTCTCAGGTAGTGGATGCTGGCGATGGCGATTTTTACGATAGAATCGATAGATTGACGTCACAACACACCTCTCCGGAAGTTCGATAATCTGAAATATAGATACAGATTCTACATCTTTGTCCATTTTTGATAATTTGAGAAAACAAAAAAATTTACAGTCACAGGAACTGCCGATAGACGTGAAAACTTATAACTTTGAATTTGATAGCTCACTTTGGAAACTATGCGGGTGAAACCGGAGGGCATGGCCATGGTCCCGAGTTTACCCGAAGATTTCTTATCATATCCGAGCGTGACGCTAGTATTCAATTCACAGCCCACGAAAAATCTGTGGAGCGGCAAAAAGTTTCCACTTCACTCAAAGTCATATCCCAAAAAATGTTTTTGACGTGATAACCCGGCTGCACGCCCGCAAAACATGACGTCATGTAACGTTACCGCCATAGAATAGATAGTATTTACCACCGTTATCTCGCCTTATTACTTTTCGCACCATCTAGTGAGTGAAATGTGTATTACGTTCAAGGAGTCTGTCCATGTTTTAGAAAAGCGACTATATGAAGTTAAGAACTTGTGCTAGTACAATGATGTACCCAGAGATGGCGCTTTGAACAGCTTTTCAAAAAGCTTCAGAATGTTTTACCTAGATGGCGCTTAACACAATCAGTATTTTCTTAAGACGTTGTCACGTTTAACTATCGTCAGTAAACCGACTTTACAGACAACTATTATTTTTTTACTTTACTTTTCGTTGACCTCTCTTAACGAATAGTCTCTCACTAGTCTAGTCTGAATTTAATTTAAAATTGAAGTCGGTTTTTGTTTTTTAATAAAATAAATTATTCGCTATTCAAAATTCTATTTCTAATGTACATTTTTTTTCTTTCCAGAACTAGACATCTCGATAAGTACCGGCAAAGAATCGAAAAAGCATTCATTTCTCGATAACAACAAAGTACGGTCTAACATTATCCTATTATTAAAACATTCCACAATCCTACCCTTCAGAAACAATTTCAAATCTACCTACAAATGCTTCTACTGCGAGAAACTATACATACCATTCAAAGAACTCAAAGAACATGTTGAAAAAGAACATTACGACGTAACAGAAGCGACTATAGAAAAAATTGTGAAATCCCTACAAAATTTAATAGTCACAGCCGATATAAGTCTTCTAAAATGTAGACTATGCAATCAAGAACACAAATCCATAGAAAATTTGGTCGAACATTTGTGTGATTCCCACAAAAAAATATACCATCAAACGGATAAGAAACCTTCCCACGGTATCTTAGGCGTTGACCTCAGTACGGACACACTCAAATGTCACCTGTGCGATAAAGAGTTTGCGTTTTTTAAAAATCTATCCGTACACATGAATGAGCATTACGGATCGTTTGTATGCTACGTTTGTGGTAAGAAATTTCTATCGGAACACCGATACAAATGCCATGTATTTAAAGCACACGCTGATAAAGAAACTAAATGTAAGCATTGTGGTAAAGTTTTTAGTACAGAACCATCAATGGCATACCATGTAAGAAAGGAACATTTAAAACGAATGATAAAGTGTTTAAAATGTGCTCAAACATTCCCTCTAGGGCAGTACGTGAAACGGTTGAACCATATGGCAGAAGCACACGGTATTAAAAAACCCATCTTCAAATGTGACACGTGCGGTCGTGAATATGCTAACTCGGGCAGCTTAGCCGCACACAAAAGATACACACACAAACGGACAAAAGAACACAAATGTGATATATGTGGATACATAACCGTACATAATACTGTGATGAAGAAACATATGGACGTGCACAACGGCATAAAGAATTATGAATGTGAATTTTGTAAGAAGAAATTTGCTAAACCGTACACATTGAAGTTACATCTAAAAATACATTTGAACGATAAGAGGTTTGTGTGTACGATGTGTGATGCTGCGTTTATTCAGAAGAACAGTTTGAAGAGTCATTTGAAATCGAGACATCCTGATTCTGGGATCGATATAAATAAGTTATAGATCATACAAGCTTTGCTTAGTTTGGGGTCAGATGGTGTTGTGCCTGAATTGTCCACCAATATTTATTATTATTATTATGAACACGTACCTACCTGATGGACAGAACAATGACAAAAAGCTCATCACTAGGAATTCAGCAGATTCTCGCTAGGTTACGATTTGGGCTCTTCCCACTAGTGTTCAGTATAAGGTCCATCAAAAAATAATTGGCAGTTATAGGAATTGCCGATAGAAGTGAAAGCTTATAACTCAGAATTTTATAGCTTACTTTAGAAAACTACGCGGGCGAAACCGGAGGGCGTGGCCATGAGCATGGCCTTTCTTCAAAAAGAGTAAAAGAGGGGTTGAAACAATTAAACCAAAAATGGGAAATGCTGACGCATTTCTAGATTCATATTGGCCAATGGGCAATACCGACGCATTTCTAAATGCCAATGGCCATGGTCCCGAGTTTACCCGAAGATTTATATCATACCCGAGCGTGACGCTAGAATTCAATTCACAGCCCACGAAAAATCTGTGGCGCGCCAAACGAAGTTTTCACTTCAAAAATAATTGGCAGTCATAAAGTTTTGTGTTAAACAGTATTCACAAGACATAATATGTCAATATTATTGTAAACAAGATATCCTTCCAAAACGCAAGTCCCGCTCCGCTTTTAAAGGCAGGGCAGGCAGGGCGAGGGCAGCTTAGCTTACAAGTGACGGCATAGTGCTGAATCTTTTGAAGTGAAAACTTCTTTAGGCGCGCCTAGACAAATTTTTCGTGGGCTGTAAATTGATTTCTAGCGTCTCGCTCGGGTATGATAAGAAATATTCGGGTAAACTCGGGACCTTGGCGATTGGGCACCTAGAAATGCGTCAGCCAATGGGAAATGCTGAAAGGGCGTGGCCTCGCCATCATGGCATGGCCATCTAGAAATGTGTGAGCCAATGGGAAATGCTGACGCATTTCTAGATGGCGAGGCCACACTCTCCGGTTACACCCGTGTAGTTTCCAAGGTAACCTATCAAATTCTGAGTTATAAGTTTTCACTTCTATCGGCAGTTCCTATGACTGCCAATTTTATTTTATTTTATACCCTTCTATCATCCCACATAGGTCTCCTGGTGGTTCATTTGACCCGTAAATTTTGTTCACGGGCCTGTAGCCTAAACTAAAAGGTATGATTATGATCAAAATAAAAAAGTTGTAAAATTATTCAATGTTTTATTTGCATTTATAAATTAGTTAAACGTAATCCTTTATGTCCGAGCACACCCCGGACACTCGAGTAAAACTCCATAGAAACGCCGCTGTTCAATAACCTACTCTCCACACAACTATGCAATGTAGTAGCATCATGGTCGTATTCTCATAGAAAATTATCGTCCGATACAACCCTTCGTTGAGTTCGCCTCGCGTGCGCGAGGGGGAGGAAGCTTGAAATTGGCGGGGGGTGGGGAGTGTCCGTTCTATCTATTCTATGGTCCGAGCTAAACGAAGCTAGTGTTAGTAAGCTAGCAAGCCAGTAATTCTAGCGTTGTCTACACGAAGCTAATACTAACTTGCTATCCTAGCTTGAGAACTAGCGTCGTGTAGCTCGGCCATTATAGTGAAACTACTAGGAGCGAGAGGTATACCAGCAAAATCTCTCTACAACCTACTTAAAGACCTTGGCTTGTCCAGAAGTGCAGTAAGTTCTATACTAGAACGAGTATCTAAAGCTGCACTAGTAGGATCATATCGGATTTGGCTGGGCAGGGAGAGAAATACGAGTAGTGAAGGTGAGTGTTGACGTACGTCACCAAAAGGGGTCCCTTTTAAACCTACGCCCGAGTCGCAAGTCTTGGGGTCTATTCGAGATCTCTCTCTCTGCCACATGATGGACCCGGCACCCGCACGGTGAATCCATGGAATGCTAAGAAGTTCGTCTCTCTCTTTTAATATAGTGACGAGACGAGCAGTACATGTGCCTGATGGTAAGCAACATGCCTGCCACATAACAGCACAGTGACGCACAGCTATTGGAACGTGAAGAGTACAAATCATTACCTAGCACTGAACTGCGCCCGTCACCCAGAGATCTAAAATGTTATATCTCCAAGCCCTGTAATTTCTCTGGTAACATTGCCCTTCAAACCGGAACACAGTAATGTTTACGCATTTCTGCTTGGCGGTAGAATAACTGATGTGGTAAGTACCACAAGTACTCTGCCAAGACTCCTACCTTTCGAGGGATGATTGTAAATCTGAGTACTGATTCGGTCAAGCGTCCGGAATGTGTGTCTAAACGTCTAAGCTGTGGAATACGTTGCCTGAGTGGGTTTTTCCCGATGGTTACAATCTTTGTGTCTTCAAATCGAGAGTGAATCGGTTTTATCTAGGTAAACACGCTCCATCGTAGACCGCATCATCGCTTAACATCAGGCGAGATGGCGGTCAAGTGTAAACCTAAAGAAGTTAAAAAAAAAAAAAAAAATGTTATTTTATGCTTTATTTACTACCTATGTGAATTATGAACTAAACCCTTCACTAAAAACTTTAATTTAGTAGTAGGTAGGAGTCTTAGCAGAGTACTTGTGGTACTTACCACATCAGTTATTCTACCGCCAAGCAGTAATGTGCAAACATTACTGTGTTCCGGTTTGAAGGGCAATGTTTCCAGAGAAATTACAGGGCTTAGAGATATAACAACTTAGATCTCTGGGTGACGAGCGCAGTGCAGTGCTAGGTAATGATTTGGACTCTTCATGTTCATAGCTGCGTGTCACTGTGCTGTTATGTGGTAGGCATGTTGCTTACCATCAGGCATATGTCCTGCTCGTCTCGTCACTTTTATTTAAAAAAAAAAAAAAACCCTCTCGGTCTTTGTCTTATCCGTGTAGAATGGCAGAGACAAGAGGTTCTACATTAGAGCTAAAATACTTACCTCTTTTTTATTTGATGGGTTTTCAGGTTTTCAGCCATTTTTATACGTGGAAATACACTAAACACTTACAAATCTATTTTTGATACCAATATAAACGTTGCAGAGACTTCGACGTCCACAATATTAACAAATCATTAAGTTTACCTATATTTATTATGCCAGTGAACTCGCCTACCGAGTCCATTTAAATTAGAATGCAGTGCCAGCGACTCACCTGGCGAGTCCATAATAATATTGGTGGCACCCCAGAAGGAATTAAAAAATCATAGTGGCAGTGAATGAGGACGGGTCTTAGGTTTGATATTGCTCTGTCTCTTTTCTTATCGCTTGAAACGATAGAGACAGGAATAGGATAGCCAAAGCCGATTATGTTAGGCGATTGAAGGGCTGGATTGTCATTCCGAATTCACTTATACAGCCCGCTAAATGTTCCCGCTGCTGGGACACGGGCCCATCTCTCGCAAGGAGAAAGTCAAGGCCATAATTCACCACGCTGGCCCAGAGCGGGTTGGTGGATGACACATGACTTCGAAAGATTCTAGGTACATGTCGGTTTCCTCACGATGTTTTCCTTCACCGTTTTAAGTTACCGGCATTACGCATATGGCTTCGGAAAGACAGTGGTGCGCGTGGTTTTGAACCCGGGGTCTCCGGATCGGCAGTCGCCGTTCTCCCGACTAGACCAGCCGTAACTTCGTCCACTTCGACTACGAAGTAGACCAGCCGAATCGTTCGAATAAATAGCTCGTTTTAACTACCCACTACACAGCCGTAACTCCCGTACACGTGTGCTTGTGTGCGAGCTAAATGTAGGGTTGCCACGATATTTATTGTACTGATTTTTTAAAATAATATTAATGGCAGAAGCATACATGAGTAAAGATCCGGCGAACGTCAATAGATGGCGCCACGGTAGAATTAGAACACGCCAACGTTTGTTGTCCAGCTATCTACGTATAGCCACGGCAACTTGTGTGGTGACTTTAAGTAAAACGATCACTTGGATGTCGCGTAATGCTTACAGAGAGTGAGAGGAAGTGTGTTAAAAATGTTAAGATGCGTTACTAGAGGGGCCATAAAACCTTTAAAAATTGCATTATGTAGTTAATATGTACTTGAACGCTCCCCAGTTTGTCGTCCATTGCTTCTGTATGCGGCGTGACCACAACATCGCCAGTGTCTTGTTGACATTTTGACGGGAAACAGGGATGTTCGGGATGTTCACAGGGATGTTCGGTATAGTTGCAGCGTTATGCTGTATCGAACCATACGTAGGCTTCTCAAACTACTCGCTTTTTTCTCGCCCAAACTGTTTAATTTTATGTACTAATGAAGAACATTTAAGTGAGTTTCAAAAAACTTCATAAAAATACTGTATTTCAGCGTGCATTAGTTTTAATGCACGGACGTGGCAGCTAGAATGCCGTGCATTACTTATAATGCATAGACGTAGTATCAAGATCATAGTGGAGTGGATTGGAAGGAAGAAGACTCCACAAGTAACAACCGAGTGCATTTTATGCAAAAAACCATTTTGCTTAAAATGTTATAACGAATCTCACTAGTTGCAATTAGATTTTATAAAAATACCTAATAATGTTATTTAGTAAGCCAGTTCATGCTACCAGTTAAAAAAACATCATGGGACATTGGTGTTTTATTATTCCCAATTCACTGCTCATACGTCTGCAAAATATTATAGATATAGCTCCGACGCCCAGTCTATAAAACCCCATTTAAAAAGTATAGGCTGGTGCATTACATGTAATGCACGGACGTCTCAGCTGAAAGAAAAATGCATTATATATAATGCACGGACAGGCAACGTGTTAATAAAGTATACCATTCCGTGTATTCTATCTATTACTTACCATCATCATCCACTACATGATCACCAACTACATAGCTTAAATCTGACTAAACTCATTTTGTTAATCATTGTATCAACTGCACTGACATTAATAGTGAAGGAAACAATCGGAAACATCGTGACGAAACTGGCATGTTTCAAGAGTGATATACATATTAAGAGGAGTACACATAGGACATAGGTTACGGCTGGTCTAGTCGGGAGAACGGCAACTGCCGATCCGGAGACCCCGGGTTCAAACCCCACACGCACCACTGTCTTTTCGAAGTCATGTGCGTAATGCCGCTAACTTAAAACGGTGAAGGAAAACATTGTGAGGAAACCGACATGTACCTAGAATCTTTCGAAGTCATGTGTCATCCACCAACCCGCACTGGCCCAGCGTGGTGGATTATGGCCTTAACTCTCTCCTTGCGAGAGAAGGCCCCGAGTCCCAACAGTGGGAACGTTTAGTGGGCTGTTGATGATGATAGACATAGGTACCTCAGCTTATCAGTCGTTTTATCCAGCACGAGGTTTAACTCCACTTTCGTAATAATAAACAATTACTAAACCTGTAAAATGCGTTAGGAGTGGGTAAGGGGCCATCCATAAATACGTCATACGAATGTCACGATTTTAATACCTACTCCTCCCCCGCCCTTCGTCCTTGTCACAGTAGGTCACATTTTTGATACCTCCCCCCTACCTAGTGTGACGTCACATATTTGCAATTTTAGTATACATTTTGTGTTCATGCTTAGATATGAAATACGCCGTGTGTGACGTCACAAAATTTAAGATCCCCGCCCCTTGTCACACTTCAACAATCCCCTCGCACCCTTGACGTGTGACGTTATTTATGGATGACCCTTCATTCCTGATGATAATACGAGTAATCCGGGTCTTCATATATGTAGAGTAGTGGATCGGATTCTTTTAGGTTAGCACTAATCATACGAGGTGTTGACTGACATGTTAAGAGGCCGTTCTCAGGTAGTGGATGATGGCGATAATAAATCAGATCCGCTGCCTTCGTCTATGGGAGTACCGCAGGGTTCGTCGATTTCAAATATAATGTTTCCTCTCCTACTAAACGATCTCCCTGATGCCGTAAAAGGTGCAGGCATATTCATGTATGCCGATGATGTGGCTGCCGTAGTAACAGCTCTTTCAATTGAGGAATTAGAAGAGAAATTAAATATTGTAATTAACGGATTAAATTCGTGGTTTAGAGCTAATGTTAAATTCAAAAAAGACTCACTTTTCGTTCACATTCGTTTGTTGGGCCATCATACAAAACCGCTTAAAGTTACGCTAAATGGTGTAAGGATTGAGCAAGTACAGAACACCACATTTTTGGGATTCGAGATTGATCGCAGCATGACGTGGAAACACCACATCGACAAGATGTGTGCTAACGTCAGCAGTGCGTGCTTTGCGCTAAGACGAGTATCCCGAGTGGTGTCTGCGGAAGTGTCAAGTGCGTGTTATTTCGCCACAGTGCATTCCCTGTTACAATATGGCGCCGAGCTATACGCGCGCGCTGCCGACTGGGAGCGTGCGTTCCGCGCCCAAAAACGTGCCGTACGTGCCATCTTTGGCGTATCGCAATGCACATCCGTCAGACCATATTTCAAAGAGCTTGGCATACTTACGTTACCTGCTATATTGATCTACCAGGTGGCTGTGTATGTCAGAAATAATCTAGAATCATACAATACACGAGGAGACACATTCTCGCAACATACCTAACGCGGACAAGCTGGATGTTATATCACACTCTCTCACAAGGTCACGGAAGCTAACTCACATAATGGGACCTGAAGTTTATAACACACTTCCCAAAATAGTTGAATGCTGTTCACAGAATACATCTACTTACCAAGTTTCAACAGTGTAGCTCTCATGGTTTCGGCAAAAAATGGCTGTGACATACGGATGGACAGACAGACAGACATGACGAATTGAAGAATCTATAAGGGTTCAGTTTTTACGTTTTACGGAACACTAAAAATTACGAAGATACATTGCTTAGTAGTTTCGCGTGACGTCTTTGTCGGTTTATGATAAAACAAAAAAACACCTGTCCCATATGTTCCATAATCTAGCTCACGGACTAATTAGAATGTTTTATTTTTGACCCATTCTGATACCCTATTGCGAGGGCAGATATCAGATCCAGGGGACGCTTAAGACTGCGCGGCGGTCAAGTCCAAACCTATTTTGTATAAAAAAAGTACAAAACACCCCCTTCTTCCATTCATTTCTATCATATCTGAGTAAAAAAATCTATACTAGTATTATAAACCTGAGGAGTTTGTTTGTTTGAACGCTAGAATCTCGGGAACTACTGGTCTGAAAGGAAAGATTATTTTTCTGTTGGATAGTACATTTATCGAAGGCTATAAGGCTATTTTATCATCACGCTACTATCAATAGGAGCGGAGCATGAATGAAAAATGTAACAAAAGCGAGTTTTTTTTTCCTTTTTGAGAGATTTCATTACGTGCTCCGAAGTCCGTGACAGCATGTGTCTATCTTTTAAGGTTGCGTCATAACCTTAGCTTACCGAATTTGTTCTAAATCTGTGTTGGTACGACCAATTTCTTATAGGTGGCGTAGCAACGCGCGCAGGGTTCAGCTATTTACATATATTTGTCAAACTCAGTCTGTCGACACAAAAAAATCAAATTTTAGTAACATCAACACCGGCATCCGGATGTTTTGACTGCAAATGATTCTTCAAACTGTTTTTCTGTATAAACGCGGCGTCACACAAAAAACACACAAAACGCTTATCGTTCAAATGTATCTTCAAATGCAGTTTCAAAGTTCCCATCTTAGCGAATCTCTTCTTACAGAATTCACACTCGAAATTCTTCACACCACTATGCACTACCATATGATTCTTCATCGCATTACTGCTACAAGTGGCGTAACCGCACAAGTCGCATCGTTTCAAGTTGGTGCGACTGTGGGTATACCTTTTGTGGTGGGCCAGACTTCCAGAGTTGGCTAATTCACTGCCACATATTTCACATGTAAATTTCGGCTTCTCAATACCATGCACTTCAGCCATATGATTCAACCGTTTAACATAATTGCCCGAAGTAAAAGTTTCAGAACAATACAAGCATTTGAGTCTAATCTTTAAATGCACTCGTCTAACATGGTTTTTCATTGCCGGTTCAGTTTTAAATACTTTACTGCATTCCTTGCATTTGATTTTTTGGTTACCGTGCGCATTAGATACGTGGCTTTTATATCGACGCTCCGACAAGAACTTTTTACCACAAACATAACAAATGAAAACTCCATAATGTTCGTTCATGTGGACTAGTAGATTTTTAAAGAATTTCTGCTCTTGATCGCAAATGTGGCATTTCAATTTGTCCGTACTCAAATTTACACCTAAAATTCCGTGGGACGGTTTTCTCTCTGTCTCGTGGTAAGTTTTCCCGTGACCATCACATAAATGTTGGATTAAACTCTCGATACTCTGACAGGTTTGGTCGCATAGCTTGCATTTTATGGTACTGATGTCTGCAGTTACAATTAAATCCTGCATTGATCTCACTATTTTGCTAATCGTTGTAAACGGTACGTCTTTGTGTTCTGTCTCTATGTGGTCTTTGAGATCTTTGAACGGGGTGTACAAGTTTTTGCAGTAGAAACATTTAAATGCGTATTTGAAATTGTTTCTGAACGGTATTATTGTGGAATGTTTTAGTAAGAGTATGATATTGGAACGGACTCGTCCGTTGTCTATTAAAAGTGTGTGTCTGGTCTCCAGGACAGATTCTATGAACCGTGATCTTTTTTCCGCAGCTGAAATTAAAATTTCAATTAATTAAACATTTCAAACAAACTGTACCGATGAATCTATCTTGCTATTTTTATCTTTTCCAAGTCCTTTCTTTTGATACACATATTGAGGGAGTTGCGAAATACAAATGTATTTCGTTGTATTTCGCCATTTTGTGACAGCGGCCATCTTGAAGTTGAAATTTATGATAGTGTATAGTATTCCACTAGTCAAGGTTTATACATTTGATAAGTTCCTGCCCATTTTGAGGAAGTTGTGAAAAAAACTGTAAATCACCATTTTGTGATGGCCCCTATCTTGGATTTGAAATTTATCGTAACGTATAGTATTTTACTAGTCAAGCCCTTTCATTTGATACCCATAATTAAGGAGGTTGAAAAATAGAAATCCGCCATTTTGTGGCGTCAGCCATCTTGAACCAATTTTCATTGAACATAGCAACACAACTAAAAACAATTCTGACTAATTCATCTTTCAATAAATTTAAACAAAATCAAACTTAGATGGCATGTTGCTCACCATCAGGCAAATGTCATGCTCGTTTCGTCACTCTTTATTAAAAAAAAGTATTACCACTAAATTCTTCTTTGTCAGACGACGTGTCCGAATCGCTTCTTTTCCTCTTCGCTTTTCCTTTGGTATCCGACGTCGACATATCCAAACTTTTTGTTACAGCCGTAGTTTTCCGTTTGCTATTAGTGCTTGGTAATTTATTTTCATTTTTAACTGTTGTTGTATTATCTGTAAACAAACAAGCTAAATAGTATAACAGCAGTGTCACACAGATATTGGAATCTCATAACCAGCCTTGAATCTTCTCACTGCTGGCACTCGGGGCCTTCTTTCGCAACAAGAAAGTCAAGGCTATAATCCACCACGCTGGCCCAGTACGGGTTGGTGGATGACACACCACCTCGAGTTATTCTAGGTACATGTCGGTTACCTAACGATGTTTTGCTTCACCGTTTTAAGTTGGCGATACGACTTCGAAATGACAGTGGTGCGCTTGGGTTTTGTGGTGATGGGCAATCGCCGACCGATCTTTCGACTAGACCAACCGTAACTAATATTGGAATTTTTGAAGTGAAAACTTCTTTAGGCGCGCCTAGACAGATTTTTCGTGGGCTGTGAATTGAATTCATTCGTCACGCCCGGGTATGATAAGAAAGCTTCGGGTAAACTCGGGACCATGGCTATTGGCCATCTAGAAATACGTCAGCCAATGGGAAATGCTGAAAGGGCGTGGAAAGGCCATCATGACGCATTTCTAGATGGCCATGCCAAGATGGCGAGGCCACGCCCTCCGTTACACCCGTGTAGTTTCCAAGGTAAGCTATCAAATTCTGAGTTAAGTTAAACTGAAGTTTTCACATTTATCGGCAGTTCCTATGACTGCCAATTTTTTTGGGACAAACTCATCATCACACCAGTGTGGAACATAATAACATTGGAACATAATTCTTTCGGCGTGCCACAGATAGATTTTTCGTGGGCTACGAGTTGAATTCTAGCGTGACGCTCGGGCATGATCAGAAATGATCGGGGGAACTCGGGACCATGGCCATTGGCCATCTAGAAATGCGTCAACGTTTCTAGATGGCTATGTGGCCACCACACCCTCCGGTTTCATCCGCCATGGGATGGGGGGGGGGGGAGGGGTCACATAGTCGTGACTGTGCCACAAAACTATGCAATATGTACACATGCTTTTTAAGAGTGCGCCTAGTGCCAGGAAAAATACAGATTTCACCCCCGCTCGTCGCCCTTCCGATGGATTGCTTACTGGAAAGCATCAATCCAATACATTCTAGCGCTGGGTTCGGTCGCTGGACTGGAATAATGTAAACCGGGTATTATTCCAGTAAGCAATCAAGCGCTGGATTCGGTCGCTGGACTGGAATAGTGTAAATCGGGTATTATGTCCAGCAGTGGACTAGGATAGGCTGATGATGATGATAATGTAGTTTAGGAGTCTATCACGGCCAAACAACGTGACGCGTAATTTATATTTATTAAGTAGCGCCCCGTTCCGGCTTCGCTCGGATCATAACCTAGACACTGTCTGCAGCGCCATCTGCCGGGCTTATTTGTGAATATAAACCATCCTCGAATCCACTTGTACACAAACAAAAAAAAAACATTCAAATTGGTTCCGCCGTTTAGGAGGAGTTCACTGTCAAATAATTAAATTACTAAAATGGGTATAATAAAATAAAATTGCGACTATAATTAAAGATCTAAGCTATCCTATCTCTCAAGTTGGACCAGACTGCTCACGGTGTGCCAATTTAATTTAAAATCGGTTAAGTAGTTTAGGAATCCATCGCGGACAAACATCGTGACAGGAGATTTATATATATTACAAGAAAGATAAGTGTGGGAAAAGTCATACCTCCGTTCGAGAAATTTTCGTAGAAATGGTAGGTACAAAGTGTTTGATCTACGTATGTATTAATATCATCGATGTAAATAATTTTGGATGTGCCCTCCCAAACTTCAGGCGCCCGGAATTATGTCATCGCTGGAACGAGTGAGCTCACTCATTTCGTTCTAGTCGGTTGCAGGAAGCGGTGGACACCGGACGTTTTTACCTATCACTATTCGTTGTCAACAACCAAAATAAGTAGAACCACAGCATATGTCGCCACTAGCGATTATAGGGGTCAAGTAGATTGGTTGTGTGTAAACGATACACACAGAGACCCAGTTTATTACCAATTTCAAGGTGCCCACGGTTTGTAAACCTTTGGTTTAAGTATGTCGATGATTAATATCACAGAAATCTAAATAATAAGGTACTAGAAGTCGCATGACTGCGTGACATTGTCGCCGCACAGGTGACTTGTAGGCTACCAGTGCTCGAATTGTAGTTTAGTCTTGTTCGAACCGGCAGGCGTGAATCATCTTTGAAACTTGTGTTATGGAGCATAAACAACTGTGGAAGTTCTTCCACAACTTGCAATTATACCAATAATGAGATTACATTTCACTGATAGGTATTTTATTTTATTTTAATTGCATTTTTTAATAAAATAAACGGAGCCCAATGATTCACTATGATAGTTATACATTTTTGGTGTGATCGTCATTTTGCAGACCATTGCTGCATACATTATTTAACATCTAAAGTGGTACATGCATAAACAGCAATGTAATGTAAAATTAAAGATATCGTCATAACCTCTAATCTTCCATGGTACAACCGCAGGTAGCGATTGTGAGTTAGTGCTGTGACGGTCCAATTTTACTTGCCCAAAAATAAACTATGAAAATTTTATTTTAAATTTTACATAGTTTTATCGATAAAGTAACATAATAAATCGATAAAAAAAATTGTACGCAATTAACATTACACCCGTACGTACAATCTTTTAATTCGCGGTAAACATTACTTCATAATTCATTAATTATTAACAAAAGTATATACATACTGGCTATAAGGCGCGATTGTTCGTCCGTGCAAAATAAATATTAAGATAACTGAGGCAGTATTTATCTATTGTAAGCTTTTATTCTTAAGACTTTATTAGTTTTCATACAAAATCAGCGAGCAACACGGAAGGGAGTAGGCATACACAGCGTTTCCCCTCTGTCAAAGTACAAGTCCGCGTGGACCATGGAGTTTGATAATATACTGTGGCGTGGAATACACTGAGGGCGGGGCTAGATTTGTGAATGGTGCTTTATTTTTTATGTGTTAGTGATTTGGCTGTGTGAGTATGGTCGGCAATGGATCGGTACAGGTATGTTTTGTATGTAATAGTGCGGCTTTACGCTAGTGTGAAACTTTCCCCTCCCGCAAGAAATGACAAAGATTTGCACAATATTTTTTAGCTGAGGCTACTTCCCTTCCGTGCTTGCGCGGAAGATCGAGTTGCTCGACGTACAAAATATTCAACAACCTTTGTTCTTCAACTATACCTAAGCCCATGTGGTGTCAGAATAGGCTTGTGCACTCAGTTTTAAAAATTGGTTTACAATATAGTTTGATGTTTATATTATTCCGAAACATCTATATTTTTGAAAAATACTTACATTTACAATATGTATTTTGCATTTCAAAAAATCAAACAAATTTCTGCACAAAAACGCTCCAGACTGTCATGGCGTCTTAAATGACGTCACGCCGTGGCAAACATATGTGTTTGTGTATGGACGTTGTCAATGTTTTTAATTTAAAACGAATCCCTCGCATTACAAGAACTGCATAGAGCCCCAGTGTACAATCACAAGTATAAATACGCCACACAAATTAATCATCTATGTTCCAAACGATCCACAAAAACGAAAAAAGTGGCAAACGCTGGCGAGGAGGAATGATGGCCATTAAATCAAGAATGTATTTTTGTGAAGATCATTTTGATGAAAGTATTTGATACAGTATAATCTTAGTAATGTAAATGTAAAAAAAACTGATTTCCTCAAGAATAGTGTTAAAACAATAACAAACTAGTTCAGTAAAGCGGCTGAAGAACTAGTATCCATGGCGAAGAATAAATAAAAATAATAATATTAGTTCTATGAAAATGTCAACAACATTAGTAATGTCAAGTGATGCATAGCACGGCGTGACGTCACATTCTCTGATTGGCGTTCACTGTCACGTGACTCAGTGCCTATTTTTTAAGATTTTCTTTTCTAAAAATATTAATCATCTTTACTTATTTTGATAAACTGTTTTATTTTTGTAAATCTCTATATATTAATCAATAGTAAGAACCTCTAATCCATCCGATTCGTTCTTAGTGGAAACAAGCCTATTACATAGTTCCGTTTTCGAAACAATAGTATACCCCATGTGACGCACTTATTTTATAGGAAGGCATATTGACTTTGTTGTAGTGTAATACACCTAATTAATGAAATCAATAATAACCTTTATCGAATGTTAAAATTGGACCGTACTTTGAAATATCGATATGTTTTAATTTTTGTCAAGCACTAGCGTATATGTGAAAAATTGTTTATTTTTCAATGTATTAGTAGGTTCACTGATAAGCGTTTATGGATGTGTGTGGTGCAATCACAGACCCAGGTTGATAATGTGCAGCGTTGCTGTGTGAGTGAATTTGTATTGGAATAGTACGCGCATGTAGTAGTGACCGCGGGGGTAGGGGAAATGTGGCGACAAGCGTTTTGCAAGTAATTTGAGAGTTATGCCATTTCTATTACCTTATTATTTAGATTTCTGTGATTAATATAGTATATAATATTTTAAATTAGTAATATTATATCCTTCATTTCTCTCAATTTAACGAGTTCTCTCTATAACGCCGAAAACACCCAATCTTAACAGTTTAATAAAATGTGCAATGAGAGCCAAGTTCAATATTATGATACATGACTTGACTTTATTGTAAACTAGCGGCCCGCTCCGGCTTTGCTCGAATAACAACCTAGATATCAACTGCAGCGCCATCTGCCGGGCTGATTTGTGAATCTAAACCTTCCAGGGCCCTACCCAAACGTATACAAAAAAAAATGGTTGTCTGTAAAGTCGGTTTACTGACGATAGTTGAACGTGACAACTTCAACTACGCCTTAGAGCGAGGTAACGCCGCATGACGTCATGCGGCGAGGTAACGGCGGTAACGGCGCATGACGTCATGTTTTTTCGTGCGTGCAGCCGGCTTCATCGAATTTTAAGACGTTGTCACGTCAAAAATCATTCAAATCGGTCCAGCCGTTTAGGAGGAGTTCAATAACAACGAAAAGTGGCATTGATTTTTATATATTTATATAGATTAATAGTAAAAGCACTATAAACAGTACAGAATATAGGATAGTAACTGTGGTAGGACTTTCTGCAGAGTCTGCCTGGGGAAGTACTACACCAAAGTGCAAGTTCGCGCTGAGACCGCGACCGGAGGTGGCGGTCTCGGCACTAACTGGCAGCCATACAATTCTATAATGTCAAGTGCCTGTCGCGGTCTCCGCGCGAACCGCTACCTTTACCCAGTTTTTCAATCGCCAAGCAGTATTGTGCAAACATCACTATGTTCCGCTTGGAAGGGCTGTTTCGAGAGAAATTACAGGACATAGAGATAAATCACCGTATCTCTGGGTGACGAGCGCAGTTCAGTGATAAAAAGTAATGCTTTGGACACTTCATGTTCCTATTGTTATGTGGCACTGTGCTGTTATTGACAGGCACGTCGCTTACCTTTAGGCCTGCTCTTCCCGTCACTTTACTATAAAAAAGCTCATCAACCTGATCATACACAATAACAACACTAAATTATTAATTTTTCACATTTCAACGACAAAAGTGAGATCCAAATGGGTGCCAAGTTCAATGGTTGGTTCTGAACTAAGTAGTTAGATATGTAGTGTAATATCATTTTAATTGCAATTTAATTTTGTTTATTAAACCATTGTTGTGTGTGTGTTGTTGGTATATTAAATAGACAATTAAATGACTAAAAGTTTAATACAAGTGAAAATACAGAATAACAGTTTTGAACTTAAATTAAAAACCATAGAATATTTTGAAACAACTTAAAATATGATTTCTTCTTATAATTTATAAAAGTCTAAGGCATAAAACAAGTGTCGAGTCGATTACTAGCGGAGTCCCAACCGCTCAATAGACAAAATCTGACCCATGTGTAAGCGTCACTAAAAAAAAACGTTCCATACATTTCTCTTTTCTTCTCCTAATCTAAGAAACATCATGTAAAAAAGAACCCAAATGACAAAGATCTCGGATCCCGCAACACCGTGGAGTGGCTTATTTTATTAAAAAAAAATGGTTGTCTGTAAAGTCGGTTTACTGACGATAGTTGAACGTGACAACGTCTTAAGAAAATACTGATTGTGTTAAGCGCCATCTAGGTAAAACATTCTAAAACTTTTTGAAAAGCTGTTCAAAGCGCCATCTCTGGGTACATCATTGTACTAGCAAAAGTTCTTAACTTCATATCGTCGCTTTTCTAAAACATGGACAGACTCCTTGAACGTAATACACATTTCACTCACTAGATGGTGCGAAAAGTAATAAGGCGAGGTAACGGCGGTAAATATTATCTTATCTATGGCGGTAACGTTACATGACGTCATGTTTTGCGGGCGTGCAGCCGGTTTCATCGAATTATAAGACGTTATCACGTCAAAAATGCCTGACTTGGCTAGTCCTCATAAACGAATCTTTCTTCTATGTTTTCGCTTTGAATCGCAAGTTTTCTCATCTTTTTCTTTTCATAGTAACGTTTTGCGGCAGCTCGTGCCACTTCGGGGTGTTTTTGTGCGTAACGTTTTGAGGTTGCCCTTCCCGCTTCGGGGTGTTGTTGTGCGTAACGTTTGATAGCCCTCCGAACTACTTCAGGATGTCTTTGTCTATAACGCCGATTAATTTCACGCCGTCGTTCTTTATACTCTTGCTGTTGTTCCTCATAGGTTTTATCTGATATTTTTTTAGGTCGACCTAGTTTACGCTTTCGTGGGCGACCCCTCGGCTTTTGCAACGTGTCTTCCCTTTCCTTCAAATACTCGTTTTCTTGTGTGTCGGCTGACAGAGACGTATCGTTTTCTTGTTTCATTTGAGCACAAACTTCGTAATGGCCCGAAGTGATATTCCCTGGAAAGAGCAAGGCGTTTTATAGGATCTTTCTTTTCTATCGCACTGCTCGTAGCTCGGAAAAGCGACATCGTTTCATGGTTGACATTCCAAAGACTCGAGCGAAGCGGTTGGACTCTACTTTTGTGATAAATACGTCCGTGTGTCGGTTACAATCTTGGTGTATTCAACTGGAGAGGGAATCGGTTTAATCTAGGTAAGAAAGCGTAACATCAGGCGAGATGGCGGTCAAGTGTAAATCTCTAATAGTTAAAAAATATTTGTAGCTCATTTCCATACAAATCAAGCAGACATCATCGTGAGATACTTCAATCTGAATATTATCAAATTCTACTTCAGCTTTAAATTAGGCAGCAGCTTCATAAGTTCATTTTGTACACATAACACTGGCCTTGAGAACTTGATTATATTTGTTTGACGCGTTTATGTATTCGGGAGAAGGCCCGTTGAGCAAATTTAGACTCAATCAACAGGAATTTCGATTTAAATTAACAGGAACGCGGCGTTCCGCCGGTGGGCCCACGCCACGTTAAATACCTCGACAACACAGCAGCGTTACAACTGCCGCGGGGTAGTCATGAGAAGGCTGAAGAAATTGCGGAATGAGGAGATTTCCACCTACCCTCATTTAGTCTTTGAAAATCGCAGGATTGCCACCACGACACACAATATACGTCGAAGTTATTAAATCAAAATTTAGATCGTATATAAGTACTGTGTTGTTTGTACATAATTAATTAGAATCTCGAGAGTTTAAAAGCTGAACAACTTCATAAGCTGTCCAACAAAGCCTGCTTGCTCGATATTCTGCTTCAGACCAGGACTGATCCCCGTTTAGAGTATCAATGTAGACACCTAAATCTGACACCTATTATAAAGAAATGAGGTATCCTGACGTCGTCGGTCGCATTTTATACAATGGAAGTCATTATACTAGGAATAACTTTGAAAAAAATCATAGATACGAGACACGGGACAGAAGATCAGGTCTGAAAAAGACTGAGCTACTGATCAGGAATTCTGATCATCCTAGGCTAATACGGTGTTTGACAATGTTTAAAATATAGCATAATTTATGATCATCCTATCAGATAACACATTAAATAAACATATTTCACTCTATTTTGGAATATATAGTGTGTATCTTTTGTATAATACGCCAATGAAAATTGTACAAATACTGAATTATAATCTGCGACGTAAACGCTGTTTCTAGTCACGTGACGCGCGTGACGTCACCTGCCAGTAAATATTCAATCTACAGCAAACGGTTTCTTTGAGAACACTACTGCTTTGTTTACTGGCGCGTGACGTCACGCGCGTCACGTGACCAGAAACAGCGTTTTTGGCGGGGTTTTTGAACTTTTTACTTTAAACATTTATTTTTAATGGTAAAACAGTGAATCTTGCGGAAATATTCATGTAGTATGGTATATTGTGTAATCAAAAATCATTTAAACGGTTTTACAAATTTAGTCCAATACCGTATTGTAAGGACTCGCCTTACAATTCGCCAGGTGTGTTAAACTCAGAGACTCCCAAGCTTTTTCAGTTTACAGCGCAGCGTACAGTCCGCGAGGTATAAGCTGAGCTTTGCATTAGTGTGAGTGATCACCAAAAGTACAGTCAGACAACAAAATAACTACACATCTTCTACACCAGACATTGCACCATAGTCACTTTCTTTATCACTCTCGTTATCATTTTCACTCTTTCGGTCTTTTTCGGAGATTTGAATTTGGTTCCATCTTTCAAAACACGTTTACCTTCCAATAAGACTCTTTTAACAGTTGACAGTGGAATTCCTGTCGATGTCGATACCAATTGGGCTGATGTAGTCACACTTGACATGTCTTTATCGTTCATGTCTTTAAAATAGCTATTTAAATTACACAAAATTTATTTTACTTGGCTATTTAATGGTTTCCGTATTTTGCGCTTATTTGTGTTGGCATCCATTTTACTAACACTTATATCAAACAAAAACAAAATAATATTAATCACGTCACGCTGCAGTCTGTACAAGAGGTGAAGTGCGTGTACGTGAATGCACACTCACACAAATGCAAAGCTCAGCTTATACCTCGCGGACTGTATTTAATTTTAGTGTTTTGTCTCGGTCTAGTTCAAATATGTACGGTGGGTGCAGTGGTGCCAGACTAAGTGCTTGCGAAGACGAACGAACACGATCTTAGCGAGCTCTCCGTTCCTAGCGCCCTAGGCTGCAGTCTAATTGGACTAAGGATTAACCAGCCTTGAAAAGCCTGTCTTGCTACCAATACCACGCAGATTCTATTGCAAGAAATACAGATGGAACGTATTTTATATAATCAACTGACCGAGAGTTTCAAACCTATCATTAATGAAACATATTTAATGAGTCACGAAACTTCTATAAGAGAGAACGCTGTACATCATAAGAGTATAATATGAATTGTAATTATGATGAGTATGATATCCAAACTTAATTTTTTGAAACTACTATGCCCATAATAACTTTATTAATGTTTCATTCATTTATTATTTTTATGTTCAGATGCAAACTGTAATTTCCCTTTGTAGCAATCTTGCGATATTAGTTTTTTTTTTGTTTTTGTTTTTGTTTTTGTGACGAGACAAATTTTAAGCGCTGTGGTAGTTAGGAGAACAGACAATTAAACAGCCGGTGTGTACTGTAGAAGACAACTGGTTTATTGTGAAATACCTACATACTAAATTACAAATAATCTCAGATCTACCTACATACAACAAGCGCTATTACTCATTGTTTAACAATATTTTGGAGATAATAATAGATTGTCTAAATATGTTATTAAACATATTTTTTTCTTTAGCCCTCTTGGTTTATTGTATATTACTGTACACAAACAAAGAATATGAAATGGAATGGAATAGGCAGCTTCTATTGGGAGGCATTGGAATAATTCGGTGTGACGTAAGTGTGCCACGTACTAATAATTATATTATATGACTCATTTTATAATATCTATATACGGATATAAACACGAATGTTTGTCTGCACGTCTTTTATAAAACCGTAAACTATGAATTTGATCATGTGATGAAATTTGGCAAAGTTGCTGTGCATGAGCCAAATAAATTTTCTAAGGTCTTTATGTGACAATATCAGATGGAAGCCGGAACGGGCCGCTAGTACGTAACAAAAAGATAATTATTTAAAACGTAACGAATTCCTTGTTTTCTATTGAATTTTTAAGAAAAATATAGGTACATAAGTTGCTAATAACAAATTGGTCAAAAACTATTGGTCTATCTAGAAGTTACGGCTGGTCAAGTCGGGAGAACGGCGGCTGCTAATCTGAAGCCCCCCCCCCCCACACGCATGTTTAAATCACACGCGCACCACTGTCTTTTCGAAGTAATGTCCATAAATAAATGAAAATGCAGGTAAATAAAAACGGTGAAAGGAAATATCGTGAGGAAACCGACATTTACCTAGAATATAGATAGAGGATAAAGGTTCAAAAATTTGACATGGGTCAGTACAATTGTTATAAAAATATATTATACTCATATAATGCTTGACAGTTTTCTGTACAATAATTATTATAATACAGTAATCATTTCAAACTTTGAAAATGTATACAATTTGTATGCTCTTTCTTTTGTTTTTATTTTTTAGTTATTGACGTGTAAATTGTACATTTATGAATAAAGTACTTTGACTTTGAGGTCATGCGTCATCCACCAACTCGCACTGGGCTAGCGTGGTGTGTTATGGCCTTGACTCTCTCCTTGCGAGAGAAGGCTGCGAGTCCCAGCAGTGGGAACATTTAGTGGGCTACTTATGCTATGCTTAAAATTCCAGTAAGTATAATATTACAGTGTGGCTAGCCAGTTCCGTTACCTCGAACTTGGCTTGACGCGCTATCGCGAGTCTAGATAAAGAACATTGGTAAAACTCTCAGTAGCGGTAGGAGTATTTGCCGAGTCCACCTGGGAAAGTACCATATCTTTGCCATTAATTCTACCGCCAAGCGGTTATGCGAAAACATCGCTGTTTTCTAGTTTGAAGGGCAATGTTTCCAGTGAAATTACAGGACATAAGCGATAATACATCTTGTATCTCTAGGTGACGAACGCATTGCAGAGCTAGGTAATGATTTGTACTTTTCTTGTTCCTATAGATGCGTGTCACTATGCTGTTATGTGCTACTAAGTTGCTTACCATTAGCCGCATGATCTGCTCGTCTCACCACTCTATTTACTCCAATCTCTATACTATTAAAAAAAATGTTTGTCTGTAAAGTCGGTTTACTAACGATAGAACGTGACAACGTCTTAAGAAAATACTGATGGAATGGTAGCATTTTTCAAAAGAAAATTTTAATTTCATTTGTTTAATAGATTTGTATGTAAAAAGTAATCAGTAGAATTTAGTCATTTTCAATCAAAACAATGGAAAAAAGCTTTTAGATGCCGGGGATCGAACCCGGGGCATTTCACATGCAAAGCGAACGCTCTACCACTGAGCTACATCCCCGCTTGAACTACTGGTCGAAATAATTAATACAACTGTAACAAACATGCGGCGAGGTAACGACCGACGGTAACGCGGTAACGGTACATGACGTCATGTTTTGTGGGCGTGCAGCCGGCTTCATCGAATTATAAGACGTTATCACGTCAAAAAAGTTCAGTATAATAATATTACACACCATTTGGCTAGCCAGTTATGTTAGCTCGAACTTGGCTTGACACGCTACGTGTTGTCTATAGATTCAAAATTTTAGTATAACGTCTTACCTGTTTCGACCTCTAGTTTTGAGCCTGTCGTGTCGAGTGGCACCAACAGCACACTTTCCTTGTAGAGTGGCGTTTCTACGTACGTATGATCCGAATGTATTCCTTTATAAAACATATTATGCGAGTTCTTACTACTTTTTGGTACGGATTTTTGTGTTTTCACAGAAGTTGCCACATTTCCACGTTTAGTTGTTCTGGTTGGTTTATCTGAAAAAAAAAAAAAAAAATTATATACAAGGTTATTGGTAATCAGCCTGCACCCTTTTAAGGGGATGTTAACTACATCAAATAGGTACGTCAACTTTTTTTCTACAGTTTACAAAAATTCGTATATTTTTTGCCGTACAAAATTAAAAAAAAAAGTGTATTTGCCCGGTTTAAAAGCATTGAGCAAATTGAGCTTTTCGTAAAAAGAGCGCGCGTGCTCTTTAACGCTCGCTAAATGATGTGCCGAAGTGAATAAACACTAAACAGCCGGTAAACAGTGCTAGATGATACAACAAAACACTATTTTTTTGGGATTTGTATTGAGTTTTAACAAAAGTTGTTTGTTTAAATATACAGAACATTCTCTTAAACAGATGCAGGCTGATTACCTGTAACCCTGTATGTGATGCTAAAACACTTCCAATTTTGGTAGTAAGAATAGGAAGCTTCGAAATGCGTTATTTGAGTGGGTATTTCCCTCCAATGGAAGGCCTGGGGCGTCGGATGTTTACGGCCGTCCAACGCCCCACCTAGCCCTTACAGCTTTACAGCCAGGACAGCCCTTAGGCATCGCCAGACGCCTCTTGTGTTCATCCCGCGCCACAGCGTAGAACAGCAGGTCTACTACGAAGTCCGATAAACGATATATCGGCCGAACTTATGGACGTTTCCTACCTCGATAGACAATCGGTCGGTTGATCGAATCGGCCGTTTCTTTCGATCCGACCCTCATCCGACCTAAGTCTATAACTTCCGACCGAGATGTATTGATCCGAGTGTTTTTCGTGGTGGGCTACAGATCCAATTCAGCTGTCGATGTCGGTCGGATCCGATCATTCGGAGTTTGTTTTCGTAGTAGACCTGCAGGCGCGTAAATGGTGTCGGAATGGCGAGGCGCGGGCAGCCACAGGGTATGCATTTGGGGTATTCGTGTGTTTGATTGTATCACAACATGACGTCTTCTTCATCCGACGAAGAGAATCTCGAAGCTCTGGTGCATTTGGAGAATTTACAAAAAATCAGAAGATATACGGTCCACCCTGTGTGGCAAGCACAAGCAGGGCAGGAACATAGATTTTTCATTCAAATGGAAAATTTAATAAACTATCCAGATCGTTTTTACGACGTGTATAAGATGTCCCCGCAATTGTTTAATACAATTATGTCCAAAGTAAGAGATGACCTAGAAAAAAAATGTACGCATTGCGTAATACCAATTCCTACAGAAGAGCGACTACTGATAACTTTAAGGTAAGTTAAACAAATTTGCTATGTTGTTAACCAAATTAAAACAATTACCAGATTTTTTTTATTAAATCAAGACGTGTAATAATTAGCCATATCTAACATAGATAATAATTTCAATGTTTAATTATTCAAGATTTATAATAGAATAATGTTGGAATGATTAAAATAAAAACATAAAAAAGTAAATATCAATTTTATTTGAGCAAAAAACAATATGGCAAGTACAATAGTAACATTGTTTAAGGAACCCTCGATCTTACACTAGGTTAAGTCCAGTGTCGTGAAAATCCAGTGCCTTCCTTGGTGGTGATTTTACACATGTTCACCGATAAACTCAAACAACAATTAAGAAAAAAAAAACAAAGGGGAAAATGTAACTTTGTGAGAAAAAAAATATATATGTAAATATCAGGTACAAAAATAAAATAAGATAGGACCTTAAACCTTTTAATCTATCTAGCCCGATGATCGACGCCGCCGGCGTCGCGACGTCACACAAAAAATCATTACTCAAAAATGAAACTAATTTTTGTGTACTAATTAATATTATCGCCTATCTCTTAGGCATCAAAATAAACTAATAATCGAGTATGTATATCATGTAAAAATAAGGTTTTAAAGTCCCAATTCCGGTTTTGCCCAAATTTGGCCGCTTGGGGCTTTAGTTAAAGTTAAAAAAAATTGTGTAATTTTTTTACATTTTTAATAAATCGTGATCGTGGTTTTCAGTCGGGAGAACATTAAAATGGGCTTCTGTTGTCCCAGTCGTTGTGTCTGTAGTGACTGGAACCACATTTGCGTCTTGATTAGTTGTCAGTTCGGAACTTTGCTGAATAGTCTCAGCCGTGCAACTATTAGAATAGGTGCTACTTCCTGAATACGGTCTGCTGAATGGCGATTCGCTTCTTGCGCTGGCAGTTGTAATATTCTCATTTTCTGCCAAAATGTTAAACGATGAATTCAGTACCCCGATTTTAAACAGTCTTTTTTGCAGCGGAGTCATGGCCATCATGTCCGGCAACACACTTTTCAAAAAACAAAGGTCTAATTCAGAATCTCCCGTCTCAGTTCCCGGTACCGCGGCCGGCCGGTCCGGCGCCGACTACAACGCCGCCGGGCTTTGCCCCGCGCTCCTACCGCCAGCCGACGGATTATACAGTTTTATAATCTGGAAGGCCGTGAGCGGCGCCTGCACGGCCGTCGCGACCGGGCTGAGCCCGGACATCGCAGCGGCACGGGCAATGTCCGCTGTCCTGCAACGTCGGCCGTGGTCGAGTCCTCCCCCGTGGGAGTTGACTCCCCGCCGTAGAGCGCGCGCCTCAGGCGATAACACACCAGCGCTTCAGTCCGTACCGGGAGCTCCGCGCGCGTAGTAGCTTGCCCGGACGGACTACCGCATCGTGCAACAGCACATCCGGCGTCTCCACTCTGCTGGACCCGTTTCGTGAAGAACCGGCGACAGCGAGCGGCCCGCCAGTAACACCACTCCAGCACCGTTGTTGCACCGGCGAGCGTTGGCTGCATCACCGAAGACCATCCGAGAGTTCAACCTACAGATGGCCATCAGGGACAGAAATGCAGCCGTAATGGAGGCTCTGGGCCGGGAGGAGGCGGCTTAGGCAAATGGCGATTAGGCAGACTCGATTTCGAGTCGATTACTAGCGGTAGAATCCCAACCGCTAGTGATCGGCTCTACAGACGAGCACTAGAATTAGGTTTGAAATGTGTCCAACTTCCCCCTGTTTTCCTTTTCTTCTAATACAAGAAATATGTAAAAATAAAAAAAAATGAATGACAAAGATCACGGACCCCGGAGTCCGTCGGTTTAGGAACCGGTATTTTCAAAACTAAATTCCGGTATTTAAAAAAAAAATATATATTATAATATATTTTTGGAAAAATATACTTCACCTATTCAAACCAAATTCAAGCTGTGGTGTTAGACAGGGACATTAAATATTCTCAGTCTCTCTCACTCGCTACCGGCGTCAAACAGCACACACGTGTTGTTAATTATTGGTCTGGCTTCATTAAATAAATTAAATAGTAATAAGTAATTGTTCAGTGTTTAAATACAAATAATTTGGCTCGGCCAACCTCAAAGTAAATAAAATATGGAAAATATGGGAATTGTTTATTCGTGATTTCAAGTTTAGCCCTACAATGAAAGTTATGATGAGTAGAAGAAGAAGAAGGCTTATAACAGGGCTGCCAAGGCATGCAAAAGGGTTCTTCAGAGGGCTCGTTTTGACCACATTAGTGGAATAGGGAACAAACTAGTTTCGTACCCTGCGGGCAGCAAAGCGTTTTGATCCCTAGCTAAATCGGTCGAATCGAACTTCTGCCTTTCTTCTTTTAATTCTGAAAGAATAGGATTGATGTCCTGGACTCGCCATTGGAAGCTTTTATATTATTGAAGTGAAAACTTCTTTAGGCGCGCCTAGACAAATTTTTCGTGGGGTGTAAATCGAATTCTACCGTCACGCCCGGGTATGATTCGGGTAAACTCGGGACCTTGGCGATTGGGCATCTAGAAATGCATCAGCCAATGGGAAATGCTGAATTAGAATTAGAATTGATAGAAGTGAAAACTTATAATTCAGAATTTGATAGCTTACCTTGGAACCTACACGGGCGTAACCGGAGGGCGTAGCCTCGCCATCATGGCATGGCCATCTAGAAATGCGTGAGCTAATGGGAAATGCTGACGCATTTCTAGATGGCCATGCCCTCCGGTTACGCCCGTGTAGGTTCCAAGGTAAGCTATCAAATTCTGAATTATAAGTTTTCACTTCTATCGGCAGTTCCTATGACTGCCAATTTTTATAGGTCTATGTGTTTTATTTATATACGAAATTCATATGTAAGAACCGAAAGTATCGAAAATACCGGGAATCCCGGTTCTTTAGCCCGAAAGTCCCGAAAATCCCGGTTCTTCTAAACGGGTCCCGTTCTGCATTCCCTAGTGAACATGTGTAAAATCACCACCAAGGAAGGCACTGGATTTTCACGACACAGGACTTAACCTAGTGTGAGATCCAGGGTTCCTTAAACAATATTACTATTGTACTTGCCATATTGTTTTTTGCTCAAATAAAGTTTTTTACTTTTTTACGTTTTCATTTTAATAATTCCAACTTTATCTTATATATAAAATTCTCGTGTCATAGTGTTTGTTTCCTTACTCCTCCGAAACGGCTTAACTGATTTTAACCAAATTTTATATGCATATTCAGTAGGTCTGAGAATCGGCTACTAGCTATTTTTCATACCCCTAAGTGACAAGGGTTGTTCACCCCAAAACATTTTTTTTTAATTTTCGGACCAATTTTTTTGTTTTTATTTTTTTATATTTTTACCCTTTTATCACCAACTCCTATTTTTTAATAGCCACTTTAGTAATTTAATCATTTGACAGTGACCTCCTAAACGGCGGGACCAATTTGTTTTTTTTTTGTGTGACTACAAGTGGATTCAAAGATGGTTTAGATTCACAAATAAGCTCGGCAGATGGCGCTGCAGACAGTGTCTAGGTTATGATCCGAGCGAAGCCGGAACGGGCCGCTAGTTCTATTATAAATCTTGAATAATTAAACACTGAAATTAGTGTAATTATGTTAGATATACCATCCATATAAATCAATAGATGTGCCCTGAGCACCTTGAAATCGGTAATAAACTGCGTCTATGTGTGTATCGTAAGTAGTTCACAAACAACTAATTTACATGATCCCTATAATCGCTAGCGGCGAGATTTGCTGTGGTTCTACTTATTTTGGTTGTTGACAACGAATAATGATAGGTAAAAACGTCCGGCGTCCACCGCGTCCTGCAACCGACTATAACGGAAAGAGTGAGCTCACTCGTCCCAACGTTGACATGATTGCGTGCGCCCTGAAGTTTGGGAGGGTCCATCTTGGGTTCTACGATCTATGAGATATAGGTACCTAATTATTACACGTCTTGAATTAAAAAAAAAATTAAATCTGTTAAGTATATGTTTTAATTTGGTTAACAGCATAGCAAATTTGTTTAACTTACCTTAAAGTTATCAGTAGTGGCTCTTCTGTAGGAATTGGTATTACGCAATGCATACATTTTTTTTCTAGGTCATCTCTTACTTTGGACATAATTGTATTAAAACATTGCGGGGACATCTTATACACGTCGTAAAAACGATCTGGATAGTGTATTAAATTTTTCATTTGAATGAAAAATCTATGCTCCTGCCCTGCTTGTGCTTGCCACACAGGGTGGACCGCATATCTTCTGATTTTTGTAAATTCTCCAAATGCACCAGAGCTTGCGGATTCTCTTCGTCGGATGAAGAAGACGTCATGTTGTGATAAAATCAAACACGAATGTCCCAAATGCATACCCTGCGGTCGCCCGCGCCTCGCCATTCCGATACCATTTACGCGCCTGTTCTACACTGTGGCGCGGGAACAAACACAAGAGGCGTCTGGCAGTCACCAGACGCCTAAGGACTGTCCCTAGGTGGGGAGTTGGACGGCCGTAAACTTCCGACGCCCCAGGCCTTCCATTGGAGGGAAATACCCACTCAAATAACGCATTTCAAAGCTTCCTATTCTTACTACCAAAGTTGGAAGTGTTTTAGCATACCCATACAGGGTTACAGGTAATCAGCCTGCATTCGTTTAAGAGCATGTTTCTTCGTGGCGCCATCGCCAGAGGTCTCTTCTGTTTGTCCCGCGCCTCAGTATGTCTCGCGCCCCGCCGCTTCTATACATTTTGTATGAACTATTAAAGAAGTGACGCCGTACCCTCGCCGCGCCCGCGCCACACCATCTCAGTATGTCTCGCGCCCATTGAAGTCTTAAAACACTAAGAAGCGGCACGCGCTCTGCTACGATCCCAATGCAAAATCAGGTGACGTCTCCTGATTGAGTCTCAGTCGCAACAGGAGCCACAAGTTGAGTGGACGTTCGCTAACAATTCAAAAAAATCCGATATGAGCCATAATAATGTCTTATTCTGCTTTTGCAAGGTGCATAAACAGTTCAAAGACCAAGAACAAGTTCCATGGTATCACTTTTCATGCGTAAGTACACAAAATCTTTAATTATTTCCATAACAGTTCAATGATTATTACATCTAAAATTATTTTTCTGTTGTAAACAATTTTACAATTGGCCATTTCTAAAAAGAGACAGATATACATACAGCGTAAGAGTGCAACACGACCGGCGATATGTTAGTTGCGGCTATTTTGTCTCTTTCACGCCAGTGCATTATATTTTTTTCGACAAGAATAGAAAGACATACACTTTCTATTCTTGTCGAAAAAAATATCTAAACAAATGTGATGTATAGCTATCTCATTTGCACCTACTGCCTACTTGTCATGATGTCTTTGTCATTCAATCAAACGTCTCTCACGATGCAAGTGAAGCTGTGCGCACATTGCGTATACTTGTGTGATATTTTCGGCATATATTATGCTGTCTTTATATTAGGGCGTACCTTATCTTCGTTTACTTAGTTTCATCAAAGCTCGCGCCACTTCTATACATTTAGTATGAACTATGAAAGAAGTGACTCCGCACCCGCGCCACGACATCGCCAGACGTCTCTTGTGTTCGTCCCGCGCCTTAGAGGAGGTGACGCGCCGCTCATTTTCGGCACATCACTAGAGCCAAATGCGGGCTTATATGCTCACGACAACGACTTAAAAACGCGAGCGAAGCCGCGGGCAAAAGCTAGTATTATAATATATATTAGTATCGGTAATGTGCGCTTAAATTCATAGCTTACCTTTCGAAGGTGTCGTGTCATCACGCTCAATTTCAGTTTTTATTGCACTGATTTCAATATCTGGAAGAATATAATACGTATTTAAATAACTAGGTCGTGACTTTGTCTGCGTGGAATAGATTTCATATGTTTTTTTTTTCGGGATAAAAGTAGTTTGTGTGTTATTCCAGGCTGTAATTTACTCCAGACTGCAACAAACAATAATTTTCTTCGATATATGGGCATGTACCTCAGACCAACCATTCTAAGGGGATGAGACGGAATTATCAGCGATGACCCCACATTATTTTTTGGTAATAAAATTCCTAATTGTACGTTCTAGTAAAGTAACCGAACACTTTTTTAAATTTATGTTTAATTATTGAGTAATTTAATAAAATTTGGTCAAAAATGGACTCCTGGGTAGCGATTCTGAAACCATTCGGTTGCATCCGACACGGAATCTCATCTCTCGGTCTTTGTCATGCTAAACAGATAAGACAAAGACCGAGCGATGAGATTCCGTGTCGGATGCAACCGAATGGTTTCAGAATCGCTACCCTTATTTAATATTGATTTTTCCTCCAAACTGTGTCATGCTATTCTGGACTTTATGAATATCGCATTAAGAAACGCGTCGCGCGGGTGAAAACTGATTTTTCCCAGGCATTAGACGCACTCTTAAAAGGTAAAAATATATAAGATTGTCAACCGCGTTTCGTAGATGTGTGCATGTTTTGTTTAGGTGTGTAGCATTCGTCTTGGTACAAACAGAGGTTTGTTGCTCTTCTGTGAGTTCAAGTTTACAAATGTGTGAAATATAGGTACGTTCCAACCGCGCCCCTCAAATAAATGTGAAAAAAATGTTTGTCTGTAAAGTCGGTTTACTGACGATAGAACATGACAACGTCTTAAGAAAATACTGATGGAATGGTAGCATTTTTCAAAATAAAATTTTAATTTCATTTGTTTTAATAGATTTGTATGTAAAAAGTAATCAGTAGAATTTAGTCATTTTCAATCAAAACAATGCAAAAAAGCTTTTAGATGCCGGGGATCGAACCCGGGGCATTTCACATGCAAAGCGAACGCTCTACCACTGAGCTACATCCCCGCTTGAACTACTGGTCGAAATAATTAATACAACTGTAACAAACATGCGGCGAGGTAACGACCGACGGTAACGATACATGACGTCTTGTTTTGTGGGCGTGCAGCCGGCTTCATCGAATTATAAGACGTTATCACGTCAAAATTTGTTTGCAAGCCAAATCTTTTGCGTCCTCCTATGGTAACTACTGAAAGGCGTGTACATCTTATACCTTTAAACGAGCAATTCTTGTATATATATATAGAATCTGAATCTCGGAAACGGCGCGAACGATTTTCATGAAATTATGTATACAGGGGTTTTCGGGGACGATACATCGATCTAACTAGGTTTCATTAAAAAAAAAACGCAATTTTATGCGCGGTTTTTAAACAATGAAAAACTGCTTCATTACAATCAGAATGCGACGGTAAATTTCGGGGTATTGCGCGACAGTATATTAGCTCAATCGATAAGACGACGGGCGAACATGAAGTAGTAGCCCCGGGTTCGAATCCAGATGGCTTCTCCTATTAGGGTTCCGTAAAACTTAAAAATGTAACCCTTATAGATTCGTCATGTCTGTCTGTTTGTCCGTCCGTATGTCACAGCCACTTTTTGCCGAAACTATGAGTACTACACTATTGAAACTTGGTAAGTAGATGTATTCTGTGAACAACATTAAGATTTTTACAAAAAAAATATGAGTATGGCGGGCAACACTCATATTTTTTTTATTTTTTTGTACACACTTACAACTGAAACTCAAAAAATTCCAACTAGCACTTGGCTAGGTACTTTATTATTTTTAAGTCCTTTTTTTCTTTCTTTTTTTTTTAGAAAATCTATTACTAGGAGCCCTATCTAGGTAGGTATCTACGTATGTATACTCAGTGTTTAAACCGAGCAGAGCTCGGTCACCCAGGTACTTATAATATTACTAGCGGCCCGCTCCGGCTTCGCTCGAATAATAACCTAGATATCAATTGCAGCGCCATCTGCCGGGCTGATTTGTGAATCTAGACCTTCCAGGGCCCTACCCAAACGTATACAAAAAAAAATCATTCAGATCGGTCCAGCCGTTCAGGAGGAGTTCAGTAACAACGAAAAGTGGCATTGATTTTCTTGAGTGGATTGAAGAATAGTGTGGCCAGCCTACAAAGAAGTTTTCAGTTCAAAAAGCTTACCTGTCGCGTCGTCCGATGCTATGTATATGTCAGAAGACATAGAGTTCTCCCAGTCTTGTTCAGATTTCACATCACATATATCCAAAGGATCATTTTGCAGTTGAACAGGGTCAATCTCTGAAATTAAAATTACAATAATTTAATTTAAACTGCAAATATTTGTATGATGAATACGAATATTTGTTCTATGTTTGATATGTATTGTGTATCTGTAATTCTGTGCATTTATTACATAACATGTATTATTTACGTTTAAAAATATATTGAATTGAATTAAATGAATTTATTGTTCTTGTGTATGATCAAGTTGATAAGTTACGGCTGTCTAGTCGGGAGAACGGCGACTGCCGATCCGGAGACCCCGGGTTCAAACCCCACACGCACCACTGTCTTTTCGAAGTCACGTGCGTAATGCCGCTAACTTATAACGGTGAAGGAAAACATCGTGAGGAAACCGACATGTACCTAGAATCTTTCGAAGTCATGTGTCATCCGCCAACCCGCACTGGGCCAGCGTGGTGGATTAAGGCCTTAACTCTCTCCTTGCGAGAGAAGACCCCGAGTCCCAGCAGTGGGAACGTTTAGTGGGCTGTTGATGATGTTGATGATCTGTAAATCTGCAGGGTTATTGGTAGTCAGCCTGCATCATTTTAAGGGGATGTTAAGTACATTAAATACAAATGTTAAGTACATGTAGTGGTAGGACTCTTGGGCAGAGTCCGCCTGGGGAAGGACCACACCTTTGCCAGTTATTCTACCGCCAAGCAGTAATGTGCATACATTACTGTGTTCCGGTTCGAAGGGCAACGTTTCCAGAGAAATTACAGGGGTTGAGAGATATAACAACTTAGATCTCTGGGTGACGAGCGCAGTGCAGTGCTAGGTAATGATTTGGACTCTTCATGCTCCAATAGCTGCGTGTCACTATGTTGTTATGTGGCAGGTATGTTGCTTACCAGCAGGCAAATGTCTTGCTCGTCTCGTCAATTTTTATTTAAAAAAAAAAACGTCAAATTTTGTTCTACAGTTTAAAAAAAATCGTATTTTTTTTTTCCATACAAAATTCAAAAAAAGTGAATTTTCCCTGTCTAAAAGTATCGCATTCTTCGTACACCAGTCCCGAAAAAAAATATAATAAATATCCCTATCGGTTATTTAAATTTTAACTGACAAATCTATAAAAATCAAGAAAATCTCTTCCTCAAAGCATATTTTTAGACACACACACACCTCAAATTTTAAAATTTTTCGGCGATTTTTTTACTAACATGGTCCTTACAACGTACTAATGAATCGCAGTCCCAAATCAAACCATATTGCTAGTATAGTTAAAATTTGCATAGTTCCTTTGAGTCGTAATTGAAAAAATAATATCAGCGATCTTTGACTCGTCCTAAAAAAAATTGGCAGTCATAGGAAGTGCCGATAGAAGTGAAAACTTATAACTAAGAATTTGATAGCTTACCTTGGAAACTACACGGGTGTAACCGGAGGGCGTGGCCTCACCATCATGACATGACCATCTAGAAATGCGTCAGCATTTCCCATTGGCCGACGCATTTCTAGATGGCCAGGCCACGCCCTTTTAGCATTTCCCATTGGCTGACGCACTTCTAGATGGCCAATGGCTATGGTCCCGAGTTTACCCGAAGGTTTCTTATCATACCCGAGCGTGACACTAGAATTCAATTCACAGCCCACGAAAAATCTGTCTAGGCGCGCCAAAAGAAGTTTTCACTTTTAAAATACAGTACCACCCTCGGCAAGTCACTTCAAAAGATGGCTCATTTAGTTAGCATTTAGAAATGGTGCAGCACTACCTACTTTTCTGTCTACATCAGTTATTAGGTTTTTTTAAGTGAAAACATCTTTTGGCGCGCTACAGACAGATTTCTCGTGGGCTTGTTTTCTAGCGTCTAGAGTCACTCTCGGGAATGATAAGAAATTTTCGGGTAAACTCGGGACCGTGGCCATTGGCCAGATCCAGATGGCCATGCTCATGGCCACGCCCTGTGTTGTTTCCAAAGTAAGCTATCAAAGTCTGAGTTAATAAGTTTTCAATTCTAGCGGCAGTTCCTATGACTGCCAATTTTTTTTTATTAATATCACCGCATTTACATTATATTTATATACCGCACCGATAACTAAGTCAACAATGCTTGTTTGCGTTCAAAAATTCGGAAAAATTAGACAATGTGGCGTCTGCCGAAAGACACTCACTCGTACATTTCGCGTTTTGATTAAATACTCCTCGTCAGTTGTACAATAAAGCCTCTCATCCGCACCTTTGTTCGCGCTTCAAACGAGTTTCTAACGCGCTTCACACGCGCGTTTGTATCGCATTTTAACGCGCTTTTGAACGAAACGCAAAAATCGGCATCTACGGCGCAGAAAACGCGCCTCTGAAACGCACGTCGTTTTCTCGTTCAAAATACGCCATGTGCTAGGCCCTTAGTATTTATTTCGTGCGGACGAAGTCGCGGGTAAAAGCTAATTCGTTACGTATATATATACTAACTAGATGAACCATGCGCGCGTTGTTACGCCATCTTTCGAAAATTGGTCGTACCAATTCAAATTTTGAACAAATTCGGTTAACTTAGGTTCTAATGAAGCAACCTTTAAAAGATAGATAGACACATGCTCTCAAAAAGCAATACTTTTTCCCGATTTTGTTACATTTTTCTTTCATGCTCCACTCCTGTTGATAGTAGCATAATGTAAAAAAAAATTTTGGCAGTCACAGGAACTGCCGATAGAAGTGAAAACTTATAACTCAGAATTTGATAGCTTACTTTGAAAACTACACGGGTGTAACCGGGGGGCGTGGCCTCGCCATCATGGCATGGCCATCTAGAAATGCGTCAGCATTTCCCATTGGCTCATTTATTTCTAGATGGCCATGCCATGATGGCGAGGCCACGCCCTTTCAGCATTTCCCATTGGCTGGCGCATTTCTAGATGCCCAATAGCCAAGGTCTCGAGTTTACTCGAAGATTTCTTATCATACCCGAGCGTGATGCTTGAATTCGATTTACACCCCACGAAAAATCTGTCTAGGCGCGCCTAAAGAAGTTTTCACTTCAATAAATAGCCTATAGCCTTCCTCGATAAATGGACTATCCAACAGAGAATCTTTCAATTCGGACCAGTAGTTCCTGAGATCCTTGCGTTCGAACAAACAAACTCTTCAGCTTTATAATATTAAATAAATCACTACAAATCTTACCACATTTGATTTGTTCGTTGAAAGCTTCGTTTAGCTCAGCCTCTGATGCGATGACCCGCTCTCTGAATTGTTGAACGGCTTTTATCATGACGTGACAAGCTGAACATAGTGCAGCGGGGAATCTCGAGTCTGCCGTTACCTGTAATCAGGGTTGGCGTGATTAAAATAAGTTGTTTTAAAACACATGTTTAAATCAGTTTGAATTTAAACAGTGTTTTTATCACATGTTTAAAAACAAAGATTAAAACAAGATTTAAAAAGTGTTTAAAACTTAAGAAAAAAAAAATTGGCAGTCATAGGAACTGCCGATAGAAGTGAAAACTTTTATTACTTAGAATTTGATAGCTTACCTTGGAAACTACACAGGTGTGTTGAAATTGTTATTACACGTCTCAGAAATCAAAGTCGAGGTCCAGATAATAACTGACTTTATTTACGAAAATCGTCCTTATATACTAAGTTACAGTATTCAAAAACATGCTTCACGCGCGCAGTGCCATTTCATATAAATATACGGGCTGCGCCCTCCCGAGCCTCAGACCGCAGCGCGCCGCCGATACGAACGGACGTCGCTGCTCACGTTATGCTCGCCGCCACATAATCCCCCTTCAAGCGAAGCGTACAGTCTGTTTTACAACTCGGCCAGACCGTGTTACATAGGACTTCGCTGACCTCTGTTCCAATGCTGGCGGCGCCGGTGGTGTTGGGTTCGGTTTCGGCTGGTGCAGAGTCATTGTTGGCTGGGGAGGTGCAGATTCCTCGCTGAGTAGGTAGGCCGGCTTTAAACGGTCGATCGATACGTTTGACGACCGCAGTGGTAACTGTAGCTTAAAATATTTGTCACGCTTCTCTAGAACCTTATACGGTCCATCGTACGGTGGCTTCAGCGCGCTCCTCACCGTGTCGTTGCGCATGAAAACGTGACTACAAGTCGCCAAGTCTTTATAAACAAAAGGTTGTTTACGAGTAGCGTGTCTCTGAACCGGAGCTAACGAGGCCATCGCTTCTGTGAGGCGGCGAACGAACTCGGAGTCCTCCATCGTCGGTTTTGTAGGTATAAAAAAATCCGACGGCATTCGTAGCGTAGATCCGTATATGTCATGAGGGCAGGACTCAGGTTCGTGTCCGCGCAGAGGGCGGCGCGCAGACCGAGTAATACAGTGGGAAGTTCGTCGCTCCATTGTGTGCCCGCGCCTCTTGCCATTAGAGCGCTCTTTAGCGTCCGGTGCCACCTCTCGATTTTGCCATTTGAAGATGGATGGTACGCTGTAGTCTTGATGTGCAAGATGCCAAACTTCTTCATCAGGGCCCCAAATATTGATGACAGGAATTGGGTGCCCCGGTCTGTGGTGGCTCGAAGAGGGCACCCGAATCTCGCTATCCACCCTTCGTAGAGAGCCTTAGCGGCGATTTCTGCAGTTATTTCCCGAATTGGTATCGCCTCCATCCACCTTGTGCAGCGGTCAATGATGGTAACCAGGTACCGGAACTCGTTCGATATGCAAAGGGGCCCCACGATGTCCAGGTGGATGTGATCGAATCTGCCTGACTCTTGAAACTCGCCGTACGGGCTGGTCACGTGACGATGTACTTTTGCGCGCTGACATCCGATGCACGATCTTGCCCAGGTACCGACGTCCTTGTTCATCGACGGCCAAAAATATTTTGACGTCATTAGCTTGCGTGTTACACGGATCCCGGGGTGGCTTATATCGTGTTGCGCTCTAAACGCTGCATAGCGATAAGCCGTCGGTAGGTACGGTCGCATGTTCCCAGTGGATGTCTCGCAGGTAATTCTTTTTGTAACGCCTGGCAAACTCGTGTCAGCAAACCCCAATCTCTTATTGCTCCTTAAAATTTTTAGATCTTCATCAATTATTTGATCTTCTGCTAGTTTTTTAAAATCGATGCTCGATGTTAGTTGTATTTCCTCGAGTTTTTTTATTCGGCTCATTGCGTCTGCAGCTCGATTTTTCTCCCCGTCGATGTATTTGATGTTCGAACAAAATTGACTGATGAAGTGTAGTTGGCGTTCCCGACGCGGCGTGTCGCTACTAGTCGGTGGCTTCGTTAGTGCGAACGACAGAGGCTTGTGATCAGTATATATTGTGACGTCATTTCCTTCTATTAGCCGTCGCATATGTTTTACAGCTGAGTACATAGCAAGGAGCTCGCGGTCGTACACGCTGTATCTTCTTTGAGTTTCGCTCATAGACTTGGAGAAAAATGCCAGTGGTTTCCATATCTCGTCGACCTTCTGCTGAAGAACGGCACCCAGGCTCACATCGGAGGCGTCGCTTAAAAGACAGAGAGAAGCATTTGGCACTGGATGCGTCAGCGTAGTAGCATCGATAATGCTTTGTCGGCACTTATCGAACGACTTCTCGGCTTCTGGCGTCCACTGGATCGGTTGTCTTATCGTTCTTTTTGGTGTTGTGCAAATACTTGTTTAATTCGTGTTGGTGCTCCGCTTGGTGTGGCAGGCAGTCACGATAGAAATTGACCATGCCAAGAAATCTTCTTAATTCTTGAACTGTCGCCGGCTTTGGATATTTTCTGATGGCCTCAGTACGATCTGCGGGTGGCTTGATTCCGTCGTAAGAGACTTCGTAACCGAGGAATTGTATGTTTTCCTTACCAAATTCGCATTTGTCGATGTTTAGTGAAATGCCGAATTTGTTCAGGCGCTCGAGTACTTCTTCTATGTGTCTTCTGTGTATTTCTGCGTTCTCTGAGTGGATCAGAATATCATCGACGAAACAAAAGGCATGGTCATCCAGTCCTCGTAGGACTTCATGCATGAAACGCTGAAAAGTTTGACCAGAGTTGCGTAAGCCAAACGTCATTGCAGTAAATTCGAATAAACCGAATGGAGTGATGATGGCTGTCTTCTCTGCGTCTTCTTTTCTATTCGGAATCCAGAAGTATGCCGTTTTGATGTCGAGTTTTGAGAAAATAGTTTTTCCGTGCAGCTGGTAAGTAAAATCTTGGATGCGCGGCAGGGGGTACCGGTCAGGGACTGTCTGAGCGTTGAGCCTGCGAAAATCCCCACATATTCTAAGCGAACCGTCTCTTTTTGTGACTATATGAAGCGGGCTGGCCCAGGAGCTTTTGGAGGGCTTGCAAATACCCATTTCTATCATTTTTTCAAATTCCAGCTTCGCTGCTTTGTACTTATCCGGCGGTAGTGGGCGTGGCTTTGCATACACAGGCGGTCCTGTTGTCTCGATATGATGGGTCACACCGTGCTTTGGAGGTGACTTCAGTGACAGGGGCCGGAGTACGTCTGGATACTTTGTCAATAAGTCGTGGTATGCGTGATCACGATTGATCATGTACACGGCTGGATCGTAATCAGTGATCTCGATGGCGTTTACACCAATGTCAGTTACTTGATCCAGTAACTTGCGGCGGTGCAAATCTACTATCAATTTCTGGCCTCTTAAAAAATCAGCGCCGAGTATTGATGTTTTCACGTCTGCGACTACGAACGTCCATCGGAAACTTCGTCGTAGTCCTAGGTTGAGTTCCATCGTGCGCTCGCCGTAGGTGCGTATAGGTGTATTATTTGCCGCGTACAATTGGTACTCTGATGAAACTGCGCGGCCACGGGGTTGGTTTCGCACTGCCAACACAGAAATATCTGCTCCGGTATCCACCAAAAAACGTTCCCGTGTATTCACATCGATGACGCATAGGCGGTGACTAGCAGTAGGAACATCGACGCCCGCCACGGTTGATGTTGGCTTTAGTTTTCCGACGACTTCTTCGCTTTTGCGCACGGAGGTTCACAGCGCCGTGCGTCGTCCCCATAACGGTAATGGAACCGGCAAAGCCATTCTGGTCCTCTTCGGCCTGCTGGTGTGCGGGAGCGTGATCGGTATCGTGCGCGACCGTCAAATCGTTGATTCGAGCGTAACTCGGCAATTTCGAGCGTTAGTTTTTCTATCTGCTTGGAGAGTAACTCGAACTGTGTGTTTTGTAAACCTGCGTCTACCGCGGTCGTCGCTACGGCAGCAATGGTAGCGTTCTCGGTATGCTCCATCATCTTGTCCGCCATCTTTGCTAGTCCATCGAGCGATGATTCAGCGTTGACTGATAAAACGGCGCGGGCCTGTGGCGGCATCTGGTTCATCCACATGACCTTTAGCGCGTCGTCTGGAAACTTGTGGCTGCCGAGATCTCGCATACGTCGAAGTAGCTGGGAAGGCTTTTGGTCTCCTAGTTCTAAACCGCTGAGAAGTTTTTGAAGTTGACGATGCTCCGATTCTTGGTAAACTGATATTAGACGATCTTTGAGTATTTCATATCTCCCGGTCGGTGGCGGGCTTAAAATGATGTCGCTGACTTGCTCAATTTCGGATCTTTGTAGCATCGGAATAACGAGGTTGTATTTTTGATCGTCAGCTATCTTCTGCACGGCGATAACAGCTTCGAATTGTGCAAACCATAATCGTGGATTTTCCCGCCAAAACGGAGGAATTCGCGCCTGGAGCGATACGGCCGATAGCTCGCCCTTGATTTGAGTTTCGTTGTCCATGTTTCTCAGTAGTCGGAAGGTCACCAATGTTGAAATTGTTATTACACGTCTCAGAAATCAAAGTCGAGGTCCAGATAATAACTGACTTTATTTACGAAAATCGTCCTTATATACTAAGTTACAGTATTCAAAAACATGCTTCACGCGCGCAGTGCCATTTCATATAAATATACGGGCTGCGCCCTCCCGAGCCTCAGACCGCAGCGCGCCGCCGATACGAACGGACGTCGCTGCTCACGTTATGCTCGCCGCCACAGGTGTAACCGGAGGGCGTGGCCTCGCCATCTTGGCATGGCCATCTAGAAATGCGTCAGCATTTCCCATTGGCTTATGCGTTTCTAGATGGCCATGCCATGATGGCCTGTCCACGCCCTTTTAGCATTTCCCATTGGCTGACGTATTTCTAGATGGCCAATAGCTATGGTCCCGAGTTTACCCGAAGCTTTCTTATCATACCCGAGCGTGACAAATGAATTTAATCCACAGTCCACGAAAAATCTGTCTAGGCACGCCTAAAGAAGTTTTCACTTAAAAAACAATGATTAAAACTATTTTTTAATGGAAAAGAATGAAAATAAATTGATATTTAGGACTTCAAATAGATTGACATAGACCAGTTGAGTCTATGCTATTTATTTTATTTCTTTGTACTTACTCACAAAATTAATTATGATATTTTGAAAAGAAACATTATAAAGACAGACACTCCAATTTATATCTCAAGAATTATGCCTCAATTAACCTCGAGCGTTTCTCTCCCTGCCCAGCCAAATCTGATATGAATCTCTAGTAGATTTATGAAATGAAATTTATTTATTTGCAAGAATACATGTTTGTAGTTTGTGTATGTTACATTGTGTTTGAGGTCCATTTGTATCCTGTCATGTCTGACGTCCAAAATTTGAATATAAATACTAAGTGGTTTTACACATAGAGGATAATGCCCAAGTCTTGCCTCAATGCCTCTTGTTGAAGTGATTTTTTTTAAGTAATGTCTGTTTTTCATTACAAAAATACTGATCTCTTTTATATACATGCAAGCCAGATACTATACTTTAGATACTCGTTCTAGTATAGAACTTACTGCACTTCTGGACAAACTAAGGTCTTTCAGCAGGTTACTCGTATATAGAGATTTTGCTGGTATGCTGGTTGAATGGAGCCAAGTTATTCATATTTTTGTTTAGTTAAGGTTTGTGTGGTACTATGTACATAATTTTCATTTTAAAAAAAATGGTATATATTTTCAAACAGTCTATATTATCCTATCTTTAGATTGGGTCAAGTTTCAAAGTTTTACTAAAACGTGAACTTAAAAATTATCAGTTAGACGGATCTGTGCCAGTCTTATTGACATTTTCAAAAATTTCTAAGCTCCTAATCAAATGCTCAACTTTTACCATATACTATATATAATCAACAGCATGTTCCCAAAATTATTGGGGTGGTTCGCTACCATACACCTCCTGGGACCACCTGGGTGAACCGTGTCAAGTTTTTTTTAACAACAGTTCACCTTTGTCTTCCTTACACCTTATTAAATAACCAAAACGGACCGGTTAGGTTACATAGGACCCAGATCCGACTCAGAGCACCCTGACTCCACCTAGTCTTGTCGCTATATCCCTAGAGTGTATATAAAAAAAGCGGGAGCCCACCCAGAATCAAAGAGTGCACCATATTACACAGATGTCTGTACAGATTGAAGGAGCATATGAGAGACAGTCTACGTCATAAGTCCCAGTTGTTCCATCCATGATCACTAACAAAGACTGCACATCAAATCCTCAGCAACAGAAAGGTTTACAACTGGAACTGGTTGCCTGAGGATGTTATTTCGGCAAAATCATTGAAATCAAGAACAAACTGGACAAATGTTTAATCCAATGCTCAATTTAGATTCAATTCAATTACAATTCAGTGAAAGACAATTACCTATAATTTTGTTACATATTTCAACTTTCAACACTGAGATATAGGCATATCAGCTAATGCTGCTCGCCTATTATTAAATAAATAAATAAAAATATATCTTAGGAGTACCGTCAGCAATTTCAAGTTCGGGGCTTTCAAGTTTTATACGACAGGTGAGCCGTTGTATAAAAACTTCCTACAGTTCACCCAGGTGTTCTCAGGGGTGGACATGGTGGGTGGGTGGTCATGTGTATGCTTCCTTAGAAATAATGTAACTAAATTCACTTACAATTATGTTCAAGTCTTCTTTAAGCATTTCTATTTCGGTCATTCCGAAGATACGTTGATGGGAGCCGATCGACAGACAACAACGACATTTATTGAAATAATCTGTGCTTTTAGATTGTTTTTTGCCACTATTTGTATCTCCAACTTGCATTTTGATAACAAAACCGAATTAAATTAGTTTCAAAAAATCGTAAAATTTTGTCAATACACAACACAGAAACACAAGCCACAGATTAGAGAATTTAGAGATCACTACATATTATCTACATAACAATAGTGATAGTGATACACACAGATTATAGAAATAAAACTGTAATCTGTGGTGATACACTATTTATTTAGTATTTACCAAGTATTTACTAAAAAATCTGTCTGACAGTCTGACACAGTGTTGTCAGAAGACCAACACAATTTCTCCCCAAAATGTTCTCGAAATCCCCCCAAAAACCGGGTTTTCTAGAAAAAAAAAACATGGTAAAGTATGCATTAATTTGCCCCTAAAACACAATTTTACGCTGACGACCATCTCAATTTCTCTCCAAAATGTTCCCGAAATCCACACAAAAGCAGGTTTAAAAAAAAAAAATTGGCAGTCATATAAACTGCCGATAGAAGTGAAAACTCATAACTCAGAATTAAATTTGATAGCTTACTTTGGAAACTACACGGGTGTAACCGGAGGGCGTGCGTACATCTAGAAATGCATGAGCATTTCCCATTGGCTCACGCATTTCTAGATGGCCATGCCATGATGGCGAGGCCACGCCCTTTCAGCATTTCCCATTGGCTGACGCATTTCTAGATGCCCAATCGCCAAGGTTTCGCATCGCAATCGCCAATCCCGAGTTTACCCGAAGATTTCTTATCATACCCGAGCGTGATGCCAGAATTCAATTACACCCCACTAAAGATTCGTCTAGGCGCGCCTAAAGAAGTTTTCACTTCAAAACCCCCAAAACAGAAAAAAATCTACCTACTAACTCTGAAAACACAATATAACGCTATTCAGAAATATCAATACTTACATTAATAATTATATCGACAAGTTCACAAAAGTAAGAAATGGTGATTAAAATTTTGTACTAAGTTCACTGGGATAAGAGCCCTATTCGCAAAAAAAACGCAAAATTCGGTAGTGAAAAATCCCCAATTTCCCCCCAAGCTATTTATTTCCTCCCCGTAAATCCCCCCCAAGATTTTGTCCCCCCAAGGCTTTAAAAACCCCCATGGGGCGAAAACTCCCAATCTGGAACCATATAACTAACCAGAAACTAGAAGTCACTGAATATCTTGATCGATGTTTGTAAACAAAATCGTGTATTATAGTGCTACAAGCTCGTTATGTTCCCGCGAACCTCCGTAAGTTGCTGACCTAGCGTCTGCGCCTACGCAGGATCATACAACATCACGCCATGCCACACAGAAACTAGAAGTCACTGAATATCTTGATCGATGTTTGTAAACAAAATCGTGTATTATAGTGCTACAAGCTCGTTATGTTCCCGCGAACCTCCCTAAGTTGCTGACCTAGCGTCTGCGCCTACGCAGGATCATACAACATCACGCCATGCCACACAGAAATGCAGACATGCGTCTGGGATAGATAATAAGTTCTCTTTAAGCCTTATAGTTCTAAGCAAAGTCAGTCTATATATGTACTTTTTGGCTCATATAGACGTAGTTGGTTTTAATTAAATTAGTTTTAAGCTATTGCATAGCTTTTATCGCGGGCCTGGAGACCGAATGTAAGACAGCGTGCATCTCTTTCTTGTGTTCACAAGAAATAGAGATAGAAGACCGTTACGCCGTCCTCCTCACTCGGTCATTCGACTTTAAACCTTATTTTTATGTAGTTTACAGATTATTGCTCTTAGCAGTGTTGCCAACTTAACGGATTTCCCGTGATACGTAATAGGATTTGAGTACGTTGAAAACGGGAAAATAACTTTCTAACGGCTATTATCATAGCATATTTTGGAATAGGCATATCAATGATGAAGCAAGATACAAAAACATGAAGCGTAAACTATTTGTTGTGATTTACTAAATGAGTATCATATAGAAAAAATTGGGGTTTTTAACTTAGGTTTAGGGATAAATATTTTCAGGACATGGTAACACTGAATTCCCGACGTTAAAACGTTAAACATGGCGACTATAATGTAGTGATTACTTACTCTGTGCTCTGTGATGGCGACTTGGCGACTTGGCGTCTTGGCGACGGCTGTTGTTTACTAAGTTTACTTGCTGAGTTCTCTGCATTTCTATTCTGCGATCTTAGCAACGGAAATACTACAAATACAATGTGGAATCTGGATTTACTAAAGGGAATAATAATTCCAACCAAAAAACTCCAGTTCCAACCAAAGATAGATTCTTTGATGGTGGCAAACTTTTTTGCAAGAAACAAAGACTTTTGTGGTTCAGAATAATACAGGAACGTGAAAACATCTTTGTAAGTACAGTTTTACGTTTAATACTATTTACCTACATATGTATAATACATAAAACAGCCTAGTACTTAAATATGTTTACAAAGTTAGGTTATGTGCGTAAAATAAACGTTGGATACCAGCTCATTATGTACCTACTTATGTATGTGGAAGGTGTACAGGTAAAATTTCAATTAGATAAGGGTCGGAGGTTACTGTTATGCCACTAAAATTTAAAAATAAGTGGTTTCCACATACAAAAATAGAGAATATTATTCAAAAATTATGATCAAAGCCTTTCAAAACCTATAGGTATTATAAAAAAAATGTCGGTTTTTTATAATAATGTTCAAAAAAGTTTAAAAATATTCATTGGATCGGATGAATCTCCTTGCATATTAGGCAGAGATTAGTTATTTGAATTTAACTTGTGGTAACTGAAAATGTTAGGAACAACCAAATCACAGCATATTTACATGCAACAAACTAAATTTCAATTTAATAATGTTTCAGATGCTGAACGATCCTTGATGGAAAAGAATGCAGAAATATTCACACCTGATGGGGAAATTTTAGAGGTGAAGTCACTTTCAAGATAAAATCAGGACGCTATTCCTAAAAGTCAACCGGTACCTATGTCGCGTTCCATTTTCGCTTAGAGACAAGGTGAGAAAAGAAATATTCAGATTTAGAGCAAATGGTCGAAATGGCTGGCCATCTAAAGAAAATTTGGAAAAAGAAATGTTACAGTATTACAACATCAGAAATTAAATAAGTCCAGATAGAGGTTGCATATTTTGGGGTTACAGAATTATAATACCATACAGTTTGAGAGAAAGAATATTACAAGAAGACCATTTTAGAATCGTCAGAATGAAATAAATTGCTAGATCTTATTTTTGGTGGCCAGGGTTGGATTCAGATGTTGAGTTAATAACAAAGAATTGTAAAAGTTGCTTAATTAACAGTAAAGCGCCTACAAACATTTCAAAACCATGGCCAATAGCGCCTACAGTATGGTATAGGTTACATGCCGATTTCTCAGGGCCATGCCATAAAAAAATGGTTCTCATTGTAGTAGATAGCTATTCGAAATGGGCTGAAGCTTTCATAATGACAAATCTAACCTTAGATATTTATAGATATGGTTACCCACACCAATTAGTGACAGATAATGGAACTAGCTTCACTAGTTCAGAGTTTCAAGATTATTGTAAAAAGTTAGCATACAACACACATACACACCACCTTATCATCCGGCTACAAACGGTGCAGCTGAAAGATTTGTAGAAACATTTAAATCTCACATCACTAAGATTATGGAGAATGGTCATGATATGAGTTATGCTATGAATTTGTTTCTATCAGATTACCGTAGCACTCCTCACAGTACCAGTGGTGCCACACCAGCTAAATTAATGCTGGGGAGGGAGTTGAGGAGTAGGTTATCATTATTGCAACCACCGCCCTTTACAAATAATTTTCAGGACATGCACACTAAATAAAATAACTACACCGCTGGTGATAGAAAAACATAATTTACAGTGGATCAAAGTGTCATGGTTAAAGATTATCACAAGGGATCTGATCCATGGATTCAGGGAAATATTGTTAAGGAATCAGTTCCGGGGTGACTTACTTAATTGATGTCAATGGTACAATTTGTAAAAGACATGTAAATCAAATTATGTCAGTGGGTGATACATTGCTCACAAGCAACGGGTAGCAACTTATACACAGGTAGTTACAATAAATGTAGATTAAGCTATATAATGTTAATTAGATTTGTTAATAGTTCTACCTTGTAAGGATGTAATATTATAGGTTTCTTTTTTAAACTTTGAAAATGTAAACAATTTGTATGCTCTTTCTTTTGTTTTTATTAATTGACGTGTAAATTGTACATTTATGAATAAATTACTTTGACTTTATTATGTACTAGCTGTGCCCCGCGGTTGCACCCGCGTCTATTTGAGGAAAATCCATACTAAAATATCCATTGCTGGCCACTTTATTACGTTTTATGGAACCCTAAAATATTTTTTCGTGAGCGTCAGAACCGCTGGACCAAGTCTGATTTTTTATGTTTGATAACCATCAAATTTTAGTACCTTTTTGGTACTATTTGGTACCTTAGTTCAAATAATTAATACCTCGATGAGCAGTGAAAAAACATGAAAAGAAAGTGGGCAGCCATTCTGACGTCAGGTTGGCTGGACCACATCTATTTCACATAGTTAGAGACAAAATTACGGAATTATTTCTTTGCAATTATTTAGTACCTTTTTGGTACCTTACATTTTTATTTCAATTCTAATTTTATAGTGTCCCTGGAAAAAAATATGGATGATTTTTATTTCAGCAGAAATACCTATTACATATATTTAGTATTTGTACCACATAAACCTAGCGGTAAGTTTCCCATATCTGCTAACATAAATTTCAGTTTTTTTAGGTAAATATTATACAGGGTGACTGATGGGATCGAACAATCGCTGTATCTCATAGAACAAAATTAACAACTTTTGTGTTATGACTTTGGTATATGAATCGTAGAAAAAAGTTTTTTTTTGCCCTCAATCAATATTTTTTATTCGAATTTTCAAAAGTCGTGACACAAATGTTTGTTTGGTCGTCATCTACAGAACTAGCCCTTAAGGTATTGTATCTGTCTTGTAAACATATTTGTATAATACCTAGTTCATTACAAAAATCACAGAATAATTGTTAAAAACAAATAAAACATATTTTGTGTAACATGCTCCCTCTGAGTAAGTAGCATTAGTATTAAATTATAAGATCTTACTGTAATTACCCTTTTTCGCAAATAAAGAAATTTATTATTATATACTCATTTATTGATCTTCTTAATTTTAAAGTTTTTTACAATATATATATAAAATAAACATTATAAAAAACTTAAAAACTAGGGTGCCGCCAGCAGCGGGGCATGGCCCAAGCTACCGGTGGTTAGGTATCACAGCCCGGCGCTGAGACCGGTCTACCAGCACGATATCAGGCTTATTGGCGACAATAGTCCTGTCCGTGATGATAGAGCGGTCCCAGTAGAGCAACGCACGACCATTCTCGAGAACTAGCAGAGGTACGTACTTATAGTACGGCACCTCGGACTCGACAAGGCAGTATCGAAGAGCAAGTTGCTGGTGGATGATCCTGGCTACTAGGTTATGTCTGTGCAAGTACTCGCCGTTAGCAAGATGCGAACAACCGGAAATAACATGACGAAGTGATTCGCCTGGACGGCGGCATGCCCGACAAATGTCGACCGTACCGTCCTTCATTATGTATTTCCGGTAATTGTTCGTCTTGATTCGACTTCGTCTGCAATTGCACAGGCAAAACCCTCGATTTCTCCGAAGAGGTCCCCGAAGCGCAGCCAGTTCACCGACGCGAGCGGATTCACATCGGGTCCCGTCAGGGCCCGATAGAATCGCCCGTGTAGCTCCTTGCTCTTCCATACCTCCTTGCGATCATCAGTGCTGAGCACCGATGGTTTGCGCCAGTTCTCGTTTGCCAATGAAAGAGGCGTGAAGCTCCTGTCAACTGCCACAACATCGCGATGCATCCCGGACTCACTGTTGCGGAAATAATCCCTGAGACTGCATACCTCGCGGTTGTGAAGGTTCTTGGCATTTAAAAAGCCTCGACCCCCCAACTTCCGCGGGATATACAGTCTCATAACAGACGAGCGCGGGTGTAGCATGCGGTGTGTTGTGAGCAGTTGACGGACCTTTCTATCCAGGGCGTCGAGCTCAGTCTGAGTCCATCTCAGTATGCCAAAGGAGTATATCAGCAGAGGCATTACCCAACCGTTGAAGGCTCGCGCCTTGTTACCGCCTGACAAAAGACTTTTAAGTACTTTTGTCAGCCGGCAAAAGAAGCGCTCCTTCACCGATTTCTTAATGTCATCTGCTGATATACCCAACGACTGTGACATACCGAGATATTTGTAGGTCTCGTCTTCGGAGAGGGATCTGAGAGTTATAGTCTCGGAAAGTTGTAAATTCTCTGAATTTACTACTTTCCCTCGCTGTACATGCATGACCGCACACTTGTCGACACCGAACTCCATCTTGATGGCGTTACTAAAAACCTCTGTGGTTTTTAATAGCTCCAACAAGTCTTGGCGTTTCGGTGCAAAAAGTTTGAGGTCGTCCATGTACAGCAAATGAGATATAACCTCACCTCCTCTACGAAGACGATAGCCTAATTTTGAATCTCTCAGCAGGGTGCTGAGAGGATTCAGACTTAGACAGAACCATAGGGAACTCAGACTGTCTCCCTGAAATATTCCCCTTTCAATCTTTATCAAGTCCTCCGAAACAAACGAGCTGTCTACGCTACCTGGTTGACGAAGGACTGTGACCCACTGTCCCATGCATTTGCTTAGAAAAAGTTTTAGAGTTGGATTTATTTTGTACAACTCTAAAACTCTTTCTAGCCACGAATGGGGCACCGCGTCATAGGCCTTCTTATAGTCAATCCAAGCAGCGGAGAGGGCTCCCTTGTTTCGTTTGACTTGTTGGCAAATAGTCGTGTCAATGAGGAGCAGCTCCTTAGTACCACGGGACCCAATCTTACATCCATTCTGAGAGGAGGCCAAAACGTTATTTGCGACAATATGCGCGTTAATTTTTGCTCTCAGAATGGATGTAAGCAGCTTATAGATGGTAGGCAAGCACGTGATGGATCTGTAGTTCTTTGGTTCCGTGGTACTACCAGACTTATGGAGCAGGAAGGTGACTCCGGTGGTCATGAAACTGGGAAGAGAACCCGTCTCGAGGGCTTCTTGGAATTGTGTTGCCAAACGCTCATGTGAGCATCGAAACCACTTTATCCAGAAGTTGTGCAATCCGTCCGGCCCAGGACTTTTCCAGTTCTGAGCCGTCCGGATAGCACAACCAACGTCTTCGAAGTCTATTGAAACAGACTCCATGGTTTCGATAGACTCACACGCACGCTCGACAACACGCATCCAAGTTCCCTCTGTGTGCTCGACAGGCACCGACCAGATGCTGCGCCAGAAGTTTTTCGTTGCGCTGGCATCCGGTAGCTGCCCATCGTTCACACGTCGACTAGTTCCCTCCCAGTTTCTATACACCTTCCTTTGATCACTTTGGAAGTCGCGATTTTGCCGATATCGACTCACACGCTCTCTGTAGCGGCGAATACGGTTTGCCCACGCATAAACTTTCTGCTTCAGATAGTCAATGCGTTCCGTAACATTGGCTAGGTAGTGCTGGGGACTGATACCAGTCCCAGCGAATGCCTGTGTCACGAAACGCATGACTCGGGGACGACTGTTCCCCTGACTGAAGCAGATTAGCTTTGCTATAAGAGTCCTGAATGTGCTGATACGCCGTTCTATTCGCATTTGCCATGCGGGTGCATCTCCGGCGGTTCGCGTTGTACGGTCTGTGTCTGGAAACTTGACACGTGCAACGCGACACGCCGCGATAGCACCACAGTAGAGAATAGAATGGGTATCAGTCAAATCTTTGCTAGTACCCAGGTAGGGCACTAGCAAAGTATTCAGGGCTCCCATCAAAGCTAAATTCCGTTTATGGGTGGGTAAACGTGGTAAGCGCGGCCTAGAGTTTGGTGTGAGTCGATATTGGAAGATCGCGTCTTCCAAAGCACTCCTCAATTGCCCTCTTACCTGGTCAGATACATTACTACTCGCCGAGTCTTCCTCCTCGATGTCGGCGTCGGCCGGCGCCGCAAGTGTCGCCACTGACGTTGGCACTGAGGCCAGTGTCAGAGTCGACGACGCGGCGGGCGGATCCCGGGACGAGGCAGAAGCTGGGCGAGTATGTTGTTCCTCCAGGCGTAGTCGATCAAGTGCGGAGTCATCCAGCAGCTTGCACCGACGAATGGCTCGAACTTGATCTGAAAGCCGTTGTGCGGACACGGCGACGGTCGGTTCGAGGGCCTGAAACAGAAGCAGCATTCTGGCACAGTACGCAGTCAGGTGGGTTCCTCCCTCTGTAGCCCTGTAATAGGCGCGCATGCAGTTCTCATTCATTTGCTGAGTCCATCGCATGCGACGCACTACACCACCGGTAGCGGGGGCCGGGCGTGAAGCAGTTTGCCTCACAGGCCCCAAGCGTGCCGGCAGCGGCGGACGGCCACGGCGTGTAGATCTTGATGGCGCCGGGGTCCGCGCCGTGTCCTCGTCACTCGTCGAAGCACTGGTGTCACGGGGAGTCACAAAAACATCCTCCCCCGACGACAAACTCCGCGGCGACGGGACACGAACTGGTGATGGGCGTGCGTTTGTGGTTTCCGCTTTGTTTCTTCGTCTCGACCGTGTTATCATTGTTATTTAGTGATTTCTTGATTTGTTTACATCGTTTGTGATTATTTTTGGCTGACAGGCTATTGTCAAAATGCATTTTCTTGAGTTTGATGGCAAATTATAGGTTTTGGAAAAAAATTTAATAAATTCAAGACGGTATATAAAAAGACGTCGGTTCGTAACAGCGTTTTTTTTTTTTTTATTAAATTAAATTATTATTAAATTAATTTAAATTATTATTATTATTTATTTACGTATTTTTATTTATTATTAATAACCCGGCACCCGCACGGTGAATCCATGGAATGCTAAGAAGTACATCTCAAACAAAAATGACAGCCCGGAGAGACGGGATGACGCTGGAAAGACAGATGGCTGGTGGAAAAGACATCTGACGGATGGAAAGACATCTGACTGCTGGAAAGACAGTCGAGGGTGAAGGCCTAGTAAGCCAAGCCCGGGAAATGAATCCGCTAAAAGTCCAAAAAAGAGAAATACCCCTGGGACAGTCCGAGAGGGGGGGCGGAAGATCTGTCCACCGGTTGATAATAACGACGACCCTGGCGCGAATACGGAATTGAGATGCCCTACGTGCGGGAAAATTTACAAGAGACGAGCCTGGTACCTAAAGCACTTAAAGACACATGATGGTGTTGAAGCACGACAGCCGTCGGTCAGTACTTTGACAAACACTATGGATAGAGTTGACCCTCATATATCCCAAGGTGAACCATCGAGTGAAAACTACCAGGAGTCCATTGTCATCAGGACACGTCTTGGCATACCCAGCCTAAAAAATTCCACCTGGAAAGTTCATGACGAAAACTTGGCTATATTGTTAGAACATCCTGGTACAAAACAAGACCCAAACAGCCAAGTAGAAACTTTTCAGGACACCATCTATACATACTTCTCTGAGCACTATCCACCATCAACTTATTATGCTCGAAATAACAAGGAAAATACGTTCAAAATGAAATTGCGGAGGAAGAAAAGAGAACTAATAAAACGTCTTCGTTTAGCTAAAACCATGGGCGACAACCATCTAAGTCACCAACTGTCCAGGGCTCTAAGATCAATCCTTAAATTAATACAAGGAATATCGCTACAAATCAGTAAAAATCGTGATAATATTAACAGAGCTAAACACGAAGTAGACTTTGATAAAAACCCTTTTCAATACTCGAAAAATATTTTCAGAGAATAAAATGGAAAGCTTATCTTGACTAATGAGCAAAATTACGATCACTTTAAAAGCACATACGAAGTGCCTAAACGCGGGAGCTCGTACGTAGTACCAAACATCCAAAGACCTAATGATCCTCTAACAAACTTTCAAAGCACTCCACCTAGTAAAGAGGAAGTAAACTATCAAATTAAGAAGAAAACTACTAAATCAGCTCCAGGCCCTGATGGCATTCCCTACATAGTGTATAAAAAGTGTCCATCAGTTCGTAAACATATCTTAAATATATTCAGTAAGATCTGGTCAGGAAAGCAAATCCCAAAATCATTTGGAAAAGCAATTTTTGTCCTGATTCCTAAAATGCAAGAAGTAACTCATCCAAAAGATACCAGACCGATAGCCCTAACCAATACAATTTCTAAAAATTTTTTCAGTATATTGCAAACAAAAATGACCACATTTATGGCTAGCAATAGGTATTTCAGGCTCAACCACCAGAAAGGCTTCTTGCCTGGTATTTCTGGATGCCTGGAACACAATACATTACTAGCGGAAAGTATGAAAGATGCCAGAACATATGAGACACAAATAACAGTCTGCTGGATAGACCTAGAGAACGCATTTGGTTCCGTGCAGCATGAACTTATGTTATTTGCCCTAAAATGGTATAACTTTCCTGCTGTAATTATTGACATAATTAATTCATATTATAATCACTTAAAATTCGTTATAGCAGTAAACAAGGAATACTCAAAACCACTTAAATATAATGTGGGACTATTCCAAGGGTGCTGCTTATCACCAATAGTATTTAATATAGGTAGTTAGTAAAGTTATTCTATGACTAATAGAATTCTAATTAAAGTTATTATTTTCAGTTTCAATAGAAAGATACATTGCAGAAATACATATATCCAAACTGCATAATACGTCATCATCACATCATCAGCCTATCCCTTCGTATGGCAGCGTCCCGGTCCGGTCAGCTATATCATCTGGCGTCTGGCGGCCGCTATAATGGAAAAACAGCCTTGTCTGGCAGAGGTCTATCTTCCCCCTTAATTCTAGAAGATACTTTCAGGAAAACTGTAATTAAACTGCTTTATTGTTCAAAACCAGTGCATTATGCTATAGGTTTAGAATCACAAAGGACCAAGCTATTAGATTTTATACTAATAATAACTGCAAAGGTGTGAAAATATTATGAAATGAAGTCAAATATGCAGATTTAGATTTTGTTCCAATTTTAGGTATAAATACTAACAGAAATATTTAATAAAACAACTAAGCGATCATATTTGTATTTAATTTGCTTTGACAAACACTATTTCAAAACATAATCCTAAGAATTGCACATCATTCTATACAAAAAAATATCAGTAGAACGTTTACAAAAAAACACTTCCAACCACTCCGCGTTAGCAAGTCCGGAACAATGAGTTTTTTTTCTTTTGTTCTTTCAGGGTCTTTGTACATAGTTTAAGATTTTAGTCATAAGGTCTATATGTACACTGTGCAAATAATAATAAATAAATAAATAAATAAAAACATATGTGAGTTTACCTAAGTAAGCGTCTATATTCTGTCTTTTTTAACGTTCTAGCGGTTGTATGCGTTAGAACAGTGCATAATGTGTTTTAAAGTGCGCTTTTCGAACGAAAACAGCGGCATCAAATTACTGACCGTTCCGGTCGCCTGCCAGCTTGGCGTTTATTTTATCACGACCGGAACGGGAGGCTGCCACCATGGCACATTTTTTTCCGATGGCGTCTGCCATACGAAGGGATAAATCAGTTAACTGCTGGCTGGACATAATCCTTCCTTATAACTCACCAACGACCCTTACTTACTCTTACCCTGATATTTTTATCTAGTCCCATCGAGTCATACATAATTATCATGAGTTTATATTGTATGCTGCTAATACAAATTATTATTGTCTCTTAGTGTTTCAGCAAAGCTCGATAAAAATAGTATAGCATTAAAATCTTCTTCACAATATAAGCAGATGATTTATTATAATATTGTCATACTATTAATAATAAATAAAAATAATAAAAATACGTTAATGAATATATATATATATATTCTGAATAATAATAATAATAAATTTCTTTATTCGCTAAAAAGGGTAATTACAATAAGATCTTATAATTTAATACTAATGCTACTTACTCAGAGGGAGCATATTGTTACACAAAATATGTTTTTTTTTGTTTTTAATAAATATTCTGTGATTTTTGTAATGAAGTAGGTATACAAATATGTTTACAAGACAGATACAATACCTTAAGAGGCCTCTAACAAAACGACAGAGCTCGACTTTAGGTAAAATACAGCAACATTGTTGCGTGCGCCTATTCGAGTCGGCTCCGAGCATTTAGGCGGACAGAACGATCTTGAGCCACAATGGCAGTGTTCTAAAAATGTTTATGAAAAGATTTCTTTTAAAAAAAAATTGTTTGTCTAATAAAGAACAAAGCTAAGTAAATCAAAAGTATGTGGGGGGGGGGGGGGTATTGTAAAATTTTATGGTTTTAGTAGAAGTAGAAATAAAAAATGGAAGTAATATATTCGTAATATATTGATGTGCCCTGAGCACCCAGAAATTGGTAATGAACTGCGTTTCTGTGTGCTTCGTAAGTGGTTTACATCCAAACAATCTACGTGACCCCTAGAATCGCTAGTGGCGAGATATGCTGTGGTTCTACTTATTATGGTTGTTGACAATGAATAGTGATAGATAAAAATCTCAGGCGTCCACCGCTTCCTGCAACCGACTAGAACGAAAAGAGTGAGCTCACTCTTCCCAACGATGACATGATTCCGTGCGCCCTGAAGTTTGGGAGGGCACATCTTTGTATTGAGATCGTTGCTATTTATTACCTCCCCAAACATTGGCACAAAAAAAATCTGACTAACTAATTAATTCCAGGTTAAAATCTAACCCGACTGGACTTTGAATATTATGTAGGGCTATAAGTATTATGTAATATTATGTAGTCGCAGGGCTCTTGACAGATTCCCCCTGGAAAAGTACCTTTGCCAGTTAATATGCCGCCAAGCAGTAATATTTCCAGAGAAATTATAAGACTTAGAGATATAACATCTTAGATCTCTGGGTGACGAGCGCAGTGCAGGGCTAGGTAATGATTTGGACTCTTCATGTTTTAATAGCCGTCTGTCATTGTGCTGTTATGTGGCAGGCAAGTTGCTTACCATCAGGCACATGTCCTGCTCGTCTCGTCACTCTTTATAAAAATGTTTGTCTGTAAAGTCGGTTTACTGACGATAGAACGTGACAACGTCTTAAGAAAATACTGATGGAATGGTAGCATTTTTCAAAAGAAAATTTTAATTTCATTTGTTTAATAGATAAGTATGTAAAAAGTAATCAGTAGAATTTAGTCATTTTCAATCAAAACAATGCAAAAAAGCTTTTAGATGCCGAGGATCGAACCCGGCGCATTTCACATGCAAAGCGAACGCTCTACCACTGAGCTACATCCCCGCTTGAACTACTGGTCGAAATAATTAATACACCTGTAACAAACATGCGGCGAGGTAACGACCGACGGTAACGGTACTTGACGTCATGTTTTGTGGGCGTGCAGCCGGCTTCATCGAATTATAAGACGTTATCACGTCAAAAAATATAGAAAAATTCTTCTTCAAACAGTAAATAAGACTAAATGTAACGGTCCGATCTGAAAGATCAGATTGCAGGAAAAAAATTGTTGTAGTAGGTATAATATAGTACTGCACTAGTCAAGCTCTTTCATTTGATACCCATATTGAGGTAGTAGTGAATAAAAAATGATTCGCCATTTTGTGGTAGCGGCTATCTTCGATTTGAAGTTTTGAAGTTTGTCGTTGTATAGAGATATAGTATTCTGATAGTCAAGTCCTTTCATTTGATATCCATACTGAGGTAGTACTTAAAAAAATAATTAATTCGCTATTTTGTAGTGGCGCTCATCTTGTTTTTAAAAATTTACTGTAGTATTTAGTATTGTAATAGTCAAGCCCTTTCATTTACTACCCATATTGAAGTAGTAGTGAAAAAAAAACAGCATTTCGTGGTGGCGGCCATCTTGGATTTGGAATAATATAAAGGTTTAGTACTCTACTAGTCAAGGTCTTTTATTTGATATCCATATTTAGGCTGTACTAAAAAAATGTTAAATTGCTATTTTGTGGTGGCAGCCATCGTAGATTTGAAAAATGTCGTAGTACTTATAGAGGTATAGTACTCTACTTGTCAAGTCTTTCATATAATCCCTATATTGAGGTAGAGCTGAATAAAAAAATGATTCGCTATTTTGTGGTAGCGGCCATCTTGGATTTGAAATTTGTCGTTGTATAAAAACATATTACTCTGTTAGTCAAGTCCTTTCATTTGATACCCATATTGAGGCAGTAGTGAAAAAAATAATTAATGCGCTATTTTGTGGTGGCGGCCATCTTGGATTGGATTTTTTTTCTACTACATAATACTATACTAGTCAATCCCTTTCATTTGATATCCATACTGAGTTAGTACTTAATAGAAATATTCGCTATTTTGTGGTGGCGGCCATCTTGGATTTAAAATTTGGTGTAGTAGGTATATAGTATTCTACTAGACAAGCCCTTTCATTTGAAACCCATATTGAGGTAGTAGAAAAAAAAAATCGCCATTTTGTGGTAACGACCATCTTGGATTTGAAGTTTGTCGAAATATAGTGGTATAGTATCTACTAGTCAAACCCTTTCATTTGATATTCATATTGAGGCTATTGGGTGGTATAATATTTAGCAGTGGTAGGACTCTTGGCAAAGTCCGCCTGGGGAAGTACCACACATTTGCCAGTTATTCTACCACCAAACACTAATGTGCGGACATTACTGTGTTCCGGTTGGAAGGGCAATGTTTCCAGAGAAATTACAGGACTTAGAGATATAATATCTTATATCTCTGGGTGACGAGCGCAGTGCAGTGCAGTGTTAGGTAATGATTTGGACTCTTCGTGTTCCAATAACTGCGTGTAACTTTGCTGTTATGTGGCAGGCATATTGCTTACCATCAGGCACATGTCCTGCTCGTCTCGTCACGCTATATTATAATATATACATATATTATGTAAGGCTCTAAGTATTATGTAGTGGTAGGATTATTAGCAGAGTCCGCCTGCGGGAGTACCACACCTTTGCCAGTTATTCTACCGCCAAGCAGTAATGTGCAAACATTACTTTGTTCGGTTTGAAGGTCAATGTTTCTAGAGAAATTACAGGGCTTAGAGATATAACATTTTAGATCTCTGGGTGACGAGCGCAGTGCAGTGCTGGGTAACGATTTGGACTCTTCATGTTCCAATAGCTGCGTGTCACTGTGGTGTTATGAGGCAGGTATGTTGCTTACCATTAAGCACATGACCAGCTGCTCGTCTAGTAATTCTTGACTTAAAAAAAAAAAGATAGATTCTGCTTCTTCTTCAACAACGAAATAAGATTAAATGTAACGGTCCGATCCGAAAGATCAGATTGAAACGTTTCGATCCATTAAGATTCACAAAATGCCACACGACTTAAAATTTTGTGGTCGCACTATAATGTTAGAAACATTATGTCATAAACGCTCGAAATATTACGTTACCTGTTCCCGCCCAAACCGGCCGCACATCCGTCCTCCAAAGCCGCTGCCGGCAGACTGACTTCGTGACTTTGCGTAGCGTTAGCGTACTAGAGTGCTCGCAATATAACTCTGCCATGGACGTACTAATAGTAATGTGTTTCTGATCTCAATGAACTCTGCGCGTAGCAAAATATGGAACTAATTGACAGGCCGTCAACTTCTTATTTACGTCAGTTGTTTACGTTTGGTGTATTTATTATTTTCCAAAATAATTAATAGCTTTTATTATGCCGAAAGTGATTAAAAGTACTGGCCCTGGCTGGTTCTTGAAAATCAATCGTGGTTGTGAAGAAGAACGATACAATAACGGGCCAAAAGTGCGGTTTTCCAAACGCAGAGCTATTTGACAACTAACGTGTAGGGATACCATAGCAATCAAATCTCCACCTATTATCGGCATATTTTAAAGCTGAGGCTTTAGGTTGAGGTGCGGCTATGGGTTTATTGTTTTATCGCCAATTTACCCGTGGGAAAAAATGTGTGTGCTTAAGACCGAATGTGAGAAACTAGTTATTAATGGCTTTTTTTCATAATATACAAATCAAAATATAAAACACAGTGACACAGCAGTGAAGATCAGCTGATTGTATCTTTCTCGCTCGGGTACACTCGGCGGTTCCATGTTCACCCGATCGACCCTTTCACCTAACAGCGGTGCGCCAAAAGAAATTTTACTTAATTTTTTTTTCAACGTTAGCTTGGATGCTCTTTTATCCTTAACTCTGTAATCATTACTGTATTTTTATTGTAGGCGTTTCAGCGTAGCGATTCTGAAACCATTCGGTTGCATCCGATCCGACTCATTTTGTAGCGGTCCCGCTACCGAATGGTGCGGAATCTGCGATTCTCAACGCCAATCACACGCCAATCGGATTGGCGTAGTTGGCGTAGGAATGTCTTTTGGCCAGACCAAAGACAAGCTATCCCATCTACTTTTCGAATACAGATACAAATTTGGTAGAAAAGTTAACTCATGGTAGGAATATACAAATCGTCAAATAACTCTATTTCGGGTTTATTTTGTGGTTTTGAATGACTTTTTTACATAGAATTTGCATAATAAACGAGTAAATCGAACAATAACCTCTGGAAATTAGCATCTGCAACACAATAAATCATAGTTTACATTCTTCGTTTTACCTTCAATTGTCAATCTGTTGATGTTGTCAAAGTCAACGGAACCATTGTTTGTTTTGTTTGGAACATGAATCTGTATACTAGTGTTCATGGTTTGGAAATAACAACAAAAAGTAATGGTTTCATAGTTGTGTTTGTCCATTACAGTGATATATAACATATCTAAAAGTAACCACGAACAAAAGTATCTACACTCCACCGATCGATCATCTGAATCAATAATCCTGCATCTTCACTGAACATATGCCAGAAGTTGTCATCAAACTGAAGACTACCTGAAGTGGACCGATCATCTGAAGCAAGATTCCTACCTCTAAGTGAATAAAAGTTCAGAAGACTATCTTAACGGAGAAACGGAGACACTGGCGAAATTCCGATGAAATTACCGAATGGAAGCCATATGAAAAAGTTGAAGTTGGACAAGCAAATCATATATAGAAGACTCATAAAATTGTCAAGAAGATAAGTTATAGTTTAATACAAGAAGCCAGCAAATGTGATGCATTGTTTAAAACGACTTATTATATGTCGTGCCAACCTCAACTCGCAAAGCACATGGACCTCATAAAATGGTCAAGAAGAGAAGTTATAATAATGTTATACTTACTCCATACAAGAAGCCAGAGAGTTTTCGTTTTTTCGTTGACTCACCTTGAAAATTAAAGCAGATTTTCAGTAAAAATATTCGCTTTAGTACTGATTTACCTATAATCCAATTTCATTTTGTTAGAAAAAGATAATATAAGTATAATAGGTACAATACACACACATCAATTGTGATATAAGTTAAATTAGTTTTCTCTCTATTTAGGTATTTTAATATATCCCTTCAATAAATGTTAATTTTGTGACAAACCATGGTAACTTTTTAGACTGTATATTAATGTATATAATTACATAAATAATTAATTACTTACATTAAAAACGGCTATGTAGTTAATTTATATGTTGTAGAAGTAGGAGCGAGAGGTATACCAGCAAAATATCTGTATGACCTGCTGAAAGAACTTAGTAGTAGGTTCATATCAGAATTGGCTGGGCAGATAGAGAAATATGAGTAGTGAAGGTGAGTGTTGATGTACATCAGAAAAGGGCCCCTTAAACCTACACCGGTGTCACAAGTCTCGGGATCTACTTGGGATTTCGCTCTCTGCCACACGATGGACCCCCGGCACCCACACGGTGAATCCACGGAATGCTTCGCATCACAGTTTTGTGTTAGCAGGTAGCCCTTAGTCACTAAAGAGTTGCGATCATTATAATTTTAATATGTTTAGAAGTTTAAAAGTAAACTGAATTAGCTATGATTGTATTATGTATTAATTAATTAGGAAAATAAAACATTGTGGTATGTACAAAAAAAAAAATGTTTTATTGACTGACTTTTGTACGGAGAGCTATTATGTTTAATTCATTTTTACAATATTCTGTTTGGTCTCTTATTAAATGTTGTTCTCAATGGTCTAAATAAGTAAATAAATATTGGTGGACAATTTACAGTCACCACCATCTGACCTGTGACATAATTTCGTCACAGATGCAATTTTTTCGTTTTAAGGTTAAAATACCTTGGAATTCCGAATCGGAAGTAAATATATCCTGTGGTACGGAACTGTGATTAGACGGGTGACGTTGACAGCCATAACTATTTTTGATGGATTTGGACTGTCACTGTCAAGTTGGTTTGGTCTATGGACCGGAACTATCAATCGGCCATTTTCGCCCCGCCAACTGGAGGTGGGCGGTTGCCACCGCATACATTTTCTTGCTCGATCCTGCCGAGAGCAGACCGAAGTAAATCTTTTCCTTTCTCGGGAATCTGATGAGAAATTGAGGAATTATTCCATTTATTGAAGACTCCTGGAGGTGCGTGAGTTTCCCGCCAATATATTTCGAGTTTTTGGTGAAAGTGTGGTTGTAAAAAATTCTGTATTGAATTAGTGTTGTTTTTCCTGTTTTACAGTGGAAACATTTCTTGAGGGGAGGAGAGAACTTAAAATGCTCTTGTGCTAATACGGATCTCGTATTTCTTTTACCAGGAAACGGTGAGTTACAATTTTTTGTAAAATAGCACGTGGTCATAGTAGCATGGCCAACGCGATTTTAAATCTTTTTGAAAGGAATGACGAACTGTGGTTGTTTTGTTCACAGCCTAATGGGCGTTTTCTTCCTGGGTTTCTTTTTCCTGATTGCCGGTTTGGCTGAGTTTTCTGTTTAATCGGAAGAACAAAACCTAAAGGCATTTCTTATCTGCACGCGTGGATTAGGGTCAATCATGATCTAATTTCTGCTTAGGACGAATATCCTTTTATTTTCTTTTATGTAGTCTAAATTTCTATTTCCTACATAGAACTTAATTACTTATTGCTATGGACCTGATATAAAGAAAAGGCCATATATTTTATATAAAAGCTTAAATTCCAAATTAGCTCAACTTTTATAACAACTGAAAATGCTTCATTTGTATTTCCCTGGAAAGCATTTCTCAGATTTGGTTTAAAATCTAATAAGACTCAATTCCACGGCCCAATTCGCTACCCCCGAATTCTATATTGAAGCCCCACGCTGACCATGATGCCGGAGGATGCCTTCTTGTATCACCGAGCCGGGATAAAGTCAGATAAGCAAAAAACTTTATTATGTACTCTGTAATCTATTGAATCAGATTATTTTCTATGGCAACTTGAATTAATGGTTTGAATTAATCAACTAACTTCTAATTAGACATAAACTACTTACAAATTAACTTAAAGACTTTCTTGTATAACTTCATAGACATTTAAAAGTAAAATATTAATTAACTTCACTATAGCATAAGCGATAACCTACCTTTGGCTTTTCAAATAACATCAAACAATAAATATTATTCAAATAATATATGTGTAGGCAGGCCGAGTCTCGCCATCATCATCAGTAATCGCATTCTTCTGCTGTGGGCGTAGCCGGTGGGTAGTGTTGGATGAAAACTCGCGAACTCGCAAACACAATAGGATTTATTAAGTTCAGGTAACAAAGTAGGTTGGCCTATTATTGCTTCTTGGCAGCGTGACGTAAGCCGTACCGACGTTATTCCATTTCAAGGATAATTAACACCACTCAACTTCACTTAAGTCAAAGTTTAGAGACGAACTTCTTGGCTTCACCTGGACTCACCGTGCGGGTGCCGGGTCCATCGTGTGGCAGTGAGAGAAACCCCAAGTAGACCCCAAGACTTGCGACTCGGGCGTAGGTTTAAGGGGCCCCTTTCCAACGCGCGTTGACGCTCACCTCATCCACTCGCATCTCTCTCCCTGCCCAGCCATATGCATGCTGTAATTAGCATAGATTCCAATAGCTTAGGTGTTCACTCTCCGAGCGCAGGCAAGCGACTGTCCGCTCCGCTCCCGCTCCGAGCGTAGGCAGCGATGACATAATGTTGCTCGCGCCGACACGGCTATCCTGACATGCGCAAGTCCTCGTGCGCCTCTCGCCTCTCCTTTGGCTCATGTTCAGTTAATCTGTCAAGGAAGAAATAAAACCACTAGGATCACCATATTTACTATGCTCGTCCTATCCTGACATAAAAGACCTAATTTCACGCATGTACGCGTAGGTGAATACAACATCCCTCATTAGACCTCATGCAAATGAAACCAGCTAGAGGTATCCCTTCGACCAAGACTCGTCATCTCTTATGACGACATGGACCGGACGAGCCCGCAGCTTTCCCTGATACATACGTACACTGTGTGTGCTATTCGACCTCGTGCAAATAATACTCGACCGAGGTGTCCCTTCGACCGCATCATCATCTCATATGATGACTTGGACCGGACGGCCTCGTCGCTCGACCAGATAACCATCTCATATGGTAACTGTGAAGGTGGTCAAAGAGCATACACTGCAATACATAGCCATCTACAATTTGATCGTATGAACTGACGTATTTTTCAAACTACCTTCAGATACCATTTTAAGTAACCTACAAAAATCTCGAAATATTTACCGACTCACATTTATCAAACGGGTCATTTTGTGCGTATAGGTACCCGCTGTCAAAATAGATTACGATTGCTCCAACTAGCCAGTAATGTTAACGCACTATGCCAATGAGTGAACACATTTTCTTCAATAGTGAAATTTTCTCAAAATTAAACCAATCAGATTTCTAAAGTAAATAGGTAACTGTGATGATAAACTTGATGAAACTGCTTCATGAACTCAACTTGGCATAGGGTGTGATATTACAGCGATTCATCATCATCATCATCATCATCATCAACAGCCCACTAAACGTTCCCACTGCTGGGACTCGATTACAGCGATTGCAATCTTTAAATTAAAACTGAATGAATAGGCACTAATGACAACTAGAAACGAACACACCTGATTGACATCTGAGGCTCCTCGCTGAGCGTAGACTTCCGACTCGTCAACTTGATCTCGGTGCCGGCCGGCAGGCAGCACCTCGACAGACCCGCTGTCCATCAGCAAGCACGTTGGATTTGCCAGCCAACAGGCAAGCACTCGGGCGCACCAGCCCAGCAGCCAGGCGGATCACGAAGACAGACCAACCGGCAGGCAGGAACGTCTACTTTTGGCTTGATCTTCGGTTGAGATGAATTCTTCCGTATTCCATCTGCTCTCCTCTCATAGTAGCTTCATTGATACATCGACTTGTGGGTTGTGAACCTTCGATGCGGTAATTTCATCTTCATTTACGTTTTTCCAAGAATTAGGTAACAAAGTGATTAATCGGCAAATGCGGGTAGTTTTCGATATCACTTGGGTTTTCGCGATTCATTTGAATAACAGCACCCACTTTCGCTTCGGTCGAAATGTAAAAGCACCTTGTTTCCACGTAATTCCTTTGTAGGGCACTCTCAGTTAACCACGATGATGCTTCACCTCGAAACGCCTTGCTTGTGGTCGATTGCCACTGGGTCGATTTTCTTCTTTGTTCTCATCCATCACGAATCCCACTTCTGATGTAGGCGGGCAGAGTCTCGCCATCATCATCAGTAATCGCATTCTTCTGCTGTGGGCGTAGCCGGTGGGTAGTGTTGGATGAAAACTCGCGAACTCGCAAACACAATAGGATTTATTAAGTTCAGGTAACAAAGTAGGTTGGCCTATTATTGCTTCTTGGCAGCGTGACGTAAGCCGTACCGACGTTATTCCATTTCAAGGATAATTAACACCACTCAACTTCACTTAAGTCAAAGTTTAGAGACGAACTTCTTGGCTTCACCTGGACTCACCGTGCGGGTGCCGGGTCCATCGTGTGGCAGTGAGAGAAACCCCAAGTAGACCCCAAGACTTGCGACTCGGGCGTAGGTTTAAGGGGCCCCTTTCCAACGCGCGTTGACGCTCACCTCATCCACTCGCATCTCTCTCCCTGCCCAGCCATATGCATGCTGTAATTAGCATAGATTCCAATAGCTTAGGTGTTCACTCTCCGAGCGCAGGCAAGCGACTGTCCGCTCCGCTCCCGCTCCGAGCGTAGGCAGCGATGACATAATGTTGCTCGCGCCGACATATGGTTTTACTACATAGAATAATATAGCCCCCAAAGGCTCTCGATTAAAAGTTCGGACCTTGCTCTCCAAATTTTTATCTATCCGTTAGCAAATTCTTTATTAACAGAAGGAAGACTGGCGCTCGAAATAAACTTACAAATATGTTTTCCTAGAACCTTTTTATACATGGTAAGTATTAGTCTTCACCATTGGTAAGTAACAAACACTTTATTTATAACCAATGTAAAAATCGACTTACAATTGGCGCCTTAGTAAAGGGACATATATTTTACAACCACTTTTATTACAACAATTAAAAATATAACTTACAATTGGCGCTTGCGATTAGGGACTTTTGAAAAAGGCTTGTTATCGCTTATAAACATAATTGATTCAAGTTGCTATTTCATATTCTATTGTATTGTATTTTTAATATGTACTATAGATGTTACATTATTGTGTGCTTTTTCCAACATTTTAGGAACACATATTTATGTCATAACATTCTATGTACTTTGTTATTTTCGCCGAACTGAAGGATGAGATAGGTCTGCTGTTACCAGATGCTATTTTTTATTGCATATACTTTGTAAAAGCTTTATAGATACAATATTAAGTTGTTTTGATAAACTTATATTATAGAAGAGAAGTTAGCTCATAGCTTGTGACAATATTTGCCATACTGTAAACCAACGATGAATTTTAAAGGTGTTAAAATTTGACTTGATAAGAAAAAGTTCTAAACATTACATACATTGATAAAATAATTTCATTATAGAAAAGCATCTTGCTGTAATTTTCTGCGATTGCATATTTGAACATTTACTGAAAGTAATAATACTTAGTTTACATTTTGAAAACATACATTGTTTATTGTTACATACTTTGTTTACTTACCAATTTATGATAATATTATAAGCTACTTTGCTTGACATGCTGTTATAATTAAAAATATAAATCTATTGTTAGATATTATTGTAAATCAAGTTGCATAAAAATTAATCTACCTATTTTAACTTAAAGTTGCTTACAATCTGACAAAACTTTTGAACTTTAAATAATTTTGAAACTTTAAATTACATTAACCTTATAACCAGTTGAAGATAATTTGAAATACTAGGGTTTCACTCGGTTTCACTTGTTCCTGTGGATAGATTTTTGGATGACAATTTTGTTATTGACTTTCAACTATTTTCTGAGGTGAGTTTTGGATTGTTTTTGAATATTGTTTGTTGGAGTTTGTGTCATAATGGACAAGAGTGTACAATTTCCACCTTGTGATGGAGAAGTCTCTCCTCATGTTATTGCCAGTCCATCGGTATTGCAGCGTGTTGAGGAAACAGTCGTTTCTGCTCAGAATCCATTGGATGAAAACTTACATGCATTTTTACCAGATCAAGTACCTTACAACAGTACTCATACACAGACATTACCTTCTGTGAATACTCAATTAATGAAACATTTACCTTCAACTACTAAACTTCCAGATTTGAAGAGGAGTGGAATACTTTTTGATGGAACCACATGTGTTCGAGAATTTATTACTCGAGTAGAGGAATATTTCTTGTTTAGGAATTTTTATGAACATGTTTTGGTTAGCTGTTTTATGGACTTGCTTACAAGAGTCGCTACTAAGTGGTATAGAGGTGTTAGGCCACAAGTTATTTCATGGTCTTCTCTTAAGCTTGCTTTGTTGAAGCGTTTCGATTCTTCAGATTATGATTACCATCTGAACCAAGAATTAACTTCCCGTTATCAGAAGAATAAGGAGTCACTTCCTGATTTTATTACTGATGTGATGGATATGTCCCGTCGTTTATGTAACCCTCTTTCAGAAACTACTTTGATTACTCTAGTGAAACATCATATGTTACCTGTTTATCAACCTTTCATAGTCGGGCACCCCGTAGATACTCTTGATGTACTTATGCTTAAAGCTAAGGAAGTAGAAGCTTTGATTCAAAGGAATAAAGTCAGTAAAGATAAACCTCGCTTTAATGCTGTAGAAATTAAACCTAAAGAAATGCTTTGTTTAAAATGTCAATCAACAGAACATACATATAGGAATTGTAAGACCATACCTGGTCCCATATGTTTTAAATGCCATAAGTTGGGCGTAACTATTAAAACTTGTGACGTTTGTCGTTTGGATAAAACCCCTTTCAATAATTCAAAAAACTAGTTGAGCATCGGGCTCGAGTTTTTGAAGAAATTCGTAAGAACCCGATGAAGATAGTAGATGATAAATATAGAACAGATAAAACTTGTAAATTCAATAATAATTTAAAACCAAATAACCAAACTTGTAAACAAGAATTTTCAGAATGGCTTAAATATTTGAAAGCTTTCTTTTCCAATTATCGAATTGCCCCTGTGTTAGTAGTCAATAAGAAAGACACTAGACCCTTTTTAAAATTTTCTATTGATAATGAAAAATTTAGTGGACTTTTGGATAGCGGATCCAGTTCATGTGTTCTTGGCGCAGGCCAACATATTAAATTTTCTCGTTTAGGCTATACCATTTTCCCTAACGATAGTTCAGCATTTACCGCTGATGGTTCAGCTCGTAAAGTTATAGGAACTATGAATTTGCCCGTTGTTATAGACAATGTTTGTAAACTTGTTAAATTTTTAATAATACCATCTTTTGACTTACCATTTATTCTAGGATTTGACTTTTGGTTAAAATTTGATTTAGCTAAAGACTTATGGAGGAATATTGAGTATGTACGTCATGATAAACCTCAAGTCTGTGCTGTAACTTCTGCAGTTAATCTTACTCCTTCTAAGAAATTTCAGTTAGATGAAACTATAGCTTTGTTTGAAGATATTTCTTATGAGAAAAAAGGTTTAGGGCTAACAACCTTAGTAGAACATAAAATTTGTACTAATGGTGAACCATTTAAAAGTAGATATTGGCCTTTGAGTCCTGCTAAACAAAAAGAACTTTATGATGAGGTGAAAGTTTTACTAAAAGAAGAAATTATTCAACCTTCTAAATCTCCTTGGTGTTCTCCCGTTTTGGCTGTTGAAAAGAAAGATGGTGGAACTAGGTTATGTTTAGACTCTAGACGTTTAAATTCTATTACTGTTAAAGATTCTTACCCTTTACCATACCCTTCTAGGATACTAGATAGCCTTCGAGGATGTAAATACATATCGACTATCGATCTTTCTAAAGCTTTCTTGCAAATAAAGTTAGATAAATCTTCTCGTGAGAAGACAGCATTTGTAGTACCTGGAAAAGGACTATTTGAATTTGTCAGAATGCCATTTGGTTTGACAAATGCACCTGCTGAACTCCAAAGACTTGTAGATAAACTATTCGGTCCTGAATTTGATAGCTATTTGTACTGTTATTTGGATGATATAATCCTGATAGATTCCCAATTTACAGACCATATTGAACATTTGTGTAGGATACACAAAATACTTAAAGATGCTGGTTTGACTGTAAACTTAAAAAAGTGTGAATTCTGTAAGGAAAAACTTAAATATCTTGGATATGTTGTAGATAATCAAGGATTACATACTGATCCTTCTGAATTACTTGCTATTGAAAGTTTTCCTCGTCCTGAAACTATAAAACAACTTAGAAGTTTCCTTGGATTGTGCTCATATTATCGTAGATTCATTGATAAATTTGCTAATATTGCCTCACCTTTAACTAAATTAACTTCAGGTAGTAAAAAGTGTAAAAATAACTTTGTTTGGAATGATGAAGCTGAAGAAGCTTTTAAAAGCTTAAAGAAAGCATTAATATTTTCCCCTGTTTTACAGTGCCCTAATTTTCAAAAACCTTATTACTTAGATTGTGACGCTAGTGGCGTTGGGATTGGAAGTGTATTAAGTCAGGCGGATGATGATGATAATCAACACCCTATTGCTTATTATTCTCGGTCTCTTAACAAATGTGAACGTAACTATAGCACTACAGAACGTGAACTTTTGGCAGTTTTGGATTCAATTGAACATTTTAGACCTTATGTCGAAGGAATGAAATTTACCGTTGTAACTGATCATGCTAGTTTAAAATGGCTTATGAAACTTAATAATCCTAGTGGACGATTAGCACGTTGGGCTGCTAGAATATCTCAGTTTACTTTTGATATTTTACATAAAAAAGGTTCTTTGCATAAAGTTCCTGATGCATTGTCTAGAATTCAGATAGATTCAATATTTGTTTCCCCAGTTGATATTATTAATCCTGATGATGAAATAGAGGACCCTTGGTATAGAAAAATCTTTGTTAATTGTCAGAAATTTCCAACTAAAATGAGAAATTATAGAGTTGAAGATAATACTTTGTATAGATTTTGTAAAAATAAATTTGATGTTGATAGTCGCTTGAATTGGAAAATAGTAATTCCCAAAGAACATATAATGGATACTATTCGTTCAAATCATGATGATGTTAATTCAAGTCACCTTGGAATTCATAAAACTTTAGGAAAATTAAAACAACATTATTTTTGGAAAGGAATGTTTGGAGACATACAGAAATACATTTCTTCCTGTGATATATGTAAAGCTTATAAACATTCAACTTTAGCTCCCTGTGGTAAGATGGTTAATCCTAAAATTGTAGATAGACCAATGCAAATGCTTTCTGTCGATATAATTGGAATTTTGCCCAAGTCATATTCTGGACACCGATATATTTTAAGCGTTGTAGATATTTTTACTAAATATTGTTGGATTTTTCCTATGATAAACGCAACTTCTCGTGTTATCAGTAAACTCTTTGAGAAGGAGATTTTCCTAAAATTTGGAGTACCTAAGATTTTGGTGGCAGATAATGGTAGCCAATTTATTTCCAAAATGTTTGTAGACTTTTTGAAAAGCTTTAATATTACAAAGATATTTTATAACTGTCTTTATACACCTCAAAATAACCCAATAGAAAGGTATAATAAGACAATAGAAACATGCATTTCATGTTTTGTTAAAAGCGATCATAGAACGTGGTCTAAATTTTTACCCAATGTTCAGTTAGCTTTGAATAACAGTATTAGTCTGGTGACAGAATTTACCCCTAATTTCCTGATGTTTGGAAGAGAACTTATATTTGATGCTTCATTGCACCATATTAGTAATTCTTTTGATAATTTAAATCAACTCGAGTTTGGTACTCGTGATTCTTTTGCTATTTCATTAAATTCACTTGGTGAAATATTTAATAAAGTTCAAGCTAGTCTTTTGAAAGCTTATAAGCGAAACGCTACCTATTATAATAAAGGGCGTCGAGCAATTACTTTTGGAGTGGGAGATTTGGTTTGGCGTAGAAGCTTTGTGCAATCTAGTGCACCTGCATATTTTTCAGCTAAATTAGCACCTAAGTTTATTAAGTGTGAAATTGTTCAGAAAATTTCTCCTAATGTCTATGTTCTGAAAGAAATAAATAAAACCACAACTGGACGTTATCATATAAAAGATATAATTAAATATTAACTTCACTTTTACAAAATTATTCTTAAATTCTAATTACATACTTTCTATATAACATTTAAAACTTGTTTAGTTTAGTTCTTGATACCATGTTTGGGGACACCCTGTGTATGTTGATGTATGAGAAATGAAGTATGTGAGGAAAGGGTAATGGAGATGATTTTGAATGTAGATGATTTTTGAAAGGAAACTCAACACATTCTATTAAAGATTTAATACTATACATTCTTTTAAACTCAAAAATGTTACCTTAGGTGAATATAACATTTTGGATTTTGTTTAAAAATAATTTTGACAAATTAAACTTTTATTTGAATATTTCTAGTTAAACACTAATTGCCATTCCGCAATGACTTAATTACCTTACTTCAAAAGATCTTATTTTGTTAATATATTAGGAGATCTTTGCATTTTTAGCAATATCTTATGGTCTCTTGTATATTTTGTACATTTAAAGTTAGAAGCCTTAACTTTAACTTTTTATTTGAGTTAAAAGTTTCTAAACTTAACTTTTTATAAGGAACTTATTTTCATTCCTTAATAGTAGTGTTTGTCATCGCTATTTGTGAATATTCGACAAATAGACTTTTGATATTTAGAACACTATAGCTTTTAGTAGTTATGTACTTATAGATAACTCTAATTTTTAGATCCTTAATTTTATAGACCATTTGAGTCATATGTATTTGTAAGTAGATTTAGTCTAGTATTTAAAATACGGATTTGACATTTCCCCGGATTTACTTCATGGACTTTACTCTGCTTTTACAATGGTTTAAAGGGACATTTTACCAAGCGTTGGTTGGACCCGACACTTGTGGATTTTGTTGACTTTGACCATAGTTCTAGTCACAAATTTTTGGCAAACTAGTGGTGTTTCGCGACCACTACTGCTTGCTATTGGACTTTTCAAGTTGGTAGAATACTATTATTGGTGTATTCTTCGATTGAAAATTTTTGTTCCTCTTCAACTTTTTGTTTTGAAAGGAAATTTTTTTGTAGCTCTGTTCGACACGTTTGTTTGTAGCCTTGCTCAACGCGTTTGTTTATAGCTTTGCTTAACACGTTTGTTTGTAGTCTTGCTCAACGCGTTTGTTCGAAACTTTGCTCACCATTTTTTGATATTGTGTTAGTGAACGGGAAATCGGAGATAGGGATGCGCCGGTCACTACATAATTTTTGTATTTGCCTTTGCAGATATGCTTGTTCTTTGTGCATCGAAAAATCGATTGATGTTGCCTCGGTCACAAAAACAATTTTTTTGGTTTTGCTCTTCATAGCAAACATATTTTTGGGCATATGTTAGTGAACGGAAAATCGGAGATGGAGTTGTGCCGGTCACTACATATTGTGCTTCCTTCACTTTCAGCGGGAATTGTTCTCGATTTCTGAAATTGAAATAGATGTCTTTTAGAGATCTTATCTACATGTTCAACTCAGTATATTGGTGCTGAATTGAAATTCATTAGAATGAGCTTTTAAATAAGCTTGTTAATATTATGCTTTAATAGACAGTGGCCAAGGTTGCTTAACTGATCTAAAGATGGAGTTTTCTTATAAACTTTAGAGTGTGGGTGTTTGATGTCAAAGAGACAGTGGCCATGGTGCTTAACTGGTCTATTGACGGCGTTTTCTTTTGTAAAATTGCGTTTATTGAAGTGGTAGTTGAGTAGACAGTGGCCAGGGAGCTTAACTGATCTGATGACGGTGTTTCTTTTATAAATTTTTGATGTTAAAAGGTCAAGGAGACAGCGGCCATGGTTGCCTAGCTGATCTAAAAGACGGAGTTGTTATTTTGTATTTATTGGTGATGGAAGTCGATTAGACAACGGCCTTATTTCTGCTTAACTGTTCTATTGACTTGGTAATCTTTAATTTCTTATAGTAATTAAATTCTTTTAGGCAATTTTGTTTAGTCCTAATTGTTTTTGACTTACAAAATTGTAATGAATTTATTATATTTTTCTTTAAAAACAACTTTTCATTCTAAAGGCATTTGATATTTGTCTTACTTCTAGTTTAGATAGATACCTTTATCTCCTTTTATTTTGTTGTTTGATGATTTTTGGGTTAGTCTCAAAAATAAAAGAAACTTTAATTCTTTTATTTTTTTTTGGGAAAGTATGTATTGTGACATAATTTCGTCACAGATGCAATTTTTTCGTTTTAAGGTTAAAATACCTTGGAATTCCGAATCGGAAGTAAATATATCCTGTGGTACGGAACTGTGATTAGACGGGTGACGTTGACAGCCATAACTATTTTTGATGGATTTGGACTGTCACTGTCAAGTTGGTTTGGTCTATGGACCGGAACTATCAATCGGCCATTTTCGCCCCGCCAACTGGCGGTGGGCGGTTGCCACCGCATACATTTTCTTGCTCGATCCTGCCGAGAGCAGACCGAAGTAAATCTTTTCCTTTCTCGGGAATCTGATGAGAAATTGAGGAATTATTCCATTTATTGAAGACTCCTGGAGGTGCGTGAGTTTCCCGCCAATATATTTCGAGTTTTTGGTGAAAGTGTGGTTGTAAAAAATTCTGTATTGAATTAGTGTTGTTTTTCCTGTTTTACAGTGGAAACATTTCTTGAGGGGAGGAGAGAACTTAAAATGCTCTTGTGCTAATACGGATCTCGTATTTCTTTTACCAGGAAACGGTGAGTTACAATTTTTTGTAAAATAGCACGTGGTCATAGTAGCATGGCCAACGCGATTTTAAATCTTTTTGAAAGGAATGACGAACTGTGGTTGTTTTGTTCACAGCCTAATGGGCGTTTTCTTCCTGGGTTTCTTTTTCCTGATTGCCGGTTTGGCTGAGTTTTCTGTTTAATCGGAAGAACAAAACCTAAAGGCATTTCTTATCTGCACGCGTGGATTAGGGTCAATCATGATCTAATTTCTGCTTAGGACGAATATCCTTTTATTTTCTTTTATGTAGTCTAAATTTCTATTTCCTACATAGAACTTAATTACTTATTGCTATGGACCTGATATAAAGAAAAGGCCATATATTTTATATAAAAGCTTAAATTCCAAATTAGCTCAACTTTTATAACAACTGAAAATGCTTCATTTGTATTTCCCTGGAAAGCATTTCTCAGATTTGGTTTAAAATCTAATAAGACTCAATTCCACGGCCCAATTCGCTACCCCCGAATTCTATATTGAAGCCCCACGCTGACCATGATGCCGGAGGATGCCTTCTTGTATCACCGAGCCGGGATAAAGTCAGATAAGCAAAAAACTTTATTATGTACTCTGTAATCTATTGAATCAGATTATTTTCTATGGCAACTTGAATTAATGGTTTGAATTAATCAACTAACTTCTAATTAGACATAAACTACTTACAAATTAACTTAAAGACTTTCTTGTATAACTTCATAGACATTTAAAAGTAAAATATTAATTAACTTCACTATAGCATAAGCGATAACCTACCTTTGGCTTTTCAAATAACATCAAACAATAAATATTATTCAAATAATATATGGTTTTACTACATAGAATAATATAGCCCCCAAAGGCTCTCGATTAAAAGTTCGGACCTTGCTCTCCAAATTTTTATCTATCCGTTAGCAAATTCTTTATTAACAGAAGGAAGACTGGCGCTCGAAATAAACTTACAAATATGTTTTCCTAGAACCTTTTTATACATGGTAAGTATTAGTCTTCACCATTGGTAAGTAACAAACACTTTATTTATAACCAATGTAAAAATCGACTTACAATTGGCGCCTTAGTAAAGGGACATATATTTTACAACCACTTTTATTACAACAATTAAAAATATAACTTACAGACCCCAAACTAACCAAAGGTTGTACGATGGTGGCCAGAAAGCTGATATAATACTTATATAGTTTTAAATACATACTTATTATACACAGGAACACAGTGCATACATTTGAATTCATCACACAAAATATTTGCACTGGGTGGGAATCGTTCAGAATAACTATAGACTTAGTGATGTCGCGCGTACCGCTTACCTCAACTCGGCATTTGAAGCTACACAGGATGCTATACTCGAAACTACTAAACAAAGCTTATGGAAAATTCATAAAATTGTCAAGAAGAGATGAACAAAAGAAATTATAATACCATAAGCGTAAGTAGTAAATAGTATAATTTTGTAGTGGTAGGACTCTTAGCAGAGTCCGCCTGGAGAAGTACCACACCTTTGCCAATTATTCTACCGCCAAGCAGTAATGTGCAAACATTACTGTGTTCCGGTTTGAAGGGCAATGTTTCCAGAGAAATTACAGGGCTTAGAGATATAACAACTTAGATCTCTGGGTGACGAGCGCAGTGCAGTGCTAGGTAATGATTTGGGCTCTCCATGTTCCAATAGCTGCATGTCACTGTGCTGTTATGTGGCAGGCATGTTGCTTACCATCAGGCACATGTCCTGCTCGTCTCGTCACTCTTTATTTAAAAAAAAAAAGCCAGATACAAGAAATCAGCCTATTTTCGTTTTGTTGTTGAACTCATCTTATAGTGTAAAAACATTAGCTTAAGTACTATAAGGTAGTAACACATTTAATCAGTAAGCTAATCTTAAGTCCAATTTCATTTCGTAAGAAAATAATACGTACGTACATATTAACATCAATTGTGATATAAGTTAAATCAGTTTTTGCTCTATTTAGGTATTTAAATATCCTATCAATTATGTAGAAGAAACACTGCAGCTTTTAGTAATGTATATAAATGCATATTATGTAAATAGTAAATTCATCTGAAATATTAGTATCTCCTTGTAAATAAATGACAAACATGTATGTTTCACTGAACTCATGACGACATTTTTTATTTTATTTATATTGCTTTGACACTCATTAAATTACCTAATTTGATGTATGTTTGTATTTGAATTTATATTTATTTGTTAATGCATTTTGATATTGTTAGAATGACTTAATATTTCTTTGAAAACGTTCTTATAGTTGTAACAATGTATCTATGATGTACCTGGTAATTGTAACTTTGAATTATGACTTGTACGCTAACCAAGCAGGACCTGGAGAATGTTACTAACCCTAATTAAAATCTGTATAACCTAGGCCCACAAGGAAATAAATGATTTGATTTGATTTGAAAAATCCTTGTAGTTAGTAAAAACTTGGGATTGTTGTAATTTTAATAGCTTTAGAAATTACAAAATACCAATTAGGTATTATTATGCAGTTAGTTAGGATTGTATTATGTCTATAATTAGAAAAATTAAATGAGGTATGAATAAAAAGTCTAAATGTTTTATTGCCTCTGAATTATGTTTTTGTGTGGAAAACCACACCAATTTTACTATTAAATATTTATTATTAAATATTTTTTTACAAATTTTTGTTTGGTCTCTTACTAACAGTTGTCCTCAATGGTAAAAAAGCACTGCTTATTTTAGTCTAGTACACTATCTCTTTTTTCAACTTTATTGCTAAATGATGCAGAATTTAAAGCATCAATAAATTCTTCAATTATTATTAAAATACTTACTGAAATAAATGATCTTTTAGTTATAACAATCACCTTGTATGGTAATAATGAAGAAATCACTATCTCTTTGTTTCAACTTTATTGCTAAATGATGTAGAATATAAAGCATTAATAAATTCTTCAATGATTATTAAAATACTTACGGAAATAAATGTTTTTTCATTTGATCTTTTAGTTATAATAATCACCTTGTATGATAATAATGAAGAAATTACTAGTCCTTTTGTTAATAGCCAGGAAACTTTAATCAAATTACAGCAGCAAAGTTTTAAACTTGCAGAAATAGATAATCCGGTACAACAGGCGGTATTAGAATCTATGATAAAACAATTGTGTCTGACATTCTCTCACTATGCCACCACGGCTTTATAAATAAGTATATAATAATATTTAATGTAGGAAATATGTAATGTTCCTACATTACATATTGAGTAGGACAAAATAATGGATAATTTGTGGTCTACATGTTATTTTATTTCCAAAATATATCTGTAAAACAACACAGTAATATATTACTATAGTTAGTTAGTCGGGGTCTTTTCCACGCTTAGCTTCTTAATTAGGCCATTGGACGTTGCTCATACATCTGAATTGTTGTTGAAGGCCTCCGGAACTGCTGCTGGAGAGTGGAAGAATTCTGTCCGCCACACTCCTGCACTCCACAACCACATTCTGTGGCATTACTTCTTCCTCCATGCATCCTGTACCCTGCATAGAGGGCTTTCTGTCACACCTATATTGAATAAGTGCTTGTTTAGAGGACAATTGTCATAGCACCTACCTATAACTTTGGGGATTTTGTCCCACATATATCTAAGAAAATTTTATGTTTGTTAAATCACATGCCGTACACCAGCAAGGTGCTACTTTTATATACACCTACGGGGTCTGCGTTGTCATTATAGGGATTGGGGACCAATAAGTTCTGGCAGAAGTACGTTTAATAAGTAACCTTTCCTTCATCTATAGATAGAACTAAAGTCGAATAGATAGGTACGAAAATACTGTTTGTTATACAAGGACCAGAGGGGTTCGTGGGTCACCCCTTTTGGGCTGGCACTAAGTAATATTATAGACGCACGCACTTATCACACGGTCTTCTTACTTAGTTAGCTCCGACTATGTTTGTGACCACCACTGACCACTGGGGCCAAAGTTGTTTCCGCTCTTGCTGTTATATCGTTGTTTGACGTGATGTCTCGTATCTCCAATGTTTCTTTGTGGTTTCTTGGCTTTTTGCTCAAACAACAAACATGTTTCATATTTTCATCTCAAAAAATAAACAATATCAACAAATCAAATGTGGCAATAATCTATTTCTAGCAATTCTTTTGAGCACAAACTGCCAACTTTGAAAATTTCAAAACCCAAAATTCCAAAAACTAAACACATATTACACACTAAAGTTATTAAAAAGTCGTTTACTGTCCATAATCTTACAGAAATATTGAGAAAAACAGAGAAAAATCAAGTAAATAAAATAATCTGAAAATCGTATTTAGCTATCCACGACAAAAAAGCTGTCCGAATCCCATCCGATTAGAAAACAGCTGGTAGGCGGTTACAAACGTCAAAAGTAATCGGAATTGGCGTTGAGAATCGCAAATTGCCCGAACCAGTCGGTAGAGGCCAGTTTCCGTGGATCAGCCCGATCCGAATGGTTTCAGAATCGCTACGCAGAACGTACTGTCACGTGGTAATGGACAACGCATTATACCACTGCACTCAGATAAATAAAGCGGCTACAATGGGCAATGTAATAGAAGAAAGCCAAAAGTGGCTTAAGAAAAATGAAATAGATTTCGACGATTGTAGGACAAATCCGCAGTTACTCGAATAAAGAGGCACAAAGAAGACCCACAATACCAAGTAGAATAACTATTAAAGGAACATGGACAGGAACTTTTGCGGTTACCGCCTTGATTCATCGTGATTTTAACCCTATTGAAAAAAGAAGATGATTCTATGGAAGCCAATGACTGATTAAAAGAACGTTTATGCGCCAAATTTTCAAATAGTGTTATTTATGGTCTCAATAAAAGATTTACAAGTTTAAATTAAATTCTTGCTATTTCGATGTTGGTGTAGGTTGAAAATGACAGATTTTTATAATGTAATAAACTATAATAAAGTTTTCCTGGTGGTAAGAGACTCAGACAGCCTGTACCAATTACCAATGATACTTGGTCTTACTGAACCAAACCAGCACTGCAAAGGCGTTCATTACTTCGAGACATTCGTTCTTGAGTCTCAGTTGTCGTGTAGTTACTTAAATTGCTTCCCTGAAAAATCCCTTCCCGTACCTGTTTTATGAAGTTGTACGTTCTCAATGAACGGGAAGGGAACCTATTAGCTTGACCTGGCAACATTAAGTACGCCACCAGTCGCGCGCAGACTTATACTGCGAGCACTATAGCGAAATTTATTCTAATTTCGACTGCTGCTAGAGTGCTCGCAATATAACTGTGCGCGTAGCAAAATATGGAACTAATTGACAGGCCGTCAACTTCTTGTTTACGTCAGTTGACAAAAGTTTGTTTACGATTGATGTATTTATTAATTTCCAAAATAATTAATAGCTTTTATTATGCCGAAAGTGACTAAAAGTGCTGGCCGTAGCTGGTTCTGGAAAATCAATCGTGGTTGTGAAGAAGAACGATACAATAACGGGCCAAAATTGCAGTTTTCCAAACGCAGAGCTATTTGACAACTAATATTTAGGGATACCATAGCAATCAAATCTCCACCTATTATCGGCATATTTTAAAGCTGAGGCTTTAAAATATGCCGATTGTTTGATTGTTTTATCGCCAATTTACTTGTGGGAAAAAATGTGAGTGCTTAAGACCGAATGTGAGAAACTAGTTATAAATGTTTTTTTTTTCATAATATACAAATCAAAATAGAAAACACAGTGACCAGCAGTGAAGATCAGCTGATTGTATCTTTCTCGCTCGGGTACACTCGGCGGTTTCATGTTCAACCCGATCGACCCTTTCACCTAACAGCGTCAGCTTCATTTACCACTTAAGGGAAAATCTGTGGGCCAAAATAAATTTTACTTAATTTGTTTTTCAACGTTAACTTGGATGCTCTTTGATCCTTAACTCTGTATTAATTACTGTATTTTTATTATAGGCGTTTCAGAACGTACTGTCAATGGACAACGCATTATACCACTGCACTCAGATAAATCAAGCGGGTACAATGGGCAATGTAAAAGAAGAAAGCCAAGACTGACTTAAGAAAAATTAAATAAATTTCGACGATTGTAGGACAAATCCGCAGTTACTCGAATAAAGAGGCACAAAGAAGACTCACAATACCAAGTAGAATAACTGTTAAAGGAACATGAACAGGAAGTTTTTCGGTTACCGCTGTGATTTTAACCCTATTGAAAAAAGAAGATGACTCTATGGAAGCCAATGACTCATTAAAAGAACGCTCATGCGTCAAATTTTAAAATAGTGTTATTTATGGTCTCAATAAAAGATTTACAAGTTTAAATTAAATTCTTGTTATTTCGATGTTGGTGTAGGTTGAAAATGACAGATTTTTTATAATGTAATAAACTACAATAAAGTTTTCCTGGTGGTAAGAGACTCGGACAGCCTGTACCAATTACCAATGATACTTGGTCACATACTGAACCAAACCAGCACTGCAAAGGCGTTCATTACTTCCAGACATTCGTTCTTGAGTCTCAGTTGTCGTGTAGTTACTTAAATTGCTTCCCTGAAAAATCCCTTCCCGTTCCTGTTTTATGAAGTTGTACGTTCCCAATGAACGGGAAGGGAACCTATTAGCTTGACCTGGCAACATTAAGTACGCCACCAGTCGCGCGCAGACTTATACCACACCCCGGACACTCGGCCTAAAATCTATACAGACGGTGCAGTTGACATACCTACACTCACACAACTACGCATATGTCGTTCGAACACATTTACGCATGTGTGCGTGTCATCTAGGGTTACTAAATTATTTTAGTAAGTTAAGTACACTTACCCAAAGAGAAAACTTTATTCTGACAATATATTAATTAATCACTCCACATATTTCGCGTATTTCATTATAGACTAGTCACAGAACATTAGATTAGCTATAACTACGTTCATAAGATGCATTAAAAAGCGGTATCACAGTTTACTATATCAGAGTATTATACACTGCACAAACTACTTATTAATTATTAACACATCATGTCAGCGACCAGTAAAGAGAAAGCACATGATTTTTCAACTCAAAACTCCAAATTAAATGTTGTAAACAAACATTACGAATTTTTATCAACTATGGCCGATAATGTTGCTAGTTCCGGATTTAATTTATTACTAATGCTTAAAAGAATATTACTTTTGTATGTTGATAAATAGTGATTTATTTATTCGCATTATAGTAAGGATCGCATAAAACTTTAAATATTGTGAATTTGCGCCGAATAAACAAAAATCGGTTTCAATTTTAAATTAAATTCAGAAACTTACTTGACCAAATTTCAACGACGTTCATAAAAAACTTGAACAAAAATAAACGAAAGTAATTTTTAGTTTTGTTTATATATTTCAAAACTATGATCTAACAAAAAAAAAAAGAAACATCATAGAAGACATGGCCCAAATCGTACCCTGACCTCGGCACAAAATAATTGTATCTAATCTCAAAAAAATCTAATAATTGTATGCAAATATAATTTAAGAAAAAAAATTACACCACTCCCATAACCCAAATTAGTGGCTAACATGTTTTTTTATCAGTGTAGTTTTGTAGGCGTTTTTTTTAAAAGTTCACCAATACTGTTTGCAATCCGATGTAATCATCATCATCATAACATCTTAGCATATACCTCTCTTCAAGCACGCCTCATATCCCAGGCCTATGCTAGTGCTGTGCTTGTGCTAGTACTTGTCCAGATTTGACCCGCGTTGTAAGCATACTGATAATTGAATACAAAGTCCAAAGTACATTACCAAAAATAAGCGTATTATCATGAATTATTTTACTTACACTCGTTAAATTTGAATTCAATTCCAAGGCCACCCATCGCGAAAAGAACCTAAGTATATTCGTGCATTGTTTGATATATATCTTTATGACTCAGCCGGTATATATTATTTTTATATCATTAACACCAAATTATACAATATATTTTGTTCCATAAAACGAGCTTTTGACACGAACTTCTACAGGCAAAAAAAACGCAGGTTAGCCACTCAAACGGATGATGATGATAGTTTAGAATATTATTACTAATAACTTAAAATCCGAGGTACATCAAAAAACCCAGATGTGGCACCTGGGTTTTTTCAATGTGATTTGGGCTTATGTCCTTTGTTTCACAATAAATGGAGCTATCACGTAACAAACATATAAACGAATTGAGATCCGTCTCCTTTTTTGAAGTTGGTTAAAAATGAAACTAAATCGTAGTAGTACCGGTAGTACTAGAACCGGTGAAGTTTATAAGTCAATGTCAAAGCCGTTAATTACTGAATAAGAACCGGTAAAGTTTATAAGTCAATGTCAAAGCCGTTAATTACTGGATAAGTTTTAGTTTAATAATATCGTTATTTTTTTTTGGAACTATCCATTCCAATAGTCAATGTACTCGTATCCTCTTACTGGTTTTAATGAACGGTTGTTGCGAAATCTTAAATAAGCATACTACTTACTAGATGAAATCCTATATTCATTGTTCACTATTGACCGACATAATATATACATGGACGCACATAAAAGTACAGATAGTCTAATATAGAACCTGTTTATTTGTTTTGAGTCGGTTGAATGCTAAGAAATAATCACTTATCAATCAATCTGAATAGTAGCAATCTTAGTAAAAAAAATCCACTAAATTGGCAACACTAGTGACTAGTGACTTCGTGAATTGCGAACTATACCTACTCTGCGCCATCACTCGTTACCATACGTTATTGGCGCCACTGACGTATTTCACAACGATTAACGAAAGCCGCAGTTTAAAAACAACGAGTTTAATAATTTCGTCACAGGACTTCAGTGTTGTCGCGTACTTCTAACCAGAATAGCTTAAGGTGAATGGGCCGAGAGCTAAACCCGCTATGTTCTCAAGAGATGGCGCTGGAGTCGTCATTTATGAAAAAATATTTTTTACGTCGTATTTTGCAATCCAATTTGAACTTAATGTTAATTCGCGGATATAAACCAATACAATGTTTCTAATGACCTAATTTTCAATTATAAATCGAAGACAATAGCTAATATTTGCCAATTTACTGATCTGTCATACATTTTACACGTTTACACACGCACACACGCATGTTATACAGTCACATCAGAAAGTAATGCTTATTTTGGACGCTTACGTCATAGGCTTGATAGCTCATTTAGCAAAGTCACAGATATGTTGAATAATCCGATAAGACATGGTTCAAATCCCACCGGGGTATTTTCTTTTTGTATGAAAAAAAATATATTTTTCTCAGCTTTTACGTAATACGCAAATATGGAGTAAGTATTGATTTTATGGAATAAAAATACCTATGGTAGACATACCTAAGCAAGCCACACATGCCACGTGTGGTTTGCTTAGGTAATTGTGATAAATAAAATAATAATTTCAGTTCTCTGACACATTTATAAAACAACCAAACGCAAACACACATTTTGTAGTAATAGGACTCTTAGCAGAGTCCGCCTGGAGAAGTACCACACCTTTGCCAGTTATTCTACCGCCAAGCAGTAATGTGACATAACTGTTGCGGTTTGAAGGGCAATGTTTCCAGAGAAATTACAGGGTTTAGAGATATAACATCTTAGATCTCTGGGTGACGAGCGCAGTGCAGTGCTATAAGTAATGATTTGGACTCTTCATGTTCCAATAGCTGCGTGTCACTGTGCTGTTATGTGGCAGGCATGTTGCTTACCATCAGGCACATGTCCCGTTCGTCTCGTCACTCTTTATTTTAAAAAAAAGCACTCATACCATACCCCACTTAGATTACTCGTGTCGGGGACTACATACAACACACAAACAACATCCAGACCGAAGGGTCTACCGCATAAATAAAACTGCCTTAGCTTTGATCTTGAAATTATAGAGACAGCTATAGCAAAGCCAACCGCTACCGTCAAAATATTTACAATACTAAGTACAAATAAAATACAACAGATATAATAATTATTATTTTATTTATATAAAAATTGGTATGGATGGAACACATTATCCTCATAGGCAGAACACAAGTCATGTAAAATCCTAATTGTCCTTTTAGATTTGAATGTGGCGATAGCCATTGCTGTAGGGTCGTCGCTCGTCTTCTTCCATGTATTTCTGCACATGCTGCATCTCAATATAAATTCACTGTGTATGTATCTGCAACCTGTGTAAAGCTCATTCATAAATTCAATAAGTATGTGAGTTTTCAGTGTCTCGTTTATTGTTCTCAAGTAAAGGCTTTATTGGTTGAATTTTGCCGTCGCATTTTTGGTGTAAACTAACGCAGAATTCACCACACAGTTCACTTCAGAGTCCACCTCAACACTCAACGATTTCAAAGGCAAAATCGGATAGTTTATTTACTAAACTAACACACTCCAAATATGATGTGCAATTGTGAAACACAAACAATAACAAATTACATTTACAACTGACTATGACTTTTTTTTTTTTTTTTTTAATTTATTATATACATGGCTACTGACTATGACTAAACATCAGTGTTGCTAACAAGATTTTTTTAAATCCGCCAAGTTACTTGTGAATTTTCGTCAAAATCCGTAATTTGTCGTCATATAACATAATTCGTTGCCGTTTAAATAAAACAATAGCCATTTCTGAATAATAATATAAAGTTTTTAATTCCGTTAAATATCCCGTAAGCCGTTAGAAAGTTATTTTCCCGTTCTCAACGCACAAAAATTCGCTAGATATAGCGAGAAATCTTTAAGTTGGCAACACTGCTAAGCTTCAATATAGATACATTAGATCATCGATATAAAGCGAAGGACGTGCCCTAAGCACCTGAAATTTGCAATAAACTGTGTCTCTGTGTGTATCGTTAGTGGTTAACAAATAACCAATTACTTGACCCCTGGAATCGCTATCGGCGAGATATAGGTACTGTGGTTCTACTTTTTTTGGTTGTTAACAACGAATCATGATAAATAAAAACGTCAGGCGTACACCGCTTCCTGCAACCGACTGAGAACGGAAAGAGTGAGCTCACTCTTCCCAACGATGACATAATTCCGTGCGCCTGAACTTTGAGAGGGCATATCCGATTATTTATATCGATGCATTAGAGCAGAACACAAGTCTCTCGTCGCCAGCGAGTAAACCAAGTTTCGCCGCTATCGCAACGCCGCATGCACGGTGTGGCAACGCCGCGCGCCGCATGCACAGCACAGAACATAAAATATTACTCACTGCACAGTGTGGCAACGTCGCATTAACTTCGTACGGAAATGTAGCGCCCTCTACGGACCCGCTCGGCAACTTGCACCGAAATGCGCGCAACAGCTGACGCGTGACCGCCATGTTTACTTAAAACCACTCACACATGCGTAGTCTCCGGCAAATTTTCAAAACTTATCATTTGCAAAAATATATATTAATACAAGTTTGTTTAAATATATGAGTGTATTCGCGGATGGAAAATTAATCAAACATGTAGAAAAAAATAACAAACAGACATTATACTATTTCTATCGCCTGTATTGGTTCCCGAACGTTTGTATGGAAAATTGGCTTGGCCCATCCACCTTAACACAGTTTATAAAAATGATTCAATCTTTGTAGAAATTCTTATGAAATGAAAAATCTCTTATTCTTGTTTCGTATAATAGACGAAAAATTTGGTACCATTTTGTTAAATAATACAGCATCATGGTCGTATTCTCATAGAAAATTATGGTCCGATATAACCCTTCGTTGAGTGATTCTCGCGTCCTTGCGGGGTAGGAAGCTTGAAACTGGCGGGGGGTGGGGAGTGTCCGTTCTATCTGTATTATCTATTCTATGCTTATACTGCGAGCACTATAATTTATTATTTTTGAAATATTGAGAACTGTAATTTGAAAAATAACTAGAGAATTAGATTCTACAAAAACCAAAGTATGACCGTGTCTAATTTTTATTTTGTAATTATTGTGTATTTTACACAGAGACAACGCTAAAAATGCAATATAAAACTTAAAATTGGCTCACGATTTTATTTTATTACTGATAAATGGGAGCAAAATTCAAATATCTGTACAATGAATGAATTAATAAAGTATATGTCTGATTTTCCCGATATTTTTTTAAGTATGAATTTTGAGTATTACATGTAGATTTAGGAGTGTGAAATTGACACGGCAGTGACTTTTCGGCGAAATGGTCATGGGAGATTGATCCCTAAGATCAATGGAATTATTATTAGTAAAATTAAAACAAGGAAACGTCAACAAGAAAGATTGGGCTATTTTTTGAATGTAATTATGTCTCTCTAGGTAATACTGAAGATGGTAAATTCGGAACATAAACTTTTTGAATTTCGTGCGAATTAGTAACACGCCCCTTAAGTGCTAGTTCTGTAGATGACGACCGAACAAACATTTGTGTCACGACTTTTGAAAATTCGAATATAAAATATTGATCGAGGGCAAAAAAAATAACTTTTTTCTACGATTCATTTACCAAAGTCATAACACAAAAGTTGTTAATTTTGTTCTATGACATACAGCGGATTTTTCGATCCCATCAGTCACCCTGTATAATATTTACCTAAAAAAAACTGAAATTTATGTTAGCAGATATGGGAAACTTACCGCTAGGTTTATGGGGTACAAATAAGTATATATTTACTAAATACATGTAATAGGTATATATGCTGCAATAAAAATCATCCATATTTTTTTCCAGGGACACTATAAAATTAAATGTGAAATAAAAATGTAAGGTACCAAAAAGGTACTAAATAATTGCAAAGAAATAATTCCGTAATTTTATCTCTAACTATGTGAAATAGATGTGGTCCAGCCAACCTGACGTCAGAATGGCTGCCCACTTTCTTTTCATGTTTTTTCACTGCTCATCGAGGTACGAATTATTTGAACTAAGGTACCAAATAGTACCAAAAGGTACTAAAATTTGATGGTTATCAAACATAAAAAATCAGACTTGGTCCAGCGGTTCTGACGCTCACGATTTTTCGTGGTCTGTGAATTGAATTCTAGTTACTCTAGCGTCACGCTCGGGAATGATAAAAAATTTCGGGTAAATTCGGGACCATGGCCAGTCGCCCGAATAGTTTCCAAAATATGTCATCAAATTCTGAGTTATATGTTTTCACTTCTTTCATCGGCAGTTCCTATTACTGTGTCTTTTTTAGTGAGTTCAGTAGTACCACTACTGGGCAAAGGTCTCCTGCAATCCCCTCCACTTAATCCTGTCCTGAGCGTCCATCGCCCAATCTTTTTAAATAATAATAATAATTTAAGACACAAAAAACTAATTTAATAACTTATCAAGTAAATCAACATAAGCACAGTCTATTAGGTCTTCGTCAGATACTCCAAGTTGTTTCTGCAGGTCTCGCGCTATGTTCTGCCCGTCTTCAACAGATTGTTCCGGAGTCAGCACCACTTCCAACTCCATGAAGTGACCTAAGCCTTGTACGGTGTCTATGTGGACTCGTGTCTGGCCCACCATGTACAGTTTTCTGAAAATTATAGACCATGTATCTTTCTATAATTGTTGTAGCTAATGCTAAAAAAATAACTTTTTTTTTTAATGGGGAGTGACGAGACAAACAGGATGTGTGCCTGATGGTAAGCAACAACATGCCTGCCACATAACAGCACAGTGACACGCTTGGAACATGAAGAGTCCAAATCATTACCTAGTACTGCACTACGCTCATCACCCAGAGATCTAAGATGTTATATCTCTAAGCCCAGTAATTCCTCTGGGAACGTTGCCCTTCAAACTGGAACAAAGTAATGTTAGCACATTACTGCTTGGCGGTAGAATAACTGGCTAAGGTGTAGTCCTGTAGTCCTTCCCCAGGCGGACTCTGCCAAGAGTCCTACCACTACAATAATATTCGTCATAAGTGGCGCCAAAGCGCCAATGCCTAAAGAGTTGAACTCTTGAGTTCCAAATAACTCCTTAATGTTGGAAATGTACCCTTAATGTATACTTGTTTTAACGTTTTACCCAGTATTTTTTTTGGAAACAACACCCTTCATACCAAAACGGTGATTCAATATTACTGCTTGGCAGTAGGATCAGGGATCACTACCCAAAGATGTGGTATATTTCCAGGTGGACTTTGCAAAGGGAGAGGTTAGGTTCAAGGTCTGATCGTGATACGTAGTCGTAGTGCGTGGCTTTACGCTAGGCAAGACCCTGTTATAACGAATCAAAAAAATACAAAAGACTTACCGTTCTTTAACAACTCTACCTCGGATCCCCAAACATTTTTTGAGCATTTCATCCAAAAGTTTTGCTTTTTCATTTTCTGCTTTAGAAAACTGTAGCAGTTCATAATTGCATAGTTTTGGGCCTCCCTCGTCTTCTCTATCATATTGCACTAAGGTTGCAGCGTTGTCAGCATACACTCTTAGTTTTAGCCGGCCGTTTTTCACTGAATAAAAGGTGTCGTCCTGAGATATTATGGTTGGAGGGCCACCGGCTAGTTCTTCGGCTATTTTGCATATTTCGTCGTAACTTTTGATCCGTGCTTTGATTTCTACGTTTCTAAGAGACATATTGATTAAAATTTTGCACCTTTTGAACACATATGACTATATCTTTTTAACTCACACGATAAAATGTAAAATGAATAGGTATCGCTTTGTTTTTTATTATTCCCAAATACCAAAATTACCTACCATACCCTATTTGTAATTTGTACCCACAACCACAACCACAAAGTAAACTTTTCGCATGAATTGACGTTTGTTTTTCGCGCTAAAAAAACATTCCTTTACTATTTGGTTCCACACGTAAGTATGAATTTGCTAAAACTTTGATGTTCGATTAATATCATTGTTATTGCGTTTGTGAAGAATAAAATTAAACTAGGATTGTTTTGGCTAAATTAGGAGGACTTTCGCTTTTTCAGTTTCGCATCGTTTTCATGCGCGTGAGACTTGCGGCCACAGAACAATATTACTCAAGAAGAATGTCAACTCCATACTTCGTAGAAAAGTGGCTCCATCTATTTGTAGCCTTCAAACTTCTTTCAGTGCGCAAGGCGGGAAATTTTAAAATCTACCATTTGCGTAGGCGGGAAAATTTAAAATGTTATAGGTAAAAAGGTAGATTATAAACCACATCGACGGTGGAAAGGAGAAACCCTTTAAGCGACAATTTTAGAATTTTACAGGAGAGCCAATCAAAGTTTTTATTTTCCGAAAAAAAATCATAAAAATATACTGTTTGAAATTAGAGGGCCAGGAAAAAAAATAGTTTCTTTATTTTTTATTTGCCATCTACCAACAATCTTACGAAAGTAGGCTAGCATGGTAAGAAGATTTATGTGTCGCTTAATTATTTTATAGCAAATACAGCGCAAGGAAAAACGCATTAAATACCAGTTCAGTATTAAGAAGAACACCAGGAAAAACACTTTAAACGACAAGCTGTGCATGACATAACTAGTAGGAAAAACGCCTGAAGCGTATCGAGCATAAGATACAGAGTCATGGAAAAACAAGTTAACGAACAAAACTATACTATGTCAAGTAATGGAAGAACACGATAGGCGATAGCGATGTATTAATGCAATGTTATATTTTTAAGTTAAGTCCCTGCTTTGTTTCTCAAAGATACCAAACAGAAACAAAAATATTGAGATAGAACAAGTGTTTTTTTATTGTTTTGTAAGCTTACTGGTACAAATGAGTTTTGATGTGGAATCTCTTTACACCAAAGTTCCAGTAAACAAATGTTTCTAAGTCGGCAAAAAGCTGCTTTTGAAGGAGAACAACTTACCGGAAAACATGATAGTTTTGTTGAGAAATTGCTTAGATGGTAACTATTTTTTACCGTGAGCAGCTTTACCTACAAATAGATGGCGTAGCTATGGGAAGTCCTGGACGTCTACTCTATTTCTACGAAAAAGTAATTTCGAAAAAACACTCGTGACTTTCCTGCGCTCGTTCTACTTCGTTTCATCCGATACAACATTGTTTGACGTTTAAATGTTCTGAGCATACTCTAATTAGAGTAGACTTAGAACATTTAAACGGACAAAACGACGGATCGAAGTAGAATCGGAGTTGGAAAGTCGCGAGTTTATTTCGAAATTACATTTTTTTTTTTTTAACTTTTATAGGTTCACACTTGACCGCCATCTCGCCTGATGTTAAGCGACGATGCGGTCTACGATGGAGCGTGTTTACCTAGAAAAAAACCGATTCACTCTCGATTTGAAGACACAAAGATTGTAACTATCGGGGAAAACCCACTCAGGCAACGTATTCCATAGCCTAGACGTTCTTATCACAAAAGTTGAGTCGAATCTCTTCGTTCGTGTCTTTGGAACATCAACCATGAAACGATGTCGCTTTTTCGAGCTACGAGCATTCCGATAGAAAAAAGGACAAGGTGGTATCAGATCATGCAGATCAGCCGCACACTCTCCGAAGTGTATCCGATAAAAAACCGACAGGCTAGCAATTTTTCGGCGATGTTCAAGACTTTGGAGTCTTTTTCGCACAAGAGTGTCGTTGCCTATGAGCCTTTTGGCACGTCTCTCGATCGATTCCAGAGCTTCCAGCTGATACTTAGCCGATCCATCCCAAAGGTGCGAACAGTACTCCATACAGGAGCGAATCTGTGCTTGATATAATGTAAGCAACTGTTCAGACTTGAAGTACCTTTGCACCTTTGAGAGGACACCTAGTTTTTTGGCAGCTAGTTTAGCCTTGGACTCGATATACGAGCCAAAGTTGAGCGTAGATGTCAAAGTAACGCCCAAAAGCTCAAGACGGTCAGAAACCGGCACGGATACACCTCTAAAAGTAGGAGTCAGTTCGAAAGGACTCCTTTTAGCGGAGAACAGACACGCCTGCGTCTTATTCTCGTTGAACTTGACCAGATTGGCATCGCCCCATTTGGACACCGCCTCAAGGGTCAAGCTCAAACGCTCGATCAGACTCTCTCTCAGTAACTGAGTTTGCTGCCCGCTGGCTCTCGCGCTAGATATGTAACTCTCTACAACGGTGCTATCATCTGCGTACCCAAAGATACCGGGCTTCAACAGATCGTTGATATGTAGCAGGAAGAGCGTCGCAGAGAGTACCGACCCTTGAGGGACTCCGGCATTGATAGCCATTTGATCCGACGAGCAGCCATCAATGACGACTCGTATGGATCGATCCCTCAAGAAGTCCGATATCCACGCAATGAACCCAGGAGACAAACCATAACTAAAAAGCTTGCTTACAAGGCCATCATGCCAAACCCTGTCGAAAGCCTTCGAGATATCCAGGGAGACTGCAAGTGCTTCCCCGTGTTTCTCAATAGCTTCACTCCAGATGTGAGTGACGTACGCTAGAATATCCCCGGTGGACCGGTTTCGGCGAAACCCGTATTGCTGGTCTCTGAGGAGGTCGTTCGATTCTAGGTACGTCAGGAGCCTGTGGTTTAAGACACGTTCCATAGTCTTGCAGAGTATGGACGTGACCGAGATGGGCCTGTAGTTGGCAGGGTCAGCACGACTACCCTTTTTGGGCACTGGTTGCACATTGGCAAGCTTCCAAGACTTCGGTACTAGCCCAGTCTGAAGAGAGAGTCTAAATAGGCGCGTCAGTATCGGTGACAACTCAGGCGCACAAGCCTTCAATACCAGAGCAGGAATACCATCTGGGCCACTGGCTTTGTTCACGTCCAGATTGCGTAACACTTTGCGAACCTCCATTTGGCGAATACGTATCTCTGACATAAAAGTCGAACAGCCAGGTGGAGTGGGAGGTGTCGCGCTACCAGCATTTAGATGCGAAGATTCCGCAAACTGAGATGCAAACAAGTTTGCTTTCTCCGTTGCAGTGTGAGCCAGTGTCCCATCAGGTTTTAGCATTGGAGGTAGTGAGGGGCGGCAGAAGTTCGATTCGACCGATTTAGCTAGGGACCAAAACGCTTTGCTGCCCGCTGGGTACGAAGCTAGTTTGTTCCCTATTCGACTAATGTGGTCAAAACGAGCCCTCTGAAGAACCTTTTTGCTTGCCTTAGCAGCCTTGTTGAACGCTTTCTTCTTCTGATGTATGTCCCTTGCCTTACGCTGTCGAGCATCAACCCAGGCTAGGTATGTCTCATGCTTAAGTGCTTCAGAACTTTTGCATTGAGAACCAAACCAAGGGCGAGCTTTGCTGGATAATGGGACGTCGGAATATGGAATAAAATATTCCATAGCCGTTCGTATTACATTAGTCACAGCATCTGCGCAGACTGAGGGATCACCAGAAGCGAAGCACAATGACTGCCATGGGTAAGACGCAAAGAAAGAGCGCATCTCGTCCCAATCTGCTGACTTGTATCGCCACATCCGCCGGTTGCCTCTAGGGCTGGGATCAGGCGGATGGTAGACAGATACAGATTTCACCAGACAGTGGTCGGAGCTGCCTAACGGCGAAGATACCGCCACGGAATAACGGTCTGGATCAGTTGTCAGCAGAAGGTCTAAGCAATAAGGTGTATGTGACTCAACGTCAGGTACTCTTGTGGCCTCTTGGACCAGCTGGGTTAGGTCTAACGATAAAGCAAGCTTTCTCGTTTCTTGCCCAGCGTGGTCAGTGTCCCGGTATGGGTACAGCCATTCCTTATGATGGCCGTTGAAATCCCCCAGTAACACTAATTGAGCCGAAGGGTACTTCTGTTGAGCCGCGTCCGCCGCCTCACTTAAATAATCCGTGAGCCTAGTCGTCTCCAGATCTCCGCTGTGCGACCGATACACACAGGCGTAGATAATTTTGTCTATGCCTGTGTCTATTAGTGCCCAAAGGACAGAAAATCTAGTGTCCTCAAGGTTACGGAGACGCCGACAGCAGATGTCGTCACGGGCGTACAGGCACACTCCAGCACGAGGCCGGAATTTGTGCTCCAGGGTATAGCCTGGATACGTTAGGTACGCCACGTCCGACGGACAACCTATCTGCGTCTCCGTTAGAAACAAGAGTGTCGGCTGCTCAGTCTCGAGGTGATGGTGGACTGCAGTGAGATTTGAGTGCAGACCTCGAATGTTAGTGAGGTGCACTTTAACCGACAAGGCGTGCGGCCGCTTTTTAAACTTGTTTCTATAATGTCCTTTTTTCATATTGGTTTTGAGAGGGGATCGGTGGGAAAACGGCAGTAGAACGAGGCCGCACACTACTGACCATTGGCCACAACACACAAAACGAATACACCAGTGGGGAGCTAGTCTGGAGACTGCGGGGACGCCCGAGCCCCCCCGGGGATGTCTATCTGGCCTTGTCATCCGGTCGCCAACCGGCAGGATAGCGCATCCCGGGATTTTTCGCTAGATGGCGGGGCAGCCTTTCATAAGTGGCTAGCTCACTACTTGGGCCCCCAACTATCTGCGGTCGGTCGCGGCAACCGTGCCTCGGATCCCGCTACCCTCCATGACTAGCTTCCCGATGTACAGTATTGGTGTGTGACAGACCGGTCTTGCAGTTATGCAGCAGCTGTTCTGACCCGTTTTCCCTTAATGGTGTCACTAGACAACACGACGGAACACGGCTAGGCCGCTTGGCGTCGTGACTTAGTCTAGTGGGTGGTCACCAACCACGGCCGAAGCCTACCACCGGTAGTTTGTCACCCGATTAGCACCACCCAGGGACCACGTGTGAGGTTTCAATATATAGGTGCTTCCCCACGGACGGAGGTGACTCAGTCCCCAAAATTTCGTAGAATTTTCGTATCCCATTTTCGTAGAAATAGAGTAGACGTCCCGTGGTAGGTAACAGTGATAACTAACATTTGGACAGAGTCTAGGGAAAAAATGCTAACTTTCAATCAGCAGCAGTTTATATGTGGATAAGACATATGGACAATGTTTTCTGTATTTTAAACCAAGACAGACGAAAAACTTGTTTTTGGAGCATCTCAACTTGATTTGTGATCAACATTGATAGATGTCAGCATTAGGTTAACATTTTATTTCGAGGTAGATTGATCTCTACCGTTCTTGGACGTGAGAGTGACAGTTAAATCTGATGGTTGGTTGTCTCACTCTGTCTATAGAAAACTCACGCACACTGACCGGTATTTGCACGCTACGTCACATCACCACCACCTTTGTCAATTACAGTCGGTGTAGAAATATTTTTTGGATAGAACGAACACCCTCTATGACGGATAAGGTGAGGACATTGTTAAATGAGTATTTTATTAAAACTGTGTAGTGTGTATACCTGTATATTCCCTTATCCAAGATGACGAGACATATACCAGGATGCCGAAAGACGTCATTCATTTCAGACTCTAGGTGTGTATGAGGTAGATTGCAGCTGTTCTTATAGGTATTGGTCAAACAAAGCATACAATTGCTGAAAGAATCAATGAATACATGGCCGCTGTAAAAAAATCTAGACTAGACCAGTTCTCTCCACCGAACGTCATTAGTATGCAATAATAGTTTGGGAAGCCTCAAAAATAAAAATAAAAATATTGTAATCTTATCCGGTTTTCCGTTATTGGCATCGTGCATCATCGTCCTGTCATAAATAAATCTATGCATCGCAGAATGAGTTTAGAGAAAGCTGTTGATACGATCAGTTTTGACTCTGCGATTTTTGAAGACCAAATGAGGGTAGATCGAGATCACCTCATTTCATAATGAGACTACCCGCAATTGTTTCAGTCTTCGGTTGTGACGCTGCCGAGACGTCAAAATAATTAAAAAAATATTTAGATCGTGACTAGGTCCTATTTAATGTTAACATAGAACAATCAAGCTTTCGTTTCTATATTGCAAACTTACTTTCAACTTAATTCCAACTTCAATATTAGAGACTTTAACAACTATAAATGAATTCTGTATAAAATATTTCTAATCATGAATACCCATTTCAGTCTTATGACTTAATCAACTTGACTTGACCGAAATCTTCAAAACAAAAGTAGAATTAAATGATTAATAGAAACACTAAACTCAGATAGGTACTATCAAAACGTAAGTTTCAGATGATTTGAAGTTGCTTCTATCATGAATACCCATTTCAGTCTTATGACTTAATCAACTTGACTTGACCGAAATCTTCAAAACAAAAGTAGAATTAAATGATTAATAGAAACACTAAACTCAGATAGGTACTATTAAAACGTAAGTTTCAGATGAATTGAAGTTGCTTCTTGTGATACACGAGTAAATCGCTTCAAATATCCTCAATATCTGTTTATGCTAACGTATCGACATCAACGACGTGGGGTAATGTAACATAATATTCATCGTGGGACAGTTTTGATATAGCAAAACTATCACAGTTTTTTGTCAAATCTTTGTAATTCGTCTGGGTTATTTATACTAAATTCTTGTAAAGTTTTTTTTATAATTTGTGGCGTTAGAGCTCCGTTTATCGGTATAATTTATTCTTCAGAATTAGGTAACATGATGTTCCTGGGAACGACTTGGCATTGTGTTGTTGTGGCCAAGCGTGTTGTCTATCATCAGACGCATGTCTTACTCGTCCCGTTACTCCATAGTAAATGTAAAAAATATTGCTGCTATTTACTTTAATTAATTGTGAAATGAAATTTATTTGGTTCGGAAACACAATTACTTTAAAAAACAGGTTATTATCTACATAATGTTCATAAAGGAATTTAGACAAATGTTCGCTGGTACCCGCAATAAGGCAACGTGTATTGTATTTTAATTGTTTGTACCTAATAAGTAAATTTGTACATACCAAATTATAAATAAACAAAAAAAAGTATTTCAGGTAGGTACCTGAGTCAATTTCCGATAACTTATTTTGCAATGCAATGAAACCTGATGTGCCTGAACTATGGTTCACCGATGAATGAAGCGCCACGACAATTGACATTTCCTTAAATGAGTGACGCCACTTACATAAAAATTACGTAAATTCATTACTTGTAACGTCATGTCTTGTTTATAATTAACAATTTAAATACACTATGTCATAAACAATTATTACTCTAACCGACTATCGTCTTCATTTGTGAAGTCAGCAAAAGTAAATGAATCGACATTTCGGAAACAAAAATTGATGTCGTTTAATTTAAATATTTATGTGGGTTTTTTGGACATGTTTATTTCAACCGACACCACTGCTTTTTCCAGTGTTTGTCAAAACAATTGAAATCCATAACATCCTATAACAAGCAAATAGGAAAAACACCTCAACTCCATCATATAGTTGAAAGGTAAGCAAGGAAAAAAGAGTGTAGCGACTGGACACACACGCAACAGGAGTTAGCAAAAACACATTAAGTGTATTCACTGGTATTTCCTGTGACGAAGAAAAACAATTTAAGGAACCTTTGCTATTCGAAACAGAAAAGGAAAAACACATGAAACAACAATCTGACCATTCAGTCGGTACTTCAAGCGGTAAATGAACCCAAATTTCTGTAATTTCATGTCACTTCATTTGGCGTCCAAACAAAATCAGCCTAAAAAGTCTATTACTTGAAGCGACATCAAAGTGGTCAGATCGCTACAAAACCAAGCCCAAACGACGCAGAAAAAATCGCTGATTTCAAATATGTATATAACTCATTTTCGACCAACGTGTCGCTTCAAGTGTTTCTCCTTTCCACCGTCGACATGGAACTACAGCCCAACTAATATAAACAAAACGTACTTGCAAGTAAGTTTTGTTTATATTAGTTAGGCTGTAGTTCCATGTGGTTTATAACCTACCTTTTCTTTTTCTTGTCTTAATATAAATTCATGGCTTGATGTGGTGTAGAAAAAAACATGTGTGTTGAGGTTTAATACATTTATTTCAATTAGGTATTTGTAAAATACAATCTTGAGACTTCAAAATGTAATCAGAACATGTACACCACTACCCATTAATAAATTAAATATTATAGCAATATTTTTATAATACTCGTAGAAGCACATTTTTCCACACATTTTGTAAACATTTTTGAGGAGTACATACTTGAGTGATTGTTTCCCATCTTCAGTTCAGTTCATCTCAGCATCTGAAAGTTTTATTTTCCTCATGATTATATATTTCATCATATTCGAAACTAGTAAATTGATTTGTTAGTGTTTGAAGAGCATCATTTCCAAAGAAATTACAGGGCATAGAGATAAAACATCTTAAATCTCTAAGTAACGAGAGCAGAGCAGTACTAGGTAGTGATTTAGACTCTTTATGTAGCTGTGTAACTAAAGCGTGTTGCTCACCATCAGACTCATGTCCGCTCATCCTTCTAAACTACAAATAAAAGTCATGGGTAGAAGCTTGTAATAAGACACAGTAATATTGAATTAGTAAAATGTAGACATAATGATGCCGACACAAATTCTAACACAACTACAATGTTATTTTTTCTGATTTCAGCTTTATTTTTAGATAACTTCGATATACCAACCTCATAATTTTCTCATATAGGTAGTAGTCACTGGCTTTCTGATGAACCTGCCCTGTCTATAACTGTCAGCCTTTGTTGATGAACCTGCTTCATGTTCAGTAGTCGTATAACCACTGCATGTATGTCAGTATTCAAAATATTGATGTTTTCTAGTAGGAGCTGCTTTGTAGATGAACCTGCTTCAGTTCAGTTATGTTCAGCATCTAAAATTAAATAATTTATATACTATTTTACCAAGCACAACATACACTAAATTATTATTTTTTATCTTTTAGAAAACAATTAAAATATATTTACCTCATCATAGCTTTTAGCAAATTTTATAAGCTGTTTTCCACCAGAAATTAAAGGAGATGGCTTGAAGTGATGGGTATGATGGATCCTTATTGTACAGCTGTTCTTGGTTTGAAGCCCATTCTTAATTAGGATAGCAATACTTAGCCCACAACCAGCAACTGAAAGCATAATTTACAAATATGTTTTAGTTTCCGGCGGGCGCCCATAGGTCGTCAAATTTATGATAATATCATAAGAATATTCACGATTTGGCGAACAACGTAAGTATTTACCGTAAAAAAATCGTTTTTCCAGGTTTAGGAAAACGATGTAGCGTGATGGTAGAACCACCAGCAGGCGATCTGCCACACTTAGCACATTTTCGTTGGCTCTCTTTCATGACGAAATACAGCAGAAATATATGGATAAAATGTAAATAAACTGGATTTTAGCAAAAAAAACAAGAATAAAGCACGTAAACAAAACACGACGCCATTTTCATGTGGTCGTTTTTCGTTTTAGACTTTTAGAGATACCTACGTAATGACACCACGAAAATGTTTGACTCGATACTTATTTTTATTGTTATTTTACTAATCGAGTTATCAAGAGAAATTGAGAAAAGAGAGGCGTTCCGTCGGTAGATGTAATTTTTGGTACAAGTCGCAGTTAATGTTGCAGTCCTATGAAATCGTAGGACGACGGACATACAATTAATGGTTTCAACATCTAGTTTTTATCGACAAATGGTACTTTTATGAGAATTATTTATTGGTTCAAAATCGATATTTTTGTAAATTAACAACAAATCGTAAATTAAAATCGTAATTTTTCACTGGTTACTTATCTCTAAAATGAAACGTTAGAAAGAGACGCGCGTATATATTGCCACTACTCGTTTGGTGCCCCCACGTGTACGTACTTTTGTCTAACACGGCCCTAAGAGAGTCGACCACCCCTGAGCTTGCGGCAGGAAAGTATTAAAATATGTATTTGAATAATGAACCTAATGTAACAGTTATTAATGTAATTTTGTTTTCGGAGGTTTTGCTACTACTCACTAGATGGCATAGCGTACGAAAGACGGCACGTCTTTCGGCACGCCTAGAGTCGTGAGTGCGTATAATATGCGACACGATATGATTACACAAGGATGCAAGATCCTTTGATGATGATGATGATAAAGATGCATGATACTGTAATACATGGTATCCACTATCCAGTTATCCCATACCTAAAAATTTTACATACCTTGCATCCTTGTGTAATTATATTATGGTGTATTGTAAAATTATAGATAGGGACAAATTACATAGAAAATGTACAATTAGTACATTTACTGATGTACTGATAAACATAAATGTTTGTTATCGAAAACAGAATTACAAGATAGTACTACCTATGTAAACTTGTTTATGTTGCACACCCGTCAAGGGTACACTGTTGTAGATTTTCTTATATTTTAAGACCTATTTTTACACAGTGCGAGCAATTTATAATAAATTCTTAATCTAGTGTGTCCTATTTTATGTTAAGATGAAGACCTATGTTGTTCACGTTTCAGCAGTTTTAACTGTATTTCTTACAGTTTACATGGTCTAGAAGTGACTTTGAGTCGCCCAGCGAGCTATGGTAAGGGCTACGCTTGGGATTTCTCTGAGGGATTGCATCCGCAATTAATTAATTCGTCAGAGATATAATTAAAGTCACAAACATATATAGCTTAGTGATAACCGTTAGGGTAGACGGGTTCTGATGTGGAGACCACGAATCGGTAAATGTGGTATAGGACGCCCTGAGACTAGATAAAGGGACGATATTTGAAACACAGTGTGTGATGGTTGGAGACTGAAGACTAAGGATCGGACTACGTGGCGTATTATGGGAGAGGTCTATGTCCAGCAGTGGACGAATATTGGCTGTTTATGATGATCATGACATAGTAACAAAATGAATTAATATCATAAATGCAATTTACATTTACTGGGCAGTGGGAAAATTCTTTAATCCTTAATTAAGATAATTTACTTGATAAAATATACCACATACCTAATAGGGTTGCTAACAATTTTTCGGAATTCCTTTTATTTAGAAGATTGACGCTTGTTTACCATGTATATTTTTCTAAAAATAGTATTTTCAACGAGTAAATATTCAATATAAAATTAATTTTGAATTTTCCCGCTAAAACACTTACTGACATGTGTCACTTGCCCCAATATATTAGTCGCGATTCATTACTGTATGTCCAGTTTATGTGTATTCTTATTTTTACTTGAATACGTACAATCAAAATCGTCGTCGCTAAATCGCCTATTACACTACGCGTTATTCAGCACTCGTTATGCAGAATGGCTTAGAGTCTAACTTGTCAGCTCGCTATTACACCAGTCTAAAAACGCGCGCTCTAGGACTTTTAATATTACTTTGTGACGTGATAACGTCTTATAATTCGATGAAGCCGGGTGCACGCCCACAAAACATGACGTCATGTACCGTTACCGCGTTACCGTCGGTCGTTACCTCGCCGCGTGTTTGTTACAGTTGTATTAATTATTTCGACCAGTAGTTCAAGCGGGGATGTAGCTCCGTGGTAGAGCGTTCGCTTTGCATGTGAAATGCCCCGGGTTCGATCCCCGGCATCTAAAAGCTTTTTTGCATTGTTTTGATTGAAAATGACTAAATTCTACTGATTACTTTTTACATACAAATCTATTAAACAAATGAAATTAAAATTTTCTTTTGAAAAATGCTACCATTCCATCAGTATTTTCTTAAGACGTTGTCACGTTCCATCGTCAGTAAACCGACTTTACAGACAAACACTTTTTTTTTTTAAATAAAGAATGACGAGACGAGCAGGACATGTGCCTGATGGTAAGCAACATGCCAGCCATATAACAGCACAGTGACACGCAGCTATTGGAACATGAAGAGTCCAAATCATTACCTAGGACTGCACTGCGCTCGTCATCTAGAGATCTAAGTTGTATGTTGTAATATCTCTAAGCCATGTAATTTCTCTGGAAACATTGACCTTCAAACTGGAACACAGTAATGTTTGCACATTACTGCTTGGCGGTAGAATAACTGACAAAGGTGTGGTACTTCCCCAGGCGGACTCTGCCAAGAGTCCTACCACTTAATTACTTCTTTTTCTTTACTGCACGCTATTATGGTATATTATATTAATTTAAATAAACAAAATAATTTTAAACATTTAAGATAGGTATAATAACAGCGAGATCAAAATTAAAATTATGGCATTCGAACTCCGAATACCCAAACGCAAATATAGAAATTACCGCGAATACCAATTAACCAATCACGAACCAATGAAATGATATTTTAAGGCTATATGTCAATGTTAGTGTCATGTATTTGTCGGTCTTACAGTCTTTGTCTTATCACACTACTCGTTATTCAGACTGTAAGCCAGTAAGACTCGCCGAACCCGATCTTGCTGTCTGAATTCAGAGTCTAACAGTCTAACGCTTATTACACCACGCTACTTAGACTAAGACTGTCTGAATAACGAGTGGTGTAATAAAGCCTTAGATCTCTCAAACTATGATAAAAGTGCAGAGACGTAAACAGTCTAGTCTAGTCCTCTAGTCTTCGACAGCTTGTTTTGACGTAATAAGCGATATTGGTGTTTGCACGTGACAACAGATGAAAAATAAAACCTTTATAATTTGTAATTTAGTAATAAAGGGGTTTGGGTACTTTTGTATGGGCCCGTGGCGTCGTTTTTTTTTTTAGCGGCCAGAGATCTGTTATCATTTTCTTGTAACAATAAAATAACCCGATGCTATCTGTGCAATCGGATTTGCTCTAAGTCATATCGGAGCTGAGTTATAGCCTGTCAAAGTTTTTTTTTTTTTGATATTTTGTATGGGCAAGTGGCGTCGTTTTTATTTTAGCGGCCATCGATCAGTTATCACTTTCTTGTAACAATAAAATACCCTGATGCTATCTGTGCAATCAGATTTGCTGTAAGTAATATCGGAGCTGAGTTATGGCCCCTCAAAGTTTTTTTTTTTTGGTTTTCTTTGTATGTACTAGTGGCGCCATTTCCTATAGCGGCCAAACATCCGTTAGCACTTTTGTGAAACATTATTTTTACCCTAAGGTACCTGTGTCTCAGATTTGTTGCAAACTATATCGGAGCTGAGTTATGGCCACTTAAAGTTTTTTTTTTGGTTTTCTTTGTATGGACTAGTGGCGCCATTTCCTACAGCGGCCAAACATCCATTAGCACTTTTATGACACATAATTTTTACCTTAAGGTACCTGTGTAATCAGATTTGTTACAAACTATATCGGAGCTAAGTTATGGCCACTCAAAGTTTTTTTTTTGGTTTTCTTTGTATGTACTAGTGGCGCCATTTCCTACAGCGGCCAAACATCCGTAAGCACTTTTATGAAACATTATTTTTACTTAAAGGTACCTGTGTAATCAGATTTGCTGCAAACTATATCGGAGCTGAGTTATGGCCCCTCAAAGTTTTTTTTGGTTTTCTTTGTATGTACTAGTGGCGCCATTTCCTACAGCGGCCAATCATCCGTTAGCACTTTTATGAAACATTATTTTTACTTAAAGGTACCTGTGTAATCAGATTTGCTGCAAACTATATCGGAGCTGAGTTATGGCCCCTCAAAGTTTTTTTTTGGTTTTCTTTGTATGTACTTGTGGCGCCATTTCCTATAGCGGCCAAACATCCGTTAGCACTTTTATGTAACATTATTTTTACCTTAAGGTACCTGTGTAATCAGATTTGTTGCAAACTATATCGGAGCTGAGTTATGGCCACTCAAAGTTTTTTTTTTTATTTTCTTTGTATGTACTAGTGGCGCCATTTCCTACAGCGGCCAAACATCCATTAGCACTTTTGTGAAACATTATTTTTACCCTAAGGTACCTGTGTAATCAGATTTGCTGCAAACTATATCGGAGCTGAGTTATGGCCACTTAAAGTTTTTTTTTTGGTTTTCTTTGTATGGACTAGTGGCGCCATTTCCTACAGCGGCCAAACATCCGTTAGCACTTTTATGAAACATTATTTTTACTTAAAGGTACCTGTGTAATCAGATTTGCTGCAAACTATATCGGAGCTGAGTTATGGCCCCTCAAAGTTTTTTATTTGGTTTTCTTTGTATGTACTAGTGGCGCCATTTCCTACAGCGGCCAAACATCCGTTAGCACTTTTATGAAACATTATTTTTACTAAAGGTACCTGTGTAATCAGATTTGTTGCAAACTATATCGGAGCTGAGTTATGGCCCCTCAAAGTTTTTCTTTTGGTTTTCTTTGTATGTACTAGTGGCGCCATTTCCTTTAGCGGCCAAACATCCGTTAGCACTTTTATGTAACATTATTTTTACCTTAAGGTACCTGTGTAATCAGATTTGTTGCAAACCATATCGGAGCTGAGTTATGGCCACTCAAAGTTTTTTTTTGTTTTCTTTGTATGTACTAGTGGCGCCATTTCCTACAGCGGCCAAACATCCGTTAGCACTTTTATGAAACATAATTTTTACTTTAAGGTACATGTGTAATCAGATTTGCTGCAAACTATATCGGCGCTGAGTTATGGCCCCTCAAAGTTATTTTTTTTTGGTTTTCTTTGTATGTACTAGTGGCGCCATTTCCTACAGCGGCCAATCATCCGTTAGCACTTTTATGAAACATTATTTTTACTTAAAGGTACCTGTGTAATCAGATTTGCTGCAAACTATATCGGAGCTGAGTTATGGCCCCTCAAAGTTTTTTTTTTGGTTTTCTTTGTATGTACTAGTGGCGCCATTTCCTATAGCGGCCAAACATCCGTTAGCACTTTTATGTAACATTATTTTTACCTTAAGGTACCTGTGTAATCAGATTTGTTGCAAACTATATCGGAGCCGAGTTATGGCCACTCAAAGTTTTTTTTTGGTTTTCTTTGTATGTACTAGTGGCGCCATTTCCTACAGCGGTCAAACATCCATTAGCACTTTTGTGAAACATTATTTTTACCCTAAGGTACCTGTGTAATCAGATTTGTTGCAAACTATATCGGAGCTGAGTTATGGTCACATTAAGTCTTTTTTTTGGTTTTCTTTGTATGGACTAGTGGCGCCATTTCCTACAGCGGCCAAACATCCGTTAGCACTTTTATGAACCATTATTTTTACTAAAGGTACCTGTGTAATCAGATTTGCTGCAAACTATATCGGAGCTGAGTTATGGCCCCTCAAAGATTTTCATTTAGTTTTCTTTGTATGTACTAGTGGCGCCATTTCCTACAGCGGCCAAACATTCGTTAGCACTTTTATGAAACATTATTTTTACTTAAAGGTACCTGTGTAATCAGATTTGCTGCAAACTATATCGGAGCTGAGTTATGGCCACTTAAAGTTTTTTTTTTGGTTTTCTTTGTATGGACTAGTGGCGCCATTTCCTACAGCGGTCAAACATCCATTAGCACTTTTATGAAACATTATTTTTACCTTAGGGTACCTGTGTAATCAGATTTGCTCCATACTATATCGGAGCTGAGTAATGGCCCCTCAAAGTTGTTTTTTTGGTTTTCTTTGTATGTACTAGTGGCGCCATTTCCTACAGCGGCCAAACATCCGTTAGCACTTTTATGAAACATTATTTTTACCTTAAGGTACCTGTGTAAAAATAACTTTGAGGGGCCTTTACTCAGCTCCGATATAGTTTGCAACAAATCTGATTAGACAGGTACCTTAAGGTAAAAATAATGTTTCATAAAAGTGCTAACGGATGTTTGGCCGCTGTAGGAAATGGCGCCACTAGTCCATACAAAGAAAACAAAAAAAAAACTTTGAGGGGCCATAACTCAGCTCCGATATAGTTTGCAGCAAATCTGATTACACAAGTACCTTTAAGTAAAAATAATGTTTCATAAAAGTGCTAACGGATGTTTGGCCGCTGTAGGAAATGGCGCCACTAGTCCATACAAAGAAAACCAAAAAAAAAACTTTAAGTGGCCATAACTCAGCTCCGATATAGTTTGCAACAAATCTGATTACACAGGTACCTTTAAGTAAAAATAATGTTTCATAAAAGTGCTAACGGATGTTTGGCCGCTGTAGGAAATGGCGCCACTAGTACATACAAAGAAAACCAAAAGAAAAACTTTGAGGGGCCATAACTCAGCTCCGATATAGTTTGCAGCAAATCTGATTACACAAGTACCTTTAAGTAAAAATAATGTTTCATAAAAGTGCTAACGGATGTTTGGCCGCTGTAGGAAATGGCGCCACTAGTCCATACAAAGAAAACCAAAAAAAAAACTTTAAGTGGCCATAACTCAGCTCCGATATAGTTTGCAACAAATCTGATTATACAGGTACCTTAGGGTAAAAATAATGTTTCACAAAAGGGCTAACGGATGTTTGGCCGCTATAGGAAATGGCGCCACTAGTACATACAAAGAAAACCAAAAAAAAAAACTTTGAGGGGCCATAACTCAGCTCCGATATTACTTACAGCAAACCTGATTGCACAGATAGCATCAGGGTATTTTATTGTTACAAGAAAGTGATAACAGATCTCTGGCCGCTAAAATGAAAAAACGACGCCACTTGCCCATACAAAAAATCCAAAAAATAAATAACTTCGACAGGCTATAACTCAGCTCCGATATGACTTAGAGCAAATCCGATTGCACAGATAGCATCAGGGTATTTTATTGTTACAAGAAAGTGATAACAGATCTCTGGCCGCTAAAATGAAAAAACGACGCCACTTGCCCATACAAAAAATCCAAAAAATAAATAACTTTGACAGGTTATAACTCAGCTCCGATATGACTTAGAGCAAATCCGATTGCACAGATAGCATCAGGGTATTTTATTGTTACAAGAAAGTGATAACAGATCTCTGGCCGCTAAAAAAGAAAACGACGCCAACTTTACCCAAACCTCTTTACTAAGAAATTATAAAATTGTGATTTTCGATATTCTGATATAATTATAAACTATCATAAAATTAGCACCAAACATTAATTTGTGATTAGTGTAAGCACCCCTATTAATATGGTATAATTCTGTCACTGACTTTGTAAACTTTGTTACTCGTACGTGCAGAATCATGTCGTATATTATTGGTGTAGGGCGTTCCTAAATTTCGGATTTCGGAGATTCGGAGTTCGGAGTACCTACCTTACATCCTTACATACTAAGTAACTTCTTGGTTAATGGCTATAATTGTGGATTAGCCTCACAATTCCGCCAATGTCACGTAGAAAGATATTCTGTCAAACGAGGAGATTTAAAGGTGATCTACGGTGGATTTAATTCTTGAAGCAAGTGTTTTCCCCGTTTTCTTTTTCTGGAATACAAATTGTTAGTATTGACTAACTACAGACAGTCACAGAACAACACACAAATATATATATAGAACACTTAAATAATAAAACATAGAAGTATATAAATATTTATAATTTTATCTTATTTTGTTTAATATATTTACATAGAGTATTTACAAATGATGTATTTACAAGGGAGAGGAGACATTTGAAGGAAGTAGGACGGGGAATATCTGGAGGGATGATATCATACAATGAGGACTGCATTAAGGGACAATTAAAAAATATGTGGTCAACGTTTCCTTCCTCTAATCCACATTCGCAAACAGAATGATCCCTAATCCTAAGTTTGGCCAAGAAGACAGTGATTTAGCAAGCAAGGGGAACAACAGTGATTTAGCCGGAGTCGGCATATAGTGGAAGTTGTCAATTTGTCTGTGTTTTGGAATTTATAGAACCAGGGTCTATGAGGTATTTCAGGTTGAACATCTCCATAGTATTTTCCTTTCTCCAGTTTCGATATCTTCCATTTCTGGGTCCAACATTTACGGAGCATAGGTTTTAAGATGGTGCATAGATCGTGAGCATGGATTTGGGAGTATGCAAGGGAGCCTGATTGGACTGCGGCTTTAGCATAGGCATCAGCATGCTCATTACCTAGGACACCAGAGTGTCCAGGAATCCAAGCCAAAACTACCTCGATGTTGAGATTGAGGCATTGCAGGAGAGCTTCTCTAATTTTTAAAATTATAGGGAATCTGGTTTTTGAATGAAATGGGTTTGAAAGAATTGTTTGGAGGCAGCTCTTAGAGTCTGTTAAAATTATGGACTTGTTCAGGTTGTGGGATATGATGAATAAAAGGGATTCTAGGATTGCAATTGCTTCACCTGTGAAGACAGAAGTCACAGACGGGCATTTGAAACTTAAGATAATGCTAGTAGAGGGGATCCATACCGCAGCACCAACCGGACAATAGGGGGACTTAGAAGCGTCTGTGAAGATTTTGGTCCAGTCATGATATTCAGATTGAATTTTGTGGGAAAAGGTTTTATCGGCTTCAACAGAATTCTTGCCCACCCCAAAGTCCAATATGATGTTGTTGGGTAGGAGAGTCAACGCATCAAAAGGCGTAGAGTAAAGGGGTAAGATGGAGGATTGAAAAAGTGGGTATGGAAGTCGAGAAACAAACATGAAACTGCGGAGAAGGCACGGGATATCGTCGTCAAATAGCCGGTTTGGGTGGTAGAGTGAAGCCAGGTACTCAAGTTTATGTAGTAAGGTATGATCATTTTGTTGGGCCAACTTTACGAAAAATCGGTCGGATAGGTATTGTCGCCTAAGGGATAGTGGGGGTTCGCAACATTCCACTTGCATCGCGTTAATGGGAGACGACTTCATTGCGCCTAGAATAATTCGCATAGATTTAGCCTGTAATTTGTCCAGCTTACTTAAGGCTGCTTTGTTACCGGGGTCCAGGAGAAAAGTACCATAATCTATGTGGCTGCGTATTAGGGCATTATACATCAGTTTTTGTGTGAAAGGGTGAGCGCCCCACCACACACCAGACAGAGACCTAAGGATGTTGATGTTCTTTTCAGCTTTTTTATTAACATATTCATAATGGGGGACACCAGATAATTTACGGTCCAACCATACACCCAAGAATTTAACTTTGTTGTCTTCTGGGATTGTTTCTCCGTTGATTTGAATGTTAGCAGGAGGGATAGACCTTTTATTTGTGAAGACTACTGCTTTACATTTACGTGCAGCCAGGCCAAGGCCATGAGGAAGAAACCATTCTAAGAGATGCTCCAGAGCGATATTAAGTTGGCTAATAGCTTTCTCATGTGAGTTTCCTGAATAATATAAGACTATGTCATCTGCATACTGAAGCATTTCACAGAAGGGCAGAACAGGCTGTTCCAAGTCATGTGTATACAGGTTGTACAATATGGGGCTTACAACTGAGCCCTGGGGCAAACCCCTCCATACTCTTCTAGCTGGCATTGTTGAATTGGAGGTCTTAATGTGAATTGTTCTTTCGGTCAGCATGTTGCATATGAGACGAACCAACTTCGGAGGAATACTCAGCTGTGAGAGTTTTCTCCTGAGCACCGGAAGGAGGACGTTGTCATAGGCAGCTTCAATGTCTAGGAAGATTGCTACAAGGTATTCCTTTCTAATGATAGCTGTGCGAATGTCGGTGGTCAATATACCCAGGCTATCCATAGTGCTGAAACCCTTTCTGAATCCGTACTGAGTCTTAGCTATTATGCTGTTGTTTTCTGCAAACCATTCTAATCTTTGTTTAGTCAGATGTTCTGTAATCTTTGCTAAAGCCGAAGTTAAAGCAATTGGTCTATATAACTATCGGAGTCTGCAGGATTTTTGCCAGGTTTCAGTATAGGGATGATCACCTGTGATTTCCACGCAAGAGGTACTGTACCATATTCAAGAAGGTTGTTGATTATATTCAAAAAGAATACCTTGCAAATATCAGATGAGTTTTTTACAAATGAGTATGGAATGCCATCAGCCCCAGGGGCAGAATCTGATAGCCCATTTAGGGCTAGTTGAAGTTCTGATAGGGTAAATGGTGCGTCTAAATTGTGAGCTGATGGAAGAGGGCCAGGGATAGAGGGAAGACAATCTATATATGGGACGGAATGAGGAGCTAGCTTATTAGCAAAGGTCTCAATCCAGGCCGATGAATCTGCATTAATTGGGTTATCAGGGCGGAATGAACCTCGGTACCGTTTCATTTGTTTCCATACCATAGAAGATGGAGTTCTAGGGGATAATTCTTGACAGAAATTAATCCATCCTTGTTTTTTTTTCTTTTTAAATAACCTAGTGGCTTGGGCAGCATTTTTTTTGTACTCTAGGAAATTCACTAATGTCATTGAGACCCTGTATGCTCTTTCAGAATCCTTCCGTTTCTTGGCAGCATCTGTACATTCCGCATCCCACCAAGGCGTAGAAACTCTGAATTTAAAAGGTTTTTTGATAGGGAAATTTTCATCGGCACTAGAGGTTATAGATTCTACAAAATTGCAGTAGTTTTGAAGGACATTGAAGCCATTTGTGGGAGGTAAAGACTCAATTCGACTTTCAAGGGACAAAGAATAAGAGGACCAATCAGGGTTAGATAATCTATATTTTAGGAGGGGATTAAAATTACAGGCAGGAACTGTTCTATTGGGAAAGGAGATAGAGATTGGGAAGTGATCACTGCCATATGAGTGAGATAACACTTGCCAGGAAAGAAGTGAAGAGAGGGAAGGAGAACAGATAGTGAGGTCAACTGCACTGTTAGGGTTTTGGGCTGGAGAGACTCGACGGGTAGGAGAACCATTATTGATGACACATAGGTTAGCATCATCAAGAATGTCTAAAAGAGAGAGAGCAAAATCATCGTCAACACAGCATCCCCATGAAGTATGATGGGCATTGAAATCACCCATCACAATCATAGGGGGCTGTATTGACATGAAAAGAAATAGGATATCAGAGATCATAGAAGAGTGAGGATGAGGGATGTAAACTGACACATAAGTGATGTCCAGGACTTTAGCAGCTACTATGTTGATACCGGGGGAGGTAGGAGGGAGGGAGATTTGGGAGAAAGGAAGAGAGCGTCTTATAAGTAAGGCGCTACCAGAGTAACCATCAGCTCTGTCATCCCGGAGACACGAGTAGCCCGGGACCCTGAAACGGGAGCCCGGAACTAACCACGTCTCCGAGACGGCAATAACTAATGGCTGAAACTTATTAATTAAGTGGATGACACTATGTTTCTTGGGACGTAGGCTTCGTGCATTCCATTGCAGAACGACTTGATCCATTATTAAAAAGTGTGGATATTTGGGAAAGTTGGTGGGCAACGTGGGACGGTAAGTTGAAGTTGTTTTGAGAAATGAGAGTGAGGAGAGTTGAAAGGAGAATTTCGATGATTCTGTGGTCCTGGGGGACTGGTGAGGATTGAGACAGGGCAAACCCGTTCGGAAGGTCAGATGACACTTCAGCCGTGATGGCATCATGGGCTGCCTTGTCATAGGGTTTGTTCAAAGGAGCTCTAGTACGGGATGGGATAAGGAGTGTTTTTCTGTAGCTGCCTGTGGATTTAGATGACAGGGATTGGAGAGAGGATGATGGTTGGGATGAGTATGATGGTCGGGATGAATGAATTGAGGGTGAACTAGCTGCTTCCGCATATGGTCTGGTAGGTTTAGGAAACCGTAAAGAAGCCTCCTCATATGGTAGATTATCCTGCGACATCAGAAGCTTGATGGCTTTCTGTCTGCCCTGCTCAGGGCAACTCTTGTTGCTAGCGAAGTGTAGCCCGGAGCAGTGAAGACATGTAGCCTCACTCTCCCTAACGTCACAGGAATCACCGGCATGAGGTTGGGCACACCGGTAACATCTGGGCTTCGAGCGGCATTGCAATTTTACGTGACCAAAACGGCAGCAGTTGAGACACTGGATAGTAGGGAATTGGTATGTTTCTACCGGTAATGATGTGTGGAAAAGGAATATCCTTTGTGGTAGGACTTGACCCTGGAGGGTCATAACAATGGTTTGGGTGGGAACCCAGGAAGTTTTGCCATCAATTATAATTTTTCGGTTGAATCTCCGGGCTTTTAAAAGTGTTCCACATCCTCTGGGAATATTAATTTCATTCGCGAATTCCTCCATGGAGAGATCCACGGGGACTTGGCGTACAATACCCATTTTGGTTATGTTAAATGTGGGAATAACTGCTTGGAAGTTGTTATTTTCCAGGATTGGGTTATCCAAAAAAAGGTTGGCGGCTTCAAATGTCGTAAATTCAACTGAAACTTTATTCCTACCCACTTTTTTTACTCCTTCAGGGCAGATATTAGATACGCGATGTTTGCATAAAAATTGTCCAAACTTAATAGCTCTAATCGACGAGCCTGTGGCGGGATCTATGTCTGTCTTCGAGATGTGAATTAGGAAGGGACCCTTATCTAGGGCCGTATATTGCTTAATGCCAATGACCAAGGATGGGTGTATGTACACATTTTGGATCGAGGCAGATGCCAGGTCTTGGTTTATAATGTTTTTTTTAGGAACTGTTTCGTTGGCGGAAATGTCTGTCGCACGGCGTTTCGCGCAAGAGGGGGTAGACATCGTAGTGATTACTTACTCTGTGGTAGACATCTGGATATCCGGCGGGTCCGGCGGATCCGGCTCCAAATCGGACATGATGGACTTACAATACCAGTAAAATGTTAGTACATATAAACACTTACCGGTATAATTTATACCACCACCAAGGGAAAACACTAATTAACGATATTTTGCACTAATAATAGCTAAATATACACTATTAACCGGTACTTTTTACTAAAATTCCCGACTCCCATGTGACAGCTATCAGTAGCGACCACAGAGTCTACATACTAAGTAATAACTAAATAAGTGGTCTGTGCTGTCTGTGGTGTGCCTCTGTCTCTGTGCCTGTGCTAATAAAAAGTAAGCGTTAGCGTTGTCGGCGCTGTGTATTGTATACGCGCGTGTATTTATACACTGTAGATAATGAAAATAGTCTAAACGACAAACTCGCTGAAATACCGTACTAAAGCACTGTTTAATGATAACTTGAATTTCACGTGTATATAAAAATGCCAAATGTAAACTCTGAAAAGGACCTGTGCAGATGTTGTCATGCCGAAGGATCTTACAAAAATTTGTATGAATCGCATTCCTGGTTGGATGTGGAAGAAGCGGTGTATTCTAAACTGATACAAGAATGTTATAGTATTGAGGTAAGTCCATTGTAAATGTTCGACATAAATAATAGTGGACATATCACACACAACCCATCTGACCCCAAACTAAGTAAATCTTGTCCCATGGGGGCCAGTGTGTTGCCGTGAGCTCCATACAAAACGACACCTTTGATAAGGAATACTACAATAACTCTAAAAGTTTAGCACCTAGTCAGGAAAGTAATTAAAACTCACTATAGAAATATCATACAATCATTTTTGCTTGAACTCCTGTAAACATATGGTATGACCTTGAAAGTTTAAAATATTCATTTATTTATTTGAATTTGTGCTATACCTTGAAACACTAGAAAAAGTCATCTTAAAATCTTGCACTGGCCTCGTGGCTTAGTTGGTAGTAGCTCTGCTTGCGAAGCCGAGGGTCGTGGGTTCGATTCCGACCCAGTGCAAATATTTGTGTGATGAATTCAAATGTTTGCACTGTGTCTGGGTGTTTTTATGTATATATTTAAAACTATAAGTATTATATCAACTATCTGGCCGCCATCATACAAGCTTCGCTTAGTTTGGGGTCAGATGGTGTTGTGTGTGAATTGTCCACCAATATTTATTTTTATATAATGTAATTTACAGATGGCTCCAATAACCACGTCGCTGCAGCACACGCTGTGTTCCATATGTGACAGCTGCATTGAACGATTGAGAGATGCCGTGCAATTCCGACGGCAAGTCGTCAAATGCGAGAAACGGTTTCGAGATGTGTACGGAGGCTGTGTGGGTGAAGGTAAGTCTAGCCTCATAAACCTAATAAATAAATATACACTAAACTTACTTTACTATTTAATACTGACAAGTTGCAATTGAGCAAAAAATCTCACAAGTTAAAACCCGTTAAAAAAACAGGTCACGGACCCCGGAGTCTGTGGAGTGGCTAAATTAAATTTAAAAAAAAAATGTTTGTCTGTAAAGTCCGTTTACTGACGATAGAACGTGACAACGTCTTAAGAAAATACTGATGGAATGGTAGCATTTTTCAAAAGAAAATTTTAACTTCATTTGTTTAATAGATTTGTATGTAAAAAGTAATCAGTAGAATTTAGTCATTTTCAATCAAAACAATGCAAAAAAGCTTTTAGATGCCGGGGATCGAACCCGGGGCATTTCACATGCAAAGCGAACGCTCTACCACTGAGCTACATCCCCGCTTGAACTACTGGTCGAAATAATTAATACAACTGTAACAAACATGCTGCGAGGTAACGACCGACGGTAACGGTACATGACGTCATGTTTTGTGGGCGTGCAGCAGGCTTCATCGAATTATAAGACGTTATCACGTCAAAAAACCTTTTATAAATCAACCAGCGATCCACCGTGACTTTGCCCATGGTACATAATATAATAGCATTTAAGGATCACGTACCTACATATCCAACTGTGAAAGAACAAAACATTAAACCGACTTCAATTTAAAATTAAATTCAGACACTCAACCAAATTTCATTAGAAACTATCACTAAGTTGTCCAGATAAATGAAGGCTGAGAGTAGATTTTAGTTTGTTCGTATTTCAAAAACCGCTACAACGATTTGGATTAAATTTGTATGGAGCCACCTCTGAACTATGATATCTACTAAACCAGAGGTTGGCAACTTTTTAGGTGCCTTGGGCCACATGGTAAAAAAAGTAGATAAGAGAGGGCCGCACTTATAAAAGTATGTAATGCATTGTGTCAATAAAAAGAAAGTATCATGAAAAACAAAGCATTTTTTTTCAACTTTTGTAGGTTTACACTTGACCGCCATCTCCCCTGATGTTAAGCGACAATGCGGTCTACGATTGAGCGTGTTAACCTAGAAGAAACCGATTCACTCTTGATTTGTAGACACAAAGACGATAATTATAAAAAAAAACAGAAAAATAGGTACATTAACTTCAACCTCCAGCGTATGTGGCATGATGCATTGGGGGTTGTATCAATGTAGAAAACCCACTTAGGCAGTACATCCCACAGCTACTTTTTGTACCAAAAATATTTTTTGTTTTATTTCAGGAACTACTGACAATGCTGAGATTAAAATAAAAGAAGAACCAGAAATGAAAGGTACGTTTTTTTTATAGACTGTAGAGAAAACATTTTTTTTTTTTATATAGTTTCGAGTGACGAGACGAGCAGGACATGTGCCTGATGGTTAGCAACAAGCCTGCCACATAACAGCACAGTGACACGCAGCTATTGGAACATGAAGAGTCCAAATCATTACCTAGCACTGCACTGCGCTCGTCATCTAGAGATCGAAGTTGTTATATCTCTAAGCCCTGTAATTTCTCTGGAAATATTGCCCTTCAAACCGGAACACAGTAATGTTTGCACATTACTGCTTGGCGGTAGAATAACTGACAATGGTGTGGTACTTCCCCAGGCGGACTCTGCTAAAAGTCCTACCACTACTAAAATTAAGTTGAAGTATTTAATGTATTCAACATCCCCTTAAAAGGATGCAGGCTGATTACCATTCACCCTGTAATATGTTTTTGCCCCCTGAATATATGGGAAAGTTTGTGTGTATGGATGTATGCTAGCAAAGGGTGAAATTTGATACATAGATAATAGCGCGAAGTAAGACAGGCTATTTTAATTGTTGATTACCCCTGACCATCTTGGATTAGAAATATGCCATTGTGTTATAGTATTTTACTAGTCTTAGCTACAATCCCTTTCATTTGATACACATTCACAAATATTGCGGGAGTTGTGAAATCTCCATTTTGGTGGTGGCCATTTTGGATTTTGAAATTTGCTATGATGAATAGTAATAATCTAAACGTCAAGCCATTTCATTTGATACCCACATTAAACGACGTCGTAAAAAATATGTTGACCGCCATTTTGTTGCGGCGACTATCTTGGACCAAAATTAACCAATCAGCTAAAAACTACCGCTAGGACTGGCTTTCAAATGAAAATAGCCACTTCGAAATCGGTCCACCCGTTTCAGAGCTACGATGCACAGACAGACACACAGAGAGAGAGACAGACATCGACGTCAAACTTGTAATACCTATATTTTCACAATGTACTGTTCGTCCCATCCTCCCATCGCTATATTCTTTTGTCACTATACAGACAGACAGACAGAAACTCTTTATTATGCACACTATATAGTAAATTACAAACACTTAAACAATAAAAACAATTACTTACTATCTAGTGCCATAAATGGCGGCTTTATCGCTAAAAGTGATCACTTCCAAGCAACCATTAACAGCAGGAAAAACATGTCAATAAGAGTACAGTGAGGATAGAGTGCAAAAGTAAGAACATGAGAAAAATAGCAATAAAGTGACGTCACTTAATAACATATAACAAACTGATAGTTTAAATAATAATAATAAACTACTTAAAAAAATTTACACATACAATTTAGATATTAAAATAAAAATACATAATAATAAATAAAATAAACATACATAAATATACATAGCCAACGATAGTGATAATTCAGGAACAATAAGAAGTAAGATAAGTCAAGCGATAAATTCACTATATTTATTTTTAACCCCCAAAAATCCCTTTTTGTTGTAAGTTTGACGTTGATGCCTGTCTGTCTGTCTCTGTACTATGACAGATTTCAAATCCAAGATGGCCGCCACCACAAAATGACGAAATTCATTTCTTTTTTCACTACTCCCTCATTATGGGTATCGAATGAAAAGGCTTGACTAGTAGAATGTTGTACAGATTATAAATCCGAGTTACAGCCTGTTCACACTAGCTACTTTCAGTAGCTGCGACAGGCGTCTAGCTGCTGCATCCTGCTTCAAAAAGAAGCTGCGACAGGCATCTAGTCGCTGCATCTCGCTTCAAAAAGTAGCTGCGACTCGCGCTTTTCGGAAGCGTGATGCAGCGGCAGCTGCAGGCGACTCAGTCACAGTATAATGAAAAACCCAGTAGAACGACAATATGCCATCAAATATATAAATATGAAATTAAAATCAAACTAAGTATTACTTATAGAATTTATTACAGAACAACAAAAGAAGTGAGATCTAAATGGGTGGTTGAGTGAAAAGTTTAATGGGCGATCCTGAAATATTTTCATAATAAATGAAACTGTACTCTCAGGATAATTGGTTCAAAACTAAGATCTGACTTGGCTAGTTTTCAAATACCTAATTTGCAACTGTTTATTAATTTCTTTTCCTACAGTTCAAGTGGCTCTCCATTTGCTTTCTTCGGAATGCTTATTTTCTTTCACTGCTTTACAGTATTATATTTAACACTGCCACTCCACGATATCTGAAAGACTGCTTTACATTCTACAGTAGCGTACACTCATGTAATCTTATATCAACCTATAATTTGTCTCTGCAAGCGCCCTCTGCAAGTTGCAAAACATTCTACGGCAAATCTTTTGCATTCCAAGCAGTTGAGTTGTGGAATGCCATGCTCGTGGAAATAAGACAAGCTCCGTCACTTTCCGTATTTAAAGTTCAAGGCAAAAATCAGTAGATTATGCCGAAAGCTTGCTAAAATCTGATTGAAGCTCGTACATCTTTTTTACATAACATTTTGAATTCATTGCCTTCGTATTAGTATATGTAAGAAGGGTCATGGACATATGTTAGAATGTATGTCTATTATATTTTAGGCAAAAATTAGTACCCTTTTTAAGTAGTTTTTTACTTCTCTGCATTTTTATTATTGTTTGCGATCTTAGCGACGACGATTTTGATTGTGTGTAGTCAAGTAAAAGTACCTACGAAAACAGATAAACTGGACATGCAATCATAGATCATTTCCAATGTTTTGCGGTTAGTGACGTCATGTCAGTCGTTAGTATTTTAGCGGGAAAAATCTGAATTACATTACTATTGTATTTATACTCATCAAAAATACACAAATTTTTAAACATATTTTTTTTAGTAAACAAGCTATAATCTTTAAGAAATAAAAGCAATTCCGAAAAATTGTTAAAATCCCTATTGGGTCAGTAAATTGCTCAATAAATAATTAAATAATAATTAAAGCTTTAATATAGTAGAGTCAAAAGTAGCTACGAATAGTAGATAGATAAATACTCTTTATTGTACACACCATAAACAAAAAACGCGTATACAGGAGATAATAACAATAAAACTAGTGTTACAAGCGGTGGCCTTATCGTTAGTAGATAGCACGGTTAGCATTTCTCCCAAATGAAAAAGCAAGTCGTCGTACTGGTATTTTTTTATACTGTGGTTGTTCTAGATTTAAACAAAACTACACTTTCGATTCAGTGTGGCCAACTTTACGTGTTTTTGCTTTTAGCGTATATCTACAATTATTAATGTCTGTTCTTAACACGGATAAAAATATTCTCGGGAATAAATTAAAAGTTGTTATGCACTTTAGTGGTATTTATTTTCCAGCGTACGTCCATGATCGTAAAGTCATAAATGTATATAATTGTAAATCCTCAATCAATTAGCAAAAAGACCTCGGTGTTATAATTACATTAAATTATAACAGCCGTACTCGAACCGTCTTGGGCGTGACGATGGCAGAAGACCTGACGGCGTGACTATTGTGCATGACTATTGCAAGTATGCTGGGTACGCTTCCGATTGGTAGTGGGTTTGAATATCTTGATATCTGAAGTCCTTCATTGGTCTATGGACAATTCAGGTGTGCTTAGTGTATGTAGTTAGGTAGGTATGTAACGTAGTGTAGTTATCATTGTATTTAAGTTTTGTTAATAAAGGCTTTTTAAAATATTAAATTTAAAATGCGAAGAACACATTTCTGCAATTGTACAGAAAGAAAACTATTTTCTTTACGTTATTCTGATTCCTTTCAATCTTTAACTGTAGAAATACTTCTTAAAATTTATGAAACATATGTGAGAACTACTTCAAAAAAGATATCGATTTACTTGAAAGTCTGCAAAAAAAAGCGACAATATGGCCATATACTCTTCGACGTAAATCCTACACAGACAAGTTAAAAACCCTGCACCTAACTACATTGGTACACTACATTTACTACCTTACTACTTCAAAAAAGAGTACGCAGTTCTATAAACTTTATATAATTTAATATTACTCTACGTATTTTTAAACCTGTCTACACTTTTTAAAAATCCAAGTTAGCAACACTGAACGGAACAATTGCTCGGCGGCCGCGACAGACGCAAACAGCCGCAAGCAGTCGCTGCATCGCGATGCAGCTTCTTTTTGCAGCTAAATCGCGCGTTTCCGCTTCAGCTGCTAAAGCGCGCGTTTCCGCGTTAGCTGCTAAATCACGCGATTTTGCTGCAAAAAGTAGCATGTGTGGTCAGGGCCTTAGTCGTGGGTAAATCAACATTTTGTTCTCGTTATAAAAAAGTAGCTGTAGGTACTCAGCTGTTCAATTGAGAAACCTTTTTGTTTTTTATCGCGTATAGGCCCGCGTTTGACCACCAACTCGCCTGATGGTAAGCGACGGTATGGTCGAAGATGACGCACGTTGATCTAGAAAGTCGATCTATTTACTCTGACCTTGAAAAGTTCTAGATTGTATCTCTCAAAGAACAAGGAGGCCGGTAACTTATTCCACTATAAAGCTGTACGTACGAGAAAAGTGGATTCAAACCGTTTTGTACGGATTTTGGGAATATCCAGTGTATGGGTGGTAGTGGGCCGACTTACGACTTGTCCTGTAGTGGAAAGGAGAGGGCAATATTAGGTCGTGTAAATCCGCTGCACACTCTCCAAAATGCATTCTGTAAAACACTGTCAGACTAGCCACTTTTCGACGATGGTCTAGGCTTAGCAGCTTTTTAGCTACCAAGTCTCTATCACCAATAGCCGAACAGCGCGCCGTTCTACCGAGTCTTCGAGCTGGTACTTCGCCGATCCGTCCCATAGGTGGCACCAGTATTCCACACTCGAGCGAACTTGGGCTTGATATAAAGCAAGTAGCTGATTCAGTGTGCAATACTGCCGGACCTTACTGAGAATACCAAGCTTTTTTCCAGCTAATTTGGCTTTGCCTCATGCACAACAACTTTGCTAAAGACCCATCACATGATCAAATGCATAGTTTAAGATTCTATAAACGACATAAATATGCAGATAAACATTTATTTTTATGTGCATAGAAAATCGGTTTGGGAATCACAATCTTCCAAATGTGAATGTTTTTTTTTTCAGAAGACGAATTTGTGGTGGAAGTAGATCCAAACGGAGCGCACACAAGCCTCCGTCTTAACCACGGACCGGCGCTTGATGATGACGATGATGATGATAATGACCACGATGATGATGGTTTCGGGCGAGACGATGATGATGATGATCATTTCGTGAAAAAAGAGGAAAAAGGTATGTTTTTTTTAATCACACAAACAATTTTAGAAAAAAAATTAATGTAAAAGGTACATATGCGTTTATTTTAATCACACATACAATTATAGGAAAACACAAATGAGAAAGGCATGTATGTGTTTCTTTTAATCACATATACAATTTTAGGAAAACATAAATGAGAAAGGCATGCATTTCTTTTAATCACGCGTACAATTTTATGAAAAAATAAATGAGATATGAATGTATTTTCTTTTAATCAGACATACAATTTTAGGAAAAAATAAATGAGAATGGCATGTCTTTTCTTTTAATCACACATACAATTTTAGGAAAATATAAATAAGGAAGTCGTGTTTCTTTTTATAACACATACAATATTATGAAAACATAAATGAGAAAGGTATTTATGTGTTTCTTTTAATCACACACACAATTTTGGGAAAACATAAATGAGAAAGTCATGTTTTTATTAATAACATACAATTTTAGGAAAAAAATAATGAGAATGGCGTGTCTTTTCTTTTAAACACACATACAATTTTAGGAAAATATAAATTAGAAAGGCATGCGTTTCTTTTAATCACACATACAATTTTAGCAAACACAAAAATGAGAAAAGTATACGCTTTTAAATGTTAAACGTTTTCTATAATTCAATGTAATATTTTAACTAAAATTTTACATAATTTTTTAATGGTCTCTTGTCTTAGTCCTAAGTATGTCTGCCTGTGAAGCCTAGAGTTATGGGTTCGATTCCCACCCAGTGCATGTTTTTTTTTATATAAGCAACATGCCTGCCACATAACAGCACAGTGACACGCAGCTATAAGAACATGAAGAGTCCAAATCATTACCTAGCACTGCACTGCGCTCGTCACCCAGAGACCTAAGTTGTTATATCTCTAATAAGCCCGTAATTTCTCTGGAAACATTGTCCTTCGAACCGGAACACAGTAATGTATGCACATTATTACTGCTTGGCGGTAGGACTAACTGGCAAAGGTGTGGTCCTTCCCCACCTACATGATGTCCTATGAATACAAATATTTGTTCTGTGTCTGGGTGTTTTAATTCCACATTATTCTACATTAAAACACCCAGACACAGGTACATAGTAAATCAGGGTAGCAATCACATATACTTCCAATGGTGCAGTGTAAGAATTTTCGAAATCAGTCCAGTAGTTCCTGAGATTAAAGCATTCAAACAGCCTTCTTCAGCTTTATAATATTAGAGTATATGTAGATTATATCAGAGTTCTGAAATGTCCTCCTATGTTATTTTAATATCTTTTCAGGACCGGATAAAAGTGTCAAAGTTAAAAAAGAAGAGACGGCTTCAGACTCCGAGGGTAAGTTAAGCAGAGTGTAGGGCCGTAGAGTACCCCCTTTATCGTTAGGTCAGGTCATTCTTTGGTCTTCCCTACCGGTGGTAGGACTAGCCGAGGTCGTAACGTTTGAAGTGCCCTTGCGCTAGTCTGTTTTTGAAGTGAAAAAAAAAACCGATTTTTCGTGGGCTGGTGGTGAATTGAATTCTGGCGTCACGCTGGCAATAATAAAAAAAAAATTGGCAGTCATAGGAACTGCCGATAGAAGTGAAAACTTATAACTCAGAATTTGATAGCTTACCTTGGAAAATACACGTGTGTAACCGGAGGGCGTGGCCTAGCCATCATGGCATGGCCATCTAGAAATGCGTTAGCATTTCGCATTGGCTCACGCATTTCTAGATGGCCATGCCATGATGGCGAGGCCATGCGCGGCTCCAGGGGGGGGGGGGGGCCATGATATTTTTGTTGCAAATTCATAAAAATAAATTAATATTTAGGACAAATAAGATTTACATAAATTTAAATGTATTTTATTGTACTTACAACATTAATTCTGATATTTTGAAAAGAAACATAAAAAAAGACACTCCAATTTATACTTCTAGAATTAATAGGTAATTCCCCGTCGGTCCTGCTAGGAAAGTCCCTATGTCGACCGTCGAAAGAAAGTAATTCAATGGACTAGTAGGTAGCGTATTTCCCGTATTTAAATTGAAATATTGGAGTTTCCCCATTGAGCTCTTAAAAACGGTATTTATAACAATGGGTATCCCCTGTTAAAAATGAACATTAGTTAGAAGACACAGGTGAATCTAAACCGTTTAGTACAGGTTAGATATAGGTACGCACGCAACATAAAATAACTGTGTAACCAATAACCATTGTGCAAATTTGAAAATACCTAGCCTATAAAAAAAACATAAAAAACAAAAAAAACACTTGTTTAAAACATTTTGAACTGTTTGTTTTATAAAATTAAAAAAAAACTGTTTTTTTCCAACCCTGGCTAAGTTATCGTTCGAGATTTTGTCGTACTCTTTGAGTAAGGTAAGATTAGATTACCTACATAGCTCAGCGCATCAGCAAGCTGAAGTGGCAGTGGGCTGGTCATATCTAACGCTGAACCGATAACCGTTGGGGTTGACGAGTTCTGTAGTGGAGTAATCGCCATAGTGTAGGACGCCCTGACCACAGTCTCAGGCGCGCGGTCCGAGGGGGGGGGGTCACAGATCTTGTAGTGGTAGGACTACTTATGAAAAATTTCAATTCCAAGATGGCCGCCATCACAAAATAGCGAATAACATTTTTTTATTCACTACTACCTCAATATGGGTATCAAATGAAAGGGCTTGACTAGTAGAATACTATAAAGGGCTTGACTAGTAGAATACTATACACTATAACAAATTTCAAATCCAATATGGCCGCCACCACAAAAGGGCCAATTAAATTTCATTTTTCACTACTCCCTCGATATGAGTATCAAATGAAAGGGCTTGACTAGTAGAAGTGTTTGACAAATTACAAATCTGAGAGGATCGGGGGGTAGGTAAATCAGTTTTTAATTTTGTTTTTTGTCAATTTGTCTTAATGAAGATTTTTCTATCTAAAATCGTATTTCTCTCCAGACGAATTGCCACTGACCCAAGTTAAAAGTGCAAAGAAACGGAAAGCTCCAGCGAAGAAGGCCCCGGCGAAGAAGCGAACGCGTAACAACGACGACAGCGGCCTCGCGAAAGACATCGAGGGATTGGAGGTTATTCAAGGTTAGTGCTTTTTTTTTTATCAAATACCCACGTTTTCATTGTACGATTGCGCTCGGCCTATTATACATACCGGATATAGTTATGGACTCACTAGTAGCAGCGTTTCACCCGCGTGATTCCGTTTTTTTTTTTTTTTTTTTTTTTTTTTTTTTTAAATAAAGAGTTACGAGACGTGCTGGACATGTGGATGATGGTAAGCAACATGCCTGCCACATAACACCACAGTGTGACACGCAGCTATTGAAACACGAAAAGTCCAAATCATTACCTAGCACTGCTCTGCTCTCGACACCCAGAGATCTAAATTGTTATATCTCTAAGCCCTGTAATTTATCTGGAAACATTGCCCTTCAAACCGGAACACAGTAATGTTTGCATATTGCTTGGCGACAGAACAACTGGCAAAGGTGTGGTACTTCCCCAGGCGGACTCTGCTAAGAGTCCTACCACTACCATCAAACGTTCCATTAGCTGCGTGTCACTGTGCTTTTATGTGGCAGGTATGTTGCTTACAATCAGACACATGTCCTGCTCGTCTCGTCAGAGACGAGCTATACTATACAAAAAAAAAGTTCATTACCACAATTTAACCCGATCCTACGTTTAGGCGATTCGACGTGATTGAGCAACATTTTTACTGAGGCAAAATTACAGAAACAAGAAGTGCGCGGGTGTAACCACTGAACGCTGCTAGTTTGACATACTTAGAACTATTTACGACTTAATATAAAAATACCTCATTTATGACATAAATATCCCACTAAATGTTCCCACTGCTGGGACTCGAAGGCTTCTCTCGCAAGGAGTCAAGGCCGTAATCCACCACGCTGGCCCAGTGCGGTTTAGCGGATGTAGCATGGCATCGAATAATTCTAAAAACGTGTAGATTTCTTCACGATATTTTCATTCAACGTTTTTAAATTAGCGGTATTACGGTCATGACTTCGAAAAGACAGTGGTGCGTGTGGGATTCCCGAGGTCTCCGGATCGGCAGTCGCCGTTCTCCCGACTAGACCAGCCGTAACTTCAGAGCACGAACTTCTTAGCACTCCATGGACTCACCGTGCGGGTGCCGGGTCCATCGTGTGGCAGAGAGAGAAATCTCGAATAGACCCCGAGACTTGTGACTCGGGCGTAGGTTTAAAAGGGGCCCCTTTTGGTGACGTACGTCAACACTCACCTTCACTACTCGTATTTCTCTCCCTGCCCAGCCAAATCCGATATGATCCTACTAGTGCAGCTTTAGCTACTCGTTCTAATAAAGAACTTACTGGACTTCTGGACAATCCAAGGTCTTTCAGCAGGTTATAGGTTTAGGTGTACAACACTAGTTAGTGGGCTGTTGATAATTGATGATGTACAACACTAGTTCAGAAAAAAATGTATTTGCGGTCTCCTATAATTTCTACTATCTTCCTATCCGAGCGCAATCGAATCATGAAAACTGGACATGTGTTACAGAGGAGAGAATACGAGGGAAAGTGATTCTTACATAGAAAAACAATCGTCAAAGAACAATGGCAAAATAATAGTTAGCTTCATGGTAGCTCCGGTTTCCCCCGCGTAGTTTCCAAAGTAAGCTATCGAATTCGAAGTTATAAGTTTTCACTTCTATCGGCAGTTCCTACGAATACGGTATTTGACTAAATTTGTAAAGCCGTTTAAATGATTTTTGATTACACAATATACTACACTACATGAATATTTCCACAAGATTTCACTGTTTTATCATTAAAAATAAACGTTTAAAGTAAAAAGTTCAAAAACCCCGCCAAAAACGCTTGTTTCCGGTCATGTGGCGTGTGTGACGTCACACGCACGTAAACAAATCAACGTACAACGTAGATACCGTTTGCTGTAGATTGAATATTTACTGGCGTGTGACGTCACGCGCGTCACAAGACCAGAAACCGAATACGTCACAGATAACAATTCAGTATTTTTAAAATGTTCATTAATACAAAATAATACACTATATATTCCAAAATACAGTGAAATGTGTTTATTTAATGTGTTATCTGATAGGATGACCATAATTTTTTGCTATTTTAAACATTGTCAAATACCGTATTCTATGTTTGTACAGCTGTGTGGTTTAAAAGCGATAATACGTACGTATCTTCTCTTGTATTTCCTGTTCTGTGCATTTTAGTAACTTGTAGTTTTTATAACTTGCGCAGAACTATATGAGCCCTTCGGAAATTAAGAGCCATCGGTCCCTCTAACTAAATCGGCTATGGCTTTGCTATTATTGCTGTCTCTATCATTTCAAGCGAAAAGAAAAGAGATAGCAATATTAAAGCTAGGACAGTTTTCGTTTGGCGGAGTAATATTTTGAAGTTACACTTTAGCCATGTTTAATATAAGAATATATTTTTTACTCTTGTCCTCTTGTGCCTTAGTACCGAGGGGTCATATAATTTTGCGCGTATTAATGTTTCACTGGCAAAGCCGTGGAACGTTCGCTAAACAATCGGACCGCAACAGAAGTTTTGAAAAGCGACACCGTTTCATAATTGTTGTCCAATTTTTATTTGCAAGTCGACCGAACTGATCTTCTATATCGTTGCAAAGAATTGCCGTATTTTTGATATTTTGTGTGTACATATAACTTTTTATCTTATACAGGGTGTAACAAAACTTAATAGGTTTTTACTAAAACATCTTGTACAGAGTATGGCGACGAAACTATATTATAATATTACGAAACTATTTTCTGCGGAGTACCACGTGACTGTCTTGTACGATGAATAACGATGATGATGATGACCTTATAACAAAAGAAAACTCTGTATTAAAAGTTACAACAAAAAAAATTACAAGTACACAGTATTTTTTTTTAAATAAAGTGACGAGACGAGTAGGACATGTGCCTGATGGTAAGCAACATGCCTGCCACATAACAGCACAGTGACACACAGCTATTGGAACATGAAGAGTCCAAATCATTACCCAGCGCTGCACTGCGTTCGTCACCCAGAGATCTAAGTTGTTATATCTCTAAGCCCTGTAACTTCTCTGGAAACATTGCCCTTCAAACCGGAACACATTACTGCTTGGCGGTAGAATAACTGGCAAAGGTGTGGTCCTACCCCAGGCGGACTCTGCCAAGAGTCCTACCACTACAAATTAATGTCTTAAATAGAGTGCTACGAAACTATCTTAAAAGGAGAATTACGAAGCTATCTGATATAGAGAGAGCATTATTACGAATATCTTATATATAGTATTAATAATTAATATATCTTATAATATGGTTACGACTACCATACCTTAGCACTACTAATGCCTTAATAAGAATATTATTAATCTCTCAGAGTATAACGAATCTGGTTTACAGAATATTTCGAAACTGTCTTATAGAGAAAATTACGAACCCGTCTTAAATATCATTAAAAAAAAAAACAAAAGAAACATACACAGAATTAATATCTCAAATAGAGTACTACGGATCTTCTTACGAAACTATGTAATGTAGAGCGATACGAATTTCTTAAATATTATAAGTATTACGAATCTATCTTGTAAGTTACGAATTAATCTTACATGGTTAATTACGACGCCACCTTAATTAGAGTATTTTGCGACTATATTTTACGGAAAATTATGAAATTGTCTAATGCATAGTATGTTTATAATTATTATTCTAATAGATAGTTTCATAATACGTATTATGAAACTATCTTATACACATATTAAGTAACTATATTAGAATAGTACTAAACCAGGGGTCGGCAACCTTTTAGGAGGAATGGGCCGCATGGTAAAAAAAAGAGTAGGAAAAAGCGGGCTGCACTTCTAATTTTGTAATTAATTTGATTTGCAATTAATTTTGAGATTTTGCTACAATGACGAGCAGGACATGTGCCTGATGGTAAGCAACATGCCTGCCACATAACAGCACAGTGACACGCAGCTATTGGTGTTACTTGGAAATGTATCCGCAGTGTGCCAGTTACTCGTACATGCCTGTAACGTTCATGCCAGTTACTTTCCCGATTTACTGGCATGTCTATCCCCGGCATTACGCTTGAACGCTTAATCCACTGAACCGATTTTGAGGCTGTTTTAGTAAACGTACCTTTGTATGGGTACAAATACCGCCTCAGATACCTTAAGGTGCGTCCCCCAGCAAAACGAGTTTTTTGTCCAGTTATAAGAGCTATCTACTCATTAGCCAAAACAAATATCAACTGGTAAAAAATACATTAAATTTCTACAACTTATTGGCTTCAAAATGGTAGTTTTATTTTTTTATTAATGAATTTATTGATTAAATAATCGCCTCACAATGAAACTATGAAAAAATTAAGTAATTGTAGTTGTCATGCATCTCCTCGAAAATCGACCATTATTTTGATTTTGTACTTACACCAACGGATAGACAATTCCATTACGAACATTTTGGTAGTTTTATTTTTTTCAAAAGACTAAGATCTGATTTTATAAAGAGTTTATTCTAAAATTTGAGCGTAAAACAGCGACAACTCCTACTGTTTCTCTCTTGCTATTTCTTGCGGTATGCGATAAGGTAAGAAATGCTCAAGGTCATTTGCTCGGGGTACGCCCTTAATATTTATTTCGCGCGGACGAAGTCGCGGGTAATCGTTTCATGGTTGATGTTCCAAAAAACACGAACGAAGAGATTTGACTCCACGTTTGTGATAAGAACGTCTAGATTGTGGAATGGTTTGGCTGAGTGGGTTTTCCCCGACAGTTACAATCTTGGTGTCTTCAAATCGAGAGTGAATCGGTTTCTTCGAGGTAAGCACGCTCCATCGTAGATCGCATCGTCGCTTAACATCAGGCGAGATGGTGGTCAAGTGTGAACCTATAAACAACAGTTAAAAAAAAGAAAAAGCCTCTGGCCCATAACTCATCACCGAATCATATCAGAAACTACGAATGCTAGGAGTCTGAAAAGGTTACAATTATGAAATTCACAGAACCGATTTTAATGAAATTTGGTACACAGATAGACTAGATCCCAAGAAAGGAAATAGGCTACTTTTCATCACGGAAAAAGGGTTGGAATGGGGGATGAAAGTTTATATGGAACTTCGTCATTATTGAAGATAAAACCATGAAATTTTGTATTTAGACTCTTGACGCGAAGCAAATAAATGTTTGTTATAGTAATTTTGTAATTTTGAGCTGTATGATAATGTCTAATAATAGGGGCTGAAATGGGGGATGAAAATGTACCTACATGGAAGTTCGTCATTGATGAAGACAAAACTATGAAATTTTGCAGCTAGACATTTGATATCTTTACTAAAATTATAAATATAAATATGAAAGTAAATATGTCCGTTACGCTTTTACGTCTAAACCACTGAACCGATCTTGATTCAATTTGTTACACAGACAGATTTCACTCAGGAAAAGACAAGGGTGACTTTTTATTACAGAAAAAGGAGTTGAAGGGGGGTGCAAATGAGGAATGAAAGTTTACATGGAAGTTTGTCACTGTTGAAGATAAAACCGTTAAATGTTGAAACTAGACACTCGAAATCCATACTGTTACATATTATAAACTAGCTGTGCCCCGCGGTTTCACCCGCGTCTATTTGAGAAAAATCCATACTAAAATATCCATTGCTGGCCACTTTATTACGTTTTACGGAACCCTAAAAATACGTAAATAAGCAACAATGCATTGTTGTAGAACAAATTTGATTACTTCAAATGACACAAACTTCAAATGTAGACACGCATGTTTTCTTTACATTCTTCACTCATACCCCGTACCTATTGATAGTAGCGTAATGTTATATACCCTATAGCCTTCCTCGATAAATGGAGTATCCAACAAAAAAAGAATCTTTCCTATCGGTCCAGTAGTTTCCGAGATCCTAGCGTTCAAACAAACAAACAAACAAACTCTTCAGCTTTATAATATTAGTATTAGTATAGATGTGCATGAATAAATAAATAATTACTTAACAGCATGTAACTGTGACTATCTGCCACTGAACTTATTTTGAGGAAATTGTCTAAAAATGTTTTGATATAATAAGCTGTTTTTAGTAAACATACATTTGTATGGGTGTTATATTTCTTTTGTGCGGACAAAGTCGCGGGTAAAAGCTAGTTAACTCATAATTACGTCATCCAACGTAGATTCTTCTTAAGCAGGTTTTATTCGTAGTAGTATTTTTGCAATCATCTTCTACCATCAGCTCCTCTCGAAGATTAGGAAAATCTTTGTCTTCTTCAAAACATCTGGATCAATAAAATTCTTGGTCGACGAATTGTCAATTACACATGGGCAAAAATTCAGGGATAATTAAAAACACTCACTTTACTTCGATCAAAGTTTACTTTTAAATAGCATAGATTAACGAATTTACAATAGATTACGTGTTTACTGTCCGAGCGCAGACAAACGACTGTGTGATCCGCTGCCGCGCGCGCCTTTTTATAGCACTGTGGTGGGGCGAGTGTGACTTACTTGTTTACGCCCCGTTAGGAGCGCGTACAGCGATGACGTAATATGTTGTTTTGCATATTGTTTGCGCCGATTTATACATTTATTTATTTAACCTTAAAGTAATAACGTGCGGTCTGCGAGGCCCCGGCCGGCACTTGACTTGCTAGTTTACCCATTTCCCCGCAAAATGCCGATCCCAGCTTTTAATAAGCTGCAAGGATAGCGCCCACATTGACATTAAAGCAGGAAGTACGTTTCGTGACACGCGCTGTTGGTGAGAAATTTCGATTTTAGTTTCTGATGCGGCCTGTCAGGCCTCACATCGGTACTTACGTAACTTTTCTGTTGTACTCACACCTTCAGTAAATCTTTTTATTTAAAGATATTATAAACAATGAACATACCACGGTCGTCAGGTAGTAAAAGGAACAGTTCTGCGACAGATTTACAACAGTCAAAGAGATTTCGTACATGGATAAATGAATCAAATATAAATTTTGCGTAAGTGAGCTGGCTTACGGATTCCAGTGGATCTGAAGTTGACGAAGTTGGCGAAAATTTTGTACGGAGGACAGTAAACATGATACAGACACTAATAATACTGATATTACTGATAGCGAAAAAAACGAACATCAGGACGAGGCATCATCAGCATGAATTAATGTGTATTTAGATCGTGGACAGTTTATTTTTCTGAAGGGTTATTTTATGTTAAGTCTCATGTAAGGAAAAATTGTTAGGTAGTGTTATTTTAAAAGGAGTATTTTTTATGTTTTGATTTTTTTAGCGTAAGAGTTATTTTTTTATAAATAATTTGAGTCAAATATTAATGTAGACTAAACTGAAAAATTTAATATATTTGACTATATTTCTGTACTTAGTTTTGCTTATATTGTTTCCAAACTTTCGCTATTTGAACACAATATTTAAAGTGTACGGGCACAGAATAAATATTAGTACAGAAGCCTCACTTACCGAAAACAATTATATAAATAGCGACTCTTGCTGGGACACAACAAAGTTCAATTCAGCTCGTCAATACCTGTCGCGATTTTTAAATAAACATTTGCGCTCTTTCTAACGCGTAACTCTGTCCCTGTCTAGCGCGGAGGGTTGTCGACATATCTAATAACAATATACGCGGGAAACGTGTTGCGCGAGCGCTCAGCCGTGCGTCCGACAACCGACTGGCACTTGTCCCCTGGGAGGCACGGTCTAGCTGTAGGCTAAAACCGCGCGACCTTGAGCGAGTGATGATGCACTGGTACGGGGCTTAATCACGATATAATCCATTGTTTAAATACCTCAACGTTTCGGCGGCGTTACAACCGCCGTGGTCACAAGAAGACTGAAGAAATGGCGGGTCGTCTTATTGCGAAACGAGGGGATCTCGATCTACCCTCATTTGGTCTTAAAAAATTGCAGGATTACCATCACAACACTTTTTTTTTTTTGTGACTTAATCATGCAATCAGTCATGGTGACTATAAGCAGATGAGGTGACGACCGTTTCGTGACGTTGAGGGTCCCACTCCCAATGGAGTATGCCCTTTCTTTTACATTATTGTTGTATCAACAATCATACATGTCCCGTCGCTTTTTGAGTCGCCGAAACCGTACGTACCATCACAACACTAACCGTATCACCAGGCTTCTCCAAACCCACTCCGCGATGCATACATTTATTTATGACAGGTTTCCACGACGCCGATAACCGAAAACCATCCTCCCGGTTGAATTATGATGTTTTTTTTTAATTTCTAAGGCTTCCCGAACTATTCTTGCGTAGTAAACATTATTAGTTTTGCTTTATACCTTTTAATATTTCATCATAACGCAGAGTCAGGGGCTTAAATCATAACTTTCTTTAAAAAAAATAATATCATATGCGCGGCCTCTCAGGCATCACGCCCCACATCGTCAATAACGTTACAAAATATGCACGTCGGTACTTAAAGGTTAACGCATTTCTTTTCCATTACCATTTTACAATGACCCCCCGTCAACGTTTGACTAAAACAATGTAAATAAAATAAAATAAATAAAATAGCCTTTATTTGCCTTGGAATATTACAGATAATTTAATATTTTTATAGTATTATTTTACTCAGCTTCTTTCCTAGGCACCCAATTATGGATGAAGGCCTCCTCCATTTTTTGCCATGCTGCTCTGTCCTGTGCCAGTCGAATCCAAGTCGCACCCGCGACTTCTGTGACGTCGTCACACCATCTTCTCCGCGGCCGTCCTCTGTCCCGCGCGGTGTCTCTGGGCCGCCAGTGTATGATGCGCTCGCTCCACCTGCCGTCTCCAGCGCGTGCGACGTGGCCAGCCCACTTCCACTTGAGCCTACAGAGCATCGTCACCGCATCCAACACATTGGTCCTCTGCCTAATAACATCGTTTCTGATCCGATCATTGAGTGTTAAGCCCAGCATCGACCGCTCTACTGCTCTCTGGAATACGGCAATTTTTTTAATAATTTTATTTGTGAGCGCCCACGTTTGACAACCGTAGAGCAATGACGGTACGATAGTGTTGTCGAAGAGTCGTTTTTTGAGGTGTATTGGGATTTTACCTTTAAAAACATCTTTATTTGCCCAGTACTTTCTCCATGCTATAGCAATTCTGCGGTCAACTTCGTTGTTGGTAGAGTCGAGAAAAGTTATCAAATGTCCAAGATATATATATTCGTTAACATACTCTATTTCGTCATTATTCAGTTTAATAGACTTTGGTGTTCCGTTTGTCATTAGTTTTGTTTTTGATTGGTTCATTTCAAGTCCGATTTTTCTACTTGCCGAATCTAGAGTTTCAAGCATGTACTGTAAACTGTCAGCGTTTTCTGCCACAATGACAATGTCATCTGTAAAGCGAAGATGTGTCAACCGTTCACCGTTTATGTTCAGTCCGTGGTCTGACCAATCTAGTTTTCTAAACACCGACTCTAGAATTGCTGTAAATAGCTTGGGTGAAATTGGATCGCCCTGTTTAACGCCACGTTTCAACAGAAACGGCGGCCCTATGCTCTCTGTTTTGATTTTAGCTTGACATCTACTATAAATTGCTTTCAGAATAGAAATGTATTTTTGCTCTATGCCTTGTTCTATTAGACTATCCCAGAGGTGTTTGTGAGAAATACAATCAAATGCTTTTGAATAATCTATAAATGAAATATAAATGATTTTGTTGTATTCGTTGCACTTTTCTATACATTGCGTCAAAGTGTAAATGTGGTCTATAGTAGAGAAGCCTTTTCGAAAGCCAGCTTGTTCCCGCGGTTGCTGCTCGTCAAGTGTTTTAGTGATTCTAAATAGTATTACAGATGAGAACAGTTTATATAGAGTTGGAAGCAAACTGATCGGCCTGTAGTTTTCAATACTTTTTGGGTCTCCTTTTTTGTACAATAAAGTAATCACGGAATATTGCCAGTCTTCAGGAACCTCCTCGTTCCTTATTATTTTATCAAATAATTCTGTTAGCTGAGGCGCCAGAGGTTCCAACATAGCAATGATGGTGTCTGTTGACACACCGTCTTCCCCAGGTGATTTGTTCTTCTTTAGACGGCTTATCCCACGCTCCACCTCCTGGACTAGCAAAGATGGTACCTCCAAAGATTTTTCACATGATACTTGAAAATTATCCGTATTAGAGTATAAAGAAGAATAAAACTGTGTTGCTACTTTTAGTATATCATATCTGTTTGTAATTTTTTGACCATTTGTATTCTGTATCGTTTGTATCCATTGTTTCTTGTAATCATAATTTCTTCTTGTGCGTTTTGTAGAACTCCGTTTTTCTAGCTCATTTTCTAAACTTTTTAGTTTTATGGTATTTTTGTTTTTTATGATAGCTTTTTTTATTTTCCTGTGCAAATATGTCAGTCTTTCTTTTTCTGTTTTTGTTCTTGGAAATATATTTTTCAAACGTTCTCTCTCATCTATCATCATCTTAGTTTTATAATTTATCGTTATTGACTCTACTTGTTTCTTATTTTTAGGCAGTTTTGTTGTACACGTTTTAATTGCTGAAATTATGGCGCGATAAAATGTATCAATCTCTTCTTTAATAATATTTTGTATTTGTAGAGCCATCAGATGCTTTAAAGATTCAATTTCTATTGAGGTATAATTTTTATTTTTAACTCCATAGTCTCGACGTTTTTTGGCAGTAATAATCACATTATATGACATGCGTAACATTCTATGATCCGTGGAAAATTTGGTAGGTAAGACTTCAATGTTCGATACTTTTTGTCTTTGCTTAACAAGTATGAAGTCAATTTCATTGAGTGTTTTCCCGTCAGGCGACTTCCATGTCCATTTCCTCTTCGATGGTTTTTTAAATAACGTGTTTGCTATTGTAAATCTATGTTCGAAACAAAATGCCATCAGAATTTCACCTCTTTCATTTCTATGCCCGTAACCATATGGACCACAGATTTCTTTTTCTTCATTTAACGGAATTCCTATTTTTGAATTAAAGTCACCCATTTTTATTGTATTTTTGCCAGTAAATTCCAGAGCTGTAATTAAATGTTTATAGAATGTTTTTACGTCTATATTTTGAGCTTTTTCTGTGGGTGCATATACCTGTATTATGTTTATAATATCATTTCCAGTTTTCACGTCTAATCTAGCGACTCTGTCTGAATACGTTTTAAAATCGAGAATAGAATCTTTGAGGCTTGAAGAAACGATAAACCCCACGCCGTTTCTGCCTTTTTTATCACCTCTATACATCAATATATAGTTATTTTTTTCTATTATGCATTCATTACCGATTTTAACTTCACTTATTCCAATAATATCGTATGTGATAAAACTCAACGCATATTCCAACTCTACTAATCTATTGCTTGCTTTAAGGGAGCGTATATTATATGTACATATTTTAAGCTGTGCTTTTGATGATGCATTCTCTCTTAGTGAAATGATTGGAGAATTTCGTTGACAGTTGAATTTTCTATCGTAGTTATTTACCTTAAATGGAGGGTTATAGTCTTCAACTCCCGCGGCGACCACCCGTATTGGGAGTTTTGAATCTTGGTTTTCACTTAATTTTTTTGATAGTGTGTTTCTGTTCCGTACAAAATCTCTTTTGTGTTTGGGTGCCGAAGTTAGTTGCTATTCTTTGTTGTCGTTTGTCAGGCTTGGTTTTCCACGTGGAGATACTTTTTTCATGAACGACGTGATAGAGGGACTTGTGTTTTGAATGGAAATGGCGGTATTAGGTTGTTTGCTGAAAAAAGAGCCTGGTGTTGTTCGTGGTAGTGTTTTGGTTTTCTTTGCTGCTTGAACAGGTCTTTCTAATGCATTTTTACTGCTAACAGACGGATTCGATGGACTTGTAGATAGAGCCCTTTTGTTTGTGCTCTTATTATTTACAATTAAGCGATCGTACTTTAGAATAGCCGTTACTCCATTTTTTCTGTGCTCTAGCAATTGAGGAATCAGAGATTTTCTTTTTTCTAAGACATCCGGTGGATAATCTTCTTTTACGTATGAACCAGATCCCTCGAGTGACGATTTTTTTTGTAGAATTTCTATCTTTTTCCCAAAAGTTGTTAGTGTCACCCTTATGGGTCTTGGTTTATTGTTTTTTCTTCCCATCCTTCCAATAAACTCTATTTCGCTTTTGTCACATTGTAATTCCATTTTCAAGTGTATAATCTGAAGCACTATATCAACAAGTTCGACATAATTGTTCTCCTCTTCTGCTATTCCGAAAAAAATTAAGTTTCTTTGCCTTAGTTTCCGTTCAAAATATTCTATTTTTTTTCCGTGCTCCTCTTGAACTTTTTGAATATCTTCGATATCTGACTCTATCCTGGTAAATTTTTCATCAATTTTTTTATTAATTGTTTGGGTAATATTTTCTTCAACTTGTTTTAGGCATTTTTCTGTGTCTTCCTTTATTTGTTCTCGTAACGCATTCAACATTTCTATCATAGATTCGTTCATTGTAAAATTACTGGCGCCCTCTTTAATCGTTTATGAACTATTTCTCCTAGTTCCAACCCCAAAAGCCACTCTGTTCTTGTGTGGCGATATATTGACCTAAAGTCTATTTAGTTCCTTTGGTATGTAATAGATGGCGTGTGTAATCTTGCCGAATGTCGATAGAGTAGATAAAAAGAGAACAACCTGGTGCACTGTTCGTTCGATGTATTTGCGTTGTTCCCACTTTAGAATGTAATACAGGCTGAATTCACTGGTTTTGCTTATAATTTGAATGTAATTTTTTAATAAAACTTTAAATTTACTATGTACGTTGTACGTTACAGATCGACTGGCTGCAGTGACAATAAACAGCTGACTAAAACAATGTAACAAGTGATAATTACAAAATTTTCCCGATTATCCCATGCCATTATCGATTTTAACTCGGAAATAATGCCATTCAAATTGGAGCATATACCATTAATGTTATTATCATTATCATTACGTTAATGTTATGATAATGAAAATACAGCATATTTTTCTGTCTTTTTAGGCGTGAAGCTAATTCGGGTCAAGACCCCGACCGCGAAAAAGGGTGTCGACTACACCGAAAGCGGAGACACGCAGCAATGCCTCCGATGCCCCAAAACATTCATAAAGAGGAAAAGGAGTTCATGTATGATCAATCATGTCAATATGGTACACTTCAAGGTAACCAAATACCAGTGTCCAGACTGCCTCGAATTATTTCAATACTTAAACCAACTTGTCAAACATAAATACGAGAAACATGGTATCGATGAACGGATCAGATGTAACCCGTGCGGTAAAACGTTTTTCAAAAAACGGGCCTATAAGAATCATTTAGATCAGTTCCATATGCTAGGTAAAAAGATCAAGTGTACAGAATGTGACTACGAGACTTACCTCAAGTCGAATTACGAAAAGCATTTTTATAAACATACAGATGAAAAAAAATTTCAATGTCAATATTGTAAGAAAAGATTTAAGAGGAGGATAACGATGGTGATGCATGAGAAAATTCACACGGGGGATAAGAGGAAGATTTGTACTGTGTGCGGGCAGGCGTTTGTTCAGAGAGCTAGCTTGAAGTATCATATGAATCGACATCATCCGGGCGTTGAGTTTTAGAATAATATCACACACACAGACGCTCTGTGGTTCGTGACAAGTCACGTGCGGCGTCTGGTCGGCGGCGAATAAGCGTTCTAGCGAATATGACGAGAGAAATGTGTTGCATTCTGGAACAAGTGATAAAAATAGTGTTGCGTTCTAGAAAAAGTGATGCCAGATAAGGCATCGTGTTCTAGGAAAAGCGAAAGAGAAAAACGTCGCATATCAGAACAAGTGACAAAAGTAAAGCATCGTGTTCTAAAACAATTGAAACGGATAAAGCATCACGTTCAATGAAAAATGACGACAGAAAATCGTTGCAATCTAGAACAAGTGACAAGAATAAAAAGTCGCGTTCTAGAACAAATTATGCGAATAAGGCGTTGCATTATAGAACAACTTGCAAAAACAGGTCATAAAGTCAAAGTTTTATATTGATAAATATTAAATTTACACGTCAATTAATAAAAAATAAAAACAATAGAAAGAGAATACAATTTGTGTGCATTTTCAAAGCTTAAAATAATTACTTCAATGTATTATAATAATTAGTTATCGTATAGATAATTGTCAAGCATTATGCGAGTGTAATTTATAAGTTATGTTTTTAATACAATTGTACTGATTCATGTGTTTTTTTTTTAAATTTTATAGGAACTTTGCCATCATCATCAACAGGCCACTAAATGTTCCCACTACTGGGCCTGGGGGCCTTCTCTCGCAAGGAGAGTTAAGGCCATAATCCACCACGCTGGCCCAGCGCGGGTTGGTGGATGACACGTGACTTAGAAAGATTCTAGGTACATGTCGGTTTCCTCACGATGTTTTCCTTCACCGTTTTAAGTTAGCGGCATTACGTACATGACTTCGAAAAGACAGTGGTGCGTGTGGGGTTTGAATCCGGGATCTCCGGATCGGCAGTCGCCGTTCTCCCGACTGGACCAGCCGTAACTTTGCCATCACTCTCTAAAAACTCGCTAAGCTGTAAAAAGTTTCATCGATAAGCCAGCACTTAATTCTGTTTTTGAAACTGCTGAAACTTAGGGCCGATGTAACTATTTTAAGAAGAGTATTATAAAGTTCCGGTCCCATAATGTGAGTCAGCTTCCGAGGCTTCGTGAAAGAGTGTGGTATAGTATTCAGCTTGTCGGCATAGCGTATGTTGCGAGAATGTCTCTCTCCTCGCCTGTTGTACAATTCGAGATTATTTCGGATATACACAGCCACTTGGTAGATCATGATAGCAGGTAACGTAAGTATGCCAAGCTCTTTGAAATATACAACATATTTTAGCTAACTTGTGGAAAAAGGTAATGGTAATTATTAAACGTTGATCTAGCAACACTTTTGCAGTCTAACCTGTGCTGTTAAGTCATTGCGGTCGGGAGAAATGCACGCCGCGAATTGATTTGTTTTGCACGCGAGGTCGCGTTATAGTACTGCTTTGCCTCAGCGCGTCGGTGAGGAAGCACGTGCGCGTTCATTCGTCGGACGCCCGAATTGATTTTTGGTTACACGCGCGGTCGCGAGAACGAACTTGTGTTTGTGATTAAAAGGATTTCAGTGCAGACATGTGCATCGGAAGGAGGCCGTACGTTTGACACTTATCGTACTATTATATATTCATTATAAACCTTAGACACGCGGGAACAGGGGTAGTTCGTGGAAGGCTTAGGCATATACTTTTATGTACGCGGAACCTGGTTACACAAGGTACCCTGTCATATTCATATAGATTTTGAGATAACGTCCCAATCGTTTTTATATTGGGTGGTAGCAGAGATTCTTTTAGTTTTTAACAATGAGCTAATCATTACAGATCAGGGTAGCGATTCTGAAACCATTCGGTTGCATCCGACACGGAATCTCATCTCTCGGTCTTTGTCATGCTAAACAGATAAGACAAAGACCGAGAGATGAGATTCCGTGTCGGATGCAACCGAATGGTTTCAGAATCACTACCCTGATAGTGGCGGATTCCCAGGCTGGTTTACGTAATTTAAAGTCTACAGATGTGCATTGTGATATGCCAACGGCGGCACGTACGCCACGTTTTTGGGCGCGAAACGCACGCTCCCAGTCGGCAGCGCCGTACAGCTCGGCGCCGATGCGCTGTGGCGAAGTATTATGCACGCGATACTTCCGCAGACACCACTTGGGACACACACACACACACACCACAAAAATGTGGTGTGGTGCCTGTACCTGCTCTGTCCTGACACCGTTCAGCGAGACTTAGCGGGTTTATCTGGTGGCTCGACAGACAAAAGTCAATGAAGTGGGTCTTTTTTTTAATCTATATGTATAAAAATCAATGCCACTTTTCGTTGTTAGTTAACTCCTCTTAAGCGGTTGAACCGATTTGAATGAATTTTTCTGTATGCGTTTGGGTAGGGCCCTCGATGGTTTAGATTCACAAATCAGCCCGGTAGATATCGCTGCAGTTGATATCTAGGTTATTATCCGAGCAAAGCCGGAACGAGCCGCTGGTTTAACATAAGACCGTTGGCACTAAACCATGAGACATAACTGGCGTATGAACATTCTTGTTAACTGAACATTCTCCTTGCTCTTCCACTATTATTGGTTCTGCTGCATCACAGATCACAGGCTATTAATGCTTTCTGAACATTAGGTTTATTATGCTATCTATATTTCTAGACCGTTTAATACATCGACTACTGGTTCAAACAAGACCGGTATACATTTAAACGCCATTATCGATGTTAACCCGGAAATAAAGCCATTCGAATTGGAGCACATACCATTAATGTTATTTTCATTATCATAACAGCAATGTTATGATAATGAAAATACAGCATATTTTTTCTGTCTTTTTAGGCGTGACGCTAATTCGGGTCAAGAACCCGATCCCGAGAAAAGGTGTCGACTACACCGTAATCGGAGACACGTTCCAATGCCTCCGATGCCCCAAAACATTAAGAAAGAGGGAATCGGCTTCAGGTATACATAATCATGTCGAAACTATACACTTCAACGTGTCCAAATACCGATGTCCAGACTGCCCCGAATCATTTCTGTATATAAATCAACTTATCAAACATAAATACGAGAAACATGGTATCGATGAACGGTTCAAATGTAACTCATGCGATAAAGCGTTTTTCAATAAAGAGTCCTATAGGAATCATTTAAATTATTTCCATATGCTGGGTAAGAAGATTAAGTGTACAGAATGTGACTACGAGACTTACGGCAAGCCGAGTTACGAGAGGCATCTTTATAACCATACAGATGAGAAAAAATTTCAATGTCAATATTGTAAGAAAAGATTCAAGAGGAGGATAACGATGGTGATGCATGAGAAAATTCACACGGGGGATAAGAGGAAGATTTGTACTGTGTGCGGGCAGGCGTTTGTTCAGAGAGCTAGCTTGAAGTATCATATGAATCGACATCATCCGGGCGTTGAGTTTTAGAATAATATCACACACAGACGGTCTGTGGTTCGTGACAAGTCACGTGCGGCGTCTGGTCGGCAGCGAATAAGTGTTACGTTCTATCGAAAATGGCGAGATGTGGTGCATTCTAGAACTAGTGATAAAAATAGTGTTGCGATAAGAATAGTGTTGTAAAAGTAGAGTAGTGCTAGAAAAAGTGATGCAGATAAAACATTCAGTTCCAGGAAAGGCGAAGAGAAAAACGTCGCATATCAGAACAAGTGGCAAAAATAAAGCATCGTGTTGTCGAACAATTGAAACGGATAAAGCGTCACGTTTAAGGAAAAATGACGACAGAAAATTGTTGCCATCTAGAACAAGTGACAAAAATAAAGAGTTGCGTGCGAGAACAAATGATAAGAATGAGGCGTTGCGTTCTAGAACAACTGGTGCGAAAATAAAGGTCTTATTAAATATTTTGAAATTGTTGTACGTAAACAAACGTTACACGAGTGGCGTATGCGAAGGAAGACCTTATGCCTACCTATGAATAGAAACTAAGAAACGTAATTTTTAAATCCCACTGTTGAGATTTAGAGCATACCCTCCAATCGACAGATTCAAGTGCAGGACGTCTACTCTATTTCAACGAAAACGTAATTTCAAAAAAAAACTCGCGACTTTCTTGCTCTTGTTCTTGTGCATCGTTTCGTCCGATACAACATTGTTTGACGTTTAAATGTTCAAAGCATACTCTAATTAGAGTAGACTTACAACATTTAAACGGACAAAACGACGGATCGAAGTAGAATCGGAGTTGGAAAGTCGCGAGTTTATTTCGAAATTACGTTTTCGTAGAAAGTCACCCTGGACGTCTACTCTAGACGTCCAGGTTGTGGGATGTTAAATGTTCTGGAAAGAAGTTTTCTTTGAAATAATAAATGTCTGGTAGCGATATTATCCTCAATGTTTGTGTTTCAAAATTGTATATTATTAATGTTTCAATATATTAGGGTTCCTTAAAATGTAAAACGGAACCTTTATAGATTCGTCATGTCTGTCTGTCTGACTATTTGTCCGTCCATATGTCACAGCCACTTTTTGCCGAAACTATAAGAACTATACTGTTGAAACTTGGTAAGTAGATGTATTCTGTGAACTGAAATAAGATTTTTACATAAAATTAACAAAAGACAAAAAAATTTGGAGATACCCCACTACAATACATAGAACTGAAACTCAAAAAAATTGTTTTCATCCATCCCATACGTGTGGTGTGTTTATGGATAGGTCTTCAAAAATTTTGTTGAGGTTTCTAACATATGTGTTTCTATACTGAATAATTTGCGCGAGAGACACTTCCAAAGTGGTAAAATGTGTGTAACCTCCCCTCCCATGTAACTTCTAAAATAAGAGAATGATAAAAATAAAAAATATATATGATGTACATTACTATGCAAACTTCCAACGCAAATTGGTTTGAAGATCTAGTAGGTATTTTTAGTACTTCATAAATACACTGTTATTAAAACATCAATCAAAGTTACAACGAACTACTCTAAGAACTTATGTATTATGTCACATGCTGCTACGGAACCCTTCATGGGCGAGTCTGACTCGCACTTGGCCGCTTTTATATAATTTTATTTTTGAGCATATATTATCTCCTTCCTAACTGTAATTCACTTCACACAACCAATCACATAATTAATTCTAAGGATAATATTAAAATCAACATAAATAAACAGAGAAAACTGTACGAAATTGCGTATTTATTTACTGAGACTTGGATGGATCCATCCGTCCGTCCGACCGTACGTCCGTCTGTCACCAAGCTGTATCTCAAGGACGGTTATAGCTAGTCAGTTAAAATTTTCACAGATGATGTATTTCTATTGCCGCTATAACAACAAATACTAAAAATAAAATAAAGATAATATATAAGGGGGGCCCCTATACCCATACAACAAACTTGATTTTTACTGTTTCTTGCTTGATTAGTCCGTCCCAAGCCAACTAGATGGCGCCACTAGTAAAATCAAAACGCGAGATCGAACTCGTCGTCCGAATCATGAGTGAAAAAACAAAATTAAAAAAAAACTTTTTGGAGGCAAGCCGGTCTGCAGAAATTGCGATGTATACGGAATTCCGAATTAAGCCAAAGCGGTCTTTGCCGTTTATTTGCTAATGGTACGGAACCCTTCGTGCGGGAGCCCCACTCACACTTGGCCGGTTTTAATAATTTGATTAGTCTTAAGGTAAGCATTATCTGTGCAAGTGCGCATTACAATGAAATAATATCTATAAATATCAAAGCGAAAGGTCACTCATCAAGGAATCTCAGAAACTACAAATGCTAGGAATCTGAAATTTTGCATTGAGGTCCCTTTTAGACGGGTCTATATGGCGTAGCATAACATTTTTTGTACTAATTTAAGCAGGTATAACGTTTTTAGTGCTAATAATAATTTACCATAACAACTAAACGCATAACTATTTTTGCATAATGTTTACAAGCATAACCATATATAGCATAACGATAACTTACCATAATGTTTAAACACATATATAGCATAAGGATCGATCGCCGACTCGCTTCGCTCGCCACCTCCCCCCTTCGCTACGCTTGACCTCGCAAGGGTCGCTCCACTCAGGACCTCCCTTGAGCTTCTGGCTCCCGCATTTTTATATACACTCTAGGGGTAGTAGCAACAAGACTAGGTGGAATCGGGGTGCTCCGAGTCGGATCTGGTCCTATGTAACCTGGGTCCATGTTTAGTAGCACAACAACTAATTAAAAATGCCTAAAGAATATTATTATGTGTCTTATCAATATGCCTAAAGACTATTATGCATCTCATCAATAGTCGAATTTAATGTAGTACAATAGATTGTTATGCAAAACACATTATGCCAAAAAAAAGATTATGCAAAAGTTGCATTATGACACTATACATTATGCTACATTCATTATGACAAAGTAAATTAGGAACAAAAAATTATGCGTTTTAATAGGCACTCCTTTTAGACACATAGGCACACGCTAAGACAGGGGTTTGCGAAATTCGTGATTTTCAAAGTTATTACATTTTGTGTCTAGATACCTGACGAAGAAGACACGAAGCAATTAATTCTATCAATTTTGTAATTTCGAACAGTACGGGGGTGAAATTGGGGTTGAAATGGGAGATGAATGTCAACATGGAAGATCCCAACCGTTGAAGATAAAACCTTGAAACTCTGAATATAGACACTTGACACGAAGCAAACGAATGTTTGTTCTAGCAATATTGTAATTTCAAACTGTATAGGGATGAAATTGGGATTGAAATGGAGGACTTATGGGGATTATCTGTTAAGGTACTTGAAGGGATTATTAATAACATTGCCCCATATTTAGCAGAATTATTTAACGAATGTATCAAAAATGGCACATTTCCTGACATGATGAAGTATAGTAAAGTAAAACCGTTGTTTAAATCTGGAGACAAAAACGAACTTGGAAACTACAGACCCATCTCGGTTTTGCCCTGCATCAGCAAAATATTCGAGAAACTAGTTCTCAAGCAACTTTTGTCTTACTTTAATATTAATAACCTATTACATAGTAACCAATTTGGGTTCACAAAAGGACGTTCCACTACCGATGCAGGTATTGAACTAACTAATTATATATTGAAAGCCTGGGAAGACCATCATGACGTTCTAGGAGTATTTTGTGACTTATCAAAAGCTTTCGACTGTGTTCATCATGAAACTCTTTTGAAGAAACTGCAGTTCCATGGGTATCGAAACCAGCTCTAAATTTCATTTCTTCATATCTTAAAGACCGTGTACAGATAGTCGATGTTGACGGTGTGCAATCAAATGAGTCGCCTATAAGAATGGGTGTACCACAAGGTTCCATACTTGGACCTTTCTTGTTTCTTATATACATTAATGATCTACCTTTCATGATAAAGAAACATAAAAATAGTTATGTTCGCAGATGATACATCACTTCTATTTAAAATTAAGAGAGGAATAAACGATTTTACAGAAATTAACGTAATTTTAGACATTGCGTACAAATGGTTTGATGCAAACAATAGTACTTAATCCAACTAAAACAAAATGTATGAAATTCTCACTCTGCAATGTAATGTGCGGTAAACTTGATGTAAGACTGAAAGATGAACTTATTGAACCTGTACAATCTACTCGTTTTCTGGGTATTTCAGTAGATTCAAAGCTTCAATGGGGTCCTCACATAGAGAGACTGGCTGACCGACTTAGTTCAGCTGCCCACGCTGTTCGTCAAATTAAAAAAATATCGGATATCGCAACAGCTAGGCTTGTTTATTTTGGTTATTTTCATAGTATTATGTCCTACGGGATTTTTATTATGGGGTTCAGCTGCGGACAGAAACTCAGTTTTCATTTTGCAAAAGGGAGCAATCCGTGATATATATAATTTATCGGCTAGAGATTCAGTACGGGAGATTTTTAAAACTATAAACATATTTATTAACAGTCCCTTCATTGTATATTTATGAATGTACAATGTATGTAAGAAAAAATCGAAGTCGACTGAAGAAACTAACTGATCTGAATCCAAAAGCGCACCATAAACACAAAATTGTATTTCCTAAGTGCAGACTTCAGAAAACAATTAACTCTTTCAAATGTAATGGTATTCGCTTCTATAATGCAATCCCTACACAAGTCGAAGGTCTCAATGAAACAAAATTTAAAAATGAAATAAAAAGCTACCTATTGAGCAAGGCATATTATAATACTAGCAGCGCCCCGCGGTGTTACCCGCGCAGTTCCCGTTCCCGTTGTTTTTTTTTTCGGGATAAAAACTAGCCTGTGTGTTCTTCCAGACTATAATCTATCTGTGTTCCAAATTTCAGCCAGATCCGTTCATACGTTAGGACGTGATTGAGCAACAAACATCCAAATATCCAAACATCCATACATTGACATTTATAATGTTAGTAGAATAGATGACTTTGTTAAAGATAGTAACGTATGGAAGAGAAATGTGTCGAAACTAGAATCTTGTAATAAGGTAAAATAATAGATTTAAAAAACTTTAGACGGAACATTGTTTGTACTCATTGGAGGCGCCAGCTATAAATTATTTTATTTTCTTCGATAGTAAGTAAGCAAAATTAACTGAAGAGTCTCACTGGAAAATAAAGCAAAGGAGGGAAGGGATGCACCAACCTGGAAGAATTTCTAAGATACTTCTGCGGTCGAGCGGGGGTCAGCAGATAAGACCCTGGACGCTGTTCTGCAGCGGACATCCACAGCTTGCGGATGGTCACGTCTTGTAATTTAAAATTTCAAAATTTTAAAATTCTATTTAAAACACGACGGGCGAATTGGCGATTTTTTAGTTTACACTCGTCACTCGCGGGTTATCAAGTTGTTTGCGTTGGGTTTATTAGACGTCAGAGTGCATACTGCACGTCTTTTCGCGGCGAGGTTGCACAAGGTAAATTAGGGGGTAGGAATAGTGAGACATTAACAATAATTTGAATACATTAAACCAAAATACGATAGATGGCGTCACCACTCATGTAGGATCTGTATACTGTATGTATTAATTATTTGTTATTTTGTCTTTGACAAAGCCTTTTTACAGCTGCATTTGATTGACGAGGCTCCTTTACAGCCGCTTTATTCATTTTGACATTGTTATTTTATCTTATTATGTACACAGATTCTTTGCCTTTTTGTTAATGACGTTACCAAGTGTGCTTATGAATTTATGGTTCGAATAAATAATTGAATTGAATTGGATGAAAGTATACATGGAAACTTCCAATCGTTGAAGATGCAACCATGAAACTCTGTATATAGGCACTTGACAGGAAGCAAATAAATGTTTGTTCAAATAATTTTGAACTGTACGGATATGAAATTGGTGTTAACATGGGGGATAAATGTTAATATGGAAGTTCCCAATCAACTTTAATTGTCCGTCAATAAAAACAAGGATGATCCCTAGCGCAGCGTGCGAATTAATACCTCTAAAATCAAACACCTTCGCCAAAAGTACCTTCTTGTCTTGACGTACCTACGGTCGTTAACCCCGTGCGCTGATACTATATAATATAGCCTTTTATTCAGATCTGTATCCTTAACTTATGTTAATAACTACAAAACAATCAAACAACAATAATCTAATACAAACATTACGATAAAATAAAACTTATTCTAAAATTTGTTGTTTGCTGGTTTTTTGAATATCTGTTTGCCAATCCGCAAAGGCCTCCTCCAACCTTTTCCATTCTAGTCTTTCTCGAGCCACTCTACTCCAAGTAGCTCCCGCAACTTCTTTAATGTCATCATCCCACCTTTTCCGCGGCCTACCTCTCGTCCTTTTACCTCTCCTTGGGTACCATCTTGTCACTTTCTTACTCCACTTGTCATGACCTCTAACCATGTGCCCCGCCCATTTCCATTTTAGCCTTCTTACTTTTAGAGTTACTTCTATGAGTTTTGTACGGCTTCTGATCACATTGTTTTTTAGTCTATCTGATATCTGATTTCGTAACGTTTAGCATGCTTCTTTCCATAGCGTATTGGCAAGTAGCGAGTGTTCTTATCATTTCTTGACTTAAATTCCATGATTGGCAGCCGTATGTAAGTACGGGTAGTATGCAGGTGTTAAAAAGTTTACTTTTGATGTTTAAATGGAGTTCTTTGTTTTTCATGGCCTCTTTTAAGCTCCAATATCTTCGCCACCCATTTGTAACTCTTCTATCTACTGCTCTGATTTCTTTTATTTATTCTTTTATTTATTTATTCTGATTCTGTTTGTGTTATGAGCTGTCCCAAATAGATGTATTCATCTGTGTAATCGATATCGGTGTTGTCTAATTGTATTTTGACTCTACTTCCATTTGTCATCACTCTAGTTTTATCTGGGTTCAGTTTTAATCCCACTTTCCTACTTTCACACGCAAGTTCTCTTATCATTTTATTGATGACATCAGGTGTTTCTGCAAATAAAACTATGTCATCAGCAAATCTTAAATGCGTCAGTAATGACCCGTCAATATTGATCCCGATATTTTCCCAATTGATTCGTCTAAAAATTGATTCAAGTACCGCCGAGAACAGTTTTGGAGATAAGGGGTCTCCTTGTCTAACGCCATTTTTTATTTTAAATTGATTGCCTTTCTTTTCCAATTGGATCCTAGCTGTACTATTTCTATAAACATTTCTTATTAGTCGTATGTATTTATGTTCTATCCCTTGTTCCACTAACGCTTCCCAAATGTTTTTGTGTATTAGGGAGTCAAATGCCTTACTATAGTTAGACTACAGGCCCGTGAACAAAATTTACGGGTCAAATGAACCAGCAGGAGACCTATGTAGGATGATAGACGGGTACAAAATAATAAGATTCAGCACTATGCCGTCACTTGTAAGCTGTCCAACTGAGTGCAGGTGAGAATTCAAAAGTGCAAGTAGAGTGGGTACATTTTGGTCATTTGTTTCTGTACGGCATTCTTACCATCCAATAGATCCATGAAAAATAATGAGAAAACGCGTAGTGCCGTACAAAAATAGTGATCCACGAAGTCGGAAACATTATTGATAATCCGGAAATTTTGAAGGAAAATTTGGTCATTTGATACAGTACGGCATCGATTCCATACAGTTGCAATACCTCTTCTAAACCATTATTCCGCAACGCCGTACAAAAATAATGGTCCAAGAGGAAATGATCTGGGGTTCAACTTCCTCTTTTCAGTGATCCGGAGGGGTGATTTGAAAAAGTACGGCATCGGTTCCAAATGATTATCTAGCACTCAAACGAACAATTAAAAATAATGCCGTCTAAAAATTACTGTTCATTTGAATGTTTATCGATAATTACCTTAATTTCATCGTATACTTCATTTATAAAGGTAGTAGGTCATTTGATCCTGTACGGCACCTTATTTTTCTACATGACATTGCTAAAAACTATTGTTGTATAATAATGCCGTACAAAAGAAAGTGTTCTAAAAAAAGTTACAGAGGAATACAAAACATGCAAGTTTTCATTTATTTGAATAACCATAGGTTAATTAACTATAGCAAAGTTCAACATATTATCATTGTTTTAAATAGTATTCAAGTAAATAAATTTTAAAAAAATAATGCCGTACATTTTAACCCTTAATCAAACAAAATATGTACCACTTAGTTTGAAACTTGGAAACTCAGAAACTATGTACTTTAGGGCAAAAATTATTGAGCTAACTATTGTAGAAAATAAAATTTTACACTTTTTGTGCCGAGAAAACTTTTTTGTGCAACGTACCGTTTGCGATTTATGACCCATTTAAAATACCGATTTTTCTATCACGGCCGATAACTCTTGAAATATTTGATTAATCAATAAAACGCATTGAACTATTCTTAAAGATCAGTTTATTTTCTACAACTTTAGTAAAGAGCTTTTTTTCTTAATATCCATACGTTTTGATTTATAAGACGTTCAAAATCTGTTATTCCGCCAAAAATATTATGAAAACTTTAATAAAGAATAAGTAAATAAATAGATCAGGTTTTTCATGCAGATGAGGTGTATGTTAGCTATGGCAATATAGTGATGCGTTCAACATTAAACTTCTTATAACTCAAAAAGCACAGACTTTAAAAAAACAATTTTGGCAAAAGTTGTAGAGAATAAACTGGTCTTTAAACATGGATTGATGCGTCTTATTTATCTAAATATCTCAAGAGTTATCGGCATATCGGCGATAGAAAACCCGGTTCACTAAATGAGCCGTAAACGGTAGGTACTTTTAACAAATAAGTTTTGGGCAACAAAAGGTGTAAAATTATATTTTCTACAATAATGACTTCAATAATTTTTGCCCTAAAGTACATAGTGCCCGAGACAACGTTTTTTTCAAGATGACGCTTAAAGATCCACCTGAATCTGTCAACATTTCGTGATTTTATGCTCAGTAAGTGATCATACACCTTATAGAAAATAAATTTGGATCGAAAATTTAAAAATTAAATTCTATTTTTACGGGCCTTTAATATGAACTTTCAGATTTGTACGGCATTAATTTTTCTTAGACATATATTAAATTCAAATAAATTATCAGAATGCCGTTAAAAAATCGTACCAACTATCACCCTAAAGTACATTTCGTCATATGCAATGTTCTGGAGGTTTATTGCCATTTACTGACTTTTGAACTAACAAAAATGTACGGCACGTATAAAATTTGTATCTATGCACAAAATACTTTCGGAATAAATTAATTTTACGTTGTGTCAAATCACCCCTCCGGATCACTGAAAAGAGGAAGTTGAACCCCAGATCATTTCCTCTTGGACCATTATTTTTGTACGGCGTTGCGGAATAATGGTTTAGAAGAGGTATTGCAACTGTATGGAATCGATGCCGTACTGTATCAAATCCCCAAATTTTCCCTCTAAATTTCCGGATTATCAATAATGTTTCCGACTTCGTGGATCACTATTTTTGTACGGCACTACGCGTTTTCTCATTATTTTTCATGGATCTATTGGATGGTAAGAATGCCGTACAGAAACAAATGACCAAAATGTACCCACTCTACTTGCACTTTTGAATTCTCACCTGCACTCAGTTGGACAGCTTACAAGTGACGGCATAGTGCTGAATCTTATTATTTTGTACCCGTCTATCATCCTACATAGGTCTCCTGCTGGTTCATTTGACCCGTAAATTTTGTTCACGGGCCTGTAGTCTAAGTCGATAAATGCTATATACTCGTAGTTTGTGAGCTGGTATTCATGGTACTTTTCTAAAACTTGACGTACTACATGGATGTGATCAATCACAGAGTAGTTTTTACGAAATCCAGCCTGCTCTATAGGTTGATGTTCATCTAGTGCTCTTTCGACCCGTTTTAAAATAATCTTTGAGAATATTTTATAGATGTTGGACATAAGACTTATAGGGCGATAGTTTCCGATTTCGTGCTTATCTCCTTTTTTATATAGAAGGATGATATTAGATTCTGTCCATTGCTGGGGAATTTCTTCTGTGATTAGGATATCATTGAACAGATTTGTAAGCGCTGGTATTAAGACTTCTTTACACTGTTTTAGAATTTCATTATGTATACCATCGGGACCTGGTGTTTTGTCTACCATTTGGGTATCTATAGCTTTTTCAACTTCAGCTTGAAGAATGTAAGGAATGTTTGAGATATTTTTCAATTCAATTTCGTCAACTGTTGAGTTGTTTTCGTATACATTTTTGTAGTACGATGAAGCTGTACCTAATATGTCTGTTCTTTTATGCTTCCATTTTCCACTATCATTTTTGATTTTAACTATCCAATCCATTGAACTTTTCAGTTCTTTGTACGCTTTTTTAACTCCTCCTGTTTTACTTATATACTTTTCTATGATTTCCATTCTGTTTTGTTTTCTGTCTTTTCTTATACTTTCTTTGATTTTTTTGCTAATTTCTGTTATATGTTTTCTTCTGACTACTTTTTGATTTTTATCTTCTTGGGCGTCTTTTGTTTTAATTAAGTAGCTTCTTTCTTCTAATAGACGTGTGGTGTTTGTAGTTAGCCATGTTTTCGGTACTGTTTTGGTATTTATGCTGAGTTGTATCTGAGTTTTAATGGTATTCTCTATCCAATTGTATTTGTCTTGCGTACTCAATCCTTTTGTGTAAGATTCAAAGTCAGTGAATTTGTCTCGTAGAGCTATGTTTATATTTTCTAACTGGTGTTTTTGGCATTTTGGATTTATCGGGCTTTGTCTTGGTCTTGGCTTTCGTGGTTGTTTTGTTACCAGTTCTGCTCTGATTAGTTTATGATTAGTGTTGAAGTTTAGTTTGTTAATTACGGCAAAGTTGGTGAAAAAGCTGTTTCTGTTGGTCATTATGAAGTCGATTTGATTTTTCGTTTTATTGTCAGGCGAGATCCAAGTCCACATGTTCTTCTTCTTTTTTTTATAAATAGTATTCAAGATGGTAAGATTATTTTCACGTGCAAAATTCGTGATACATTCTCCATTTCTACTTCTAGGTTTGTTACTGTATGTGAATGATCCCAGTATCTTATTTTCTTCTGCGCGTCTTTGCCCAATTTGTCCATTCCAGTCTCCCATTACAATAAGATGTTTATGACCGTGTTCTTGAATTGCTTGGTTTAGTTCTTTATAACATGTATTTATTACTTCTTGACTTGCTTGTTCGGTTGGTGAATATATCTGTACAATAGACCAAGGATCTTTATATCCAGGTACTTTCAAATTCATTATCGCGATTCGCTCCGAGATACCTATGAATTCTTCTAAATATTCTGTTATTTGTTTTTTGACGATAAATCCAACCCCCTAATGCCCTGGGGTCTCACCTATGTGGTACATTATGTAATCTGGATGTGATATGATATTTTCTCCCATTCTTCTTACTTCACTCAGGCCAACAATGTCCCATTTGATGGATTTTAACGCATACGATTCAGTAAGATTTTCTTCCTTTTTAGGGTTAATACATTAAGGGCTGCAATGTAGAATTTAAATGTTTGTTTATTGTTTTTGTTATTGGTTGTTGTTGAAGGGTTGTGGTCTTTTTCCCCCACGAGGATCAGTCGGCTGGGGGGAGGTTGGTATTTTTTTGTTTCTTTGTTGTTTGTTTTTTCGGTTGGTTTTGGATTCCGTTTGCCGATTCCTATTTGCTATTGTTTTTTAGTAAGAGAAATATTAGAAAGAGAGTTGGATCGGGAACGCATCATTTCAAAAGCATTTGCTCTGTTTGCTTTAGTTAGAGAATCAATCAGTTGTTTTTTAGGCTTGTTGTTATAAGCAGAAGGTGAAGCCGACGAATCCCTTTTCCTTTTCTCTTGGGTGTTGTTGCTCAGTACTATAAGTTTATCATATTTCAAATATGATATATTGCCTTTCTTCCTCTCTTCAACTAAATCTGCTTGCAGTGATTTTCTCTTTTCTAAGACTTCTTTTGAATAATCTTCAGCAATATGGATATTCTTTAGGTTATTTTTATTTATAATAATTTCGTTCTTTTTCCAGTTGTTTACAAATGAGCACAGTAATTTTCTTTCAATCTTCCCAATAATTCATTAGTGGAGGTTTCCTTTTCTTCGAGACCAAATATTATGATGTTATTTTCTCTCTCACCTTTTCTTTAATACTCTATTTCTTTTTCCAGTTTTTCCACTCTGATCTTTAGATTTTTATTTTCTTCTACTAAAGGGGTTAGTTTTTCTTCAATTTTATCCATAACATTTTTTGTGATAGAATCCTTCAATTCAACATTTTGGTTTTGCATCTCAATCTTCATTTTGTCAAATAGTATTTGGAATTGACCGTCCATTTTATTGTTTGAATTTGTGTTTGCGTATGTTGGAATGTGTTGGGAATGATATAATTATTTTCAGCTGGCAACACTGCATATAACGTCACAATGACGTTTTGGTGACAATATCAGTTGACAACGTCAATTTCGATGAAAATTGTAATTTATTTTTCTAACCTCAAATTCGTGATGATAATAAATTGTATTTCCAATTTCACAGCAATTTCCAATAATATCACGATCTCTGTTATTTACAAGTACTTGGTTGTTTTATAAGTGTTTGTGACGAAATCACTGTTCGAAGCTCGCTGAAACTATTTTTGTTTGTTTATTTACACTGGAGATTAATACTATTGCGGTTAACTTCTTGACAGTCGAACCCGAACCCGAAAACAAAAAACCCGAAAAAAATAATACTGATACTAGCTATTATTTATTCTGTGCTAGAGCGCTCGGCCGGCACGCGGCTGTTCGCTCGTGTTACAGAATACTGTATAGTAATAATTGTACAGTTGAGCTGGCGAGCGATAGGCACTGTGTTGTCCATAATTTCCCAGTCTTAGCACATTAATGTAATGAAGGTTTTCTTTGTAATTTATTTGTATTTTTATGATTATATATTTTTAAGCCCTTCATGTGACCATGATTCATCATAATAATATCATTGAGTATGTTAGTGTTCAAACAGTCAGCCTGTATATCCGAATTTTGCGTTGCTAATTCCTTAACACTGTCAATAAATTTCGCTTGTACCTAACAAACATTTTGAACTAACTCACTAAAAATTTTATAAATTAAGTTGAAAAAAATATAGGTGTGATTCCGACGACACAAAAACACGCAATGAAGAGAAAAGACTCGGGTGCCCCCTCCCTGCGACTATAGACTACAACAGGAAATCAAGTTTTGTCTTTTTTAGTATTTATATCTCTAAAGTTGTGACGAAGACATCACAATCCATGTACTGCTGCAAGTAATTTAAATAATCGTCTTCGGTTGACATCCGAAGAATAATTACTAAATAATCCGCTCATCATACATTCGTTTAATACATCGACTACTTGTTTAAACAAGACCGGAATACATATAAACGCCATTATCGATTTTAACCTGGAAATAATGCCATTCGAATTGTAGCATATAACATTAATGTTATTTTCATTATCATAACATAGTAATGTTATGATAATGAAAATATAGCATATTTTTTCTGTGTTTTTAGGCGTGATGCTAATTCGGCCCCAGAACCCGATCCCGAGAGAGGGTGTCGACTACACCGTAATCGGAGACACGTTGCAATGCCTCCGATGCCCCAAAACATACATAAAGAGGAAAAATACTTTTTTTAATATAACCAATCATGTCAAAACGGTACACTTCAACGGTGCCAATTACCGATGTTCAGACTGCCCCGAATTATTTCTATACTTAAATCAAGTTGTCAAACATAAATACGAGAAACATGGTATCGATGAACGGATCAGATGTAACCCGTGCGGTAAAGCGTTTTTCACAAAACGGACCTATAAGAATCATTTAGATCAGTTCCATATGCTAGGTAAGAAGATTAAGTGTCCAAAATGTGACTACGAGACTTACCTCAAGTCGAATTACGTGAAGCATTTTGATAACCATTCAGATGAAAGAAATTTTCAATGTCAATATTGTAAGAAAAGATTTAAGAGGAGGATAACGATGGTGATGCATGAGAAAATTCACACGGGGGATAAGAAGAAGACTTGTACTGTGTGCGGGCAGGCGTTTGTTCAGAGAGCTAGCTTAAAGTATCATATGAATCGACATCATCCGGACGTTGAGTTTTAGAATAATATCACACACACAGACGCTCTATGGTTCGGGACAAGTCACGTGCGGCGTCTGGTCGGCGGCGAATAAGGCGTTACGTTTTAGCGAAAATGACGAGAGAAATGTGTTGCATTCTAGAACAAGTGATAAAAATAGTGTTGCGTTCTAGAAAAAGTGACGCAGATAGAGCATTGTGTTCTAGGAAAGGCGAAGAGAAAAACGTCGCATACGAGGGTCAAACTGAAAGTTCTTAGAACTGGCCACTTATAAACAATATAATAAAAAAATATCTATAATTTGAAAATAGAACTCTGCCAATATTACTGAGTATATACTTCATTCATTTGTCATTTGTTTTACGATTTGGCGGCAAATTGAAAATTGTCTGTGTCACGTCAACATGAATTTAACACGAGAAAATTTTCGTGCAATGATTTTTTATGACTTTCGATGTCATTTAAGTCAACAAGAAAGTTATGATAGACTACGATTGGCCTTTCACGATGAAGCCCCATCTCGTGCGACTGTTTAAAACTGGTTTAATGAGTTTAAACGTGGTCGCACTAATCTCACTGATGATTTACGTGAGGGACGGCCTTCTACGGCGACGACTGAAGATAACATCTGTGTTGTGCGGCGTATGATAGAGACTGACAAAAGAGTGACCTATCAGCAGATTCGGACAAGCTTAGACATCGGTATGAGTCAAGTGCACAAAATCCTACACGAACATTTAGCGGTCAGGAAGCTTTGCGCCCGGTGGATACCTCATAATTTGACTGAGGCTCAAAAACTCCATCGTGTGGATTGGTGCCGTAAAATGATTGAAAGATTTAACGGAGGTGACTCAAATGCTGTGTTCGACATACTAACAGGTGATGAAAGCTGGATTTACTGTTATGATCCTGAAACCAAAAGACAATCTGCTCAGTGGGTGTTTCCTTTCGAGGAGTTGCCAACTAAAGTGAAGAGAGATCGAAGTGCGGGGAAAAAAATGGTGGCCTCGTTCTTTGGAAGGATAGGTCATTTCGCAACAATTGTGTTAGAGGATCAAAAAACAGTTTCTGCAGAATGGTACACTACCAATTGTTTGCCACTTGTCTTGGAAAAAGTTCGAGAGAAACGACCTCGCAGTAGGATCCTCCTTCACCACGACAACGCCTCATCGCATACCACCAAGCGAACGATCGACTATTTGGCGACATCAAACGTTGAATTACTGGGTCACCCGCCGTATAGCCCCGACCTCGCGCCTTGTGATTTTTATTTATTTTCAAAAATTAAAGAAAAACTTAAAGGAAAGCGGTTTATGAATGCTGAAGAAGCGGTGGCTGCGTATCGCGATGCCATTGAAGAGACCCCTAAGGACGAGTGGGCAAAGTGCTTTTCCCAGTGGTTCCATCGCATGCAGCGGTGTATTGACGTGAATGGACAATATTTTGAAAAGATATAATAAAACTAATAACTGGCTAATGTAATCAGTTTTTGATTTTCTAAGAACTTTCAGTTTGACCCTCGTATTACAACAAGTGACGAAAATAAAGCATCGTGTTCTCAAACAATTGAATCGGATAAAGCGTCACGTTTAAGGAAAAATGACGACAGGAAATGGTTGCCATCTAGAACAAGTGACAAAAATAAAGAGTCGCATTCTAGAACAAATGATGCGAATAAGGCGTTGCGTTCTAGAACAACTGGTGCGAAAATGAAGGTCTTATTAAATATATTGAAATTGTTTTTCGTAAACAAATGTTATGCGAGTTGCGTGTGCGATGGAAGGCCTAAGGCTTGACAGTGGGAGTGGAATAATGAATGAATTATTACACTGATTAATATAACATTAACTTTAAGTTTAACTGATTTTAAGGATAATATTAAAATCAACATGAATAAGCAGAGAAAACAGTACGAACTTTGTGCAACTTTGTTTGTGGTGCCAATAAAGTGTTTTTGTATTGTATTGTACGAAATTAAGTAGTACCTAGTATGTAAGTATTCAACTTTTGGAAAGTCAACCAAATTCGTTGTTACATAACTGGCATAATATGAGCATTCTTGTTAACTGAACATGCTCCTTGCTCTTCTTCCACTATAATTGGTTCTGCTGCATCACAGGCTATTCATGCTTTCTGAACATTCGGTTTATTATGTTATCTTTAGTCTAAACTTATGTGTTTATATACTTATTCTTGTGTTTTTCACTTTTTATCGGACTGAAAGAAGGTTTATGTTTTTCTCGCGTATCTTGCATGGTTGTAAATTTGTTTATTCCCACGTATCTTCCAAACAGCTGGATAGATTTTGACAATTGAGATATTGTTAGATTTGTCTCAACCCCCCCAAGTGTCCTTAGATAGTATAGATAGATTAACTCTTTATTGCACTTAATTTAAAATAAAATACATAAAACTTAAAGACTAAAATTTAAAGTAGCAATGGGCGACATTATCGCTTAAAGCGATCTCTTCCAGGCAACCGTAGGATGTAAAAACAGATACGAAAATAGGAAAACGGAAGTGCAAATAAAAAGAGGTGGATACTGCTATAATAATAATAAATAATAATATTAAAAACTTTATTTCATTTCAACAATATGGCCTTATGGTAAGTTGACTTAAATAACTAACATGCAGAGTAATAGGTGACAATATGTAGCTCTAGCTCCCACAGTAGGATTCCCTGAGTGTGTGAGAGCTAGTTCTCTTCGATTTATGTGTTAAATAAATATGATATAATACGAAAGAAGTAAAATTACTTGAACTTATTAGTCAAAATTGCTAATATGACAGCAATTGACTGGCCTCGTGGCTTAGTTGGTAGTAGCTCTGCCTGCGAAGCCAAGGGTCGTGGGTTCGATCCCCACCCAGTGCAAATATTTGTGTGATGAATTCAAATGTTTGCATTGTGTCTGGGTGTTTCTATGTATAATAAGTATGTATTTAAAACTATATAAGTATTATATCAGCTATCTGGCCGCCATCACACAAGCTTTGCTTAGTTTGGGGTCAGGTGGTGTTGTGTGTGAATTGTCCACCAATATTTATTTATTTATTTATTTAATTAATTTTGTACGATACAATTTGGAATAAGTATTGACAATAGGGTACAATCCTCAAAAAAACTAAGTAGCCCGTTAGTTAGATTGCCAAAAAATATTGTACACGTATTTTTTCTTTTGTTTCACAAACAAAAAATGACGAAGATACAGCGCTTCAAAGTTTCGTGTGACGTCACTTGTGAGTACGATTTTTACTGACGAGTGACGCCGCGACCCCCCAACTCTCGAAGTTTGATGGTCTATATCTTTGACGATTTTTAATATTATGAAAAAAGAAAAAATACGTGTCCAATATTTTTCCATGATCTAGCCGACGGACTAATTAGGATGGTGTATGTTTGAACCAGTCCGGTACTCTATTATTTCTGTGTGACGATGCAAATACAATACCTAGATTATTAATATACATATGGACCATCCTGAGTACAATAATTGAGACGTCGTATATTTGTAACAACAATTTTGTGACATCATTCACAATCATCATTCTATAACATTACAGTAACATGAATAATATACTCATAAACATACATAAAAATAATTGTACATCCTAATACATAATACAAATGTAATATATGTAAAACCGGTGGAGGGCCTTGCCATCTTGCCCTTGCCATCATACAGGTTACACCTAGTTTGGGTACCAAGGTTGTCTAACTTGAATTATTGTGAAACGTTATTGTATTACCTTAGATTTATAACAACGTGTCATGTTTGTAATTGGTCAATAAAATTTATTATTATTATTAAAATATATAAATATACTAATACATAAATTAAAAGTATATTGTATTGATGTTTTTATGTCTGTTGATATTAGCAGTCGGGTTTTTAAAATTAAAGTTATAATAAATATACAACAACATTTTCATTTTCCTGCAGGACTTCTTAGTCGGCGTCTTAAATGTTTAGTTGGAAGTTTGTTTATTTTTTTAATACTCTTACTAATAATCCTTTATTGTCTAGAAAAAACATCATCAGTTGATGTTATGTACTCTTGTTTCACATTTTTATTCATCAACAACACTATTCTTCGTTTTACTAGATTTTGTAAGTGAAACGACATATTTATCCCTGACGATAAAGTAGTATTTTGTCATATAGTAGGAGATCCCACTATACAAGGGCCTTCACCGAGCTGGTTATTGGATGAAAAGCATTTTATATTCAATCTAATATGACTAATTGTCAACAAATATATTGCAAATACCCATTTGCAATATATTTGTCTAAAAAATGTCAGTCCAGAATATGATTAATTAACAATTAAACATTATTTATTTAAACATTTTACTTAAATTTATTGTATTTTTGCAAAAAACTGTCGTACATAACATTTTATTTTGGCTTAACTCAATGCTTACTAAATCTCATTACAAAATTCAACCCCTAAGGGAATGAAATAGGGTATGGAAGTTTGTATGAAACTTTTTATTCCTAAAACGTATTTGGATTTCGCATGAATTGTGTATGATCGAAATATTGAGCAACGTATTACAGTGTTTTTCAAAATTCAGCCTCCAAAGGGGTGACAGTTTGTATGAAACTTATTATTCTTTGCACATATTTGCATGAGATTTCGCAATGGGTAAAGCAAAATAAAAAGTTATGTGATACAATTTAAGTGAAATGTTTAAAAATAAAAATTATTAATTAATCACATTCTGGACAGATTTTTTTTTTGACAACCTATTTGCAGTATATTGTCGACATATTCAAAATATAAAATATTTTTCATCAGCTTGGTGAAGGTTGTTGTATAGCGGGATCTTAGACTAACATAACTGAACATTTTCGGAAAAAGACGTCATAAACTAGAATATTCGACATCTATCGACATCTACCGTGATTAAGTGATATTATGAGGAGTTTCATTGAAAGTGTTCGGTGATGACGACGTGAGTTCCACAATTTTTGTTCACCCAAAGGAAGTCTGAAGAAGAAGAAATGTTCACTTCATTAACACTTTTGTTTCCCCACACAAACAACAAAGAGTAAATAAAAATTAAATGTCCCCGTCGGCAAACGTCTCTTCGTTAGACTCCGATATATGGGTAACTTTTATCAAAACAGCCTTCGTTCTCGGGGCTAGTTATTCATAAATAAAACATAGGCCAATCAGCTTGCGCTGCACGCCTATCAATGATTAAAGTTATTATTTTCTATATTTTTAGGCGTAACCGTAATCCGGGCCAAGATCCAGATCACACGAAGAGACGTAGACTACAAAGTCACCGGTGAATCGTACGAATGCCTCAGATGCCCGACAATAATTCAAGCGAAAGCCAGTAAGAATATCCGCGCACACATCATGATAACACATTTCAAAAAAGCCAAATATCGATGCCCAGATTGCTTAGACTACTTTCAATATACTAACCAAATCGTTAAGCATAGATTCGAAACGCACGGTATAGACGTAAGATTTAAATGCAACGCGTGCGACAGTGCATTCCATTCGAAGAAGTTACTCAAACGCCACATAAATCAGTTTCATATGCTAGGTAGGAAGCTGAAATGTACTAAATGTGATTTCGAGACGTATACACCGTCGTATTATAACAAACATTTTGCTGGTCACTCCAATGAAAGGAAACACAAATGCCAGTATTGTCAGAAAGCTTTTAATAGAAGGAATACGCTGCAGTTTCATGAGAAGATTCACACGGGTGATAAGAGGAAGATTTGTACTGTGTGCGGGCAGGCGTTCGTCCAGAGAGCTAGCTTGAAGTATCATATGAACCGACATCATCCGGGCGTTGCGTTCTAGAACAAGTGACGTCAATAAGGCGTTGCGTTCTAGAACAAATGTCGTGAACAACGTGTTGCGTTTCAGAACAAGTGAAATGAATGAGGCGTTGCGTCCTAGAACAAGTGATGTGAATAAGGCGTTGTGTTCTAGAACAAGTGATGATAATTAGGCGTCCATACTTACAACATGATACACCACAGAACATATAATAAATAATAAATAAATATTGGTGGACAATTCACACACACCACCATCTGACCCCAAACTAAGCAAAGCTTGTATGATGGCGGCCAGATAGCTGATATAATACTTGTATAGTTTTTGAATACATACTTATTATACGTATAAACACCCAGACACAGTCAGGGAAGAAGAATCAGGGAGAAGTGTAGCATGTAGGCGGGGCAAACGTAGTACTAAGTAAGCGTGGCTCCGCATAGTTAGAGATCGACGCCCGTCCGCATACTTCATTCGTACTTCGTCACTACTGCAGTACTCTCATCTGCGAATTTGAATGAAAAGTAACCAATCATGCCGTATTGCGCAGTTTTCGAATGTAAAAACGATAGCAAGGCCAAAAATTTACCCGAAAAAGGCATATCGTACCGTCGGTAAGTCCTATTTTATTTTATTTCGATTATATTTTGAAAATAAATTAATATAAGCATAAAGAGAGAAATGATATACATATAATGGAAGTCAACTTTAAAGTCGTTCAGATATGGTCAATTTTCATTCAAACTATACGTGATGTTCTTGAACTTTCCGCCTCGAACATGCACCGTGGCGCTACTCAGTCAGGGATGGGACACAAACTGTCGAAATTGCTAATATCGATGTTTCATTGTTGTACAGTTATGTGAAATAAATATATTATTTCTTTTATTAATTGGTATGTATTTGAATAATTTAATTTTGTATTTGAAAAAAGTAAGAATAAATTTGTAACGTTACAATTTATCATGCCAGTTTTCCTAAGAGTGCCGTTGTAATAAAGAAATAGATTGAAGCTACAGGAAGGCAAAATAATACGAATTGCTGTTTCTGTTGTTCGGATCTTGGTTACCGAAAAGTTGAGTCTACAGCAAGTAGGTACTTGGGCGGTTTTTTTGTTGAGGAGATTAGCATTGAAATTGTGTGTTATTTTTAAACGGTGTTATTAAGCTTGCCCTAAAATGCGGTTTCAATAAACTTTTATCAGTTCGAGTATTGCTTTTACTGAAATCCTCCCTTTATTTACCCCTTTTGTTTATCTTAGTCTCCTCAAGTTTCCATCATGATCATAAAAATACTTGCTTGAACATGCTTGACCTTTTACCAATATGTTTACTGACAATGATAAATAACAGGGTCGTTTCTCTAAGAAAATAACTATTTCCTTAAACAAAGAGTTCGCGCGCTAGAATAAAACAAGCGAATAAAGCATCGCGTTCTATAACAAGAGACGCAAATAAGTTTTGGAGTTCTTGAGCAAGTGATGCAAATAAGGTATTCGTATTGTGGAATAAGAGATACGAATAACATTTCGCGTTCTTTAACAAGTGATGCAGATATGGCTTCACGTTGTAGAACAAGAGACACGAATAACATTTCGGATTCTTTAGCAAGTGATGCAAATAAGGGTTCACGTTCTAGCATAAGAGACTCGGAATAACGCGTCGCGTTAAGAACAGGTAACGCGAACAATTTACCGGTGTATATGAAATTGTTCTTAGAAAATACCAGAAATGTGTACATATACCATGGACGTATAAAAAAGTCGGACGTAGTCTCGCTCAAAACAAAAGCTGTGTCTATAGAGTCGGCCACAAAATATACACGTTTGCGCTGTCACATACAAGCTGACACGCACACATAAACACAAAATAAAGAGTCGCGTTCTAGAACAAATGATGCGAATAAGGCGTTGCGTTCTAGAACAACTGGTGCGAAAACAAAGGTCTAATTAAATATTTTGAAATTGTTTTTCGTAAACAAATGTTAGACGAATTGCGTGTGCGATGGAAGGTCTATGCTTGACAGTGGGAGTGGAATAATGAATGACTTATTACACTGATTAATTTTACTTTAAATTTAAGTTTAACTGATTCTAAGGATAATATTAAAATCAACAGCGGAGAAAACAGTACGAACTTTGTTCAACTTTGTTTGTGGTATATATAAAGTGTTTTTGTATTGTATTGTACGAAATTAAGTAGTACCTAGTATGTAAGTATTCATCTTTTGGAATGTCAACCAAATTCGTTGTTACATAACTGGCATAATATGAACATTCTTGTTAACTGAACATGCTCCTTGCTCTTCTTCCACTATAATTGGTTCTGCTGCATCACAGGCTATTGATGCTTTCTGAACATTCGGTTTATTATGTTATCTTTAGTCTAAACTTATGTGTTTATATACTTATTCTTGTGTTTTTCACTTTTTATCGGACTGAAAGAAGGTTTATGTTTTTCTCGCGTATCTTGCATGGTTGTAAATTTGTTTATTCCCACGTATCTTCCAAACAGCTGGATAGATTTTACAATTGAGATATTGTTAGATTTGTCTCAACCCCCCCAAGTGTCCTTAGATAGTATAGATAGATTGACTCTTTATTGCACTTAATTTAAAATAAAATACATAAAAACTTAAAGACTAAAATTTAAAGTAGCAATGGGCGACATTATCGCTTAAAGCGATCTCTTCCAGGCAACCGTAGGATGTAAAAACAGATACGAAAATAGGAAAACGGGAAGTACAAATAAAAAGAGGTGAATACTTCTATAACATTACAGTAACATGAATAATATACTGATAAACCTACATACAAATAATTGTACATCCTAATACATAAATACTAAATATAATATTATAAATATACTGAATAATACTAAATATATTAATACATAAATTAAATGTATGTTGTATTAAGTACGTGATGTTTTTGTCTGTTGATTTTTGCAGTTAGGTTTTTGAAATTAAAGTTATAATAAATATATAACAACATTTTTCATTTTCCTGTGGGACTTCTCAGTCGGTGTCTTGAATGTTTAGTTTGTAGTTTGTTTATTTTTTTAATACTCTCACTAATCTTCATTATCTTGTAAAAAAAAAATCATCAGTTGATGTTATGTACTCTTGTTTCACATTTTTATTCATCAACAACAGTATTCTTCGTTTTACTAGATTTTGTAAGTGAAACGACATATTTATCCCTGACGATAAAGTAGTAGTAGTAGTCATATAGTAGGAGATCCCACTATACCGAGCCGATACTATACCTTCACCGAGCTGGTTATTGGATAAAAAGGATTTTATATTCAATCTAATATGTCAACAAATATATTGCAAATACCCATTTGCAATATATTTGTATAAAAAATGTATGTCCAGAATCTGATTAATTAACAATTAAACATTATTTATTTAAACATTTCACTTAAATTTATTGTATTTTTGCAAAAAACTGTATTACATAACATTTTATTTTGGCTTAACTCAATGTTTACTAAATCTCATTACAAAATTCAACCCCTAAGGGAATGAAATAGGGTATGGAAGTTTGTATGAAACTTTTTATTCCTAAAACGTATTTGGATTTCGCATGAATTGTGTATGATCGAAATATTGAGCAACGTATTACAGTGTTTTTCAAAATTCAGCCTCCAAAGGGGCGATACAAGGGATGACAGTTTGTATGAAACTTATTATTCTTTGCACATATTTGCATGAGATTTCGTAATGGGTAAAGCAAAATAAAAAGTTATGTAATACAATTTAAGTGAAATGTTTAAAAATAAAAATAATTAATTAATCACATTCTGGACTGATTTTTTTTGACAACCTATTTGCAGTATATTGTCGACATATTCAAAATATAAATTATTTTTAATCAGCTCGGTGAAGGTTGTTGTATAGCGGGATCTTAGACTAACATAACTAAACATTTTCGGAAAAAGACGTCATAAACTAGAATATTCGACATCTATCGACATCTACCGTGATTAAGTGATATTATGAGTAGTTTCGTTGAAAGTGTTCGGTGATGACGACGTGAGTTCCACAATTTTTGTTCACCCAAAGGAAGTCTGAAGAAGAAGAAATGTTCACTTCATAAACACTTTTGTTTCCCCACACAAACAACAAAGAGTAAATAAAAATTAAATGTCCCCGTCGGCAAACGTCTCTTCGTTAGACTCCGATATATGGGTCACTTTTATCAAAACAGCCTTCGTTCTCGGGGCTAGTTATTCATAAATAAAACATAGGCCAATCAGCTTGCGCTGCACGCCTATCAATGATTAAAGTTATTATTTTCTATATTTTTAGGCGTAACCGTAATCCGGGCCAAGATCCAGATCACACGAAGAGACGTAGACTACAAAATCAACGGGGAATCGTACGAATGCCTCAGATGCCCGACAATATTCCAAGGGAAACGCAAGACTGGTATCCGCAGACACGTCAAGATAACACATTTCAAAAAAGCCAAATATCGAAGCCCAGATTGCTTAGACTACTTTCAATATACTAACCAAATCGTTAAGCATAGATTCGAAACGCACGGTATAGACGTAAGATTTAAATGCAACGCGTGCGACAGTGCATTCCATTCGAAGAAGTTACTCAAACGCCACATAAATCAGTTTCATATGCTAGGTAGGAAGCTGAAATGTACTAAATGTGATTTCGAGACGTATACACCGTCGTATTATAACAAACATTTTGCTGGTCACTCCAATGAAAGGAAACACAAATGCCAGTATTGTCAGAAAGCTTTTAATAGAAGGAATACGCTGCAGTTTCATGAGAAGATTCACACGGGTGATAAGAGGAAGATTTGTACTGTGTGCGGGCAGGCGTTCGTCCAGAGAGCTAGCTTGAAGTATCATATGAACCGACATCATCCGGGCGTTGCGTTCTAGAACAAGTGACGTCAATAAGGCGTTGCGTTCTAGAACAAATGTCGTGAACAACGTGTTGCGTTTCAGAACAAGTGAAATGAATGAGGCGTTGCGTCCTAGAACAAGTGACGTGAATAATGCGTTGTGTTCTAGAACAAGTGATGATAATTAGGCGTCCATACTTACAACATGATACACCACAGAACATATAATAAATAAATATTGGTGGACAATTCACACACAACACCATCTGACCCCAAACTAAGTAAAGCTTGTATGATGGCGGCCAGATAGCTGATTTAATACTTGTATAGTTTTTAAATACATACTTATTATACGTATAAACACCCAGACACAGTCAGGGAAGAAGAATCAGGGAGAAGTGTAGCAAGTAGGCGGGGCAAACGTAGTACTAAGTAAGCGTAGCTCCGCATAGTTAGAGATCGACGCCCGTCCGCATACTTCATTCGTACTTCGTCACTACTGCAGTACTCTCATCTGCGAATTTGAATGAAAAGTAACCAATCATGCCGTATTGCGCAGTTTTCGAATGTAAAAACGATAGCAAGGCCAAAAATTTACCCGAAAAAGGCATATCGTACCGTCGGTAAGTCCTATTTTATTTTATTTCGATTATATTTTGAAAATAAATTAATATTAGCATAAAGAGAGAAATGATATACATAAATATAATGGAAGTCAACTTTAAAGTCGTTCAGATATGGTCAATTTTCATTCAAACTATACGTGATGTTCTTGAACTTTCCGCCTCGAACATGCACCGCGGCGCTACTCAGTCAGGGATGGGACACAAACTGTCGAAATTGCTATTATCGATGTTTCAATCTTGTACAGTTATGTGAAATAAATATATTATTTCTTTTATTAATTGGTATGTATTTGAATAATTTAATGTTGTATTTGAAAAAAGTAAGAATAAATTTGTGTAACGTAACAATTTATCATGCCAGTTTTCCTAAGAGTGCCGTTGTAATGAAGAAATAGATTGAAGCTACAGGAAGGCAAAATAATACGAATTTAGTAACAAAATTATCACGGCTGTTTCTGTTGTTCGGATCTTGGTTACCGAAAAGTTCAGTCTACTTGGGTGGTTTTTGTTTGTTAAAACGATAGCGAAATTGAGAGGAGATTAGCATTGAAATTGTGTGTTATTTTTAAACGGTTTTATTAAGCTTGCCCTAAAATGCGGTTTCAATAAACTTTTATCAGTTCGAGTATTGCTTTTACTGAAATCCTCCCTTTATTTACCCCTTTTGTTTATTTTAGTCTCCTCAAGTTTCCATCATGATCATAAAAATACTTGCTTGAACATGCTTGAACTTTTACCAATATTTTTACTGACAATGATAAATAACAGGGTCGTTTCTCTAAGAAAATAACTATTTCCTTAAACAAAGAGTTCGCGCGCTAGAATAAAACAAGCGAATAAAGCATCGCGTTCTATAACAAGAGACGGAAATAAGTTTTGGAGTTCTTGAGCAAGTGATGCAAATAAGGCTTCGTATTGTGGAATAAGAGATACGAATAATATTTCGCGTTCTTTAACAAGTGATGCAGATATGGCTTCACGTTGTAGAACAAGAGACACGAATAACATTTCGGATTCTTTAGCAAGTGATGCAAATAAGGGTTCACGTTCTAGCATAAGAGACTCGGAAAAACGCGTCGCGTTAAGAACAGGTAACGCGAACAATTTACCGGTGTATATGAAATTGTTTTTAGAAAATACCAGAAATGTGTACATATACCATGGACGTATAAAAAAATCGGACGTAGTCTCGCTCAAAACAAAAGCTGTGTCCATAGAGTCGGCCACAAAATATACACGTTTGCGCTGTCACATACAAGCTGACACGCACACATAAACACAAAATAAAGAGTCGCGTTCTAGAACAAATGATGCGAATAAGGCGTTGCGTTCTAGAACAACTGGTGCGAAAACAAAGGTCTTATTAAATATTTTGAAATTGTTTTTCGTAAACAAATGTTAGACGAATTGCTTGTGCGATGGAAGGTCTATGCTTGACAGTGGGAGTGGAATAATGAATGAATTATTACACTGATTAATATAACATTAACTTTAAATTTAAGTTTAACTGATTTTAAGGATAATATTAAAATCAACATGAATAAGCAGAGAAAACAGTACGAACTTTGTTCAACTTTGTTTGTGGTATTCTCTTAAACATCGGTGGTAGGTCTAAATTCAAAAGTACCCTCGGATCGGAGAGACTAGACGCGAGCGCCCGGTTTTGCGCCGCTGCGCACTATTTTATACCTAGGGATCGATTAGTTCGATCTAGACATCATTGAGTTACTATATCATAAAGCTATTGAAATAAGCTACAAAACGATGTATAATTGTTCTATATTTTATTTATATTGAATTTTACACGCATTTTTCTTTTTACCCGAAGTCGAAAAAAGTTATACTTTTGAAAAAGTGGGTGTTTGTGAAGAAAGTATATTGTTTTATGTATAGGTTGTTATGATTTTTATAAACAGCAATATCTACCCCTTATAAATCGAAACTAAAAAGTATATGCTTTCATACTAATATTTTTATATTTTCCACTCGGAAAAATACACAACAGAACAGAAATTGCATGCCGATTACAACCGGTTTTTTAAAAATTTCGTGTGGTACGATTTAGGTATTTAGGCATTATATTTATATACCGATCGATAGAAAATATATTCAGGAATCTTATAAAGATACTAGTAGAACCGATAATTAAAATAATTTATACTCAATTAGGCAAAATGTGGGGAACGACAATGAAAAAATTGCCGCCATTTTCGTAAGTCATATGACTTCATCCGATCTTTGGTGTCAAAAATCTAAAACACAATAAACTATTGTGAATATGCAAAAGGCTTCCTAAAGGCTTCTAGAAATGAATAATACAATCGTTACTTACCATTTTCCAGGATAAAACACTATATTTTACGAAATTAAACACTCACTTCACTCCGTGACGTCACGAAAACACGCGCGCGTCATGGCGCCCGAGCCGGCCGGTTTCAACTGGCGAAATTCCGAGAAATTTGTTCTGAGTAAATGCCGTTATCGCTCTCATTGTAAAGCTACATTCAATAGGCATGATATCAATAAAACAGTTATGGGAATATCAACTTTTCCCTGAACAAAATAAGGTCCAAAAGCCGCAACGGAATTTGGAAGACATATGTCATCCATCCGATCCCTAGTGACGCGTAAAAGTGGAAGACATATGTCTTCTTACGATGCTGACGGGATAAAGTGTTTTTGTATTGTATTGTACGAAATTAAGTAGTACCTAGTATGTAAGTATTCAACTTTTGGAAAGTCAACCAAATTCGTTGTTACATAACTGGCATATGAACATTCTTGTTAACTGAACATGCTCCTTGCTCTTCTTCCACTATAATTGGTTCTGCTGCATCACAGGCTATTCATGCTTTCTGAACATTCGGTTTATTATGTTATCTTTAGTCTAAACATATGTGTTTATATACTTACTTATTCTTGTGTTTTTCACTTTTTATCGGACTGAAAGAAGGTTTATGTTTTTCTCGCGTATCTTGCATGGTTGTAAATTTGTTTATTCCCACGTATCTTCCAAACAGCTGGATAGATTTTGACAATTGAGATATTGTTAGATTTGTCTCAACCCCCCCAAGTGTCCTTAGATAGTATAGATAGATTAACTCATTATTGCACTTAATTTAAAATAAAATACATAAAAACTTAAAGACTAAAATTTAAAGTAGCAATGGGCGACATTATCGCTTAAAGCGATCTCTTCCAGGCAACCGTAGGATGTAAAAACAGATACGAAAATAGGAAAACGGAAGTGCAAATAAAAAGAGGTGAATACTTCTATAACATTACAGTAACATGAATAATATTCTGATAAACCTACATACAAATAATTGTACATCCTAATACATAAATACTAAATATAATATTATAAATATACTGAATAATACTAAATATATTAATACATAAATTAAATGTATATTGTATTAAGTACGTGATGTTTTTTGTCTGTTGATTTTTGCAGTTAGGTTTTTTAAATTAAAGTTATAATAAATATATAACAACATTTTTCATTTTCCTGTGGGACTTCTCAGTCGGTGTCTTGAATGTTTAGTTTGAAGTTTGTTTATTTTTTTAATACTCTCACTAATCTTTATTAGGTATCTTGTAAAAAAAAAACATCAGTTGATGTTATGTACTCATGTTTCACATTTTTATTCATCAACAACAGTATTCTTCGTTTTACTAGATTTTGTAAGTGAAACAGCATATTTATCCCTGGCGATAGAGCAGTATTTTGTCATAAAATATAGTAGGAGATCCCACTATACAACGACCTTCACTGAGCTGGCTATTGGATGAAAAGGATTTTATATTCAATCTAATATATTGCAAATACCCATTTACAATATATTTGTCTAAAAAAATTCAGTCCAGAATATGATTAATTAACAATTAAACATTATTTATTTAAACATTTCACTTAAATTGATTGTATTTTTGAAAAAACTGTATTACATAACTTATTATTTTGGCTTTACTCAATGCTTACGAAATCTCATAACGAAATTCAACCCCTAAAGGTATGAAATAGGATATGGAAGTTTGTTTGAAACTGATTATTCCTAAAACGTATTTGGGTAAAATTTCGCATGAATTGTGTATGATCAAAATATTAAGCAACGTATTACAGTGTTTTTAAAAATTCAGCCTCCAAAGGGGCTATATAAGGGATTAAAGTTTGTATGAAACTTTTTATTCTTTGCACATGCATGAGATTTCGCAATGGGTAAAGCCAAAATAAAAAGAGAAATGGTTAAAAAATAATTTTAACAAAAAAAAGAACCGACTTCAACAGTAAACTAAAAAGTAAAAAATAAATCTTTTTACCACAAAGTAGAACGTACTTTCATTAATTTGAACAGACATGATTAAATAAGTATTTAACAATTCTGAAGTCGGTGCCAAGTAAAACAACTACAGCTGAAGCTAACATTCGTAGAGTAGTAAATCGAACTGACATTTGGAACATAGAGAAGTTGTTGGGGACATATGTATGTATATTGATTAGGTAAACGGGTAACTCACGTGTAATGAGGTCGGTCAATCCGAGTCGGATTGACCGACCTCATTACACGTGAGTTACCCGTTTACCTAATCAATATGTGTAACAACCACGTTAATTTTAATACTAAAATATGTATGTATGTTAGACAGGAAGGTTGTTGCAACATTTAGTTGGCACCGACTTCAGAATTGTTAAATACTTATTTAATCATGTCTGTTCAAATTAATCAAAGTACGTTCTACTTTGTGGTAAAGAGATTTATTTTTTACTTTTTAGTTTACTGTTTGAAGTCTGTTCTTTTTTTTGTTAAAATTATTTTATTTTACGATTTTAAGTGATGGTTATATGAATAATTCTTGAATTAGGTGAGAAGATAAAGCATTATTTTTCTTGCAATCTTGACTAGTCGAATAATATTCGCTATGATAAAGTGTTCAAATCCAGGATGGTCGGTGTACTCAGACCTGTAAAATGGTCCTCAGTACCCATGTGGGTGCCAAGTTCTCATCAATATTTAAGAGTACATGAATCAAGCACAAACACCAGCTACTGTAAACCGTTAAACAGTTCACATAACTGTCCTTTGTCTTCATCGTCAAACCCCTAATAACAGTCACATCCCACCTAGGTATGTGTTAAGTGATCATCGATACAGCTTTATCAAGCCTATACACAAGGTAACTGCTGTAGATCGTTGAGGAGTAGCCTCGACTGTCTTTCGGCTCCTTCATCGGATCGACTCCAGACCTTCATTCAATTGTAGTGCTTTAAAATACTTAATTGAAACATTTTCAAACGCACTAGTCTACCCTTACAGTTTTTAAAGGTCTAACGATTAATTAATTAGTTACAACGCGATTGAGCAACAAACATCCAAACATAGACATTTATAATGATGATGAAAGACAGTCCCAAGACATCTAGACGTAAAGTGCTCATCAATTCAATTCATTTATTCGAACCATAAATTCATAAGAACACTTGGTAACGTCATTAACAAAAAGGCATAAGAATCCGTGTACATAATAAGATAAAATAACAATGTCAAAATGAATAAAGCTGTAAAGGAGCCTCGTCAATCAAATGCAGCTGTAAAAGGCTTTGTCAAAGACAAAATAACAAATAATTAATACATACAGTATACAGATACTACATGAGTACAATGTTCCATCAAAAATTTTATAAATCTATTACTTTACCTTATTACAAGATTCTAGTTTCAACACAGTTCTCTTCCATACGTTACTATCTTTAACAAAGTCATCTATATTATAATATGCCTTGCTCAATAGGTAGCTTTTTATTTCATTTTTAAACTTTGTTTCATTAAGACCTTCGACTTGTGCAGGGATTGCATTATAGAAGCGAATACCATTACATTTGAAAGAGTTATTTGTTTTTTGAAGTCTGCACTTAGGAAATACAATTTTGTGCTTATGGTGCGCTTTTGGATTCAGATCAGTTAGTTTCTTCAGTCGACTTCGATTTTTTCTTACATACATTATACATTCATAAATATACAATGAAGGGACTGTTAATATGTTTATAGTTTTGAAAATCTCCCGTACTGAATCTCTAGCTGATAAATTATATAGACCACGGATTGCTCTCTTTTGCAATATGAAAACTGAGTTTCTGTCCGCAGCTGAACCCCATAATAAAATCGCGTAGGACATAATGCTATGAAAATAGCCAAAATAAACAAGCCTAGCTGTAGCGACGTCCGATATTTTTTTAATTTGACGAACAGCGTGGGCAGCTGAACTAAGTCGGTCAGCCAGTGTCTCTATGTGAGGACCCCATTGAAGCTTTGAATCTACTGAAATACCCAGAAATCGAGTAGATTGTACAGGTTCGATGAGTTCATCTTTCAGTCTTATATCAAGTTTACCGCACATTACATTGCAGAGTGAGAATTGTATACATTTCGTTTTAGTTGGATTAAGTACTAGATTATTTGCATCAAACCATTTGTACGCAATGTTTAAAATTACGTTAATTTCTGTGAAATCGTTTATTCCTCTCTTCACTTTGAATAGAAGTGATGTATCATCGGCGAACATAACTATTTCTATATTTTTATGTTTCTTAATCATGAAAGGTAGATCATTTATGTAAATAAGAAACAAGAAAGGTCCAAGTATGGAACCTTGTGGTACACCCATTCTTATAGACGACTCATTTGATTGCACACCGTCAACATCGACTATCTGTACACGGTCTTTAAGATATGAAGAAATAAAATTTAGAGCTGGTTTCGATACCCCATAGAACTGCAGTTTCTTCAAAAGAGTTTCATGATGAGCACAGTCGAAAGCTTTTGATAAGTCACAAAATACTCCTAGAACGTCATGATGGTCTTCCCAGGCTTTCAATATATAATTGGTTAGTTCAATACCTGCATCGGTAGTGGAACGTCCTTTTGTAAATCCAAATTGGTTACTGTGTAAAAGGTTATTAATATTAAAGTAAGAATTAATCAAGCCCAAACACAAGATAATTGCTGTAAATCTTTGAGGAGTTCCCTCGACAGTATTTTGGCTCCATCATCAGATCGCTTCCAAATCTTCGTAGTGCCAAACCAAAATAAATTGTAGTGCTTGTAAATACTTAATGGAAAAATTAACAATCGCGCTTGTCGCCCCTACAATTTTTGCAAGTTCTCTTCAATTTCTGCAGGATTCCATCATCAGATCCTGGTTTCCTTATCATGGTACCACCCTTGGAATGTCTCCTATCCAACAAAAAAAGAATCATCCAAATCGGTTCATAAACAACGAAGTTATCCGCGAACACACATAAACGGTCGAATTGAGAAACCTACTTTTTTTTAAAGTCGGTTATAAATACTAGCGGCCCATTCCGGCTGCGCTCGGATATTGTCATTTAAAAACTATTAATCGAAACAAAAACTATCCTATCTCTCAAGTTGGACCAGACTGCTCACGGTGTGCTAATTTAATTTAAAATCGGTTAAGTAGTTTAGGAATCCATCCCGGACAAACATCGTGACAGGAGATTTATATATATTAAGATTTATTTTGATGAGGATTAATACCAAGGTACAAATGAAGAGCCTTTTCAAGAGGCGGCATATATAAATTAATATTTTAGAATAAAAAACTGCTTACTGTGACATAACTATAATATTTAGACATATGCTGTCGCGACACTTTTTGTAGATAATAATGAGTTCTGCAAAGTCGTAGTAAATGATTTTGTTCTATCATCAATAGTTTTCGCAGCGCACGCGACGTAAGGAATTTTTCAGGTCATTTTTTTTACACCTTATGTTACATTATTGGAGTTTTAGTAAGGATCCCTAATTTTTTTTTAAATGTAATATAGCCTATGTTACTCGGGAATAATGTAGCTTTCCAAAGGTGAAAGAATTTTTGAAATCGGTCCAGTAGTTTCGGAGCCTATTCATTACAAACAAACAAACAAACAAATCTTTCCTCTTTATAATATTATTATATATTATATTATATATTATTATAAATATAAAATATTTGTCATCCAATAAACAGCTCGGTGAAGGTTGTTGTATAGCGGGATCTTAGACTAATATAACTAAGCATTTTCGGTAAAAAGACGTCATAAACTAGAATATTCGAAATCTACCGTGATTAAGTGATATTATGAGGAATTTCGTTGAAAGTGTTCGGTGATGACGACGCGAGTTCCATAATTTATGTTCACCCAAAAGAAGTCTGAAGAAGAAGTGTTTAAAGAAATGTTCACTACGTAAACACTTTTATTTCCCCACACAAACAACAAAGAGTAAATAGAAATTAAATGTCCCAGTCGGCAAACGTTTCTTTGTTAGACTCCAATATATGAGTCACTTTTATCAGAATGAAGGCTGTCGGGGCTAGTTATTTATAAATAAAACATAGGTCAATCAGCTTGCGCTGCACGCCCATCAATGATTAAAGTTATTATTTTCTATGTTTTTAGGCGTAACCGTAATCCGGGCCAAGATCCGAACCACACGAAGAAACGTAGACTACAAAATCAACGGTGAATCGTACGAATGCCTCAGATGCCCGACAATATTCCAAGGGAAACGCAAGACTGGTATCCGCAGACACGTCAAGATAACACATTTCAAAAAAGCCAAATATCGATGCCCAGATTGCTTAGACTACTTTCAATATACTTACCAAATCGTTAAGCATAGATTTGAAACGCACGGTATAGACGTAAGATTTAAATGCAACGCGTGCGATAGTCCATTCCATTCGAAGAAGTTACTCAAACGCCACATAAATCAGTTTCATATGCTAGGTACGAAGCTGAAATGTACTAAATGTGATTTCGAGACGTATACACCGTCGTATTATAACAAACATTTTGCTGGTCACTCCAATGAAAGGAAACACAAATGCCAGTATTGTCAGAAAGCTTTTAAAAGAAGGACTACGATGCTGCTTCATGAGAAGATTCACACGGGTGATAAGAGGAAGACTTGTACTGTGTGCGGACAGGCATTCGTCCAGAGAGCTAGCTTGAAGTATCATATGAACCGACATCATCCGGGCGTTGAGTTCTAAAACGTGAATAAGGCGTTACGTTCTAGAACAAATGTCATGAACAACGTGTTGCGTTTCAGAACAAGTGAAATGAATGAGGCGTTGCGTCCTAGAACAAGTGACGTGAATAAGGCGTTGTGTTCCAGAACAAGTGATGATAATATAATTAGGCGTCTATACTTACAACACACCCCGGACACTCGGCCTAAACTCCATACAAACGGTGCAGTCGACTTACCTACTCTCCACACAACAACGCAGATGTTGTTCGCACATATTTACGCAGGTGTGCGTGTCGGCTAGGGTTACTGAATTATTTTATGGTATAGTTAGATGTGACCCGTGAGTTCACCTGCCAGTGTTAAGTGGCCTACAATCTTACTGAGTGTTGGAACTTTAATGCAAATATAACTTGTTAAATCAGAAGGGAGAAAATTCAAACCAAAAAAAGTAAAAAGTATTACCTACCTATTGATTTTTAGTAGGTACACATTTGAGACTTACCGAAGGAAAAAACTTTGTTCTGACCAAATATTAATCACTCCACACACACATACCTATTTCGTTTTAAATCACAAAACATTGAATTAGGTAAAATTACGTGCATACGTTGGTTGCATTTTGTAATCTACGTATAACGCGCATTGTAATACAGTTCACTCAAATCATACACTAAGTTACAATGCACATACGAATTAGGTATTCACATCTAATTAATACGGCAGCGAACAGTGCAAGTATTTAATATAGTTTTGCAACTCAAATTAAAGTTTGTAAACGTGAAACTATATACTTATACGCGCGAAATGCAACAAATCGGCAGAATCAGCTGTTGGCCGGTTTGTGTTGCCAGTTCCGGATTTAATTTTTTTCCGAATTGCTTCAAGAATCACTTTTTCATGTGAAATGGCGAATTACATAATATTCAGAATTGTTGGAAGGAACGCATAAAATTTTAAATGTTGCGAATAGTGTACTGATAGTGTATCTATATTCAAAGCACACTATACAATTTAAGTATATCGCCTGATATAAAAAACTAGAAGTAGAACAAGTGAAGCTGTATAAGTCAAACATAAGAGCCAATGTCAAAGTCAAAGCTTAAAATAACTTAAGAAGTTTTATTTTTAACCGACTTTGAAAAAGGAGGAAGTTCTCAAATACATTTTTATTTTTTTTGTATGAATGTTACGGTATAGCTTCGCCAATTATTGTACAGATAGTTCAACTCATCTGTGCGCGCGGGCCTATGTGTGGGTAAGCTTGTACATATACAGTTACTTTGTATGCTCGTCACGTTTTGCTCGGACGACGACTGCCGCGCCACTGCCACACAAATGAAAGTTGTATAATTATAAGCGCACGCACACATAGCGCCGCACGCACAGATGAGTTGAACTATCTGTAAATAGGTTTTGCTAGATCTTTTTTATTGTTTGATAAGATTATAGTTCCAAGGTTTCCATTCCAGTTCCATGCGATTTTGGATTGAAATCGGTGTGGCAGTTTTCGCAATTACAACAAAAATAACTTGAATTTAATTTAACTGGACGACGCTATTGTAGATATCACAGAAATTATAAAATGAAGTCTAGTTTCTGTTTAATTTTAAATTGTTGTCAGTTTTTGTATTTTCGGTTAAAACTTAATTATTAGCATATAAATAATTGTAGTTATTATTACATAGTACTAAATTTTTCCTGTCACTTGTTTATTGACACGCCTGTTACAAAAACCAGTTAATAGACCTTTAGTGAGTCTCTATATCAAACCTAAACTACACTAAATTTACTAAGCATAACTGAATTATCCATATACCGATGAAATATATCGACAATTTACAAATAATCAAAAAAGTCTAGCCTGGTATTTCTGAACGTACATAAAAGTACATACAGTCTTTCCTCTCCTCCTAACTAACCTCTTTCCTTTTTTTGTCGGTTTTTATAACCAACAGCTGTCAATGTATTTTTTTTTATAGCATAGAGTGACGAGAGGAGCAGCAGGTCATGTGCCTGATGGTAAGCAACATGCCTGCCACATAACAGCACAGTAACACACAGCTATTGGAACATGATAGTCCAAATCATTACCTCGCACTGCACTGCGCTCGTCACCCAGAGATCTAAGATATTATGTCTCTAAGCCCTGTAATTTCTCTGGAATCATTGCCCTTCAAACCGGAACACAGTAATGTTTGCACATTACTGCTTGGCGGTAGAATATTTGGCAAAGGTGTGATACTTCCCCAGGCGGACTCTGCTAAGAGTCCTACCACTACCAAAATGTATCCTTTTACTTGTTTATTGACACGGCTGTTACGATATCTTAAATAAGTACCTGAACTGTACTGAAACCGTATATTCAGTGTTCACTATTGACGGACATATCCATGGAGGCACATAAAACTACATATAGTCGAATTTAGAACCATTTTCTTTTTTTTGCGTCGTTTGAACTCTACAAAATAATCACTCACCAAGAAATCTGAATTGCAGCAATCTTAGTAAATAAATCCACTAAATTGGTAACACTCGTGATTTTGTAAATTGTGAACTTATCAAAACACAGTAGAAAAACGATTCAATCCTAGTATATTATAGAAATTCTTATGAAATTAAAAATCTGTTATTCTTGTTTCGTGTAACAGATGAAAAATGTGGTACCTAAATAACACAGCAACACAGCATCATGGTCGTATTCTCATAGAAAATTGTCGTCCGATACAACCCTTCGTTGAGTGCTTCTCGCGTACTTGAGGGGGAGGAAGCTTGAAACTGGCGGGGGGTGGGGAGTGTCCGTTATATCTTTATTATCTATTCTATGCTTACATCATGATACACCACAGAACATATCAGGAAGAAGTAGCAAGTAGGATATAACTGACGTGTGTAGCGATCACGTATTTAAAATAAAATTAAAAAACTGGCTCGTTCAAAAACGATTTTACTCAATTGACGAATTTTTGTGTAGCAAAAAGCGATGGACGTAAGCGGGCTGTAGTTTCATAGTTTCAATGTGATGTAAATGGAAAAATAACCATAAATGTATTAAGACATAACAATGTTGTTAAGTAAAATAATATTTAATTTTATTTTATTGTATTAAGCCATCTAAGAGATGTTTTTGATTTGACATGTAAATATTTGTATTTATGAATAAATATCTTTGAACTTTGAACTTTAGGCGGGGCAAACGTAGTACTAAGTAAGCGTAACTCCGCATAGTTAGAGATCGACGCCCGTCCGCATACTTCAGTCGTACTTCGTCACTACTGCAGTAATCTCATCTGCGATTTTGAATGAAAAGTAACCAATCATGCCGTATTGCGCAGTTTTCGAATGTAAAAACGATAGCCGGGCCAAATATTTAACCGAAAAAGGCATATCGTACCATCGGTAAATCCTATTTTATTTTATTTCCATTATATTTTGAAAATAAATTAATATTAGCATAAAGAGAGAAATGATATAATGGAAGTCAACTTTAAAGTCGTTCGGATTTGGTCAATTTTCATTCAAACTTTACGTGATGTTTTCGAACTTTCCGCCTCGAACATGCACCGTGGCGCTACTCAGTCAGGGATGGGACACAAACTGTCGAAATTGCTAATATCGATGTTTCAAACTTGTACAGTTATACCCCGTTTACATTATTCCAGTCCAGCGACCGAATCCAGTGCTGGATTGCTTACTGGAATAATGTAAACCGGCACTGGACTGAATTGGCACTGGATTGATGCATTCCAGTGCCGGTTTCCATTATTCCAGTAAGCAATCCAGCGCTGGATTTGGTCGCTGGACTGGAATAATGTAAACAGGGTATTATGTGAAATAAATATATTATATCTTTTATTAATTGGTATTAGAATAATTTATTGTTGTTTTTGAAAAAAGTAAGAATAAATTTGTAACGTAACAATTTATCATGCCAGTCTACAGCTCGTACTTGGGGGTGGTTTTTGTTTGTTAAAACGATAGCGAAATTGAGAGGAGATTAGCATTGAAATTGTGTGTTATTTTTGAACAGTTTTATTAAGCTTGCCCTAAAATGCGGTTTCAATAAACTTTTATCAGTTCGAGTATGGCTTTTACTCAAAATCTCCTCCCTTTATTTACCCCTTTTGTTTATTTTATTCTCCTCAAGTTTCCATCACGATCATAAAAATACTTGCTTGAACATGCTTGAACATTTTACCAATATTTTTACTGACAATGATAAATAACAGGGTCGTTTCTCTAAGAAAATAACTATTTCCTTAAACAAAGAGTTCGCTCGCTAGAATAAAACAAGCGAATAAAGCATCGCGTTCTATAACAAGAGACGCAAATAAGTTTTGGAGTTCTTGAGCAAGTGATGCAAATAAGGCTTCGTATTGTGGAATAAGAGAGACGAATAACATTTCGCGTTCTTTAACAAGTGATGCAGATATGGCTTCACGTTGTAGAACAAGAGACACGAATAACATTTCGGGTTCTTTAGCAAGTGATGCAAATAAGGGTTCACGTTCTAGAACAAGAGACTCGGAAAAACGCGTCGCGTTCAAGAACAGGTAACCAATAACCCTGTAAAGCGGCTTATTTGAAATATAAAAAATATCCTTGTTGAAATTAATTGATTTTGGTATGCATTTAATTGTTGCTTTTATACTGTGAATAACAAAAAAATAAATAGTTTTCTTTTATTAAACCGATCTCTTATTTCCATTCTGCCTTTCTTGAAAGATGTTTAATCTGTGGCGGATTTATATTCTTGTTAACCGACATCAAAAATTAAAGAGGTTCTCAATTCGGCTGTATGTTGTATATTTTTAGGGTTCCGTAGCCAAATGACAAGAAACGGGACCCTTATAGATTCGTCATGTCTGTCTGTCTGTCTGTACGTCCGTATGACAAGAAACGGGACCCTTATAGATTCGTCATGTCTGTCTGTCTGTCCGTCCGTATTCCCTTATAGATTCGTCATGTCTGTCTGTCTGTCCGTCCGTATTCCCTTATAGATTCGTCATGTCTGTCTGTCTGTCCGTCCGTATTCCCGTACTTCCGAAACTATAAGAACTATACTGTTGAAACTTGGTAAGTAGATGTATTCTGTGAACCGCATTTAGATTATCACACAAAAGTAAAAAAAAAATAAGTTTTGGGGTGCTTGGGGCACCCCATCATCATCATCAACAGCCCACTAAACGTTCCCACTGCTGGGACTCAGGGCCTCCTCTCGCAAGGATAGAGTTAAGGCCATAATCCACCACGCTGGCCCAGTGCGGGTTGGTGGATGACACATGACTTCGAAAGATTCTAGGTACATTTCGGTTTCCTCACGATGTTTTCCTTCACCGTTTTAAGTTAGCGGCATTACGCACATGACTTCGAAAAGACAGTGGTGCGTGTGGGGTTTGAACCCGGGGTCTCCGGATCGGCAGGCGCCGTTCTCCCGACTAGACCAGCCGTAACTTTGGGGTACCCCATATAACTACCATATTGATGGAATGCATTGTCAGATTGGCACTGGATTGATGCTTTCCAGCGCCGGTTTACATTATTCCAGTAAACAATCGAGCGCTGGATTCGATCGCTGGACTGGAATAATGCAAAAAAAATCTTGAGTTTCCATTTCCGTTTCCAACTCAAGATTTTTTTTTATCAAAACCTTACGTGTGAATCTATGGATAGGTTTTAAAAATGATATTGAGGTTTAAATTCGATCAAAGTTCCAACGAACTACAAGAATTTTTATATTATGCTACTTGCTGCTGTGGAACCCTTCATGGGCGAGGCCACTTTTGTTTTTGTATGTATGTTACGATTGCACGAAGCGAAAATACTTCTTTTCATGAAAATTGCGCGTTCGGAGGAGTATCAAATTTCGCACACTTTAGGTATAGAGAATAAGTGCAAATTCTATTTTTATAATTATGCCTAAAAATACATTACATTAATAAAAAAAATTGGCAGTCTGTTAATCAGGACTGCCGATATAAGTGAAAACTAATAATCCAGAAGTTGGTAGCTCACTTTGGAAAATACGCGGGTGAAACAGGAAGATTTGGCCATGACCATGGCTAGCTGGAAATGCCATGATGACTATGGCCATGGTCCCGAGTTTACCCGAAGATTTCTTTCATTTACGAACGTGACGCTTGAGTTCAATTCACAGCCCACGAAAATCTGTCTGTGGCATGTGTCTGTATTATCTATTCTATGTCTGTGGTCCGACAAAAAAAGTTTTCACTTCAAAAACATTACACCACACCACCATGTAATTGATACACATGTGTTATGTACCAGTACCTACACATGTCCGCACAACGTGAGCTGCATTCCATCACGAGGTTCAAGTCAGCAAATTCAACAGAACTCGGCGGTAGCAACAACCTGCCTCGTACCAACTACTATTCGCTGACACTCCTCATTAAATTGTGACCCAGATAACCCTTCATCAAAGCTGGTTTCTATAAAGAAGTCAGTGTCTCTCGATCGTCGAAGGCATTCGCACCTGAGTTAGATAGGCTTAAGATCCTATGATGTCAGTGTCGTTCTCACATCGAACGCATTCGCGTCTAGGTTAGATAGGTTTAAGATATCATAATGTGAGTTTAAGTATAGTAATGTTCGTTCTAAGCAATTCTAGTTTCCTTTCCGAACCCTCCGTCTGCATCTGCTTTCGTAATTCATGCATAAATACTGTTTTGTTTATTGTCAAGTCTGTGATCAAATAGAGTATCTCTCTACCTAGTCTGTGGATCAAATTGAGAATAGATTAATATTTTCTCTAATATACATAATAATATGTTATGTGGTCGAATTTCGAGCTATAAGAATAAGAGCTCATAGCCAGGCCAGGAAGTCTACTCTCTTTCTACGAAAAACGTAATGAAATGAAAATCCGTCGAGTCGTTTCCGAGATTCAGATTCTATACATATATACATATTTATATAGGTACAAGAATTGCTCGTTTATAGGTATAAGATATAAGATTTTCCTACAAACAGACATTCTACGTTAACGAAATTGCTACCAAAGACGTTACTACCTACTACTACTACTACTATACGTAGTATACAGTTAGAACAAACAGTTTACACTGAAAGCACAGATCTGGTCGTTTTTGTCTTGTCGCTCCTGTGGAAGTGTCATACTTTTGTCACACACTATGTCGCCATAGTTAACATACACCTCAATTGCTTACGATTGATACAAAGGAACAGTGCGGAAAAACCGGGCTTATTCTTTATCTAAGGCTGCTACACAAGTTTTTATTTATTCATAACATAACATAAATAAAAACATACGCAACATTACTGCTTGGAACTTGGAACCACCTACTGCCTACTCTACCGTATTCTAGGCTATTGAAGAAGGCGTAGGACCGTGCCAATCTAATCTTACCATAGTCAACAAGTACTACATTGGTCTGGTACACTAGGCCATAAAGCGACGTGGAACTGATATTGGTTCGGCACCGGATATGACTCAAGTGAAAAAAAATAAATGAATCTGCCCTCAAAAAGTTTGACAAAACAAACCATAAAGGTACAAGTTCGCGCTGAGACCGCGACGCGAGACCGCGACACGAGACCGCGACCCGAGACCAAGACAGGCACTTGACACTATGGAATTGTATGGGCGCCAGTTTGCGCCGAGACCGCGACAGGAGACCGAGACAGGTCGCGGTCGCGGTCTCGGCGCGAACTGGCGCCCATACAATTCCATAGTGTCAAGTGCCTGTGTTGGTCTCGGGTCGCGGTCTCCGGTCGCGGTCTCGCGTCGCGGTCGCGGCGCGAACCGCTACCTTTACTGAAGTTTTATCAACTAAAAATTTGTCGTTGCAGCAGCAAAAAAAAGTTTAAACTGGTGAAATACATAAATGAATAGAATTTGTCTTAAAATATGCGTTTTGTCACAAGCTAGCTAGATGCACATTGCCCATGTATATCCTCATTTAGGGAAGGAAAGGAATAACAATGGGCTCTTTTCTCTCTTTTAGGAGTGTCCGTCATCCGAGTGAGAAACCCCCACACACGCAAAGGCACTGACTTCGTCCAGAAGGACGGTCAGTTCCAATGCACCAGATGCCCAGAAAAGCGGAAGACGGCGAACGCAATGAGGAGCCATGTCAAAAAATATCACTTGGAAGCGACAAAATACAAGTGCCCATTATGCCCCGAACTCTTCTACAGACTGAACCCCCTAACGCGACACAAACTTGAAACCCACAGCATAGACGAAAGGTTCAAATGCAAGGCTTGCGAAAAATCCTTCTTCACGATGGAAGGATTGAACAGCCACAAAAGAGCGTTCCACATGCTAGGGGCGAGGATGAAGTGTAGAATTTGCGATTTTGAAAGTTTTAATGTGAACAGTTTCAGAAAACACGAAGCGCACCATTCCGCTGAGAGGATATTCAAATGTCAGTTTTGTGGAAAAGGTTTCAAGACGAAAACTGGGAAGATTATGCACGAGAAAATACATACTGGTGATAGGCAGAAAGCGTGTACAGAATGTGATAGAGCGTTCATAGACAGGACCAGCTTGAAGTATCATATGACGAGGCATCACCCCGAAGTTCCTTTCTGATTTACGGAAGTAGCAATGACTAGTAGTGCCACGCGGTTTTACCAGGGAAGTTCCTGTTCTCGTTAATTACCCCCACAAAGTGATAGTCTGTGTGTTATACCAGACTATAAATATTGGTGGACAGTTCACACACAACACCATCTGGCCCCAAACTAAGCAAAGCTTGTACTGTGGTGGTCAGATAGCTTATAATAATACTTGAATAGTTGTAAATACATACTTATTGTACATAGAAACAGCTGATCATAACACCATAATCTGATGGATCTAATTGATGGATGGACTACCCGATAATGCAGCACTGGACCAGGCTGCATGTTGAGCACTCCGGATCCAGACCGACATTTAGATTGCGGTAATACAGAATACACTGTGTTGTTAATTTTGCGTTGTAATGTAAATAATAAATAAATAAATATTGGTGGACAATAGGGTACCGGACTGGGTCAAAAATACACCATCCTAATTATAGTCCGTCAGCTAGATCATGGAAAAATATTGGACACGTATTTTTTGTTTTTTTCATAAAATTAAAAATCGTCAAAGATATAGACCATCAAACTTCGAGAGTGGGGGGTCGCGACGTCACTCGTGAGTTAAAATCGTACCCACAAGTGACGTCACACGAAACTTCGACTTGGTGGACTTGGTGGACAATTCACACACAACACCATCTGACCACAAACTAATCAAAGCTTGTACTATGGCGGTCAAATAGCAGATATAATACTTATATACAGGGCCGGATTTAGGGGAGGGAAAACGTGGCATATGCCCCTGGGCCTCCACAACAGACACTTTGGGGGAAAAAACCAAATTTTGACACGAAACATATTTTACGTTAGCTTTAAACCATTTGTAGTACCAACGAAGCTCCGCCCCGGGGCCTCCACACCTCTAAATCCGGCCCTGCTTATATATGTAGTTTTAAATACATAGTTATTATATTGAAATGTATGTCACGTTTAAATTATTTATGTTATGTTAATGAACTTTGACATTATTGTGTTTGATTTTATTTCACATCGTGGCCTTTTTATTTGGTTTGAATTAATTAATTGTTATGATTTTAATTTAACTTGGTATGATAATGAAATGTACTAATGTAAAAGGTAATTTGTTGTATGGAATCATTAAATAAAGTTTTTTATTATTATAATCTGACTGTGTTCCAAATCAACCCGATACATTCACGACGTTCCTACGTGATTGAGCAAAAAACATCAAAACTTTTGCATTTATAATATTAGTCGGATAAAAAGACTAGGTACCGTGGAAACTAGACGGAAAGCATTTTATACTTACGGGGTTAGAGAGACTCACTTTACAGGTCAAAAAAATATTCCATAAAAACCAGGGAATGCGTCAAAAATCTAAATTTCCAATATAGCTGGGTATCACAAGGCAAAGAATAGATACGTGAGAAGAAAGGATGGTTCACTGCATATAATAAGAACAAAATAAAAATTTAGTATTCTACTAGTCTAACCCTTTCAGTTGAAACCTATATTGAGTGAGGTTGTGAAATAGTTATTTGTTGTACAAGAGTGCAAAGTGGCTTTTTAACCGCGTGCTCAATTTTGATGACCGAGCAAGCAAAGGATTCTTAAGTTGAATCACGAGCGTAGCGAGGGATTCAAAAATTAGAATCCTGAGCGTAGCAAGGGAATCAAAAGGGCACAAGGTGAAAATTCTTTGCACTCGAGTGCAACACGTAATTTTTCATCCCACCTTAGCGAAGAAATTACTAAAAGCTTTGCGCATTTTCAGTTTCAGTCGTCAAATAAACTTCTTGGTCGCTAGAATCACTTATTATTATGGTATTTCGGTTTTTCACTTGTATTCAATTTTACTGTTTTTAACGTAACTTTAAGTTTATTTAGCCATGGTTTTAACAATAACAATATGACGTGAAAATATGGAGAGTCAACCGATTGAGGTAAGGAGTTTCAAATGAAAAATTGTCCGCCCAAATGCATTATTATAGTAGCGCTAAATTTGCATCAGGGTACATTGTAAAGGAAATAAATAAACGTACTATACAGAATTCATGAAAAAAAAAATTGGCAGGCACTGCCGATAGAAGTGGTAACTTATAACTCAGAATTTGATTGCTTACTTTGGAAACTACGCGTGTGAAACCGGAGGGCGTGGCTATGAGCATGACCATCTAGAAATGCTGACGCATTTTTAAATGGCCAATAGGAAAGGCTGAGGCATTTCTAAATGGCCAATGGCTATGGTCCCGAGTTTACCCGAAGATTTCTTGTCATTCCCGAGCGTGACGCTAGAATTCAATTGACAGCCCACGAAAAATCTGTCTTTGGGGCGGACACTTTTTCATGTACCTACACATATGAAACTCCTTACCTCAATCGGTCAACTCTCCATATTTTCACGTCAAATTGTTATTGTTAAAACCAGGGCTAAATAAATTTAAAATTTAAAACTTAGGTTAAAAACAGTAAAATTGAATACAAGTGAAAAACCGAAATACCATAATAATAAGTGACACCAAGAAGTTTATTTGACGCCAACAGAATTGACTGAAACTGAAAATGCGCAAAGCGTTTAGAAATTTCCTCGCTAAGGGGGATGAAAAATTACGTGTTGCACTCGAGTGCAAAGATTTTTCACCTTGTGCCCTTTTGATTCCCTTGCTACGCTCAGGATTCTAATATTTGAATCCCTCGCTTCGCTCGTGATTTAACTTTAGAATCCTTCGCTTGCTCGGTCATCAAAATTGAGCACGCGGTTTAAAAGCCACTTTGCACTCTTGTACAACAAATAACTATTATCTGCCATTTTGTGGAGGCCGCCATCTTGAATCAATATTAATCAAACATAGCTAAGAACTACCGCACGGAAATAGCACTAGCTTCTAAATAAAACAAACCGCATTGAAATTCGTCGACACGTTTGAGCTCTACGTTGCCACAGACAGACACACACACAGAGAGACACACATGTATACACATTACACATACTGAGCGCGCACGCCCCACGCACACACGAGCACATTCACACCGTATGTAAAATCTATATATATAAAAGCGAAAGGTCACTCATCAAAGAATCTCAGAAACTACAAATGCTAGGATTCTGAAATTTTGCATGGAGGTCTCTTTTAGCACGTAGGCGCTCGCTAAGACGGGGTTTGGCGAAATTCAACCCCTAAGAGGGTAAATCAAGGGATGAACGGTTGTATGAAAATTCGTGATTTTCAAAGTTATCTTATTTTGTTTCTAGACTCTTGACACGAAGCAATTAAAGGTTTGTTCTATCAATTTTGTAATTTCGAACTGTATGGGGGTGAAATTGGGGTTGAAGATAAAACCATGAAACTCTGTATGTACATAGGCACTTGACACGAAGCAAATAAATGTTTGTTTTAGCAATTTTGTAATTTGGAACTGTACGGGGATGAATTTGGGATTGAAATGGCGGATGAATGTCAATATAGAAGTTCTCAATCGTTGAAGATAAAACTATGTAACTCATTATATAGGCACTTGACACGAAGCAAATAAATGTTTGTTCTAGCAATTTTGTAATTTCGAACTGTATGGGGATAAAATTGGAGTTGAAATGGAGGGCGAATGTCTCTTACGCTTTGACACCTAAACAACTGAACCGATTTTGATGAAATTGTACGAAATAGTTAGAATAAGTTGTTTTTAGGAATCGTAAATGTGTCTAGTTATATAAATAGGTACTGCCTGAGTTACCTTACTATTTATTTCGCGCGGACGAAGTCGCGGGTAACAGCTAGTAGATAATAGATAATATAATTATGTTTACTGATTCTCAGGTACATTAATATTTTGAGTAACTACTTAATTCATAGATATGAATTTAATTAATTGTCTTTTATTATGTAATTTTAACTTCATTTTGTACCTTTAGGTGAACACAAGCCAAGCGCATAGTATTTTGTTAACCGGATATAGGGCGCCCAAAATACAGGCTTTGCCTAGTGGAGGGGCGTGTAAATAGCTCCTGCCGTGTGTGATTGCTCACCCTAAAACTAAATTCCTAAAACTAATTTTAAAGCGAAAGAAAAAGAATGTATGGCAAGATGTCTGAAAAAAACTCCGATAAAAACAAATCTGCACTGACCTGATGACATCCACTTCCGTCCCGTTCAGCTCCAGTCAAAGGGAATCCAAAAGGGGTACAGGTTCCACGATTTGTCCAAGCTTGGTTAGTCCATTCCACGAGCGAGGTGGAAATCCTTCTTACGTCCTATGTTTCAGACAATCTTGTCTCCACAAAAGTTAATATGAGCGTTATAGCAAACACTACGCGAATCATCAATCAATCAATTTGGGGTCCATTGTAAAAGCGATATAGCGTAGGACCACTCTTCTTGTAAACCTGTCTTTTGAATAATTTTTAATTGTTATTCTTTTATGGCAAACAAAATTTTACTTTACTCTATCGGCATTTCTTCCAAGATTAACAGCGATGAACTACTGGTACTTATTTCTTCATACTGTGCTCACAGGCCTTGCGACCTTCCGACCCGTCATGTAAATCAACAAATTCTTCTTACCTATAGCATTACATTTAACGAATAAGTAGGTAATGATTGTGATATGAAATGACAAAGGAAACTTTTCTGCCTTTTAGGCGTGTCCGCCATCCGGGTGAAGACTGCACAGCTGCATAAGAACACAGACTTCTGCGTGATCGACAATGACTACCAATGTCTGAGGTGCCCGGAGAAACGCCACAGCGATTCCGCTATCAGAAGCCACGTCAAAAAGGTCCACCTTGGACCACCAGAGTACAAATGCCCCATCTGCTTTCTATCCTTCGTCCGTATATTCTCGATAACGAAGCATCTTTTTGAGGAACATAACATTGATGAACGATTCAAATGCAAAGCGTGCAGCAAGGCTTTCTTCTCGCAACCAGCGTTGAACGAGCATTCGAGAACGTTCCACATGTTGGGCGAAAAGTTCCGATGTGATATATGCGGGTTTGAGACGTTCTGCAGACGCAGTTTTAAGAAGCACGAAGTGAGCCATTCCAATGAAAGGAGTTTCAAGTGTCAGTACTGTGAAAAGGGGTTCAAGACGAAATACGCGAGGTCGATGCACGAGAAAATTCATACGGGAGATAAGCAGAAAGTCTGTATAGAATGCCATAAGGCGTTTATAGATAGCACCAGTTTGAAGTATCATATGAAGAGACATCACCCGGATTTCTGCGCTTATTTTGCCAACAATCAGCCGTCTTCGTCTACGCATGGCACTCTTACCTAAAAGATCTAAAGGAACTGGTGACACGTGTAAATAGCTAAATAGTCAATAGTGCAATAGCCCCTGTGATTGCTTACGATTTATTAAACCTAAAAGTATTTTTGGCGGCAAATGGTATAGCTATGTTTGAAATATTCTCGTAAAACGAATCTGGACTAACATTAATCAGCCGATCCCGTTCCATTCAACTCCAAATGGAACTAAAGGCAGGTTTTGAGAGTTGTCTAAAGGTACAAGTTCGCGTTGAGACCGCGACAGGAGACCGCAACAAGCACATAACATTATGGAATGGTATGGGCGCCAGTTCGTACCGAGACCGCGACATGTGTGTGTCTCGGTCTCCTGTCGCGGTCTCGGCGCGAACTGGTGCCCATACAATTCCATAGTGTCAAGTGCCTGTCGCAGTCTGCAGTCGCGGTCTCAGCGCGGAATTGCACCTTAAGGTGACCAGCCAAGACGCAGGGTTAAAAAGTCCTCTTAAGAAGGCAGACAATCTCGTGTCCACAAAGACAATTCTAATGTAGGCGATAACAGCTACTTACATAATTTATTTTAAGTATACGAAATCACAATAAGAGGAAGTTGAAAAGTAGCGAATAATTGAAGAAATTAGCAATAAACGCGGCAGAAACTTGATGACAAAAGATACATACATAGATTTGCAGCGGCCAATGTACAATGATGATTATCAATGAATACTATTTTCGTGTTCTTAAAACACACAAATGGCGCCATCCAGTGAGCTTACGTGGAATTCCCAGGGCATGCCCAATGCCCATATCTATAGTATCACAAAAGTCATTATCAGCATATTTTCAGACAAACATACAAATATTTTATCATCCACATCAGAAAAACAACATACAATTAAAGAATACGCTCAGTAACTTATATCTAAAACATAAATGGCGGCCTTATCGCTGAAGCGATCTCTTCCAAGCAACAATATATAGCAGGAGAAGGAAGTAAATAAGAATGGAGTGCAAAAGAAACAACAAGAAGAAAATTGAAAATAAAATAAATGAACTATATTTAAAACTGAATGACATTCCTTCAGGAACTTACCGGGTCACCGGATTTCATGACGGAGGATTTTTGGTAGACAAATGATATTCAACCTTATGACATGAAGTTAGTAATTACATTCCCTTATTTCAACACGGATACTTGGAAAATTGCGTCCTTGCTTCGATCATATTATAGACTTGTGTGTATCAGTGTGTGTGATTTTTCAAACTTTTATGACGTCATTTCGAAGCTTTTGGTAAAAGTTAAGTGTTACAAATAAGTATTCATCATAATAATATTTTTAAAGCTTATTTAAAACGGAATCGTGTTTATTTAAACATATACTTAAGATTAATTAATAAAATTAGCTAAGTAATAGTATGTGTATTTATTGTAGATCAAATAAATCGTTCACTTCGTCTTCACTTAATCTATACCATCATTTGTTTTTGAATTAGCGAAATTTTAAAAGGTTCTGTAGACAACATATAGCGCATTGTAACTGTGCAATAAGTTTACTCATAAACTCAATATTAAAGAATCTGTGACCAGTGGAAATTTACAAAAATCCTGCCTAAGAGCATGGTCAATTGGTCATGTTTGTAAACAAAACATTACCACGTCATTATCATGAAAAATGACGTCGTAGCATTCTCTTTTGCACAACTATTTGCATCTCTCTCACTATGTTCTGGCCTATCTACAGTCGCTTTTCGCCCGGTACTTACGACAACCGCGCGCGACTGCCTTGCAAAACTACCTACTTTTTATAATTTCAAATTACATTCAATTTGACTGGCCTCGTGGCTTAGTGGGTAGTAGCTCTGCCTGCGAAGCCGAGGGTCGTGGGTTCGATTCCCACCCAGTGCAAATATTTGTGTGATTCAAATGTTTGCACTGTGTTTGGGTGTTTCTATGTATAATAAGTATGTATTTAAAACTATATAAGTCTTATATCAGCTATCTGGCCGCCATCATACAAGCTTTGCTTAGTTTGGGGTCAGATGGTGTTGTGTGTGAATTGTCCACCAATATTTATTTATTTAATTTAGTTAGTTTAATCTTCACACGCTAGATAGGGTTAAAAAAACAAACGTCTTTTTGGTATAAATATGCAAAAAGTTGTAAACAACAACTTACAACAGTCACTAATTTATTAAACTATTTGTACTTACAGTTATTTAGTATTTGTTCCAAATAATTTCCACCACCATGATCAATACACACACGCACCCTTTCAACTAGGCATCCTGCATTGGCATCTTCGTTCGTTCGTTCGTTTCGTTTTAAGACTTCGTTTTAAGACTTGTGCAGTGTCCGATTCACCTAAATAAACACGGCGTTTTATTTCACTTCAAAAAAAAAAGATCACTACACCTGCAACGTTTCACTAGTATGCAATCTCTATCGTCTAATCACTAAATCACTATCGTCAACTGACCGGGACTGTGATCGACACGTAACTAAAGAAATGCAAGTGATAATTACATTTGTTTTTAAGTATCTTGAGGGTAGGCGAGAGTCACGGTGTCCGTCCAGGCTTCTCCCGTGGTACATGTATAGCCTATAACACTCGGGGATCACGTACATATCCAACGGTGAAATCATTTTTGAAATAGGTCCATTTCCTAGTTGCTGAGAGACAAACAAAATAATTAGCAGTCATAGGAACTGCCGATAGAAGTGAACAATTTTAACTCAGAATTTGATAGCTCACTTTGGACACTACGCGCGTGAAACCGGAGGGCGTGGCCATGATGGCCATCTAGAAATGCTGACATTTCAATGGCCATGGACCCGAGTTTACCCGAAGATTTCTTATCATTCCCGAACGTGAACGCTAGAATACAAAGCCCACGAAAAATCTGTCTGTGGCGCGCCAAAAGCTGTTTCCACTTCAAAAACCTCTTCAGCTTTAAAATATTAGTAAAGACAAGCAGTGCCCCGTTGTTTTTACCCACGTAGTTCTCGTGGCCGTAATATTCTCGTGATAAAAAGAAGTGTGTGTGTAGTTATGTACGCACGCAAGAAGTTAACACTTTTGAAGTGAAAACTTCTTTAGGCGCGCCTAGACAGGTTTTCGTGGGCTGTGAATTGAATTCTACCGTCACCCTAGGGTATGATAAGAAATCTTCGGGTAAACTCGGGACCATGCCCATTGGCCATCTAGAAATGCGTCAGCCAATGGGAAACGCTGACGCATTTCTAGATGGCCATGCCATGATGGCTAGGCCACGCACTCCGGTTACACCCGTGTAGTTTCCAAGGTAAGCTATCAAATTCTGAGTTATAAGTTTTCACTTCTATCGACAGTTCCTATGACTGCCAATTTTTTCATCTTTATACCTGGTGCTAAGAAGTCTAACTTTAACCATAGAAGAGATAATATCTTCAAAGAAAAAAGTATAAAGCTCTGTGCCGACTTATACGTCTCGGCTACCACCCGACAAATAAAACTACACTCAAGTAGGGGCTTTATGACATGTACGTTAAAATACAGATTACCTTGGCAACACAAATTAGCAGACCGCTCGCTGACAGCCGTCTGCTAATTTATGTTGCCAATGTGCACAGTGCAGTGCTAGGTAATGATTTGAACTCTTCATGTTCCAATAGCTGCGTGTCACTGTTCTGCTATGTGGCAGGCATGTTGCTTACCATCAGGCAAATGTCTGGCTCGTCTCGTCACTCTTTATTTTAAAAAAAATCAGGCGGCCTGGGGAAGTACCACACCATTGCCAGTTATTCCACCGCCAAGTAGGAATACGCAAACATCACTGTGTTCCGGTTTTAAGAGCAATGTTTACAGAGAAACCACAGGGTATATAGATTATAGAGTTAAATCATCATATCTCTGGGTTGCTAGTGTAGTGCTGGGTATTGTTTTTTTTTCAGTGGAAATAGTGTAGTAGAAGTATCGATGGGAACTGTGATGTAAAAAGATACATTATAAATTACTCAGTACGCTGCTGGCTGGTAGTGCAGAACTATTCCTTACGGCACTACGGTAGTGCAGAAATATTCCCTACGGCACTACAGCGCTTCTACCGCCTGACTAAATCGGCTATCGCTTTGCTAATTCTGTCTCTATCATTTCAAGCGAAAAGAAGGGAGAGAGAAACATCAAAGCGATGACATTTTTCGTTCGGCGGTAGACCTCCCGGTACAGCGTTTTGGTTCGTGGTAGCGTCGATGTGAACGAATATGTAAGACCCTAGACTAATTACCCACGGCACTACTGGCACAGTCTATTAAATTATACAGTCGTTCCACGAAGTAGTTTAGACGGGGCAGTCGTGCGGGGTGAGACGCGGGAAGCCCGCTCCTGACTTGCCTACATTACAATGTTAGTATTGCAGGAGCGCGGCTCAGGGCTGACGTCTTCCGTGTGTTTTAATTTTATTTTGATGCCACGTTTTTTAAATTGCGACAACACTGCCAGTGTCTAGACCTTATTGGCGTTTCTCCCAATATCAAAGGCGATGAACTACTGGTAGTATTAATTTCTCTATACCTACTGTGCTACTGGCTACTGGCTAGTAGTGCAGGGTAGCGATTCTGAAACCATTCGGTTGCATCCGACACGGAATCTCATCTCTCGGTCTTTGTCTTATCTGTTTAGCATGACAAAGACCGAGAGATGAGATTCCGTGTCGGATGCAACCGAATGGTTTCAGAATCGCTACCCAGAAAAGGGAAAAATCCCCACGACACTACCAGTAGTGCAGCTTGGTAGTGCGGTAGGTAACAAGGGGAAAAAAATGGCAGTCATAGGAACTGCCGATAGAAGTGAAAACTTATAACTCTCGGAAACTACACGGGTGTAACCGGAGGGTGTGGCCTGGTCATCATGGCATGACCATCTAGAAATGCGTCAGCATTTCTCATTGCGTCAGCCAATGGGAAATGCTGAAAGGGCGTGGCCTCGGCATCATGCCATGGCCATCCAGAAATGCATCAGCCAATACGAAATGCTGACGCATTTCGAAATGGCCATGCCATGATGGGCAGGCCACGCTCTTTTAGCATTTCCCATTGGCTGACGCACTTCTAGATGGGCAATGGTTATGGTCCCGAGTTTACCCGAAGATTTCTTATCATACCCGAGCGTGACGATAGAATTCAATTCACAGCCCACGAAAAATCTGTCTAGGCGCGCCAAAAGAAGTTTTCACTTCAAAAAGTTTACGAAGTATAATTTCGATACATTCTACGTATAAGTAACTGCGTAGCAGTAAGGAAGGAAGTAAGACGCATAAAACTGCACCTACAGTTTTATTCGTCACTTCCGGTATACCGGATTCCCTAACTTGCAAATTGTGTTGCTTCTGTATTATCCCAAGGAACTTCGTTCCTACCTGGTGTTCCATGCCACATATCTATTTTTGACGTGATAAAGCCGGCTGCACGCCCGCAAAACATGACGTTATGTAACGTTACCGTTAGTTCGTCGTCAGTGCCATGCGGACGAAGCTGAGCGCTGAGGGCGCCACCCGCCGAGTCGAGCGGTATCACTACTCGCGCTATCAGCGTACTGATTTCTTAAGACGTTGTCACGTTTAACGATCGTCAGTAAACCGACTTTACAGACAACCATTTTTTTTGACGTGACAACGTCTTATAATTCGATGAAGCCAGCTGCACGCCCGCAAAACATGACGTCATGTGCCGTTAACGCCGTTACCTCGCCGCCGGCGTTACCTCGCTCTATGGCGTAGTTGAAGTTGTCGCGTTCAACTAAAGTCAGTAACCCGACTTTACAGACAACCATTTTTTTTTTGTTAAATAATAGTATTAAGAGTACTTAAGCTGTGCCGTTCGCGCGTTGATAGATATCTAAATAGATAAACTCTCTGTTGCACTAAATAAAACAAAATAAAATAATTAAGGAACAACAACCTAAAAAGAAAATTTAGTTACAATTGCCGGCCTTATCGCTGAAAGCGATCTCTTCCAGGCAACTGTGGTATGGAAAATGATTATAAATAAAGGAAGATGGGTTCACAAACAAAGAGCAAATAGAAAAATAGGAGTAGGTAAATAATTGATACCTGCATACTAAAACAAATAATGTATTAAATAATAATTGTTGACTATCATAAATTAACATGATATTGTCATGACATGATATTAACATGATATTGTCATACGCTGATGACACTGCAATTTTATTTTCCGCCCCAAACAAGATGATGCTGCACGAATTTGCTCGGTGAATAATTGGCTAACAAATAACCTACTAACACTAAACGCGAATAAAACAAAATACATATATTTTGCTATGCGTAAATCTAAACAATCTACAGCTAACCCAAATCTATATGCGCACACTTGCACAAATCCAACAGCCTGCCTACACAAATGTCCAACCATAGAAAGAGCAAATGACATCAAATACTTAGGTGTTATTATTGATGACTCACTATCTTTTCGGCTACATATAAAAAATCTAGTAAACAGACTTCGTAAGCTTATTTATGTGTTCAAAATATTACGGCATATCGTAGATTCTAAATTAATAAAGCAAGTATATAAAGCATTGTGTCAATCGATAATAACATACTGCATCTCATCATGGGGAGGAGCTACTAAGTCATTAATGATTTCTGTCGAAAGAGCACAAAGAGCCATATTGAAGGTCGCAACATTTCGCCCATTTCTCTTCTCTACGGAACGGCTCTATAAATCCTGTAACATTCTAACTGTAAGACAACTCTTTATATTGAATACGACAATAAAACAACACAAACTACTTTCATACTCCACTAACAATACTAACAAGAGACGTAAGGATATTGTATGTATCTCGCTGGCACACACAAAACACGCTTTCACAAGTAGATTTTTCATATTTCTAGGGCCATTACTCTACAATCGAATAAATAGATTGTTATGCATATACAATCAAAATTTATATAACTGTAAACAAACTGTCTCCGAGTATTTGCTGACTCTGTCATATGAAGAAACTGAACATATGATAGTAGTTACAAAATAATTAAGGATTCGCATACCTATAATTTTGATAAGCAAAGTAGTTCTTAAGTACCTTTTCTTTTTACCGATTTCGTACCGACCGAATTATTAATAAATTGTTTAGTTTTATTTCCTTCCTAAATGTAACTCTTAGGTAAATAAGCATTTCTCTCGCCTGAAACACAGGTTCTACCTAGTTCAGGCAAACAAAAAGAATATACCTGTTTATAGAAGTAAGAAACTATTGTATAGTTAAGATCTATTTTTATTGAAATAAATTTATTTTATTTTTTATTTTATTTTAACAATAAACATACATTCTAATACATAAATAACATTACAATATACACTTGGTAATACATAATCGATTACTTACAAATAAAATACTATTTTTTTCAAAAAGGTAACAAGAGTATTTTAGTAAAAAGTAATAGTGTTAGGACATCCACAGACCGATATTAGCAGGACTTGGACAAATAAAAGGCTTTCACGTGTTCCTTGAATACAGGAAGAGAATGATCTTCCCTGATTTCCACAGGTAAGGAGTTTAACAATTGTGCTGCTTGGAATGCAAACGATTTTTCAAAGAACTTTTCACAGCGTGCAGATGGGGCTTGGAGTTCTAAATTATACGTAGTCTCAGAGTACGTGTCTGGGAGTTGCTCCAAAAAGTGAAACAGTCTCTTAGGTAGCGGGGGCAGTAGGATTAAAAGCGTTGCTCCGCCATCTATCGAAAATTGGTCGCACCAATTCAAATTTTGAACAAATTCGGTTACCTTAGGTTTTAATGACGCAACCTTTAAAAGATAGACACATGCTGTCACGCAACGAAAGCTCTCAAAAATAGTTATTTGTTGTACAAGAGTGCAAAGTGGCTTTTTAACCGCGTGCTCAATTTTGATGACCGAGCAAGCGAAGGATTCTAAAGTTGAATCACGAGCGTAGCGAGGGATTCAAAAATTAGAATCCTGAGCGTAGCAAGGGAATCAAAAGGGCACAAGGTGAAAAATCTTTGCACTCGAGTGTAACACGTAATTTTTCATCCCCCCTAGCGAGGAAATTACTAAACGCTTTGCGCATTTTCAGTTTCAGTCGATTCTGTTGGCGTCAAATAAACTTCTTGGTCGCTAGAATCACTTATTATTATGGTATTTAGGTTTTTCACTTGTATTCAATTTTATAAGTTTTAAACTTTATGTTTATTTAGCCATGGTTTTAATAATATGACGTGAAAATATGGAGAGTTGACCGATTGAGGTAAGGAGTTTCAAATGTGTACATGAAAAGTGTCCTCCCAAATGCATTAAATTATAGTAGCGCTAAATTTGCATCAGGGTACATTTTAAAGGAAATTAATAAACGTACTATTCAGAATTCATGAAAGAAAAATATTGGCAGTCATAGGCACTGCCGACAGAAGTGGTAACTTATAACTCAGAATTTGATTGTTTACTTTGGAAACTACGCGTGTAAAACCGGAGGGCATGGCTATGAGCATGGCCATCTAGAAATGCTGACACATTCTTAAAAGGCCAATGGGAAAGGCTGAGGCATTTCTAGATGGCCAATGGCTATGGTCCGAGTTTACCCGAAGATTTCTTATCATTCCCGAGCGTGACGCTAGAATTAAATTGACAGCCCATGAAAAATCTGTCTTTGGCGCGCCAAAAGAAGTTTGACTTCAAAATATATTGTACCTACATGTTTTCTCAAAATAGTAATTATTTATTTGATGTTATATTTACTACATTATTTTGTACTGCACAAGTAGTTGAAATTATCTATTAGTTACTATTTTAGTAGTCAATAATATTTAATTATTTAACTCTGCCACTCGGCATAATTCAATTCGATTACAATTGATTCATTCATAGCATTTTAAAATGTTTTGCCATTTGAAATAACATTCTTTACCTCTATCCTCCATACGTGAAAAGAAAATTGCGCGCAAAGCATTAAAAAAAAAGTACACCAAGGAGGTTTCGAGTATGAGTTTTTAACAAATTAAAAATAAATGTATGGTGAATTCGGCACCAAGGAGGTAGAAATAAATAGGTTAAATTATGTTTTGAATTCAAAACCTCAGTACACACGATGTTCTAAATTCAAATTTACTTTACCCTCTAGAGGGTAAAAACGACTTTTGCGCCCTGATATCGAGGAGCAAAAGTACTCTTTCCGAGCTGGTGGGATGAAAACAATATTTTTTCCGTTTTTGTTACATTTTTCATTCATGTTCCGTTCCTGTTGATAGTAGCGTAATGTTAAGTAGCCTTCCTCGATAAATGGACTATCCAACAGAGAAAGAATCTTTCAACTCGAACTAATCGTTCCCGAGATCCATGCGTTCAAATAAACAAACTCTTCAGCTTTATAATATTAATATATGGTTGTAAATGTTTCGTGTTTCTGTCTTTGAATCACTGTTCTTTAATATCTTATACCTTTAAACGAGCAATTCTTGTACCTATATAAATATCTTATATATAAAATTCTCGTGTCACAGTGTTTGTTTCCTTACTCCTCCGAAACGGCTTTACTGATTTTAACCAAAATTTATATGCATATTCAGTAGGTCTGAGAATCGGCTACTAGCTATTTTTCATACCTTTATTTTTATGGCAAAACAACGTTTGCGGTGTCAGCTAGTGTATATGTATATATATAGAATCTGAATCTCGGAAACGGCTCGACGGATTTTAATGAAATTATGTATGCAGGGGATTTCGGGGACGATAAATCGATCTAACTAGGTCTTATTTAAAAAAAAACACATATTATGCGCGTTTTTAGACAATTAAAAACTGTCACATTAGACATTAGAATGTGAAGGTAAATTTCGCCGCGTGAGGCGACAGCATAATTAGCTCAGACGGGAAGTCGGGCGCTCATAGCGGTCACGAATTAGTAGCTCCGGGTTCGAATCCAGACGGGTTCTCTTTTTTTTTCAATTCGTTTTTTTTAAGAAAATCTATTTCTTGAAGTCTTTTATCTGTAGGTATCTAAGTATATTTAGTATTTAAACCGAGCTAAGCTCGGTCACCCTTTCACACTATTCTTGGTATTTTTTATTTTATTTGTTATTGTATTTATCTTAGTTTTAAATGTTAGAGTAGCATATTTTTAAGTAAATATTTATTATTTTATTCTAGTTATTTTTATTGTATTTAGTAGTATTATTTAATGTTAGGGGGCGTCCATAAATTACGTGAGGTGTTTTTTTAAATTTTCTGGCCCCCCCTCCCCCGTTGGTGAGATGTCGTGAGATTTTGTTCAACCCCCTCCCCCATCCCCCAATCTCACGTGAGATTTTTCAGAATGTGGGTTTCTTACGTAAACGCGTTGGGTTGTTATTGTAGAAAGAAAAAAAACAATTTGCTTCGTGCTTTTATTTACGACTAGTTTAGACTAGTAATTTGACAATCTACTATGATAAAAAGAAAAGAATACCTACTCTAATTCAGTCCATCTTATACCTTTAAACGAGCAATTCTTTTACCTATATAAATATGTATATATATATAGAATCTGAATCTCGGAAACGGCTCGAACGATTTTGATGAAATCATGTATGCAGGGGGTTTCGGGGACGATAAATCAATCTAACTAGGTTTCATTTTTTATAAACGCATATTATGCGCGTTTTTAGACAATGAAAAACTGTCACATTAGACATTAGATTGCGAAGGTAAGTTTCGCCGCGTGACGCGACAGCGTAATAGCTCAGATGGGAAGTCGGGCGGTCATAGCGGTCACGAATTAATAGCTCCGGGTTCGAATCCAGACGGCTTCTCATTTTTTTCATGTTTTCTTTTTTTTAAAGAAAATCTATTTCTTGGTTTCTTTTATCTGTACGTATCTAAGTATATTTACTATTTAAACCGAGCAAAGCTCGGTTACCCAGGTACTGGAGAATTATGAGCGGTCTCAAGAGAGACTATTGGCACCAACATGTCCATAATATGATTTTCTGTAAAATCATCTGCTCCTTCGAAATAGTGAATAATCTTAATCGTATTAATACGATGACGCTCAAGATTAATCTTGAGCATGTACATACAATTTGGATTGAATGGAACAAAACAGTATAATCTTTTTTTGTTTCAATCAGAACAAAAATTACGTAATATTTGTCGAGACCCTCCCTCCCCCTAACGTGAGATTACATGAGATTTGACTCGACCCCCTCCCCCCCTAAATCATCTCACGTAATTTATGGACGCCCCCTTACTTCCCCTGCCTGTATTGGTATGTAGGCTATTTTCCTTGTGCTGGTTGCCTGGAAGAGATTGCTCTCAGCAATAAGGCCGCCACTTGTGGTGCTAGATCATAAGTTTTTTCTGTAATGTTATTATTTTTGTGCCACAATAAAGATCAAATCAAATCAAAAAAATTGATTTGATTTGAAGAATTTTCTATCTATCTATCTATTAGTATAGATATTGTTATGTTTCTTTTTCATGCACATTATAATCTTTTAAAAATTTAGTGACGGTCTACGTATATTTCCAGGGAAAACGAATAAAAGCCGGAAAGCGCCGAAGAAGAGCCGGAAACCGCCGAAGGGACGTCGTAGATGCGCGTTCGTGCCCGCGGCTGCGGGTAAAGGCGCCCGCGGCGCAGTCTGCGGACCTGAAGACGAAGAGGAACTAGGAACTGTCGATGGTTTGTACACATCACTAGCACAAGAAATATAATTAAACATTTTTAAATATAGTAGCGGTAGGACACTTTGCAGAGTTCGCCTGGGGAAGTACCACACCTTTACCAGCTATTCTGCCACCATGCAGTGGTGTTCAAACATTACTGTGTTCCGGTTTGAAGGGCAATGTTTCCAGTGAAATTACTGCGCTAAGCGATAACACCGGCCATCTTGGATTGATTTTCCCGACTAAATTTGCTTTTCACATAAAAAAAACAGAATCGGTTCACCCGTTCTCGACTCGTACACGCAGTTCGCATTGCCAGGCGTCCGGATAAATTCGGACATAGGTAGTTAGGCTTTTTGATTGCGTGTCCGGCCAAAATAAAGGGTGTCTGGCTTTTGTTTCGATGCACACTTTTCGGGAACGGGCATAGACGAGTCCACTGTCGGTCGCTCCCGCGGTCCGCAGTCATTACTGTGTTCACTCTTTTTGAAGTGAAAACTTCTTTAGACTAAGTTCAGACTTTATCAAAACGCGCGTTGAGTGCTTGTCATCTGAACGTATTCTTAGGCGCGCTTAGACAAATATTTCGTGGGCTGTGTATTGGATTCTAGCGTCACGCTCGGATATGATGAGAAATCTTCGGGTAAACTCGGGACCATGGCTATTGGCCATTTAGAAATGCGTCAGCGAATGGCAAATGCTGAAAGGGCGTGGCCTCGGCATCGTGCCATGGCCATCTAGAAATGCATCAGCCAATAGGAAATGCTGACGCATTTCTAGATGGCCATGTCATGATGCCCAGGGCACGCCCTCCGGTTACACCCGTGTAGTTTCCAAGGTAAGCTATCAAATTCCGAGTTATAAGTTTTCACTTCTATCGGCAGTTCCTATGACTGCCATTTTTTTAACCTACTTATTAATACTGTGACACAAAATTCTCAATTAAGTACGGTGTTCGGCTTTTTGAAGTATAATCTACTTTAGGCGCAACACAGACAGATAAGAAATCTTCGGGTAAACTCGGGAACATGACCATTGGCCATCTAGAAATGCGTCAGCGTTTCCCATTGGCTATCTAGAAATGCGTCAGAATTTCTAAGGGCCTTATCATACTAGCGGGTTGCGAGCGTCCTCAAAGCGAAGCGAGCGCGTAACGAATACGTTGCGGGCGCGCAGCGAACACGCGGCGCATGTGCAGCGATTTTGTACTGTCTCGTACAAATGTGTATCTTCATGTGTTAAGTCAGTTAGTATCAGATACAGCAACTCATAAAATGTAGTAATCCGAGATCCCAGAGCTCCCAGACGTCACATTTTGTTGAACATACGTGAAAATCACTAATTAGAAAATACGCGAAGTAAGTAATGTTTGTATGTACCTTTTTTTTTAAGGGGGCAGAGCCTTTATTAACAAAACTAAAATACAATGAGAACTACACTACGCTACATACCTAACTAACTACTTACACTAAGCACACCTGAATTATCCATAGACCAATGAAGGTCTACAGATAATCAAGATGTTCAAGCCCACTACCAATCGGAAGCGTACCCAGCATGCTGGCGGCATTACCACGCTGAATGGCAATGCTTATGCGTTGGGCCAAATAAACGCCAGCATTTTGGTCACGCGTCGCGTCCACCAAGCGCTCGGAAAGGCTTTTGAAAATGAGGTGAGCTCCCGGCCCCCACGGACCCAATGTCTCAACCCCAAATGGTTCAAATATGTAACCTCTTCCGAGGGTTGCATATTTGCGCCGTTTGAGTCGCGCAGCTGAATTAGCCGCTGCACCAGCCCTACTATGTGTCTCTGGAAGGTGTGATGGTGCCAGAGTATCGACGCAATTTGCGTCCCACACTAGGGCACACCCCGGACACTCGGCCTAAAATCTATACAGACGGTGCAGTTGACATACCTACACTCACACAACTACGCATATGTCGTTCGAACACATTTACGCATGTGTGCGTGTCATCTAGGGTTACTAAATTATTTTATGGAATAGCTGTGACCCGTGAGTTCACCTGCCTGTATTAAGTCGCCTATAATCTTACCTAGTTAGTGTTCGATCTTTAATGTAGGTACATATAACTTTCATCAACAACCAGAAGGGACAAGATTTAAAACAAAATAGGAGATAATAAAGGTACCTACCATGGACGAATTGATTTTTAGTTAAGTACACTTACCCAAAGAGAAAACTTTATTGTGACAATATTTCATTATAGGTAGGTAGGCTAGTCACAGAACATTAGATTAGCTACAACAACGCTCATAAGTTGCAAGGCGTCATCACAGTTCACTAGGTATATCAGAGTATCATACACTGCACAAACTAATTATTTACGTCTCATGTCAGCACAGTAAAGAAAAACAAGATGATTTTTCAACTCAAAACTCACAATTCAATTTTGTAAACAAACTCGAACCGGCCGGAAAGATAATGTTGCTAGTTCCGGATTTAATTTATTCCTAATTGCTTAAAAAATATTACTTTTGTATATTGATAAATAGTGATTTATTTATTCGCATTACAGTAAAGATCGCATAAAACTTTAAATAAGTATTGTGAGAATAGTAAGTGAGTCTATTATACTCAAATCACAATCATATTTGCGCCGAATAAAAAAAATCAGTTTTAATTTCAAATTAAATTCAGAAAATTAATTGACCAAATTTCAACGACGATCATAAAAAACTTGAACAAAAATAAACGAAAGTAAGTTTTAGTTTTGTTTTCATCTGACCTCGGCACAAAATAATTGTATCTAATCTCAAAAAAATCTAATAATTGTATGTAAATATATTTTAGTACACCACTCCCATAACCCAAATTAGTGGCTAACATGTTTTTTATCAGTGTAGTTTTGTAGGCGTTTTTTTTAAAGTTCACCAATACTGTTTGCAATCCGATGTAATCATCATCATCATCTTCATAACATCTTAGCATATACCTCTCTTCAAGTACCTACGCCTCATATCCCAGGCCTATGCTAGTGCTGTGCTTGTGCTAGTACTTGTCCAGATTTGACCCGCGATGTAAGCATACTGACAATTGAATACAAAGTCCAAAGTACATTACCAAAAATAAGCGTATTATCATGAATTATTTTACTTACACTCGTTAAATTTGAATTCCAAGGCCACCCATCGCGAAAAGAACCTAAGCATATTCGTGCATTGTTTGATATATCTCTTTATGACTCAGCCGGTATATATTATTTTTCTATCATTAACACCAAATTAAACAATATATTTTGTTCCATAAAACGAGCTTTTGACACGAACTTCTACAAAACTTCTACAGGCAAAAAAACGCAGGTTAACCACTCAAACGGATGATGATGATAGTTTAGAATATTATTACTAATAACTTAAAATCCGAGGTACATCAAAAAACCCAGGTGTGGCACCTGGGTTTTTTCAATGTGATTTGGGCTTATGTCCTTTGTTTCACAATAAATGGAGCTATCGCGTAACAAACATATAAACGAATTGAGATCCGGCTCCTTTTTTGAAGTTGGTTAAAAATGAAACTAAATCGTAGTAGTACCGGTAGTACTAGAACCATTAAAGTTTATAAGTCAATGTCAAAGCCGTTAATTACTGAATAAGTTTTAGTTTAAAAATATCGTTAATTTTTTTTTGGAACTATCCATTCCAATAGTCAATGTACTCGTATCCTCTTACTGCTTTTAATGAACGGTTGTTGCGAAATCTTAAATAAGCATACTACTAGATGAAATCCTATATTCATTGTTCACTATTGACCGACATAATATATACATGGACGCACATAAAAGTACAGATAGTCTAATATAGAACCTCTTTCTTTTTTTTGAGTCGGTTGAATGCTAAGAAATAATCACTTACCAATAAATCTGAATAGTTGCAATCATAGTAAAAAAATCCACTAAATTGGCAACACTAGTGACTAAGCGAACTATACTCCGCGCCATCACTCGTTACCATACGTTATTGGCGCCACTGACGTATTTCACAACGATTAACGAAAGCCGCAGTTTAAAAACAACGAGTTTAATAATTTCGTCACAGGACTTCAGTGTTGGCGCGTACTTCTAACCAGTAGCACAGTTTATAAAAATGATTCAATCTTTGTAGAAATTCTTATGAAATCAAAAATCTCTTATTCTTAACTTAAAATTGTGAACTTATCAAAACACAGTAGAAAAACGATTCAATCCTAGTACCTATATTATAGAAATTCTTATGAAATTAAAAATCTGTTATTCTTGTTTCGTTGAACAGATGAAAAAATTGGTACCTAAATTTAAATAACACAGCAACACAGCGTCATGGTCGTATTCTCATAGAAAATTGTCGTCCGATATAACCCTTCGTTGAGTACTTCTCGCGTCCTTGCGGGGTAGGAAGCTTGAAACTGGCGGGGGGTGGGGAGTGTCCGTTCTATCTGTATTATCTATTCTATGACTAGGGGCCGACCCAACTTCATCAACATCATTCAACAGTCATGCCGTCAGGTCTTTTGCCATCGTCACGTGCAAGGCCACTCGGTTCGAGTATGGCTGGGACATTGGCGGTGGAAAAAGGCGTATGATGTCGTTCAGGCTGGCGTGGCGGCCAATACGACCCGCGCTTTTCGAGCAAGAGAGATCGTGGTGACCGAGTTGGTCGACGGCAGTACCACAATGGCAGCGATGGCCTTCATAGCACCTCGCACCCAAGCGCAAGCTAACAGCTAGACGAAATGCAGTTGGATCTAATAGGCTACCGGTATTGAAAGATGGCAAAGCTTGTAACCAAAGGCCCGATTCCCACACAGACACAGCAAGGTTACGAGCACGATCCGCGATACTAGGACACGTATCGAGAAGAGAGTTCCGTGCTAGATCGCAGATCGGTCGATCCCACTGTCTCTGAGATGACAGACATCTAGGGAAAGATGTATGTACCTTCATTACCCCATATCTCAAAATTGGCCGTATAAGCAAGTTAGCGAGAAAGCATGTGTTCTTAGTACTTACTAACTCTACTCAATCGTCCACATTTCATTCATCAGAAAATAGGTGACGTCTGGGAGCTCTGGGATCTTACTCTATAGGTCTTGATATTCGCAGGTAAGAATGGAATTGTTTTGGATTATTTTTTATTCGTTTGCAGAACAACACAAAGTAGTCGCTATCTTCCATTCGATGAATTGATAATGGATCCTCCCAAATTCGTCGATGCTTTCGTTTTCGTCTGCGGCGTCTTCGAAGTAACAAAGCCAACAGCAGTGTTTCCTCGTCGGAATCCATTTTGTTACTGAGTGTATTGTACTCGCTACAGACACGTGACGAAAACGTTGCGCGTCCGCGACGTCCTCGCTGCGCAGCCGCGGCGTGTTCGCGACGCATTCGCTGCGTGCTCGCTTCGCCCCCCAGCCGCTCGCAAACCGCTAGTATGATAAGGCCCTAAATGCCACGCCCTCCGGTTTCACCCGCGTAGTTTCCAAAGTAAGCTATCAAATGTTAAGTTAAAAGTGTTGACTTCTATCGCCAGTTCCTATGACTGCCAATTTTGTTGTCCTGCCTAACTGGCTAGTTTGTCCGGCTATTAGGTTTGGCGACCTGGCAACCCTACACACGGACACGTCAAACTTATAACACCCTGTCGTTTTTGCGGTCAAACCCTTTTATAGTTTGACGGTTTATCTATCTACGTGACATTGGCGGAATTGTGAGTCTAATCCACAATAATAGCCATTAATCAAGAGTTGAAGTTACGTTGGGGGTTGGGATAATCACTTTCTCGCGATAAAAATTTGCAAACCTATGTGTTAATCCAGACTATAAATAATCTAACTGTATTCCAAAAGGGAAATTTAGGATTTAATGTATACTTGATTGAAATTGGATTGGTTTTTGACATCTTATATATAAAATTCTCGTGTCACAGTGTTTGTTTCCTTACTCCTCCGAAACGGCTTTACTGATTTTAACCAAATTTTATATGCATATTCTGTAGGTATGAGAATCGGCTACTAGCTATTTTTCATACCCCTAAGTGACAAGGGTTGTTCACTAAGGCAAAACAACGTTTGTGGGGTCAGCTAGTTTAAATCTAAAACTTTCAAAACTCGTCTTTCGGTGTCTAAAAACGCTTTATGGTTGGATGAAACAGAAAACGTACCATGCACGATAGACAAAATCTAGCTGATATATAATGTACAAATAATAAACATGACGTAAATTACGTTTACTGAAAGACAAAAAAAACCTGGTACATTTTCTGTTTTTGATACGCTAGGTCAGAAACAGAATCTGTAATACCAGTTTTTTTTCTCTTCCAGGCGTATCGGTGATCAGAGTAAGGACTGCGACGAAAATCAAGCAAGATATAGATTACAAGCTGCTGGGAGACAAGAAGTTACAGTGTTTGAAATGCTCAGACGTAGCAAAAAGTTTCTACGCAATCGTGAACCACGTCAAAAGCGTACACTTGAACACGGCGAAGTACAGATGTCCGAACTGCTTTGTGCACTTCTTGACAGTCGCTCAGCTTGTCAAACACAAGTTAAACATACACAATATAGATGAAAGATTCAAATGTAACGCTTGCGAAAAAGCGTTCTTTGAAAAGTTATCGCTAAGACACCATATTGACGGCTATCACATGCAAGGGGGGAAGATCAAATGCGAAAATTGTGAATTCGAGACTTTTAACAGGAACAGCATGCATAAGCATAAGGTTATACATTCGACGGAGAAGAATCACAAATGCCAGTTTTGTCAGAAAGCTTTTAAGAGGCGTGGCGCTAGGTTGCTGCATGAGCGAATCCATACGGGAGACAGGCGTTACGGCTGTAGAGAATGCGAGCAAGCGTACGTGGATAGAAGCAGTTTGAAGTATCACATGGCGAGGCAACACCCAGACGTTCATTTCTCATAAGATAAGATAGAATTAAAAGCCACAATAAAATACAAAAGCTTGATTGTTGATTGTTTTATTAGTATCTAGGAACGAAATTTCCAACGGCAGGCTAGTACGAGAAAGGGATTTTGCTGCGCGTCCGAACTGAAAAAAATTTGAGACTCAGGGCTCCTAAACAAAATTGCGATGCGATGCGACGGCGGAGGAACTTGCGATGGCGAATTGCTCCGATGCGGCGTCGCATCGCATCAACTTGCGATGGCGAATTGCTCCGATGCGGCGTCGCATCGCATCAACTTGCGATGGCGAATTGCTCCGATGCGGCGTCGCATCGCATCGCAATTTTGTGTCCCTAATCCCGTAATAAAAATATATAACGCAAAACGCAAGTGACGCGTAAAAACTGCACGTGACCAGTGTTGCCAACTTTATTTTTCAAATGATGTACCATAAATAATAAAATTAAGCAATAGTATTTTTTTGCAAATTGTTTTGCTTCCCCATTATCCGAAAGAACTTCGTTCCTACCCGGTGTTCCATGACACCACACTTTTTATGGCTCTTGGGTTCGTGCTTTTTATGAACGAATACAAAGAAAATGAATTAAAATCCAGTGACCATCAGGTTGACCCTGTAGGAGATGGAAAATCAACTACCCACAAAAAGAATTGACCTACCTACATTAGCCGTCAATAAGGACAATTGGGGATTAGGAAGAGGCCCAATACACTGAAATATAGGCTTTATGCCATGCCGCTTAAAATACAGATTACGTTGGCAACACAAATTAGCAAACTGCTCGTTGACAGCATTCTGCTAATTTATGTTGCCAATGTAATCTATATCTCAACGGGCATGACATAAAGCCCATATTTGAGTGTATTTCATTTGTCAAAATAATCATATTTTGTACCTATTTAGGGCAAAATAGGCACAAAATAATCTTAAAATTTTAATAATAACTGAATGTTAATATTGATAATAAAACGCCTCAATCGCGATCTATATATTTTTAACTACCTTATAATAATGACTTCTGAAAGTAAAGTCAGAAAACAATTTTAAGGTTATAAAATCTTAGTCATATTATCAGTTGCAAAGTTTGGACGTTTGGATACGGTTTGCTCAAATACGTCGGAATGACTGAACGGATAGAGTTGAAATTTGGAATACAGTTAGATAATTATTATCTATGCTATAATAAATTATAGTCTGGAATAGTGGAATAGTACATAAGTTTTTATGGCGGGAAAATCATGGAAACTCGCACTACGCGGGTATAACCGCGGGGTGCAGTTGTTTTCATGTTTCGCACAACTATTTATTTAAAGACTGAAGTTTACTAGACTAAACGAGCAATTCTTGTATATACTCGTACATATACAGGGTTATTGGTAATCAGCCTGCATCCTTTTAAGGGGATGTTAGGTACATTCAATACGTCAACTTTTGTTCTACAGTTTTAAAAAAAAATGTTTTTTTTTATACAAAATAAATAAAAAGTGCATTTGCACGGTCTAAAAGTATCGAACTCTTCGTAACAATTCGTAACGAGAGCGCGTACGCTCTTTAACGCGCAAAAAATGATGTACCGAAGTGAATAAACACTAAAAAGTCGCTAAACAGTACAAAAAAGAGCAACACATACAATTTTTTTTTGGGTTATCTATTAAGTTTTAACGAAAGTTGTAGAACAAAAGTTGTATGTTTAAATATACAGAACATGCCCTTAAACGGATGCAGGCTGATTACCAATAACCCTGTATATAAGTAAGTATATAGAATCTGAATCTCGGAAACGCCTCGAGCGATTTTTATGAAATTATGTATGCAGGCTTCGGGGACGATAAATCGATCTAACTAGGTTTAACATTAAAAAACGCATATTATGCGCGTTTTTAGACAATGAAAAACTGTCACATTAGACATTAGAATGGGAAGGCAAATTTCGCCGCGTGGCAGCGATAGCATAATAGCTCAGACGAAAGTCGGCGATCACAAATTTGTAGCTCCGGGTTCGAATCCAGACGGCTTCTTTTTTTCAAGTTTTCTTTTTTTTTAAGAAAATCTATTACTTGGAGCCTTTTATCTGTAGATATCTATGTATTTTTAATATTTAAACCGAGCAAAGCTTGGTCACCCAGGCACACCCTCGTCACTGGCTAAACGGCGCGAGCTAAGTACCTACTCGTTCGGGTTCTCCCGGGTGTACTAAAATCACAAGGCCGCCGGACGTTTGCCCGAGTTGACGTGCGAACGAACGCTGAGTACGCGCATAAATAATGTCGCGGCGTTATTATATTGTGAATGGCTGCAATCTGCAATAGCAAGAAACTAAAATGTAGAAGTAATTTATCTTATTTTAAATTGCCGAAACAGGAAGCAAGGGAAGTGTTTTTATTGTTAATATTTATTTTTGTGCTAAATTTTGGTAGGTTTCAAATTTCAATCGAACAGAATATAGAAACAGTAGTGTGTAATATGTATAATATTTATTTTGAATATATACAGTAGAGGTTATGCAGACACATTATTTTGTCTGAAATACCTTTTACCCCATCTTTATTATGTCTCATTAAGTTTCATAAAAATTTTGACGAGATACTTTTTTTGATATTCATGTACATAATGAATGATACTAATTTGTTCATTTATTCGACGGTATGAAAACTACTTACAACTACAATGTAGGTAGATTGTATAACCAAAATAAACTTCAGTATCAATTGACTATAAAACGTACCTACTTTAAAAAAAGCTATAGAATTTTTAACCGAATTCAAAGATAGAGGCGGTTCTGGGCTTAATTTTTATTGGATGTAAGTATGTTTCGCGATAGCTCAGCTAATTGTGAACCATTTTTTAACCCCCGACTAAAAAAGGGTGTTCTAAGCTTGACGTCGATTTTTTTAAAAAGGTTTATTTTTGTGCGGTTGTTCTTAGCTATAAAAAAAATAAAAAAATTCTTCACAACCTACCTCTATATGGGTATCAAATGAATGGGCTTCTCTAATGGAGTACTGTAGTGGTAGGACTAATAGCAGAGTCCGCCTGAGGAAGTACCACACCTTTATCAGTTCTTCTACCGCCAAGCAGTAATGTGCAAACATTACTGTGTTCCGGTTTGAAGGGCAATGTTTCCAGTGAAATTACAGGGCTTAGAGATATAACGTCTTAGATCTCTGGGTGACGAGCGCAGTGTAGTGCCAGGTAATGATTTGGACTCTTCATGTTTCAATAGCTGCGTGTCACTGTGCTGTTATGTGACAGGCATGTTTCTTACCATCAGGCACATGTCCTGCTCGTCTCGTCACTCTTTATTTAAAAAAAACACAGTAACGTTTGCACATTACTGCTTCGCGGTAGAATAACTGGCAAAGGTGTGGTCCTTCCCCAGGCGGACTCTGCCAAGAGTCCTACCACTACTACCACCTACCACCATTTCGTACAACCCTAGCACGTTTAGTCAATGACGTAAGCAGACTACAAGTCACACGGTGCGCACGGCATTTACAACTTTGCGTGGGTGTGTTAAGGTGTATTTTTGCTTACAAGTAACAGTAGGTAAGTAGTATACGACAGTTTAGGTTATTATCGTGTAGGTATTTGCACTTTTGTATGGAAGTGATGCATCTGTTACGAAGTAACTATTTTCTGATCTGTGACCCAGGTTTCTATAGTACCTATGCTAGCTTACCGAATGCACGTTCTGAATTTAGTAAATGTGAATTCACAGAACTCGATACTAAATTTAGCCTAGTGTTGAGTAAGTATAAAAAGCGTTTAACACACTGTATTGATCAATCACGCAGATTAAAGTGTAAATGGTCAGCAAACTTAATACAAACGGTCAGCAACTTATTGTTTCTAAATAATTTTAACTGTCTCCCAAGTTCCGTTCTAAATGTCGCAGAGAAATGAGAATATCAGGGATTACACGAAATCTCTAGTGAATTAACGAAATCACGGTAGAAGTAGAACATTATTTTAGTTATTACGCCTTCTAACTGAAAATGTAGTAATATGGCGAAATACTCATTTATCGTCAGTGATAATTACTAAATTATGATTAAATGATTAAATTTATCCAAGTACCCTTGTACTTGGATAAATTGGGTTATAGGCGATTCGTCCTAAAGTAAATTCGTCACTATTTGTATTCTCCATACATTCAAAGTAAACTCGTCCCATGTTATAAAAAAACAAATGAAAAACGTCAGAGTTGAATAAAGTTGTTGTAAATTCGTCACAGATTCTTGTTTTATGTCATTTTTGCATAAAGTAGGGTTAGCAAGTAATGTTTATTGTGTTAGGTAAGTACTCGAAATGAATTATTTTTTTTAAATTATGACAAGAAATATTCATATTTATTGGTAAAACCGATTTACACGTCAAATTGATGATTAATTATTGCATAAACATGTCATAAACAACATTACTACATTAATAATTAAAGCTTATGAACTTCCTAAATAGTAATAAGTTTATATAATTCACAATACAATATACAAATATATAGTTACAATTGTAACTCAAGGAATTCTTTCACGTCATAAAATGAGTGCTCGACAAGCCAGCGCTGAAGGCGATGTCTGAAGCTTAACAAGCTGGGGACCGATTTAATAGAGTCCGGTACATTATCGTACACGGTGTGACTCATGGCATGTGTGAGCTTCCCTGATTTCACGAGGGTTACCTTTCTCCTTTCGGCATTACAGAATTCACTTGAAGACAGGTGTGTTCTCGCGTACATTGCCATCTGTAATATAATAATTGATGGCGACATGAGAATACCCAGACTTATGAAGTAAGGTCGAACGGATGTGTTTTGTGCTACCGGCACGATCGCTCGTTTAGAGCGTTTCTACTGACGGAACACTCTTTTCCACTCCGAGCACTGCCCCCAGATTTCTGCACCGTACTGTAGTAGAAAGTGAGAGTCTACTCTCCTCGATGTCATTCAAATGTACAGTGACCTTTCTTGGCCAGGGTTTGTTTAAAACGAAAGTTACCTACATTTTAAACACTAGGAAAACCTGTCTTTGTGACATTTATCAATTTCAAAAACAATAATTATTGTATGTGGTGTTCATTTCGGTAAATTTTACATCTGTTAAATAAAAAATTCTATCACGCCATAGGCACGAAACGTTACATCTTTTTCGTGAGAATTTTTTCCGTCTAGCTCCCTTTCATAACGCGCGATAAGGAAGGAAGTCGGTTATAAAGTCAACAACAGCTAGAAAATATGCCTTCCAAAACGAATGTATCATGTAGATTTGGTACTTTTTTGTAGTGGTAGCACTCTTTGCAGAATCAGTTTGCAGTTACATGTTCTTCTCATCTCGTCATTCTATACTATAAAAAACCTATGACTTCATGACTTGCTCAAAAAATTATGTTTAAATTTTTCTCGAATTATAACATCGTCGCAACTTGTAAAATAACGTTTTGGACGCTTAATATCATAAACATGACTTGATAACCCTACTTTATGCGCTTATACAAAAGATCCAACTAAAAAGCAAGAACACTTTTTAGTCGGAAGCGTGTTTAAAATTGATCGATTACGTAGTAACGAAACGTACCTAGTCACTGACTGCATATACATCATCAACATCAACAGCCCACTAAACGTTCCCACTGCTAGGACTCGGGGCCTTCTCTCGCAAGGAGACAGTCAAGGCCATAATCCACCACGCTGGCCCAGTGCGGGTTGGCGGATGACACATGACTTCGAAAGATTGACTGCCCTCGTGGCTTAGTGGGTAGTAGCTCTGCCTGCGAAGCCGAGCGCCGTGGGTTCGATCCCCACCCAGTGCAAATATTTGTGTGATGAATTCAAATGTTTGCACTGTGTCTGGGTGTTTCTATATATAATAAGTATGTATTTAAAACTATATAAGTATTATATCAGCTATCTGGCCGCCATCACACAAGCTTTGCTTAGTTTGGGGTCAGATGGTGTTGTGTGTGAATTGTCCACCAATATTTATTTATTTATTATTTATTTATTTATTCTAGGAACATGTCGGTTTCCTCACGATGTTTTCTTTCACCGTTTTAAGTTAGCGGCATTACCCACATGACTTCGAAAAGACAGTGGTGCGTGTGGGGTTTGAACCCGGGGTCTCCGGATCGGCAGCCGCCGTTCTCCCGACTAGACCACCGTAACTTATTCTCTGCATATGTCAGTATAAAATTAAATGTAAACAAAGTTCTTAATCCTGATGATCGTGGTAAGGTGATCGTGTTGAGGTAATGGAGATGAATGGTTGGTGGGACAAACTGTACGAATCATTGCATTCTCATCGGTCCTTGATAAGTAGGCAAAAAACAAACTAATCGGGTTGTTTAGAAATTAGTGAAAATCTCATTCAAAGATTCCGTTTAAAATAGATAAATTGATTCATAGATTCATATGTACCAAGTTGATAAAATCGTGTTAAAAATGATGTGAAATGAGAGGTTGTGATGAATTTACAATAACTTAAAAAGTCTGCTAAAAGTAGCTGGTGTGTGGTGGTGTGTGGTGTGGAGTGGATTTTTCCAAATCGTTATAATCTTGGTGTGTTGAAATCGAGTTGAATCGGTTTCTTCTAGGTAAGCTTCATCGAAGACCGCATCGTCGCTTAACATCAGGCGAGGCGGTCTAGTGTAAACCTATTCAAGTAAAAAACAAAATGTTATGATTTTGTTCATGTTGTATAGATATGATTTTTTTTATTTATGTTGTATTGATTTGATTTGATTACTGTATATGTTGTATATTTATTATGTTTTCTATTTATATTTCTTTGTGTGCCTCTTAGTTTTAATCTTAAGAAAAATAAATTGAATTATTTAATATTCTACATATTTTTTATTCTTTGATTTTTCTGCCGTCTATACATAAAAATACACTATGACGAGTTTACAATTCTCAAACGAGGATTTATCTAAAAAATAGAATAGTGACGAATTTACACACACTTTTTTTCGGGACGAATTAACTTTAGGACGAATCGCCTATAACCCGATAAATTTAATGATTGAATTCAGAAGCAAGATTTGTATTCTAAATTCTAACCTACTGAATGTTATTGTCAATTCACTCAATTCAGTAGCGACCAAATTTTACCAAGTATAATATCTAAGTATTTTAACTAGTAAAAAGTCAGAAAAGTGGATACAGCTGAATAAAAAAAATCATAGGAAAATCATAGAAGTGTAACCAATGGCAAATGCTGACGCATTTCTATATGGCCAATGGCCATGGTCTAGAGTTTACCCGAAGATTTCTTATCATTTCCGAGCGTGACGCTAGAATTAAATTCACAGCCCACGAGAAATCTGTCTGGTGAGCGTCAAAAGAAGTTTTCACTTCAAAAAATTGGCAGTCATAGAAACAGCTGATAGAAGTGAATACTAATAACGTAATAACTCAGCATTTGATAGCTCACTTTGGAAACTACGCAGATGAAACCGGAGGGCGTGGCCACAACCATGGCCATCTAGATCATACGAACTTACCCAAAAGAAGTTTCACTTTAAAAATCGCCCCATGCATTTGTCTCGCTCACTTTATTATCATAATATTTACTGTTAGTATGTAGTAATCCTATATTTACTATTAATATGTATAAATTATTTTCATTTTAGGCATATCGGTCATCAAAGTGAAGATAGCAGCGCGGTTGGTAAAAGGCATAGATTATACAGAGACAGAAGACAATACGTTCCAATGCATGCATTGCCCGCAAATCGGCAAGAGCTACTACAGCATTACCGCTCACGTCAAAACGGTCCACTTCAACACCGCCAAATACAGATGTCCGATTTGCTACGATCATTTCTGGGCGATAAGTCAGCTAATAAAACACAAATTAGACAAACACGGTATTGACCAACGTTTTAAATGCAACGCATGTAGCAAATCGTATTTCGATACCCAAGCTTTGGAGTTCCACAGCAAAGCGTATCATATGCTAGGAGAGAAGTTCAAATGCGCTGAATGCACGTTCGAAACGTACAATCGGGTTAGTTTCAAAAAACATGAGGTGATGCATACGAACGAGAAGAATCACATATGCAAGTATTGTAAGAAAGCGTTTAAAAGACGGTATACGATGACGCAGCATGAGCGAATACATACGGGTGATAAGAGGCACGCCTGTCCGGAATGTAGCGAGGCGTATGTAGAGAGAACTAGCTTGAAGTATCATATGGCGAGACGACATCCAGAAGTGCCGTTTTAAGACAGACTTATATAATGCATGAAGGATCTACAGCTTGGTAAAGAAGAGTAGAAAGTTATCGCAGAGCTATCGCTTATACGTAAAAATTGACCATGTTAACTACAAATTGACTGTAATTTGACAACAAATTGACCACAAATTGACAACAAATTTTGACCATGATATAACATTCAGTTTGATATATAAAAATATATTGGTTAATAATTAATCATTATACCATGGTCACCTGCGCATCGGACTAGTCGGTTGACGTTTCACACAGAACCGTGGAAGATGGCACGCTAGGATAAAGGTCTACAATCAAAGCTGGGATCGGGAAAGCTGCGAATGATTGTGTTGCTAAGATTACTACTATTTTCTTTAATACTTTTTTAAATAAATCTCTCTGAAATATTATGAAAAATGGGTTTTAATTGATTTCGAAATTGTCATCAATGTTACAGCATTCACTATCGCTCAAATGGTACCATGAATATGTTTCTTCGTGAATTCCATTATACCTACATGGTTCGATTTACCTACATTTCTTAAATTCATTTTACAATAACTACAAAAATATAAACACTATAGAAATGTTTAATTTAAACACTCCACAGACTCCGGGGTCCGTGACCTTTGTCATTACAATAATCTTTTTTTATTTACATAGATCTTGGATTAGGAGAAGAAGAGGAAAATAAGGGGGGGGGGCGGGAATAGGGGGGTGGTGAACATTTTAAACGTAATTCTAGTACTAGTCAGTCCGATTTCGTCTGTTGAGCCGATCACTACCGATTGGGATTCCGATAGTAATCGACTCGACATCGTCTTTTGCCTAAGCCGCCTCCTCCTGGCCCAGAGCCTCCACTACGGCCGCATTTCTGTCTCTAATGGCCATCTGTAAGTATGTGAAGGTCCCCGTGTGCCGTGAGAAACTATAGAAAACTTAAAAACTAGAATGCGACCGGCAGCGGGGCAGGGCCCAAGCTACCGGTGGTTAGGGCTGCGAGTGAGGGACTTTCTGATGATGAGCGCTGTGTCGAGACAAGGGTGGACCTAATTTTTGGCCAGGGGGTCATATAGTAGTAGTCAAGTCACAACGCCGTACTATAAGTGCCTTCCTTCATCCCGTCACAGAAAAAATATAAGTCATGTTAGAGTGCTCGCAATTTAACTCTGCGCGTAGCAAAATACGGAACTAATTGACGCGCCGTCATCTTCTTGATTACGTCAGGTGACAAGATTGTCTTTATGTTCGGTGCTTTTATTAATTTCTAAAGTAGGTAATTAATTGCTTTAATTATGCCAAATATGATTAAAAGTACTGGCCGGGATATACTCATAAAAATCAAACGTTGTGGTGAAGAAGAACGAGACAATAACGGGCCAAAAGTGCCGTTTGCAGAGCAGCAGAGCTATTTCCCAGTTAATATTTAGAGATACCATAGCAATCAAATCTCCACCTATTATCGGCATATTTTTAAGCTGAGACTTTATTTTTGAGGTTTGATTGTTTTCATCGCCAATAAACCCGTGTGAAAAAAATGTGTGTGCTTAAGTCCGAATGTGAGAAGCTAGACAAATGTTTTTTTTTAATTCTATACAAACCAAAATATGAAACACAGTGACACAGCATTGAAGAGCAGCTGATTGCATCTTTCTCGCTCGGGTACACTCGGCGACGCCACGTTCACCCGATCGAGCTTCATTTACCACCTGGGGAAAAACTGTGGGCGGTGCGTCAAAATAAATTTTAGTTATTTTTTTTTTAACGTAAGCTTGGATGCTCTTTAATCATTTACTCTGTATCAATTACTATATTTTTTATTATAGGCGTTTCAGAACTTACAGTCACGTGGTAATGGACAACGCATCATACCATTGCATTAATAAAGATGCAGATTAAGAGCCCACCCAACCTCGGCTCGAATTCAGATTTCGCCCCCACTTCGTCGCAGCCGTCACCCGCTCCGCGGAGATCGCGCGCGCCGCGCCCCGCGGCTATGCGTCACAGCTGAATCCATAGTTACTCATAGTAGTCAGTGCGCGCGCGCTCTTTCACTTACGCGGAATTACCTACCACGTTCAATGCCGGACGAGTAGACCGGATTTACTTATGATTATCAACACCAGTAAAGATATCAATTCTTCTAAATAAAATTATTGACTGAATAAAAATTGTTACAAGGTGCCCGACATCTTACATACTTACCTAATTATCTGCTTGTATTTTGCTAAAATTTATTTGATGCCTACGCACAGTATGCAATGGATAGGCATAGATCGTAGAACCCAAGATGGGCCCTCCCAAACTTCAGGGCGCACGCAATCATGTCATCGTTGGGAAGAGTGAGCTCACTCTTTCCGTTTTAGTCGGTTGCAGGAACCGGTTTACCTATCACTATTCATTGTCAACAACCAAAATAAGTAGAACCACATCATATCTTGCCGCTAGCGATTCTAGAGGTCAAGTAGATTGGTTGTTTGTAAACCTCTTACGATACACACAGAGACACAGTTTATTACCAATGTCAAGGTGCTCAGGGTAGCGATTCTGAAACCATTCGGTTGCATCCAACACGGAATCTCATCTCTCGGTCTTTGTCATGCTAAACAGATAAGACAAAGACCGAGAGATGAGATTCCGTGTCGGATGCAACCGAATGGTTTCAGAATCGCTAGGCAGGGCACTATTTATTTATATCGATCTGGATCGATCGATCTAAGATGTTATATCTCTAAGCCCTGAAATTTTTCTAGCAACATTGCCCTTCAAACCGGAACACAGTAATGTTTGCACATGACTGCTTGGTGTTACCAATTAAGTGAGATTTATTTTATAATAATAGATAATATAGATATATTTTTTTTTAATAAACATGGACAAGACGAGCAGGACATGTGCCTGATGGTAAGCAACATGCCTGCCACACAACAGCACAGTGACACGCAGCTATTGGAACATGAAGAGTCCATATCCACTACGGAGGTCGCCGGCTCGCTTCGCTCGCCACCTCCCCCCTTCGCTACGCTTGGCCTCGCATGGCTCGCTCCACTCAGGACTTCTCTTGAGCTTCTGGCTCCCGCATTTTTTATATACACTCTAGGGGTAGTAGCGACAAGACTAAGTGGAGTCAGGCTGCTCCGAATCGGATCTGATTCCTGTGTAAGTAACCTGGGTCTACATTTAGTAGCACAACAAGTAAATAAAAAATCCTGAAGACTATTTATTTATGCGTCTCGTCAATATACTTAAAAACCATTATGTGTCTCATCAATAGTCGAATTGAATGTATGACATTAGATTGTTATGCTTAAAACCCATTATGCCAAAAAACGATTATGCAAAAGTTAAATGTATGTAAAGTGTCATAATGATGACATTATATATTAAGCTACATTCATTATGACAAAGTAAATTAGGAAAAAAAAAAGTTATGCGTTTTAAATGGCACCCTACCAGCTGAACTAACTTCCTAGGTCAAATCGTTTTATGTTTTAGGCAATTAGATTAACCGATATAGGCTAGGCTAATCTAGTTTGTCTTATTGTCAAAAGCATAAACTAGGAAGACCTTGGAGTAGGAGTATGGTCTCTTTATAGAGTCCGCCTGGGGAAGTATGTGTACTTTTGCCAGTTTTTTTTGCCGCCAAGCAGTAGTGTGCAAACATTTCTATGCTCCGGCTTGAAGGGCAATGTTTCCAACTAAATTACTGGGCTAAAAGATAAAATACCTTATGTCTCCGAGTGACGAGCGCAGTGCGGTGCTAGGTAATGTGGACTCTTCATGTTCAAATAGCTGCGTGTCACTGTGCTGTTAGTGGCAGGCTAGTCTGTACGGTTTATTCTATCACCCAAAGGATGAACTTATTTGAGCTAGGATAAACTAATTTGTCCTAATTTGGTTTGGCCGGTAACGTAGGTATTATACATTTAAAAATGTATCGTTTTTGTAATTTCTCATGACGACGGCTGAAATTAACACACTATAGTAAGTCGTCATTTACCTGAATTTGTCTTTATCGGAAATTGTAATTTTCAGATGTTGTCGTTTTAGGAATTTGTCCATTTTGGAATCGATCGGCGACCTCCGTAGTGGATATGGACGCTTCATGTTCCAATAGCTGCGTGTCACTATGCTGTTATGTGGCAGGCATGTTGCTTACCATCAGGCACATGTCCTGCTCGTCTTGTCCATCTTTAGGAAGATAGGAAGTTATCGTTCTCAGCCTGAGGGCAGTGTGTGGATGCTACGTTTCGTCTCGTACCGTTTTGACGACACTCGAGTTGGCCCATGGCCTCCACTGCACAGAACAAATACTCACGGAGAAGAATGTCAACTCCATACTTCGTAGAAAAGTGGCTCCATCTATTTTCAGCCCCCTTCAAACTTCTGTCAGTGCGCAAGGCGGGAAATTTTAAAATCTACCATTTGCGTAGGCGGGAAAATTCAAAATGTTATAGGTAAAAAGGTAGATTATAAACCACATGGAACTACAGCCCAACTAATATAAACAAAACGTACTTGCTTACTACTTACTACTTGCAAGTAAGTTTTGTTTATATTAGTTAGGCTATAGTTCCATGTGGTTTATAACCTACCTTTTCTTTTTCTTGTCTTATATAAATTCATGGCTTGATGTGGTGTAGAAAAAAACATGTGTGTTGAGATTCAATGCATTTATTTCAATTAGGTATTTGGAAAATACAATCTTGAGACTTCAAAATGTAATCAGAACATGTACACCACTACCCATTAGTAAATTAAATATTATAACAATATTTTTATAATACTCGTAGAAGCACATTCTTCAACACATTTTGTAATTTTTTTAAGTACTTGAGTTGAGTTTGTTTCCCATCTTCAGTTCAGTTCATCCCAGCATCTGAAAGTTTTATTTTCCCCATGATTATATTATTTCATCATTAAACATTCGAAACTAGTAAATTTATTTGTTAGTGTTGCAAATCAAGGGTTTGAAGAGCAACATTTCCAAAGAAATTACAGGGCATTGAGATAAAACATCTTAAATCTCTAAGTCACGAGAGCAGAGCACGAGGTAGTGATTTAGACTATTTATGTAGCTGTGTAACTGTGTAGCTGTGTAACTAAGGCGTGTTGCTCACCATCAGACTCATGTCCTGCTCATCCTTCTAAACTACAAATAAAAGTCATGGGTAGAAGCTTGTTATAAGACACAGTAGTATTGAATTAGTAAATTGTAGACATTATGATGCCGACACCAAATTCTAACACAGATGTTATTTTTTCTGATTTCAGCTTTATTTTTAGATAACTTCGATATACCAACCTCATAATTTTCTCGTATAGTAGTCACTGGCTTTATGTAAGCCTTCATTGATGGACCTGCTTCATGTTCAGTAGTAGTGACCACTGCAGTATGTCAGTATTCAACATATTGATGTTTTCTAGTAGGGGCTGCTTTGTAGATGAACCTGCTACAGTTCAGTAATGTTCAGCATCTGAAATTAAATAATTTATGCTATTTTACCAAGCACAACATACACTAAATTATTATTTTTATCTTTTAGAAAACAATTAAAATATATTTACCTCATCATAGCTTTCATCCGGTGTAGCAGATGTTATAAGCTATTTTCCACCAGAAATTAAAGAAGATGGCTTGAAGTGATGGTTACACAGCATAAAATCCTTCTTGTACAGCTGTTCTTGAAATTGGTTTGAAGCTTTGAGGCCCATTCTTCATTAGGATAGCATATACTTAGCCCACAACCCGGAACTGAAAGCATAATTTACAAATGTGTTTTAGTTTCCGCCGGGTGTCCATAGGTCGTCAAATTTATGATAATTTCATAACAATATTCGCGATCTGGCGAACAACGTAAGTTGTATTTACCGTAAAAGATTCCTTTTTCCAGGTTTAGGAAAACGATGTAGCGTGATGGTAGAATCACCAGCAGGCGATCTGCCACACTTAGCACATTTTCGTTGGTTCTCTTTCATGACGAAATACAGCGGAAATATATGGATAAAGTTTAAATAAACTGGATTTTAGCAAAAAAAAACAAGAATAAAGCACGTAAACAAAACACGACGCCATTTTCTTGTGGTCGTTTTAGACTTTTAGAGATACCTACGTAATGAAACCACGGAAATGTTTGACTCGATACTTATTTTTATTGTTATTTTACTAATCGAGTTATCAAGAGAAATTTTATAGGTAATTTGTATGTATATGTAATTTTATTATAATTACAATGAAATCACTCAATAGCCATGATGTTAATATCTTCTTTGCCATAAAATGCGACAAGTACGGTAAGTCTTCAATTTGATCAAAGCTCTGGTAAAGATATGGCCATAAGGGGCCGTTGAAGTTTTACGGCAGCAGATTTATTGCAATTATTGACCCCCCCTCTCTCTCCCCCTTGTCATCAATAAGCCGCCCGCCCTCGCATGCTTACGTAAAATTTGTACCCATTCCCGCGATAATTCGTTCCGTTTTCGGGTCTAGATAAAGTGTGGGTTGTCAACTGTGTTAAAAAAATTGGCAGTCATAGGAACTGCCGATAGAAGTGAAAACTTATAACTCAGAATTTGATAGCTTACCTTGGAAACTACACGGGTGTAACCATGAAATGCGTGAAAATGAAATGAGAAATGAATCATTGTCCCATTGGCTGATGCAGTTTCTAGATGCCCATGCCATGATGGCCTGTCCACGCCCTTTCAGCATTTCCCATAAGCTGACGTATTTCTAGAAGGCCAATAGCCATGGTCCCGAGTTTACCCGAAGCTTTCTTATCATACCCGAGCGTGACAAATGAATTAAATTCACAGCCCACAAAAAAATTGTCTAGGCGCGCCTAAAGAAGTTTTCACTTCAAAATTCAAAAATAAATAACTATTGCTGACGTAATCTCCATATAGAACCGCCACCCCCCATTTCAACAAAAATAAGCAAAATAAGGAAAATTCAGATGTGCTACATCTGCCCCGCACGATTGCCCCGTCTAGCGTCTAGACGGCTTCGTCGAACGACAAAATCGTTAGACAAATCGAACGAATAGACGAAAAAATCGTAATTTTTCACAGGTTACTTATCTCTAAAATGAAACGTTAGAAAGAGACGCGCGTATATATTGCCACTACTCGTTTGGAGCCCCCTCGTGTATGTACTTTTATCCCACCTGGCCCTAAGAGAGTCGACCACCCCTGCTCCACTGGCCAAGTGTGTATAGGCACTAGGCAGCAAGGCAACTTTACCGGTAAATCAAGGTGGACTTAAAGTCACCAGACAAAAATAAAATGACGTTGACAGGTCGCAACTATTTCAATAAAGTTTGACCAAATCATATTCCCCACGTACAAAGTACATGTGAACAAGGTTGTGTGTTTTAGTGGTGTTCAGCGCCATCTAGTTTGATTTCAAACAAACATTTACTCTACGGCACGGTATCACTACATAGGATAACAAAGTCGCTTGCTCTGTCCCCATAATCCCTATTATATGCTTAAGTCTTTAAAACTACACAACTGATTTTGATGCGGTTTTTTTTAATAGATAGAGTGATTGAAGAGAAATGTTTATATGTAAAATAACATCCATTCAATAGTGGAGAAGTACTCTTATTTTTGAGGTTTATAATGGGATGTCGTATACAACCAAGGATTACATTTTTTCCGTTTACATTGCAAACACAGGCTGAACCCTACGAGATTTATCAAAATAATATAAGTAATGAAGTATTGTACACATTGAAAAGGTTTAAAGAAAACTCCGCTATGTTATACCTATTTCTATCTCTTATGAATATCCCACAATAGGTAACAATTTTTGTCATTTACTTTTTACGACAAATAATGGCTGATTTTCGAAGCAATTTTAACCAATACACCATTAATCCTTATCCAATTAGATACCTTAAATACATTGTTAATCTTATCTTTCTTCTTAATATATTTAAATCTCCTGTCACGATGTTTGTCCGCGATAGATTCCTAAACTACCTACTTACCTAACCGATTTTAAATTAAATTGGCACACCGTGAGCAGTCTGGTCCAATTTGAGAGATAGGATAGTTTTTATTTCGATTATTTAATTGAATTAGATTGATAGATTATCAAATATTTTTATTATATTTCCTTTAAGTTTATGTTGATTTTCTAGTCTTTAAATGACAATATCCGAGCGCAGCCGGAATAGGCCGCTAGTCTTTCTTATCTTCTAGCGAACCCGGAACGAGACGATAGTCATCTTATCTTCTTAATATCTTCTTAATATATATAAATCTCCTGTCACGATGTTTGTCCGCGATGGATTCCTAAACGACTTAACCGATTTTAAATTAAATTGGCACACCGTAAGCAGTCTGGTCCAACTTGAGAGATAGGATAGCTTGGATCTTAAGTATAGTCGCAATTTTATTTTATTGCAAATTATTATTTGTCTATAATTAATTGACAGTCACAATTATCTGTTAACTCCAATGTTAGTTACCTTACTCCTCCGAAACGGCTTTACTGATTTTTACCAAATTTTATAAGTATGTATATTCAATAGGTCTGAGAGTCGGCTACTAGCTATTGTTCATGCCCCTAAGTGATAAGGGTTGTTCACCCCAAATTATTTTTTTATTTTTCGGACATTTTTTTTGTTTTTATTTTTTTATAATGTGGCGTTAAAAAAATACATACAACCCTAAATTTTTACCCTTTTATCACCAACCCTTATTTTTAACAGCCATTATAGTAATTTAGTCATTTGACAGTGAACTCCTCCTAAACGGCGGGACCAATTTGAATGATTTATTTTGTGTATGTACAAGTGGATTCGAGAATGGTTTAGAGTCACAAATGAGCCCGGCAGATGGCGCTGCAGACAGTGTCTAGGTTATGATCCGAGCGAAGCCGGAACGGGGCGCTAGTTTATTTAATATAGATTTATATGGCCCTTAACAGCATATTATTTAAGGGGGCGCCTAGTGCCAGAAAACGAAATAAAGACATTTTCAACGCCGCTTACTGATGTTAAGAAACTAAAAACTATAACAAAACAAATATTGACGTGTGGGTACAATCAAGAAGAAGCACAATAACCGAATAGAATTTTAAAAATTTCATAGAAAAAAAATAAAATGGCACCGAAAAAACCCATTTTAATTCGAGTACTTACTCGAAATTATCAGCGATGACCCCACATTATTTTTTGTTAATAAAATTCCTAATTTTACGCTCTATTAAAGTAACCGAACACTTTTTTAAATTTATGTTTAATTATTGAGTAATTAAATAAAACTTGGTCAAAAATGGACTCCCGATTTAATAATGATTTCCCCTCCAAACTGTGTCATGCTATTCTTGACTTTATGCATATCGTATTAAGACGGGCCTCGCGCGGGTGAAATCTGTTTTTAGGGTTCCGTAAATCGTAAAAACGGAACCCTTATAGATTCGTCATGTCTGTCTGTCCGTCCGTATGTCACAGCCACTTTTTGCCGAAACTATGAGAACTACACTGTTGAAACTTGGTAAGTAGATGTATTCTGTGAACCGCATTAAGATTTTTACAAAAAAAATAAAAATTAGGGTTGCCCCCCATACTGAGAACTAAAACTCAAAAAAAATTTTTTCGTCAAACCTACACGTGTGGGGTGTCTTTCGATAGGTCTTCAAAAATGATGTTGAGGTTTCTAATATCATTTTTGTCTACACTGAATAATTTGCGCGAGAATCACTTCCAAAGTGGTAAAATGTGTGTCCCCCCTCTAACTTCTATATTAAGACTAGCTGACCCGGCAAACGTTGTTTTGCTCAATGAAAAATAGCTAGTAGCCTATTCTCAGACCTACTGAATATGCATATAAAATTTGGTTAAAATCAGTAAAGCCGTTTCGGAGGAGTAAGGAAACAAACACTGTGACACGAGAATTTTATATATAAGATAATGAAAAAACTAAAAAAATATATATATGATGTACATTATCATGCAAACTACCAACGAAAATTGGTTTGAACTCGATCTGATGAGTAGTTTTTTTAGTACGTCATAACGGTTCACCCGTTCGGATCTGCGATTCCACAGATATAGGTACACACAGATAGCATTACCAGGCGTCCGGATAAATTCGGACACAGTTAGGCTTTTTGATTGCGTTTCCTGCCAAAATAAACGGTGTCATGCTTTTGTTTCGAAACACACTTTTTGGGAACGAGCGAACGCAGAGCATAGACGAGTCGACTGTCGTTCGCTCCCGCAATCAGTAACACTACTGACTGAAAAAGAGTGAAAAACCACTCTTTTTTTAACCCCCGATCAAAAACAGCGGTGTTATAAGGTTGACGTCGATGTCTGTCTGTCTGTATGTGGCACCGTAGTGCTCAACCGGATGGACCGATTTTAATAAAAAAAAATTAATGAAGGTCAATTTCCGTGCAATAGTTTTTAGCTATGTTTGGCTAATATCGATTCTAAATGGCCGCCTCCACAAAATGGCTGACAAAATATTTCTTCACAACCTACCTCAATATGGGTGTCAAATGAAAGGGTTTGTCTAGTTGAATACTGTACACTATAATAAATTTCAAATCCATGATGGCCGCCACCACAAAATGACGAATTACATTTCTTTTTTACTTTCACTACTCCCTTTATATGGGTATCACTACTCCCTCAAATGAAAGGGCTTGACTAGTAGAATGGTGCACAAATTACAAATCTGAGGTAGGCGGGGGTAATTATTTTTAAAAATTTTATACTTGTTTTCGTACGTGTATTAAGTATTAATACTGTGACACAAAGTTCTCAATAAAGTACGGTGTAAACTATTTTTGGCGCACCACAGACACATTTTTCGTGGATTGTGAATTCAATTCTAATACCTCGCTCGGGAATGATAAGAAATCTTCGGGTAAACTCGGGACCATGGCTATTGATCATCTAGAAATGCGTCAGCATTCCCCATTGGCTATCTAGAAATACGTCAAAATTTCTAGATGGCCATGCTCATGGCCACGATCTCTTTCCAGTCCTCTCCTCCACGCCCTCCGGTTTCACCCGCGTAGTTTCCAAAGTAAGCTATCAAATAAATGTTGAGTTAAAAGTTTTGACTTCCATCGGCAGTTCCTATGCCAGCCAATTTTTTTTCTGTATGTCCGGCCTAACTGGCTAGTTTTTTTTATTTATTTTTTTCATAGCATAGAGTGCCGAGACGAGCAGGTCATGTGCCTGATGGTAAGCAACATGCCTGCCACATAACAGCACAGTAACACGCAGCTATTGGAACATGATAGTCGAAATCATTACCTAGCACTGCACTGCGCTCGTCACCCACATATCTAAGATATTATATCTCTAAGCCCTGTAATTTCTCTGGAATCATTGCCCTTCAAACCGGAACACAGTAATGTTTGCACATTTGCACATTACTGCTAGGCGGTAGAATATTTGGCAAAGGTACTTCCCCAGGCGGACTCTGCCAAGAGTCCTACCACTACCATCAAGTTTGTCCGGCTATTGGGTTTGGCGACCTGGCAACCCTACACACAGACACGTCAAACTTACAACACGTTACGTTTTTGCGTTGGGGGTTGGGAGGTTACTTTGCAAGCTATGTGTTAATCCAGACTATAAATAATCTAACTATATTCCAAATTTAGGGAAATGTAGGATTTAATGTATACTTGATAGAAATTGGATTGGTTTTTGACATTTAAATCTAAAACTTTAAAAACTCGTCTTTCGGTGTCTAAAACCGCTTTATGGTTGGATGAAACAAAAAACAGAAAACGTACCATGTACGATAGACAAAATCTAGCTGATATATAATGTTCAAATCAGTTCAAATAATAAACATGACGTAAATTACGTTTACTGAAAGACAAAAAATCCTGGTACATTTTCTGTTTCTGATACTCTAGGTCAGAAACAGAATGTGTAACAGTTTTTTTCTCTTCCAGGCGTATCGGTGATCAGAGTAAGGACTGCGACGAAAATCAAGCAAGATATAGATTACAAGCTGCTGGGAGACAAGAAGTTACAGTGTTTGAAATGCTCAAACGTAGCAAAAAGTTTCTACGCAATCGTGAACCACGTCAAAAGCGTACACTTAAACACAGCGAAGTACAGATGTCCGAACTGCTTTGTACACTTCTTGACAGTCGCTCAGCTTGTCAAACACAAGTTAAACATACACAATATAGATGAGAGATTCAAATGTAACGCTTGCGACAAAGCGTTCTTTGAAAAGTTATCGCTAAGACACCATATTGACGGCTATCACATGCAAGGGGGGAAGATCAAATGTGAAAATTGTGAATTCGAGACTTTTAACAGGAATAGCATGCACAAGCATAAAGTTATACATTCGACGGAAAAGAATCACAAATGCCAGTTTTGTCAGAAAGCTTTTAAGAGGCGTGGGGCTAGATTGCTGCATGAGCGAATCCATACGGGAGACAGGCGTTACGGCTGTAGAGAATGCGAGCAAGCTTATGTGGATAGAAGCAGTTTGAAGTATCACATGGCGAGACAACACCCAGACGTTCATTTCTCATAAGATAAAATAGAAATATCTTAATTAAAAGCCACAATAAAATACAAAAGCTTGATTGTTGATTGTTTTATTAGTATTTTGGAACGAAGTTTCCTACAGGCTAGGACGAGAAAGGGATTTTGCTGCGCCACCGAACTGAAAATAAATGTGAGACTAAGGGCTCCTACACAAAACTGCGATGGGATGCGACGCCGCATCGGAGGAACTTGCGATGGTGAATTGCTCCGATGCGGCGTCGCATCGCATCGCAGTTTTGTGTGGGAGCCCTAATCCCGTAATAAAAATATATAACGCAAAACGCAAGTGACGCGTAAAAACTGCACGTGACCAGTGCTGCCAACTTTATTTTTCAAATGATGTACCATAAATAATAAAATTAAGCAATAGTATTTTTTTGCAAATTGTTTTGCTTCCCCATTATCCGAAAGAACTTCGTTCCTACCCGGTGTTCCATGACACCACATCTTTTTATGGCTTTTAGGTTCGTGCTTTTTATGAACAAATACAAAGAAAATGAATTAAAATCCAGTGACCATCAGGTTGACTCTGCAGGAGATGGAAAATTAACTACCCACAAAAAGAATTGACATACCTACCTACATAAGCCGTCAATAAGGACAATTGGAGAGAAGGAAGAGGCCCAATACACTGAAATATAGGCTTTATGCCATGCATGTTAAAATATAGATTAGGTACATTGGCAACACTATGTGTTGCCAATGTAATCTGTATTTTCTGCTATATTGTCTGCTAATTATAGCAGACTGCTCGTTGACAGCAGTCTGCTAATTTATGTTGCCAATGTAATCTATATCTTAACGCCCGGCGTAACGGCATGACATAAAGCCCATATTTTAATGTATTTTATTTGTCGGATGGGAGCGGAGTCGTATACGTGGCGCAGACCTTTAGGCCAAAATTGGTACAAAATAATCGTACAATATTGATTATAAGAAAGTATTGATTATAGAGCATTGATATAACTAAGTAAAGGAAAATGAGGCACGCTCTTACATAAAGACAGCATAATGTGGCGAAAACACACAAGCATACGCAATGTGCAGATAGCTTCACTTCCATCGTGAGATACGTTTGAATGAATGACAAATACATCATGACTAGTAAGCAGTAGGTGCAAATGAGATAGCTATACATCACATTTGTTTAGATATTTTTTTTAATTGTTAGCGAACGTCCACTCAACTTGTGGCTCCTGTTACGACTGTGACTCAATCAGGAGACGTCACCTGATTTTGCATTGCCATCGTAGAAGAGCGCGTCCCGCTTCTTAAGCTGCCTATACACACTGGGCCAGTGCAGGCCAACGCCAGTGTTTTGTGATGACTCGCGTCGCTCGCCTCGCTGGCCGAGTGACGGCAAGTGGCCAGTGTGTATAGGGCTGTTTTGTCTCGACTCGTCTCTCGTGACCGGTGTCGATTTTTGTGCACAAAACAAAGGCGCTCGGCGAGTACCGTCCTGTTGTCCTATTGGCCTACCTCGTTTTTGTCTGCACTGGGCCAGTGTGTGGATGCTACGTTTTGTCTCGTGCCGCTTTTTTGTCTGCACTGGGCCAGTGTGTGGATGCTACGTTTTGTCTCGTGCCGCCTTTTTGTCTGCACTGGGCCAGTGTGTGGATGCTACGTTTTGTCTCGTGCCGCTTTTTTGTCTGCACTGGGCCAGTGTGTGGATGCTACGTTTTGTCTCGTGCCGCCTTTTTGTCTGCACTGGGCCAGTGTGTGGATGCTACGTTTTGTCTCGTGCCGCTTTTTTGTCTGCACTGGGCCAGTGTGTGGATGCTACGTTTTGTCTCGTGCCGCCTTTTTGTCTGCACTGGGCCAGTGTGTGGATGCTACGTTTTGTCTCGTGCCGCTTTTTTGTCTGCACTGGGCCAGTGTGTGGATGCTACGTTTTGTCTCGTGCCGCCTTTTTGTCTGCACTGGGCCAGTGTGTGGATGCTACGTTTTGTCTCGTGCCGCTTTTTTGTCTGCACTGGGCCAGTGTGTGGATGCTACGTTTTGTCTCGTGCCGCTTTTTTGTCTGCACTGGGCCAGTGTGTGGATGCTACGTTTTGTCTCGTGCCGCCTTTTTGTCTGCACTGGGCCAGTGTGTGGATGCTACGTTTTGTCTCGTGCCGTTTTGTCGGCGCTCGCGTTGGCCTCCACTGACCCTGTGTGTGGATGCTACGTTTTGTCTCGTGCCGCCTTTTTGTCTGCACTGGGCCAGTGTGTGGATGCTACGTTTTGTCTCGTGCCGTTTTGTCGGCGCTCGCGTTGGCCTCCACTGACCCTGTGTGTGGATGCTACGTTTTGTCTCGTGCCGTTTTGTCGACACTCGCGTTGGCCTCCACTGGCCCAGTGTGTATAGGCAGCTTTAGTGTTTTAAGAGTTCAATGTTATAGAGTATTGATTTAATTACAACTGAATGATAATATTGAAAATAAAACGCCTCAATCGCGCTCTATATTTTTTAAACTAGCTTGAATAACTTTTGAAAGTTAAAATCAGGAAACTTTTAAAATTACAAATTATACTTAAACGTTTGGATGTGTTTTGCTCAAACAAGGAATGACATTTTTTTTTTTATAGCATATAGTGACGAGACGAGCAGGTCATGTGCCTGATGGTAAGCAACATGCCTGCCACATAACAGCACAGTAACACGCAGCTATTGGAACATGATAGTCCAAATCATTACCTAGCACTGCACTGCGCTCGTCACCCAGAGATCTAAGATATTATGTCTCTAAGCCCTGTAATTTCTCTGGAATCATTGCCCTTCAAACCGGAACACAGTAATGTTTGCACATTACTGCTTGGCGGTAGAATATTTGGCAAAGGTGTGGTACTTCCCCAGGCGGACTCTGCTAAGAGTCCTACCACTACTAAAACTGAACGGATAGAGTTGAAATTTGGAACAAAGTTAGATGATTATTAATTATTATCTATGCTATAATAATTATAATCTGGAATAGCATTTGGGTATTTATGGCGGGAAAATTAAAGAAACTCTTACCACGCGGGTACGCGGGTAAAACCGCAGGATGCAGCTCTGCCGAGTACATGTTTCACACAACTATTTATTTAAAGACTGAAGTTTACTACAGTTTATATCAGATCCACTGAACAACCTGAAAGGATTATTGGCTAAATTTAGTCGACTCAAATGCAGTCAATCAGAAACATCCTTGCTTATGAATATAGTACCTACGCTAGCTTACCGAATGCACTTTCTGAATTAAGTAAAGACATAGCTGGGCACCGTTAATCAAATAGTTAACTTCGTTAATCGTTAATCCGTTACAAAAAAATTTAACTTCGTTAAACGTTAAAGCGTTACATTTCGTAAGTATTAACGGAAGTTAACGTTAATCGTTAATCCGTTAATATGCGTATTGGATTTTTATATCGTTGCGTTAGTGAAGTTATAAAACCTGTTGTTTTAGGTTCTGGAAGTTAACAGGTTAGGAAAAAAACAAATAAGTACCTACTTGTGGAGTTTAATTTTATTATTGAAGTGAAAACTTCTTTAAGCGCGCCGAGACAGATTTTTCGTGGGCTGTGAATTGAATTCTAGCGTCACGCTCGGGTATGATAAGAAATCTTCGGGTAAACTCGGGACCATGGCTATTGGCCATCTAGAAATGCGTCAGCCAATGGGAAATGCTGAAAAGACGTGGCCTGGCTATCATGGCATGGCCATCTAGAAACGCATCAGCCAATAGGAAATGCTGCTGCTTTTCTAGATAGCCATGCCATGATGACCAGGCCACGCCCTCCGGTTACACCCGTGTAGTTTCCAAGGTAAGCTATCAAAATCTGAGTTATAAGTTTTCCCTTCTATCGGCAGTTTCTATGACTGCCAATTTTTTTTATTTAATTTAATTTAATGTGTAATTTAATCGTCGGGCATAATGCGCATAGGTATCTATTTCCCCTCATGAACATTAACATGTCGAAGTTCTCGTCTGAAAGCTCGCTTTGGTGTTAAAATGTCTTTACCCGTGGATAGCAGACGTTCAACTGCAGCGTTTGAGGGCTGTTTTCCAAATTTCAATCCAATCCTTTCCCGTTCCCAGACGTTCTGAAGTGACGAAACAACAAACATTACAACATCCAACAATACGGTGTTTGACAATGTTTAAAATATAGCATAATTTATGATCATCCTATCAGATAACACATTAAATAAACATATTTCACTCTATTTTGGAATATATAGTGTGTATCTTTTGTATAATACGCCAATGAAAATTGTACAAATACTGAATTATAATCTGCGACGTAAACGCTGTTTCTAGTCACGTGACGCGCGTGACGTCACCTGCCCGTAAATATTCAATCTACAGCAAACGGTTTCTTTGAGAACACTGCTTTGTTTACTGGCAGGTGACGTCACGCGGGTCACGTGACCAGAAACAGCGTTTTTGGCGGGGTTTTTGAACTTTTTACTTTAAACATTTATTTTTAATGGTAAAACAGTGAATCTTGCGGAAATATTCATGTAGTATGGTATATTTGTGTAATCAAAAATCATTTAAACGGTTTTACAAATTTAGTCAAATACCGTATTGCCATTTATAATATTAGTAAGATGTTAAACACAGGAATTTTCATTGTTTACCTCCATTTCTTCATCCTTATACATTGATTTGTTCATATTATTTAACTTTTCTTTGGTTAGTTGAAATGAACTACCACCATTTTATTAAAAGAAAGTTACAATACAGACAAACGAAATAAACGATCGAAAAAGTATGATTGAATTTATATACCCCACTAGCTATGGATTACTATAATCTACTTGGTTTACGTCAGTCAAATTCGCGTATATCTATGCTCAAATTTGCAGCCAAAAAGAACTCGAGATTATCGGAAATATGACTTATGATAACAAAATTATATTTGTTTTCATATAACGTCAACCGATCATGCCACAGGCTAAAATGACGCCTCAATCCTGCCTAAATTGCAGGAACCTGCCACATATGGTCACACTGCGCCCAGCACTTTTAGTTTCATACTTGTCTGAACCTGTATTTTGCGCCGCGCCGAAGTGCCGTGCGGTAAATAGTAGGCATTGGATTAACGATTAACGGACTTCTGCATAATTAACGGAAGTTAACATGTCCGTTAACATTTTTAAAAGTTAACTTAAAAGTTAATCCGTTAATCAAAATGTTAACTTCGTTAATTAACGATTAACGGATTAACGAGTTAATGCCCAGCTATGAGTAAAGACTAAATTTAGCCAAGTGTTGAGTAAGTGTAAAAAGCGTTTAACACACTGTAATGGTCAATCACGCAGATTAAAGAGTAAATGGTTAGCAAACTTAATACAAACGGTCAGCAACTTATTGTTTCTAAATAATTTTAAAACATTTAACTGTCACCCAAGTTCCGTTCTAAATGTCGCAGAGAAATGAGAATATCAGGGATTACACGAAATCTCTAGTGAATTAACGAAATCACGGTAGAATATTATTTTGGTTATTACGCCTTCTTACTGAAAACAGGCGCGGTCCCAGCCTCGATTTTTGGGGGGGGTCACCAGTACGCAGCCTCAGATGTGGGGGGGGGGTCACGAGTAGAAATACAATCAATCGAGTAAAAAAGACTTTACTAGTAGCGCCCCACGATTTTACCCGCGTAGTTGACGCTACTAGACATTTTTTTTTTTTTTTAGATTTTTAATCTAATGTACATGGGACACTCAGAAAGTTTTGAAAAACTAAAAAACTAAAGAACTCTCCACCAGCCTCTATACAAAGTTTCATGCGTCTTAACCAATTTTCAAAACATTTTTTCCAGTAGGTACTCCGCAGACACCTCTTCCACGGCCTTCTCAAACGCTGTTAGCGCGTCTACTGGCGATGAAAACTGTATCCCTTTGAGCTGATTTTTAATTTTAGGGAATAAAAAAAAATCACACGGAACCAAATCAGGACTGTAAGGAGGGTGCCCCAAGACTCTGACCGGTGTGGAGTCCAGGAAGTCCCTCGTTTTGATCGCAGAGTGCGCGGTTGTCGTGGTGAAGAAGGACCCCGCGGAGCCCGGTGTTCGGTCGCTTGTTTCTGATTGGAGAAAAACTTCTGGCAAGTTTTTTATGCTGGACCATTCGGCGTTGATACTGCTTTGGTCTCGAAGTGGAATTGAAATTAGGTACCCCGTCAAAGTGAAGAAACTAGCGATCAAAATTTTCCTTGCGCTCCTCGATCGCTTCACTTTCGTAGGTGTTGGTTCATTTTGAAACAGCCAAACTGTCGACTGCTTTGTTTCTGGATTGTATTGATAAATCCAGGATTCGTCACCTATCACAATGTCGTAAACGCGCCGTGATGAGCCTGCATCAAATTTTTGTATCATATTACGGCACCAATCCACACGGGCCTGCTTCTGAGCTTAGGTGAGGTTGTGCGGCACCCAGCGCGAAACTATCCTCCTTACGCGAAGGTGCTCGTGCAAAATCTTGTGAACACTTCCTGAACCAATCTGCAGAGTATGCTGAATCTCTTCATAAGTAATGCGTCTGTTTTCTTGAATTAAATTTTTTACTGCCAGGACACTTTCTTCGGTGACAGCCGTCGTAGGACGACCACTCTTTTGTTCATCCCCCAAAGTAAAACGACCGCGTTTTAAAAACCGCGTAAAACTCGCTATACCAGCGGTAGATGGTTGTTTTTGAAGGTCCTTCATCCATAAAACCAATTCTTTTTTTTTTTTTTTTACTTTTATAGGTTTACACTTGACCGCCATCTCACCTGATGTTAAGCGACGATGCGGTCTACGATGGAGCGTGTTTACCTAGAAGAAACCGATTCACTCTCGATTTGAAGACACCAAGGTTATAACTATCAGGAAAAACCCACTCTGGCAACTCATTCCACAGCCTAGACGTTCTTATCACAAAAGTAGAGTCAAACCTCTTCGTCCGTGTCTTTGGAACATCAACCATGAAACGGTGCCGCTTCTTCGAGTTACGAGAAGTCCGATAGAAAAAAGGGCAAGGTGGTATTAGATCATGCAGATCAGTCGCACACTCTCCGAAGTATATCCGATAAAAAACCGACAAGCTTGCAATCTTGCGGCGATGTTCAAGACTTTGAAGTTTTTTCGCACTAGTCTTCGCACTGTCTTTGCCTATGAGCCTCAAGCTGATACTTAGCCGATCCATCCCAGAGATACGAACAGTACTCCATAAAAGACCGAATCTGTGCTTTGTATAAGAGAAGAAAGAGAAGAATTCGAAGTCGATCAAATGACTCGTCAGGTTTTAAGCCACATTTGAAATCGTAAAAAATCATAGCACGAAAATGTTCTGGACGCAGATCCATTTTTTAATAAAACAAAAAAAAATTGGCTCTCAAAAAAATGCGGAGGGAAATTTGAAAATCGAACAGTGAGACGAACTTCTTAGCATTCCATGGATTCACCGTGCGGGTGCCGGGTCCATCGTGTGGCAGAGAGAGAAATCTCGAATAGACCCCAAGACTTGTGACTCGGGCTGTAGGTTTAAAAGGGGCCCCTTATATTGACGTACGTCAACACTCACCTTCACTACTCGTATTTCTCTCCCTGCCCAGCCAAATCCGATATGATCCTACTAGTGCAGCTTTAGATACTCGTTCTAATATAGAACTTACTGCACTTCTGGACAATCCAAGGTCTTTAAGCAGGTTATAGAGAGATTTTGCTGGTATACCTCTCGCTCCTACTTCTACAGCATATAAATTAACTACATAGCCATTTTTTGTTAATTCATTTTGAAGGTCGTAATACTTATTTTGTTTCATCGCGTGGTCTTTAGGTATATTAGTTTCCCACGGTACGGTAAGTTCTACCAGGACTATGCGTTTCGTAGCCCTAGAAAAAAGGAAAATGTCCGGTCTGGATGACGAAACACCTACATCCTCTGGGATTTTATAGTGCTTTTCATACGTATCCATTAAAATAGTCCAATCAGGTGCTAAACCCAGGATTGAGTAAGGCTTGCTCTTGGAGTTTGAAGTTGAACCCTCTTTTACAAAGTTAATTTGTCTTTTGTTTGTCGTCAATCCCTTTTGGGCTCTAGCTACCGAAAGGCTTACGGCTTCACGTATGATTTCAAGTACTCTGTCATGGCGCTGTGAGTAATGACCCCTATTAAGGATATTATTATATTATTATTATTACTTTACCTATTATTTATACTTTTAAATAATCGAAGTTTTCAAAATAATTACAAATGTCTTATACATAAAAACTTTTTTTTGCAAAACTTTCTGAGTGGCCAGGTATATGATTTTGGGGGGGGTCATGTCCCCCGTGACCCCCCCCCTGGAGCCGCGCATGACTGAAAATGTGTAGTAATAATATGACGAAATACTCATTTATCGTCAGTGATAATGACTAAAAGGCTTATTATATTTATATGTACTTGAATCAATTTAGTGATTGAATTCAAAAGCTTTGTATTCATGAGGTTTGTATTCTAACCTACTGAATGCTATTAGTCTATTACAATTCACTCAATTCAGTAGCGACAAAATTTTGCCAAGTAGGTACCTATAATAAGCATTTTAACTAGTAAAAGGTCAGAAAAGTGGATACAGCTGAATAAAAACAATCATAGGAACTGCCGATAGTAGAAGTGAAAACTAAGCAATGGGAAATGCTGACGCATTTCTAGATGGTCAATGGCCATGGTCCAGAGTTTACCCGGAGATTTCTTATCAATATGTGTAACAACCACGTTAATTTTAATACTAAGATTTCTTATCATTTCCGAGCGTGACGCTAGAATTCAATTCACAGCCCACGGAAAATCTTTCTGTGGAGCGCCAAAAGATAACGTGGTGTGGCCATAACCATGGCCATCTAGATCATACGAGCTTACCCAAAAGAAGTTTTCACTTTAAAAATCGAGCCATGCATTTGTCTCGCTCACTTTATTATCATAATATTTACTGTTAGTATGTAGTAATTCTATATTTACTATTAATATGTATAAATTATTTTCATTTTAGGCATATCGGTCATCAAAGTGAAGATAGCAGCGCGGTTGGTAAAAGGCATAGATTATACAGAGACAGAAGACAATACGTTCCAATGCATGCATTGCCCGCAAATCGGCAAGAGCTACTACAGCATTACCGCTCACGTCAAAACGGTCCACTTCAACACCGCCAAATACAGATGTCCCATTTGCTACGATCATTTCTGGGCAATAAGTCAATTAATAAAACACAAATTAGACAAACACGGTATTGACCAACGTTTTAAATGCAACGCATGTAGCAAATCGTATTTCGATACCCAAGCTTTGGAGTTTCACAGCAAAGCGTATCATATGCTAGGAGAGAAGTTCAAATGCGCTGAATGCACGTTCGAAACGTACAATCGGGTTAGTTTCAAAAAACATGAGGTGATGCATACGAACGAGAAGAATCACATATGCAAGTATTGTAAGAAAGCGTTTAAAAGACGCTATACGATGACGCAGCATGAGCGAATACATACGGGTGATAAGAGGCACGCCTGTCCGGAATGTGGCGAGGCGTATGTAGAGAGAACTAGCTTGAAGTATCATATGGCGAGACGACATCCGGAAGTGCCGTTTTAAGGCAGACTTCTATAATGCATGAAGGATCTACAGCGTGGTAAAGAAGAGTAGAAAGTTATCGCAGAGCTATCGCTTATACTTAAAAATTGACCATGTTAAATACAAATTGACTACAAATTGACCATGCAACATTCAGTTCGATGGGTAAAAAATATTGGTTAATAATAATTAATCATTATACCATTTATGGTCACCTGCGCATCGGACTAGTCGGTTGACTTTTCACACAGAACCGTGGAAGATGGCACGCTAGGAAAAAGGTCTACAATCAAAGCTGGGATCGGGAAAGCTGCGATTGATTGTGTTGTTAAGATTACTACTATTTTCTTTAATACTTTTTAAAATAAATCTCTCTGAAATATTATGAAAAATGGGTTTTAATTTATTTTGAAATTGTCATCAATGTTACAGCATTCACTATCGCTCAAATAGTACCATGACATATGTTTCTTCGTGAATTCCATTATACATGGTTCGATTTACATTTCTTAAATTTATTTTACAATAACTACATAAATATAAACACTATAGAAATGTTTAATTTAAACACTCCACAGACTCCGGGGTCTGTGGAGATAAAAAAAGATTATTGTAATGACAAAGGTCACGCCTTTGTCATTACAATAATCTTTTTTTATTTACATAGATCTTGGATTAGGAGAAGAAGAGGAAAATAAGGGGGGGGGGGGGGAGAGTAGGGAGGTGGTGAACATTTTAAACGTAATTCTAGTACTAGTCAGTCCGATTTCGTCTGTTGAGCCGATCACTACCGGTTGGGATTCCGATAGTAATCGACTCGACATCGTCTTTTGCCTAAGCCGCCTCCTCCTGGCCCAGAGCCTCCACTACGGCCGCATTTCTGTCTCTAATGGCCATCTGTAAGTTAAAGTCTCGAATGGTCTTTGGTGATGCAGCCAACGCTCGCCGCACGAACCGACCGATGGCGTCGTCGGTGTCGTCAGCGTAGTATGTGAAGGTTCCCGTTTGCCGTGAGAAACTATCATCAACAGCCCACTAAATGTTCCCGCTGCTGGGACACGGGGCCTTCTCTCGCAAGGAGAGAGTTAAGGCTATAATCCACCACGCTGGCCCAGTGCGGGTTGGTGGATGACACATGACTTCGAAATATTCTAGGTACATGTCGGTTTCCTCACGATGTTTTCCTTCACCGTTTTAAGATAGCGGCATTACGCACATGAATTCGAAAAGACAGTGGTGCGTGTGGGGTTTGAACCCGGGGTCTCCGGATCGGCAGTCGCCGTTCTCCCGACTAGACCAGCCGTAACTTACTAGACCAGCCGTAACTTAGAAAACTTAAAAACTAGAATGCGACCGGCAGCGGGGCAGGGCCCAAGCTACCGGTGGTTAGGGCTGCGAGTGAGGGACTTTCTGATGATGAGCGCTGTGTCGAGACAAGGGTGGACCTAATTTTTGGCCAGGGGGTCATATAGTAGTAGCATCTGTATTATCTATTCTATGGTAGTAGTCAAGTCACAAGGCCGTACGATAAGTGCCTTCCTTCATCCCGTCACAGAAAAAATATAAGTAATGTTAAAGAGTGCTCGCAATTTAACTCTGCGCGTAGCAAAATACGGAACTAATTGACGCGCCGTCATCTTCTTGTTTACGTCAGGCGACAAGATTGTCTTTATGTTCGGTGTTTTTATTCATTCCTAAACTAATTAATTGCTTTAGTTATGCCAAATATGATTAAAAGTACTGGCCGGGATATACTCATAAAAATCAAACGTTGTGGTGAAGAAGAACGAGACAATAACGGGCCAAAAGAGTCGTTTGCCAAAAGCAAAGCTATTTCCCAGTTAATATTTAGAGATACCATAGCAATCAAATCTCCACCTATTATCGGCATATTTTTAAGCTGAGACTTTATTTTTGAGGTTTGATTGTTTTCATCGCCAATAAACCCGTGGGAAAAAAATGTGTGTGCTTAGGTAAATCCGAATGTGAGAAGCTAGACAAATGTTTTTTTTTTTAATTCTATACAAACCAAAATATGAAACACAGTGACACAGCATTGAAGAGCAGCTGATTGCATCTTTCTCCCTTGGGTACACTCGGCGACGCCACGTTCACCCGATCGAGCTTCATTTACCACCTGGGGAAAATCTGTGGGCGGTGCGTCAAAATAAATTTTAGTCATTTTTTTTTTAACGTTAGCTTGGATGCTCTTTAATCATTTACTCTGTATCAATTACTATATTTTTTATTATAGGCGTTTCAGAACTTACAGTCACGTGGTAATGGACAACGCATCATACCATTGCATTAATAAAGATGCAGATTAAGAGCCCACCCAACCTCAGCTCGAATTCAGATTTCGCCCCCACTTCGTCGCAGCCGTCACCCGCTCCGCGGAGATCGCGCGCGCCGCGCCCCGCGGCTATGCGTCACAGCTGAATCCATAGTTACTCATAGTAGTCAGTGCGCGCGCGCTCTTTCACTTACGCGGAATTACCTACCACGTTCAATGCCGGACGAGTAGACCGGATTTACTTATGATTATCAACACCAGTAAAGATATCAATTCTTCTAAATAAAATTATTGACTGAATAAAAATTGTTACAAGGTGCCCGACATCTTACATACTTACCTAATTATCTGCTTGTATTTTGCTAAAATTTATTTGATGCCTACGCACAGTATGCAATGGATAGGCATAGATCGTAGAACCCAAGATGGGCCCTCCCAAACTTCAGGGCGCACGCAATCATGTCATCGTTGGGAAGAGTGAGCTCACTCTTTCCGTTTTAGTCGGTTGCAGGAACCGGTTTACCTATCACTATTCATTGTCAACAACCAAAATAAGTAGAACCACATCATATCTTGCCGCTAGCGATTCTAGAGGTCAAGTAGATTGGTTGTTTGTAAACCTCTTACGATACACACAGAGACACAGTTTATTACCAATGTCAAGGTGCTCAGGGTAGCGATTCTGAAACCATTCGGTTGCATCCAACACGGAATCTCATCTCTCGGTCTTTGTCATGCTAAACAGATAAGACAAAGACCGAGAGATGAGATTCCGTGTCGGATGCAACCGAATGGTTTCAGAATCGCTAGGCAGGGCACTATTTATTTATATCGATCTGGATCGATCGATCTAAGATGTTATATCTCTAAGCCCTGAAATTTTTCTAGCAACATTGCCCTTCAAACCGGAACACAGTAATGTTTGCACATGACTGCTTGGTGTTACCAATTAAGTGAGATTTATTTTATAATAATAGATAATATAGATATATTTTTTTTTAATAAACATGGACAAGACGAGCAGGACATGTGCCTGATGGTAAGCAACATGCCTGCCACACAACAGCACAGTGACACGCAGCTATTGGAACATGAAGAGTCCATATCCACTACGGAGGTCGCCGGCTCGCTTCGCTCGCCACCTCCCCCCTTCGCTACGCTTGGCCTCGCATGGCTCGCTCCACTCAGGACTTCTCTTGAGCTTCTGGCTCCCGCATTTTTTATATACACTCTAGGGGTAGTAGCGACAAGACTAAGTGGAGTCAGGCTGCTCCGAATCGGATCTGATTCCTGTGTAAGTAACCTGGGTCTACATTTAGTAGCACAACAAGTAAATAAAAAATCCTGAAGACTATTTATTTATGCGTCTCGTCAATATACTTAAAAACCATTATGTGTCTCATCAATAGTCGAATTGAATGTATGACATTAGATTGTTATGCTTAAAACCCATTATGCCAAAAAACGATTATGCAAAAGTTAAATGTATGTAAAGTGTCATAATGATGACATTATATATTAAGCTACATTCATTATGACAAAGTAAATTAGGAAAAAAAAAAGTTATGCGTTTTAAATGGCACCCTACCAGCTGAACTAACTTCCTAGGTCAAATCGTTTTATGTTTTAGGCAATTAGATTAACCGATATAGGCTAGACTAATCTAGTTTGTCTTATTGTCAAAAGCATAAACTAGGAAGACCTTGGAGTAGGAGTATGGTCTCTTTATAGAGTCCGCCTGGGGAAGTATGTGTACTTTTGCCAGTTTTTTTTTGCCGCCAAGCAGTAGTGTGCAAACATTTCTATGCTCCGGCTTGAAGGGCAATGTTTCCAACTAAATTACTGGGCTAAAAGATAAAATACCTTATGTCTCCGAGTGACGAGCGCAGTGCGGTGCTAGGTAATGTGGACTCTTCATGTTCAAATAGCTGCGTGTCACTGTGCTGTTAGTGGCAGGCTAGTCTGTACGGTTTATTCTATCACCCAAAGGATGAACTTATTTGAGCTAGGATAAACTAATTTGTCCTAATTTGGTTTGGCCGGTAACGTATTATACATTTAAAAATGTATCGTTTTTGTAATTTCTCATGACGACGGCTGAAATTAACACACTATAGTAAGTCGTCATTTACCTGAATTTGTCTTTATCGGAAATTGTAATTTTCAGATGTTGTCGTTTTAGGAATTTGTCCATTTTGGAATCGATCGGCGACCTCCGTAGTGGATATGGACGCTTCATGTTCCAATAGCTGCGTGTCACTGTGCTGTTATGTGGCAGGCATGTTGCTTACCATCAGGCACATGTCCTGCTCGTCTTGTCCATCTTTAGGAAGATAGGAAGTTATCGTTCTCAGCCTGAGGGCAGTGTGTGGATGCTACGTTTCGTCTCGTACCGTTTTGACGACACTCGAGTTGGCCCATGGCCTCCACTGGCCAAGTGTGTATAGGCAGCAAGGCAACTTTACCGGTAAATCAAGGTGGACTTAAAGTCACCAGACAAAAATAAAATGACGTTGACAGGTCGAAACTATTTCAATAAAGTTTGACCAAATCATATTCCCCACGTACAAAGTACATGTGAACAAGGTTGTGTGTTTTAGTGGTGTTCAGCGCCATCTAGTTTGATTTCAAACAAACATTTACTCTACGGCACGGTATCACTACATAGGATAACAAAGTCGCTTTCTCTGTCCCCATAATCCCTATTATATGCTTAAGTCTTTAAAACTACACAACTGATTTTGATGCGGTTTTTTTTAATAGATAGAGTGATTGAAGAGAAATGTTTATATGTAAAATAACATCCATTCAATAGTGGAGAAGTACTCTTATTTTTGAGGTTTATAATGGGATGTCGTATACAACCAAGGATTACATTTTTTCCGTTTACATTGCAAACACAGGCTGAACCCTACGAGATTTATCAAAATAATATAAGTAATGAAGTATTGTACACATTGAAAAGGTTTAAAGAAAACTCCGCTATGTTATACCTATTTCTATCTCTTATGAATATCCCACAATAGGTAACAATTTTTGTCATTTACTTTTTACGACAAATAATGGCTGATTTTCGAAGCAATTTTAACCAATACACCATTAATCCTTATCCAATTAGATACCTTAAATACATTGTTAATCTTATCTTTCTTCTTAATATATTTAAATCTCCTGTCACGATGTTTGTCCGCGATAGATTCCTAAACTACCTACTTACCTAACCGATTTTAAATTAAATTGGCACACCGTGAGCAGTCTGGTCCAACTTGAGAGATAGGATAGTTTTTATTTCGATTATTTAATTGAATTAGATTTATAGATTATCAAATATTTTTATTATATTTCCTTTAAGTTTATGTTGATTTTCTAGTCTTTAAATGACAATATCCGAGCGCAGCCGGAATAGGCCGCTAGTCTTTCTTATCTTCTAGCGAACCCGGAACGAGACGATAGTCATCTTATCTTCTTAATATCTTCTTAATATATATAAATCTCCTGTCACGATGTTTGTCCGCGATGGATTCCTAAACGACTTAACCGGTTTTAAATTAAATTGGCACACCGTAAGCAGTCTGGTCCAACTTGAGAGATAGGATAGCTTGGATCTTAAGTATAGTCGCAATTTTATTTTATTGCAAATTATTATTTGTCTATAATTAATTGACAGTCACAATTATCTGTTAACTCCAATGTTAGTTACCTTACTCCTCCGAAACGGCTTTACTGATTTTTACCAAATTTTATAAGTATGTATATTCAATAGGTCTGAGAGTCGGCTACTAGCTATTGTTCATGCCCCTAAGTGATAAGGGTTGTTCACCCCAAATTATTTTTTTATTTTTCGGACATTTTTTTTGTTTTTATTTTTTTATAATGTGGCGTTAAAAAAATACACACAACCCTAAATTTTTACCCTTTTATCACCAACCCTTATTTTTAACAGCCATTATAGTAATTTAGTCATTTGACAGTGAACTCCTCCTAAACGGCGGGACCAATTTGAATGATTTATTTTGTGTATGTACAAGTGGATTCGAGAATGGTTTAGAGTCACAAATGAGCCCGGCAGATGGCGCTGCAGACAGTGTCTAGGTTATGATCCGAGCGAAGCCGGAACGGGGCGCTAGTTTATTTAATATAGATTTATATGGCCCTTAACAGCATATTATTTAAGGGGGCGCCTAGTGCCAGAAAACGAAATAAAGACATTTTCAACGCCGCTTACTGATGTTAAGAAACTAAAAACTATAACAAAACAAATATTGACGTGTGGGTACAATCAAGAAGAAGCACGATAACCGAATAGAATTTTAAAAATAGATCACATTTTTTCACAGAAAAAAAATAAAATGGCACCGAAAAAACCCATTTTAATTCGAGTACTTACTCGAAATTATCAGCGATGACCCCACATTATTTTTTGTTAATAAAATTCCTAATTTTACGCTCTATTAAAGTAACCGAACACTTTTTTAAATTTATGTTTAATTATTGAGTAATTAAATAAAACTTGGTCAAAAATGGACTCCCGATTTAATAATGATTTCCCCTCCAAACTGTGTCATGCTATTCTTGACTTTATGCATATCGTATTAAGACGGGCCTCGCGCGGGTGAAATCTGTTTTTAGGGTTCCGTAAATCGTAAAAACGGAACCCTTATAGATTCGTCATGTCTGTCTGTCTGTCCGTCCGTATGTCACAGCCACTTTTTGCCGAAACTATGAGAACTACACTGTTGAAACTTGGTATTACGATACACACAGAGACACAGTTTATTACCAATGTCAAGGTGCTCAGGCCACATCTATTTATTTATATCGATCTGGATCGATCGATCTAAGATGTTATATCTCTAAGCCCTGAAATTTTTCTAGCAACATTGCCCTTCAAACCGGAACACAGTAATGTTTCCACATTACTGCTTGGTGTTACCAATTAAGTGAGATTTATTTTATAATAATAGATAATATAGATATATTTTTTTTTTTAATAAAGATGGACAAGACGATCAGGACATGTGCCTGATGGTAAGCAACATGCCTGCCACACAACAGCACAGTGACACGCAGCTATTGGAACATGAAGAGTCCATATCCACTACGCTTGGCCTCGCATGGCTCGCTCCACTCAGGACTTCTCTTGAGCTTCTGGCTCCCGCATTTTTTATATACACTCTAGGGGTAGTAGCGACAAGACTAAGTGGAGTCAGGCTGCTCCGAATCGGATCTGATTCCTGTGTAAGTAACCTGGGTCTACATTTAGTAGCACAACAAGTAAATAAAAAATCCTGAAGACTATTTATTTATGCGTCTCGTCAATATACTTAAAAACCATTATGTGTCTCATCAATAGTCGAATTGAATGTATGACATTAGATTGTTATGCTTAAAACCCATTATGCCAAAAAACGATTATGCAAAAGTTAAATGTATGTAAAGTGTCATAATGATGACATTATATATTAAGCTACATTCATTCAAGCTACATTCATTATGACAAAGTAAATTAGGAAAAAAAAAGTTATGCGTTTTAAATGGCACCCTACCAGCTGAACTAACTTCCTAGGTCAAATCGTTTTATGTTTTAGGCAATTAGATTAACCGATATAGGCTAGGCTAATCTAGTTTGTCTTATTGTCAAAAGCATAAACTAGGAAGACCTTGGAGTAGGAGTATGGTCTCTTTATAGAGTCCGCCTGGGGAAGTATGTGTACTTTTGCCAGTTTTTTTTGCCGCCAAGCAGTAGTGTGCAAACATTTCTATGCTCCGGCTTGAAGGGCAATGTTTCCAACTAAATTACTGGGCTAAAAGATAAAATACCTTATGTCTCCGAGTGACGAGCGCAGTGCGGTGCTAGGTAATGATTTGGACTCTTCATGTTCAAATAGCTGCGTGTCACTGTGCTGTTAGTGGCAGGCTAGTCTGTACGGTTTATTCTATCACCCAAAGGATGAACTTATTTGAGCTAGGATAAACTAATTTGCCCTAATTTGGTTTGGCCGGTAACATAAATTATACATATAAAAATGTATCGTTTTTGTCATTTCTCATGATGGCTGAAATTAACACACTATAGTAAGTCGTCATTTACCTGAATTTGTCTTTATCGGAAATTGTAATTTTCAGATGTTGTCGTTTTAGGAATTTGTCCATTTTGGAATCGATCGGCGACCTCCGTAGTGGATATGGACGCTTCATGTTCCAATAGCTGCGTGTCACTGTGCTGTTATGTGGCAGGCATGTTGCTTACCATCAGGCACATGTCCTGCTCGTCTTCTCCATCTTTAGGAAGTTATCGTTCTCAGCCTGAGGGCAGTGTGTGGATGCTACGTTTCGTCTCGTACCGTTTTGACGACACTCGAGTTGGCCCATGGCCTCCACTGGCCCAGTGTGTGTAGGCAGCAAGGCAACTTTACCGGTAAATCAAGGTGGACTTAAAGTCACCAGACAAAAATAGAATGACGTTGACAGTTCATAACGATTTTAGATAGAGTTGGGTCAAATCATATTCCTCACCTACAAAGTACATATGAACAAGGTTGCGTGTTTTAGTGGTGTTCAGCGCCATCTAGTTTGATTTCAAACAAACATTTACTCTACGGCACGGTATCACTACATAGGATCACAAAGTCGCTCTCTCTGTCCCCATAATCCCTATTATAATATGCTTAAGTCTTTAAAACTACACAACGGATTTTGATGCGGTTTTTTTTAATAGATAGAGTGATTGAAGAGGAAGGGTTATATGTAAAATAACATCCATTCAATAGTGGAGAAGTACTATTATTTTTGAGGTTTATAATAGGATGTCGTATACAACCAAGGATTAAATTTTTTCCGCTTACATTGCAAACACAGGCTGAACCCTACGAGATTTATCAAAATAATGTACTAAGTATTGTACACATTGAAAAGGTTTAAAGAAAACTCCGCTATGTTACACCTATTTCTATATCTTATGAATATCCCACAATAACAATTTTTGTCATTTACTTTTTACGAAAAATAATGGCTGATTTTCGAAGCAATTTTAACCAATACACCATTAATCCTTATCCAATTAGATACCTTAAATACATTGGTAATCTTATCTTTCTTCTTAATATATTTAAATCTCCTGTCACGATGTTTGTCCGCGATGGATTCCTAAACTACTTACCTAACCGATTTTAAATTAAATTGGCACACCGTGAGCAGTCTGGTCCAACTTGAGAGATAGAGATAGGATAGTTTTTATTTCGATTATTTAATTTAATTACTTAGATTTATAGATTATCAAAATATAATTTGATTTATTTTTATTATATTTCCTTTAAGTTTATGTTGATTTTCTAGTCTTTAAATGACAATATCCGAGCGCAGCCGGAATAGGCCGCTAGTCTTTCTTATCTTCTTAATCTTAAAATATCTTCTTAATATAATCTTAATATACCTATATAAATCTCCGGTCACGATGTTTGTCCGCGATGGGTTCCTAAACTAGGTACTTAACCGATTTTAAATTAAATTGGCACACCGTGAGCAGTCTGGTCCAACTTGAGAGATAGGATAGTTTTTATTTCGATTAATAGTATTGAAATGACAATATCCGAGCGCAGCCGGAATGGGCCGCTAGTTTATTATATAAATCTCCTGTCACGATGTTTGTCCGCGATGGATTCCTAAACGACTTAACCGATTTTAAATTAAATTGGCACACCGTGAGCAGTCTGGTCCAACTTTAGAGATAGGATAGCTTAGATCTTTAATAAGTATAGTCGCAATTTTATTTTATTGCAAATTATTTGTCTATAATTAATTAACAGTCACAATTATCTGTTAACTCCAATGTTTACCTTACTCCTCCGAAACGGCTTTAATGATTTTTACCAAATTTTATATGCATATTCAATGGGTCTGAGAATCGGCTACTAGCTATTGTTCATGCCCCTAAGTGATAAGGGTTGTTCACCCCAATTTTTTTTTTAATTTTCGGAGTTTTTTTTTTTTTTTTTATAATGTGGCGTTAAAAAATACATACAACCCTTCATTTATACCCTTTTATCACCAACCCCTATTTTTAACAGCCATTATAGTAATTTAGTCATAAATTTGACAGTGAACTTCTCCTAAACGGCGGGACCAATTTGAATGATTTATTTTGTGTATGTACAAGTGGATTCGAGAATGGTTTAGATTCACAAATGAGCCCGGCAGATGGCGCTGCAGACAGTGTCTAGGTTATGATCCGAGCGAAGCCGGAACGGGGCGCTAGCTTATTTAATATCGATTTCAACATCAACATCAACAGCCCACTAAACGTTCCCACTGCTGGGACTCGGGCATACTCGGGGCCTTCTCTCGCAAGGAGAGAGTTAAGGCCATAATCCACCACGCTGGCCCAGTGCGGGTTGGTGGATGACACATGACTTCGAAAGATTCTAGGTACATGACGGTTTCCTCACGATGTTTTCCTTCGCCGTTTTTAAGTTAGCGGCATTACGCACATGACTTCGAAAAGACAGTGGTGCGTGTGGGGTTTGAACCCGGGGTCTCCGGATCGGCAGTCGCCGTTCTCCCGACTAGACCAGCCGTAACTTATAATATAGATTTATATGGCCCTTAACAGCATAGCTGGGCATTAACTCGTTAATCCGTTAATCGTTAATTAACGAAGTTAACATTTTGATTAACGGATTAACTTTTAAGTTAACTTTTAAAAATGTTAACGGACATGTTAACTTCCGTTAAATTATGCAGAAGTCCGTTAATCGTTAATCCAATGCTTACTATTTACCGCACGGCACCTCGGCGCGGCGCAAAAAACAGGTTCAGACAAGTATGAAACGAAAAGTGCTGGGCGCAGTGTGACCATATGTGGCGGATTCCTGCAATTTTGGCAGGATTGAGGCGTCATTTTAGCCTGTGGCATGATCGGTTGACGTTATATGAAAACAAATATAACTTTGTTATCATAAGTCATATTTCCGATAATCTCGAGTTCTTTTTTGCTGAAAATTTGAGCATAGACATACTCGAATTTGACTGACGTTTACAATTTAGTTGAATATTTCACACGTCCCTAGTAAACCAAGTAGATTATAGTAATCCATAGCTAGTGGGGAACTCCCCGATAAATTCAATCATACTTTTTCGATCGTTTATCTGTATTGTAACTTTCTTTTAATAAAATCGGTGGTAGTTCATTTTAACTAACCAAAGGAAAATTAAATAAAATGAACAAATCAATGTATACGGATGAAAAAATTGAGGTATATAATGAAAATTCCAGTGTTTAACATCTTACTAATATTATAAATGGCAATTTTTGGATGTTGTAATGTTTGTTGTTTCATCACGTCAGAACGTCTGGGAACGGGAAAGGATTGGATTGAAATTTGCAAAACAGCCCTCAAACGCTGCAGTTGAACGTCTGCTATCCACGGGTAAAGACATTTTAACACCAAAGCGAACCTCGCTTTCAGACGAGAACTCCGACATGTTAATGTTCATGAGGGGAAATAGATACCTATGCGCATTATGCCCGACGATTAAATTACACATTATATTTAATTAAATAAAAAAAGTCATAGAAACTGCTGATAGAAGTGATAACTTATAACTCAGAATTTGATAGCTTACTTTGGAAACTACACGGGTGTAACCAAGGGCGTGGCCCGGTCATCTTGGCATGGCCATCTAGAAAAGCAGCAGCATTTCCTATTGGCTGATGCATTTCTAGATGGCCAAGCCATGATGGCCAGGCCACGCCCTTTCAGCATGTCCCATTGGCTGACGCATTTCTAGATGGCCAATTGCCATGGTCCCAAGTTTACCCGAAGATTTCTTATCATAACCGAGCGTGACGCTAGAATTCAATTCACACGAAAAGTCTGTCTCGGCACGCCTAAAGAAGTTTTCACTTCAATAATGAAATGAAACTCTACAAGTATTTGATTTTTTCTTAACCTGTTAACTTCCAGAACCTAAACCAACAGGTTTTATAAGTTCACTAATGCAATGATATAAAAATCCAATTAACAACATTAAATTAAAAACATTAACGGATTAACGATTAACGTTAACTTCCGTTAATTCTTACGAAATGTAACGCTTTAACGTTTAACGAAGTTAACTTTTTTTGTAACGGATTAACGATTAACGAAGTTAACTATTTGATTAACGGTGCCCAGCTATGCTTAACAGCATATTATTTAAGGGGGCGCCTAGTGCCAGAAAACGAAAAAAGGACATTTTCAACGCCGCTTACTGGTGTTAAGAAACTAAAAACTATAACAAAAAAACTATTGACGGGTACAATCAAGAAGAAGCACAATAACCGAATAGAATTTTAAAAATAGATCACATTTTTTCACAGAAAAAAAAAGTAAAATGGCACCGAAAAACCCCATTTTAATTCGAGTACTCGAAATTATCAGCGATGACCATAGATGGGCACCGTTAATCAAATAGTTAACTTCGTTAATCGTTAATCCGCTACAAAAAAGTTAGCTTCGTTAAACGTTAAAGCGTTACATTTCGGAAGAATTAGTAGAAGCTCGGGAAACCATGTCTTCAGCGACATCCTTTCGCTGCGCTTTTTGAACAAAATTGAGCTCTTTTGGAACTAGTCGAGCGGCGAAGCGTTTCATGCCTAAAATGTCAATGAGAATGTTGTGGACGGACTTAAAAGATATGTTCACCTCACTAGCCAACTCTCTCAGACTCATACGTTGATTTTCGAGCACTAGCTTCTTGATTCTGTCGATGTTTCCTTTGGTCGTAGCGGTTGAAGGACTACCAGAACGAGGCAAGTCTAATACTACTTCTCGGCCTTCTTTAAAAGCCTTATACCATTCATAAGCCCTTGTTTTCGATATACACGATTCGCCGTAGGTATTTCGCAACATTTTTAGTGATTCACCACATGAAATATCATTCGAAACACAACATTTGAGGCACACTCTTTGTTCAACAATATTTTCCATTGTAAAAATCGCCGAGAACTCAAAACTATGACCAACAAAAAGTGTAGTTTAAAACAAATTAAATGACAGATCCCGCTCAAACTTTGGGCGCTAAATCAGTACAGTGCTACCAACATGTTGTAAAAAAATTAGAACGACCTCTTTTACACGGGTCTTTTTATTGACATATTCCCGATAATATATAATAATATTAGTCATGTACCCTTCTTACATGTTGTTTCAAATTATTCAGGCTTGTCACATGTACTTTTATTTTAATGTCTTTCAGCTTTTCGGTGATGATGATGATGATGATGATAGTGCACTTTTTCTACCCATAGGTAGAAAAAGATAGAAAGTAAGAAGAGCGCAGTATAATGTAGTTATATTACATGGAACTCTTCCTTATCAACACGCAAATGATCACTGACAGTAATTTATAGTAACAACAAACTAAACTCTCGTCACTCTAAGCACCGGTGCTAAGTAATGAAATTATCAGTCTTCTCACTCACATGCGCCGGCAAAATATATCTACTTTTGATTTTGTTTCACTCCCTGCCACGGGCCGCCCGGCACTTGTCCTTTCATACTTGTCTGAACCTCTTTTTCGCGCCGCACCGTGGTGCCGTGCGGTAAATAGTAGGCATTGATGATTAACGATTAACGGACTTCTGCATACTTAACGGAAGTTCGTTCCGTTAACATTTTTAAAAGTTCACTTAAAAGTTAATCTTTTTTTTTTTAATTTAAATTTGTCACTCCACGGACTCCGGGGTCCGTGACTTTTGTCATTTCAATTTTACATAATTTTTACATATTTCAAGAAATAGCAGAAGAAGAGGAAAATAAGGGGGGAGTTGGGAACATTTTAAACCTAATACTAGTGCTCGTCTGTTGAGCCGATCACTACCGGTTGGGATTCCGCTAGTAATCGACTCCACATCGATTCTTTGCCTAATTGCCATTTGCCTAGGCCGCCTCCTCCCGGCCCAGAGCCTCCACTACCGCTGCATTTCTGTCCCTTAAAAGTTAATCAGTTAATCAAAATGTTCACTTCGTTAATTAACGGTTAACGGATTAACGAGTTAATGCCCAGCTATGGCGATGTCCCACATTATTTTTTGTTAATAAAATTCCTAATTTTACGCTCTATTAAAGAAACCGAACACTTTTTTAAAATGTATGTTTAATTATTGAGTAATTTAATAAAACTTGGTCAAAAATGGACTCCCGATTTAATATTGATTTCATGTCATGTGTCATGCTATTCTTGACTTTATGCATATCGTAGAAGGGCCTCGCGCGGGTGATATCTGTTTTTTCCTAGCACTAGGCGCACTCTTAAATGAATATTTTCGTATTACAGATTTAAAAATTGGGGGACGAGGCGCCTAGATGGCCAATGGCTATGGTCCTGAGTTTACCCGAAGATTTCTTATCATACCCGAGCGTGACGATGGAATTCAATTCACAGCCCACGAAAAATCTGTCTGGGCGCGCCTAAAGAAGATTTCACTTCAAAAAAAAAATTTACAGAATCATCTTATGTGTGATAAGCGCAGTGCAGTTTTGGCAGTGGTTTGTTTATGTTGACGATTTGAGCAGTTCAAATTCTTTATGTAACTACGTGGTACTCTAGACGTCTACTCTCTTTCTACGAAAACGTAATTCCGAAATAAACTCGCGACTTTCCAACTCTGATTCTACTTCGATTCGTCGTTTTATCCGTTCAAATGTTCTAAGCCTATTCTAATCAGAGTAGGCTCAGAACATTTGAAGGTCAAACAATGTTCTATCGGACGAAACGAAGTAGAACCGGAGTACCTATGAAAGTTGCGAGCTTTTTCTCGAAATTTCGTTGAAAGAGAGTAGACGTCCTGTTTGTGTGCCTGATTATAAGCGTGTTGCTTAGAATCAGGCACACAAACATGTTTGCATTACAAATTTATTTGATACCTTTGATGAAACTAAGTAAACGAAGATAAGGTACGCTCTAATATAAAGACAGCATAATGTAACGAAAATCTCACACAATTATACGCAATGTGCACACAGCTTCACTTGCATCGTGAGAGACGTTTGAATGAATGACAAAGACATCATGGCAAGTAGGCAGTAGGTGGAAATGAGATAGCTATACATCACATTTGTTTAGATATTTTTTTCGACAAAAATAGAAAGACATACAAATGCACTGGCATGAAAGAGACAAAATAGCCGCAAATAACATATCGCCGGTCGTGTTGCACTCTTACGCTGTATGTATATCTGTCCGTTTTTAGAAATGGCCAATTGTAAAATTGTTTCCAACAGAAAAATAATTTTAGATGTAATAATCATTGAACTGTTATGGAAATAATTAAAGAATTTGTGTACTTACGCATGAAAAGTGATACCATGGAACTTGTTCTTGGTCTTTGAACTGTTTGTGCACCTTGCAAAAGCAGAATAAGACATTATTACGGCTCATATCGGATTTTTTTTAATTGTTAGCGAACGTCCACTCAACTTGTGGCTCCTGTTGCGACTGAGACTCAATCAGGAGACGTCACCTGATTTTACATTGTGATCGTAGATGAGCGCGTGTCGCTTCTTAGTGTTTTAAGAGTTCAATGTTTGATACAGAATGTTGTTGAGGATTTACACGGTAAAGGAATAAGTCAATCGCCTTATATCTCTGGACGCGTGCTGCTGTACATTGATTGTGAATTGGACTCCCCATGTTCAAATAATGGCGTGGTATGGTGTTATGGCATAGAATAGATAGTCAAGATTGGGAGACACGGGTTTTAGTTTTTAAAAACAGAAATTAATTTGTTACAGTTTAATAATTGTCCGATACATTTGAGAGTTGAGAATAGACTGACTTAAAACTAACTTACATCCTAGCGCTGGTCGGGACCTCATCCTGTTTACACATTCCAGACCACCGGCGACGGGCACCGTGCGTCTAGACCCTACTCAGCGGTTTTAGCCCTCACGGATGTATTTGTATAGTCTGACAGTCTGAGCGCGGTTACTGGAAAGTATAACTAGATAATATAGATGGTTATGGACAGGCGTGTTGTTTACCACCAGGCATATGTCTTGCTCGTCTTTCCCACTCCTAAGTTATAAAAAAACAACCCTCTAAGAAATCTCCCGCATAGGTATTTCCATACCTCGATGTGCGACTTGGAACTTTCGCCACAGAATAAATATTAGAAAGTACAGAAGCCTCGCTTACCGAAAACCATTATATAAATAGCGACTCTTGCTAGGACACAACAAAGTTCAATTCAGCTCGCAATACCTGTCGCGATTTTCAAATAAACATTTGCGCTCTTTCTAACGCGTAACTCTGTCCCTGTCTAGTGCGGAGGGTTGTCGACATATTTATCTAATAACAATATGCGCGGGAAACGTGTTGCGCGAGCGCTCAGCCGTGCGTCCAACAACCGACTGGCGACTGGCACTTGTTCACAGACTAAGTAGAGAGATACTCTCAGACGGACATGTCGGGAACAAGGAACATTGATCTATGGTTACTAGACTAAATTCACTTTATCTGTGCTGAAAATGATACGGCGCCATTTTTTTATTTTTTTTAATTAAACAAACTGCATCAACACAAAGATCTAATTTGCCAACTCGTGCATTCGCGCCAGTAGGTAGGTAACTAGGTATACATCATACATTATTTAATGTGCTATAACAACAAATACTAAAAATAATAAACGGGGGCTCCGATACAACAAACTTGATTTTTTATCGTTTCTTGCTTGATTAGTCCGTTCCAAGCAAACTAGATGGAGCCACTAGTACACTAAAACACGCTATCGACCTCGTCGTTAAAATCGTAAGGTAAAATCAAAATTGTAGTAGAACTTTTTAGATAAAAGCCTATCTGTGGAAACTGCGATGGTTTATGTATACGGAATTCAAATAAAGCCAAAGAGGTTTTCGCCGTTTATTTGCTAATGGTACGGAACCCTTCGTGCGGGAGTCCTACTCGCACTTGGCCGGTTTTATTTTAAGTCTGTTTAAAAATAACACAAATATTTATTACCTATTATATTATTTACGTCTTTCTGCATTCCAAATGCTATAATCAAAGTTATCTTGCTTTATAATGAGCACCGGAACCAGCGGCGTATCATCTCCTTGGGAAGGCCTTTCTTCGGTGAGGTGCCCGACGGCTCTAAACGTCTGAAGCCCCAGGCCCTCCAGAGTAGACGGGGGCGAGCCATGGTGTGGGCTCCCTCTGTGTCCATTTCCACCTCGTTGATAGGCGAGAAGTCATTGCCTCCACTCGCTCCTCCACCTCACACTACCTCTTACTGTCGAATGCCTTGGCTAAGATGGTCGGCAGCGAGAGGTCCGCCTGCAAGACCATGGCTAAGTATACCCGCGGTTCTGCCTCCATGATCACATCGCAACCCTTGTTCTTCCACTGAGCACACTGCTAATCAGAATGCTCGCGGAGGACCCTCATTCAAAAATGTTTTACGCCTAAAAGGAACCAGTTTCTATAAAGAAAATATAGCGCAAATTGACTTGACACATTTATTTCTTCTTGAACAATTTCTTTTAAAAATGTTTTGCGCCGTAGGTACCAATAAACTTTCTGTTATTTAATTTTAACTACGATAGTGCGAGTCCAATGTTAGAGTCGGAAATCATCTTGATTAAGTTCCGCAACAGTTTTTTAGCAAAAGAATCACCCACAGACTAAGTAGAGAGATACTCTCACTTGTTCCCTGTGAGAAACGGTATAACTGAAGGCTAAAACCGCGCGACCTTGAACGAGTGAGGATGCACTGCTTTCGCTTTAATTTCCTGTTACAATTGACTGTTCTAAAACAACCCTGTACGTCGGAAGAGACAGTCGTGAAGTCAATATTTAAATGAAGCTTATACCCGGTTTACATTATTCCAGTCCAGTGATCAAATCCAGCGCTGGATTGCTTACTGGAATAATGTAAGCCGGCACTGGACAGCATTGGCGCTGGATTGATGCTTTCCAGTGTCGATTTCCATTTTTCCAGTAAGCAATCCAGCGCTGGATTCGATCGCTGGACTGGAATAATGTAAACGGGGTATTACGCCAAATTGACATGCAAGTTTAAGCACATGTGAAATATCATTTATTAAATGGAACGGTCGATGACCCGCTGAATTAGTGAGGTTTTAGGACAAGCTTCCGAACTCTCGGGATGTGTAGGTATGTGTGTATTAAATGTGATTAGTGATAAAATGATGTAAAACAGAGCATTATGTATTTTATACATTCCCCATTAAGTATACTTCGAATGTATCGAAATGATAGGTACTTCGTTAACTTTTTGACGTGATAACGTCTTATAATTCGATGAAGCCGGCTGCACGCCCGCAAAACATGACGTCATGTGCCGTTACCGCCGTTACCTCGCCGCATGACGTCATCAGTACCATTCCATCAGTATTTTCTTAAGACGTTGTCACGTTCAACTATCGTCAGTAAACCAACTTTACAGACAACCATTTTTTTGACGTGACAACGTCTTATAATTCGATGAAGCCGGCTGCACGCCCCCAAAACATGACGTCATGCGGCGTTACCTCGCTCTAAGGCGTAGTTGAAGTTGTCACGTTCAACTATCGTCAGTAAACCGACTTTACAGACAACCATTTTTTTTTTACAATTATAGGTTTGCCGCCATTTCAATGCGGTCTACGATGGTGTGTTTACCTGTACTATGTGCCAAATAACATGAGATTAGGTTCATTCCTTGACCTACTCTAGAATATCGCAAAATATTACTTGTATCGCTAATTCTATCGTTTACCATACAAACTATGCCTAATGTTATCGCTAGAATTTCGTGGTGCGAGGCGGCATCACAATTAATGAATTTTGTGATTTCGTGGTGAAGGTCAGGGAATTAACATTAACCTTTTTCTCGTGTTATTTGGCACGCTACATAGTAGCTGTATCCTCGAACCTGGAAACTTATGAGCTACAAAATCAGTAGGTATTTTATAAAACGGTTCAACTGGAATCGTGTAAAAATCTTAATATTTTTAGTCTATCGAGAGTCGTTAATTACTACTCAATAACAGATGGCGCTTTGTGCAATGTTTGAAGTGATATTTACATTTGTAATTTTATGACAGGTTGACAGGTAATGAGAATGTCTTCAAAGTGGGAGTCGTAAACAAAAGATTTTTTAGGATAATGTTTAGATTTTCATCACAAATGTAGTACTTAATACAATATTGGATTACTCGTAGTGTTTAATTATCTGTTAAGTAGTATTTAACAACTTCAAGATGTCCACTATCCCGAAACCGGAGAAGGACTTGTGCCGATGTTGTCATTCCGAAGGCTCGTTCAAGAATTTATATACCGAGTATTCCTGGCTAAATAGTGAAGAAGTAATATATTCTACGGTCATCCGGGAATGCTTTAATATTGAGGTGAGTTATATAGTTACATTGTGTTAGTTAGGGTAACAGACACTTGGCTATTATTCCCTACATTCAGTTTTTCATAACGCGATCACACATTTCAATAGGATTTATAGCTCAATTATGAATTCTTTTTCCTTCTTATGAACCATTTTTTACAATGGTTCTTCAACATTTCGTCATAGCTTCGTATCGAAGCTTACATACATTTATTTGGATAGTGAACCAATCATTGGAAAAGCAAAAACAATAATTAGGTACAGCTCAATGCCACATTAATTTTAGGTGAACTAGTGCATTAAATTTGAGCCGAGAAACTCAAGTAAATGAAGTTAAATAATTGAATCAATATGTAATGAACCATTATAGAGGTATTCTTGTTATAAACATATTTTTTAACAGGCAGAGCTTTTATGCTGGTGACTTTATCAGCTGTAGCTAAATGGTTTTGCTTCATATAAACATTAATTGGAGTTTATTGGGCCAATTAATTGCCACATATTTTGTAGATATCATCCACACACTTCTTATTATCGCATTTCTTATTATCTTCACAGATATTGTCTAGAACAAGTCAGCAACAGGCGGACCAACAGGTTGAACCTTGGACTGCCAAATATTGTATTATATACCAAGTATACATTTTAAAATGTAGATAAGGTACACTGTACCTATATTAATTGTTACAATATTTTTTTGCCACGCAGAATCTAACTTCAACCTTCAACCAGTTTTTTTTTATCTCCGGACCTCATTAAAATTTTCGCCCAGCATCCGGACCGCACCTAAAACTACTTGCCGACTCCTGGTCTAGAATAATGATTACATCTATTAAGTTTTCAGGATAAAATTAAGCTTCCAACATTTATTTGTTTATTTCTTGAGTAATAAATAGGCGAGCAGCATTAGCTGATATCCCTATATCTCAGTGTTGAAATAACAAATTCTAAGTAATTGTCTGTTAAAATGGTATTGTCTTTCACTATCCATTTGTCCAGTTTGTTCATAAAAGAGTTAAATGATTTTACCGAAATAACATCTTCCGTCAACCTGTTCCAGTTGTAAACGACTTTGTTGCCGAGGATGTGATGTACAGATGTGCTTATAATCCTACTAATATTACAATAAATGTCTATATTTGGATGTTTGTTGCTCGCATTGTAACATGAATGGATGATGTTGAAATTTGCAACACAGAATATAGTCTGGAAGAACACATAAGCGACTGGCCTCGTGGCTTAGTGGGTAGTAGCTCTGCCTGCGAAGCCGAGGGTCGTGGGTTAGATTCCCACCCAGTGCAAATATTTGTGTGATGAATTCAAATGTTTGCACTGTGTCTGGGTGTTTCTATGTATAATAAGTATGTATTTAAAATTATATAAGTATTTGTATATCAGCTATCTGGCCGCCATAGTACAAGCTTTGCTTAGTTTGGGGTCAGATGGTGTTGTGTGTGATGTCCACCAATATTTATTTATTTATTTATAAGCTACTTATTATTCCGGGAAAATAACAGGCACGACTTGGGTAAAACTGATTGATGCTTCTAATATTAGTATAATTCGTTAAATCAGTGTCTTTCATATATTCCCAGCTGCTGAAACTAAGTGACCCGTCTCTGGATATGCTGTGTGCGATCTGCTACGAATGTATCCAACGGTTGGAGGATGCGATGCAATTCAGGGAACAGATACAGAAGTACGAGAAACGGTTCCTCAATGTCTACAATGGATACTTCGTTAAAGGTATCAGTAGAAGCAGATATTTGAATGGCCCTCGTGACCGAGTTGTTAGTAGACCTGCCTACATAAAGGTGAATTAATCAAAATATTTCAATTTCAAGATGGCTACCATCACAGAATATGGTGGTCACTAAGCATGTGGGGGTTTTTAAACTTTTAAATTTAATTAGTTATCTGCTTATCTCACATGCAGTAATTGGCATGTAAATAGCATGAATTATTTTTCACATCCATTTCACCTGATGTTTAACCAACAATGCAATCTATAATGGAGTGTTCCTCCTATACCTAGAAGAAAACAATTCACTCTCAATTTCAAAATACCAAGATTTTAACTTTAACCATTGGAAGAAATCCACTCAGGCAACACATTTCACAGCCTAGACATTTTTATCACAAAAAAATATGAGTCTAAGTTCTTGGTTCGACTCTTTCTTATAGAAAAAAGGACAAGGTGATATTAAATTGTGCAGTTCAGTTACACACTCTTGTGAGGTGTATCCGAATCTGATGTTAGAAAATCTCCATTAGCATAGTACAGTATCAAAATACATATATCCTTTATGTACCTTTCAGATATGGATGCTAAAACAGCTGTCAAAGAGGAGAAACTAGAGCCAGAAGGTTAGTAGTAAATTTTATGTGTACATTTTTTTTAAAATAAAGAGTGATGAGACGAGCAGGACATTGCCTGGTGGTACGCAACATGCCTGCCACATAACAGCACAGTGGCATGCAGCAATTGGAACAAGAGTCGAAATCATTACCTAGCACTGCACTGTGCTCGTCAGTGGTCACCCAGAGATCTAAGATGTTATACCTCTAAGCCCAGTAGTGCCGTTCAAACCGGAACACAATAATTTTTTGTACATTACTGCTTGTGTACATATAAGTGTGATAAAATATTGTCAAAAGGTTAAATTTTCATATTTTCAGAGAGTATATTTAAATTGTCCTCCGGTAAGTCAGCAATCGATGAAAGCGCCGCTGTTGACGATTCGAGCATTCTCGACGATGATCACTTTGAAAACGGAGACTCGTATGGTCCTTCAGAGGACTTCAAATTGGAGACTGATGTTAATGAGGGTAAAGTATATTTTTATATCTAAACTGAGACAACTAATTAAATAAAAAAAATGGCAGTCATAGGAACTGTTGAAAGAAGTGAAAACGTATAACTCAGAATTTGATAGCTTACTTTGGAAACTACACGGATGTAACCGGAGGGTGTGGCCTGGTCAACATTTCCCATTGGCTGATGCATTTTTAGAAGGCCATGCCATGATGGGCAGGCCACGCCCTTTTGGCATTTCCCATTAGCTGACGCATTTCTAAAAGGCCAATGGCTATGGTCCCGAGTTTACCCGAAGATTTCTTATCATACCCGAGCGTGACGCTAGAATTCAATTCACAGCCCACGAAAAATCTGTCAAGGCGCGCCAAAAGAAGTTTTCACTTCAAAAAATTAAAAACCCATGACATTTTGTTGTGGCTGCCATCTTCTGTGTTATTCTAGTGTCATAAGTGTTAAGCGAGGAGCCATCGATTCCGAAACACAGTATTAAAATGTCTAGACACGGGTAGGGTTGTCGCAAACAAAAAAAAAACGTACCACCAAAATAAAATTGAAGCATACGGAAGACGTCAGTCCTGAGCCGCGCTCCCGCAATACTAACATTGGAATGTTGGCAATGGCGGGAGCGCGCTTCCCGCGTCTCACCCCGCACGATTGCCCCGTCTAGACGGCTACGTCGAACGACTGTATGATTTAATATACTGTGGTATACTAGTTCGGAACTGTTGGGTTCCGAATGATCTTGTTAAATGTTGTGTAGTATTTTGTGTTTGTGTTAAAGTATAGTGATATTTTCAGACTCTGGTCAGCGTAGGGAGGCAAGGAAGCGAGGGAAGCTCAAAGTGATACGGTCCCGAGACCCCGTACGGACTGGGAAGAAGAAAGCCGGGAGGAAACCACAACCTATGAAGGTTGAACTCATGGATACCAGCGCTGGTAATCACACTAATATATATCATAATACATATATTAATCAATTATAAAACAATATAGCCTCACTAGCAACTTACCTCGGATTTACCCGCAGAGTTCCCGTAAAATTTCCCGCGATTATCGTATTCAAAAGCTCAACCCGATCCGTTCAGCCGACGTGATTGAGCAAAAAACATCATATAGGTATTTTTTTTTTATATCATAGAGTGACGAGAGGAGCAGGTCATGTGGCTGATGGTAAGCAACATGCCTGCCACATAACAGCACAGTAACACGCAGCTATTGGAACATGATAGTCCAAATCATTACCTAGCACATATTATGTCTCTAAGCCCTGTAATTTCTCTGGAATCATTGCCCTTCAAACCGGAACACTGTAATGTTTGCACATTACTGCTTGGCGGTAGAATATTTGGCAAAGGTGTGGTACTTCCCCAGGCTGACTCTGCTAAGAGTCCTACCACTACTAAAATCTATTCTATTATAACAGTTGTTGTCACCAAAAATCATTTCCCTTCAAATCGGAACGCAGTCACTCAATAAAATTTCATTATTTCAGTCGGTGTCATCAGACGAAACTGCACTCTAATACGAGACGTCGACTACAAGAAGACAGAAAACGGATTCGAATGCCTAAAATGTTCCAAATGCGCGAAGACGAGAGCATGTTTCAGGATGCACTACAAAAAAGTGCATTTAAAGATCCCCAAAAACAAATGCCCGGAATGCTTTAAAGCGTTCTCGACTGACGCTTCGTTCACGAAACACAAACTCGACGAGCACAACATAGACGATAGATTCAAATGCAACGCGTGCGACAACGTTTTCAACACAAAAGTGCAGTTAAAGAAACACACGAACACGTTTCATATGCTGGGAGTGAAGATAAAGTGCGAGGAGTGCGATTATGAGACGTTCAGTGTAGAGTCTTTGTACAAGCACAAGTTTAAACATAAGACTGTGAAAGATTTTCAGTGTAAGTTCTGTAGGAAGGCGTTTGTTAGGAAGACGACTTTGCAGTTGCATGAGCGGATTCACACCGGAGACAGGCGGCAGGTCTGCGCTGTTTGCGGGCAGGCTTTCGTGCAGAAAGCTAGTCTTAACTATCATATGACGAAATATCATCCTGAGGTCGCGTTTTGATCGTATTACAAATTTTAAACATACAACCAACGCTATCTAGCGGAAGCACAAATAAAACGCCGTGGTCTGAATCGCGCAATTAAGTTTTCTGACAGAAATGAAACCAGCAAACCTAAAACTAGCGGCATCTACCGACAAAGAACAAAACTCAGTGTTCTAAATCGCACAAGCATTCTTTCCTTGCACAACTGAAGCTGTAGCAACTTACAACCAGCGCCATCTATACAACACAAACAAGACACCAAGTTCTAGACACAAATGAAACCAGCAACTAGCGCCATCTAGCCACAACATAACTACGACGCAGGGTTCTGAATCGCGCAAGCAAAATTTCCTAACAAATTAATCCAGCCACCAGCAACTAGCGCCATCTACCGACAACACAAACAAGACGCCGCGTTATGAATAGCGCATTAGTGCCATCCAATGACAGTAGGTACAAACGACACGCAGTGTTCTACATCACGAAATCAAAGTTTACTGACACAAATTAAATTAGCCACCTATAACTAGCGCCATCTACCGACATCACAAACAAGACGCCGTGTTCTGAATCGCGCAATCAAAGATTCCTAACACATGAAACTAGCTACCTACAACTAGCGCTATCTACCGACATCACAAACAAGACTCCGTCGTCTGAATCGCGCAATCAAAGTTTCCTAACATTAAACTAGCTACCTACTACTAGCGCCATCTACCGACATCACAAACAAAACGCCGTGGTTGGAATCGCGCAAGCAAAGTTTCCTAACACAGTTAACTAGCTATTTACAACTAGCGCAATCTACCGACATCGCAAACAAAACGCCGTGGTTGGAATCGCGTAAGCAAAGTTTCCTAACACAGTAAACTAGCTACCAACAACTAGCGCCATCTACCGACATCACAAACAAAACGCCGTGGTCAAAATCGCGCAAGCAAAGTTTCCTAACACTGTAAACTAGCTACCTACAACTAGCGCCATCTACCGACATCACAAACAAAACGCCGTGGTCAAAATCGCGCAAGCAAAGTTTCCTAACAGTAAACTAGCTACCAACAACTAGCGCCATCTACCGCCATCACAAACAAAACACCGTGGTCAAAATCGCGCAAGCAAAGTTTTCTAACACAGTAAACTAGCTACCAACAACTAGCGCCATTTACCGACATCACAAACAAAACACCGTGGTCAAAATCGCGTAAGCAAAGTTTCTTAACACAGTAAACTAGCTATTTACAACTAGCGCAATCTACCGACATCGCAAACAAAACGCCGTGGTTGGAATCGCGCAAGCAAAGTTTCCTAACACAGTAAACTAGCTACCAACAACTAGCGCCATCTACCGACATCACAAACAAAACGCCGTGGTCAAAATCGCGCAAGCAAAGTTTCCTAACAGTAAACTAGCTACCAACAACTAGCGCCATCTACCGCCATCACAAACAAAACGCCGTGGTCAAAATCGCGCAAGCAAAGTTTTCTAACACAGTAAACTAGCTACCAACAACTAGCGCCATCTACCGACATCACAAACAAAACGCCGTGGTCAAAATCGCGCAAGCAAAGTTTCCTAACAGTAAACTAGCTACCAACAACTAGCGCCATCTACCGCCATCACAAACAAAACGCCGTGGTCAAAATCGCGCAAGCAAAGTTTTCTAACAGTAAACTAGCTACCAACAACTAGCGCCATCTACCGACATCACAAACAAAACGCCGTGGTTGGAATCGCGCAAGCAAAGTTTCCTAACACAGTAAACTAGCTACCTACAACTAGCGCCATCTACCGACATCACAAACAAAACTTCGTGGTTGGAATCGCGCAAGCAAAGTTTCCTAACAGTAAACTAGCTACCAACAACTAGCGCCATCTACCGACATCACAAACAAAACGCCGTGGTTGGAATCGCGCAAGCAAAGTTTCCTAACACAGTAAACTAGCTATTTACAACTAGCGCAATCTACCGACATCGCAAACAAAACGCCGTGGTTGGAATCGCGCAAGCAAAGTTTCCTAACACAGTAAACTAGCTACCTACAACTAGCGCCATCTACCGACATCACAAACAAAACACCGTGGTCGAAATCGCGTAAGCAAAGTTTCAAACTAGCTACCTACAACTAGAGCCATCTACCGACATCACAAACAAAACGCCGTGGTCAAAATCGCGCAAGCAAAGTTTCCTAACACAGTAAACTAGCTACCTACAACTAGCGCCATCTACCGACATCACAAACAAAACACCGTGGTCGAAATCGCGTAAGCAAAGTTTCAAACTAGCTACCTACAACTAGAGCCATCTACCGACATCACAAACAAAACGCCGTGGTCAAAATCGCGCAAGCAAAGTTTCCTAACACAGTAAACTAGCTACCTACAACTAGCGCCATCTAACGACATCACAAACAAAACGCCGTGGTCAAAATCGCGCAAGCAAAGTTTCCTAACAGTAAATTAGCTACCAACAACTAGCGCCATCTACCGACATCACAAACAAGACGCCGCGGTCTGAAACGCGCAATCAAAGTTTCCTTACACATTAAACTAGCCACCTAAAAGCCGGGTCACACAGAGGCGATCCGATAGCGATAGCGATCCGATACCGAGTATGGGATCGCGCCCGCTTGCTGTGTGTCAGGTTGCATACAAATTCGAACATAATACCCCGTTTACATGATTCCAGTCCAGCGACCGAATCCAGCGCTGGATTGCTTACTGGAATAATGTAAACCGGCACTGGAATGCACTGGCACTGGATTGATGCATTCCAGTGCCGGTCTCCATTATTCCAGTAAGGAATCCAGCGCTGGATTCGGTCGCTGGACTGGAATCATGTAAACGGGGTATTACAAAAAAACCCGTCTCGGATCGCTATCGAATCGCCTCTGTGTGACCCGGCCTTTAAACTAACGCCATCTACCAACATCACAAACAAGACGCTGTGGTCTGAATCGCGTAATTGAACTTTTTTCACAAGAAAATAGCCACCTTGTGAATTTACCTTGAAAAACAAAATCGACACAGGTCACAAAACACACAATTGTATGTACCTACAGAAATACTTAAAGTTTTTATGTTATATATTATACTGTATTGTTAAAAATAATGTTGATTTTGTAAAAACATATGTACAATGCATAATGATAATTTTAGTTTTGCTGTAAATGGCGGATCGTCTCTTTTTTATAGTAAAAAGTCACAAAACGAGCAGAACATGTGCCTGATGGTAAGCAACATGCCTGCCCATAACAGCACAGTGTCAAGCAGCCATTATACCAAGAAGAGTCAAAATTATCTAGCACTGCACTGCGCTCGACACCCAGAGATAAAATATGCTTTTGCCCTCCAAACCGGAACTTAACTTAACATTCACATTTACGTTCACAGTTTAAAACGAAATCAGTCAAAGCTAGCAAACGTGTACTTATGTAAATACTTAATTTTCAATGTTCGTGTTATCTACCATTGCATCTTTAAAATAAATGTTGATTTTGTATATATATATACACAAATACTATTTCATCACAATAAATTATTATTATGAAACTTGGAGTTTTTTTTTCCTATTTAATCTTAAGGTAAACATCGCAAGTATAAGTGACGAGACGAGCAGGATATAGGCCTGATGGTAAGCAACAGGCCTGCTCTTAACAGGACAGTGCCATGCTATTGGAACGTGAAGAGTTACAAAAACTAATTGAAAAATTTGATTGACCCCCGACTACCTCGGATTTGTAATCTGTACAACATTCTACTAGTCAAGCCCTCTCATTTGATGCCCATATTGAGAAAGTAGAGAAAAAAAAACATTGTAATTCGCCATTTTGTGGTGGCGGCCATCTTGGATTTAAAAGTGATCATATGGTATGCTACCAATCTAGTCGAATGTTGTACAGATTACAAATCCGGGGTAGTCGGTGGCAAATAATTTTTAATTTTTTAACAGAATAAATAAATATTACCAGTGGTTCATCGCCTTTGATATTGGAAGAAACGCCGATGTCTAGACACGGGTAGATAAAACCGGAAACTGAACGACGCACCCGAAATACTAACATTGTAATGTTGGCAATGGCGGGAGCGCGCTTCCCGCGTCTCACACCGCACGCCCCACACGATTGCCCCGTCTAGACGGATTCGTTCCAAATTTCATCCCGATCCGTTCAGACGTGATTGAGCAACAAACAACTAGAAATTGAGTAGGATTTACAGGGCCGGATTTAGAGGTGTGGAAGCCCCGGGGCAAATCTCGTTTAAATAAATAAATAATAATACCCCCCAGGTTAACATTTCTCAGGCCCGGACGGATGGCAACCTTGCCTCTTAAAAGATGCTATTGTGGAGGCCCCGGGACGTATGCCCCGGTTGCCCTCCCCTAAATCCGGCCCTGAAGATTTATCTCAATGTCCTGTAACTCCTTTTTTTTACCAACATTCCCTTCAAACCGGAGTAGATACATCAATGCTTGGCCGTAGCTAGCTAAAGTCCGGTACTTCACCAAGTGGACTCTGAAAGGATTCTTACCACTACAAAAATCTTAAGTAACAATCTAGTTAGTTCTCAAAAACAATCAAAGATAGCTTCAATGTTTCATTTAGTCATTAACGCACTCATTTAGTCATTAACGCACTCATTTAGTTATTAACGCTCTTAAAAAAAGAGAGGTACCTACTGAATTCGGGTGTATATGTTAACGGGATAGCTTCGTCAATTGTGAATCGATGATTTAAAACTTTGAAAAAAAAAAGATTTGATGGTTCTTTTCATGTTTGGTAGTTCAGAGGTGGTCCCATGTATAAATTTTATCGAAATCGGTGGAGTGGTTTATGAAATATCAACATATAATTAAAACTTGCTTTGCATTTATCTAGACAACATAGTGATAACTTTTTATAAAATTTGATCGAGTGTCTAAGTTTAATTTTAATTTGGTTTTTTTTTGGAGAATGTAAATTATTATCTAACACACTGAAACATTGGCGCCATCTTTACCGAAACTGAGAACTTTAGTGCGTTTCATCAAATAGTTCCTCTGGCGTCATGTTGGTAGTAATGGAAATAAAGGTAAAATAAACAAAAAAATTGGCAGTCATAGGAACTACCGATAGAAGTGAAAACTTATAATTCACAATTCGATAGCTTACTTAGGAATTCGCGGGTGAAACCGGAAGGCGACGCCATGGCACGCATGGCTTAGAAATGTTGACGCATTTCTAGATGACCAATAGGAAATAATGACGCATTTCTATATGACCAATGAGTTCCCGAGTTTACCCGAAGATTTCTTATCATTCCCGAGCGTGACGCTAGAATTCAATTCGCAGCCCACGAAAAATCTGTCTGTAGCGCGCCAAAAGAATTTTCACTTCAATAAAATCTGTACAGTGCGTTTCATCAAACAGTTCCTCTGGCGTCATATTGGTAGCACTGGTTGTCAAAAGTGTCAACACGCTGAGCCGTTGTTACAGATTTTATTTATTTTACCTTTATTTCCATTACTACCAACATGACGCCAGAGGAACTATTTGATGAAACGCACTATATCATAGACATTATAATTGAATTTCGAAAATGCCTTATTTGGGAAGCGAATAAAAGCACTAGGTACATTGTATAGATTAGACTTTTTATTTAATAAATTACTATAACTAAATAACTATAATTAAATAGGCTATTTACACAAGTGTATTTACATACTTAGGTACTATAGACTATTCATTTATTTAGGAATACAAAACAGAATACAGTTAACAATGTACATAAATATGAAACAAGCACAATATCGACCCAAACTAAGAAAAAGTTATTTAATATAAATGTACAATTCACACATCAATTAATTTAAAAAAAAATTGGCAGTCATAGGAACTGCCGATAGAAGTAAAAACTTATAACTCAGAATTTGATAGCTTTGGAAACTACACGTGTGTAACCGGAGGGCGTGGCCTGGGCATCATGGCATGGCTATCTAGATATGCGTCACCATTTCCTATTGGCTGATGCATTTCTAGATGGCCATGACATAATCCCGAGGCCACGCCCTTTCAGCATTTGCCATTTGCTGACGCCTTTCTAAATGGCCAATAGCCATGGTCCCGAGTTTACCCGAAGATTTCTTATCATACCCGAGCGTGATGCTAGAATCCAATTCACAGCCCACGAAATATCTGTCTAGGCGCGCCTAAAGATGTTTTCACTTCAAAAATATACAAAAATTATACAATTTCAAAATTTTAAATTTACATTTTACTGTACCTACATACGATAATAACTATCGTATGGATAAGTCTCAAGCATTATACAGGGTAACTGCTAATCAGCCTCCATCCGTTTAACTGTTTATGTTCTGTATGTAGGTAAGTGTATGTTCTGTAAATTTCAACAAACAACTTTTGTTCTATAACTTTCGTTAAAACTCAATACATATCCAAAAAATAAAGTGTTTGTTACCCTCTCTAGCACTGCTTAGCGGCTTTATAGTGTTTATTCACTTCGGCACATCATTTATCCAGCGTTAAAGAGCGCACGCGTTCTTGTTACGAAGAGTTCGATGCTTTTACACGATATGGCTATGTAGTTAATTTATACGCTGTAGAAGTAGGAGCGAGAGGTATACCAGCAAAATCTCTCTATAACCTGCTTAAAGACCTTGGATTATCCAGAAGTGCAGTAAGTTCTATACTAGAACGAGTATCTAAAGCTGCACTAGTAGGATCATATCGGATTTGGCTGGGCAGGGAGAGAAATACGAGTAGTGAAGGTGAGTGTTGACGTACGTCAATATAACATATAAGGGGCCCTTTTTAAACCTACGCCCGAGTCACATGTCTTGGGGTCTATTCGAGATTTCTCTCTCTGCCACATGATGGACCCGGCACCCGCACGGTGAATCCATGGAATGCTAAGAAGTACGTCTCTCTGTATATACACTTTTTATTTATTTATTTTGGTTAGGTACACTTTTTATTTATTTTGTATGGGAAAAAATACGATTTTTTAAAACTGTAGAACAAAAGTTGACGTATTTCATGTACTGCCTTGAAAGGCTGCAGGCTGATTATATTAGTAACCCTGTATATATGTATTTATTACAACTGTAATGAACAATGTAATTTTTGAAGTGAACATTTCTTTTGGCGCGCCTAGACAAATTTTTGGTGTGCTGTGAATTCAATTCTAGCGTCACGCTCGGGTATGATAAGAAATCTTCGGGTAAACTCGGGACCTTAGCCATTGGTTATCTAGAAATGCGTCAGCCAATGGGAAATGCTAAAAGGGCGTGGCCTGCCCACCATGGCAAGGCCATCTAGAAATGCGTCAGCCAATGAGAAATGCTTAGGCCACACCCTCCGGTTACACCCGTGTTTCCAAGGTAAGCTATCAAATTCTGAGTTATAAGTTTTCACTTCTATCGGCAGTTCCTATGACTGCCATCTTTTTTTACAATTTCATCGTAAGTTTACTGTCCCTCTCTAAAAACTCGCTGTATCTATAAAAGTTTGATAGGCTACTACTATTGACTTGACTATTTTCTTAAACTATTAAAGTTAAACTCCTACTTGGGCAGTAGTTTCTCTGTTAAACTACTACTTGGGCAGTCGTTTCTCCTCAGATGATGCGATTTGGTGTGCACTGTAAGCGAGCGTTGGTTGTCGAATGTCTTGTTTCTCTGTTAAACTCCTACTTGGGCAGTCGTTTCTCTGTTAAACTCCTACTTGGGCAGTCGTTTCTCTGTTAGACAACTACTTGGGCAGTCGTTTCTCCATCAGATGATGCGATTTGGTGTTCACTGTAAGCGAGCGTTGGTTGTCGAATGTCTTGTTTCTCTGTTAAACTCCTACTTGGGCAGTCGTTTCTCTGTTAGACTACTACTTGGGCAGTCGTTTCTCTGTTAAACTCCTACTTGGGCAGTGGTTTCTCCATCAGATGATGTGACTTGGTGTGCACTGTAAGCGAGCGTTGGTTGTCGAATGTCTTGTTTCCCTGTTAAACTCCTACTTGGGCAGTCGTTTCTCTGTTAGACTACTACTTGGGCAGTCGTTTCTCCATCAGATGATGCGACTTGGTGTGAACTGTAAGCGAGCGTTGGTTGTCGAATGTCTTGTTTCTCTGTTTAATTCCTACTTGGGCAGTCGTTTCTCTGTTAAACTACTACTTGGGCAGTCGTTTCTCTGTTATACTATTACTTGGGCAGTCGTTTCTCCATCAGATGATGAGATTTGGTGTGCACTGTAAGCGAGCGTTGGTTGTCGAATGTCTTGTTTTTCTGTTAAACTACTACTTGAGCAGTCGTTTCTCTGTTAAATTACTACTTGGGCAGTCGTTTCTCCATCAGATGTGACTTGGTGTGAACTATAAGCGAGCGTTGGTTGTCGAATGTCTTGTTTCTCTGTTAAACTCCTACTTGGGCAGTCGTTTCTCTGTTAGACTACTACTTGGGCAGTAGTTTCTCCATCAGATGATGCGATTTGGTGTTCACTGTAAGCGAGCGTTGGTCGAATGTCTTGTTTCTCTGTTAAACTACTACTTGGGCAGTCGTTTCTCAGTTAAACTACTACTTGGGCAGTCGTTTCTCTGTTAAACTCCTACTTGGGTAGTCGTTTCTCCATCAGATGATGCGACTTGGTGTGAACGGTGAGGGAGCGTTGGTTGTCGAACGTCTTGTCGCACGCGCGACAGTGCAGCACGACGCGCCGCGCGCCGTGGGACCTTACCTCGTGCTCATTCTTCTTCGTATAGTCACTGAACCTGAGACAATTTAGATTAAATTTAGTTTCATTTGCATACAGTTTCAGTGGTACATCTTATGTATATAAAAGCGAAAGGTCAGAAACTACAAATGCTACGAGTCTCAAATTTTGCATGGAGGTGCCTTTTAGCACGTAGGCGCTCGCTAAGACGGGGTTTTGCGAAATTCAACCCCTAAGAGGGTGAAACAAAGAATGAATGGTTGTACGAAAATTTATATGGGTGTAAAGCTAAATCCACTGCTTCGGCTACCCTAATATTTATTTCGCGCGGACGAAGTCGCGGGTAAAAACTAGTACAAAATAATTACAACCTTCTAGCATCGCCTCGTATTTTTATTTTTAACTTTTATAGGTTTACACTTGACCGCAATCTCGCCTGATGTTAAGCGACGACGCAGTCTACGATGGAGCGTGTTTACCTAGAAGAAACCGATTCACTCTCGATTTGAAGACACCAAGACTATAACTATCAGGAAAAAATAACTCGGGCAACTCATTCTACAGCCTATACCCAATCGTAAATCACCATAACAATTTTAATACCTTTCCTCTCACTCTCCGTAAACATTAGGTAACATTCAAATCATCGTTTTTACTTGAAAGCCACCACACAGCCTGCCAACTATGAAGATTTTAATTCCATGACTATTTTACCACCGCGCCTCCCGAGCGCTGTGCGGGTGCTTTGACGCTCAGTCTAAAATCTTGGCCAGATATGGCCGTTGGGGATTTGAGTGGTAGTAAATAAAAATACCTCCATGACGCAACGGTACGTTTCACAAGACAGAACCCAAATTGCGTTACGGTACTTGAACGGCCCCTGTAGTACCCACCTCTCCCCGCAGTAGCCACACTATAATACCCACCTCTCCCCGCAGTAAGCGCACTTGTTCCTCTTGTGCATCAGCACGTGCGGCGCCCGCTCGTGGTCCCGCCACTTGACGCGGGTATCGAACACCTCACACTTGACACTACAATACATGTGAGTGTAGTACACACCGCTCCCCGCAGTAGACACACTATAATACAAACCTCTCCCCGCAGTAAGCGCACTTGCTCCTCTTGTGCATCAGTACATGTGTCGCTCGTTCGTAGTTTCGCCATCCCGAGCACTGCGCGGGTGCTTTGACGCTCAGTCTAAGATCTCGGCCAGATATGGCCGTTTGGGATTTGAGTGGTAGCAACTACCACCAAGACGCAACGTAACGTTTCACAAGACAGAACCCAAATGGCGTTACATAATGAACGGGCCCCTGTAGTACCCATCTCTCCCCGCAGTACGCAGTATACACACTATAATACACACCTCTCCCCGCAATAGACACACCTCTCCCCGCAATAGACACACCTCTCCCCGCAGTAGACACACTATATTATCCACCTCTCCCCGCAGTAAGCGCACTTGCTCCTCTTGTGCATCAAAACGTGCGTCGCCCGCTCGTGGTCCCGCCACTTGACGCGCGTGTCGAACACCTTGCGGCAGTAGGTGCACGCGAACTCGCCGGTGTTGTGCCGGTACATGTGCGTGTAGAACACTCATTCACAAAGACATTGCACCAGACACTATGCATGGAAACCTGACACGTACCTATCTCTCCCTGCATTAGGCGCATTTACTCCTCTTACGCACTGTGAAGGCCAAAACTCCCGTGTTCAATTCCATAAACTCAGATAGTATACAGATGTACCTCTCTCCGCAGTAATCACCCTTGCTGCGCTGTGCATTATGATCGCCAAAAATCACGTCCTCGTGGGAGACACAAGGTACAACTTACACGTCAATATATTCTATGTTTACAGTTTGACAGCTTAATATATCTAAACCAATAGTCAAATAATTCTATATTTGCGCTTGTGATTATAAGCGTTTCACCAGTTAGCCAGTATAATAGATGTGAGTGTAAAACAAATCTCTCCCCGCAGTAGACACACTATAATACAAACCTCTCCCCGCAGTAACCTCACTTGCTCCTCTTGTGCATCAGTACATGTGTCGCTCGTTCGTAGTCCCGCCACCCCGAGCGCTGCGCGGGTGCTTTGACGCTCAGTCTAAAGTCTCGGCCAGATATGGCCGTTAAGGATATGAGTGGTGGTAAATAAAAATACCTACATGACGCAACGTAACGTTTCACAAGACAGAACCTAAATTGCGTTACGTAATACTTGAGCCCCTGTAGTACCCACCTCTCCCCGCAGTAAGCGCACTTGCTCCTCTTATGGATCAGCACGTGCGTCGCCCGCTCGTGCTCCCGCCACTTTACCCGGGTATCCAACACCTAACACCAGAAACTATAATAGATGTGAGTGTAGTACACACCTTTCCCCGCATTAGACACACTATAATACACACCTCTCCCCGCAGTAGACACACTACAATACCCACCTCTCCCTGCAGTAGACACACTATAATACCCACTTCTCCCCGCAGTAGACACACTATATTACCCACCTCTCCCCGCAGTAAGCGCACTTGCTCCTCTTATGGATCAGCACGTGCGTCGCCCGCTCGTGCTCCCGCCAGTTTACCCGGGTATCCAACACCTAACACCAGAAACTATAATAGATGTGAGTGTAGTACACACCTTTCCCCGCATTAGACACACTATAATACACACCTCTCCCCGCAGTAGACACACTACAATACACACCTCTCCCCGCAGTAGACACACTATAATACCCACCTCTCCCCGCAGTAGACACACTATAATACCCACCTCTCCCCGCAGTAAGCGCACTTGCTCCTCTTGTGCATCAGCACGTGCGTCGCCCGCTCGTGGTCCCGCCACTTGACGCGCGTGTCGAACACCTTGCGGCAGTAGGTGCACGCGAACTCGCCGGTGTTGTGCCAGTACATGTGCGTGTAGAACACTCATTCACAAAGACATTGCACCAGACACTATACATGAAAACGTGACAGGTACCTCTCCCTGGATTAGGCGCACTTACTCTTCTTACCTCTTACCCACTATGAAGGCCAAAAGTCCCGTGTTCGATTTCATAAAGTTAGATAGTATAACAGATGTACCTCTCCCTGCAGTAATCACCTTTGCTCCGCTTGTGCATTATGATCGCCAAAAATCACGTCCTCGTGGGAGACACAAGGTACAATTTACACATCAATATATTCTATGATTACAGTTTGACAGCTCAATATATCTAAACCAATAGTCAAATAATTCTATGTTTGCGCTTGTGATTATAAGCGTTTCACCAGTTAGCCAGTATAATAGATGTGAGTGTAAAACAAATCTCTCCCCGCAGTAGACACACTATAATACAAACCTCTCCCCGCAGTAACCTCACTTGCTCCTCTTGTGCATCAGTACATGCGTCGCTCGTTCGTAGTCCCGCCACCCCGAGCGCTGCGCGGGGTGCAATGACGCTTAGTCTTAAATCTCGGCCAGATATGGCCGATGGGGATTTAAGAGGTAGTAAATAAAAATACCTCCATGACGCACCGTAACGTTTAACAAGACAGAACCCAAATTGCGTTACGTAATACTTGAGCCCCTGTAGTACCCACCTCTCCCCGCAGTAAGCGCACTTGCTCCTCTTGTGCATCAACACGTGCGTCGCCCGCTCGTGGTCCCGCCACTTGACGCGCGTGTCGAACACCTTGCGGCAGTAGGTGCACGCGAACTCGCCGGTGTTGTGCCGGTACATGTGCGTTTGGAACACTTTCTTGTTCACGAAACCGCGGCCGCAGATTTCGCAGACGTGATTCCTGAAATAATGATTACGCTAACTGACTAAGACTTATACTACTGGTGTAACTTGTGTAATATATTTTTTTTATTTAGGTAAGTCCCACCAACCATCTGGGATTGGAAATGTGTCATAGTGAATATTATTCTGCTCGTCAATCCCTTTCATTTGATACCCATATTGTAGGGAGTTGTGAAAAAAATTGGTTATCAGCCATTTTGTTGTGGCGGCCATCTTGGACCATTTCTTTCGTTTGAATAAAATCGTATTGAAAACGGTCCTACCGTTTGAGAGCTACGATGCCACAGACAAACAGGCAGACAGACATCGACGTCAAACTTATAACATCGGAGTCAGACTTGTAACAGGAGGACAGTCATGTTTGAATCGGAAGTTAAAAAGAGTGTGTGTGCGTGCATGTACAGACAGAAGATGTATCTTCTCTTAATTCCCCGTGATAAAAGTTCAAACTGCAAAATACAATCCTACTAAAATATTATAGATACCAAAGTTTGGATTTATTGTTGCTCAATCGTGTTGGAACTTCTGAACGGATCGTGTTGAAATTTAGAATACAGTAAAGCCACCTAGGTATACACACTGGTCCAGTGGAGGCCAACGCCAGTGTGTGGAGGTCGTTTTGTGATCACTCGCGTCGCTCGCCTAGCTGGCCGAGTGACGGCAAGTGGCCAGTATGTATAGGGCTGTTTTGCCTCGACTCGTCTCTCGTGACCGGTGTCGGTTTTTGTGCACAAAACAAAGGCGCTCGGCGGGTAGCGTCCTATTCTCCTATTGGTCTACCACGCTTTTGCCGGCGCTCGGCCAGTGTGTGGATGCTACGTTTCGTCTCGTGCCGTTTTGTCGACGCTCGTGTTGGCCTCCACTGGGCTAGTGTGTATAGGGTACATTAGATATAGCACATTTTTAAATTATTTTACTGGTTGGAACAAATCACGCACCTCGGCAGATCTGCGTCAAATTTAAACGGTAATATATGACTCTTGACATCGGTGAAGAAGTTTCTAGCGTGTGACGTGGTTATGTTAGGTCATCGAGCGCGTGGAAAGGTTGGTCGCAGAGGGTACAGCGAAGATTTATGATGTCCAGTTTTGACTACGAACCCTGAGAGAGTAAATATCTACCAAGCGCTCGCACATCGACACCCAAACTGGACATCGGCACTGGAATGCATCAATCCAGTGCCAATGCATTCCAGTGCTGGTTTCCATTATTCCAGTAAGCAATCCAGCGCTGGATTCGGTCGCTGGACTGGAATAATGTAAACAGGGTATTAGTTTCGCGTTTTTGCAAAAGGACCTTTGGTAGTTGACCTCAAGTAGCGTTACAATAATCTATTTGACGACTCTATAATTTTTAGTTTAGACTCAGAATTGTAGATGGCGCTGTATCAGTGTAGAACACGCAGACGTTTCGTTTTTCTAGTTATTGTATTAGGATTAATTTGAGTGGCACAAACATTGGTAAAACAATATAACATACACTCACCTAAAATGCACATTCATATGCTGCAGCAAAATTTTGAAATTATTATACTGGTTCGAACAAATCACGCATCTCGGCAGATCTGCGTCAAATTTAAACGGTAATATATGACTCTTGACATCGGTGAAGAAGTTTCTAGCGTGTGTCGTGGTTATATGGGTTGTAAGGTCGTCGAGCGCGTCGAAAGGTTGGTCGCAGAGGGTGCAGCGAAGGTCTGTGATGTCCAACTTGACCACGAACCCTGGGAGGGTTTGCGCTCGCATAAACGTTGACTTTGCCGTGTCATCGTGGCTCTGAAATCATAAAACGATAATTTAATTTACTTAAAAAAACAAATAATTATTTAAACCGGTTCACAATTGGCGTAAATATACAAAAAAAAACAAGGTTTCAAGACAAAAAACCAACAAAAATCCTACTATACTATTACAGATGTCAATGGTTGGATGTTTGTTTCTCAATCACGCCTGGACGTCTGGACGTATCGGGCTGAAATTTGGAATAGATAATTATATAAGATAGATAATAGTCTGGAAAACATAGACTACTTTTTATCCCGGGAACTATGCGGGAAATCAGATCAGAGAAATGAAACCTAATCTGTGCGAGGGTCTACTGCTAAACCAACCACACAACGGTAACTAAGTGTCCGGACTTTTATCGAAATGTCAGGCTTTTTGCCAGGAGTTTTCAAATGAAGAAATGGTAGCCCCACCTGTAGTGTATGCTCCTTAAGCGCGGCCGCCTCAGTGAACTGCTGCGGGCAGAAGCAACACATGAACCCCACGCCGCCGTACCGACGGATTGGAGACGCGTTGGAGCACGCCAGGATTGTTCTGGAAACCAAATATCGAAGAAATTCAAGTAACATTTATTGGGCAAAGAAATAAATTGAGTTACAGCTAGCCCAGGCGCGGTCCGGAGAGGGAATCATGAATCATGAAGCCCAAAATCTTATACCTTTAAACGAGCAATTCTTGTACCTGTGGCGTTGTGTGGACACGCCGCATCAGCAGTTTTGTTTTATACCAAGCGAGTATATATATATAGAATCTGAATCTCGGAAACCGCTCGAACGATTTTCATGAAATGTTGTATTCAGGGGGTTTCGGTGACGGTAAATCGATCCAGCTAGATTGTATACTTAAAAAATGACATTTTATGTGCTTTTTCAGACAATGAAAAACTCCTATAATATCATTTGAATACGATAGCAAATTTCGCCATTAATGTCATTGGCTGAATAGGTCAAGCGGTAGAGGCTCTCCTTCGGTGGCGGGAGATCCCGGTTCGAATCCTGATGATTTCTTGGTCTTTTTTTTTTTATGTAATATTTTAATAAGTTTTATACCATGTGATATTTCATGGGAACGTAATTTGTATCTGCCTAAATGTAAAAAAAAATAATTGGCAGTCATAGGAACTGCCGATAGAAGTAAAAACTTGCTGTTGCCCTGGTACTGGTACCTAGGGGCAAACGCAACTCCTTTATATTTCTGTTGTCAATCGAAACTCTTTACTGTTTCTGTTGCCCTGGTACTTACCTGGCCGTTTTTACCGAGTTTACCCGAAGATTTCATATCCGATCCGATCCATTATCATATCCAAGCGTGACGATTGATGAATCCATTTCACAGCCCACGAAAATTCTGTCTATAGCGCGCCTAAAGAAGTTTTCACTTCAAAATCGAGCAAAGCTCGGTCAACCAGGTATTAGTAGGGGAACCTGTTGTACCTTGGTCACTTTTTCATACAACGATTTTTAGAAAAAAATCGGTTATAACTATTGCGATAAAACAAATTTTAGCTGTTAGACGAACTAATTTGCTTCATAATATAAATTATACAAAAGCATAGGTCATCATTTTTGCAGGTTTTACATAAACTAAAAAAAGTTTGTAATCTTGACCAAGGTACAACAGTGGTGATGTACCTAGAACCGCCTATGTTGTACCTAGGTCATAGTTAGAACTCATCAAATAAAATCCATATATCTCGACAAATAGCAAATATTCTACTATTTCCAGCTTCAACAGGTCTATGAATATCTTTATAAGCTTTTCGAATGTTTATGACGTATCAATTAACAGAATTTATATGAACAAAATCAGTATTTTTCATAACACTTAATTTAAACATTTTAATCACATTAACAACAAGCCTTTATTTTTATTATCTTCGTATACTGACTAATATTTGGTCTAAGCGTTTCTTAATTAATCAATATGAATGAATCCCGAGTATTTACTCATATCAGGAACTGAGTAATAATACCTATTCCCTCTTGAAATTAGTTTTTTTCGACTTTTTATTTTTTCCTTAATAACTAACCAATGGTATAAATTATACTTCTTTCTGCTTTTTCTTGCCATTTTTAGTTTTTTAGCGACTTCTTCATGGATTTTATAAAAGCACCCTCTTCACTGACTATTTGGCCAACAAAGTATTCATTCACCTTCGTATATAACGTAATCACTATCTTCAAAATGGTTGGCGTGTCTATTCTCTTTATTTCCCTCAAAATAAATGCTTAATGGTTCTTGCTCAGAAGATAAAGACCCTTCTGAAGCATCTGAATCTCGAGCCATCTTGTTCCTAAACAGAAATAACAAGAATACATTTGAATGTATTCTTGAAGGTACCTTGACTATATGACCAAGGTACAACAGTGTTACTATGGTCAAGGTACAACACCCCTACCCTTTTATGTTTATTCGCACATGTAAATATGGAGGTTCTGATTAACTCAAATAAGCATACTACATTCTAAACTTGGCTAAAGTACCTGTTTAAATCAAATGGTTTAAAAAAATTATGTAGTAAATAACAGAAGTAATGAAAGAAATGAAAAATATTAAATATTTAACTTTTTTGCAGCGAAAACGTTAAAAGTGATCTCCCATGCAAACTCGATACAATGGCCGCCTGCAATTAACTTTATGTTGATAAGTCTTGTCAAAGTTCACTATAACATAGACAAAGAGACGGAAAAAAGGCGCAGTTATTTCAAAAAACTAAGTTGTTCTAGGTACAAAGGGTGCCAAGGTACAACAGGTTCCCTTACCTATACGTTAAAGTGGAAAACCTTAAAATTTTCTAAACATCGAATAGTAGGTACATAAGCTATTTTTTACCACTGGACAACTGGAACGGTAACTAAGCGGGTTAAAATCGTGAGGCGCTAGTAGTAGGTACTAATAGTAGTACTTTAAATATTGTATAATTATTAGTTAAACAAGAACAATAATAATACAATATGCCCCCCCAAAAGTTTGAACCTGCGACCGCGCCTGGACTAGGTACTAGTCGGAAGAACTGCGACTGCCGATCCCGAGTCCCTCAAATCCCACGCACACCACATGTATTTTCGAAGTCATGTGCGTAATGCCCCTAAAAACGGTAAAAGAATAAATAAAATACATCGTGACGGTACCGACATTTACATCTTTCGAGGTTATGTCTCATCCACCAACATTGAGCCGGCGGAATGATGGATTATAGTCTTGACTCTTTCCTTGCGAGTGAAGGCCCCGAGTCCCAGCAGTGGGAACATTTAGTGGGCTGTTTATGCTTGTGTTTTAGACTACAGGCCCGTGAACAAAATTTACGTAGTAAATGAACCACCAGGGACCTATGTAGGATGATAGAAGGGTATAAAGTAATAAGATTCAGCACTATGCCGTCACTTGTAAGCTGTCCAACTGAGTACAGTCGAAGAGAGGGGGTTGCAACCCTCGATCATTTCTCTAGTGCTGAATCTTATTACTTTATAACCTTCTATCATCCTACATAGGTCTCCTGGTGGTTCATTTGACCCGTAAATTTTGTTCACGGGTCTGTAGTCTATTTCAGCAGGATGTGACATCATATTATAGAAATATAGGATGTAATAGGTAACTCACCGTATGTTAAACTGATGCTTGCTGAGCTCAGCACACTTCTTAAACACGATCCTTACTTTCTCGACCGGTGGCTGTGAGAGCGTGATGAGTTTCTTCTTCCGCACTTTCAAGCTCTGTGTGATCTTCGGCGCACGTGCTTCTGTGAAAAAGAATGTGTGTGCTTAAGACCACACGGCAGATATGAAAACTAAAATAAGAAATAACGAATATTGCTAAATAATTAAAAATATTAACGATTACATATAAATTGATCATAGTAAACACAGCGACACGAGAGTGACAGATGCGGCTGAAGGGCTAGTATCCATGGACAAGAATAAATAAAATAAAAGTGACAGCAGACGATTATCTTTCTCGCTCTGGCACACTCGGCGGTCCCAAGTTCACCTGAACATTTCTTTCATCTCCGAGCGTGACGATAAACTTAATTCACAGCCCATGAAAGATCTGTCTGTGGTGTGCCAAAAAGAAGTTTTCACAACAATACTACGCTACTTCATACTCTTTATGCCGATCTAAAGTAATAAAAAAATTGGCAGTCATACGAACTGCCGATAGAAGTGAAAACTATACATGAAAAATGAAAAACATAATACATTCGAAAATTTCAACTCTCTATTTACAATTTGAAAAAAAAAAATGTGGCCAAGTGCGAGTTGCACTCGCCCATGAAGGGTTCCGTTGCAGCAAGTAACATAATATACATAGTACACATAGTTCTTGTAGTTCGTTGTAACTTTGATCGAAGTTTCAATAATAGTGTATTTATGACGTACTAAAAAAAACTACTCATCAGATCGAGTTCAAACTAATTTTCGTTGGTAGTTTACATGGTAATGAACATCATATATTTTTTTTAGATTTTTCGTTCTCTTCCTTTAGAAGTTAGAGGGGGGGGGGGGGGGACACAAATTTTACCACTTTGGAAGTGTCTCTCGCGCAAATTATTCAGTGTAGACGAAAATGATTTTAGAAACCTCAACATCATTTTTGAAGACCTATCGATAAACACCCCACACGTGTAGGTTTGAGGAAAAAAATTTTTTTGAGTTTCAGTTCTCAGTATGGGGGGCAGCCTAATTTTTCTTTGTTTTAAATTTTTTTGTTCAAATCTTGATGCGGTTCACAGAATACATCTACTTACCAAGTTTCAATAGTGTAGTTCTCATAGTTTCGGCAAAAAGTGGCTGTGACATACGGACGGACAGACAGACAGACAGACAGACAGACATGACGAATCTATAAGGGTTCCGTTTTTCGTTTTACGGAACCCTAAAAAATGGACTTGCTGAATAATAAAAAATTGGCAGTCATAGGAACTGCCGATAGAAGTGAAAAATTAACTCAGAATTTGATAGCTTACCTTGGAAATTACACGGGTGTAACCGGAGGGCGTGGCCTAGCCATCATGGCATGGCCATCTAGAAATGCGTCAGCATTTCTCATTGGCTGACGCATTTCTAGATGCCCAATCGCCAAGGTCACGAGTTTACCCGAAGATATCTTATCATAACCGAGCGTGACGGTAGAATCCAATTTACCCCCCCACGAAAAATTTGTCAAGGCGCGCCTAAAGAAGTTTTCACTTCAAAAATATGGATGAATGCTTTTGTGATTTAAATTATTATTTAATTACCTCAACGGTTCGGCAGCGTTACAGCGGCAGTGGTCACGAAAAGACTGAAAGGTGTTGCGGGTCGTCTCTGTGAAATGCGGAGATCTCCATCTACCCTCATTCGAGTTGTGGAGATCGATCCAATCGGGTCCATGACACGAAGGTCCGTCTACCAAAAGCCATTATAAAATCTAGCCAATTAAAGCTGTCCAAGAAAGACAGGCGGGAATTTTAAAAAATCAAGAGCTGTTAACCCTGGCTATACACTGCTTAAACGGAGTTGATACTTTTTGAAGTTAAAACTTCTTTTGGCACGCCACAGACAGATTTTTCGTGGGCTGTGAATTGAATTCTAGCGTCACGCTCAGGTATGATAAGAAATCTTCGAGTAAACTCGGGACCATGGCATTGGCCATCTAGAAATGCGTCAGCCAATGGGAAATGCTGCAAGGGCGTGGCATGGCCATCTAGAAATGCATCAGCCAATAGGAAAATGCTGACGCATTTCTAGATAGCCACGCCACGCCCTCCGGTTACACCCGTGTAGTTTCCAAGGTAAGCTATCAAATTCTGAGTTAATTTTTCACTTCTATCGGCAGTTCCTATGACTGCCAATTTTTTATTATTCAGCAAGTCCATTTTTTTTTCAAGTTGTAAATAGTTGAAATTTTCGAATGTATTATGAAGAATGTTAAATAAAAGAGTATTTTTAATTCTGGCTTTTTATTATTTTCAAATAATGTATTATGAATGGTTCAAGTTTGTTTTCAGTAATAAGTAACGTCGATGTGTCAATTTTGACCGACTTAAATTAATGCCATATCAAAACTTCTGAAAATAATACGTGGTCAACTTTTGGCCAGACTCTACATATGAAATCGGTGTTTTGTCATACTGACTACTTTGATCTCAGATATTTATCTCCTCTTTCATCAACATCATCAACAGCCCACTAAACGTTCCCACTGCTGGGACTCGGGGCCTTCTCTCGCAACCAGAGAGTTAAGGCCATAATCCACCACGCTGGCCCAGTGCGGGTTGGCGGATGACACATGATTTCGAAAGATTCTAGGTAGGTGTCGGTTTGCTCACGATGTTTTCCTTCATCGTTTTAAATTAGCGGCATTACGCACATGACTTCGAAAAGACAGTCGTGCGTGTGGGGTTTGAAACCGGGGAAACCGTGGGGTTGAAGAATACCAGTTGGCTCAGACGGCTTTACTGCCAGCCGGAAAATAAGCGTAGGCTGAGCGAAATTCCCTAGAATTTATGACTGGGTGAAAAGCATACCTATGGTAGGTATTTTCCAATTCATCCGTCAGATAGATTATGGAAAAATATTGGACTCTTGAGACATCAGGTCTACATAAATATCATACATAGACGTGACGTCATTCGAAACTTCTAAGCATCTTCGTAATTTTTTGTTTGTAAACCAAAAAAAAATATTTACGTGTACAATATTTTTTAATGATCTAACTGAACTAATTATAGACTACAGGCCCGTGAACAAAATTTACGGGTCAAATGAACCACCAGGAGACCTATGTAGGATGATAGAAGGGTGTAAAGTATTCAGATTCAGCACTATGCCCTTGTAAGCTGTCCAACTGAGTGTGATTGAAGAGGGGGGTTGCAACCCTCTACCATTTCTCCTTGTCGCATGATTTTTGTACGGCATTGCGAAATAATGGATTAGAAGAGGTGTTGAAACTGTATGGAACCAATGCCGTACTTAATCAAATGACCAAATTTGCTCTGTAAATTACTCGTACTCTGTAAAAAAAATCCGGCAAACTAATAATTAAAAAGTTAAAATTTATAATTTTTATAGTTTCAATACCTCTTTTAATCTATTATTCCGCAACGCCGTACAAAAATAATGCGACAAGGAGAAATGATCGAGGATTGCAACCCCCCCCCTCTTCAATTGCACTCAGTTGGACAGCTTACAAGTGACGGCATAGTGCTGAATCTTATTACTTTATACCCTTCTATCTTCCTACTTCCTACATAGGTCTCCCAGTGGTTCATTTGACCCGTAAGTTTTGTTCACGGGCCTGTAGTCTATTAGTTTTTCAGCCAACATGCCTATTCTAGCCTGACTACATTTATCTCATTAGAGATATACAAAATGACAATATATTGTTTTTTTTTTTTTTTAAATAAAGAGTGACGAGACGAGCAGGTCATGTGCCTGATGGTAAGCAAGCTGCCTGCCACATAACAGCACAGTGACACGCAGCTATTGGAACATGAAGAGTCCAAATCATTACCTAGCACTGCACTGCGCTCGTCACCCAGAGATCTAAGATGTTATATCTCTAAGCCCTGTAATTTCTCTGGAAACATTGCCCTTCAAACCGGAACACAGTAATGTTTGCACATTACTGCTTGGCGGTAGAATAATTGGCAAAGGTGTGGTACTTCCCCAGGCGGACTCTGCCAAGAGTCCTGCCACTACAAAATATTGTACAACAGGATTACAATAAAAAAACAAGAAATAGCTCTTCAAGTCTACATTTATTGTAAAATTCTTACTTAATACTAAAATATAATTATATTCCGCTGAAGTAGATAAACATAGTACCTACCTACACTAATACAAACATTACCATTCATTTCACATCAAATAAAAAATGCAAAAAATAATAATAATTGATCTGTTACATTTGTATATCAAATAGCTACCTCATCAACAATCATCATCATCAACAGCCCACTAAACGTTCCCACTGCTGGGACTCGGGGCCTTCTCTCGCAAGGAGAGAGTTAAGACCATAATCCACCACGCTGGCCCAGTGCGGGTTGGCGGATGACACAGGACTTCGAAAGATTCTAGGTACATGTCGGTTTCCTCACGATGTTTTCCTTCACCGTTTTTAAGTTAGCGGCATTACGCACATGACTTCGAAAAGACAGCGGTGCGTGTGGGGTTTGAACCCGGGGTCTCCGGATCGGCAGCCGCCGTTCTCCCGACTAGACCACCGTAACTTACCTTACTTAATAGCTACCTAATATAGGAAAATAATCTTAGCTAAGCAGAAAATTTAAAAATGATTTTCTTGTACAATAAGTACTTCCATATACTGACCATCAGATTCTATGTATTTATTGCAGGCTTCCAAAATTTTTTTCACTGGGGACATGACCCCCCCCCCCCAAATCGTATACGTTACATTAAAATGGGGCGCTACTAGTAGTCTTTTTGACGTGATAACGTCTTATAATTCGATGAAGCCGGCTGTACGCCCGCGTGACGTCATGTCACGTTCCGCCGTTACCGTTAGTTCGTCGTCCGTGCCATGCGGACGCAGCTGAGCGCTGAGGGCGCCACCCGCCGAGTCGAGCGGTATCACTACTCGCGCTATCAGCGTACTGATTTCTTAAGACGTTGTCACGTTCAACTATCGTCAGTAAACCGACTTTACAGACAACCATCTGAGGCTCTGTACTGGTGACCCCCTCGAAAATTCGACGCTGAGACCGCGTCTGTCAGAACGTGACACTTTTTCGTGTCGTGTTGCATGCAGCCGGCGTTCATCGATTTATAAGACGTTGTCATGTCAAAAATATTATATACCTATGTATTTTTTTTATTCAAGACACACATACAAGACTTCACACAACTAACTTCTAATAATAATAATTAAACCACATTGTCGCTTGTCATCCATACGTTATAGTTTCACAGATCTGTCTGCCTAGTCTAAAAAAGTAGCATAATACCCCGTTTACATGATTCCAGTCCAGCGACCGAATCCAGCGCTGGATTGCTTACTGGAATAATGGAGACCGGCACTGGAATGCACTGGCACTGGATTGATGCATTCCAGTGCCGGTCTCCATTATTCCAGTAAGCAATCCAGCGCTGGATTCGGTCGCTGGACTGGAATCATGTAAACGGGGTATTAGTGTTTTTCTAGACTTTAATTTAACTATTACAAATTTCAATTTTAATTTAACTATTACAAGTTACGATGTGATTGACAAACATCGCAACATTGACATTTATAATATTAGCAGGATAGTTAATTATATTATTATTATTATTACTGCAGTGCCCCCTGCAGTGTTCTGGGAGTCGCTAATGTAATCACATGTATGCACTCATGAAAAAACTGCGTTGGCGATGACATAAGTACCGAAATGAATACATTTATTTAGTTGGCAATTATATAGTAGGCAATTTGTGAAATACATAATATAAAGGATATTATTTGTGAGCAGGGAATAGATTATTTAAGACCGCCGCGGGCCGCCCGTTGCCGACCCCTGCTCTAGGCCAACAGGTGAGATTAAGAGCAAGATCACTAGATATATTTTATGAATTTTTATATTTAAATTGTTTTGTTTATAAGTGTTGTAATATGTTCGCTGTTGGTGTCTCTAAATAAATAAATAAAAATAAAATAAAATAAATAAATGTAAATAGTCACTACATGCGGCATTTTTTACACTAGCTGTACTCCGCTATGAAACCCGAGCCTTACTTGCCTATACTATTAGTAGAGATTTTAATTTAAAGCTTTCTAACTTAAAAAATGACGAAAATTTCACACAAACATTCATCTCCCTTTTTCAAGCCCTCGCAACGGTTTTTGCATTTAATACAGCTTTTATGTTCTTTGTCAGGCATCTCTGTTCTATATTTCATTTAAATCGGTTCCATGTTCAGTTCAGTTTAAGTGTGAAACCGTAACTGACAGAGTTACTTACTAATTTCTAATATTAGTAGTAGGGATATTACGATAAAATTACAGATCGTGAACAGCTTTCTTATGCTCGATCATCTTGCTCCGAATCACAAAGCTAGTATCGCAAAATTCGCACACATAATTCCTGTAATGCTGTGACATGTGCTCTTGTATTCCTTCGAACTCCACCTCTGTGCCACAGACGCTACAAGTCAGTTTCTCATTCACAACCCTCAACGGCATTATCTGATTCTTGATCACCAGATGCATGTTCTCATCGTGATCCGTCTTCAAATGTTCCATTAGAACCTCCAGGCTTATCATCTCGAGCTGACACACAGTGCATTGCAACGATGTTATGTCCAAGTACACTATATGTTTCGACAGCGAAGCGTAGTGTATCTTCAAGAAATCTGGCTTCTTCTTTTTGTGGGATTTCGATGTTAGCGTATGGAATTTTAAGTCTGTTAGCTTCTCGAACTGCTGTTTGCAGTAGCTGCACTGATAGCCGCCGTTATCCCTCGCACGGATCGGAGTTGCATTCGAGCAGTTTAAGACATTTTTGATGTTTTCTAAATGCCATTCTATTTCTGTGACTGGTCGCTTCCTAACTTTATCCTCGCTGGTATCTCTCGGCCTTGGAGTTTTGCGTTTAGTTTTTGGTTTGACTGATGTCTTGCGTTTCTCGCGTTTAGGTTTGGGTTCTTCTTCAGGCATGGGTAAAGGAATAGGTACCAACGGTTCGTGATCAATACCATCATCGAATATAATGTCATCTATGATGTTCTCTTTATGTTTCTCGGCTTTCTTTGGTTTTTCAGCGCTGCTGTTGTATGAGGATTTCTTTTTAGCGTCAGCTGGGAGTATCGATATGAATGAAGTGAAATTGACTCTCCTGTCGAGAGTGATCCTGTTCTCTTCAACGAAAATGAGGGGAGTGTCGCTTTCATCGCTGCTGCTGTGTCGAGAACCTGGAATAAATGCGAGGAATAAGAACTACGTTTTACAAAAAAAATATAACAAACATTGATTTTTTATTGTTTCGTTAATGTGTAGCTAAAATTAATGAAAACACAAATAAGAGACATCACAAATACAGAAGATGAGTTACTAACATTTCCAGTTCGCATCAGATAGGGTCACTTTCGATTGTTAAACTATCTTGACGTCACAGCTAAGAGTAATGAAAAGTAGATTTAATTATTGGCTTTGAATAACTATTTAGGTATAATTTTTTTTTTTTGTATTAAATTATTGTTATGTACTCGTAGGTACTATGTATATAATTTTGGATCCTTTCTATGTTTGTATCAGTCACCGTAAAATTGTAAAATCCGTCAGATTGTAATGTAACTACGTCAGATTACAAACTCACCTAACCTACCGTCAGATTACTCACTTATCTCATGCGTTAGATTATAATGTGACAGTCTTAACAATTTTACGGATACATATCTATATTTTATACAATAGGTATATAAAATACAGGAGAGTACCTACATTTATTTTGTTTAAGAATATTAAAAGCCGGGTCACACAGAGGCGACCCGATAGCGAGACGATATTTTTTGTAATGTTCGAATTTGTATGCAACCTGACACACAGCAAGCGGGCGCGATCCCATACTCGCTATCGGATCGCTATCGCTACCGGATCGCCTCTGTGTGACCCGGCCTTTAGACGAGCAAGACGTACTTCTGACAGTAATAAACCATTGTGCTGTTTTGTGGCTGTGTACATAAAGAACGTGTAAGAACATAATGTGTTTGAACATAAAGAGTTCAGAACTGCACTGTGCAGTAATTTGTCCGGAGTCATTGGCTGGAAGGTTTGGTTATAGATTCCTTAAAAAAGTTTACTAACTACCTAGTTAATCATTTTTTGAGTACCTAATCAGTAAATTTTATATTACCTACATAGTTAAAATATATTTTACCACCTAGTTAGTAGATATGTTTTTCTGATCCAGACAATAAATTAAATCGATTAAGCCAATAAGTTTTTGACTACCTAGACAGTAAACTTTATTGATCTGTCTGGATCAATAAAACTACAGATTCAATATTTTTTTTACTAGCGAAAGTTACTAAGTAAATCTTATTGATTCAGTCAATAAATTTGATTGAACATAATACAGTTCATAATTTTTGACTGGGGGCTGTCCATTAATCACGTGAGGTTCAAAAGGGGGGGGGAGGGGTTCGGCAAAATCACGAAATATCACAAGGGGGGAAGGGGGGGTATAGTAAGATATCACGTGTATTTATTTTTTCGTCAAACGCGTAATTTTTAAATCGAAAATTGACGTATAGTGTAACCTTGACTCCCCGTTAAGGTAACGAACGAAGTCCTCGCGCGCCTAGAATAGGACTAGATTATACTTTATAACGGTATTTAAAAAAAAATTAAGATTATTTGTAGGTACTAAAAATACACGTGATTTTGGTGGGGGGAGGGGGGGGGGTTAGTTTTAAACCTCACCACGTATCACCAAGGGACCTCCCCCTTAAAAAATGTAAAAAAACATCACGTGATTAATGGACAGCCCTCTAGACCTAGACAGTTGGTAAGTACATTTTATTGATACAGTAAATAAATGTTTGATTACCTAGTCAATAAGTTTTATTATATCATCGGTCATTATTCCCTTGTAGTCACTAGAACCTATAGTAGCGTTGTTGCAAGAACGTATAAGCCGCGGTGGATTTGTGGCAAGACGGTCTGGTTTCGAAAATAGCGAGGTGGTAGCTTCGAATCCCGATTGCACCTCATCATCATTATCTGACTTTTTATCATTACAACCGGCTTTAACGATGAGGGAAAACATTGTGAGAAAACCTACACGTTCCAAGAAAAACTCCTTTCGAGAACATACGTCATCCGACAAACCCGCAGTTGGTTTGTATGGTGGATTATGACTTTGATTCTCTACTGAGAGAACGTACAGAGTCCCAATAGTGGGAACACTAAAGGTGCGCTTACACGAGGGCAATAATTGCTCGGCGACACGAATGGACCGATCTGGAGCAATTAATAGAGCAATTTCAATAAATTGCGGCAATTATTTCTGCGATATTGCTTCTAATTGCTCCAGATATTTCATATTGCTCAATGTCGCTGATACGAATTGACGAACATCCAATGGGCTTGGAAATTCCTAGCAATTTTTGTATATATCTCATTCGCACTTGTTTCTTTTGCGGCTTGCCGTCTTGCTTCCGCGGGGAGAGCGAGAGGTCGGGTGGCGCCTAGTTGATGAAGTTGCGCCATATCGCTCAATATTGTATTGCGCAGTATTGATGCTTGTTGCCGTTGCCGTAAATTGCTTGATGTAGTCGTGACGTCATAGTTGACGAGTATTGACTGGAATTGAGCAATTTTAGTTGCCCGTATAAGCGCACCTTTAGTGGGAAGAAAATAATGACAATCATACATACATAGCCATAGTTATTTATTCAATACAATATGTAACAGCACGAATATGTACAAAATCAAAAATAGTAGATAATATTATGACACATAAATCGCACCTTTAGAATTGAAGTGTCTTAATCCTAAATTCTGGTTTTTCGGTAAACACAAAAATTGTAATTCAATAAATGGTAACGTTTTTCGTTTAAACAACTAATATTATAGATGCGAAAGTTTGTATGTACGTACGAACGTTTGATATTTCTTCAATTGTAGTGGTAGGACTCTTGGCAGAGTCCGCCTGGGGAAGTACCACACCTTTGCCAGTTATTCTACCGCCAAGCAGTAATGTGCAAACATTACTGTGTTCCGGTTCGAAGGGCAATGTTGCCAGAGAAATTACAGTGCTTAGAGATATAACATCTTAGATCTCTGGGTGACCAGCCCAGTGCAGTGCTAGGTAATGATTTGAACTTTTCATGTTCCAATAGCTGCGTGTCACTGTGCTGTTATGTGGCAGGCATGTTGCTTACTATCAGGCACATGTCCTGCTCGTCTCGTCACTCTTTATTTAAAAAAAAATGGTTGTCTGTAAAGTCGGTTTACTGACGATAGTTGAACGTGACAACGTCTTAAGAAAATACTGATGGAATGGTACTGACGACGTCATGCGGCGAGGTAACGGCGGTAACGGCACATGACGTCATGTTTTGCGGGCGTGCAGCCGGCTTCATCGAATTATAAGACGTTATCACGTCAAAAGCAAAGCTTACTGAAGGAATCTGGACGCCTTACTATCTTAATACTTAGCCACAATAAAATTGTTATTAATAATGGGACCGTCATGTGATTAGTCATAAAAGTCCCAAAAAAAAACTGATTAAAAAAAAAAAAAAAGAAGGGATCTGGATAAAAATAGGTACGTAGATAATTTTGAATAACATACCTACACTACTATTTCGGGAAAATAAGGGGATCATGCCCTACACGGGTAAAACCTTGAGACGCTGCTTGTATGTCATATACTTAGTTAAGTTTTCCTTTTTCTGGACCTAAACGAGTCCGTTCTGTATTTTACTGTAGTGATAGGACTCTTGGCAGAGTCCGCCTGGGGAAGTACCACACCTTTGCCAGTTATTCTACCGCCAAGCAGTCATGTGCAAACATTACTGTGTTCCGGTTTGAAGGGCAATGGTTCCAGAAAAATTACGGAGCTTCGAGATATAAATATCTTAGATCTCAGGGTGACGAGCGCAGTGCAGTGCTAGGTTAATGATTTGGACTCTTCACGTTCCAATAGCTGCGTGTCACTGTGCTGTTATGTGGCAGGCATGTTGGTTACCATCAGGCACATCTCTTGCTCGTCTCGTCACTCTTTATTTAAAAAAAAATGTTTTTTTTTTGCATTGAAAAAAAAATGCTTATTTAGGCTTTTATTTACATAGGCTTTTATGCCGTTCGAAGAATAAAACAAATTTTGTTAGATAAGCCACTTCAATTCTAAACGAGAAAGATAGTTATTGAACAATTTACTGATACCTACACTTAACAACAACGTGACTAAAAAAAATTGGCAGTCATAGACTGGCCTCGTGGCTTAGTTGGTAGTAGCTCTGCCTGCGAAGCCGAGGGTCGTGGGTTCGATTCCCACCCAGTGCAAATATTTGTGTGATGAATTCAAATGTTTGCACTGTGTCTGGGTGTTTCTATGTATAATAAGTATGTATTTAAAACTATATAAGTATTATATCAGCTATCTGGCCGCCATCATACAAGCTTTGCTTAGTTTGGGGTCAGATGGTGTCGTGTGTGAATTCTCCACCAATATTTATTTATTTATTATAGGAACTGCCAAAAGAAGTGTACCTATATAACTCAGAATTTGATAGCTCACTTTGGAAACTACGCGGTTGAAACCGGAGGGAGTGGCCATAACCATGGCCTGCATGGCCATCTAGCAGTACCGACTGACGCATTTCTAGACAGCCAATGGGAAACGCTGCCGCATTTCTAGATGGCCAATGGCCATGGTCTTGAGTTCACCCGAAAATTTCTTATCATAATCATTTCCCGAGCGATTCTAGAATTCAATTCACAGCCCACGAACAATCTGTCTGTGGTGTTAATTTAAATGTAGTTTTCATTTCAATAAAATAAAAAAAACAACAGGTGGCAGGCATGGGTAGCAGATAAGACAGTATTCCAGGTAAGTTACGACTGGTCTAGTCGGGAGCGTTCTCCCGTGACTGCCGATCCGGAACAACTAGTCAGAATCTCACACGGACCACTGCCTTTTCGAAATCATGTGCGTAATGCCGCTAACTTAAAAACGGCGAATGAAAAGTATTATATCAGCTATCTGGCCGCCATAATACAAGCGTTGCTTAGTTTGGGGTCAGATGGTGTTGTGTGTGAATTGTCCACCAATATTTATTTATTTATTTAAAACATAGTGAACAAAACCGGCAAGTTCCTTGGATCTTTCGTCACCCATCAACCCACACTCCAGTCAGGCCAGTATGGTGGATTATGGCCTGGACTCTTTCCTTGAGAGAGAAGGCCCCGAGTTCTAGTGGGAACACTTAGAGGGCTGCTTTTGCTGGTATGGGAAAAGTTTTAGGTATGCACGGGCATTCCACGCGTCCAAGTTCGGTAGACAGTAGAGGCCTCTTAAGGCCAACCGCCATACGGTCCTTAAATTAATAAACGTATGTATACAGTATCTAGGAGGTTCGTATTTCATCTGCACCTCTGAGCCTTGTTTTCAAGTGACATAAGTTTGCTATTACCACTTTAACGGTGAAGGGAAGCATGTTTTGAGAATATTTATAGGTAAAGAGTCATCTGCCAACACGCACTGGGCTATCGGGAAGGTCAAAATCCTAAACTCCACGAGAGAAGGCCCTGAGGCGCAGCTGCAGAAACATTCAGTGGGCTTATGCATCTTTCATACTTGAGGGGTAAGAATCTAATAGAACATGACACACTTTCAGAATTCAAAGTTACTCGACCCTATGAACCTGTTTCATATGGTCTCTTAACAAATAAGGATATATAAAAGAGTGGTGACAAATTTCGCATTTCACTTTTTTCTCCTCCAGATGATTTCTGGCGTGGTTCGCCAAACTTTTCTTCGTCTTAAACACCCTGGTGCAACCGAAGCACTGGAATGTGGGACCACCGTGTAAAGCTAAATGGTTCTTCAGAGTAGTGCAATCGGCAAATCGTTTGCCACAGTGGTCACAGACAAATCTCCTCTCCAGTAAGTGCACTCTTTGCGCGTGTCTGGTCACATACATTGGCTTATCGAAGACTTTGCCGCAAGCAAGGCATTCGAATTTCTTCGCTTCAGGTTTTAAATTCGGATGTCCGCTCATATGCACGACCAATGCTATTTTCGACTCGCACTGCATATCGCAAACAGAACATGTGAATGTTCTCAATTCTGAATGTCTTAATGCCATGTGTCTCTTTACTTGGGACTTGTAGAGGTCTCGGCCGCAAACTGTACATTTCGTCCAAGGATCGTTCAAGTGATCCTGATGCATATGATGCTTTAAATGCGAATACCGATGGAATGATTCTTCGCACATTAAGCATTTATGCTTCCCTTTTAACGAGTGCGTAAAGATGTGTTGCTTCATTGTTTCCTTACATTTGAATCTTGCTGCGCAAATATCGCACTGGAATGGCCTCGTCTCTGAATGTATCCGCAAATGCTGCTGTAGAATCTGACGTGTATAAAAACTCCGATCACACAAATCACATTTGTAATGCTTATCTTCTTGTAAATGCACTCTCTTTACATGAGCAATCAACAAACTCTTCGTATCGTAAATTCTTTTGCATTTGCCACATTCGTAATGGTGTTTTCCTTCATGTTTGTCGTCTACGTGTTCTCTTAACCTTTCGTCGGAATTTAATTGTTCTTTGCAATAAATGCATTCATGTGTAATTAAATCGAAGCCTGTATGTGCTAATAACTCGTGATGTTTATACTTAGCGTACTTTTCGAATACTTCATCGCAAAGCGGGCATTTCACTTCTCCGATAGTAAGATCCTGACCCTCAGCGTGGGCTACCAACATCCTATAGTTTATAAAGCTAGCATTACAATCTTGGCAAACGTAGTTATCGTAATGCTCATTCATATGGTCCAACAAGAATTTGAAATTAGTAAATTCATTACCACAATATACGCAGCATAAAGCGTCCGAGTCAAATTTAAAAGAAACTATCTGATTTTTTATATCCGTGTTGAGTACAATGTTATGTGATTGCAAATGCACGACTAGTTCTTCCACAGTCTTAATTTTTGTGTTGCAAATTTTACAAATCAGATCTGTGATGTCTAGTTTAACTACGTACGTGAAGATTGAAGTGGATTTCTCTTTAAATGTATCTATCTTATCAGCGTGTGTCGTGATTGTGTGGATCTTTAGGTCTGTGGCTATTTTGAAAAATTTCTCGCAGAAGCAGCAAGCAAAACCGTCGTCCACATGGTAAACTCCAAACGGAGTAGCATTAGATTTCTTCATGATCGTTCTCACATTGAATCTGTGTTTACTCAATTCCCTCTCGTGGTCTACAACAGGCTCACGCGGTTGTTTGCAGTATATCTTGTGTTTCTTCAATAAATCCACAACCATCGGTTCATTTCTAACATATCTTCTTTTAACTTTCTTAATTACAACATCATGTATTTTCTTTGTGCCTTGAACAATTTTAACTTTTTCTTTCTTCTCTTTCTTTATTTTGCCTTCATTTTTCAGGTTTAACTTTGTTATAGTGATTCCCCAGTCACGGTTCCCAGGTTCGAGTTTGATGAGACTTTCCAAATCTATAAAGAAAGAAAACAACGATTGGTTTTTCCTTAAATGAGCGGACGTTTGTCTAAAAACAAAGACACCAAAAATTGTTAAAATAATCATTGAGAGCATTAAATTTTTAACTTATTAAGGGATAGGGTTCTTTAAAATAAGTATCTTTTATCAGGTTGTTTTGGAATTGTGGTTTGTTTTCAAATCTTGCTATTCTCGATAGCAATTTAAACTTTATCAGGTTTTCAGTAGGTACCTTTTAAAGGCACAGTGCCCATTTTAATGCTGGCTGCTGGCTTTCTCTCGCAGGTAAAGTCAAGGCTACAATCTACTACATACACCAAGAAAGGTGATGTAAAGTACGTCGTTTGATGGATAGTATTCAGTATATTATAGAGGTGGTGTCAGCGTATGATTTCGTCCCGTTTCCCGTGGAAACTAAAGGGCCGTGGAGTGCGGAAGCAAAGAAGTTTGGCAGATTTGGGACACCGTTTGAAGGTTGGTTTTTGACTCAGCAGATCTCCCTGGCCATACAGAGGTGGAACGCAGCGAGTGTTTAGGCCACGTTCTTGCAGGGGTCAGTGCGCGGTCGTCTCTTTGACCTCTGATGTGATTTGTAATTATTTTTTCTGTGGTTATTTGACATACTTTGATTAAATAATGAGATAACATTATGATAGTTGAAATAAAACTTTAGTTTCCCGGCAACAAACTTGCATTACGCTTTCACCCTTAAAGTCTAAGCAAATTTGCATATGTTTTCCAATTTACGCAAATTTACGCAGATTTGAGTAAATTGGAAACTTGCTTTAAAGTTACCATGGCATGCAAAAATCCTACCTAAATTACTAATATCAGTAGTATTATTATAACAATGAGTTTAAGGTTTTAATAGTACATTATGATATAAGTGCGCTAAGTTGATAATTACAGACGAGGCTTTATTGCTAGCTCGAGCCGAAGGCGAGAGCTATAATTTAGCAGAGGCTGTAATTACTAAAGCGCACGTATGTCATACGACGTTTTATAACATATTTGCGAGGAAATAAACAAAACTCTGACGACATTTTCAAATAAAAACAATATAGCGAAAAAAAAGGCGCGGAATAATATTTATTTCATCACAGATCACACAGCACAGAGTAAGTAATCACTATGGATCACAGATTAGCAATGCGCGCGCATCGGCGCCTTTTTTTAAGCAACGGCACAGAACCAGCCGGTAGGCCATTATAGTGAATCCAACCATTTATTATCTTTTTGGCAGATCTAATTTGTCAGTTATAGTGTTGTGACCAAGTATAAACAGGTACATCGATACTAGCATTTTGCAACGGTCTGGTTATTAAATTGAAATTAAATAAAATTAAAGATTATTTTGGCAAATAAGAACATGACATTTTGTCGGGTTGCATGCGAAAAATCAGTCCCAAAGTCCGGTTGCCGAATTTTTAAAAGTAAAACATTGCTGCGAGCTTGGCTAATATCTCGGAAACTATAAACTTTAGGGAAAAAATTGTTGAGGTCGTTATTGTAGAAAATAATATTTTGCATCTTTTGTGGCCGGAAAACTTTTCTGTGACATGTAGCGTTTACGATTTATGGCTCATTTAATTAACCAGTTTTTCTATTGCAGCCGATAACTCTTGAAATATTAGATTAATCAATAAAACGCATCAGACCTTTTTTAAAGACTAGTTTATTTCCTACAACTTTCGTTTAATTTTTTTTTCTTATGTTCATACGTTTTGAGTTAGAAGAAGCTTAAATTCAGTTATTCTGCCAAAAACATTATAAATTAATGAATTGTATTAAAATAAACAATTGTTTTATTTGTGGTTATGTTAGACGACAAAAACTCTGTACTTGTAAGAAAAAACAGATACTGAGTCTAATGAAAGCCAGCATTAGACGAAGCGAGAGAGAATAGAAAGCAAACTAGAAGATAAATAATTAACGGATTCAAAATATCCATTTCAAACTATACAAATACATACTATACATTTGAACTATACAACAATGACGTTTAAAGTGGTGGCTCTCTACTAGCCAACTAATATTATAAAAGACTATAAAAAGATAGAAACTCTTTATTATCCACAATATAATACTTAAACAACAGGGACTTATCCTAGAACTAGTGAACCAAGTGGCGACATTATCGCTAATAGCGATCTCTTCCAGGCAACCGAAATACCATGAGTAAATACTATGTTATGTCTAGCACAAACCCCAGGATATGCCATAGATGGCGAAAAATGCTCATACCCAGCCTTCTGGCTCGTTCCCACCACTAGAACTCGGGGAAAGGCCGTGGCCCGCCGTGCTGGTCCGCTGTACATGTCGCTGAAAGATGTCATCACATTAACATCTTCACGAGTATTGATTATACCCTATACATTTCCGAGAATAAGGGTAGATTTGTTACCTTTTTTAAATGTTACAGACCGAATACACATAAGTATTGTTGCGGTGGTAGTATAATCATAGAAAACGAAGATAATTTGTGTGCTATCACATATTACTAGTCCCTATCTAAGAAAACCCGAATAAATTTCGAGTCATTTTAAATAAATTTTACTTATAGCAGTTGCTTAACATCGTGTTATTGAAAAATTAGATATGTCCAGTCTATTGATACAGTGCTATAGACGCACAACTAGTAGACGTAGATCAGGTACAGCAGTAACCTTTGGGTGACCGACTGATGAGACATTATTAAGCCAAATATGGAAATATTTTAACACATTAAGCATATCAGGTTAATTTATTTAGAAATTAACGAAAATGGTACATCATGTTCTTCAAAGTTTACATCAGACATAAATAAACTTTGTTAATTTACCTAACTACAAAATGTTATTTAACACTTTATTTTAATAAATATTCAAATGTTTCAGTCATCATAACCTTGTTCTTTTTTGGATATACACCAGGAGATAAACACGTCTTCAAATAATGCTGTATGTTTTCCTGAGGCGCATCAATATAACGGTTTTACATAAAAATAAATCCGATATTATGTGCCGAGAACGGAAAACACCCGTGTAAAAATAGTTCATAAACAATATCGATATCTCAATCGTAACTTCGTAACATCACTATGTTGATAGCCATAGAACGTAATTTTTTAAAAACGTTTGTTATTTTATGGAATTTATAAAAAAACTACTGCACTTATGGACTCACTTTGTGAAAGATGATTATTATACGGGATCAAGGAGCAAATTTAAGCAGTTGTCATATTTTTAAAACCTCGCATTTAAAAGTAAACTTTTGCGTAACATGACGCAATTACGTTCTATTGGTGCTGTCAAAAAGAGGATAAACGGTTGGATCTACTATAGTAATAAAGTAAATTAATATTTTTGTGTTTTGTTACAGAAAAATTAAAGTAATTTATGGTCAAAATTAATTTAAATTAACTAATTAAATAATTCTTTATTATATTTTACCTCTCAAAGTTAATTTTATTCATAAAATGTTGACCACACTTTTCTGACATAAAACTCTTTACTAAGATTTAAAAAGGTACCGTTCGTTTTAGACGGAGCATATCTCTCTACCTAGTCTGTGGACGGAGCATTTTGAACCGTGCGTTTTACATTACACATTACAGTACAAGTACGTAATAAGATACATTACGATACAGAAATTGGTCCAATAAGAGACCCTTTACGAGCAAATATGTTATAAATATCATTACAATGAAACTGCTCGGCGCTACTCCTTTGGTGTGATTTGAGCTTACGTGGCTAGATCATATGGTTCATAATCGTGAATCCCTGTTTCTCTATTTTCCCAAATGCAGATGCACAAGTTTATCGTCACCTCCGGCTTCAAAGGTGCGGGAAAACATCGTGAGGAAACATGGCCGTAGTCTTTTGAAGTCATGCGTCATCCGCCAACCCGCATTGGGCCAGCGTGGTGGATTAAAGCCTTGTTTTTTTTTTTAATTTATAGTATAGAGTGACAAGACGAGCAGGACATGTGCCTGATGGTAAGCAATAACAGTACAGTGATACGCACCTAATGGAACATGAAGAATCCAAATAATTACCTAGCTGTAATTACTGCGCTCGTCACCCATAGATATAAAATGTATGTCTAATTTTTTTTTTATAAATAAAGAGTAACGAGACGACCAGGGCATGTACCTGATGGTAAGCAACATGCCTGCCACATAACAGTACAATGACACCCAGCTATTGGAACATGAGGCGTCCAAATCATTGCCTAGCACTGCACTGCGCTCTTCCCCCAGAGATCTAAGTTGTTATATCTTTATGCCCTGTAATTTATCTAGAAACGTTGCCCTTCAAACCGGAACACTGATGTTTGCAAATTACTGCTTGGTGATAGAATAACTGCCAAAGGTGCGGGTACCTACTTCCCCAGGCGGGCTCTGCAAAGAGTGCTACAAAATCCTCTCCTTGCGAGAGAAGGCCCCGAATCCCAGCAGTGGGAACAATTAATGGGCTGGTTATTCTATTGCAAAAGGCACATATTATACTCAAGATTTACGGCACATATTATAAGAAGTTACGGTGGTCTAGTCGGGAGAACGGCGGCTGCCGATCCGGAGACCCCGGGTTCAAACCCCACACGCACCGCTGTCTTTTCGAAGTCATGTGCGTAATGCCGCTAACTTAAAACGGTGACGGAAAACATCGTGAGGAAACCGACATGTACCTAGAATCTTTCGAAGTCATGTGTTATCCGCCAACCCGCACTGGGCCAGCGTGGTGGATTATGGCCTAAACTCTCTCCTTGCGAGAAAAGGCCCCGAGTCCCAGCAGTGGGAACATTTAGTGGGCTGTTGATGATGATACTCATGACTAGATAAATCAAAGGGCAACGATCTAACGAGTACAGTGTAATTTCTAAGAAGCAACGATTTGATCGCAAGTTGATATAGTTGTGTAGATATTGTTATGGGCACGCCTGTAGCTTACCATCAGGCACAGGTTTAGTTCGACCTGCCACTCCAGTAAAAAAAAAGAATAATACAACGTTTATGTACAAGAAAGTTTTATTCATATGAATACTTTTAATTACACATAAATTATATATATTATACAACAAATCGCTTAACGGCAAACTTATGTATAATTCTGCTAAAGGAGCGTCAAGTATTACCTATGTTAGATTTTTTTGAAGATTTTTAATACCTCCCTTCTCCCTTTTAACGTACCGTAACGTTTTCCCCCTTCTTGTTGGATTCCCCCCCCCCCTCCCCTCTCCCAAAACGTTACATAACATCCATACTACCATTTCCAACTAAAAGTCACTACAAACATACAACTACAACAAGACAAGATTTTTCGTGGGCCGTGAATTGAATTGTAGCGCCAGGTTCAGGGTAGCGATTCTAAATCCATTCGGTTGCATCCGACACGGAATCTCATCTCTCGGTCTTTGTCTTATCTGTTTAGCATGATAGAGACAGGGATTGTCATTCCTATTCCGAACCATTCGGAATCGCATTTAGAATCACCACCCAGTAATGATAAGAAATTTTCGAGTGAACTCAGGACAATGGCCATATCATGGCCACGCCCTGCGGTTTCACACGGGTACTTTTCAAAGTGACCTATTAAATTTTGAGTTATGAATTTTCACTTCTATCGGCAGTTCCAATGACTGCCAATTTTTATCCCTAGTTTTTTTAAAAACACAATTTTTTTTCCGACATAACAAAAACCGACTTCAATTTAAAATTAAACTCACGACACACAACCAAATTTCATAATTTTTGTGAAATCAACAAAACAAATACTCAGTTCTAATGAAACAGTGAGGAATAGGAATTTGTTGTCGAAATAAGAAAAGTTCAGATTTTTGCTGATCTTTCAAAAACAGCTACACCAATTTCGATATAATCTATACTCCACCACAGGACCTCTGAACTATGATCTACCACCAGACAAAAAAATGTCAGTCATAGAAACCGCCGATAGAAGTGAAAACTTATAACTCAGAATTTGATAGCTCACTTTGGAAACTACGCGGGTGAAACCGGAGGGCGTGGCCATAAGCATAGCCATTTAGAAACGCGTCAGCATTAGAATAGCATAGCAATGCTGACGTTTTTCTAGATGGCCAATGGTCATGGTCCCGAGTTTGCCCGAAGATTTCTTATCATTCCCGAATGTGACGCCAGAATTCAATTCACAGCCCACGAAAAATCTTTTTGTGGCGCGCCAAAATAAGTTTTCACTTCAAAATCGTTACACCGATTTCGATAAAAATTATACGGGACCACCTCTAATCTAATATATATTCACGGGGTGGTACCCGTGACCCGAAGACTATCTATCGCGTAACAGACAAAAAAATTGACAGTCATAGGAACTGCCGATAGAAGTAACAACTTATAACTCAGAATTTGATAGCTTACCTTGGAAACTTCACGGGTGTAACCGGAGGGCGTGGCCTCGCCATCTTGGCATGGCCATCTAGAAATGCGTCAGCATTTCCTATTGGCTGATGCGTTTCTAGATGGCCATGCCATGATAGCCTGACCACGCCCTTTCAGCATTTCCCATTGGCTGACGTATTTCTAGATGGCCAATAGCCATAGTCCCGAGTTTACCCGAAGCTTTCTTATCGTACCCGAGCGTGACGAATGAATTCAATTCACTGCCCACGAAAAATCTGTTTAGGCGCGCCTAAAGAAGTTTTCACTTCAAAAAAAAAACGAACCGAGAGCACATTCATCCATTTTTTAAGTCGGTAAAAAATTACGCATCTAACGATATATAATTTGTCAGTCAACCTTTGTGAACTCAATATTTATGTTATTAAACGTTTTTTTTTTCACCGTTGTTCTAATATAGCGCACAGTAACGTTTAACAAGACATCCCCTTCCCGCCAAAAATTCCTTACGTAATACTTGAACGCCCCCTAATATTGCTAATCGATATTATTATATCGATAATTTATTTCCGATGCATAATAATAATTATTATTTAGACGGAAGATATATTAAGTACCTACTTACATAGTTACACATACTTACTTTAGTTCAGTTCAACAATAAACGCAGTATTTTGTTTTATAAATAGGATATCTATTGGCACGATTTTTTAAATTAATTTTCTGACGATTAATTGAATCTAGATCATTCTTTTTTCTTAAGATATTAATATAATTTAGAAAATTGCCTTGGTTTTTAACCCCCGGCGAAAATACGACGGAGTGTTATAAGTTCTACGTGTCTGTGTATGTCTGTGGCATCGTAGGTGACAAACGGATAAACCGATTTTGAGTTTGTTTGAAAGTTTAGGTAGTCGGGAAATATTCTAGCTGTTATTCATCAAAATCGATTTTGTTTTATTTTTCTTTCCAAGTTATCATCAGCTCTTTTGAGCGACGGGATAAGAAATACATGTACCTGATGGTAAGCAACACGCTTACGCAGAATAGGACAGTATCACGCAGCTTTTTTTTATTTTTAAATAAAGAGTGACGATACGAGCATGACATTTGAATCATTTGCCTGATGGTAAGCAACATGCCTGCCACGTAACAGCACAGTGACACGCATCTATTGACACATGCAGAGTTCAAATCATTACCTAGCACTGTACTGCGCTCGTCACCCAGAGATCTAAGATGTTATATCTCTAAGCCCTGTAATTTCTCAGGAAACATTTGAACATGCAGAGTCCAAATAACTACCTAACACTGCACTGCACTCACCACCCAGAGATACGAGTTATTACTATGGAAACATAGCCATTGAAATCGAAATACAGTGATGTTTGGATAATACTATTCGGCGGCTGGAAGCCGAGTAAGTGGCGAAGGCAGGAGCGGTCGCATCCTCAAATTTGTGGTGGGGGGAAGCACTAATAATACAATGTGTCGACTAAAAAAGAGTCTACTAGTAGCACCCCGAGATTTTAACCGCGTAGTTGCCTTTCCTGGACGTCTACTCTCTTTCTACGAAAACGTAATTTCGCAATAAACTCGCGACTTTCCAACTCCGATTCTACTTCGATCCGTCGTTTTGTCCGTTTAAATGTTCTAAGCCTACTCTAATTAGAGTATGCTTCGAACATTTAAACGTCAAACACTCGAACGACGAAACGAAGTATCGGACGAAACGAAGTAGAACGAGAGCAGGAAAGTCGTGAATTTTTTTCGAAATTACGTTTTCGTAGAAATAGAGTAGACGTCCAGTTGTATTCCGGCCGTAAAAAGTTGCGTAGGTATTTTTCAATTTAACGTATACGATTTTGCGCGGGAGTCATGTCCCCTGTGACCCTCACTTCGGACTGCGACTGGGCGAAAGTGTAGTACTTCTCCAGGCAGACTACAAAAAGTGTTACCATTACAAAAGACAGCCTCGCCTGAGGCACGCACGGCGCACGGCTCGCCCTGTTGCCTCAAGTGCGTACGCGCCTCGCACCGAGGCGTGCCTCACGCGAGGCTACCGCGATGCGAGCCATTTGGTGTCGGTTTTTCGACTGTGCTCAAAGGCGCCTCGGCGTACGTGCCTCGCTAATGTGGGATAAATCAGCTGACAATACGGCACCATTTTGTCGCTCGTTCGTGGTTCGACCCAAGTCAGTTCGCCTCAGCCTGCTGCCTCATATTGTTTAAATTACTAGCCGAGGCAGCCTCAACACGACCGTGCAACACCGTGCGTGCCGAGGATACCCACCCTGAGCACGGTAATATTATCTATGAGTAATTTAACTGAACAGTTTCTTTGAAATTTATACCTACGGCTGCGGGGTACGTAAATAAGCGATAAGGCTTATGCGACTTATACGACTTGGCTACCTTATGTCATGCACGTTAAGATAGAGATTACATTGGCAACACGTACCTACCGAGCGCGTACCGAGATCGAGGCGCGTAGTTTTATAGCTCGCGTTTCGTCCATTTGTATGAAGTCGAACTAATGTAGACAATATTACCGTGCCCTAAGGCTGCCTCTAGTCCGTACGTACCATTAGATATACTATACTTCTTGGTAAACCGAACATTTCTAAAATTTCTTTATGTACAGAGACTTAGTAATACTACCTATAAATTATGTCTAGCTGCGTTATTTCTTATATAAACACATTTTAAAGATAGCGTTATCTATTTTTCGCATTTGAGATTCGAATTTAGCCTTTATTTTGCATAAAATATATCAGGCAACACACCTTTTCAAACTATTAGGTTTATCATCCCCTAACATTTCAATATCTATTTAGGTATATTAATTTATTTGTTCTTTATAGAATAGTGAACTATGCATTTGATCATGTGATGGTTTTTGGCAGAGCTGTTGTGGATGAGCCAAAGAAGGTTTCTGAGTTGGTACGACCAATTTTCGATAGGTGGCGTAGCAACGCGCGCAGGACACAGCTAAACAGGATAAATATTTATAAAATTATGTCACGATCACTCATATATAGTTGTCTTCGCAGTTGGTCGTTTTTTATACAAAAAAAAATCCAATGCTCTTTACCTTCTAAGTAAGTTTCTGTTCAGAATTTTACAAAGTTATGATAAATTTCACTTTCACTAATGTTATTGCACATAAGTTCTACATGAATGTAATAGTTTAGAGAAGCATAAATATATCTGTTGATGTGTAGTTGCCTCATATTCCCGCCTGAAAGAAGGGTTATGTTTTTTTTAAATAATTATAATAACAGCATTATGTATCTCATAAACAAAACTAGTTGCTTGCACTTTTATCTCTTTTTCCATTTTCTTCTAGATTTCTAGAAGTTATAATCTCAAAGAGGAATGAGGTTTTACTCATAAGCCTATATCAAGATTTCAGGCGTATTAGTGCTTCGCGTTTTGTGATTTTCCGATCCATATACCACATTTAAATCAAATATATATCTTAAAAGAAAAAGGTCCTGGGTTCGACAGCAGGCGGACGCTCATTCACCGGCGCATTAACAGTTATGGATCGACTAGTTTTATCATTCGAATGTGTCCGCATATGCTGTCGAAGCGTCTTCTTCAAACGGAACGCTTTACAGCAAATCTCGCAGAGGAATTCTCTCACATCCGTATGAGTCACCATATGATTGTCCCTCTCTGCTTTCGAGAAAAATCTCATATCACAGTTCTCGCATTCAAACCGCCTTTCCAGAAGATGGTCTCTTCGCTTGTGGGCCCAAAGCGTCACTTTATTCGTGAACTGTCTGTCGCAAGTCGGACATTTGAACTCGTACTTGGCTCCATGGACAGTTTTCATATGGTCCTTCTTAAGTTTGATCGAAGCGAACTTTTCGCCACATTGGAAGCATTTGAACCTGAAACCTGTGTGGAACTTCTCGTGTTGTCTGACTTTGTTTTGCGTTTCAAAGACTTTTTCACAGGATCTACATTTGTATTCTCCTATCGTGTGCACGGTAGCATGTCTCGCCAACATTCCATGGCTGACGAAACCGGCTGCACAAACTTCGCATATAAAGTTTCGGTAATGCTGATTCATATGTTCCAGCAAAGGTTTGAATGTAGTGTATTCTATTGGACAGAACATACATTTGATAGCATCTCCTGCTAACTTGAAACATACTATCTGATGCTTTATATCCGTGAATAGGTTTTTTTCGTGACTCTGATTTAGATGATTTATGAGTTCCTCGACAGTGTTGAATTCCGCTTTACAAACGGTGCAGTTCAGAGCAGTAATGTCTAGTTTGACGATGAATTTGGACAGTGATTTCGTTTGCATAAATTTGACCCGATCTTTGTAATGCTTTTCGATCGTGTGAGATTTTAAATCAGCCGCTCTGTGGAAGAATTCTTTACAGAAGCCGCAAGCGAAGCCCGTGCCAGCGTAGTGCGCTCGAATGGGGGTCGCATTTGAGTATTGGAGTATCATTCTAATGTTGTATCGATGCTTGTGGAGTTCCGACGTTTGTGGTTCTTTCGGTTCCTGTTTCACTCGCTTCGTTATCGTTTTTGGGACCATTGCTCTGAGGGTTTTGGTCTCCGATGCCTTCGTTTTCGGTGTTAACGTGATCTCTATTTCCTTTTTAGAGGTTACTGGTTTTTTGGGCATTCTGACCAACGTTGGCAGTTTAGCAAACGACTTACTGTCCACTTCTTTTAGTATGCGGTCACCGACGGTACAAACGTCACCTACAACAAAAAGCATGGTTGATTTCTTCTTGTATACATTGTACGTTTAGACGAGCATTACGATACGAAAGCGGATTGTTGGAAGTTTTAACAACTAGGTTAACATCCTCAAAAAAATAACTTCTTATTTTTATGTTTAATAATGTAAAAAATGTTTATTTAGTACTTAAGTAACTAAATCTTGTGGCGCAATGAACCGAAGTGGCCTATGTCATGGTATTGGCCTCTGATAGGCGCTATTCCTCTCGACATTGGATTGTTTTCTCTGATGGTACAGAGAGTTCACGCATGCGCAAGTCTCGCACACAACTTCGTAAAGGCACATTTTTTATTTTATTTTTCCTAACATTTGTTGTGTTTTAAATGCTACTTAATTTATTACGTTCTGTTGTTAGACCTTGAAACTTGCATTTTAAATAGTATATTTTTACAGTCGAGCGTTTCTCCGCAGTATTTTTTATTATTATTTTTGAATACAGATTAGTACTATCTCAGTCACATCAACATTCAAACGAAAAAAACGCATACAAATTGGTCTATTTTTTGAAGATACGATCTCAGATGCATCAAACTTGTAATATTTCACAAGTTACACATTATTCTTTACTGTTGGACTTAGTCCACTACAGGACAAGTTATAAATTGGCGAACTACCACTTATAACATTGCAGATATTTAAAAAACTCGCACCAAACTCTTTGTGTCCACTTTCCTTATACGTCCAGCCTTAGAGTGGAATAAGTTGATGACCTCATTGTTTCCTGAGAGTTATAATCTAGAACTTTTGAAGGTCAGAGGGATATTATGTATTTCCTAGGTGAGCCCCTGAGCCCTAAAATACAGGCTTTGCCTAGTTTGGGGTTCATAGACAAACATATTTTCTGTACCTACAGAGTGACTTTAAATTGTAGAGTTTGCCGATCTTTGGGCACTGCGCGTCGCTTCGCATATTTAGATTGCGAATTGTTTTTTTGTCCCAAGCAAAGATCTGTCTCCAATTTTTTTATGGCTATACTGAACGGTATGTTTTTAGCGGCATAAATAAGTAATGCTCCATATCTTTTGTATCGCCTAAACCTAGGCTATTATATTGAGCCTCCCTGTATTTGTATTTGTATAGGTCAGCGTGCGTCAAAAATTCAAAATATCTTAAAGTACATAGACTATTCTTAAAACAACTGGAACGTCAACTACGCTGATAAAATCGTGGGGCGCTATTAGTAAATTATTTTTTACTCGATTTATTGTATTTCTACTGGCGACGAACCCCAATCTACGGCTGCGTACTGGTGACCCCTTGCAAAATTTGAGGCTTGGGCCGCGCATGGCGTACGTTATCTTTCATCACGACCACATCGTCGCTTACCATCAGGTAAGTTGGTGACCGAAACGCGGACCTATGCGCGATAAAAAAAGGTTGTAACCACTGTGTTGATAGTCCTACCAATATTTTAACGCGAAATTTTGTTAAAATTTATGTAAGTATGCATTTTTGTTACTGTTTCACACAAAAACTGAACTATTGAAGGGATTTGGATGAAATTCTCGATATTTTACAAATACGTGTCTAAATTATGTTCATGTTATGTTATAACAAAACCACTAATACAGGTTACAGTGTTTTGTCGAAATTTACATTCAAGTTTGACTAAAACTAGGAACCGTCCCAAAATATTAAGAATTTGGTTCGATATGTTTACCCGTGTTTATTCATGGGTGTACGCGTGAACATGGTGCATCAAACTGCATCGAAATATAGGGACTTGATTAACCATTTAAACAATGTAAATATCCCGTAATTGGGTCAAATGTTAACTGGGTCAAAAATATGTATCCTTCTGGGCCACAATATTGAAATTGCAAAATCTTGGATTCTTATGATGTTGAATTCGCAAAATGTTGTTTCCCAAAATGTTGAAGTCGTAAAAAGTTGAATTTCCGACCCGGTTCATAATGTAAAAATGTACCATTCTAATTTGTACGTCGCAGATAATGAAAAAATACGGGACACATATGTTTTGTTTGATCAAATTAGGTATTAATAATAAAATCAACAAAGATATAGATCATCAAACTTCGGTAGTAAAGGGCTGTGAGTGTTGTGACGTCATCTCTTCGTAAAAAAAGTGTCGTCATTCAAAACTTTTAAGCAAAGTATCTTCGCCATTTTTTGTAAAAAAAAACACGTACGTACAATATCTTAGTGACGGACTATTTTTAGTTTGAGTATGATGCCTAGTGATAACACTAGTGTATTGAACTCAAACAATATTTTTAAAACAAAGTTTAACCCTTACTTTAAGTAAACAACAACTAAACAGCCCATTAAATATTCTCACTGCTGGGACTCGGGGACTTCTCTCGCAAGGATAGAGTCAAGGCCATAATCCACCACGCTGCCGCTGCGGGTTGGTGGGTGAGACATGACTTCGAATGACTCTAGGTTTCTTCACGATGTTTTACTTCACCGTTTTAAGGTAGCGGCATTACGCACATAAAAGACAGTGGTGCGCATGATTTTGAACCTGAGGTCTCCGGATCGGCAGTCGCCGTTTTCCCGACTAGACCAGCCGTAACTTATGTACGTAACTTTAAGTCGGCGGTTAAAAATAAAACGATGGTATAAATTATAGCATATTTTTGATTTATTTAATACAACAATAGGCCTATGAAGCACTCAGTATCACTAACATAGACACAAACTAAAAATATCAATATCCTAATAACATTATTTAACAACTTATACATATTTTACTATCGCTATATTAAACAAAGTAACACCTATATTGAACCGGAAAATACCCTGGTTGACAGGTCTCTATACAAGGGTTGCCATCCGTCTTAGTTTCCCCGGATTTGTCCTAGTTTAGAGAGCGTCTGGGAGTCCAGGCGCATTTGTAGTAGTCCGGGTTCGGAAAAAATAAGTCGTGCACAAGCACGGTACCCGCACGCCGCGATTAATCGACGAACAGTTTCCAGAGAAATTACGGGGCTTGGAGATATAATATCAAAGATCTCTGGGTGACGAGCGCAGTAGGTACAGTGCTAGATAATGATTTTGACTCTTCTTGTTCCAATAGCTGCGTGTCACTGTGCTGTTATGTGGCAGGCGTATAGCGTACCATTCGGCTTCGTTCGTCTTGTCGCTCGATACTAAAAAAAACCGCCTCTCTAAATTCTTATTAAAAATGACGATAAAAGTTGACTCAGTTTAATTTCAAGGTCTGAAAATAGTGGCTATACTTAAAGGAATCTGTTCAAAATTTCGGATCCTGAGCTTTAAAGTCCGAGGTTTTTCACTGGTCTTGAGTGGGTTGCTTGAAATTTTGTAGATCACAACCGACAGATTAGATGCCCTGTTGATCGGCGATGATACGAATTTCGCCTACTACCACAACTCACCAGCGGGGGCGCAAGACGAGGTACAATACTGCGCTTGTGATTAGCGAACATCCGTGTGACGTGCACTACTTTCCACGAATGATCGGACAAAACGAGATAGAGTTAATACAAACTTCAAACGACAGAGCAGGATGCAAAGAAAGACATCACCCATTGATGTCTTTCTTTGCATCCCATTGTGCTGAACTGAGCAATCGTGCTACTAAACGGGGAAGGAGGGAAGTCGTACGATCAGTCACGTGGGTCATTGTTTTTTTTAACCCTACTCTACAAACGAATAGTCCAGTCGGGCATTTAAATAGAAAAAAATCCGGGGAGCGATTTTTTTTAAACGTCAGGGAGTGTTTTTGGAAGTAGAAATCTCGATTTTCTAACTAATCGCGGTAGAGGGTTCGCCGCCATCTTGTTTTAAAGTTTTAAGTTTTTCGTTTTTGTGAAATAACTTTTTAATTGTCAACTTTAGAGCAAAAATGACACCATCCAAAGTTGTTGGAAATTTAATTTCTCACAAGTTTGGTTATGATATTTTTTACGCTAGGTTAAATATTTGCAGAGTTATACTATCAAGTTTATTAAAAAAAAATCGTAATGGGTGGAATTCCCTCCCCGACGTTTAAAAAAAAAATCGCTCCCCGGATTTTTTTCTATTTCAGGCTAGTTTTATGTCTGCCTCGACTGGACTAGAAGCGTTGTGAAGTAGGGTAGTAGTAAACCTTGGTTCTACTAATATTATAAATTTATTTTTCTTTCTATTAGTTCGCGAAAGTAAATTTGTCTCGCGAAAACTACTGAACGGATCTTATTAAAACTTTGTCCACATATTCTCGGAGGGATTAGGCATAACATGGGCTACTTTTTATCACGGAAAAATAACGGGATCGGGTACTACGCGGGTGAAACCAGTACTATAATATAAATCTGAATAATATTATAAATTTGAAGAAGTTTTTTGTTTGAACGTGCAAATCTCAAGAACTACGGGAACGATTTAAAAAATTATTTCTATGTTGGATATGTACAAGTGTGATGCCAGAGTGGTATAGACTATATACTATGTATGAAGGAAGGAAGGCGGGACTAGTAGTAAATGAAATAAAAACAATGATACTCCGTTAGTGCTGACATAAATGAAACAAAATTTAGAGTGTGTCCAGCTTTTTTACCCGAATGTCCGCTCAAACTGGCTATTTGGTTTGACGAGCTGGCAGCCCTGTATGTATTACTAGCAGCGCCCCGCGGTGTTACCCGCGAAATTCCCGTTCCCGTTGTTTTTCCGGGATAAAAAATAGCCTATGTGTTCTTCCAGACTAAATTCTATCTGTATTCCAAATTCCAGCCCGATCCGTTCATACGTTAGGACGTGATTGAGCAACAAACATACAAATATCCAAACATCCATACATTGACATTTATAATATTATAGTAGGATAGTAGGATGTTTTTACGTTAATAGGATGTTTGTTCTAATGATCTGCTGTTATGTGGCAGGCATGTTGCTTACCATCAGGCGCACGTCCTGCTCGTCTCGTCATTCTTTATTAAATAAAAAAATAAAAAAGATATTTAGATGAAATTTACATCGATAAATACCAGTCTGGATTAACAACATCGACTACTTAATATCCCGGGAAAAATAATAGGATCGGGAACTACACGAGAAACTGCGGAGTGCTCCTAGTTTAAATTATTAGTAGGGCAGTAGAATGTGAAAGTATGAAAGTTTGTAGCTCAATCATGTCGGGATGGCTGAACGAATCGAGTTGAAATGTAGAATATAAGATAGATTACAGTCGGGAAAAGCACATAGACTACTTTTCATCGCAGAGAAATTACAGGAACTAAGCGGGTACAAGCGGGGGACGCTGCTAGTTTCGAATAAAGTTATTATTTTTACAACATACCTATTGTACAATAAAAACATATTTAACAAACTTTAAAATTTTATGTAAACAATAGTTTAAAAACTAAAAAAACACGTTTCGGCCGCCATGTTGTATTTAGGTTACGTGATTATTTTTGAAGTGAAAACTTCTTTAGGCGCGCTATAGACAGAATTTTCGTGGGCTGTGAACTGGATTCATCAATCGTCACGCTTGGATATGATAATGGATCGGATCGGATATGAAATCTTCGGGTAAACTCGGTAAAAACGGCCAGGTAGGTACCAGGGCAACAGAAACAGTAAAGAGTTTCGATTACCTACCTCCAACAGCCCAGCGTTTATCTCCAGATACCAGGACAACAGAAATATAAAAGAGTTGCGTTTGCCCCTAGGTACCAGTACCAGGGCAACAGCAAGTTTTCACTTCTATCGGCAGTTCCTATGACTGCCAATTTTTTTTCGTATCCCATTCAGCAAACCCTTTCATTTAATACCCATATCATGAGGGTGCATTTCAAATAGCCAATTCGCCATCTTGGATGTCCGCCATATTAAATTTAAGTCACGTGACAATTTTTTTCGTATCCCTGACAGCAAACCCTTTCATTTGGTACCCATATCATGGGGGTGGATTTCAAACAGCCAGTCCGCCATCTTGGAGAGGCCGCCATATTGGATTTGTAATAACGTTTCTTAGCTAGTCGTGTATTGTCATCAGAACTCAGAGCGTGTGCTAAATTTCATCCTAATTGAAGACCGGGAAGTGGGTCAAATTAAGATTCCAAAATGTTCTTGCATACATAGTTAGTTACAAGTGAAGCTAATAAAAGCGTGTTAAAAAGTGTGTGTCACCGCCAGTAATATAATATACCTGAGGAATGTTAAACAATCTTTAAAGCAACCAAAGTTCTATTGTGGAGGGAAAAAATCAGGAATACATTATTCCACATCCTAAAGGTACGCACGCGGTAGAATCAGTATATGTATTGAATCCAATCCTCAAAAAAATTTATAAAAATATTGTACCTACACGTATTTTTTATTTTGTTTCACAAACAAATAATTAGAGCCCAGTCAAAATAGACATTCCAGTTTGCATTAATTCCCAACAAGCTGGATTTTTGTTTAGGCCTTGAATACGTCATTACAAATGATATGTCAAAAGTCCCCATCGATCCCACTTGTGCGTTGTTTTTTATTCGAGGTCAAAGGTTACAAATTTGCGTTTTGCGTATATCTCTGAAACAACGAGAGCTATCGAAAAATGTTTCAGGCAAAGTTTGAAGATTGTAAAATTGTCTACAAAAAAGATTACATCACTTTTGACCGCAGGAAAGTCGTATTTTTCGACTATATGCACACATTTCCGCACCACCTCTGATTTTCGAATATTGTATTTTTGCCTCTTTTGAAATATGCCGATGTCGTATCGCAGCCAGTTATCGCATGAAGGAATAATATATGAGGCTGACATTTTGGATATGCAGTTAAACTTTGTGAAGAATATATTTTCGTTTGTTCTTGAGCTCTCCCAGGTTTTAAAAAGTAAATGGTCTTATCCCTAGGTGTCCCGTGCAGTTAATATTATTAACAAATCTAAATCTTCTCTAACAACGATAGTTGGATTGGTGCTACTGAATTATTCAATTGCGGTTTCAATAATGAGGACATCAGCGTCATTTTGAGCTTGTTTCACAACAATATTGGCAGCTGCAAATTCTTCACATAACATCGAAATCAAACGAAATGTATTGTGTGTGTTAGCAAAAAACTGCTGTTGGTTTGTCGGAACAGTCATTGATCGATCAAAAACAATATCAGACGATGAAGATGTTTGTTTAGCTCGACGACGTTGTTCTGCAGCTTTGATATTTTTTGTAAACCATTGTAACCGTCAAATATTATAGTAACGTTGTGACCAAACTTTATCGCTTTATAAACTTTTTAATATACTAATAGGTAAACTCCATGACAGCTCCAAAATGGAATAGCCGCGGGAGAGGATGGTACAACCGAGCTCTTAAAAGACGGTGGAACACCACTGATAAAAGAGTTCCAAGCTCTGTTTAATGTCGTGTCTTCTCGTCGTCTCTCTCACAATGTCTAAAGACAAATCTTCGATCAGTGTGTAGGTGTGTCATGACCCACGGTGCCAAAACGAGGACACTGACAGCTAAGGTAGTCCACAAATTTAAAGTTGCAGAGCGTGGAACATGGAACGAGCTGTGCTTTGAGTTTCTCTGGAATATTGAATTCCAGACATATACATAGATCCACATTTCCTCTCTAAGAATGGACTACAAATCTGTGTGAACCGTAGAATTGTTGTTGGTATTGCAGTCAAGTATGATAATATTATCCAAGCTCGTTCCATATTATTCTACAAAGTAGTTTGGTACCTAATACTTAACTCCTATTTCAAGGATGACTCTGTAAAAGATTATACCAAATCTCGAACTTATTTACATAATCTTTGTATAGAAATTCAGATTCACAAATTCACGACAATTGCACGATGATGATGATTATAAAATAAAATATTGCGTCCACAATTTTGCAGTTGGTCCACGTTGTACATATTCCTTTAATTTTGTATGAGTGCCACGTGTGAGTGCATATTCGTATTTTCTATGTTTAAAATAGCTATAATTCGAGAACAGTACATCGTAGAAGAAAAAGTGTTGAAATCTTTTTTGTAGACAATTTTATGATCTACAAACTTTGTTTGAACCATTTTTCGGTAGCTTTCATTGTTTCAGAGATATACGCAAAAAACGGAAAATTTGCGTCTTTGACCTCTAATAAAAAAACAACGCACAAGCGGGATCGATGGGGACTTTTGATATGTCATTTGTAATGACGAATCCAAGGCCTGCACAAAAATCCGGTGTTTCAAAGTTTAGCGTGACCCGTGCGTATTTTGAAAAAACAAAAAATACGTGTCTCATATTTTTCCATAATTTAACTGACGGACTAATTAGAATGATGTATTTTTGATCTAGTCCGATACCCTATGGTTCGAGACTTTCACATTTAAACAACAGATAATAATCACGTCTATGATAAAGTGTTCTATTTACATTTTTACATTAATACATATCTTATTCCAACGCAATGTCTGTATGTACCGTCATCGTATGCTCTTGTAACGCGGGTAGATCGAAAAACTCCAACGCACACCCTTCACAGTTGTAATTTTGCATCGTCACATGCATCTGCGCGTGTGAATCCAACGAAGCTTGCGAGTAGAATACTTTTTGGCACATCTGACAGACGAATTTCTGTTCGTCTCGATGCGTACGCATGTGGGTAATTAGAGTCTTTTTCCTAGCAAAATCTCGTCCACACAATTCACATTTAAACTCGCGAACCCCCGAATGTATTACAATGTGATTTTTCAATAAACTGTTGGTATAAAACGATTTCGGACATTCAGGGCATCGAAAACGACGCTCCATCAAATGATCACGCTGTGTGTGAATTCTTAAAGCGTTCTTGTCTATAAACATTTTATCACAGGCCAGACAAGGGATCTTCGCGAATTGAGCACCGTGCACTTCTATCATGTGTTTCTTTTTTAATCGAATAGTACTGAATTTCTCGTAACACTGGAAACATTTGTATCTGTTCGGTCCCGAATGAGACTGTCTCAGATGATACTTCAAACTTCTCGCCTTGTCAAACGTTTTCTTACATATATCGCAATTGAATTCGCCCTGTTTGTTGTGACAGTATTCGTGGATAGACAACATTCTTTGAGTGACGAAGCCGGCGTCGCAAATTTTACAAACGCAATTCCTGTAGTGCTGATTCTTATGTTCTAGTAGCTGTTTGAAACTGCTACATAGGATTTTACAGAACATGCACCTGAGTTCTTCATTGTCCAGTTTGAAACAAATCGTTTGCTGGCTCTTTATGTCGGTGTAGAACATTTTCATATGTTTTTCCTTGATGTGTTCGGCGAAATCGTCCAACGTTTCAAGTTCTGCTTTACAAATAGAACAGCGCAAGCCCGTGATATCGAGTTTCACAACGAAGATTTTTAAGAAAGCTCTTTGCATGAACTTAGCCTTCTCTTTCTGGTCGTGGTCTTTGATCGTGTGAGTCTTGAGATCGGCGGCTTTTGGGAAGAATTGCTTGCAAAAGCTGCAACCGTAACCGTTCCCCATATAGTGAACTCTAATAGGAGTTGCATTCGAATATTGCAAAATCATGCGTATGTTATACCGATGCTTATCCAGTTCTGGAGGCTTCTGATGTTCTACGTCTACGCCCGGAGGGGGTTTCATAGATACTTTAAGAGGTATTTTCAATTTTGACATGGAACTAGGTCTATCTTTTATTTCATCGTCGAACACTTTCTTAGCGACTGATTCGTCATTTACTTTGATAATTTTAACGTCAACATTTTGCATTTTGATTTTACTTATTTTTACTTTTTTGTTTCCTAGTTTTCTGGTTTGGCCTTTCTCTTTGTATTTAGTTTTTAGTTTAGTGGTTTTCTTACTGGGACCTTGGTCTTCGTGTATCAATCTATAGTTAAGTTTAGTGAATATGGGGCGATCGAGTTCGGTTATGTCCATTGGATCTGTTTCGTCAGCTTCCGCTTTGACTTTCTTGATCTTTAATCCCCAATCGGTTTCGACTTCCTCCTTAACTTCCTCGCTACCGATGTTACTTAGGAAACCTACAAAGAGAAAAATAATATTTGTTTATTCTGTTCCATGTGACTTGCTTAGATTTAATTACTTTTCAACGGATATTAAAATTTTATGGAGGGTTATTATTGGATACCTATGAATCAGACCTAGTTTTAAGACAACAATCACGTTGACTCGGTTTCTGTATGCTGACAATTTTCAAGGAGATTTTCATACATTTAATTTGGGTGATTTTTTCACTGATGTATAAACTATGAGACACTGAAGCCTTATTGTAATACTTTGGATGAATTTATATGAATTAATTGCGTATTGGAAATGTTAAATGTTACGACGGCCAATATAAGGTAAACCATACCTAAGATCAGTTTTGCTACTGTTTTTGTTATTTATTAGTACAATTTAGGAAATCTAACGGTTTTAGGAAATTGAATGATAGATTTAACATGGCAAAAAAAAAAACGATTGGATCTATGGAGTCTGATTAAATGGTAGACACTAAAATTATATTACACACAGCACACAGATCCAAGTTTAAATATTAACTTACTAAAGGGATACAAAGCAATCTTTCTTAGTGGTGTACACCATGTTTGGATCTCAAGTGATTTTGTAACGTAGGTTTCTGTACAAACGCCGCTTTGCAATAATGACAAATATGTCGTCTATCACCAGCATGTATCTTCACATGCTCGCGTAAAGCCTTTACCCTCGCGAAATAATTGAAGCAGATCTCACATCTGTGTTCTTTTACGTTGGTATGTTTGACCATATGCTCATTCAATTGATACTCAAAGAAAAATGCCATGTCGCAGAGCGCGCATTCCACAATCTTTTCCTTCAAATGCTTCATCCTAACGTGAAAGGATAATAGAGACTGCTTCCTAAACATTTTATTGCAAATCTTGCATTCAAGTAACGGTTTCTGGATATTGTGTTCGTTTTTCAAATGTTTTCGTTTCTGTTCGAATGTTAGGAATCTTTTTTCGCAGTATCCGCATTTGTGGGGTCCTTGGGTTTGGTGCACTTCATCTTAATGTGCTCTTCTTCTGTACATATTCTCGAATACCAGAGGGCAGTACGTGCATACGAACGGTTTCATCCGATGCGTATACTTGTAATGCACATTCACCATCTTTCGATTGACGAACGTTGCTCCGCACAATTCGCAAACTATATTCGCGTAGTGCGAATACATATGAATCTGCAACTTTATGAAATTCACAAACTCTGTCTCGCAAACTGTACATTTCAAAGAATCGTCTGTGAATTTGAACGGTAGTATATACGTTTTTATGTCCGTATATATTTTTTACCGTGTTCCCTGAGATGTTCGCTTAACTCGATGATTACAGGTTCGCGATGTTTTCATCGCACAGAATACAATGCAGTGATGTTATATCTAGTTTGACAATAAAGTTGTTGATATTTTATGTCCTTTTTACGTGAATCGTGTTTTGGTTTCGTCGTCATGTGCCTCTATTGTGTGTATTTTGAGTTCTATAGGATCTAGGTATTGTTCGTCACAAAAGCAACACATGTAGCCTCTATACGTGTGACGCCTTATCGGCGTCGCATTTGTAGATAGGAGTATTATTTTCAAATTATGCAGTTGCTTTTTCATTTCAATGTCATCATTTCTATGCATCGATAATGTTTTTACTCTTTCTTCTGGTTCAGAATCATCGTATATAAGTGGTATATTCCTTACCGAGTCTTCTATGACGTATCGGTTACCTGTAAATAATCACTGAATTTTTAATCCACTTTCATGTATCGATGACTTTTATATTAATTTTATTATCTAAGTCCCTTCAATGATTCCTCAATGGTCATTAAAGAATTTCTTTGTTTTAGTCCGGTGATTTTAATATTTCTGTATGGTGAAATGTACTTTTCGTATAATTTTCATATCTACCTAATAATACACATTGGTCTGATCGAGCAGTTTCAGAGTACGAACACAAACATTGTGAAGAGAGATTTTTGATGTTGTTTTGTATGGATTAGGTTATTAAAAAAGTATTCAAATGCGACCAAACGATCATTAGAGCCAAGAATCCTGCCTATTCATCGAATATCAGACGTTTCGCCTGATGAGCAAACTCAAGACTACCTGTATGCTGAGTGCGAGTTATCTCGACATCAAAACGCGTTCTAGTGTAAGCGCGTAAACATGCATTTTGTAACAGCTAAACCACACCTAGCTACCTAGGTTCCGTTCTTTTCAGACGGAGCATTTTGAAACCGTGCGTTTTACATTACATTACCGCACAAGTACGTAATAAGATACATTACGATACAGAAATTGGTGCAATAAGAGACCCTTTACGACCAAATATGTTATAATAGTACATTATGATATAAGTGCGGTAAGTTGATAATTACAGCCGAGGCTTTATTGCTAGCTCGAGCCGAAGGCGAGAGCTATAATTAGCAAAGGCTGTAATTATCAAAGCGCACGTATGTCATACGACGTTTTATAACATATTTGCGAGGAAATAAACAAAACTCTGACGAAATTTTCAAATAAAAACAATACAGCGAAAAAAAACGCGCGGAACAATATTTACTTGATCACAGATCACAGAGTAAATAAATCATTAATCACTATGGATCACAGATTAGCAATGCGCGCGCATCGCATTTTTTTTAAGCAACGGCACAGAACCAGCCTGTATGCCATTAATAATAAAGTAAATTAATATTTTTGTGTTTTGTTACAGAACAATTAAAGTAATGTATGGTCTAAATTAATTAAATTAACGAATTAAATAATTCTTTATTATATTTTACCTCTCAAAGTTAATTTTATTCATAAAATGTTGACCACACTTTTCTGACATAAAAACTCTTTACTAAGATTTAAAAAGGTACCGTTCGTTTTAGACGGAGCATATCTCTCTACCTAGTCTGTGGACGGAGCCTTTTGAAACCGTGCGTTTTACATTACACATTACAGCACTAGTGCGTAATAAGATACATTACGATACAGAAATTGGTCCAATAAGAGACCCTTTACGAGCAAATATGTTATAAATTTCTTTATAACATATTTGCTCGTAAAAGTACGTACGTCCGTACGTTACGTAAAGTACGTAATAAGATACATTACGATACAGAAATTGGTCCAATAAGAAACCCTTTACGAGCAAATATGTTATAAAGAAATTTATAACATATTAGGTACTTGTACTGTAATGTGTAATGTAAAACGCACGGTTTCAAAATGCTCCGTCCACAGACTAGGTAGAGAGATATGCTCCGTCTAAAACGAACGGTACTAACTTTGAGAGTAATAAAATTAACTTTGAGAGGTAAAACATAATAAAGAATTATTTAATTAGTTAATTTAAATAATTTTGACCATAGATTACTTTAATTTTTCTGTAACAAAATACAAAAATATTAATTGACTTTATTATTAATGGCAAACCGGCTGGTTCTGTGCCGTTGCTTAAAAAAAAGGCGCCGATGCGCGCGCATTGCTAATCTGTGATCCATAGTGATTACTTACTCTGTGCTGTGATCTGTGATCAAGTAAATATTATTCCGCGCGTTTTTTTTCGCTGTATTGTTTTTATTTGAAAATGTCGTCAGAGTTTTGTTTATTTCCTCGCAAATATGTTATAAAACGTCGTATGACATACGTGCGCTTTGATAATTACATCCTCTGCTAATTATAGCTCTCGCCTTCGGCTCGAGCTAGCAATAAAGCCTCGGCTGTATTTATCAACTTACCGCACTTATATCATAATGTACTATTACTATATCAGACGAAGAAAAAAAGTTTTAAGAATGCATTTGGATATTTTATTAATTTTTTTATTAAGGAATTAATTTGGTATGGGATTAATTAACTTTAAACAAATAAAACGACTCTTGTGTAGTACAATATAAATTGTTTATTTTGTAACCACACTCTATGTATATAATATAGCAGTAGGCACTATAGTAAACTTAATATTAAAAATAGTCACAATTTGATTAAACTAATACTAATAATCGTCATCACATTTATATAACATTTTCTAAGTACCTATATCAAACAAAATATTACATTTTTAGTTCATATGCGACAAATAAACATTATAAATTAATAAGTTTGTGGTTTCGCGAAGGAGTTCTAGCCATATGCAGCAAAAATAAAGGCTTGGGGGAGTATTTACTACACTTTTGCCAGTTATGCTACCTAGCAGTAATGCGCAAGCATCACTGTGTTCCGATTTGAAGGGCAAAGTTTACAGAGAAATTAGACGGTATAGAAGTAAATCATCTTATATCTCCCTCCGGGGCTAGGCAATGTTTTGGACATTTCGTATTCGAATAGCTGCGTGTCACTGTGCTGTTATGTGGCAGGCGTGTTGCTTACCATCAGGCACATGTCCTGCTCGTCCCGTCACTACATCATATTATATAAAAAAAAACATACAACCGAATTGAGAACCTCTTCCTGTTTTGAAGTAGGTTAAAAGGGTTTTACCATTGGTCGTTATAACCGGTAGGGGTGGGTACCACTGCGTGATCTCGAGCCCAACATAAGTCGACCGCCCTTTTTAGGATATACGCATCTCTTTCGTTTGCGTATACGAATTTCTTTCATGTAAAAAAAAAAAGTTTAATAGGGCTACAGACGATCGGTTGCTATAATTTGCTGTACCAAAAAAATCAGCCGATATCATTTTCAACAACAAAAAAAAAATTATAATATAGTGACGGTATTATCAGGGCATGTGCCTGCCCATAAACAGCAGTCTCAGGAAGCTATTGGATCATCAAGACCCCACATCATTAACCAGCATTGCACTACGCACATCCTGAGAGACAGACCATACCCTGAGAGATAAGACGATTAATATCGGTGCCCTATAATTCCTCTGGAAACAGTGTCCACGATTTATCCCTATGCACCATCATTACTTTGGAAATATTGCCCTTCAAACCGGAACACCCGTGATGTTCGCACAATACTGCTCGGCAGTATAATAACTGGTAAAGTTGTGGTACATTCCCCAGGCAGACACAGCAGTCCTGCCACTACAAATAAATAAATGGTGTAATCGCATGCTCTGCAGCTGTTTCGTTGGCTAAAAAAATCTTTAAAACTAATTAGTTATTTTTAATTGAAAACTTATTTTGGCGCATCACAGACAGATTTTTCGTGAGCTGTGAATTGAATTCTAGCGTCACGCTCGGGGATGATAAGAAATTTTCGGGTGAACTCGGGACAATGGCCATTGGCCATTTAGAAATGCGTCAGCATTTCCCATAGGCTATCTAGATGACATGGCCATCTATCATGGCCACCCCCTCCGGTTTCGCCCGCGTAGTTTCCAAAGTGAGCTATCATATTCTGACTAAGAACGATCATCGAACTGAAACGTGTAAGAGAGTGGAAAATTTGTTGCAGCAGACCCAAAAGCGATGGCGGTACGATCTCTGTGAAACTATTGTAACGCAAGGTAGAAAATACAAGTACTAATGGGTGTTTTCACAAATATGTGTACCCCTCTTGTTTTAAGCTTGTCCTTCGAAATCAATTATAATTTCTTACGAAATAGTTTTCACAATCATTTAACTATAACAATGTTTATATCATAACTACAATTTTATTATGCGTAATTGATAAAAAATCCCCGTTTCTAAATAGTTTTTTTTATTAAAGGTTCATGTTGTAGTTATTCTTATAAATTGTTTTGAGACAATTATATCATAATACGTTTATTTACTCCTTCAATAAAAAATAAATGAATGAAAACCATTTCGTATGAAACGAATAAATTTTAATGATTTCGAGGGACAGGCGTAATACAAGAAGGGTATACAGTTTTGTGAAAATGCCCCCATTGGTCCATGTTTAAGTAGTTTTCATGCCCAAGTAGGTTCTTTTGTTTATTTACTATTAAACAAAAAATAAATGATGTGAAAACTATTTCGTAAGAAATTACAATTGATTTCGAAGGACAAGCGTAAAAAATACTGGTATAAAGTTTTCTGAATACACCCAAACACTTATAAACAAAAACTATCTACAAATGCTACATAAATTCAGTTTTCAACTTATTCTCCGTCTTCTTCTTGCTCTCAGCAGCAATCTCTTTCAGCGTCATCTCCCTATTGTCGATCAGATGTTTCACGTCATCGAACTCTTTAAATATATCCAAATCGTCTTGATGCAACCTGATGTGACTCTTCAGGCTACACTTCTGCATAAAGGTTTTCTTACAAATCTCGCATTGGAACCGTTTATCATTGTCGTGCATCTTCATGTGGTCTTTTAAAGTTCTCAGTCGTGTGAATACTTTGCCGCAGACGTCGCAGGAACATGTCTCACCGCCCGTGTGTCTCGTCAAATGATCTGATAGACCTCGTTTGGAGAAGAATTTAGCGTTGCATCGGTCGCAGAAGAAGCTTCGTTGCTGCAAATGGTGATGTCGTATATGACGGTTCAGTTCAAACTTCTTTTTATACGTCTTGTCACAGGCATTGCACGGGTATATGACGGGTTCTGCATTGTGTTTCTTGACCATATGCTCGCTTCTATCGTAGTAGCTGGCAAAGATTTCCGGACAATGCTGGCATTTGTTTCTGAGCCAACCGTTTGTGTGGACGCCTTTCATGTGATTCCGCATTTTCGTGAGGGTCGTGTATGATTTTTCGCAAAAATTGCAAGGGAAGATGCCTTGGGCGTGAGTTTTTCCGTGCTTCCTCAGAGCCGCTATCGTGATATAACCAGCACCGCATTTTTTACAGCAATAGTTCCTATAATGGCTGCTCATATGATGGTACAGATTCTTGAAAGATATGTGCACGACGGAACATAGGACACAGGTGAAATTCTGCCCGTTTTCTAAGCGAAACGGTAGTATAATATCTTTGATGTTTTTGTAAATAGTTTTGTTGTGAACGCCGATGAGATGGTCTTTGAGATCGCTGAGATCTTTCATAGGTACGACGCAGACTGTGCAGTATAAATTTGTAATATCAAGCTTTATTGGATTGTAACTAAGTTTATAATCGATTATCGTGTTGAGTTTATCTTTTTCGGCCTGGTCCGCTGTGTGCTCTCTGAGAGCGTGAATTGTGGTGAAGTATTTAGCACAGTAAAGACAGGAGAAGCCGCGTGCGGTCTTATCGCGAAACGGACTAGCATTGGAGTATTGTAGGATGGCCGTTAGGTTCACTCTGTGTTCTACTCGCTCTGGGGTGGCGCTATCGTCCGATTTCTTTTTCTTTTTCTTGCGTTTGGCCGCGTCCGTGCCTATAACAGAAACGGGGCACCGATTATTCTCGTGTCTTCTCTTATCTCTTAGATTGGGATGCGTTTTATCGCGTGCATTCTCTTCCTCACGTCTGTGCGTTTATTTTCTCTTTGTATTACAGATTTTTTTGTCGAAAAATAAAACTAAAGAAATCTTAAAACTTAAACTAAAATATTTTGTCACTGTTTAAAACATAACTTATAAACAATTTGTAAGTTTTTTAAAACATCTTCTTTTCGTTTATTCTTCTCCATTATTCGCATTTTCATGGCTTTTTTCAACTCTTTTACGACGGTTAATAACATCAGAGTGCTATATGGCTGTAATATAATTATTCAAACATTGAGTGACAATAAAAATGTCTTTTACAGTTTCAAAAATATAGGTATCTGGAACAACTGCACCTACACTGATATTGATATACCTACTTATTTCATAATTTAAGAAATCTTTTAATTATTATTTTATTTCAAGAGTACCTAATCCTGAAATACGAGTAACGTAATGGCCACATCTTCCTACACTTAGAATTTTCGAGATAAAAAAATTGCCAGTATTTAATTCCGCTGATCTGATACCCCGAATAGGAAATAGTGACTAAAATAAAAGTGGCCAAGTGCGAGGACTCCCGCACGAAAGGTACGGAACCTTTCGTGCAACATACCATGAGCAAATAAACGGCGAAAACCTCTTTGGCTTTATTTGAATTCCTTATAGGTACATACACCATAGCAGTTTCCACAGAGAGGCTGTCATCCAAAGGTCCTACTAAAATTTTGATTTTAACGATGAGGTCGAATGCGTATTTTATTGTACCTACTAGTGGCGCCATCTAGTTTGCTTAAAACGGACTAATCGAGCAAGAAACGGTAAAAAATCAAGTTTGTTGTATGGGAGCCCCGTTAAATATTTATTTTATTTTATTAAAAATAAAATAAATACTTATTTAACTTTGTATTTGTATTTTTGTATTTGTTGTTATAGCGGCAATATAAATACATAATCTGTGAAAAATTCAACAGTCTAGCTATCACCGTTCTTGAGATACAGCCTGGTGACAGACGGACGGACGGACAGCCAGCCAAGTCGCAGTAATAGGGTTCCGTTTTTACCCTTCGGGTACGGAACCCTAAAAAGGAATTAGTTCGTCAGATTATAAAAAAAATATTGTACACGTATTTTTTTTGTTTCACAAACAAAAGTAACTTATGTAGACGTGACGTCACAACCTCACAACAGATCATCAAACTTCTGGAGTGGGGACTCCAGAAGTTGTATTCCTTATTTTTCCATAATCTACCTGACGGACTAATTAGAATGTTAAAAGTTTACAAAATCATCCCCAATTGGGATATATTAAACAACGAACATACGAAATTTCCAACGTCCAAATTTGTAGTGGTAGGACTCTTGGCAGAATCCGCCTGGGGAAGTACCACACTTTTACCAGTTATTCTACAGCCAACCAGTAATGTGTAACATTACTGTGTTCCGGTTTGAATGGCCATGTTTCCAGAGAAATAGCCAGGGCTTAGAGATATAACATCTTAGATATCTGGATGACGAGCGCAGTTCAGTGCTAGGTAACGATTTGGGCTCTTCCTCTTCCAATATCTGCGTGTGACTGTGCTGTTATGTGGCAGGCATTTTTTTTACCATTAGGGCCATGTCCTGCTCGTCTCATAAAAAAAAATCGAATGCATACTTAATATTAGTATGATTTTACTAGTATACTAGTTACGAGACATATGTAGGTATATGCCAGGGTTATATGGTGAAAGTACATAGTTGCTAGCGCATGCTAGCAATTGAAATGGGAAATAAATAAATAAATAGTACGGCTGGCCTAGTCAAGAGGACGGCGACTACCGATCCGGAGCCCCGAGTTCGAATCCCACGCTCACCATTGTCTTTTCGAAGTCATGTACATAATATAGCTAACTTAAAAACGATGAAAGAAAGCATCGTGATGAAACCGATGTTCCTGGAATCGTTCTAGGTCATGTGTCATCCACCAACCCGCACTGGGCCAGTGTGGTGGATTTTAGCCTGACTCTCTCCTTACGAGAGGCCCGAGTCCCAGCAGTGGGAACATTTAGTGGGCTGTATATGGTATGCTCATGCAGAAGGCGCGGTACCTAAGTGGAAACGTTTAGAATTTAGATTAAGAAATAAAAACTACCATTATCACATAAAACAATATATAATCACAATAAATAATTGATATCCATTTATACAATACGCAGACATACAAGTAAAATACTGACTATAATAGTATGAGATTCTTTTTTCATTATTTTTTTGTCCTTCGTTGGGACTTTCTAAAGCAATTGTATTAAATTATTTATAAGTTAAAATATTGTTTCTTTTTTACGAATGAGCTTAATCCGTTAATAAATTTAAAATGTGTATTTTCGCGTTAGTTTTCTTTGTTATTATTGAAATAAAAACATCTTTATCACTTTTACTACTTTAACTTTTTAATACTTTTGTTTGAACCCGCTAATGTCAGGAACTACTAGACCGATTTCAAAAATTCTTTCATTGTTGGACATGCTATTGGGTTGGGTATGGCTATATATGTACCGCAGGCAAAGCCGGGCGGACCGCTAGTGTTTTTAATATGACTTCAGATCATGCAAGTTTTAAAACTAAACCTCAGTAATGCCTTTGCCCCTACAAAGAAGATCAAAGTCAATCATTTGGGTTTTTTTTTCAAGGCAGATTAAACTGTATCCCCATCCTCTTAAATGCCTATTTACACCAACACATACGGTACGGTACCCCGACAGTCTACTAGTATCATGGTCTAGGGATATCCGGTAGAATTATAGAATTCTTTGAAATCCCATGATTTTTCTTCATATGCTTCCGTTTACTATTCTGAGTGGCGTAAGCTTTGCCGCACACTTCGCACTTGAACTTGCGCTCGTTTGTGTGGGTCGCCAAATAATGGCCCAGCATATGACGTTTGATAAAGAAACTCATGCTGCAGACGGAGCATTCGTATGGACGTTCTTTTAAATGCACGCTTCGCATGTGTATCATTAGGTTCGATTTCAGGTTGAATCTCTTCTCGCACATATCACATTTGATGCCTTCTGCGTTGTGGACTTGAACCATGTGCCGGGTTTTTTGGTAGTAATTCTTGAATCTCGCTTTGCAGATTTGGCAGACGCTATCACCAGCTATACCCTTATGCTCTTGATTGACGTGAGCTTTCTTCTTCGACTCCGCTGCGAAGACTTGTCCGCATTGTCTGCATGGAAAGCTGGATTTCTTCTTCAAATGCGTCGTCTCGTGCCGATTCAGTCGAAAGCTATTCACAAATCCGGCACCGCACGTAGTACAGATAAAGTTTCTGTAGTGAACGTTCATATGTTGCATTAGAAGCTTCATATTGTGAAATACCTCGTTGCAAAGACAGCAATTGATCTGCTGCTCGTTCGTCAATTTAAAAGGTTGAAAGTAATCCGTTACACCTATGTAGTATTTCTTATCGTGTACTGCTACTATGTGATCCGTTAGATTGTTAAGATCTTGCATTGGTAGCTCGCAAATTTTACATTTCAAATCGACGATGTCCAGAAACGCGACAAAAGTTGCCATACCCGAACCGGGCTTGTAGAAGGGAGTTTCTTTGCTGTGTGCCGAGTGTGTGTGCGACCTTAGAGAGTCAGCGTTGGGGTGGGTCTTGAAGCAATACGCACAGACGTACCCCGCGTCCGTTCTATCCTTGAAGGGGGTAGCATTGGAGCATTCCAGGAGGGTAGTCAGATTATGCCACTGTTTCTTCATCTCTGGCAGATGTTTCTCTATATAAATCAGTTTGTTTAACGTTATATCGTCCTCCGTCTCTTCCTTGACGGCGCGTTTTCGTTTTTTCGCGGCTCGCCGTTCGCCTATAAAAGAAAAATATGGTCTTTCACTCGCGGTTTCAGGCTTCCGGCTTCCTTAAAGTTAGCACAGTACTGTTAAGCTTCACTACGTTGAGATTTAGAGGTCGCATTAATACTCGGTCAGTTATATGAGTAGCAAGGTAAGTTAGGTGTTCCTGAAAATTTGCTAAGTGGCTTCCATCCTTTTTCGATCTCCTAATAAACAGTACGTTCTAATTAGTTACTAAAACCCTGACTCCACTTATGCTACTCGGTCTGCACTCCACAACGCTTGGCCTCGCATGGCTCGCTCCACTCAGGACCTCCCTTGAGTTTCTGGCTCCCACATTTTTTTATACACTCTAGGGGTAGTAGCAACAAGACTAAGTGGAGTCGCGGTGCTTCTATTCGGGCTATCTTGAATGTTTTACTACGTTTCCGATTGCCATTTAGGAAATGTGTCTAATATGTCACACATTTCCGGGCGATTTTCGGAATTACACACATTTCCTAGGAACTGTATACAATGACGGATTACATAGATTTCAGTTAATATATATATATGTGAGAGCCTGCGAGGGAAATCTACGCATAATGCAATATTTTATTCATAAACTTCATGTAAAATGTTTAACCTCTTTGAATCGTCTGAAACTTACATTCAATACCTTATCAAATTTAAATACAGAGTAGAGCTTATGTCTCGAGCGTAGTCGTGGTGACACCATATTTTTATTCGTATTGTAGACAGAGCATCGAGGAGTTGACCTTTTGCAGTGATTTCTTAGAGTACTTGCTGTACATTAAAGTCGAGTCAGCAGTACATGTTTAAGTGTGTTAATACAGTTGATACGATAAAATAATGGAACCATCGGATTTTTTTATAGCAGAGTCTCCTACTACAGGTATACCCATGCTTAAAAGGAAACTCCATTATACTTGTTTCATAAGAGTAGTTTTTAGAAGAAATAAATATTTTGTTTTTTTTTTGATCGAACACGCTGCTGGTAAAGGGGTTAGGGTAAAGTCGGCGTCTTTTTTTTTAGCGGCCACAGTTCTGTAACAATATTCCTTAAACCTTGATGCTATTTGTGCAATCAGATTTGCTCTAAGTCATAATATCGGAGCCGAGTTATGGCCTATCAAAGTTATTTATATTTTGGATTTTTTGAATGGACAAGTGGCGTCGTTTTTTTTTTTAGCGGTCAAAGATCTGTTGGCACTTTTTTGAAACATTACTTTACCTCATGGTTATTCGTGCAATCAGATTTGCAGTACTGAAACTTCACCTTACTGAAAAGGTACATGTGCAATTAGATTTGCTGTAAGTCATATCGGAGCTGTATAATGGCCTTTCAAAGTTTTTTTTGGGTTTTTCTTATATGGACTAGTGGCGCCATTTGCTATAGCGGCCAAAGATCCGTCATCACTTTTTTGAAACACTATCTCACTTCAAGGGTATTTTTGTAATCTGATTCACCTTACTGAAAAGGTACCTGTGCAATTAGATTTGCTGTAAGTCATATCGTAGCTGAGTTATGGCCTATCAAAGTTTTTTAGGGTGTTTCTTATATGTACTAGTGGCGCCATTTACTATAGCGGCCAAAGATCCGTTATCACTTTTACAGAAATAGCATCAAGGTAATTTATTGTTACAAGAGTTAACAGAACTTTGGCCGCTAAAAAAACGACGCCACGAGCCCATACAAAAGTACCCAAACCCCTTTTACTCTAATCTTGATTTGTAACATTCAATACAAATATGAGAAAACTTTAATGATTTTCATTTATGCTAGCACTTAGAGAATAATCCATAAGAAGCCCACGATAAGGATTCTATATGTCACGATAAGGCACTGATGTCGATCAGAAGTAATGTTTCTCCGACATATACAATGATGACAGTGTATCAATCTGCATTCGTTCCGTCTCGAAAGCTCAGTTCCGGTGGCGGTTTGAGGAAGTCTTGAAATTGGCAGAGACTAACCAAGTTTTCATTCAATACATAGTAATTTGATCTCGGGAGAAACGCCGATAATGTCTAGACACGGGTAGGGTTGTCGCAATTTAAAAACGTAGCACCAAAATAAAATGAAAACATACGGAAGACGTCAGCCCGGAGCCGCGCTCCTGCAATACTAACATTGTAATGTAGGCAATGCAGGAGCGCGCTTCCCGCGTCTCACCCCGCACGCCCCGCACGATTGCCCCGTCTAGACGGCTTCGTTGAACGACCGTATGATTTAATAGTACTGTGGTACTACTATCTATTCTAAATCTTACGCAACATCTTTATCACAATAAACCAATACATAAACAAACCAAGTTATGTTATACTAATTTCATTATCAAAACACTTTTCCGAACGCTTGATGAACGCGATGAGTGACTAAAACGCTGCTGTTTAATTAGCCCAACGTGTAAACATTGACATTCAGTGTGGTAATGTCGCCAACAAAGGGACGCTTTGGTGTGTAGTTAAATGCAGTTCGCATTGTAATTCAGTTGTGTTAATAACGGCTCATATAAAAAAGTTCAGTTTAGAAAAACACGTTTGATTTAGATACATCTAATTGTTATAATATAGTGACGAGACAAGCAGGACATGTGCCTGATGGTAAGCAACATGCCTGTCACATAACAGCACAGTGACACGCAGCTATTGGAACAAAAATAGTCCAAATCATTACCTAGCACTGCACTGCACTAGTCGCCCAGAACTATAAGATGATATAGAGATAAACATACCCATGCCCTGTAATATCACTGTAAACATTGCCCTTCAAACCGGAACACAGTGATGTTTGCACATTACTGCTTGGCGGTAGAATAACTGGCAAAGGTGTGGTACTTTCCCAGCCAGACTCTACACAGAGTTTTATAACTACAAAATGAGCGCCGAAATGACGAAGGAAGAAATTACCGCACAGAATAAAAAATATTTGTATTTCTATTTAGTTCTTAATATGAAAATCTTCAGTCCGTTCTTTGAATCAGTTCTTTATTTTCACTACAATAAATTCTATTATGATTTTCATCAAATTTATGTTATGCAAAAATAACCGCCCCCGGGTGGACTCGAACCACCAACCTTTCGGTTAACAGCCGAACGCGCTAACCAATTGCGCCACGAAGGCGTTACGATGTTCGTTGAAATATAGCGTCGTTTTTTTCCCTGACGTACATATTATTACGTTTACAGCTTTATCGTAAATTTTTCGGTATTTTATTTACGATTTTGCTTAATCACAGACGACTCTTATCTGAAAGAACAAACAATAATCGACATCGATTTAAAAATTAAAACACGCACGCTCAACTAATCGATATTAATATTATAAAGATGAAGGAGTTTTTGTTTAAACGCGCAAATCTCAGGAACTACAGGACCAATTTCAAAAATTCTTTCACTGTTGGATATGTACGTGATCGCTTAGTGCTATAGGATATATTTATATTATGTATCACGGACGAAGCTGGGACGGACCGCTAGGAAGTAATGAAACTCACGTAAGTATATAAAAAACTATAGTTTTTATTTTTGATCAATTGACGTGTAAATTGTACATTTGTATGTCAACATCAGATGGTCATCACATCATGTAAACTTATATTTTTTCTTAGTTAAAAAAGCCCTGCTCTACTATGTGCCCCTGAAAGATGAGATTTAAATACACAATGTCTTATGTAGTACGTTTGGAGTAGTATTTTTTTTTTTATAGTAAATAGTGACAAGACGAGCAGGACATGTGTCTGATGGTAAGCAACATGCCTGTCACATAACACAGTGGCACGCAGCTATTGGAACATGAAGAGTCCAAATCATTACCTGGCACTGCACTGCGCTCGTCACCCAGATATCTAAGTTGTTATATCTCTAAGCCCTGTAATTTCTCTGGAAACATTGCCCTTCAAACCGAAACACAGTATGTTTGCACATTACTGCTTGGCGGTAGAATAACTGGCAAAGGGGTGATACTTCCCCAGGCGGACTCTTCCCAGAGTCCTACCACTATAACGTCGACACGACGCGTGATCAAAATGCTGTCGGTTTATTTGACCCAACCTAAAAGCGATGCCGTTCAGCTTGGTAATATCGCCAGTACACTGGACACGCTTTTTTTATTAATTTGCGAACATACCCTAATGATCATGATTGTCTGGGATAATTACCATATTCGTTGTTTTATTTCCATGTCTCAATTAGACTGCAGTTATTTCAGGGCAGGAAAGGTGAAAAAAATCTCTTGAATTTCTACTGCACCAATGTTTATCGTACACGCTTCCGATTTAAGGACGTAAGTACACACAACCGACCAAAAGCCAGAAATGGAAAAAAGAATAAGAAGATTTTCATCAACTGACAAATTGTTTTGCCAAACATATTGCATGTTTCTAGAAGTGGCCAGTTTATACGGGTCAACCAAAGAGTTAGAACAAACGCTTTACACTGAAAGCACGAGTCTGATTGCTCTTGTGGAAGTGTCATACTTTTGTCGCGGCACATCACTATGTCGCCATAGCTAACATACACCTCATCTGCTTACGATTGGTACGAGGGAACCGTGCGGAAAACCCTGATCTAAGGGGACCAGTTTTAAAATGTTTAGTAATATCTTATCTTGCCTGCAAACAGCAATACAGATTTTTGTATTTGTATTTATTTGCTTTCTACCTAGTGGGGTACATTCATTTGATTTATTTAGACCTTCATTGTTCTATGGATAATTCAGATATATATATATATATATATATGCTTAGTGTAAGTAGTTGGTTAGGTATGTAGTATAGTGTAGTTCTCATTGTAATAATTTAGTTTAGTTATTAAAGGCCCATTAAAAAAACCTTTGGTAAAGTGGCAATACAGAGATTTCTAAATTTAAAACATTGAAGAAACTAGTTGCAAAGGCAACAAGTTCCATAGATATCGAAGATTCCTAGTTTTATTTAAAATTCGTTTTCGAAGATAGCTAAGACATCTTAAAACTAACATGCGTTAAGTACTCCACTACTTACCTACTGCGAAATTGAATGTCTGACTTTTATTAAAATGATATTTTTTTTTATTTTACCACTTTTTTTGTATACGCGCTTGTTAGACGCTTTTTGTACGAGTGAAATCTTGTGAGTATACATGCGTCACCAACATAATACCTACCAGTATATATCTAGCTATACAGGTGACGTATTAAGAAACTCAAAGCCATAATCAGGCAGATGATGCATGTCTTCGAGAGACGTCTCGAAACATGCCGGTTTTCTCACGATGTTTTATTTTAGCACAACAAGCCAGTGGTGGAGACATACTAATCCTTCTGCGCTTGATACAGTCAGAGGGGATTCAAAACTCAAACCTACGAGTCAGATTGCGAAATCCAATATTTTCGCCACTAAGCTGCTCTTAAATAAACTAATTTATTTGGTGTGCATTACAATAAGTAGCCCACTAAATGTTCCCACTGCTGGGACTCGGGCGCTTCTCTCGCAAGGAGAGAGTCAAGGCCATAATCCACCACGCTGACCCAGTGCGGTGGTGTTAGTGGAGTGGAGTGGTGGAGTCGTGGACGGACACATGACCTTGAAAGATTCTAGGTATATGTCGGTTTCTTCACAATGTTTTCCTACGCCGTTTTGTTAGCGTTATTATTTGGTGTAATCCACGCTAAATATTTGGGCCAGCCCTTTGTTTTTAAGACCTATGTGATTTTGGCCTCATGTGGCCACTATTTAATTTTAAGCCAGCGCAGTAGACGAAGGGCCCTACCAACCTCTTTTTGTTTATTTTTTGTGTCGAAGATCGATACGAAGATACATAGAATGCGAAGGTAAAATTCGCACTGCTGTGCAACAGTAGTCACGAAACTAATAGATCCGGGTTCGAATCCAGACGGCTCCTCATTTTTTTTCAAGTTACTTTATGTTTAAACCGAGCTAAGCTCGTTCACCCAGGTACTGAGTACTCCATTTCGTATGACCACTAGGGCAAGGGCCACCTCAGACGAACCTACCTTGTGTTACCGCCGATAGATGTTTGACCCAGTACGTATTTAGAACGCCTTTTTAGAACAGATCAGACACTCAATTCCGCAATAACACTCTAATATACACACAAATACATAAAACAACAAAGTTATCAAAAAAGCTGCAAGAATTTTACAAATGACACGTAACAAAAAAATATAGACTGCATTCAAAAACACAAAAATCACAAATACCTATTGGTCCAGCTGTTCTTGAGTTATAAATGGTGTAACTAATACGACTTTCTTTTATATGTGACACTGTAAAATTGTAAATACCTTAAGATTATAATTCAACAGAGACAGAGACGAACTTCTTAGCATTCCATGGATTCATCGTGCGGGTGCCGGGTCCATCGTGTGACAGAGAGAGAAATCTCGAATAGACCCCGAGACTTGTGACTCGGGCGTAGGTTTAAAAGGGACCCCTTATATTGACGTACGTCAACACTCACCTTCACTACTCGTATTTCTCTCCCTGCCCAGCCAAATCCGATATGATCCTACTAGTGCAGCTTTAGATACTCGTTCTAGTATAGAACTTACTGCACTTCTGGACATGCCAAACTAACATAATTTACCGTAAGATTTCAATCTCACTGGTTAGATCATAATCTGACGATTTTTACAATTTTATGGGGACAAAATATTTAAAAAAAAATGTTATTTATTGAGATAATAGCAGCTTTTTCAATAACGGTAAAAGGCAAAAGGCAGTATGTGGACGGCAGCTTATCTTTCTACGTTCATTCAATACCGTTTGGCGGTGGAATAACTGGTAAAGGTGTGGTACTAACTATAGTGCGTTCCAGCAAGCTGTGTAGAAAACCAAAACAAACCAAAAAAAAAGGTGATACCATAACATAAACATCGTTTAATCTTAGTATTTTTATGAAATTGCCTTTAAATATTTTTCACAAATAGGATTCGACTTTATTGCGATCTTAAATACCATATACTTAGATTTGTATTGATCAAATCATTTTATACTATCTTATTTTAAAAGTTATAGAAAGTAATGGTAGTATGATAGAAATATGATTTTAAGTACTAGCAATTTGATCTGTGTTTCTCAAACTCTCAATGTTGCATTCAAGACATTTATACTTCTTTTCATCAAATTATTCTTATTAAGGACGCGCCAATTTTCTAACATACCCCTCTCCTACCCATATTGTAAAAATGCCCATTTCCATTATATTCAAGTATGGATTAATTTTACTCTATTTATTTTTGTTATTAATTTGGAATTTTTAATTGTAATGTAGGTAATTTGATTTTAATTTAATGTATTATTTAATTTTTATTGTAATGGGATCTTAAATTGACGTCTGTTTTTTTTAAATTATTGACTTGTATTGGTAATATTTGAATATCTTGAATATTATGACATGTAACTACTCGTTATCAATAAAAGAGTAAGATTATGACTAAAGAACTCCGAGAAAAAGGTTTCTTGTCTCGTAACGAGTTAAGAGAAAATCGCAAACCTCTAAATACGTGTTCCAAAGTAAACAGCGTAATACTATCAAAAGCTTGTATAATTTTCACTCTAAAATGTCATAAATTTTGTGTTATTTTGATCGAAACTTTTGTATGTGTTTCCAGAATATTACATCATAGTGTTATGATCAGTTTTGGGTAATACGAGGACAATTTGAACGAGATTTAATTATTATTAAAAATAAAATGAACGTTTTCATATAAGGAAACATCTAAATTACTTTTCTAAGGCACTGGTTCTAGTGTTACATTCTTCTCCGAACTCAAATGCTTTGCCTTTCCTTTTTTTACGTGGGAGAAATAAATGTACGTATGCCCGCCATACTCTCATTATGAAATGAGAGGAGATCTCCATCTACCCTCATTTGGGCTTCAAAACACACACAAACAACACTAACCATATCAGGTTTCTCCAAACTCAGTGCGCTATGCACACATTTATTTATTAGAGGATTCCGCGACGCCGATAACCGTAAACCGGGTAGTTTTCGGTTATTGGCATCGTGGTCATCGCGTCGTAGTTGAAATATATACCTATGTTTTTTATTTTCCAATGCTTCCCGAACCATTCTTGCGTAGTAATGGCATTCGGTAGATAGAACCTTCGGGTCGTGGATCTCGATCCAATGACCAGTTTTAGCATCAATCAGATGTTCAGCAATTGCAGATTCTTGTGTCTGACGATTTTTTACAGCGGCAATGTGTTGATTGTTCCAAGTCCCAGCAGTGGGAACATAATATATTTGGGTGTTTATGATATCCATACATATATATTTTTTTAGCCTTGTTTTGCGATGAAAATTTAAAAGGGCAAGCAATGAAAGGTACTACAAACTATCTTGTAAAACAAAGGTTGAGAAATGCTGGTCTGTCATATTGAGAGTGACATTGGTTTGTTTACCTTTTATTCACAGAGATTTGGAATGAGGTATAGGCATGTTACGGAGCTTCGACTACGACTCGGTTAAGTCGGAACTTCCAATTATTATTTCACCTTAGTTTCCGACTACGGTTCCGAAACTTTTAAATCGGAGATTTTAATCGGAGGTAAGGTGTATAAATATTTGAGATGATCCCTTATAGTGGGGGAAAGTAAATGGAAATACAAAATCTCAACCCCTTAAATCAATAGCTCGCCAATGTTCACCGTTGTTTGACAAAATAATGTTTTATTTGTCTCCAAAAAAAATATCTCTCCTGGTCCTGCCTATGCCCGCGACTTCGGTTCCGACTCCGATAAATCAAATTTAAAAACTCCGACTCCGCCCTTCAGTTCCGATAAAATGACCTCCGTTACATCCCTGGTACCTGGTACTAACCCAGGCATACATAGCAAAGAGACCTGTCGCTACAATTGGGATGGCGATTGGGTAAAAAATATACCATTATAAAATTAGTCCGTTATCTAGATTATGGGAAAATATTGGACACGTATTTTTTGTTTTAACAAATCAGTAAAAATACTAGAAATAGATAAATATCGGCTAAGTACCAGCTCTGGAATCGGTCGAGACGTGCCAAAAGGCTCATAGGCAAAGACACTCTTGTTCGAAAAGACTTCAGAGTCTTGAACATCGTCGCAAAATCGCTAGCTTGTCGGTTTTTGATCGGATACACTTCAGTTTCAGTTCAGTGGGTTACTATAAGTTTTCATTTCTATCAACAGTTCCTATGACAGCCAATTTTATTTGATTGAAAGGTCAAATTTCAGGAACAACTGGACACCGATTTCAAAAATTCTTTCACCGTTGGATATGTGCATGGTCCCTGATTGCTATAGGCTTTTTTTATGTACACGGGCGACGCCCGCCGGGGCGGACCGCCAGTAGATATAATATTGTAAAGCTGCGTACACACACTGCCAGTGCCACATATAACAAAACTATAGACTTACTTTTGACGGCGTCTCCGTCGCTCGATTTCGATTTCTTGGCCCGTGTGGTGGGCGCCTTAGCCGCGCGTTTCTTGGGCTTCTCCTCCGATTCCGATTCAACCTTGATCGGGACGTCGTATTCTGTGAAATAAACGAATAATGTAAGAGGACTAGTAGCAAAAGCACAAGTCTTAGATTCCCCCCTTCAGCGATGAGGCCGCCAAATTGTCGCACTAGTTTTTTTTAGTTTTTTTTTCCATTAATTACGCTCACGTAATTGGGTACAATCCTCAAAAAAATCTAAGTAGCCCGTTAGTTAGATTGCCAAAAAATATTGTACCCGTATTTTTTCTTTTGTTTCACAAACAAGAAATGACGAAGATACAGCGCTTCGAAGTTTCGTGTGACGTCACTTGTGAGTACGATATTATTTGCTCACGAGTGACGTCGCGACCCCCCCACTCTCGAAGTTTGATGGTCTATATCTTTGACGATTTTTAATATTATGAAAAAACAAAAAATACGTGTCCAATATTTTTCCATGATCTAGCTGACGGACTAATTAGGATGGCGTATTTTTGACCTTTTGACCCAGTCCGGTACCCTATTAAAACCTCAGTGTTCAAGGGGGGGAGGGGGGTGATCTCGGCAAATCTTACGTCATTTTTTTCGCAAAAAAATCTGTTGATTCTGTGAGAAAGAAAACTGGGAGATATTGAGTAAAAATTGTGTAAAATTCTCACGTGAGGGGGGGGGTTGAATATAATCTCATGAAGAGAGGAGGGGGTATCGTAAATCGTAAAAATTACCTCCTATAATCTTTTGATACCCTCTTACTAGCCTTCGGCGATTTCATTCTTGTAGAGTTACCCCGTTATTTACGCCGAGATAAAAATTAGCCTATGTGTTCTTCCAGACTATAATTTAAACGTGTTCCAAATTTTAACCTGATCCATTCAGACATTATGCGATTGAGCGATAAACATCCAAATCTTGACTCTTACATAATAGTTTACTTCTTAATTTTGTTGGAGATTTTTTTTTTGTATGTAATCAAATTGTGAATTGACTTTACGAGTTTTTGTTGTTTCGTAGATAATACTTCAAGAGTGGTCCTATATCAATTTTATCAAAATCGGTGTAGTGGTTTTTACAATATGAACAATAATTTGCATACATCAATCAACATTATATCATATGGACACAATTTCTCAAACAAAAGTTACGTATTAAGTGTCCTTATTTCATCTTAGACGCCTATACTTTAATTATTATGATCCCAAAAGTTTAAAATAAATCTTAATTTCATGACAGTATAGCTTAATTTGGATTGATAAGTTAAGACATTTAAGCTAGCACTTAGCTAACAACCACATAAGATACTTTTTAGGGTTCCGTAAAACGTAAAAACGGAACGCTTATAGATTCGTCATGTCTGTCTGTCCGTCCGTATGTCACAGCCACTTTTTGCCGAAACTATGAGAACTACACTGTTGAAACTTGGTAAATAGATGTATTCTGTGAACCGCATTAAGATTTGTACCCAAAAAAATAAAAAAAATAAAAATTAGGGTTCCCCCCATACTGAGAACTGAAAACTGAAACTCAAAAACTTTTTTTTCATCAAACCTACACGTGTGGGGTGTTTATCGATAGGTCTTCAAAAATGATGTTGCGGTTTCTAAAATCATTTTCGTCTACACTGAATAATTTGCGCGAGAGACACTTCCAAAGTGGTAAAATGTGTACCCCCCCCCCCCCCCCTCTAACTTCTAAAGTAAGAGAATAAAAAATCTAAAAAAAATATATGATGTACATTACCATGTAAACTACAAACGAAAATTGGTTTGAACTCGATCTGATGAGTAGTTTTTTTTAGTACGTCGTAAATACACTATTATTGAAACTTCGATCAAAGTTTTAACGAACTACAAGAACTATATGTACTTTGTATATTATGTTACTTGCTGCAACGGAACCCGTAATGGGCGAGTCCAACTCGCACTTGGCCACTTTTTGAATTACCATTAGATTGCTGAACATCTGCTAACTTACAACGTTGAAGAAAAACATCATGAGGAAACAGACATGTACCTAGAATCTCTCGAAGTCATGCGTCATCCACCAACTGGCCACGCACTAGGCCAGCATGGTGGATTATGACCTTGACTTTCTTTATTCTCTCTTCTGTTTATGCTGTGCTGAACATCCGGCGAGATAGTGGTAAAGTGCAAACCTATTATATAGTTAAACAAATGAGAGCAATGTACACGACATAAACCATTTTTAATAACAGGTCCGTGTTAGACCAACGATTTGACATTCGGCCAGTTGATGTTTTGTGCGTGGTCCTAGAGTGGTGGATTGTGGCCTGTTCAAGAGGGCGCCTAGTGCCAGAAAACGAAAAAAGGACATTTTCGACGCCACTCACTGAAGTTAAGAAACTAAAAACTATGACAAAAAAAATATTGACGTGTGGGTACAATCAAGAAGAAGCACAATAACCAAATAGAATTTTAAAAATAGATCAGAGTTTTTTACAATAAAAAAATAAAAATGACACCGAAAAAACCCGTTTTAATTCGAGTACTCGAAATTATCAGCGATGACCCCACATTATTTTTTGGTAATACAATTCCTAATTGTACGTTCTAGTAAAGTAACCAAACACTTTTTTAAATTTATGTTTAATTATTGAGTAATTATATAAAACTTGGTCAAAAATGGACTCCTGATTTAAGATAAAATTACATTAAATTCATCCATTTTCAGGCAATTTATTATAAATATATTGTGATAAATTCACGAAATACTAGAGTTTTCTTTTTTATGATAATAGATTTATATAAAAAACAGCTATCTAAATAAATTTGCCAATACTGGATTTTTTCTTATTAAAATAAAAAGAATCTATACTCATCTTACTAGAAAAATTTCTACTTTACTTGAGAATGTTCTCCCTAAACTAATTTAATTATTCTAGACAATATTCACCCAAAAATAAATTAATGTCAACTTGATAATTTTCTCCCTAAATAAACTTTAACTATACAATAGAATTTTCTCCTTAGTAAATTTATGTTTACTAAACAATCTTCTCCTTATAATTATACATTTTCCTATACCAGAAAAATGTCTCCCAATATAATTTACCTATACCACAGAAATTTCTCCCTAAGTATATCATTTTCCTGTGCCACAGAAATTTCTCCCTAAGTATATCATTTTCCTGTGCCACATAAATTTCTCCCTATTTCATTTACCTATGCCAGAGAAATTATCTGGACTAATATTGTAAAGCTGAAGAGTTTTGTTTGTTTGAACACAAGGATCTCGGGAGCTACTGGTACGAATTGAAAGATTATTTTTCTATTAGATAGTCCATTTATCGAGGAAGGCTATAGGCTATTATTTAACAGTACTCTACCATCAATAGGAGGGGAGTGTGAATGAAAAATGTAACAAAAACGGGCAAAAATATTGCTTTTTGAGAGCTTTCGGTCTTTTAAAAGGGTGCATCATTATAATCTAAGGTAACCAAATTTGTTCTAGATTTGAATGGTACAACCAATTCTTAATAGATGCCGTAGCAACGCGCGCACGATTCTAGTCAGTCTGTCTCTATATAATTTACCTATGCCAGAGAATTTTTTACCAAAGTTAATAATATAAATTATCCCACACTAGAGAATTTTCTCCATAAGTAAATTACTTAATTTTTGTAGTGGTAGGACTCTTAGCAGAGTCCGCCTGGGGAAGTACCACACCTTTGCCATTTATTCTACCGCCAAGGAGTAATGTGCAAACTTTACTGTGTTCCGGTTTGAAGGGCAATGTTTCCAGAGAAATTACAGGGCTTAGAGATATAACAACTTAGATCTCTGGGTGACGAGCGCAGTGCAGTGCTAGGTAATGATTTGGACTCTTCATGTTCCAATAGCTGCGTGTCACTGTGCTGTTATGTGGCAGGCATGTTGCTTACCATCAGGCACATGTCCTGCTCGTCTCGTCACTCTTTACTAAAAAAAAAAAAAAAATTAATTACCTATTTACAGAGCATTTTCTCCCTAACCAAGATCTCAATTTTCCAAGTATTTCTCAAGTTAACTGTTTCTGACATGTACATTATCTTTACCAAATAAATGACTGAATACCTGGTACATAATCCTCATCGTCTCCATCATTGTCATTGTCCTCGGAGTCGTTGTCATCGAAGCCTGATAGTTCTTCTTTCACCGCTGAAACATTGCCATGTTAATATTATTTACATAACCAGTCAGACATAACAACTACAAAGTTATTGGTAATCAGCTTGCATCGTTTTAATGGGATGTTAGGTACATTAAATACAACAACAGTTTTAAAAATTTGTATATAATTTAACAAATTCAAAATTTTTAAAAAATGTGTTTAGTGTAGTCTAAAATCATTGAAATCTTCGTAACTCATCTTTGTAACAGTTCCTTAACCCTCGATAAACAATGTGCCGAAGTGAATAAACACTAAACAGTGTCAGAAATGACAACACAATTTTTTTTTATTTGTAGGAGTTTTACAGAAAAGTTGTAGCACAAAAGTAGTTTGTTTAAATATACCTGAGCATGCCCTTAAACAGATGCAGGCTGATGACCAGTAACCCTGTATAAACTGCGAAGCCGTGGGTTGTGGGTTTGATCCCCACTCAATCCAAATATTTTTGTGATGAATACAAATATTTGTACTGTGTCTGGTTTTCTGTGTATATGTATTTAAAAATATACAAATATTATATCAGCTATCTGGCTCCCATAGTACAAGCTTAGCTTAGTTTGGTGGTAGATAGTGTTATGTGTGAAATGTCCACCAACATTAATTTTTTTATTGGAGTGAAAACTTCTTTTCGTGCACCACAGACAGATTTTTCGTGGGCTATGAATTGAGCTCCCTCACGTTCGTAAATGAAAGAAATCTTCGGGTAAACTCGGGACCATAGCCATGGTCTTGGCCACACCCTCCAGTTTCACCCGTGTAGTTTCCATAGTGAGCTATTAAATTCTGAGTTATAAGTTTTCACTTCTATCTGCAGTCCCAATTACTGCCAATTTTTTAACATCAGTCAAACACTACAATTTTATATCATGACTAGCTGACCCCGCAAACGTTGTTTTGCCTTAGTGAACAACCCTTGTCACTTAGGGGTATGAAAAATAGCTAGTAGCCGATTCTCATACCTACAGGATATGCATATACAATTTGGTTTAAATCAGTAAAGCCGTTTCGGAGGAGTAAGGAAACAAACACTGTGACACGAGAATTTTATATATCACTAGCTGACCCCGCAAACGTTGTTTTGCCTTAGTGAACAACCCTTGTCACTTAGGGGTATGAAAAATAGCTAGTAGCCGATTCTCATACCTACAGAATATGCATATAAAATTTGGTTAAAATCAGTAAAGCCGTTTCGGAGGAGTAAGGAAACAAACACTGTGACACGAGAATTTTATATATAAGATGATATGTCAGTAGAGATGAACTTACGTTTAAAGCCTTTATTGCGTAGGTGCTGTTTGAACTGGTTCTCGGTCTGGAGCACCTGTTTCTTGAAGTTGGACGAGTTCCGGAGCTGTGTGATGCACAGCTCACAGATACCACCTTGATCTGCTGAAGTTAACTGTGGGAGAAGATAATATATTATTTAGTTGCGGCTCATTCCTGCTGTGCTTGACTATTGTCATTTAGACCAGGCCTAGGGGCAACACGCGGACCGCGACAGTCTTAACTAATTTATTCCCGGCTCACAAATATCCTTCACATTATGTATTTCATAAATATTTATTTATGCAGCTACCTATTGTAATAATCCCGCTACTTATGTTATCACACATGCAGTTTTTTCACATGTGATTATTTTAGCGACTCCCAGAAGCACTGAGGGATGCAAATGAATTTGAAGTGCGCCCCGCTTTTATATACTTTTTTCACCTTGTGCCTCCCTCATGGCTCCTGTTTTGGGTATTTGAGTTCAAATGTCAGAATTTCAATTTTGATCTTGCTGTTATTATACCTATATTAATTTTTTTTTTTATTTATATTAATAAATACCATAATAGGGTGCAGTAAAGAAAAAGAAGTGATATTAAAAGTCCTAGAGCACGCGTTTTTCAGACTGGTGTAATAGCGAGCTGACAAGTTAGACTCTAAGACAGTCTGAAAAACGAGTGCTGAATAACGCGTAGTCAAATAGGCGCCTCTCCCTGCCCAGCCAAATCTGATATGAACCTACTAGTGCAGCTTTAGATACTCGTTCTAGTATAGAATTTACTGCACTTCTGGACAAGGCTAGGTCTTTCAGCAGGTTATGAATATATATATAATACATTTTTTATGTTGTGTACAATAAAGGGTTCTCTATGAAAATTATGCATTACACCCATTTCTGAATGATTCTACAAAAAATGTAATATGCAACATCCTAGGAAAATATAATTTATAAACTACAAATGGAAATCTCCAGAATTATTTATTTATAATTTTCCAAGTTTCATGTCAGACCTGGCTTTAAATGACGGAAAACATCGTGAGGAAACCGGCAAGTTACAAGAATCTTTCGAGGTCATGTGTCATGACCTCGACTCTCTCCTTACAAGAGAAAGCCGGAGTCCCATCTGAGGGTAAATTTAGTGGGGTGTTTATGCTATGTAAATACTAGTTTGCAGCTGAATTACACCAACTGCAAGAGGCTTCAATAATACTGCTTTAGGAACACTAATTTGTAAGTTATCGTTGTTTATACATGCATTTTTGAATAACAATAGTAAATGAGTTGGAATCGATACGTAAAACCAAAAATAAATTGTTTGATTACCAATGTTTTGGAACCAGAGCCGCTGTCTAATCAGACGCCGCCATATCAAATGGAACATCCCGTAAAGTGGATTTTCATAGATTTAATAAGCATTAATGATGCATAATAATAACAGAAGAGGTAACTTTAAAGACGCCATTCATATTATAAAAGAAACTTACATTCACGTCGAAGCATTCTCTCAACATGTCGCTATAAACTTCTTCTTCGCCCATCCAGTCGTATGATGTTTTAATGTCTTTGAATGCACCTTGGGACGCACAACACCGGCACAGGCCGTTTACTGAAGAACTCTCCATATTTCACAGAATATCACATCTATTCTAAACTAATTTTAGATCACGTTTATAATAATTTATTTTATCATTAGTGCGACGACGCTACAAAGCTACAAACTTTCCGCCATTTTGATAATTTGTTTTTTTTTATTGAAAAAAAAAAACGTTTCAAGATTCATTAGAAAAAAAAAGTCAATTTTATAGTGGCATCTATCGTCTGGTAGCAAAACTTTGAGAAAGAAATGTATTTCACAAGCAGATATTTTGATTGTCAATGTCATAGGCTATCACAAATCACAAAAAAATAAAAAAACAAAAAGATTTTCAACTCGCTAGTTTCAAGAATATTCGCTATATTTCGGCTGTAATAAATGATTATGAACTGTTGTGTTTATTTATATTTAATTTAAAACTCCAATATGTCATCGCTTCAACTTTGCCGTTGTTGTATGACGCGACCGCCCGACAAGAATCTAAAAACACAATACACCAGACTCGGGGTGAACGAAGTTTATGCCGATATGCTCAAAGAATGCTTTGAAATAAACGTAAGTTGCCTTCACATCCATGTAATACAAACATTTCAATCGAAACTAGGAACGTATGTTACTTTAATTTCGATTTTTCACTGTAAATATAAAGTGGAAACAAAACCCTCCGCTGTCCTATTAGAAAATAGTTGTTTGTCAAAACTGCACTAACTTTAAGCTTTTCCAGTTTTCGCATCAGTATAATTTCGCTTCTCTAAAATACAGGCTTTTTTTACCCCTTGTCGGCGTATATTCGAATAAATCTAGCTAGCAAAGGGTAGAACTGTTGTTTCTATATTCCTTATTTATAACATCACCTTTGTACACAGTTTTTGCAATAAATAATTCTGATTCATATAATAACTTAGTTCAATTCATTTCACTATTAGTATGAAAGGATATATGTATAATATGATTATACGTGCCAGTCCTCGATATGTCGAGGCAGTTTCACGCACCATATTTATTTGTAAACATCGCATAATCATATCAATCATATAATATCTATTGTGTCCACAACTGTGCTAGCATAAAATAACTTTATGAATTTATATAATTTAGTACACACAAGCTTAACATATTAGCTTAATTTTTTTGTTACACCTGTAGAATGACCCATTTTAAAGATCCCTCCAGGTAGTAACACATAACTTTACTTCAAGTTGATAGTAGATTGGTTTTTTCTAGATAAGCATCCTGTCTTATACACTACTTTGTCGCTTAACACCAGGCAAGATGGTGGTCAAGTGAATGATGATAAACCTATAATTAAAATGTAAAAAAAAATATGTTACACAATTTTTTTAAATGAAAATGTGTTGTGGATTATAATGTATATGAGGCACCTCAAATTGCCATCTCTAATTTTGCTTACCGCCCTTATCATACACTAATCATCATAAAAACGAACCCATCTTTTATTTAAATTGAATGGTGATGTTGATATTTTCAGCTAGCAACTGGGACCGACAGCTCCGCTGGTATCTGTGAGGTGTGTGTGACACGGTTGTGTGATGCTACTGACTTCAAAAAACAAGTGCAGAGCTGCCAGAAGACATGTCTCGAACTGCTTGCACAGGAAGTTAAAGGTTACTGACTACAACAATCATTCTTATTTTAAATCTTATACTATAATGACTATGTTAAATCTTGCGCTGACATTATATTTACTGACTTTTAACACTTATTATTTACTAGCAACATTCCTGCTGTCTCTCTGGGATAAAAAGTAGCCTAATTTCAATTCCAGTTCCGGGTGGGGGTGGTTGACCTGCACTGACATCCCACTGGGGGTGTATTGTGCACTAAAGTAGCTTCTATGTTCTTCCAAGCTATAAACCAACTGTGGTCCAAATTTCAACCTAATCTGTTCATATCTTACGACGTGATTGTGCAACAAACATCCAAACATTGACATTTATAATATTAGTAGGATTAAGAATCTTATGAGACATTGACAATTGTGTTTTTCACTGACAATGAGACAGTACCATTGGATTTTGCACTGACTCCAGCAGTCTTATTAGACATGAATGGATATATTAAGTCTTGCACTGTTATCTCAGTTACTGACTCTAACACTTTTTTTTTTTTTTTTTTTTTTTAACTTTTATAGGCTTACACTTGACCGCCATCTCACCTGATGTGAAGCGATGATGCGGTCTACGATGGAGCGTGTTTACCTAGAAGAAACCGATTCACTCTCGATTTGAAGACACAAAGATTATAGTCAACAGGGAAAACCCACTCAGGCAACTCATTCCACAGCCTAGACGTTCTTATCACAAAAGTAGAGTCAAATCTCTTCGTTCGCGTCTTTGGAACATCAACCATGAAACGATGTCGTTTTTTCGAGCTACGAGCATTCCGATAGAAAAAAGGGCAAGGTGGTATTAGTACTTACTCTACATATGTATCTAGGGAGACACTGAGTTTTGCACTGACTCCAAAATAGTCTTATTAGACAAGGGTATGCTGTCTTGTACTTTTATATCAGTTACTGACTCTAACACTTATTCTAGTTGTGTATTTACCATTGGATTTTGCACTGACTCCCAAAAGAATCCAATTAGACATGGGTATGCTAAGTCTTGCACTGACATGCCAGTTACTGACTCTTAACACTTTTCTAATTATGTATCTAGACACACATGAGACCATTTGGTTTTGCACTGACTCAAGAATTCTCTTATTAGACATGGGTATATTAATTATTAAATCTTGGACTGACATACCAGTTACTGACTCTAACACTTACTCTTTATTAAGAATCTTATGATACATGGACTATGAATTTTGCATTGACATCGCATTTATCAACTCTAAAACTTATTCTTTGTTAAAAATCTTATGAGACATTGGGTTTTGCACTGACATCACTGTTGCTGACTCTAACACTTATTATTTACTAACAAGGCCAGGCGGTTGTACCCGCGTAGTCCACATTCCATTATTTTCCCAAGATAAAAAATAGCCTTTGTGGTTTTCCAGACTATTTATTATATATGTCCTAAATCCAAAGATTGACATTTAAAATATTAAGAATCTTATGATACATGGGACATGAGCCCTTGTGGTCTGCAAATATATCTCAGTTACTGACTCTAACACTTTGTTAAGAATCTTATGTGATTAACATTTGCACAGTACTGCTTTCTAGTAGAATGCCTGGCAAGGGTTGTGGTATTTCTTCAGGTGTACTTATATCTGTAGACTTGTTATTGCAAATTATTTGCATTAATCTAAGCTAAGCTAAAACTAAGGATTTCATTATTTTTTCAGATGAAGCTGTGCCCAAAGTGAAGGAGGAAATAAATGATTATGATGATAATGGCATCTACTTCCTGGGTATGTATATAACAGTTATAAAACATACTATTATTAGAGATTTTTCCCCATTTAGGGTAAAATTCTTACAAACTGTAAATGTTCATATCTTTAATACATAAAATCCTGAGCTATTGTCCTCAATAAAATTTTTACCAAGGCAACCAATATATGTGAAAGTTGGCATTTATGCGTAATTTGGGCAAACTCTAGAGATAGGGTAGTTTTTATTTTGGCTAACAATCTTTATAAGATTATCCAAGCAAAGCATACATGGGCTGATAGTTTATTTATGTACATTTAATCAAAAACCTAAAATCTCAAGCTTTTAGCTTAAAAAATTACGAACCTTCCGCACAAACTTTAATCCCGTTTTTTAATGTGGTTAAAATTAATTTAAGGTGCGTCCCGCAGCAAAACGAGTTTTTTGTCCAGTTTTAAGAGCTATCTACTCATTACATACAAAACAAATATCAACTGGTAACAAGAATACTTAATTAAAAAAATTATAAAACCCGACTAAAAAACAACACATAAGAAACACACTGTTGATTGAATTAAAATGCTTGAAATTATTCCAAATGACATTTAACTACACAACATATTTATATACTAGCTGACCCCGCAAACGTTGTTTTGCCATATAAATAAAGGTATGAAAAATAGCTAGTAGCCGATTCTCAGACCTACTGAATATGCATATAAATTTTGGTTAAAATCAGTAAAGCCGTTTCGGAGGAGTAAGGAAACAAACACTGTGACACGAGAATTTTATGTATAAGATTTGTAATGCTCTTTAATTCTCTGTATTTTGATACCCTACTCGATATGCTAGATAACATTATTTTTTTCAACTACTCACAATTTTGCCTCAAAAATCGTCTATATTGAGTTTTTTTATTTAATACCTATCTACGGACACTTGGGTAATTGAGACAAATGTAACGATATCTGAATCGTCAAAATCCGTCCAGCCGTTTGGAAGATACGTGGGAATAAAGAAATTTACAAACATACAAGATACGCGCGAAAAACATAACCCTTCTTTCAGTCGGGTAAAAATACATTAAATTTTTACAACTTCTTGGCTTCAAAATGGTAGTTTTATTTTTTTGTTAATTAACTTTTTGTTTAAATAATCGCCTCACAACGAAACCATGAAAAAATTAAATAATTGTAGTTATCATGCATCTCCTCGAAAATCCTCCATTATTTTGATTTTGTACTTACACCAACGGATAGACAATTCCATTACGAACATTTTGGTAGAAATATTTTTTTCAAAAGACCAAAATCTGATTTTAAAAAGAGTTTCTTCTAAAATTTGAGCGTAAAACAGCGATTAATCCTACTGTTTCTCTATTGCTCTTTCTTGCGGTGTGCGATAAGGTAAGAAATACTCAAGGTCATTTGCTCGGGGTACGCCCTTAAGTAAGCATTTAACATTTAAACCTTTAAACATCAACCCTTCCGCCTGGATTATTTTGATAAATATAAATAATTATTTAAGAAGTTACGGCTGGTCTAGTTGGGAGAACGGTGACGGCCGATCCGGAGTCCTTGGCTCCTTGGTTCAAATTCCACGCGTACGACTCCGCTCAGATACCTACCGCTGCTTCATCGCCCCGGCTTCGCGTCGCCCCTCCATCGCTCGTCTGTCGCTATACTCGTGTCCTTAGCCTAAGAGCGGTTTCGCACTACATCCGATCCGATATACAATAAGCTGCCAAATAACCTGAAAAAATTACCATTTTATTGAATGAAAAAATTACAATTTTATTAAATGTCTAAAGAATATATTAGAGAATAAATGGTTTTTTTTTTTATTTATTTTTTTTATTTATTTATTTGGCTTTGTATTGATAAATTACAATAATACATTGCTTCTTACATTAATTATTCTTATACTAATATAGTTAAGTGTATTTATCGTTAAAACAAAGCACAACATGCAATTTACTTTTAAAATATTTTGCTTTGTTTAATTATGTGTAGGGGTATTATTAATAAAGTTACTACAATAATTGAATTGAAAACGAGAGTCAGGAACGCTCGGTACTTCCGTTAATAATTTTATTTAACTTAACTTTGAAGTTAATGACATTGTTACCAAATATGTCTATTTCCGAACAATTCTGAAACTCGTTCACAAGTCTACTTAACCTAGGTACAGGTGAGTTTGCACCAAGTACTGTTCTCCTAAATACAGGTGCGAACGGAGCAATTGGCGTTCTTGGATATCTATACGGAACTCTAAGTTTGAATTTAGAAAGGAGTTCAGGACAGTCTGTTCTACTATGCAATAGTTTATGAAGAAACGTTAAATCAAGGTAAATTCTGCGATCAGACAATGATTGCAAATTGAAAAACATTTGCCTTTCCTTATAAGACCGCAGAATTTTAGTTTTTTTTGCAGCAAACGTCAAGTGCCATAGAAATCGTTTCTGGATTCTCTCTAGTCTTAAACTATGTATGGCATAGTGAGGCCTCCACACTGGACTACAATATTCCAAAACACTCCTAACTAAACAATTATACAATAAAATTTTTGTTTTTGGTTTGTGAAACTCTTTACCATTTCTAATTAGGAATCCTAACATCTTTGACGCTTTTTTTATAATATTGTCTATGTGAGGTACAAAAGTTAATTTTTCGTCAAACGTGACACCAAGATCTTTTGTACATTTTACTCTTTTTAATTCCGTTGATCCTAATTTATAGTTTACATTGAAATTGTAAATTTTTCGACTAAAAGTGATTAAGAAACATTTCTCTGAGTTTATGGACATTCCATTTAGTTTGCACCAAGTATTGAAACTGCTCAGATCAACCTGCAATTTTTCCACATCTTCATATGTATCTATAATTTTTAAAATTTTAACATCATCTGCAAACATAAAGGGCATACAATGGGTTAAGCAGTATGGAAGATCATTAATAAAATAATTGAAAAATAGAGGAGCAAAATGAGTTCCCTGTGGTGCGCCTGAGTCGATTATAGGTTGAACAGTGGACACAAAACCAGCGGCTACCACGAAAAAATATCTGTTATGTAAATATGAAGTAATCCAATTCAGCATAGGTCCAGAGTAACCGTAACTTTCGAGCTTGTAGAGTAGCACAGAGTGCGGAATTTTATCAAAAGCCTTACTGAAGTCTGTGTAGATTACATCTATTTGCTTATTTCTATCGATAGCCTCTGCGAGCGTTTCAACATAGCTCAGCAAATTCGTACAAGTGGATCGTTGCTTTATAAAACCATGTTGACAGTCAGATATAAATTGTTTTAAAGTGTTCATACATATATGGGTATACTAGAGTTTCAAAACACTTTGCAAATGTAGAGATAATGGATATTGGCCGATAATTACTAGCCATATTTTCATCACCATTTTTGAAAACAGGCACTACTTTTGCTATCTTCCATGCATTAGGAAAAACTCCTGATCTGAGAGATTTGTTGTAAATGAAGCACAGAGGGACTGAGAGTGTACTAGCACAATTTTTTATGAATGTGGGAGGAATGCTGTCTGGTCCGGCTCCCTTGTTAATGTCAAGATTGTTTAGAGCTTTTTCCACGGAAACTTCAGATATCTGCAGATTTGGAAAGCAGTGACTATTGTTTTTGATTTTAAATAGTTGCTTTGATAGAAACTTTTGGCATTCATCATTAATACCTCTGTCTTTTTGGTACACAGAAGTAAAATATTTCGCGAAATGGTCGCAAATATTAACTCCACCTGTAACCGTTTCTACTCCGTTGGATAATGAAACAGGATAGGTAGAGTTACCTTTTCTTTTACTTTTCATGAAAGTCCAAAACAACTTTGGTTGTGTTGGGATCTTACCCTCAATAAAGTCACGATATTTATTATAGCTCTCAGTGGCTAGTTTGTCACAACGTTTATTTAACATTTTAAGAGTTATCTCGTCCATTGGATTTTTATAGGTTTTAAATCTACGTAATACTTTATTTCGCTCTTTAACTGCTCTAATTATATTTTTATTGAACCACGTAGGGAATTTAGAATTTTTTGGTCTATTGATAGGAACATGTATTTTAATAATGTCATTTATGATGGAATAAAATGTTTCTACAATTTTGTCAATATCATTGCTGTCATTTAAAGCATTAACCCAGTCAACCTCTTTCATAATTGCGTTCAATTTAATATAGTCACATCTATTGAAATTGTGTCTCGGATTAACCAGAATTTTTATTTTTTTTGTTTTATTGGTGTTTATGTAAATATTTAGAGGCGGGTGCTGCTTGTCCAATTTGCTGATCTCAAAGTCAGATTTTAAAACTTCAATATTATTGATATTAGTTAATACTAAATCGAGTATTTTATTTAAACTATTAGGTATATTGTTCAGTTGCTTAAAACTATTCAAGTAGGAGTAATCCACAAGAGGTTGCGCTACCGATGGTACAGTAAACTGACAATTTGGATCGTCTAAAAGACACCAGTTAACAGAGCTTAAATTAAAATCTCCGACAATACATGTTTTATGATTATGTAACTCTGATATGCGACTGCAATTATCAAGAAAATGTTCTAGGTACTTTTTATCCACAGGTGTGGGTATATACGTTACACAAAATACAAAATACTGATTAATTTGTGAAGTCTCTACATTAAAAACCAACCATAGATCCTCACATTCACTCTCCCATTGGAACATACGTTTAACATCAATTTTTTTATTTACTGCAACTAGTACTCCCCCACCCTCCTCTATAACTTTGTTTTTCCTTTTTCTTTTCATACTTAATTTGGACGTCTCTCTATCTCTTCTAAACACGTTATATCTGCTATCAAAAAGTTCCGAAGAAAATACTGTAGAGTTCAACCATGTCTCCGTTAACATTATGATATCGTAATTAGAGCTTGCTAATTTAGTAGTGAAAGTTGATGTCTTTGTTTTAAGTCCGCGTACATTTTGATAATATAAATGTAATGAGCTAGCCATAATTATCGCATTAAAGCACCAAAACAAAAACATGGTCCTATCACTCTTATTTTGCTAAACTAGCTTATCAATACAGATCATGTTGCGAATATATATAAATTCAGAGTTTTCGGTTTTACGCATAAAAACTTTTCCCTTTCTCACCCACACGAACTTATAATTTTTATCTTTGGCGGCGATCCTGGCCGCTGCATGAAGAGATTTGATGTGTGACGATAGGTGCTCTGCAACGAAAACTGGCCTTGTTTCTCCTTTTATACCAAGGTGCGATGTATTGAGCTTGTTTTTAGGGTGTGATGAATTGTATTTTATGACAGCCGCCAGTATAGTATCACGAAGTCTTGGCGAACTCAGTTGCATCACTATCGATCTCGGTCTCGTACTAGACGAATTAATCTTAGCGACTCTAGTACAATTCACTATATTCTCTTCTTTCGCAGCAGTACAACCGACAGAAGAGCAAAGCTGTAGCATTAAGTTCACCAGGTTTTCTGATTTATTTTCTGGAACGCATTGTATTTCAATATTACTTAGCCGATTCCGTTGGTCCATCTGATTGAGCCTATTGGACAACTCAGCCACAGTAACTTGCAAGTTGTCATTTTCGGTCTGTAATTTCTTTACGTGTTTATTTGTTTCTTCAAGCTTCATTTTTACCTCATCGTATTGATTACTAAGGAAGGAGATGGAATCCTTTAATTCAGATATATCACTTTTGATAGACGTCAACTCCCTCGCTAACGCCGCGGTTATTGTACCATCAATTTTCGCCAACAATTTAGTCATCTCTATTTTTATGATGTCACGTACCTCATCAAGTGTGAACGGGTTGATAACATCTTGTGGTGGGGATGATACAGCCGGTCTTGTTTTACAAACAATAAGATTTTTTTAAAGACAATTTAATGAAAAGACGCCACTTTTGCCATGCCATGAATGATTCAATTCGCACTCAGTGCGGGGAGCGTTCATCATACAAATAATACTATGGCTACTTTGGTTCGTCAATTATCTATTCCGAAATGGAAATTTACTGATGACGGAGACAATTCGGATGACGGAAATCAGATCTAGTGCGTAAACTACCATACAAATTAGCTGGACGACAACTTCGGAAACTGTTTTCACGGATTCGAATCGGATTCGGATCGGACGTGGTGCGAAACCGCTCTAAGGGCGCCTTCACATTAGGTGCAGCGCGACAGCAGCGAATACCTGTTCATTACAAATACAGCCGCGCGACTTTCTTATAATTTCGTGTCGCGCGACACGCAGTTGTAACGTTGTAAGCAAGTCGCGGGCATCCTCTGCTGTCGTGCTGTTAGCGCGCGGCTGCCGCGCTGTTTGCGACCTAAGATGCGCGTCGCTTTGTGAGATAAAACTACTTTTCAACACACATGCTCATAAAGTGGCTCGTATTTCACCGCAATCAGCCATGTTATGACACGACATGATTACGATACAGAAATTGGTGCAATAAGAGACCGTTTACGAGCAAATCTTCTTAATATATATAAATCTCCTGTCACGATGTTTGTCCGCGATGGATTCCTAAACTACCGATTTTAAATTAAATTGACACATCATGAGCAGTCTGGTCCAACTTGAGAGATAGGATAGTTTTTTTTTTTCGATTAATAGTCCTTATATGACGAAATCCGAGCGAAGCCGGAACGGGCGGCTAGTATGTTATAAATAGTATTAATTAATTCCCTCATCCCTCGTATCCGCAGATCTGAAAGAAGAGCTGTCCTCGTACGAGGACCTGGCCGATGACGCGGACGACGACAAGAAGCTGGCCGAGTTGTTGGGGCTCCGGCGCCTTGGAGCCACCACCGTGAGGAGGAAGGGCTCGCGGAAGAAGGACAAGCTCGGCAGGACTGGTGAGAGGGACCTTTTTCTCTTTTTTTTGTTTTGTTTTGTAACTTTTATAGGTTTACACTTGACCGTCATCTCGCCTGATGTCAAGCGACGATATACCCTTTTGAATGTTTTATAACTTAAAAGATAAATCATGTGTTAAAATTAATAAATGTGTTATAAGAAGGACAAACTCGGCAGGACTGGTGAGGGACTTTTTTGAAGTGAAAACTTCTTTAGGCGCGCCTAGACAGATTTTTCGTGGGATGTGAATTGAATTCAAAGTCTTGATCATCGCCGCAAGATTGCTAGCTTATCGGTTTTTTATCGGATACACTTCGGAGAGTGTGCAACTGATCTGCATGATCTAATACCACCTTGCCCTTTCTTCTATCGGAATTCTCGTATCTCAAAAAAGCGACATCGTTTCATGGTTGATGTTCCAAAAACACGAACGAAGAGATTTGACTCCACGTTTGTGATAAGAACGTCAAGGTTGTGGAATGCGTTGCCGGAGCGGGTTTTCCCCGATGGTTACAATCTGGGTGTCTTCAAATCGAGAGTGAATCGGTTTCTTCTAGGTAAGCACGTTCCATCGTAGATCGCATCGTCGCTTAACATCAGGCGAGATGGTGGTCAAGTGCGAACCTATCACAGTTAAAAAAAAAAAAAATTCATCACGCTCGGATATGATAAGAAAGCTTCGGGTAAACTCGGGACCATGGCTATTGGCCATCTAGAAATACGTCAGCCAATAGGAAATGCTGAAAGGGCGTGGACAGATCATCATAAAATCATCACAGGTCAAAACGAAATAAATAGTTATTAATTGGGTTGCACAAATCTTATATATAAAATTCTCGTGTCACAGTGTTTGTTTCTTTACTCCTCCGAAACGGCTTTACTGATTTTAACCAAATTTTATAGGCATATTCAGTAGGTCTGAGAATCGGCTACTAGCTATTTTTCATACCCCTAAGTGTTAGGGGTTGTTCAACCTAAACATTTTTTTTTAATTTTTGGACAAAGGTTTTTGTTTTAATTTTTTTATAATGTGACGTTAAAAAATACATACAACCCTACATTTTTTCCCCTTTTATCACTAACCCCTGTTTTTTTATAGCCATTTTAGTAATTTAATAATTTGACAGTGAACTCCTAAACGACGGGACCGATTTGAATGTTTTTTTTTGTGTGTGTATTCGAAGATGGTTTAAATTCACAAATAAGCCCGGCAGATGGCGCTGCAGACAGTGTCTAGGTTATGTCCGAGCGAAGCCGGAACGGGCCGCTAGTATTATATAATACTAGCTGACCCCGCAAACGTTGTTTTGCCATATAAATAAAGGTATGAAAAATAGCTAGTAGCCGAATCTCAGACCTACTGAATATGCATATAAATTTTGGTTAAAATCAGTAAAGCCGTTTCGGAGGAGTAAGGAAACAAACACTGTGACACGAGAATTTTATATATAAGATATATCTATACCAACCCAATAGACATAGAGGTAAAATTTAGTATAACAAAATAATATTTTAAAGTGAACTGTTAACAAAACTTAGATCTAAGAACTAGTAATAAATATCATTAGTCTATGTTAAGAGATAGCCATAAGATAGACAGTAAAATAAGTATGATAAGAAACCCCTGACCCACCACATGTTAGGGATAAGTCAGAGAGCTCGGTCTTTATATAGGGACATAAAAAAAAAAAATAGTACATTGTTTGACATTTGAATGTGCTAAACCTACTCTATTTAGAGTAGGCTTAGAACATTTAAACGGGCAAAACGACGGATCGAAGTCGAATCGGAGTTGGAAAGTCGTGAGTTTATTTCGAAATTACGTTTTCGTAGAAAGAGAGTAGACGTCCAAGCTGATGATGACATAGAGGACGTATTCGCAGATCTCCCAAAAAATATGAAATGTAGTCGAGTCTCGAGTGTCTAAGTTCAATTTATAAATTTAAGCTAACTTATTACGAAACAAAAATTTAAACAAAGATAGACTCTAACCGTTAGAATTTCGGTTTAAAATCAAGTGGAAGAGGCGAACCCGCCGGTGGGTTCTCGCCACCTGAGGGTTTTGAAGTCGATTTTTGTTCGGAAAAAAATGTTTTAAAAAAAAATGTTTCTGTTTTGTATTAAAAAGTTTATTTATTTATTTCCAGAAAAGAAATTAAAGAAAAGATCATCGGAACCCCTCAAGTTGTCATTCTCAAGACTCTCAAAATTAGACAAGATCTACCCTCTGAAGTCGGGCAGCGACCGTAACTACGGGACAAGCGACGCCGTCAAACACAAAACCAACATGGACAACCTCATGAAGAACTCAAACTGTACGCCCTTCGCTAACAAAACGCTAGCCGGCATCACCTGCGTCTTCTGTAAGCAAACATACCAGAACCCACACGAATTACGCCTACACATGACAGACAAACACACGAACGACAGCATTCTAGACCCCACAAAAGACAAAAGCAATCTATCTTACAAACTAGACATATCAGACCTCAAATGCACTATATGCAACAAGAATTGCGACGTCATATCTAATCTCAAAACGCATCTCACAAACGAACATGACGTCAAATTCTATCCAGATGTACATGACTATATATTAGAATTCAAATTGACGGACTCGGAAATGCTAAAATGCGCCTTATGCCACTCGTCATACGAAACATTTAAAATGCTGTTACAGCATATGAATGGACATTACAGGAATTTCATATGTGATGTTTGCGATTTAGGATTTATAAATAAGCATAAATTGAAAAATCACCAGCGTACCCACGAAATTGGTAACTTTAAGTGTTCGTTTTGCGAAAAGGAGTTCCCTACTCGAGTCAGAAAGATGTGTCATGAGAAATATACACATAATACATCGGCTAGGTATACCACAAATTGTCCTCAGTGCGACAAATCATTCACTAGTTACTATCAACGAAATAGGCATATGTTTACCGAACACAATACAGTAGCTGCCACTTACAAATGTAATATATGCGATAAGTCATTTATATTAAAGTCTAAATTGACATCTCACATAAAAAAGGTACATTTAATGGAAAGGAATCACATATGCACGGTGTGCGGTCAAGGATTCTTCATTAAACAATCGTTAGACGAGCATATGATAAAGCATAACGGTGAGAGAGTGTTTAAGTGCACGGTTTGTCACAAAGCATATGCAAGAAAGAAGACATTGAGAGAACATATGAGAATACATAACAACGATAGGAGGTTTAAATGTGGGGTGTGCGGTTTAGCGTTTGTCCAGAAGTGTAGTATGAAAAGTCATATGCTGTCGAATCATGGCATCACACTAGCTGAATATGAAAGCTCGCATCCAGATGAAAGTAGGTCGCAAGACGTTGGTAGACTAGACGAGGGAGTGCAAGCTTAACCGCCTATAAACACCGTAACCATGTGAAACTGTAAATAGATATTTCCTGTTGCCTGGAAGAGATCGCTCTTAGTATTAAGGTCGTTAATTAGCCGTTTTACAAGATGCAAATAGATACGTCAAAGACAGATCTCAATTTTACTTAAAAGTGGTGCCATGTTGCACTTTGTTAGAGAAGTTTCAGAAAATTATGCATCGGTTAAATACGGTATTTCGCTAAATTAAAAAAACCGTTTATATATTTCTTTATTACGTAATATGCATACCACGTGAATATTTCCAAGATATCTACTACTATACAATTATACATATTATCATTAAAAATAGATGTGTCTAGGTTATAAAGCCCGTCAAAAACACTGTTTCTATAGTAGCTTTGGTCACGTGACGCGTGTGACGTCACACGCAAGTAAACAAATTATTGTTCTTAACAAAACTGGTCAACCCCAGATCACGTAGATGGCATATTTACTCGCCTGTGACGTCATCTGCGTTGCCAACAATAACAGGGCATTTACGACGGATATAAAATTCCATTTTTAAAAAGTTAATAATATATAAAAACAATAATATATTACAAATAAAATGGAATGAAATATATTTATTTAATTTATTGCTGGGATAATTGACGGTATATTTTCAATATGTATTGTCAAATACAGAATCTTTGACAGATATATTTGCATCTCAAAAATGTCTTATCGCTACATTTACATTACTTACATTTATTTATTATTTACATTTTTGCAGGTTTTGTGCATTTTGTTGTTTATTTTAAAATGTTAGTGCAATAGTTTATTTATCTGTTTAATGGAATTGTGATTATACATTAATATTATAGTTTTATTTACTAAAATAATTATACATGATCAACATGAGTGGTGTGCCTAAATCAAACAGTACCCAAAAATATAAGTAATAGACTACAAGCCCGTGAACAAAATGTACGGGTCAAATGAACCACCAGGAGACCTATGTATGATGATGATGATATTCCCTTGGACAGCTTACAAGCAGGGTTGGAAAAAAACAGTTTTTTTAAATTTTATAAAACAAACAGTTCAAAATGTTTTAAACAAGTGTTTTTTTTGTTTTTTATGTTTTTTTTGTTCATTTTAGTTTTGTGCATTCATTTCATTTCTAATAGACGTCATATTTATTCATTTATAGGTTTATAGGCTAAGTACCTACTTTCAAATTTGCAAAATGGTTATTGATTAAGTACACAGTTGTTTTATGTTGCGAGTTGCGAGCATACCTATATCTAATCTGTACTATAATGTGTGTAATCGGTTTAGATTCACCTGTTTTCTAACTAACTAATGTTCATTTTTAACAGGAGAAACCTATTGCTATAAATACCGTTTTTAAGAGTTCAATGGGGAAACTCCAATATTTCTATTTTAATACGGGACCCCTAATATACCGGGGCAATACCCTACTACAGATAGTTCAACTCATCTGTGCGCGCGGGCCTATGTGTGGGTAAGCTTGTACATATACAGTGGCCGCGCCACTGCCACACAAATGAAAGTTGTATAATTACAAGCGCACGCACACATAGCGCCGCGCGCACAGATGAGTTGAACTATCTGTAGTACTTTGAATTACTTTCTTTCGACGGTCGACATTAGGGACTTTCCTAGCAGGACCAACGGGGAATTACCTATTAATTCTAGAGGTATACCTACATTGAAGTGTCTTTCCTTGTAATGTTTCTTTTCAAAAACTCATAATTCCTTTTGTGAGTAGGTACAAAATAAAATAAATAGCATAGACTCAACTGGTTTTATGTCAATCTATTTCGAGCCCTAAATATTAATTTATTTTCATTCAAAAAGTAGTTTTAAACATTGTTTTTTTCTTTAAGTTTTAAACACTGTTTAATACTTGTTTTAATCTTTGTTTTTAAACATGTGATTAAAAACACTGTTTAAATTCAAACTGTTTTAAACACTGTTTTAAACATGTGTTTTAAAACAACTTGTTTTAATCATGCCAACCCAGCTTACAAGTGACGGCATAGTGATGAATCTTATTACTTTATACCCTTCTATCAACTGCATAGGTCTCCTGGTGGTTCATTTGACCCGTAAATTTTGTTCACGGGCATGTAGTCTATAACTGTATAGTTATACATTACATGTAAATAACGTGGCCAAAACGGGAACTAACGCCGTCGTCAAGCCAACCAGGGCTGCCGGCGCCATTATTTCGTGGTACGCCTATGGCTGGCTTTGTATAATGTTGTTCTGTCATTCTGTCATATAGATTGTCAGTCGATTGTAATGTCAAAGTGACACAATATTTTATGTCAAAAAAAAACGACTTCGCGTCAATGAACGACGTTATTTTTTTTTAATATTTATATAAAAACAATAAAATCATTGTGACACAGTGAAGAGTGTCACTTATAAAAAACTAGCGGCGAAAGTTTTTTTTTACAATAAGTACATTAACAATGCATTACTGTATCAATTTATCATAGTACAATGTTTTTAATGGGCAGAGCATTTGTTAACAAAACTAAAATACAATGAGATGTATACCTAACTACTTACACTAAGCACATCTGAATTATCCATAGACCAATGAATGTCTAGAGATAATATCAAGCTCACTGCTAGTCGGAAGCGTACCCAGCATGCTGGCGGCATTACCACACTGAATGGTAATGCTTATAATATTCTTGAGCTAAATAAACGCTTGCTAACATTTTATCGCGCAGACCAAGCGCTCGGTTTTTTTTTTATATTATTGTTTCACAAATATCGAATATTTACTACAATGCCGTTGAATGAGCTCCTGATAAATACTCCGGCGCAGTTATATTAAAAAAAAAAGTGCAATATTCTGTAAATTATGTAAAAAATTTAAAATGTATTTGCTTAAGTAATTACTGTATTTTTTTTGTTGCTAATTGAAGTACTTAATAATTATTTACTAAATTAAACTGACTATACAAGAATTGGCAATATGTTTTATGTGTCCGTGGTTTAAATGGTCTTTTGTGTAAAATATTTATATTTTAGTTTTATTCTTCCATTTGTTTTGACGTATTGTAAATAGTGTATATTATTTAGAGCTAATGAAATGGTACAAAGTACTATTAGTTTATGTATTACTAATATTAGCAGCGGTCTGCGGTTAACCCTTGCTCTTTTTCGTGATAAAAAAGGGATTTGCAATGTGCAAATACATCTGTTAAATATAGTTCACAATTTCGCCGTAGATGGCGCCAATGTTTCATTTTGTTAGTTTTTTTTTAATGACGGTTTTGCACAACACTTGGGAAAATTGAGAACAAATAATCCGACTGAAAGAAGGGTTATATTTTAACGCGTGTATCTTGTATGCTTGTATTTTTTTTTTATTCCCACGTATAGATAGTGCAATCCACGAAGACGCGCCCCACCAATTTTCGTTTCCACCAATCGCGTTTGCTCCGAGCGTCAGTCGCGAACCATTCACCAGTCATTGTAGTGTGCGTGTGCATTCATAGATAATTAGTGTGTACCGATAACACTCGAACATTGACGGAAGCTTGCACACATATAAACTACTAGCTGTTACCCGCGACTTCGTCCGCGCGAAATAAATACTAAGGTAACTCAGGTAGTACCTATTTGTATACCCATACACATTTACGGTTTCTAAAACCATATAATATAATTATTTCATACAATTTCATCAAAATCGGTTCAGCTGTTTAGGCGTGAAAGCGTAAGAGACATTTGTCCCCCATTTCAACTCTAATTTAGTCCCCGTACAGTTCGAAATTACAAAATTGCTAGAACAAACATTTATTTGTTTCGTGTCAAGTGCCTACATACAGATTTTCATGGTTTTATCTTCAACGATTGGGAATTTTCATATTGACATTCATCCTCCATTTCAACCCCAGTTTCACCCCCGTACAGTTCGAAATTACAAAATTGCTAGAACAAACAGTCGTTTGCTTCGTGTCAAGTGTCTATATACAGAGGTTCATGGTTTTAACTTTAACGGTTGGGAACTTTCATATTGACATTCATCCCCCATTTCAACCCCAGTTTCACCCCCGTACAGTTCGAAATCACAAAATTGCTAGAACAAATATTCGTTTGCTTCATGTCAAGTGTCTATACGGAGCTTCATGGTTTTTTCTTCAACGGTTGGGAACTTCCATATTGACATTCATCCCCCATTTCAACCCCAATTTCACCCCTGTACAGTTTGAAACTACAAAATTGATAGAACAGTAATTAATTGCTTCGTGTCAAGTGTCTAGATACAAAATTTGATAACTTTAAAAATGACGAATTTTCATACAACCGTTCTTCCCTTGTTTCACCCTTTTAGGGGTTGAATTTCGCAAAACCCGGTCTTAGCAAGCGCCAACGTGCTAAAAGAGACATTCATGCAAAATTTCAGACTCCTAGCATTTGTAGTTTCTGAGATACCTTGATGAGTGACCTTTCGCTTTTATATATATAGAAAACTAGCTGTTACCCGCGACTTCGTCCGCGCGAAATAAATACTAAGGTAACTCTCAGGCAGTGCCTATTTTTTACACCCAGACACAGTTACAGTTACAGCTTACTTATAATAAAACCATTTCATACAATTTCATCAAAATCGGTTCAGTTGTTTAGGTTTGAAAGCGTAAGAGACGTTCGTCCCCCATTTTGACTCCAATTTCATCCCCATACAGTTCGAAATTACAAAATTGCTAGAACAAACATTTATTGACTTCATGCCAAGTGCCTATATAAAGAGTTTCATAGTTTTATCTTCAACGATTGGGAACTTGCATATTGACATTAATTGCCCATTTCAACCCCAATTTCACCTCCTCACTGTTCGAAATCACAAAATTGCTAGAACAAACATTTGCTTCGTGTCAAGTGCCTATATACAGAGTTTCATGGTTTTATCTTCAACGATTGGAAGCTTCCATGTATACTTTCATACCCCATTTCAAGCCCACTTTCATCCCTATACAGTTAGAATTTACAGCATTGCTAGAACAAATATTCGTTTGCTTCATGTCAAGTGTCTATATTCAGAGTTTCATCTTCAATGGTTGGGATCTTCCATGTTGACATTCATCCCCCATTTCACCCCCGTACAGTTCGAAATTACGAAATTGATAGAACTTACATCTAATTACTTAATGTCAAGTTTCTACATACAGAGTTTCATGGTTTTATCTTCAACGGCTGGGAACATCCAAATTGACATTCATCCCCCATTTCAACCCCAAATTCACCCCCGCACAGTACGAAATTACAAAATTGCTAGAACAAACATTCGTTTGCTTCGTGGCAAGTGTCTATATACAGAGTTTCATGGGTTTATCTTCAACGGTTGGGATTGTCCATGTTGACATTCATCCCCCATTTCAACCCCAATTTCACCCCCGTACAGTTGGAAATTATAAAATTGCTAGAACCAACTTTCGTTTGCTTCGTGTCAAGTGTCTATATACCGAGTTTCACGGGTTTATCTTCAACGGTTGGGAACTTTCATATTGACATTCATCCCCCATTTCAACCCCAATTTCACCCCCGTACAGTTAGAAATCACGAAATTGATACAACAAACATTCGTTTTCTTCGTGTCAAGTTTCTATATACAGAGTTTCATGGTTTTATCTTTAACGGTTGGGAACTTGCATATTGACATTCATCCCCCATTTCAACCCCAATTTCACCCCTGTACAGTTCGATATTACAAAATTGATAGAACTAACATTTAATTGCTTCAGCTCAAGTGTCTAGATACAAAATTTGATAACTTTGAAAATAATGAATTTTCATACAATCGTTCATCCCTTGTTTCACCCTCTTAGGGGTGGAATTTCGCAAAACCCCGTCTTAGCGAGCGCCTACGTGCTAAAAGGGACCTCCATGCAAAATTTCAGATTCCTAGCATTTGTAGTTTCTGAGATACCTTGATGAGTGACCTTTCGCTTTTATATATATAGATAAACGGTTAGGAGGAATAGTGGGGCGCGTCTTCGTGGATTGCACTATCTGTAACTTCCAAACGGCTGGATGGATTTTAACGAATAAGATATCGTTAGATTTGTTTCAATCGTCCAAGTATTTTTAGGGAATTTGAGAGGTTTATTTATTTATTTTATTTATTTATTTACATATTAGTACGGCTTACAAAACAACCAATTACACTAATACAAAGTCAAAATTCAAGTCAATTTTCCATTTATGCAACTTGATAACGCTTAATTGTTCTGTGTAAGTAAATATCTCAAAGGACAGTAAACGACAACATTAATTACAATTTATAAATAAATGTCGTTTAACATTTATAAGCCAAGTCATTCACTATCAATAATTTATTAATGTTTTTAATTAAAAAAATATATCTTAAAAGAATAAAATGTTCAGGGTTGATTCTAAATTTCCAAAAAAAAACGTTCTCAAAAATAACATTAATATTTTATAAAATTGTTTTTCCATTTGTATTGTTGCAAGTATTACGTAATAACCCGTTTTTATTTAAAAACACCTCTCAATTTAGTCAAAGGTGTATTTTTATTTATTTAAATCTAGCTGTGCCCATGTTTCGTGAGCGTTTTAAGGTTTTTTTTTTTCATTTCCCGAAACCCTGTTTATTTTCCTTCTTCTGAAATCAGTCTACTAAATTTAGTCAAGTGTAATAAGTTTTTAAGGACACGTCAATGTTAATATAATTTAACATATGTTTCGTTCTTCTATCATATTATCTGTTATTTTCAAAACTGCTTATTTTTAAAGTTATAATAAGTATAAAAGATATTTATGTTAAGAACTTTTATATTAATTCATAAATTATTTTATTTATTTATTTCATGTTGATATTGTGTTTGAGTTTTGTTAAGTATAGAACGTGCTTGATATAATTTATTTATAAATAAAATGTCTGTATTTATTTCAATGTTGCTGTATAGTGTCTACAATAAATTAAACGCCGCAGAATTGCTAACTTATCTTTTTTTTTTTTATCGGAGACACTTCACTTTTTTCTATCGGACTTCTCGTATCTCGAAGAAATTACAGGGCTTAGAGATATAACGACTTAGATCTCTGGGTGACGGTCGCAGTGCAGTGCTAGGTAATGATTTGGACTCTTCATGTTCCAATAGCTGCGTGTCACTGTGCTGTTATGTGGCAGGCATGTTGCTTAGCATCATCAGGCATCGCTTTTTTATTTTATTTTTTAAATAAAGAGTGACGAGACGAGCAATGCATGCGACTGATGGTAAGCAACACCCATGTCCAAAATATCACAGTTTTATGTAGCTAATTGGACATAAAGACTCCAAATCTCTACCAGGACGTCTACTCCATTTCTACGAAAACGTAATTTCGAAAAAAAACTCGTGACTTTCCTGGACGTCTACTCTAATTCAACGAAAACGTAATTTCGAATTAAACTTCGTCAAGACGTCAAGTTCTACTTCGTTATGTCCGATCGAACATTGTTTGACGTTTAAATTTTCTAAGCATACTCTATTGGAGTAGACTTAGAACGCATTATACTACACACAGTACATTTAAACGGACAAAACGACAGATCGAATCAGAACCGGAGTAGGAAAGTCGCGAGTTCATTTCGAAATTACGTTTTTCGTCGAAGGACAGTAGATAGATGTCCTGGCACTGTACTGCGCTCGTCATCCCCAGAGATAGAAGATAATATATCTCAGTGCACTGTTTCAATTATTTTTAAATATTAGGTACCTTTAAATCTGATACACTGTAATATCTGCACAGTGCTCGGCGATAAAATAATTGATTATTAAATTGTATCTTTAAATTGTCATTATTGTTGCAATGAAGGCAGTTTTGCTGTACCTAAGCGGTGGTTATGGTAATGAAACATTTTCGAAATGTCAGATGAATGCAAAAAAAAATTGGCAGTCATAGGAACTGGCGATAGAAGATAGAAGTGAAAACTTATTTAAACTATGCGGGTGAAATCGGAGGGCGTGACTATCTATAAAAGCTGACGCATCTCTAAATGGACAATGAGAAATGCCTACCTGAGCGTGACGCTAGAATTCATTTCACAGCCCACGAAAAATCAGTCTGCGGCGTGCAAAAATAGGTAAGTTTTCACTTCAAAAAAAAAATTGGCAGTCATAGGAACTGCCGATAGAATTGAAAACTTATAACTCAGAATTTGATAGCTTACTTTGGAAACTTCGCGAGTGTAACCGGAGGATGTGGCCTGACCATCTAGAAATGCGTCAGCATTTTCCCATTGGCTGATGCATTTCTAGATGGTCATGCCACACCCTTGGAGCATTTTCCATTGGCTGACACATTTCTAGATAGCCAATTGCCAGGGTCCCGAATTTACCCGAAGATTTCTTATCATACCCGAGCGTGACGCTAGAATTCAATTCACAGCCCAGGAAAATCTGTCTAGGCACGCCTAAAGAAGTTTTTGAATGATAACTTCTTTTGGCGCATCTAGATATATTTTTTCTACAGAACTATCAAATTCTGAGTTAAGTTTTCACTTCTATCGGCAGTTCCTATGACTGCTATTTTTTTTTTCGAAATTACGTTTTCGATGAAATAGAGTAGACGTCCTGGGTAGCGATTCTGAAACCATTCGGTTGCATCCCACACGGAATCTCATCTCTCGGTCTTTGTCATACTAAACAGATAAGACAAAGACCGAGAGATGAGATTCCGTGTCGGATGCAACCGGATGGTTTCAGAATCGCTACCCTGGGCTGCACCTTTCGCTTAACCCCTACTCCGCGGCCGACCGTCACACGACATGCAGTAGATGAACGAAAAAGTTTGGAAGACGATTTTTAATAGTTTCACTTTAAAACATGGCGCCATTGTTTAATTTTATTAGATAAATTTTACAAATTGGGAAATATCTTTAACAGGTCTAGTTGCTTTTAGAAAACGCCTGATTTAAACATTTTTTTTCCCAATCATCTTTCATTCTGTAAATCCCTTATTGTTGAGCGTTTTTAAGGGCGTACCCCGAGCAAAGGACCTTGAGTATTTCTTACCTTATCGCACACCGCAAGAAAGAGCAAGAGAGAAACAGTAGGATTTGTCGCTGTTTTACGCTCAAATTTTATAATAAACTCTTTATAAAATCAGATTTTAATCTTTTGAAAAAAAATAAAACTACCAAAATGTTCGTAATGGAATTGTCTATCCGTTGGTGTAAGTACAAAATCAAAATAATGGACGATTTTCGAGGAGATGCATGATAACTACAGTACCCGGCGATAAGTATTGCACATCGGCCTTTGGAGGGAGACAGTCAGCTGATTTCGGCTTCGTAGAGCATTATCTCCGTCACACACTACCTATGTGACGTTTTGTCAGTCGTTGTTCAAGTGCGATAGAGTGCGGTCGCGTCCAGTTAAAAAAATATATATAGAGTTGTTAACACCCCCAAATTTAAATAATTTAAAGTTGTACTATGGCATCTTTAGGAAAAAAAGGGAAACCTTTACGAGGTCAGTCACGCCAAATTATCTACAATGTTTATAAATATTTTCTAACCTTTTTAATATTTTTAAGCTGACAGATTTAAAAAAAATGAAGATAAAACTGTAAGTTGTTATTTTAAGAAGGTTCAAGCGCGAGTTGCAAATGCCACTGGAATTTCAAGAAGAACTTTGAACAATATATTAAACGAAGTCAGTACTGAAACACATTCTACTGAAATTAAGTTTAGCACTCCAAAAAAAGGGAGACCAAAAAAGCAATTTCGTTTGGATATGGACGATTTTGATTATGATGTTGTTCAAAGAATGGTGTATGATTTTCACTTACGATATAGTGAACTGCCAACAATAAAGTCATTAAAAGCTAAATTATGTGAAGCTATTAATTACAATGGGTCTGAAAAGACGTTGAGAAAAATACTTCACGAGATGGGATTTCGGTTCACTAAAATGGAAGACAATCGAAAAGTTTTAATGGAAAAGCACGATGTAAGCCTCAAACGAATGGAATATCTCGATAAAATGCGCAAATTTCGCGAAAGAGGAAAAAATATCGTCTACATGGATGAGTCTTACATACATACATCCCACACTAAAGGGAAATAGACTACAGGCCCGTGAACAAAATTTACAGGTCAAATGAACCAGCAGGAGACCTATGTGGGATGATAGACGGGTACAAAATAATAAGATTCAGCACTATGCCGTCACTTGTACGCTGTCCAACTGAGTGCAGGTGAGAATTCAAAAGTGCAAGTAGAGTGGGTACATTTTGTTCAATTGTTTCTGCACGGCATTCTTACCATCCCATAGATCCGTGAAAAATAATGAGAAAACGCGTAGTGCCGTACAAAAATAGTGATCCACAAAGTCGGAAACATTATTGATAATCCGGAATTTTTGAGGGAAAATTTGGTCATTTGATACTGTACGGCATCGGTTCCATACAGTTGCAATACCTCTTCTAACCCATTATTCCGAAACGCCGCCGCCGTATAAAAATAATGGTCCAAGTGGAAATGATCGGGGGTTTAACTTCCTCTTTTCAGTGATCCGGAGAGGTGATTTGAAAAAGTACGGCATCGGTTCCAAATGATTATCTAGCACTCAAACGGACAATTAAAAATAATGCCGTCTAAAAATTACTGTTCATTTGAATGTTCACCGATAATTACATTAATTTCATCGTATACTTCATTTATAAAGGTGGTAGGTCATTTGATCCTGTACGGCGTCTTATTTTTCTACATGACATTGCTAAAAAACTATTGTTGTATAATAATGCCGTACAAAAGAAACTGTTCTAAAAAAAGTAACAGAGGAATACAAAACATGCAAGTTCGTGGATCATGACTTCGTGGATCGTGGATCACTATTTTTGTACGGCACTACGCGATTTCTCATTATTTTTTATGGATCTATTTAGGATGGTAAGAATGCCGTACAGAAACAAATGACCAAAATGTACCCACTCTACTTGCACTTTTGAATTCTCACCTGCACTCAGTTGGACAGCTTACAAGTGACGGCATAGTGCTGAATCTTATTATTTTGTACCCGTCTATCATCCTACATAGGTCTCCTGCTGGTTCATTTGACCCGTAAATTTTGTTCACGGGCCTGTAGTCTAAAATCTTGGAGTGATGATAAGAAAAAAGGAGTAAAAAAGCCAATTTCAAAAGGGCAACGTTTGATAATAGTTCATGCGGGAAATGAAAAATGCTTTGTACCCGGTCCCTTTTTAACGTATAAATCCACGGATACTACAGGTGACTATCACAATGAGATGAATAACGATAACTACGAGAAATGGCTGGTTAATCAATTAATCCCAAATATACCCAGTGATTCCGTTCTAGTTATCGACAACGCACCCTATCACAACAATAAATATGTTGAAAGACCCCCCAACTCAAACATCATTAAACAAGAAATGATCAACTGGTTAAACAGACATGAAATTCCAGTTGATCCAAAATTAACAAATACCCAGATTTATGCTATTATAATTATGTCAGCACAAGGAGAGGTATATAGAGTTTTCCGTGGACAAAGTACTTGCCGAACATGGGCACACTGTGTTGCGATTGCCACCGTATCATCCGGATTTTAATCCAATTGAAAATATAAATATGGTCTCAACTAAAAGGTTGTGTGTTGTGTAGCCTCTAGAAATGTGGGTATCAATTTAACTAAAGTAAAAACGTTATTGACTGAAAAAGTAAACATGATCTGGACTGAAGAGTGGAAAAAGATTTGCGATCACACAATCAAATGTGAGAATGAATATAGAAGCATTAAACACGGTTTAGACTTTTACACTGATAGACTAGTGATAAATACGGCTATGACATGATTATATGTCCGTATGTCATTATCATTAAACAGGAAATGATCAACTGGTTAAACAGACACGAAATTCCAGTTGATCCAAAATTAACAAAAACCCAGATTTATGCCATTATAATTATGTCAGCACAAGGAGAGGTATACAGAGTTTTCCGTGGACAAAGTACTTCCCGGATATGGGCACACTGTGTTGCGATTGCTACCGTATCATCCGGATTTTAGTCCAATTGAAAATATATGGTCTCAACTAAAAGGCTATGTAGCCTGTAGAAATGTGGGTATGAATTTAACTAAAGTAAAAACGTTATTGACTGAAAAAGTAAACATGATCGGGACTGAAGAGTGGAAAAAGGTTTGCGATCACACAATCAAATGTGAGAATGAATATAAAAGCATTAAACACGGTTTAGACAATTACACTGATAGACTAGTGATAAATACAGCTGATAGTGACAGTGATATTGACCTCTTTGAGAGCACAGATAGTGAAATGGAAGTAATTGAGAATAAGAATTATTATTATTTTTATTACAATGTCTCACTTTAACAATAGGTACAATGGTGTTTATTATGTACAATACAGCTGTAATTTTCCAAAATAATTAAATACGTAAACATAATGTGAACATATTTTTAGGGTTCCGTAAAACGTAAAAACGGAACCCTTATAGATTCGTCGTGTCTGTCTGTCTGTCTGTCTGTCCGTATGTCACAGCCACTTTTTGCCGAAACTATGAGAACTACACTGTTGAAACTTTGTAAGTAAGATGTATTCTGTGAACCGCATTACGATTTTTTAAAAAAAAAAAGTAAAATTACGGTTGCACCTCATACTGAGAACTGAAACTCAATTTTTTTTCCATAAAACCTACACGTGTGGGTGTCTATCGATAGGTCTTCAAAAATGATGTTGAGGTTTCTAATATAATTTTTATCTACACTGAATAATTTGCGCGAGAGACACTTCCAAAGTGGTAAATTGTGTGTCCCCCCCCCCCCCCCTTCTAACTTCTAAAGTAAGAGAATGAAAAAACTAAAAAAAATTATATAATGTACATTACCATGCAAACTACCAACGAAAATTGGTTTGAACTCGAGCTGATGAGTAGTTTTTTTTTAGTACGTCATAAATACACTATTATTAAAACTTCGATCAAAGTTACAACGAACTACAAGAACTATGTGTACTATGTATATTATATTACTTGCTGCAACGGAACCCTTCATGGGCGAGTCCAACTCGCACTTGGCTACTTTTTATTTTATTTTACTCGAACCTAAAGCCATCACTTATAGAACACTTATTGGTGTATTTTATACAAAGAATAAAAAGAATTATTAAAAGAAGCAAATTAAAATTGTTTTAACAGCTCCTAATAGATAGCGCACTGTTTGTATTTCGTGCTACAGAGATGACGCTCTACGAAGCCGAAGTTGGCCGATTGTCTCTTTCCAGGTGTCGATGTGCAATATTTATCGCCGGGTACTGTACAATTGTTTAATTTTTTCATGGTTTCGTTATGAGGCGATTATACCTACGTCACAGATCAGAAAATAGTTACTTCGTAACAGATGCATCACTGCCATACAAAAGTGCAAATACCTACACGATAATAACCTAAACTGTCGTATACTACTTACCTACTATTACTTGCAAGCAAAAATACACCTTAACACACCCAAGTAGAGTTGTAAATACCGTGACTTGTCGTCTGCTTACGTCACTGACCAAACGTGCTAGGGTTGTAAGAAATGGTGGAAGGTGGTAGTAGTGGTAGGACTCTTGGCAGAGTCCGCCTGGGGAAGGACCACACCTTTGCCAGTTATTTTACCGCGAAGCAGTAATGTACAAACATTACTGTGTTTTTTTAGACAAAGAGTGACGAGACGAGCAGGACATGTGCCTGATGGTAAGCAACATGCCTGCCATATGCACAGTGACACGCAGCTATTGGAACATGAAGAATCCAAATCATTACCTAGCATTGCACTGTCCTCGTCACCCAGAGGTCTAAGATGTTATATCTCTAAGCCTTGTAATTTCACTAGAACCATTGCTCTTCAAATCGGAACACATTAATGTTTGCGCATTACTGCTTGGCGGTAGAAGAACTGACAAAGGTGTGATACTTTCCCAGGCGGACTCTGCTAAGAGTCCTACCACTACAGTATTCCATTAGACAAGCCCATTCATTTGATATAGAGGTAGGTTGTGAAGAAATATTTTGTCCTCCGTTTTGTGGAGGGGGGCATTTTGAATCTATATTAACCAAACATAGCTACCATCGCACAAAAATAAACCTTTTTAAAAAAATCGACGTCAAACTTATAACACCCTTTTTTGGTTGGGGGTTAAAAAATGATTCACAATTAGCTGAGCTATCACGAAACATACTTACATCCGGTTATAAATTCTGTCGGTTTTTTTAGGTAGGTATGTTTTATAGTCAATTAATACTGGAGTATTTTAGTTCTACAATGTAGGTAGTTGTAAGTTGTTTTCATACCGTCGAATAAATGAACAAATTAGTATCATCCAGTATGTACATGAATATTCAAAAAAGTATGTCGTCATAAAATTATATTAAACTTAATGAGACACAATAAAGATGGGATAAAAAGGTATTTTAGACAAAATAATTTGTGTGCATAATCTCTACTGTATCTATTCTAAACAGATATTATACAATACACATATTACACACTATTATTATTTGTAGTGGTAGGACTCTTGGCAGAGTCCGCCTGGGGAAGGACCACAGCTTTGCCAATTATTCTACCGCCAAGCAGTAATGTGCAACCATTACTGTGTTCCGATTTGAAGGGCAATGTTTCCAGAGAAATTACAGGGCTTAGAGATATAACAACTTAGATCTCTGGGTGACGAGCGCAGTGCAGTGCTAGGTAATGATTTGGACTCTTCATGTTCTAATAGCTGCGTGTCACTGTGCTGTTATGTGGCAGGCATGTTGCTTACCATCAGGGACATGTCCTGCTCGTCCCGTCACTCTTTATTTAAAAAAAAAATAAATAAAAAAAACACTACTGTTTCTTTATTCTGTGCGATTGAAAACTACCACAATTTGGCTCAAAAATAAATATTAACAATAAAAACAATTCCCTAGCTTCCTGTTTCGGCAATTTGAAATAAGATAAATTACTACTACATTTTAGTGTCTTGCTATTGCAGCCATTCACAATATTACAATAATGCCGCGACATTATTTATGCGCGCACTCGGTGTTCGTTCGCACGTCAACTCGGGCAACCGGCCGGCGGCCTTGTGATTTTAGTACACCCGGGAGGACCCGAACGAGTAGGTATAAAGCTCGCGCCGTTTAGCCAGTGATGAGGGTGTGCCTACGTTCACTATCAAACAACAAGTTCAATAAGTTCACTATCAAAAAAATAAAACTACCATTTTGAAGCCAAGAAGTTGTAGAAATTTAATTTATTTTTTACCAGTTGATATTTGTTGTGGCTAATGAGTAGATAGCTCTTAAAACTGGACAAAAAACTTGTTTTGCTGGGGGACGCACCTTAAGTATATCTTACCTAGCTTTAAATTGTACATTGTTGTAGTGTGTAAATAAATATAAATGTTACTACGTTTTATGGAGATGGTTTTATTTCACTTTTCGCCTCTTTGCCGCAACGAGTCACATTACAATGGAATCTAGACGCACGGCAGTGTGGCTTGCCAAGTTCATTCAAGATTCAAGTAAACTGCAGGTCTACTACGAAGTCCGATAAACGATATATCGGCCGAACTTATGAAGTTTCCGACCACGAAAGACAATCGGTCGGTTGATCAGATCGGCCGTTTCGTTCGATCCGACCCTCATCCGACCTAAGTCTATAACTTCCGACCCGAAATGTATCGATCCGAATGTTTTTTGTGGTAGGCTATAATCCGATTCAGCTGTCGGTCGGATGCGATCATTCGGAGTTTGTTTTCGTAGTAGACCTGCTGGCGTATGGTTCGTGTAATATTACACACGGTGCGCCATGTGTAATTTTAGACGAACCATATGGAGCTACTTTTGTCCTTCTCGTTAGATAATGTTCTAATACGAGATACTAATATTATGTAGGTACACATGTTCTTTTCCTACTGACTATTTCTACTCCTATTGACTGTCTGGTGGCTTAGTGGTTAGTAACTCTGCCTCTATGCCCTGTAATTTCACTTTTATTACACAATTATTTACAGCAAATAAAAGAACAAACTGTAAAAATGTACCTACGCAATTCGTCTAATTCATGACCAATGGTAATTTGTTTGTTGACTAACTGCATTTGTACGCCCATTATAAAATCGTCTTTTAAAATTTGGTTTATTCGCCGTTTTTTAGGTACCTATCTTTGTTTCATGAATCTTATGTAATACATTCAGCAGTTTTCTTGTTCAGTAATTTATTTATTTTTGAATGAAATGATTCTAATATGTTGGTTGTGCTAAATACTACAGGGGGAATGTATTTTCAACCAAAAAGTTTCGATGTAGTTTATAAACTTTTCCATTCGTTTCAAACTGTGACATTCCGATTGTATATAATGAAATCCTGGTAACACCTCATCAAGAGGTAGTAGTGGTAAGGCGGTAGTGAGAGCTACTATTCTCCTTTCAGGTTTATTTTGCGTATTCTTCAGGGGCTTCGCCTTTTTAGGGTTCCGTAAAACGTAAAAACGGAACCCTTAAAGATTAGTCATGTCTGTTTGCCTGTCCGTCTGTCCGTCCGTATGTCACAGCCACTTTTTTCCAAAACCATAAGGATTATACTGTTTAAACTTGGGAAGTAGATGTATTCTGTGAACCGCATTCAGATGATTTTTATACAAAAATATTAAAAGAAAACAATAAATTTTGGGGGTGCCCCTTATTTAGAACTGAAACTCAATTTTTTTTCATCAAATCCATACGTATCTGTGGGTCTTTATGGATCATCATCATCATCAACAGCCCACTAAACGTTCCCACTGCTGGGACTCGGGGCCTTCTCTCGCAAGGAGAGAGTTAAGGCCATAATCCACCACGCTGGCCCAGTGCGGGTTGGTGGATGACACATGACTTCGAAAGATTCTAGGTACATGTCGGTTTCCTCACGATGTTTTCCTTCACCGTTTTAAGTTAGCGGCATTACGCACATGACTTCGAAAAGACAGTGGTGCGTGTGGGGTTTGAACCTGGGGTCTCCGGATCGGCAGTCGCCGTTCTCCCGACTAGACCACCGTAACTTACAACTTACTTCTTTATGGATAGGTCTTCAAAAATGATGTTGAGGTTTCTAATATATATTTTTTTCTATAGGTACTGAATATTTTGCGCGAGAGATACTTCCAAAGTGGTAAAATGTGTGCAACTTCTAAAATGACAAAATTAAAAGAAATAGGTATATAATGTAAGTACATTACCATGCAAACTTCCACCGAAAATTGATTTAAACTTGATCCGGTAAGTAGTTTCTTTTTAGTACGTCATAAATACACTATAATTAAAACTTCGATCAAAGTTACAACGAACTACAAGAACTTATCTATTTTGTTACTTGCTGCTACGGAAGCCTTCATGTGCGAGTCCGACTCGCACTTGAGCGCTTTATTCCAAATATTGCGCTTCTAAAGTCACACGCGTTCGGGAACACTTTTAAAATTGCGTTAATTGCCAAAATCGGCCCATTTAATGTAAGTCAGTATAATAAATATAATGCAAGGAATATTGAACTTGAATAATTGCATAAGACTTACATTTTTGCAACAAATAGATAATAATAGTTGCGGAAAAAATAACCATCTTAGATAAATCACAATATGAGTACTTTGTCACATCATTATGGTGGTATGGTTTCGGACCCACCCTACCACCAGGGGTAGGGCTAGTGGTATGGTGGGTCCGTCACGGCTCGAATCTAGTCTCATAAAAAAATTTTATCTCGTAAAAAAGAGAAATGAACGCCGGCGAAATTACGGTAAAATTACCAAATGTAAGCTAAAAAAGGAGGAATAATGGAAATAGTTTTACTACTTGCTAATAGATGGCGCTGTTACCAAAAACAAATACGTGAAATAAGTTATCTGTGGGGACCAATGCACAGTGCTACCAAAATATCTGATTTACAATATAATGGGGTAAATGTATAATTTTATGTTACTAGAATGCAATTTTACTTGTACAATTTAAGCATTTAATTGCATGTAAATTATATATTTTATCGAATTCCTTTGTTTTAAAAGGATTGAAAAGTTTTATATAGGAAATAAAAGTGACTAAGTTTAAGTTTTTTCCCCACAGTGATGTTTAGAATGGTATTCGTGATACTAAGTTATGATAACACTCAATTTGTTTTTATTTATTTTCGTGTTTTTCATTTAATTCTTTAAGTTTTAGATAAAATACTGCGTAAATAAAGCATTAATTGATACGAAATGGAGAAAAGCAGTAAACGGAGCTATGGCAAATGCCGTTGTTGCTTAGCAAAGGGTAGTCATCGTGATATTCTGAAAGAATACAAACACTGCGGAGGCCGAGAAGTTTACATCGAAACATTTATGGATTGTTTCAATTTATTCGTAAGTTTTGATGCTATTACGCGGTTATAATCTAAATCTTTAATTGGGTGTGTTTGTGTGAATATTGGTGTGGTCTAGTTGAACCCTTTCAGCGAAATTACCGGATAAAAACTTGGTATGTCCTAGGATGACGAGCGCAGTGCATTCTACTAACGGATTCAATTTTATTACCATGTATAAATTATTTATCATAAACAGCTCACTATACTTATGAAATGAAAACAACGTTATGATTATGAGCGTCGAGAATGTGTGTCTACGCTTCATTTATGTTCTAGGAAATTTATCTAAAAATTAAGTACCATTTAGCAGTTTTTATTACATGATTAGAATGAAAATCAAGTACTGAGTAATATTTTTCAATATGGAATGTAACTCACCACTCATGGTCAACGGGGCATATGCCTCAAGGCAAAAATGATAGGATGTTATAAGATTTATGTGGCTGTGTTTGTTTCTTTGTGGCATAGCTGCGGTAAATATCTTTTATTTTTATATAAAGAGTGACGAGACGAGCAGGACATGTGCCTGATGGTAAGCAACATGCTTGCCACATAACAGCACAGTGACACTCAGCTATTGGAACATGAAAGAGTCCATATCACTACCTAGCACTGCACTGCGCTCGTCACCCATAGATCTAAGATGTTATATCTCTAAGCCCTGTAATTTCTCTGGAGACATTGCCCTTCAAACCGGAGCACAGTAATGTTTGCACATTGGCGGTAGAATATGGCCCGGTTCACACGACGCGGCTGCCAACCGCGCCCGCGCGCTGGCGCGGCGCCGCGCCGCGCGACGGTTTTGTTTCAACACTCACGAGACCGCTGGTTTTCGCGGTTTCTGCTCCGGAAAGCTACTGCGCAAGAATCGCGCGCAGCCACGCGGGCGCCGCGCGGCTGCCGCAGCCGCCGCGGCCGTAAACCGCGGCGTGTGAATTGAATTCAATTTTATATGGAAATCTGCCGCGCCGCGCGCGGGCTCGGTTGGCAGCCGCGCCGTGTGAATCGTCTCTAACTGTCTAAGGTGTGGTCCTTCCCCAGGCGGCCAAGAGTCTTATCATTAACCACTAGTATAACCTAAACCAAACCAAACCACTAGTAAACCTAGCCCCACAAGGAAAATAAATGATAGGATTTATAACGTTTCAGCTTTCCACGAACAACACTTTAAGCACATTAATCTGCAGTCGCTGCATCTCACAGCTGAGGGAAGCGAGCAAGTTCCGAGCACTGGTAGTTGAAACGGAGAGACAGTTGTTGGATGCCGTGTCCAATCAGAAGGACATGGTGTTTGTTAACGGTAAGTTTAGATTATCCTACTAATATATATATCTTATATATAAAATTCTCGTGTCACAGTGTTTGTTTCCTTACTCCTCCGAAACGGCTTTACTGATTTTAACCAAATTTGATATGCATATTCTGTAGGTATGAGAATCGGCTACTAGCTATTTTTCATACCCCTAAGTGACAAGGGTTGTTCACTAAGGCAAAACAACGTTTGCGGGGTCAGCTAGTATATATATAGATTTATGTGGCTGTGTTTGTTTCTTTGTGGCATAGCTGCGGTAAATATCTTTTATTTTTATATAAAGAGTGACGAGACGGCACAGTGACACGCAGCTATTGGAACATGAAGAGTCCAAATCATTACCTAGCACTGAACTGCGCTCGTCACCCAGAGATCTAAGTTGTTATATCTCTAAGCCCTGTAATTTCTCTGGAAACATTGCCCTTCAAACCGGAACACAGTAATGTTTGCACATTACTGCTTGGCGGTAGAATAATTGGCAAAGGTGTGATCCTTCCCCAGGCGGAATCTGCCAAGAGTCCTACCACTACAAAAAACAGTGCAGACATTCGAATTCATCACACAAATATTTGTACTGGGTGGGAATCAAACCCACGAGCCTCGGCTTCGAAGGCAGAGCTACTACCAACTAAGCTCATCTATCACTTCAGCGATTTTTACAACTGACTATTCGCAGTGCCTATAGACGAGCCAGCCCCCAGTAGTGTGAAGGTGGAAGCGCCGGTCGCGGTGAAAGAGGAACCAAGCGATGATGAGGACATGGTCTTCGACACGGACTTCGTATCCGCTGACGATTTGATTGGTAAGTACCTAATCATAAACATCAATTTCTTTATTGATATAAAGACATGTACATACTGTTATTGATATAAGTACCTGGGTGACCGAGCTTGGCTCGGTTTTTATGAAATTATATTTAGGTAGATACAATTAAAAATATGTATCCATTAAGATCCTTTACATACTTTTAAAGATACATAATAATAACATAAAGGTAGGCATACAAAGCATACCTACATAAAAAAGATGAGAAGTAATCATCAGGATTCGAACCGAGGGCGCCGTGTTACCGCCTGAGCTATTTAGCCTTTGAACATAGTGGCGTTAGCTATCGTATTCTAATGATATTTTAGGAGTTTTTCATTGCCTGAAAAAGCACAAAATTACATTTTTGAAGTGAAAACTTCTTTAGGCGCGCCTAGACAGATATTTCGTGGGCTGTGAATTGGATTCTAGCGTCACGCTCGGGTATGATAAGAAACCTTCGGGTAAACTCGGGACCATGGCTATTGGCCATTATGGCCAGCCAATGGGAAATGGTGAAAGGGCGAGGCCTCGGCATCATGCCATGACCATCTAGAAATGCATTAGCCAATAGGAAATGCTGACGCATTTCTAGATGGGCATGCCATGATGCCCAGGCCACGCCCTCCGGTTACACACGTGTAGTTTCCAAAGTAAGCTATCAGATTCTGAGTTATAAGTTTTCACTTTTATCGGCAGTTCCTATGACTGCCAATTATTATTTTAACAATGCAATCTAGCTAGATCGATTTATGGTCCCCGAAACCCCCTGCATACATAATTTAATGAAAATCGTTCTAGCCGTTTCCGAGATTCTGATTATATATATATGTACAAGAATTGCTCGTTTAAAGGTATAAGATAAGATAAAGTCGTAGACAAAATATCTCAAACAAAAGTTGCAAATAAAGTGTCCTTGTTTCATCTTTATGTACTTAGAATTAGATGCTTATAGAATATGATCTCAAAAGTTTAAAATAGGTACTTTCTGATACCTTAATTTGGATTGACGAGTTTAGACATTAAAGGAAGCAGTTATATTTTAATATGTATTGGGTACTTTTTTTTTACTTTTATAGGTTTACACTTGACCGCCATCTCGCCTGATGTTAAGCGACGCTCTATCGGAGACCGCGTGTCTCCGATAGAGCGTGTTTACCTAGAAAAAAACCGATTCACTCTCGATTTGAAGACACAAAGATTGAAACCATCGGGGAAAACCCGCTCAGGCAACGTATTCCACAGCCTAGAGGCATAGACGTTCTTATCACAAAGGTAGAGTGAAATCTCTTCGTTCGTCTCTTTGGAACATCAACCATGAAACGATGTCGCTTTTTCGAGCTACGAGCATTGCGATAGAAAAAATTACAAGGTGGTATTAGATCATGCAAATCAGTCGCACATTCTCCGAAGTGTATCCGTACTCCGGTGCAGCGCTTATATTCCGAGAGCTAGCGCTAATGTTTTGAGTGGGTAATCTAGGCGAGGTGAAAACTTTTCATATACCTCTCCAATAGGGTACCGGACTGGGTCAAAAATACACCATCCTAATTAGTCCGTCAGCTAAAACATGGAAAAATATTGGACACGTATTTTTTGTTTTTTCATAATATTAAAAATGGTCAAAGATATAGACCATCAAACTTCGAGAGTGGGGGGGTCGCGACGTCACTCGTGAGTAAAAATCGTACTCACAAGTGACGTCACACGAAACTTCGAAGCGCTGTATCTTCGTCATTTTTTGTTTGTGAAACAAAAGAAAAAATACGTGTACAATATTTTTTGGCAATTTACTAACGGGCTACTTAGTTTTTTTTGAGGATCTGGCAGATCTGGCTGATAAGTAGAGAGGCAATATGAATTCGTGGTCGATTGGTTTCGGAAAATAAAAATCACTGCCGTGTTTTAAGGCTTGCTAGCGCCATCTAGTGTTGTCTATGACGAACCAATTACAGATAAAAAATAACTTGCTCAGGCAACAACATAAATCTTGTACCTTTAAACGAGCAATACTTGTATATATATAGAATCTGAATCTCCGTAACGGCTGGAACGATTTTGATGAAATTATGTATGCAAGGGGTTTCGGGGACGATAAATCGATCTAGCTAGGTTTTATTTTTTAAAAACATCATATAATGCGCGTTTTTAGACAATGAAAAACTTTTACATTAGACAATAGACATTAGAATGCGAAGGTAAATTTCGCCGCGTGACGTAACAGTAAAATAGCTCAGGTGGGAAGTCAGGCGGTTACGAATTAGTAGGTCCGGGTTTGAATCAGACGGCTTCTCTTTTTTTTTTTTTTTTTTTTTTTTGTAGAAAACTATTACTTGGAGCCTTTTATCTTTAGGTATCTATACTAATATTATAAAGCTGAAGAGTTCGTTTGTTTGTGTGAACGCCAAGGATATCTGGAACTACTGGTCCGAATTGAACGATTCTTTCTTTGTAGGATAGTCCATTTATCGAGGAAGGCTATAGGCTATTTAACTTTACGCTACTATCAACAGGAGCCGAGCATGAATGAAAAATGTAACAAAAACGGGAAAAAATATTGCTTTTTGAGAGCTTTCGTTGCGTGACAGCATAAAATATGTCATATTTTAAAGGTTGCGTCATTAGAACCTAAAGTAACCGAATTTGTTCAAAATTTGAATTGGTACGATCGATTTTCGATAGATGGCGTAGCAACGCGCGCGCGTTCAGCTAGTCTAAGTATATTTAGTATTTATACCGAGCAAAGCTCGGTCACCCAGGTACTAAGTAATAACTCATCGCGTGCGTACATAAGTACACACCCTTTTTTAAAGGGAAAACTTTAAAACTATTTTGGCGCACCGCACATAGACTTTTCCGTATTTTTTAAACTCATCGTTGATATGTGATAGGCTCGATCGGGTGAACTCGGGACCACAATCTATTAAATCATACAGTCGTTCAACGAAGCCGTCTAGACGGTGCAAATAGCAATCGTGCGGAATGAGACGCGGGAAGCGCGCTCCTGCATTGCCTACATTACAATGTTAGTATTGCAGGAGCGCGGCTCAGGGCTGACGTCTTCCGTATGGTTTTTAATTTTGCTTTGGTTACCACGTTTTTAAAATTGCGACAACCCTGCCAGTGTCTAGACATTATCGGCGTTTCTCCCAAGATCAAAGGCGATGAACTACAGGTAGTATTTTTTTGTACTGTGCTCGGGACCGCCGACCCGAGTGTACCAGAGTGAGAAAGATACAGTCAGCTGCTCTTCACTGCTGTAGCGCTGTGTTTACCCATTTTGATTTGTATAGTTCAACCCGGATGTTGGCGCGGAACCCATATGGGTTCGGGCGACGTTATGACTCATCATATGAAAAAATAAAATAAAAAAACTCTACCTTCAAAAATGTTGAGGGTAGTTTTGACAAAACAAATCATGAGTGAACATTTATCAACTACAAATCTCGCGGAAACGGGTAAAACCGAAGGGCCATTGCTGACGCATTTCTAGATGGCCCATGGAGCCATGGTCCCGAGTTTACCCGAAGATTTTTATCCTTCCCGAGCGTCACGCTAGAATTCACAGCCCGCGAAAAATCAGTCTGTGGCGCGCCAAAAGAAGTTTTCACTTCAAAAACGTTGATCAAGAAGTTAAAAAACAAATGTATTTGTTTGTCCATCGCAGAGGGTGATCCAAAGGAGGAGAGTGACATGGTAGAGGGCGAGGCCGCGTTGCTGGCTCGCTTCCACCGAGACGAGCTGAGACCGCTGCCGAGCCGCGCCTCGCTCTACGAGTGCTGCTTCCAGTACGTGGCGCATCTCGACTCGCTGCAAAGTTGGTCTTATTTCACTCGCTTTTACAATTTATTGTACCATATTAGACAGTTTCACCATTTTAGACAGTTTCATCATTTTAGACAGTTTCACCATTTTAGAGAGTTTCATCATTTTAGAGAGTTTCACCATTTTAGACAGTTTCATCATTTTAGACAGTTTCACCATTTTAGACAGTTTCATCATTTTAGACAGTTTCACCATTTTAGACAGTTTTACCATTTTAGACAGTTTCACCATATTAGACAGTTTCATCATTTTAGACAGTTTCACCATTTTAGACAGTTTCATCATTTTAGACAGTTTCACCATTTTAGACAGTTTTACCATTTTAGACAGTTTCACCATTTTAGACAGTTTCATCATTTTAGACAGTTTCACAATTTTTGAAAATTTCAGATAGTTTTACCATATTAGACAGTTTTACAATTTAGCTCTACGATTACCGCTTCCACTACGCCGCGCAACTCTATGCGCTATAGATTGAATCTATTAGATTGGGTAGCATGTTTTTTTTTTTAACTTGAATAGGTTTACACTTGACCGCCATCTCGCCTGTTGTTAAGCGACGATGCGGCCTACGATGAAACGTGCGTACCTAGAAGAAACCGATTCACTCTCGACTTGAAGACACCAAGATTATAACTAACAGTTAAAGGTAAGTGACATGGTAGAGGGTGAAGCGGCGTTGCTGGCTCGCTTCCACCGAGACGAGCTGAGACCGCTGCCGAGCCGCGCCTCGCTCTACGAGTGCTGCTTCCAGTACGTGGCGCATCTCGACTCGCTTCAAAGTCAGTTCCAATTTATACAAAAATGTGTAAATATGTCTAAAATGGTGTAACTGTCTAAAATGGTACCAACCAGTAGGTGATTCATCCTTTTGATCCTTTTTAAGTTCGTGTCCTTTTGTGTCACTATTTCAGAGTGTTTATCGATTTGAGATACATTTACAATTTAGCTAGTTATTCCATTTTAGACACTTTTTTTTAACTTTTATAAGTTTACACTTGACCGCCATCTCGCCTGATGTTAAGCGACAATGCGGTCTACGATGGAGCGTGTTTACCTAGAAGAAACCGATTCACTCTCGATTTGAAGACACAAAGATTGTAATTCCGACCATCGGGAAAAACCCACTCAGGCAACGTATTCCAAAGTCTTGACGTTCTTATCACAAAAGTAGAGCCGAATCTCTTCGTTCGTGCATTTAGAACATCAACCACGAAACGATGTCGCTTCCATGATTTTAGACAGTTTCACCATTTTAGACAATTAGAAATGCAACTTTTCAGGAGAAACATTTTAAATTTTGGTATCTTCATAAATTTCATTGATGTAGTAACTTTACTTTTTGCTTTTAAAATAGCGACTACCGATTTTTTAAAATTGCCTCTTCCTCCTGTAATCCTGTACTTACATGACATTAGAGTTGGCATAGTATTCCGTGGAGGTATCATGTGGTACTGTATCGGTTAACAAATTAAGGAAAAAAAAAAAAAATTGGCAGTCATAGGAACTGCCGATAGATGTGAAAACTTATAACTCAGAATTTGATAGCTTACTTTGGAAACTACACGTGTGTAACCGGAGGGCGTGGCCTGGGCATCATGGCATGCCCATCTAGAAATGCGTCAGCATTTCCTATTGGCTAATGCATTTCTAGATTTTTTTCCCCGATGGTTTCAATCTTTGTGTCTTCAAATCGAGAGTGAATCGGTTTTTTTCTAGGTAAACACGCTCCATCGGAGACCGCGTCGTCGCTTAACATCAGGCGAGATGGCGGTCAAGTGTAAACCTATAAAAGTTAAAAAAAAAGTACCCAATACATATTAAAATATAACTGCTTCCTTTAATGTCTAAACTCGTCAATCCAAATTAAGGTATCAGAAAGTACCTATTTTAAACTTTTGAGATCATAATCTATAAGCATCTAATTCTAAGTACATAAAGATGAAACAAGGACACTTTGTTTGCAACTTTTGTTTGAGATATTTTGTCTACGACTTTATCTTATCTTATACCTTTAAACGAGCAATTCTTGTACATATATATATAATCTGAATCTCGGAAACGGCTAGAACGATTTTCATTAAATTATGTATGCAGGGGGTTTCGGGGACCATAAATCGATCTAGCTAGATTGCATTGTTAAAATAATAATTGGCAGTCATAGGAACTGCCGATAAAAGTGAAAACTTATAACTCAGAATCTGATAGCTTACTTTGGAAACTACACGTGTGTAACCGGAGGGCATGGCCTGGGCATCATGGCATGGCCATCTAGAAATGTGTCAGCATTTCCTATTGGCTGATGCTTTTTTAGATGGCCATGGCATAATGCCGAGGCCACGCCCTTTCAGCATTTGCCATTGGCTGACGCATTTCTAAATGGCCAATAGCCATGGTCCCGAGTTTACCCGAAGATTTCTTATCATACCCGAGCGTGATGCTAGAATCCAATTCAAAGCCCACGAAATATCTGTCTAGGCGCGCCTAAAGAAGTTTCCACTTCAAAAATACTAAGCAATATTTCTAAAAACTCTTAAAATATTTTTTGTTGCAGATATGAAAATAACATCAAACACGGTAATACGTCACCTCCACGAGAACAAGAAGATACCAAGAAACAAGAATGTATTTGTATCAGAGAAACTGGCTCACATCACCAACGCTACCACCTTACTACAATATTCCAACCTCACCCCTTTCAAGAGCAAGAGCAGATGTGGATACCCTTGCTTCTACTGCAGAAACATATTCGAAGACTTCGACAATCTCAGAGAACACGTCTTAACTCACAAAGCCTCAGAAATCATCCGAGTACTAAAACAATACGGACCAGAAAGTTTAGTAGTCTACGCAGAAGTATCTAACCTAAAATGTAACATATGCACAAAGGACATCCCAAACATAAATGAACTCAAAAGCCACTTAATTAAAGTTCACAATAAGAAGATGTATCCGGAAGTGTCAGATAGAGTGATACCGTTCAAAATTAATAATGATTATTGCGAGTGCCAAATTTGTGGTTGTAACTTTGAACGGTTTGGTGCAATCGAGAGACATATGAACGGGCACTACAGAAATTATGTTTGTAAGGACTGTGGTTCTGGTTTTGTAACTAAATACAGGCTAAAAGTCCATGCAAAAAGCATGCACGTTGATGGTAGCTTCCCTTGTGAGTTCTGCGGTAAGGTCTTCAGTACTCAACAGAAATACAAGAATCATGTAAACGCTGTCCACAAGATGATCAAGCGATTCAAATGTGTGAAATGTCCTCAACGCTTCGCTGAGTACTTCAGAAGGCAACGACATATGGAAGAAATACACGGAGTGGCACCGTTGAAATACAAATGTAACGTCTGTGACCGTTCATTTGATAGACGGTACACATTGTCCAGGCATATGAAACGGGATCATTTAGAAGAAAGGGATTACCAATGTGAAGTTTGCGCTTACAAATGCTTTACAAAGAACGAGTTGAAAGTGCATATGGTGAAGCATAACGGGGAGAGGATATTTGAGTGTTCTGTCTGTAAAAAATCTTACGCAAGGAAGAAGACACTGAGAGAACATATGAGAATACACAATAATGATAGGAGATTTGCTTGCGCTGTGTGCGGTCAAGCATTTGTACAGAAATGCAGTTTAAAGGGGCATCTCAAGACACATCACTTAGAATATAGTATGCAGTAAACTTGTGGGGCAATTCGTAAATGTTTTACTGTTGTTTTTCCATTTATATGTGTCACAATAAAGAATTCTATTTAATAAATTAACAACTGAAAATATTATTCTGGTTTTTTAACCAGTTATTAATTCGCCAACCATATATTTTAAACTATATTCTCCGATGACTGACTCGAGAGCGCCTGAACCGATTTTAATCGTTTTTTGTTCAAAAGAATAAAATGGTCATATCATCATCATCATCATCATCAGCCGCAAGACGTCCACTGCTGAACAAAGGCCTCCCCCCTAGATTTCCACAACGAACGGTCCCGCGCAACCTGCAACCAGCGGTTTCCAGCGACCTTTGTGAGGTCATCTGTCCATCTAGTGGGAGGCCGTCCAACACTGCGTCTTCCGGTTCGTGGTCGCCACTCGAGAACCTTTCTTCCCCATCGGTTGTCAGTTCTTCGAGCGATGTGGCCTGCCCATTGCCACTTCAGCTTGCTTACTCGTTGAGCTATGTCGGCCACTTTAGTTCTTTTGCGAATATCTTCATTACGGATTCTGTCGCGCAAAGAGACTCCGAGCATAGCTCTCTCCATAGCTCGCTGTGTGACTTTGAGCTTTGTTATGAGGCCCACAGTTAAGGACCACGTCTCAGTTCCATAAGCCATCACTGGCAACACGCACTGGTTAAAGACTTTTGTCTTTAGGCATTGGGGTATTTTGGACTCAAAGATGTGTCGAAGTTTCCCGAACGCTGCCCATCCGAGTTGGATCCTTCGCTGGACCTCTTTGTCGAAGTTGGATCTACCTAATTGGATCTTTTGACCCAGGTAGACGTATTCGTCAACAACTTCGAGTGTGGTATTCCCAACAATAACCGGTACAGGTGAGACATGCACATTTGACATGACCTTCGTCTTGTCCATGTTCATCCTCAAACCAACCTGTTGGGATACTCTACTGAGGTCCCTGAGCATTGCACCGAGATCCTCCAGCGACTCCGCCACAATGACTATGTCGTCGGCAAACCGAAGGTGAGTGATGCATTCGCCGTTGATATTGATGCCATGTCCGTTCCAGTCCAGTAGCTTGAAAACGTCTTCCAGCGCAGCAGTGAACAGTTTCGGAGATATAACATCTCCCTGTCTCACGCCTTTCTGTAGCTAGATATGTTTTGTGCACTGGTCCTGTAATCGGACAGACATTGTGGCTTTGCTGTAGATACACTTCAACACTTCGATATAGCGATAGTCGATGCGGCATCGCTGGAGAGACTGAAGCACTGCCCAGGTCTCGATGGAATCGAAGGCTTTCTCATAGTCCACATACGCTATACATAGTGGCCGATTATACTCCTCAGTTTTCTGTATAATCTGCCGGAGCGTATGTATGTGGTCTATGGTACTATAGCCTTTTCGGAAACCGGCTTGTTCGGGTGGCTGAAAGTCGTCAAACCTGCGTGCGAGACGATTCGTGATTACCCTCGAAAACAACTTATAAACGTGGCTCAGAAGTGAGATGGGTCTGTAATTCTTCAACAAGGTGTTGTCACCTTTTTTGAAGAAGAGCACCACCACACTTCTGCTCCACGCTTCTGGCGTATTACCGTCAAGTATGACGGAGTCGAACAGCTTCTGGAGGACTTTAAGTACCGGTTTTCCACCCGCTCTCAGAAGCTCAGTCGTAATTCCGTCATCGCCAGGTGCTTTGTTGTTTTTAAGTTGTTTGAGGGCCATCCTAATCTCATACAGGCTGACTTCCGGGATATCTTCGGTAAAGTGCCGGGTCAGCTTGGCTCTGGGGTCTTTTGCCATGCTAACGACAGGTTGTGCTTGTGTAGAGGTGTATAACTGTTCATAGAACTTCTCAATCTCCTCCAAAATCTCGGGCTTCGACGAGACTACGTTACCGCTATCGGTCTTCAGTTTGGCCAGCTGACTTTGCCCAAGAGACAGATTTCTTGCGAACACTTTCGAGCCTTGGTTCCGCTTGATCGCTTCTTCAATACACGAAGTATTGAAGCAACGTATGTCGCGTCGCACACAAGTAGAGATCCGTCTATTGAGCCGTCTGTATACCGTCATGTCGACCGAAGACTGCAACCGCATATCTCGCCTAACTGCCATGAGATTTAGAGTATGATCGGAGAGCTTTTGGGTTCTATTTTGGCGTCGGCTCTTATAAAATTTCCTGCCAACTGCTTGAACAGTTTCCACCAGCCTGTCGTTTATTTCGTCCGCCGTTACGCATTCATCTAAGGCTTCGAAGCGATTTTGAAGTTCGAGTTGAAAGTTATCGGGATCTTCGATTTGAGCACAATTTGGTCGGAGCGTGGACTTCATCAGACGTGATCTTTCGAACTTAATGTTTAGATTCAGCGTGCCTCTTACAATACGGTGATCGCTGCCGGTCTTAACCCTACTGATCACAGAGACATCGCTGAATATTTGCCGTTTAGTCGTCATAATGAAGTCGATCTCATTTTTTGTGGAACCATCTGGGCTAATCCATGTCCATTTTCGTTGTGGCTGTTTCTTGAAAAAGGAGTTCATCATAAAGAGGCTCTCCCTTTCCAAGAAATCAGCTAGACGTTGCCCTCTTGGGTTCCTCTGCCCATATCCGAATTGTCCCACTCTCAACTCATCACCGCTACGTTTGCCCAGTTTCGCGTTGAAGTCTCCCATCACAACCGTGAAATGTGTTGGCGAGACATGTATGGCTTTGGAGATGTCCTCATACATGGTCTCAACCTCTTCGTCGGGATGTGTCGAGGTCGGTGCGTACACCTGTATGACCTTCAATGAATACCGGTCGGTAATTTTAAGTACAAGGTACACGACCCTGCTCGACACACTCTCGATCATTATCACGTTGTTGACGAGAGACTTGCGGACTAAAAACCCGACACCCCTTTGGGATTGTTGATCTCCCTCCCGGTAGTAGAACAAGTTGCCGGATTCGAGGGTTATCCTGTCCTCGCCCTGTCTACGGACTTCGGATAACCCTATGATATCCCAGCGCAACTTGTCCACTTCTTCTTCCAGCTCCACAATCTTTTCGTCAGCCCTCAAAGTCCGTGCGTTAAACGTTGCCAGGTCGAGTCGTTGGGTTTGGTGGCGGGGCGTCTGCCGGGGATTCTTCGCACCCCATGCTCCGCCGGAACCAAGGCTGCCACCAGCGCCTGGAATAGCAGAGCCGCCGGGGACTAGGGGCCGTTTCTTTATTGTGTTCTTCATAGGGGGGGTATTTGCCATAGTCACCACGCTTGGCAGGCGGGTTGGTGACCGCGGAGCCAGCCCTTTGCACCGATGACGCCGCTGCCCGTCACCGGTCTGGTCAATTTAGGACTGGTTTTTAAATGGTTATACCGCCATTGGTTCGGTCGTCAGAGCCTCGTTAGTTGGCAGCAGGGTGTACCACGCGCAGGAGAGGTTGACATTTGGGGAAGCTAGATGTTTAGTGCTTCCCCCTTACACCCCCAAATGGTCATATATTACATACATGTATATTATTTTCGAAATTGCCGTTTTTGTAAGTACCTACCTAATAAGTGCTTATCAATAGAAATAAATAAAGTGGCCAAGTGCGAGTTGGACTCGCTCATGAAGGGTTCCGTTGCAAGTAATATAATATACATAGTTCTTGTAGTTCGTTGTAACTTTGATGGAAGTTTCAATAATAGTGTATTTATGACGTGGTAAAAAAAAACTACTCATCAGTTCAAACCAATTTTCGTTGGTAGTTTATATGGTAATGTACATCATATATTTTTTTTAGATTTTTCATTCTCTTACTTTAGAAGTTAGAGGGGGGCGGGACACATCTTACCACTTTGGAAGGGTCTCTCGCGCAAATTATTCAGTGTAGACGAAAATGATTTTAGAAACCTCAACATCATTTTTGAAGACCTATCGATAGACACCCCACCAAACCTACACGTGTTTGATGAAAGAAAAAAATTTGAGTTTCAGTTCTCAGTATGGGGGGCAACCCTAATTTATCTATTTTTTAAATTTTTTTGTCCAAATCTTAATGCGGTTTACAGAATACATCTAACTACTTACAAAGTTTCAACAGTGTAGTTCTCATAGTTTCGGCAAAAAGTGGCTGTGACATACGGACGGACAGACAGACAGACATACATGACGAATCTATAAGGGTTCCGTTTTTACGTTTTACGGAACCCTAAAAACCTGACTGCATGTCATGAATGGCAGTCACTGGAACTGCCGATAGAAGTTAAAATGTATAACTCAGAATTGGATAGCTCGCTTTAGAAACTACTCGGGACGCATTTCTAGATAGCCAATGGGAAACGCTGACGTATTTCTAGATGGCCAATGGGAAATGCCCATATCAACCCCAATTTCACCCCCGTACAGTTATACAGTTATCGGTGTAATTTCCAACTTAACGTAGTCAGAGTCGAAGCTCCGTAACATCCCTGGTATAGATATCTAGATTAGTATTCCAAACATGGCCATCTAGATAAGTAGTATATTATGTAAGTATGGTCATCTTGAAATGGAGCCGAACGAGACGATGAGCTTCATTGACAGCCCACGAAAAATCTGTGTGTGGCGGGTAACGCCGCTAAATTAAATACGGTGAAGGAAAACATCGTGCGGAAACCGACACGTAGCTAATCATGATTTCAAGGTCATGTGTCATCCACTAACCCGCACTTGGCCAGCGTAGTGGATTATATTAAGCCTTGATTATCTCCTTTCGAGAGAAGGCCCCGAGTCCCAGCAGTGGGAACCCTTAGTGGACTGCTTGTGCTTGAAAGAAGTTGAAAGAAACTACCAAATCATTTCATACAAATTTTAATTTAAACCATTTGTAAAATTATTCGCTTAAGTATATTGTTCTAATTACTTACATAATTCATAATAATGTATAAATAAAATTAACATAATTATATCTTGTGATGTTATTTACAATATAAGTATATAAGTCTTACAAAAGATAATAGGCGAGACCATTAAAAAAAAACTAAACAGTCCGCCGTCAGATAGATTAAAATATATTATTTAAAAAATTGGCAGTCATAGAAACTGCCGATAGAAGTGAAAACTTATAGCTCAGAATTTGGAAACTACCTACGCGTGTGAAACCGGAGGGCGTGGCCATGAGCATGGCCATGTTCCCGAGTTTACCCGAAGATTTCTACCATTCCCGAGCATGATGCTCGAGGTCAATTCACAGCCTACGAAAAATCTGTCTGTGGGGTAGCCAAAAGAAGTTTTCACTTCAAAAATATTGTACACATGTATTTATCAAGTTATCAAAAAAAACCGTCACGAAAAACCCGACACCCTAAAGTTAGCTACACATTTTAGTAAACATTGTAACTAACTACAGGTTAATACTAGCGTCAAAGATATTTTTATTATAACACTAGCTTTTGCCCGCGGCTTCGCTCGCGTTTTGTAATTCCTTGACGCAAGGCCTAATCGTTTGTATGAAAATTGATTCCCCTAAATGTACTACGTATAAAAAGTTTTATACTAACTTTTATCACTTATTTCAACCCCTTGGGAGTAGAATTTTGATAAATCCTTCCTTAGTAGATCTCTACATCATAGAAGGAATACGCGTGAGAAAGTTTACGTTTCTAGCCCTAAAAGCTTTGCTCTGTGCATTTATGTAAAACTGTCATCCCCTATTTTACCCTCTTAGGGGGTGAATTTCGCAAAACCCCGTCTTACCGAGCATCTACGTGCTAAAAGGAACCTCTATGCAAAATTTCAGACTCCTAGCATTTATAGTTTCGGAGATTTCGTGATGAGTGACCTTTCGCTTTTATATATATATATAATATATATAGATAATTCTTGCGGTAGACTTCTTACCTCGAGGAATAAAGATAAGAATAAGTATTAGTAACTTCCTGCATGGGTACATAAGTACACACACAATTTTTTTTTCTTTTGTTTCATACAAGAAATGACGAACCGGAGCAGGAATGTCGCGAGTTTATTTCGACGAAAGAGAGTGGACGTCCTGTGCCTTAGAAGTTTCAAATGACGTCACTTTATGGTACGATTATTCGATAAAATGACGTCACAGCCCCCCCCCCCCCCGCTCCGAAAGTTTAATAATCTATATCTTTGTCGAGTTTTTAGTAATTTGATAAGACAAAAAATACGTGTCCCATATTATTCCACAACCTAGCTGACGGACTAATTATTAGAATGGTCTATATTTGACTCGTCGTCATCCCAATCCTAACCGATTTCGAAATGGGATGAAGTTTTACTATGAAAACTAACGATATTGTCTGAGACTATTATAGTTTTTAAAAAATAAATAGACATTTTGACATTTTAGAAAGACTCTAGAAACACTTTGAGAACATTTCAACACTTTCAAAACATTTGAGAAGAACTCTACTTCGGACGAAACTGAAAAAAAAAAAAGCAATGAAATAAGAAAACTAAAAAAAATGTGGTGTCATGGGACACCAGGTGGTCTACCGCCGAACGAAAAATGTCATCGCTTTGATGTTTCTCTCTTTTTTTTCGTTTGAAATGATAGAGACAGCATTAGCAAAGCGATAGCCGATTTAGTTAGGCGGTAGAAGCGCAGGTAGGAACGAAGATCCTTCGGATAATATAGAAGCACAACAATTGCCAAAAAAAAAAAAATTGTCTGTAAAGTCGGTTTACTGACGATAGTTGAACGTGACAACGTCTTAAGAAAATACTGATGGAATGGTACTGACGACGTCATGCGGCGAGGTAACGGCGGTAACGGCACATGACGTCATGTTTTGCGGGCGTGCAGCCGGCTTCATCGAATCATAAGACGTTATCACGTCAAAAAAATACTTTAATTTTATTACACATGATACGACTATTTGAAAAATAAAGTTGGCTACACTGGTCATGGGCAGTAACGCGTCACTTCCGTCACATATTTTTCTTACGGTTTGTCTCACATTTTTTTCAGTTAGGTCGAGCGAAATCCCTATCTCTTCCAAGCCAAACTTAGTTCAAATATAATTAATATAATTTTGGATAAGTTATTAAAACATACATACTTTTTCAATGTGTTAAAAATAATACAATCGACTGTATAACGAGTATTTGTCAAATGTCAAAACTTTTTTGAAGACTATAACAATTTCGGCAAATCTGGTGTCAACGTTTCGTACTTCCTGATCCCGTTGTTTACCTGGGATAAAAGTAGCCTATCTGATATTCCAGATTCTAATCTATTTCCATACCAAATTTCATCCAGATCTCTTTTGTAGTGTTTTTACATGAAAGAACAACCATCCATCATCACAAACTTTTTCATAATATTAGTAGGATTAGATACACAATACACCTAAAATAAATGCAAAATTGTACAATTTAAAATAAATAACACAATATACACAAATTTTACACATTTAATGGAACGAGACATACGCGAGCATCAAACCTTTGCCCCATGGCAGAAAAAGACTGTCTTTTAATGTCAGCGATCAGGACCCACTTTGGGCTGTCAAGCCAAGTTTATTAATTATTACATTAAAAAATACATGAAAAAAAAACATAAATAGCCAAGTTACATTTCGAAGATATCTTTAAAATGAAAAAGGTTTGTATATATTTTTCCTACCTTTGTTAAAATGTATGATTTAAAGAATAATGTATGAAAAAACTTTTCAAATTCAAAATTTTCTATATTCCAAAGTTATCTATAAAACTTGCACCAATTTTTCTTTGTCAAAAATAAAATTACAAAATAAGTGTTGAATTACACAAAACTTTTTTTTTCTCATCCTAACTGTATTTTTAAAACTAAAACCTTGCAAATAAAATGTTTGTCAAGATTATTATTTTCATAATAAATATTTCACTAAAACTTTTTAACTTAGGTATTACTAAAATATATTTTAATACATTTAAAATATCTTAAAAATTAAATAGTGTAATTTAAAATTTGCTACCTTTGTGAAAAGTAATTAATCAATGATTTAAAAAAATTGTATAATTCATATTTAATTAATAATTATACCAAATAATTTAAAATAATGTATAAACATAACATAATTGAGATCTTTCTTCATAATTAAATGAAATATTCGACAATACATTGAATTATTTTATAATTTTGTGTAAATAAATCACTGGAATAAATATTTTTTAAATAAGTAGTTAAAATTGTGATTATTGATTGTGTTAAAATAAAAAATAATTGTTGTAGTTTTTTTTATTATTACATTTTTATAATTTGTTATTCACATGTCTGCATTGTTTTTAGAATGATAGATAAAGTTTCTAGTATATTAGCGTCGCCTGCATCACCCAATGCCACCAGGGGCTACATATTCTATATAACGCAATAAAAGATCGCAACGCGTATGGATTTCCGTCAATACATAAAATGATACCACTTTTTACATAACTCTTAATATAAATTATTCTGATGTTGTAATACTGGTATTTTCAACAAATATGTACTTTTTGTTAGTACCCAAAACTTGTCATTAGTAATTTATGTATGACTCGTTACTTTTGACATATGGGTATTTTATCAACCTACCCTCAGATATTGCTAATTTTGCTAACTCTAGCCAAGTGTAATCCATGCCACAGAAATATACTTCAACGCTGACCAAGATTTGCATAAGTAGCCCACCCGCAAAGGGGTTATAGTAAAGTTGACGTCAATTTTTAATTTTCGTGGCCAGTAGTGAAACTTGGGATATTTTGGAAGAACAGCATAAAGTGAGCAAAAGTTATTATGGATACATTTCTGTAAACTGTATCGGAAACGAAGATATGTATGTGGCTTTGCATTTCTCATAGTAAAAGAAAATTTTGAAAGGCCATAATTCTGCTTCAATATTACAGCAAATCTGATTGTATACATACCCTTATAAGGTAAGCTAATGTTACAAGTGGCAAAAAATATATTGACTGTTAAAAAAAAATGACGCCATTAGTCAATACATATCTACTCAAATCCCTTTGCCAACTATATTAAAAAGTTTGCTCATCTAATTGATACTTCTCATCACTCTTTGATTATGGGTCAACTTTTATCTTTTGCAAAGCCAAAGATTTTGAAATGCAGCTTTCGAGTCAAGGTTACACATTTCTGTGGCACGAATTATTAAATTAGTCTTATATTTTTTTCAGACCACCCTCGTTTTTTAAGGAAGTTTAAAAAAAGACCTATGTAATAATCTGTTATTAATTACGCTACTGAGTCACATATCTAGTAATTTCTGTGGCACAGATTATTAAATTAGTCTTTTTTATAAACTACCCACAAAAACTTTTTCAAACTACCTTCAATAAACTAACCTTTTTTACAGTATATCCTGAGACAGTCTTTGACATCAAACTAACCTCAGAAGTAGTACCCTTCTACGTCGCCACACTCCGGATGATGACTTTTAATATGAGATTTCAAACTGGTATTCTGTATAAACGCTTGCCCGCAAACGTGACACCGGTACCTCCTATCGTTAGTATGAGTTCGTATATGATACTGCAAAGATTTCAGCCTCGGGTAACTTTTATCACACTGTTCACACCTAAAGTTCCTCTCCCCCGTATGTGTTGCCATATGTTCTTTCAACCGAGACGGTAGATAAAACCGTTGATCACAATATTCGCACTGGTGTTTTAGCACTTTTTGATGGTTCCTTCGTTGATGTTCTGTTAATGTTTTCTGTCGATTGTAGACTTTATCACAGAGATTGCATGGGTACGTTCTTTTTTGACCGTGCGCCTCAGTCAAATGTTTATTTTTCAACGCGTAGGACATGAAGCATTCATCACATCGTGGACAGCGGATAATAGCCTTCTTCTTGTGAACGATATCAACATGCATATCTTTATAGTGGTTCGATTTGAAGACTTTGCCACATATTTCACACGTGTGCCGTTCATCATCTTTGTGTCTTTTTAAATGAGCGTCCAACCGAGGTTTTTCTAAGAAGCACATGCCACAAATATCACAAGTAAAGTTACTGAAATGTGTATCAATCATATGAGTATTTAATGTGTTGAAATCTTCGAAGACATTGCTGCATACGACACATACTAGATCATTCCACGTCAAACGGAATAGCAGCATTTTATCCGGAGCCTCAAAGTATATCTTCTTTCCATGTACATGATCTATATGCTGTTTAAATATAGTCAGATCATCTATTTTCAGAGGACAAAGTTTGCAATCTATTCGAGTTATATCTAATTTTGGCATTTTTTTATATCCCATGAGCAGTTGAAACGGTTTCGTGTCGTGTGTAGTAGTGTGCTCTCTTAAGTCCTCGGGTTTGGGGTAGTAGTCCTTACAGTAGAAGCAGTAGTAGTTATTCCTCCTGTTTTTGAACGGACATACATAAGAATACTGTATGATTGTGAGGAGATTTTCTTCGGACATGCAATCGAGGTCCCGATCATAGTTCTTCACCTTTTCGATGGGTTGCCTTTTAGGAATTTTCTGAGCTTTCTTCGTGTTAGCTGTAAAAGTAAAATTTACAATGTCATTACAATCTTTTTACTGTAATTAAATATTGCTAGCAGTGCCCCGCGGTTTCACCCGCGTACTTCCCAATCCCGTTATATTTCCGGGATCATCATTATCATTATCTATATAATATGTACCAAATTTCATCCAAATTCCTTCAGTAGTTTTTGCGTGAAAGAGTAACAAACATACACCCATCCTTCCATCTATCTATACATTCTTACAAACTTTCACATTCATAATATTAGTAGGATGCACACCAAGCGACAAGAACAAAATTAAAAAACTAGTCAATCCCTTTCATTTGATACCCATATTGAGGGAGTAGTGAAAAAAGAAATGTATTTCGCCATTTTGTGGTGGCGGCCATCTTGGATGTGAAATTGTCATAGTGTATACTATTTTACTAGTCAAGGCCTTTCATTTGATACCCATATTGAGAGAGTAGTGAATAAATAAATATATTTCGCCATTAGTGGTGGCGGCCATCATGGATTTGAAATTGTCATAGTGTACAGTATTTTACTAGTCAATCAAATTCTGAGTTACAAGTTTTCGCTTCTATCGGCAGTTCCTATGACTGCAATTTTTTTATTGATTGAAGGATTATCTAGACACGCGGTAGTGTGTCAAGCCAAGTTCAAGCTAATAGAACTGGTGAGCAGTGTAATATGACACAAACCATTTGCCACTTTTGAGTTCCTCTAAGCCAAGTCAGAGCTCAGGTTTCAATTAATTATTATTATTCTAAGTAATAAAAATAATATTTATTTAAAGTGTTATAAATAGATTTCAGGATCGACCATAGAACTTGGCACCCATTTAGATCTCACTTCTTTTTTCATTGAAGTCAACATTTATTTATAAGAGGAAATTGAACTTGGCTTCCATTTCACATTTATGTTTTAATGGAATTATCCTATTCCGAACGAAGATAAAATGACACAAAACTCATCAAAATTGGTCCAGCCGTTTTTAGGTTATAAATGGTATAACTAACACGACTTTCTGTGACAGATATATAAATTGAAATTCTGTGAACAATTAAACAATTTTCATTCATTCATAATTCAGTTACGGCTGGTCTAGTCGGGAGAACGGCGACCGCCGATCCGGAGCCCCGGGTTCAAATACCACGCGCACCACTGTCCTTTCGAAGCTATGTGCATAATGCCGCTAACATAAAAACGGATAAAAACTTTATAGAAAATAATATTCATAAATTGAAAAATAATAAAAATAAATCTACGAGAAAAACATGCATTTATAATTCTCACCAGTTTTGACTTTCTTCTCCTTAACCTTCTTCTGTTTGAGTTTCTTCTTCGGCTGTGTCTTGCGCGGCTTCAGCGGCCGGTCCGAGTCGGATGACGAGGCGGACCAGTCGCTGCCGGCGTCGGGGACCGAGTGAGAGGGCGACGGCGGCGGCGACGGGGGCTCCGCTTCCGGCTTGGGGGGCTTCGACTCTGTAACAACAAAAAAAAAAAAAGAATTGGCAGTCATAGGAACTGCCGATAGAAGTGAAAACTTATAACTCAGAATTTGATAGCTTACTTTGGAAACTACACGGGTGTACCGGAAGGCGTGGCCTGACCATCATGGCATGGCCATCTAGAAATGCGTTAGCATTTCCCATTGGCTCACGCATTTCGAGATGGTCATGCCGTGATGGTTAGGCCACGCCCTTTCAGCATTTCCCATTGGCTGACGCATTTCTAGATGGTCAATAGCCGTGGCCCCGAGTTTACCCGAAGATTTCTTATCATACCCGAGCATGACGCTAGAATTCAATTCACACCCCACGAAAAATCTGTCTAAAAGCGCGTCTGCGCGCCAAAAGAAGTTTTCACTTCAAAATACTTGGAAGGTGTCAAGGGACATTCTGATGGAACGAAGTTGTACAAAATATTGCAACTCTTTACTGTTTCTGTTGCCCTGGTACTGGTACCTAGGGGCAAACGCAACTCTTTTATATTTCTGTTGTCCTGGTATCTAGAGATAAACGCTGGGCTGTTGGAGGTAGGTAATCGAAACTCTTCACTGTTTCTGTTGCCCTGGTACCTACCTTTTATAGGTAGGTCATAACTATCAGGGAAAACCCACTCTGGCAACTCGTTCCACAGCCTAGACGTTCTTGTCACAAAAGTAGAGTCAAACCTCTTAGTCCGTGTCTTTGGAACATCAACCATGAAACGGTGCCGCTTCTTTGAGTTACGAGCAGTCCTTATCATATCCAAGTTCCGTATCCAAATCCATATACATATTCATATCCATATCCGAGTTCTTATCATATCCAAGCGTGACGATTGATGAATCCATTTCACAGCCCACGAAAATTCTGTCTATAGCGCCAAAAGAAGTTTTCACTTCAAAAAAAAATCGGCCAAGTGCGAGTGGGACTCCCGCAGGAAGGGTTCCGTACCATTAGCAAATAAACGGCGAAAACCTCTTTGGCTTTATCCGCAATTCCTTATACATCGCAATTTCCGCAGGCAGGAAAAAAAGTATCTTTAAAATTTTGATTTTTGCCTCATGATTCTGACGATGAATTCGATATTGCGTTTTATTTTTACTAGTGGCGCCATCTCGTTTGCTTGAAACAGACTAATCGAGCAATAAACGGTAAAAAATCAAGTTTGTTGTATGGGGGAAAATAAATATTATATATTATTTTTATTTCATTTTAAGTATTTGTTGTTACCTATAGCGGCAATAGAAACACATCATCTGTGAAAATTTCAACTCTTTAGCTATCACCGTTCTTGAGATACAGCCTAGTGACAGACGGACGGACTCCCAAGTCTCAGCAATAGGGTTCCGTTTTTACCCTTTGGGTACGGATCCCTAAAAATGAGAAAACATTTATTGAGGCAAAAACTTAATCCACTCAGACCAACTATTATAAGGGGACGAGCCCAGTTCTGACGTACCCTTTTCGTGTCCATATGAATGTCAAATGAGCTTTATTGTCAAAAATTGCCAACCGCGTTTCGTAGATGTGTGCATGTTTTGTTGAGGTGTGTAGCATTTGTCTTGGTACAAACAGAGGTTTGTTGCTCTTGTGTGAGTTCAAGTTTACAAATGTGTGAAATATACGTTCCCCCCGCGCCCCGCAAGAACGTTTATTAGCAAGCCAGTAGGGTACCGGACTGGGTCAAAAATACACCATTCTAATTAGTCCGTCAGCTAGATCATGTAAAAATATTAGAAACGTATTTTTTGTTTTTTTCATAATATTAAAAATCGTCAAAGATATAGACCGTCAAACTTCGAGAGTGGGGGGTCGCGACGTCACTCGTGAGTAAAAATCGTACTCACAAGTGACATCACACGAAACTTCGAAGCGCTGTATCTTCGTAATGGCAGCTAATCTCAAAAACTCGAAGCAGATGGCGCTAGTGTAGTTGGGGGTCATGCTATCTGTCATATTGCTTAGTTTCATTTAAATATTATTGTGGTTATTGTGTTTTCGTGCATAGAAGGACTTATTGAATAGAAATAAAATGCCTCAAGTGTTGTGTTGTGCCTTTGTGCTCATCTAGAGTATCAGGGCATAGGTTTCCAAGAGATGAACAGTTGAGGAAAAAATTGATTATAGCTATAAGAAGAGATAAATACATGCCGCCAATAAACTCCCGTGTTTGTAATTCAACTACGCTCAAAGTGCCATATTTTTCTGCCATTTCTCACTAATTGCATAGGTAACGTTCCAAACACCATACACGCAGTATAGAGCTGTCAAACCGATATGACCTCCAACAACACTAGCGCCCCCAAGCGGGAGTAACGGCGGACATACCCGCCATTTTTTATTTGTGAAACAAAAGAAAAAATACTTGTACAATATTTTTTGGCAATCTAACTAACGGGCTACTTAGTTTTTTTGAGGATTGTACCCTATTGTCTTGCTCTTGGGTCCTCCTATGGCAAATACTCAAAGTTAATCTAGTATTCAAATTATTGTTGGACCCCAGTCTGAAGACACGGTCCAAAACTAAGTGAACAACACAGTCCTAACAGGGTCTACAGAGGTACAATTAAGTAAAACACTTTGTATAGTCCTCTGAATTTGTTTATTGGTTAATTCACATAAATTACTTGAGTTACGTGTAGCATTTCGATACCGCGATGTAGCTTTGTGCCTGAAGCACATTATTAACATCTATACTAATATTATTATATAAGCATGTTACGTCCCCAGAATATTTGAAGAATATCTACTATTCTTATGTGCATTCGATAATGACATATGGTATCATTTTTTGGGGTTGCTCTACAGACCATCAGAGAATTCTGAAGATGCAGAAAAGAGCGATAAGAGTATTGGCCAATGCCAGGTTTCGAGAAACTTGCAGAGAACACTTTAAAACATTGAATATCCTCACATCGGTTGCATTTTACATATTTGAAGTCATTAAGCATACCAGGCAGAACATGCAAAATTTGATAGAGACGTGAAACAAGATAGAAGGTCAGGCCTGAAGAAAACTGTCTTGTTACCAACACCGTGCAGACTAGCCATAGCCAGAAAATCGCCATTACAGATGGGACGTGTTTTGTATAATAAACTGCCCGAGAGTTTTAAAGCCATCGCCAATGACACAACTTTTATTAATAAAGTCAAGACTCTTCTATTAGAGAGCACACTGTACAGCATAAAAGAGTTTATGAGTCTTAATTTAGATGAATATGACATCCAAACTTAATAATTTTTATTTTCTTTTAAATGACTATGCCTGTAATAATTTTGTTAATTTATGCATTGATTTTCTTTTATTGTTTTCATTTTTATTTATTTTTTTATTAGCTATTGTTTTCATGTTCAGATGCTAATTGTATTGCCCCTTTACAGCATACTAATGATATTGATTTTTATCATATTAATTGTTTTTATGACGAGACATTTTTAAGCCCTATTACTCATTGTTTAACAATATTACGAGTGAATAATGTTAATAGTATGTTTAAATATGTCAATAAAAGTATTCTATTCTATTCTATTAAGCGAAGAGTTTGTTTGTTTGTTTGTCTTTATCAGTTCGATAGTCAATTTATCGAGGAAGGCTATAGGCTATTTAACATTACGCTACTATCAACAGGAGCGGAGCATGAATTAAAAATGTAACAAAAACGGGAAAAAACATTGCTTTTTGAGAGCTTTCGTTGCGTGACAGCATGTGTCTATCTTTAAAGGTTGCGTCATTAGAACCTAAGGTAAACGAATTTGTTCAGAATTTGAATTGGTACGACCAATTTTCGATAGATGCCGTAGCAATGCGCGCACGATTGAGCTAGTATACAATAAAACCCCACACAGGCAACGCATTCCACAGCTTAGACGTTCTTATCAGAGAAGTAGAGTTAAATCTCTTTGTTTCCACACGCAGTAAAGGTTTGCGCCGACTTATACGACTCGGCTAGCACCCGACAAATAAAATACACTCAAATATGGGCTTTACGTCATGCCTGTTAAGATATAGATTACATTGGCGATATCATTTAACAGACGGCTGTCAGCGAGCGGTCTGATAATTTGTGTTGCCAATGCAATCTGTATCTTAAAGTACAGTACCTGGGTCACCGAGCTTTGCTCGGTTTGAATACTAAAAATATTTAGTTAGGTACTCTTAGATTTACTTAAAAAAATACTTGAAAAAAAAAGAGAAACCGTCTGGATTCGAACCCGCAGCTATTAATTCGTAACCGCCACGAACGCCCGACTTTCCGTCTGAGCCAATTATGCTGTCGCGTCACGCGGCGAAATTTATTTTCGCATTCTAATGTCTAATGTGACAGTTTTTCATTGTCTAAAAACGCCCATAATATGCTTTTTTTTTAAGTGAAACCTAGTTAGATCGATTTATCGTCCCCGAAACCCCCTGCATACATAATTTCATGACAATCGTTCCAGCCGTTTCCGAGTTTCAGATTCTATATATATATATAGGTACAAGAATTGCTCGTTTAAAGGTATAAGATGTCATAAAGCCCATACTTGAGTGTATTAATAAAACACATAAATCATAAAATAAATTAGCAGACGGCTGTCAGCGAGCGGTCATCTTATTTGTGTTGCCAATGTAATCTGTATCTTAACGTGCATGGCATACGGCCCATACTTGAGTGTATTTTATTTGTCGAGTGCTAGCCGGGTCGTATAAGTCGGAGCCTTTACTGTGTGTCGAAACAAAGAGAGTTGACTCTACTGTTGTGATAAGAACGTCTAAGCTGTGGAATGCGTTGCCTGATTGGGGTTTTCCCCGATGTTTACAATCTTCAAAAGTCTTCAAAAAGGAGTCTTCAAATCGAGAGACAAGCGTAAAAAAATTGGCAGTCATAGGAACTGCCGATTGAAGTGAAAACTTATAACTCAGAATTTTATAGCACCCTTTGGAATATACGCGGGCGAAACAGGAGGGCGTCGCCATGAGCAGGGCTATCTAGAATCTAGATCATCCGGGTTTACCATTTCTTTCATTACGAACGTATTTTTTGAAGTGAAAACTTCTTTTGGCGCGCCTAGACAGATTTTTCGTGGGGTGTGAATTGAATTCGTCACGCTCGGTTATGATAAAAAATCTTCGGGTAAACTCGGGACCATACCCATTGGCCATTTAGAAATGCGTCACCCAATGGGAAATGCTGAAAGGGCGTGGCCCAGCCATCATGGCATGGCCATCTAGATATGCGTGAGCCAATGGGAAATGCTTACGCATTTCTAGATGGCCATGCCATTATGACCAGGCCACGCCCTCCGGTTACACCCGTGTAGTTTCCAAAGTGAGTTATCAAATTCTGAGTTATACGTTTTCACTTCTATCGGCAGTTCCTATGACTGGCAATTTTTTTTTTCCAAATATCGTGTTACAAGACGAGCAGGACATGTGCCTGATGGTAAGCAACAAGCCTGCCACATAACAGCACAGTGACACGCAGCTATTGGAACATGAAGAGCCCAAATCATTACCTAGCACTGCACTGCGCTCGTCACCCAGAGATCTAAGATGTTATATCTCTGAGCCCTGTAATTTCTCTGGAAACATTGCCCTTCAAACCGGAACACAGTAATGTTTGCACATTACTGCTTGGCGGTAGAATAACTGGCAAAGGTGTGGTACTTCCCCAGGCGGACTCTGCCAAGAGTTCTACCACTACAACGTGAACCTTACCTTCTATTTGTTCAGGTAGATAATGAGCTGACAGTACGTCATGATGATCAGGAGCAGGTAGCCATGGAGGGTCCTCTTTCGGTTCCATTTTCATCTCAACCTCCATGGGCTTGTGGGTTTTGGTCTCTGAAAACAACAAAAGAAAACCTTAGTATTTTTTTCCCACGTATAAGCTTGTCAACATTGGGTTTAACGGTGAAGGGAAACATCGAGAGGAAACCGGCACGTTCGGGTTTTTGATGAATTCTTTCTTCAAGAAGCAACCCCCAAACGACGTGTACTTGGCAAAGCCCCGTCGGATGAACAAATGAGATCGACTACGTCATTACAAACAAAAAGCGTATGCTACATAAACAATATTAAAAATGTTGATTTACCCCCGACTTTCTCGGGTTTGTAATTTGTACAACATTCTACTAGTCAAGCCCTTTCATTTGATACCCATATTGAGGTACCTAGTAGCGAAAAAAAATTCGCCATTTTTAGTGGCGGCCGTCTTGGATTCGAAATTTGTGAGTGGCGAGCCATCAGCCATAGGAGTAGTTGTAGGGCTCTTTACAGTCAGTCTGGGGAAGTACCACACCTTTGCCAGTTATTCGTCCGCCAAACAGTAGTGTAAGACATTACTGTTTCGGATTAAAGGGCAATGTTTCTAGAGAAATTACAGGGCTAAGAGATAAAACACCTTACATCCTCCGGGTGACAGGCGCAGTGCAGTGCAAGGTACTGATTTGGACTCTTCTTGTACCAATAGCTGCGTGTCGCTGTGCTATCATGGACAGACATGTTGCTTACACATGTCCTGCTCGTCTTATCACTCTATACTGTTAGAAAATAGGAGAGGGCTGTGTTCAGCAAGTGGTTACTCCTACCATCGTGCTCCTTGGTTACTCCCACCTTCGTGCTCCTTGGTTACGCTTACCTTCGTGTTCCTTGGTTACTCCCATCTTCGTGCTTGGTTACTCCTACCTTCGTGCTCCTTGGTTACTCCTACCTTCGTGCTTGGTTACTCCTACCTTCGTGCTCCTTGGTTACTCCTACCTTCGTGCTTGGTGACTCCTACCTTCGTGCTCCTTGGTTAGTCCCACCTTCGTGCTCCTTGGTTACGCTTACCTTCGTGTTCCTTGGTTACTCCCATCTTCGTGCTTGGTTACTCCTACCTTCGTGCTCCTTGGTTACTCCTACCTTCGTGCTTGGTTACTCCTACCTTCGTGCTCCTTGGTTACTCCTACCTTCGTGCTTGGTGACACCTACCTTCGTGCTCCTTGGTTAGTCCCACCTTCGTGCTCCTTGGTTACTCCCACCTTCGTGCTCCTTAGTTACTCTTACCTTCGTGTTCCTTGGTTACTCCCATCTTCGTGCTTGGTTACTCCTACCTTCGTGCTTGGTTACTCCTACCTTCGTGCTCCTTGGTTAGTCCCACCTTCGTGCTCCTTGGTTACTCCCACCTTCGTGCTCCTTAGTTACTCTTACCTTCGTGTTCCTTGGTTACTCCCATCTTCGTGCTTGGTTACTCCTACCTTCGTGCTCCTTGGTTACTCCTACCTTCGTGCTTGGTTACTCCTACCTTCGTGCTCCTTGGTTAGTCCCACCTTCGTGCTCCTTGGTTACTCCCACCTTCGTGCTCCTTAGTTACTCTTACCTTCGTGTTCCTTGGTTACTCCCACTTTGTGTTCCTTGGTTACGCTTACGTTCGTGTTCTTTGGTTACTCCTACTTTCATGCTCCTTGGTTACTCCTACCTTCGTGCTTGGTTACTCCTACCTTCGTGCTCTTTGGTTACTCCTACCTTTGTGCTCCTTGGTTACTCCCTCCTTCGTGCTCCTCGGTTACTCCCACCTTCGTGCTCCTTGGTTACTCCCTCCTTCGTGCTTCTCGGTTACTCCCACCTTCGTGCTACTTGGTTACTCCCACCTTCGTGCTCCTTGGTTACTCCCACCGTCGTGCTCCTTGGTTACTCCCTCCTTCGTGCTCCTCGGTTACTCCCACCTTCGTGCTCCTTGGTTACTCCCTCTTTCGTGCTTCTCGGTTACTCCCACCTTCGTGCTACTTGGTTACTCCCACCTTCGTGCTCCTTGGTTACTCCCACCCTCGTGCTCTTTGGTTACTACCACGTTCGTGTTCCTTGGTTACTCCCATCTTCGTGCTTTGTTACTCCCACCTTCGTGCTCCTTGGTTACTCCCACCTTCGTGCTCCTTGGTTACTCCTACCGTTACTCCCACCTTCGTGCTCCTTGGTTACTCCTACCGTTACTCCTACCTTCGTGCTCCTCGGTTACTCCCACCTTCGTGCTCCTTGGTTACTCCTACCGTTACTCCCACCTTCGTGCTTCTTGGTTACTCCTACCGTTACTCCCACCTTCGTGCTCCTTGGTTACTCCTACCGTTACTCCTACCTTCGTGCTCCTTGTCTTGCAGCTTGGCGGAGAGGAACAGCTCCTCGCACTGCAGCACCTGCCGGCGGAAGGCGCACGCGTCCCGGAGCCGCACGACGCACGTCGCGCAGACGCCCGACTCCCGCTCCGCTTCGTCTACGTGCGATAGCTGGGGACAAACGTTCGAACGATCCTTTAGGACTTTGGGACATAGCAGAGCAGCTACAATAGGGTACCGGACTGGGTCAAAAATACACCATCCTAATTAGTCCGTCAGCTAGATCATGGAAAAATATTGGCCACGTGTTTTTTGTTTTTTCATAATATAAAAATCGTCAAAGATATAGACCATCAAACTTCGAGAGTGGGGGGTCGCGACGTCACTCGTGAGTAAAAATCGTATTCCAAGTGACGTCACACGAAACTTCGAAGCGCTGTATCTTCGTCATTTTTTGTTTGTGAAACAAAAGAAAAAATACGTGTACAATATTTTTTGGCAATCTAACTAACTTATTGCTACTTAGTTTTTTTGAGGATTTATTTATTTATTTAATTAGGCGTACATAACAGATTACAGTTAATGTTAAATAACAGATAAATTATAATATTGTGATGTTCTAAACTGTTATCCAAAGCATGCACACACAACTTAACTAGAATATTGAGGCAGTCACTAAATTAAATACATACAATATAAATCAATAACTTTAACTTAACTCATACCTACATGCAACTAAAACTATAACATAACTAAAATATGTAAACGCAACCAAGAAATACTTTATAATTTGAAAACTTTATAATAATGAAAATCGACTTTAGCGAACATATGGCGTAAATACTATTCTACTATATACTATTGGATTGTACCCTATTCCAGTCTGTCAGTCGGTCCCAGTTGTGGTCAAGCCACAAAACTGTGCAATATGTACATGCATGCTTTTTTTAGTGGTCCACCTAGGTACTGGACCCAATCTCATGAATCCAAGCTTGATGCTAGAAGCTAATTACGATCAAATTCAAAACGACCCGCCCTTCTACTGCCTAACTAAATCAGCTTTCGCTTTGCTATTACGGTCTCTAGAGACTGCAGTAAGTAAGACAGTCCTAGTTAGGATGTAGAACCTCGGGTCCAATATCAGAGCAGTTGTCGTATCGGAATGTGCGCATTAGCCGCATCTTGGATGGATCAAATATCAAATCTTGTGAGTTGGCTTCAACGACTGGGTATTAACAGTAGCTGTAGCTATACCACACAGCTTTGACAAGTGACAGTAGAGAAAAGTGGACAAACGAGGACAGTGACAGAGTGGACACCACGTGAAGGCAAACGGAGATGAGGAATACAGAGCAGGAGATGGGAAGATGATAAAAGACAGGTAGCAAGTTTCATCTGGACAAGGAAAACTTGGGATAGAGAAGATTGGAAGCAGCTGGAAGAGGCCTATGTGTCTAGACACACTAAAAATATAAAAAAACTAGCAGTGCCCCGCGGTTTTACCCGCGTAGTTCCCGTAATTTTCCCGGGATATAAAGTATCATATGTGTTCTTCCAGACTATAATCTAACTGTATTCCAAATTTCAGCCTGATCCGTTCATACGTTACGGCGTGATTGAGCAACAAACATCCATACTTTGACATTTATAATAAAACAAAGCAAAGCTTGTATGATGGCGCCCAGATAGATGATATAATACTTATATAGTTTTAAATACATACTTATTATACATAGAAACACCCAGATACAGTACAAACATTTGAATTTGTCACACAAATATTTGCACTGGGTGGGAATCGAACCCACGACCCTTGGCTTTGCAGGCAGAGCTACTACCAACTAAGCCACGAGGCCAGTCGTAATATTAGTAGGATGTTTGTTTTTTAATCTAAGTGTGAAGATAACGTAAAATTTCAGCAATAAAGGCTTTAGAATAATACTGAAAGCTTAAGTTATAAGCTTCACTTTCAAATTGACAGTCTATGGCAGTCTATTTTTGTTCTTTTATGTTTTAATCATAAATGTATATACTCTTTATGGCCTAAACTTGTATGCAGGCGAAATTTTAAGCTAGTTGCCTGGAACATATTGCTCTCAGCAATAAGGCAACTAATTTGTGGTAATAGTTTATAAGTCATTACACCGACCGACCTCATTACACGTGAGTTACCCGTTTACCTAATCAATATGTGTAACAACCACGTTAATTTTAATACTAAAGTTTATAAGTGTTTTGCATGAAATTTTTCTGTTTTTTTTTGTGTCACAATAAAGGGTTATCTATCGAGGTATCTAAAATTTTATGATTTTTTTTTAAAAGGTTGTTATATTTGATTCACGAGAAATATCTGTTCTACACATGTCTGGGTGTCATGTATCACACATACGTAATTTCGATGATGACAGGGGGGGTCTACCGCCTAACGAAAATGCTTTGACATTGCTGTCTCTTTTCTTCTCGCTTGAAATGAAAGAGACGGCAATGTCAAAGCGTTTTCGTTAGGGGGTAGACCCCAGGGTCCAAAATATACCATTCTAATTAATTTGTTATGGAAAAGTATGGGACACATATTTTTTGTTTTATCAAAATGATCAAAAATTTACAAAGATATAGATCATCACACTTCTGGAGTCTTGGGTTGTGACGTCACTATTGTAAGACCATACCATAATGTGACATGACTCCAAACTTCTGCACTGCACTCAAAGCACTGTATCTTTGTCACTTTTTGTTAGTGAAACAAAAGAAAAAATACATGTACAATATTTTTTAATAATCAAACTGACGGTCTAATTAGTTTTTTCAGTGGTTTTGTCTATTATGATGATATAAGTATTATTTCAGCTAATGGCTCTCATAATACAAGTTTTGCTTAGTTTGGGGCTTGTAAGGAATGTCCAACAATATTAATTTATTTCCCAGCTCAAATTAGTTTACAATTAAAATATCAGTCAGTTATTTTTAATCTTGATTAACAAACTTTCAGATATATAATTTTAGTAGGATCAGAGTCCGTAAACCCCTGTATTTTTTTTTAATTAATAAATAACCATATTAAAATTAAATAAATTAATTACTAATAAGACTAATAACGTATTATGTTCCTTGGGTACAACCAACTATCTCACTGTGTTTATAAATAAAATTATCATATCTTTCGGACTCATAGATAGGATTCAATTTTGAAATACAGTATGTGCAGAGAAAGTTATTGAAAAGCGGCGAACAAGATTATATTATTAAATTACCAGTATTCCGAAGCAATCCATTATCATATCGGCATAAATTTCCTTCTGTTCCTGCCATGAATATTCTACTGTGAGCACTCGGCATTTCTTGATAGCTCGACAGCATCTACATAACGCAGGGTCTATAATAGGGCCTTTCGCACTCATTGTGTGATTTTCACCCTAACAATTTAATGTATATTATTGCTACCGTCTAACTCATCTTCTAAATACAGTTTAAGTTAGCGTAGTTTTCACACAGAAACGAAAAAAATCACAAAAAGCTTCGCTGAACTTGATGGACGCACGCCATTTTAGGGATGCGAAATGTGACAACATCAACTTTATTTACCATCATTTACAATACCATCGACTTTTATCGATCCTCTGTCTGGAACACAAAAAAAAAAAAAAATTTATTATTTTATCCTTTTTGTCTTGTTTGCAAACCTCTATAATTATGTATCTTAACATGGCCGAACTATAAATGTAGCAATATAAATGTAGTATAAATGTAAAATATTTTATACGTACTCAATTTTCTCTACATGTTATTTTTAACTCATTTTATTAGTCCATTTTTGTTACAAAATACCAATTAGGCTTTAATTTAATGAAAATGCTTCTTTGAATAAAATATACCCATGAAAATTTGTGAAAATGTTAAGCTCTTGTTGCCCAATTTTTTTTATTTTAAATATTCGATGCTGAATACCTAGATGAATGTATAGTCCAGTAAAAATAAACATTCCCAGTTAGCATTAATTCCCAACATGCTGGATTTTTGGGCAGGCCTTGAATACGTCATTACAAATGATATTTTGCGTATATCTCTGAAACAACGAGAGCTATCGAAAAATAGTTCAGACAAAGATTGAAGATCGTAAAATTGTCTACAAAAAAGATTGCAACACTTTTTCTTCTATAAACCATCGCTTTCGAGATATCGTGACTTTAGACCGCAGCTTCGTCTTATTTTCGACTATATCCACACATTTCCGAACTACCTCTGAATTTGAATATTGTATTTTTGCCTCTTTTGAAAATCGCTGATGTCGTATCGCAGCCAGTTATCGTATGAAGGAATAATATATGAGGCTTACATTTTGGATATGCACTTAAACTTTGTGAAGAATATATTTTCGCTTGAACTTGAGCTCTCCCAGGCTTAAAAAAGTAAATGATATTATCACTAAGTGTTCGTGCAGTTAATATTATTAACAAATCTAAATCTTGTCCAACAACGATAGTTGGATTGGTGCTACTGAATTGTTCAATTGCGGTTTCAATAATGAGGACATCAGCGTCATTTTGAGCTTGTTTCACAATAATATTGGCAGCTGCAAATTCTTCACATAACATCGAAAACAAACGAAATTTATTGTGAGTATTAGCAAGAAACTGCTGTTGGTTTGTCGGTTTGTTTAAAAAAATGGTTGTCTGTAAAGTCTTACTGACGATAGTTGAACGTGACAACGTCTTAAGAAATCAGTACGCTGATAGCGCGAGTAGTGATACCACTCGACTCGGCGGGTGGCGCCCTCAGCGCTCAGCTTCGTCCGCATGGCACTGACGACGAACTAACGGTAACATTACAAGACGTCATGTTTTGCGGGCGTGCAGCCGGCTTCATCGAATTATAAGACGTTGTCACGTCAATAGTCATAATTCGAGAACAGTGCACCGTAGAAGAAAAAGTGTTGAAATCTTTTTGACGTGATAACGTCTTATAATTCGATGAAGCCGGCTGCACGCCCGCAAAACTGTAACGTTCCGCCGTTACCGTTAGTTCGTCGTCCGTGCCATGCGGACGAAGCTGAGCGCTGAGGGCGCCACCCGCCGAGTCGAGCGGTATCACTACTCGCGCTATCAGCGTACTGATTTCTTAAGACGTTGTCACGTTCAACTATCGTCAGTAAACCGACTTTACAGACAACCATTTTTGTAGACAATTTTATGATCTACATATTTTGTTTGAACTATTTTTCGGTAGCTCTCATTGTTTCAGAGATATACGCAAATAACGCAAATTTGCGCCTTTGACCTCGAATAAAAAACAACGCACAAGCGGGATCGATGGGGACTTTTGACATGTCATATGTAATGACGCATCCAAGGCCTACATAAAAATCCGGCTTGTTGGGAATTAATGCAAACTGGAATCATAATTTCGTCTATTTTGATTGGACTATAGCTATATCCCACTCTCATGGCATTCGTTATGAAAATAATTTAGTTTAATAATTTAATAATATTATCTACTTAAGCTAAGATTGTAACTGTACAATTTTAATAATGCTATGCCGTAACAGGTAACAGGGTAAATGCTTAGCATATTTTGTCAGCTTTGTATTAAGTAAAAAATTGTTGATTGATTGATGTTGAATCGATGCATGATTAAGTGGATCATAGAACAACCCTATCGTTAACAAAATGTCAATACAGTCAATACACATTCGCTTTTAGCCGCCGCACTTATTATGCATTTGCCAAAGATTTGTTATTGAAACACTCACGAAGTTTTATATTTTGTAATTATACTTTTATATATCTTAAAAAAAATCTAAAGATATTTATTGAGATTTTTACTAACAAAATTTTTACTAATTTTTATTTTGGTAACTTGGTTTGCTGTACAAAGGCAAATAAAGGTATAATGTATAGCGCCTTCATAAAAATGAAAAATATCGTGACAATGGCAACGATAACCAATGGACAACCATTTCTTCCTATATTTTTTTTTCTTTCGTCAAGAATAATGGCGTCTGTGGAAATTGTTTAGCCATTTTACTTTCCAGATTCTTGAAAATAAAGGACTTTACGATGGCGTCAGCAATACCAAAACCTGACTTCGGACTTTGCAAATGCTGTCTCAAAGAGGCAAACCTGAAAAATATGTGGTACACCGCCAAAAATCGGTTGACTCGTGGACAAGTATACGGTCAAATGCTTGTTGACTGTTTTGGCATAGACGTAAGTATCTACTACCGCTTATAAACCAATAATGATAAACAATAAACAAATTTGCGAGCGACTATACCTCGATATAAAAATAAATAAGTCCAATGTTTACTTTTACATCCAATTCAGCTAGCGTCTTACGTATGGCATTCGGATCTTACAATCCGAATGAAATGTTAACACAACAAAAGTTAGGTGTTTACAAAGTTCAATTAGAACGATAGGAATCTAGAATCAAATGCAACGGAAATATAACCTGCACAAATAAATGTTGCAGTAACCAGTACAGTACAATTAGATAGTATTTGTTTTGGGCCGTGAATCCAAAAACACGGATTAAACGCAAACAAAAAAGCGCTGCGACTTTTGGGAAGTTCTACCATCGAACATATTGATTGATGCTGCTAAATGGGAATACAAGCCCAAGGTCTAACAATACCTTAAAATAGCTCTTTGTCTAGTGATCATTCTGGACTGAAAATGCTCGAGTGTACCAATAAAGTTGTAAGTACCCCTAAACAGTTGCAAAACAAAAATAAACCTTTTTATTTCAATAATTTACTAAAAAAATATACGGTCGAATTGAGAAACCTACTTTTTTTTAAAGTCGGTTAAAAAGATTGCCACTTGACCATACTACCTATCTTGCATAAAGTCAAGCAACATTGCAGTACGAGACGAAGTTTGCTTACCTACTTAAAAAAATACATTTGTTGGATTAAATCCATATGGGCAGCATATTCAATGGAATGGCTATATGTAAAACATAAGTGGAATCAAACCATTGCATTGATTAATTCTGGCTGTAGTGATGCTCTTTGCCTAGTCTGTCCCGGGAAGTACCACCCATTTGTCAGTTATCCTTCTCCCAAAGTAATTGCAAACATCACTGTGTTTTGGTTCAAATGGCAATGTTTCTAGAGAAATTACAGGGCGTAGAGATAATTCATATGAGGTATATCTCGGAGTGACAAGCATAGTGCAGTGCTAGGTAATGATTTGGATTCTTCATGTTCCAATAGCTGCATAACACTGTTATAGGTAGGTGTTCTTACCAAGCTGCCAGAAATGGATACAGCATGTGTATACTAATTTTATACTTGTATTTTGTAGTGGTAGGACTCTTAGCAGAGTCCGCCTGGGGAAGTACCACACCTTTGTCAGTTATTCTACCGCCAAGCAGTCATGTGCAAACATTACTGTGTTCCGGTTTGAAGGGCAATGTTTCCAGTGAAATTACAGGGCTTAGAATATCTCTAAGCCCTGTAATTTCACACATCTTAGATCTCTGGGTGAAGAGCGCAGTGCAGTGCTAGGTAATGATTTGGTATCTTGATGATCCAATAGCTGCGTGTCACTGTGCTGTTATGTGGCAGGCATGTTGCTTACCATCAGGCAAATGTCCTGCTCGTCTCGTCACTCTTTATTTAAAAAAAAAAACAACAAGAAAACAATTAGATTTTATTCATACAGATAATAAATATTGGTGGATGTAGATTTAGACAATGCCACCTAACCCCAAACTAAGCAAAGCTTGTGCTGTGGTTGCCAAATAGCTTATATTATGCATGTATATATAAATACTAGGGGCCTGTTTCGGCTATTCCTGGATATAACCTAAATACCGAGTGCAGCACTTTCTACCAGGCTGATTTATGAATCTAAACTAAACCATCCAGGTCGTCACCCAAATGTATACAAAAAAATGGTTGTCTGTAAAGTCGGGTTACTGACGTTAGTTGAACGTGACAACTTCAACTACGCCTTAGAGCGAGGTAACGCCGGCGGCGAGGTAACGGCGGTAACGTTACATGACGTCATGTTTTGCGGGCGTGCAGCCGGCTTCATCGAATTATAAGACGTTGTCACGTCAAAAAGTTATTTAAATTGGTTTAGGAGAGTTCAGTGACATGCATACATACAGTATAATTATATATTATTAGCAGCACCCTGTGGTTTCACCTGGGTAGTTCCCGTTCCCGTTGTTTTTGACGTGATAACGTCTTATAATTCGATGAAGCCGGCTGCACGCCCGCAAAACATGACGTCATGTGCCGTTACCGCCGTTACCTCGCCGCATGACGTCGTCAGTACCATTCCATCAGTATTTTCTTAAGACGTTGTCACGTTCAACTATCGTCAGTAAACCGACTTTACAGACAACCATTTTTTTTTTTCGGGATAAAAAGTAGCTTATGTGTTCTTCCAGACTATAATCTTCCAATGTCAGCCTGATCTGTTCATATGTTACAAGGTGATTGAGCAACAAACATCCAAAAATCCAAACATTGACATTTATAATATTAGTAGGATAAAGATATGATCTCCCAATTTGTATAATGTAACTTACTATCCGCTTTGGTCTTTGCAGTGGATGATACAAGGGTCCATAGAAGATGACAAGATTTGTGAACAGTGTGTATTGAAGCTGCAAGTTGCTGTAAATTTCAAAAAACAAGTGCTTCAATGCCAATCTGGGATTCTGGATTCAAACAAATGTAAATATGAAATATTTTAACATTATAACAAATTATTACATGTTCATTATGCATATTGTAATGCCGCTAACTTAAAACGGTGAAGGAAAACATTGTGAGGAAACCAACATGTACCTAAAATCTTTCAAAGTCATGTGTCATCCACCAACCCCGCACTGGGCCAGTGTGGTGAATTATGGCCTTAACTCTCTCCTTGCGAGAGAAGGCCCCGAGTCCCAGCAGTGGGAACGTTTAGCGGGCTGTTGATGTTGTTTACATAGTTCATTTTTCAGTTAAAATTTTAAAAAACCCTGTCGGTTTGTAGAAGCGGCCATCTTGGTTTTGTAATTTGTCGTAGTACATGAACAAAATTAAAAAATTATATTTAGGTAAGTAGTAGTAAGTTTAGGTAAGTTTAAGGTAGTCAGGGGTGACTACCTTAGATTTGAAATTTCTTATGGTATTCTACTACTCACGCCCTTTCATTTGATATTCATATTGAAGGTGTTGTGTAAAAAAAAAAAAAAAAAATTTGCACTTTCTGAATTATTTTAGCAGTTCAAGTAGATAGAACCAAAAGTGGAGGAGAATTGAAAAACAAAAGAAAAGGTAAAAGAAATCAAGACAGAGTATCGGATAGTGAAGCTGAAGACAACTCGAGTCTAAGAGGAGAAAGTTTCAGCGATAATTCTAAGGTGTTCGAAGAAGTGGAGTTTCTGGAAAGACAGAGTGACAATCAAGGTATGTTCATAAGAAACACCAGAACGTCTAATCTCTTTCTACGAAAAAGTTATTTCGAAATAAACTCGCGACTTTCCTACTTTAGTTCTACTTCGATCCGTCGAAACTCTAATAATAATTAGAATAGGCTTTAGAACATAAACGTCAAACAATGTTACGAAACGAAGTAGAACCGGAGTAGGAGAGTTGTTTATTTCGAAATTACGTTTTTAGTAAAAAGAGAGTAGTAGACGTCAACTTTACGAAACAAAGGAGACGGCTCATTTCTGCCCCAAGTCGTTTCAAGTTTAGGTACTTAATTAGCCCCGGAGACCTAAACAAGTTATTTAATTAAAATAACATATAATTAAATAAATCAAACTGTACATTCAATACTAACCTGCCAAGCGGGGATTGCAAATTAGTGATTAAAAAGTACCTTATGACTATGTATAAGTAATATTGTATTAAGGTACTGTAGTTCCATAAAACCAAACTAGATGGCGTTGTACGGCGTTAAAACACGCTAGCGAAGTTTATGTGAATTTAAATAAGCCTGTTAAGGTTTAGTTTGTGTTTTGTCTTTGGGTCAGTACCCAATAAATAAGTACTACGGTGAACACTCTTTTCATTTGTACCTATGTGTACAGATTATAGTCAAAGTCAGACATGTTTTTCTCATTTTAGTTCAGTTGAAGTTTACGTACAGTAAAAATTCGTTCGAAACTCACACAACACATGGAATTTCTTTATTTTTCCAAAGGTTTTGTAATTTTTTTGTGGTTTGGCCGAATCTGCGGTCCTTCTCTGTGTTGAGTCGACATTATTCTGAACACAGTACGTCGCAAAGTAATTAATTTACTACCTTCTTTTAGTAGTAAGTACATAATCACGTTCTAGATTACCTACTTGCGGCGTTATTTTTTTAAAATGTTTTAGTTGATATCTTTTAAACCCCGCTATGCAGGATAAAAACATAAACAGTTCCTCAATATATATTAAAAATCCTATACAATGATCCAATGTTGGTCAAGTCTCTTGCACTTTTTCTGTGGGGCAAATGCCCATGGAAAATGGGCCGTCTCTTTTTGTAGTGTCTGTGTAATTTGAAATTAACAGCTTTTTACTAAGTTGAAATGAAAGTATATACGGTACCTATACCTAAGATTTATTTTTTGTCTGTCTGTCTGTTCCGGCTAATCTCCGAAATGATTGGACCTATTATGACGGGACTTTCAGTACCAAATAACGGATCGTCTAGGGCATCATAGCATAGGATATCTTATGGAAAATAATCAGGGTTACGTGAAAAAAAGAAAACCCTTAAACTGCTGCCGTAGAGTAGAGTAGCAGTGACCACGCGCGCGATTTTTTAATTAATTCCTCTTTTGGCGCGGCTGGAAAAAATGTGAATAATTTTTGAAGGGAAAACTTTATATGGCGCGCCACAGACAGATTTTTCGTGGGCTGTGAATTTAATTCTAGCGTCACGCTCAGGACTGTCATAGAAATAATTCGTGTAAACTCGGGACCATGGCCATTGGCCATCTATAAATGCGTTAGCAATTCCCAATAGCCATCTAGAAATGAGTGAGCATTTCCCAATGACCGCCTTGAAATGCGTGAGCATTTCTAGATGGCCATGCTCATGGGCACGCCCTCCGGTTTCACCCGCGTAGTTTTCAAGTAAGCTATCACATTCTGAGTTATAAGTTTTCACTTCTATCGGCAGTTCCTATGACTGCCATTTTTTTTTTTGCAAATTGTGCTGCTTCTATATTATCCGAAGGAACCTCGATCCTTCTTTCAACTTTTTTTTTATATTTTTTATAAATCTCGGACCCTTTCATTACAAGCTCGATTCATGTAGCAAACTCGCAGACGGATCTAAATTATAAAGCTTTCTACTAAATTTCAGACTCTGAGCCTGCGGTCAAGAAACCGAAACTGCCAAGACAGCGTTACAGATACATAGGCAACGATTTTAACGTTCTCGAAGAAAATACCAGCCCTGTGAGAGCTAAGAAAACGAACACTGTTAAAACTGCTGAAACACTCGATGTTACTAAGAAAAAAGTCAACAAAAAGCCTTCTGACACTGGTTAGTAGAAAGTAGAACATAGTTGTGAAGCCGTGGTGGCTACAATTTCCAGTTATTCTACATCCAAGTAGTAATGTGGAAAAAATCATCTTATAACTCAGGGTGACGAGCCCAGTATAGTGCTAGTTCTACTAGCTCGTGACACTGTGCTGTTATAGGTTGGAATGTTGCTAACCATCAAGCACATGCCCTGCTCGTCCCATCACTCTAAACTATTAAAAAAAAAGTGGAATCTGTTATGAAGGAAGTCTAATAGTTCTAATTTAAATGAAAAGGGAACATTTCCTACATTGTGTGTGATAATTTATTTCACTAAAGTGCAGAAAGATATTTGTAATAATTAATTATTTTAGTAACTAACACTCTAGGTACTAAAAGAAATTGCATTGTTATAGATGAAGGACAAGCTACAGAGCAGAGCGGAAAAGATGACGTAGAAACGATACTCCACAAACACAGAGACAACGTACGAGCCATACTTATAGCCTCAAATGCAACGCCTCTCAGAGGACACTGGGGCAAAGGATATGCTTGCTCTTTCTGTTCCCAACAGTTTGAACAGCCCTCAGTACTAAAACAACATACTTATACACATGGAGGCCTTTTACCAACAGTCAAAGTCAAAGCAATATCAGACCATATGATCAAACTCGATGTAACTAACTTACAATGCAACATTTGCGATTTGGAAATCAGCGATTTAGAAGAATTAATGCTGCATTTGAAGGAGATACACAGCATGTTGATCCATCTTGATATTCAAAATCATATAGTACCGTTCAGCTTCGATAATGATTATTTGAAGTGCGTTAAATGTGTGGAGGTTTTCGAAACTTTTAAAGACCTATCAGACCATATGAGTGACACGCACTATAGGAATTATGCTTGCGGCATTTGTGACAGAGGATTTGTCAACGTCAGGTCTTTGAAGACGCATTGCATATCGCACGGTATCAATTTAATCGCTTGCGGGTATTGTTTGCAAATTTTCGAAACTAAAGCGGAATTGGCGGAACACGAACCGGTCCATTTGAAATCTGTCGATAAAGTGATATACGTAGGCACACCCAAAAAGAATGAGCAGTCGATAGCAGAACCAATAATAGTCGAAAAAGTGGCACGAGAGATTGTGAACGGTGTAAAGCAGCGAATAGTTTACCCCTGCAAGAAATGTGCGGAAGTTTTTGAGGGTAAAAGTGATTTATTGTATCACATAAATTCGCGGCATAAGCCGATCAAATGTTTGTACTGCAACGAAACGTTTGATTATCAGGATACATTACGACGGCATGTGACGAGGGTACATCCGACGAAATTGCACGGATGTACGCTATGCTTTAAAAAGTTCTATACTGAACAGCTACTGAGCGATCATATGGTGGAACATGAAAAAAGTTTCAGCTGTGAAGTGTGCTGCTCTCAGTTTAGTGACGAAGATGTGTATTTGGAACATATGAAAAGTAAACATGGATTGGAATAAGAATTGCTTCGTATCACACCTCTTCTGGATTACCTTGTGTATATAATACTTACACGCCACGCTGCATTATCATGTTAGTTTTTGTTAGAATATTTTTATTAACAATATCTGAGTCTTTTATTTCATTCTACTTGTATTATTGAAGTTTTGTTTTTAAAGGTGTATTTAATATTGCTAGTTATTTGAATAATTTAATTCGTGTTTACTGTGTTATTGAGAGCGTGATTATGTAGGAATTACTGTATAGTGTATATATTAATGAAATGTATCGAAAGTACTACTACTAGTTAAGTAACTAGTGTAAAGATTTGTCTTAAGATGTTCTTACCGTCTGAGGGGCACTTAGCGCCAGTCGTCATACAATATGTAGTACCCACTAAATATGGTAAATGAATGAAATAATGCTTTCAGGGATACTGTGCGTATTTGCGTAAGTATAGTTGGTAAGTTTAGGTTAGTGGGGCCCTAGGCTTAGGGTCTAGCCTAAAGTTCGCCAGGCAGTCAAAACCATCTTAAAACGTTCATATGGATTATATGAACAACACGGGACCCAAGGTGTACCTTGATGTACACCTAGACATGCAAAAAGAATTAAATAAAATATGTTGTTAGAAATAAATTATAATTGTTTCAATTACGCTTTTTATTGTAACCTAATTAAGAATTTAAATAATATCACTAACAATATTGAATTTATTGTTCACAAAAATAGCTCACTCAGTCCAATGCTTGACTAATTACTAATGATATTCAAAGTATGAATGTACCAAGTACTGATTAGTTTATTCCATGTGCGATTTTAAATGAGATTTAAGACTCCAGTTCTGTATAAAAGTTTCACCACAAAGATGACAGCTATACCTCATATCGTTACTGTGTACTCTCATATGCAGTTTTAGAGATTTCTTCCTCATGAAAGCTTTCTTACACACGTCGCATACGAAAGTTTTATTACCGAAATGTTTATACATATGCTGCGTCAATTCGGATTTCGTGAAACACATGAACGGGCATAATTCGCATTGGACATCTCTACTGACCGCGTGTATTCTTTTAAAGTGCATCGTCAAACTGTACTTTCTATTGAAAGATCTGTCGCATTCACTACATTTATACAACAGAAGTTCCACTCCATGTTTCTCCTCCAAGTGGCGCTGTCGCGAGAAATAATCAACAAATTTCTCCGAGCATTGCGGACATTTCATCTTTTTCAACTTCCGATGAACGGTATCGAAATGTATCTTATATTTGTATTTGTTCAAAAATATCTTCTTGCAAACTTCACAAGATATAATCGGAGTTACTCTATGTAGCATATATGTGTGCACTTTTAACCTATGTCTAGTTATAAAGCCTGCTCCGCATTCCTCGCAAATATAGTTTCTATAATGTGAATTCATATGCGTTTCAACTGCTCCGAACGTTTCAAAATTGACTCCACACGCATGGCAATCAAAATTACTTTCTCTATCACCCAATTCAAAAGGAATTACTCTATCCGAAACTTCATATAGCTTCTTCTCATGAGCATTGACTAAATGTTCCTTCAAATGTTTTATAGAAGACACATTCTCGTTACAGATAGTGCATTTCAGATCTGTTACATCAGCATAAACTATGAGTTCATCAGCTGAATATTTCGTTAACAATTTAAATAGTAATTTCTTTGGATGTTTTAGCTGATGATCTCGCAGTTCTTGTGGATGATGGAATATTTCTCTGCAATAGAAGCAAGGGAAGCCAGACCTCATCTTTGATTTGAATACTGTAGCATTAGAATTTTCTAGCATGGTGTTTGCATTCAGTGCATGCGCCATTTTTTCGGATGGTTCGTGTAGTGTGTGCTTGGTCTTCGTGCGCTGTTTGAGTCTTCGTAATCTAGCCATAGATTTAGTGCCTCTTTTGATCCTTGATCGAGGTGGTATACCGGCTTCATTTACGTTGATCGTGTGTGCTTTGACTACTTTACCTGGAATAAGAAAAGGTAAGTCTATATCAATATTTCAATGAGAATCCGTTTTCCTTTGAAAAAAGTTTTACAATTGAAAATAACACTATGTAGGTAGTGATGGATTTACTTCTATTATACCCATCCGTTGCTTAATGCCGACGCAAGTCAGAGTGAGCTCCTAGTAGGTACCTAGCTCATAAAATAAGTACCTATTTTTTTTTTTTTTTTTTAATAGTGAGTGACGAGACGAGCAGGACATATGCCTGATGGTAAGCAACATGCCTGCCACATAACAGCACAGTGACACGCAGCTATTGGAACATGAAGAGCCCAAATCATTACCTAGCACCGCACTGCACTCGTCACCCAGAGATCTAAGTTGTTATATCTCTAAGCCCTGTAATTTCTCTGGAAACATTGCCCTTCAGACCGGAACACAGTAATGTTTGCACATTACTGCTTGGCGGTAGAATAATTGACAAAGGTGTGGTACTTCCCCAGGCGGACTCTGCTAAAAGTCCTACCACTACAAAATCTACTTAAATCTACTTAATTCTTTACTGTTATAGGGCAAAAAGTCAATACCTGAAGACGAAAGGCTTTCATCAGTGCGTATTGCCAGTGATGGCTTATGGAACTGAGACGTGGTCCTTAACTGTGGGCCTCATAACAATGGTCAAAGCCACACAGCGAGTTATGGTGAGAGGTGAGAGCTATGATCGGAGTCTCTTTGCGCGACAGAATCCATAATGAGGGATTCGCAAAAGAACGAAAGTGGCCGACATAGCTCAATGAGCAAGCAAGCTGAAGTGACAATGGGCAGGCCAGAGGCACAGAACTGACAACCGATAGGGAACAAAGGTTCTCGAGTGGCGACGATGAACCGGAAGGCGCAGTGTTGAATGCCCTCCCACTAAATGGACAGATGACCTCACAAAGGTCGCTGAAAACCGCTGGTGGCATGTTGCCCATGACCGTTCGTTGTGGAAATCTAGGGTGGGACGCCTATGTTCAGCAGTGGACGTCTTGCGGCTGATGATGATGACAGGGCAAAAAAGATAAATCATCTTATGAGGGACGAGGGTAGGGCGCTGTTAGACAGTGGTTGGAACTCTTCTTCAGTTTACTTACAGGTGTGTATTGGCAAGGGTACTGCCGTCTTTCTCGTCACTCATGTTATAGAAAAAATTAGGTCAGTTGAAGTACCTTTTAAATTCTCCAGATGTCCAAAAAACACCGGGCAAATGTCTATAAGGGAGTCACGTGTCGGTAGAGGTTTTACTCTTGAGAAGCGCTCTAACAATTCCTTCTCGCCAGGGATCCAATCCTCGTCCTCCGAATTCAGATCTAAAATGATAAACTCTTTGTTAGTATTTAGTTTGGCGAGTGCTGGACATAGCAAGGTGCAACAACGGTTTTTGAAGTGAAAGTGTATTTTGGCGCACCACAGGCAGATTTTTCGTGGGCTCTGAATTGAATTCTAGCGTCACGCTCGGGAATGATAAGAAATCTTCGGGTAAACTCGATGGCCATTGGCTGCTGACGCATTTCTAGGTGGGCATGCTCATGGCGACGCCCTCCGGTTCTCCCGCGTAGTTTCCAAAGTAAGCTATCAAATTCAGAGTTATAAGTTTTCACTTCTATCCGCAGTTCCTATGACTGCCAATCTTTTTTCTCTTTACAATGTTAAGGCGCCTGATAGTAAGAAAGCCGTCTGCCCTTAAACCAAATGTCCGTAAAAAACCCGTTTTCAAATGACTGCCTAGTGATATATGCAATTATTTTTATCTTTATAGCGAGTCGATTTTGGATTCAATTAGCATATAACAATAAGAATGCCAAAAACTGGACGATGATGAGTTTGATAGAAAATTACGAAAAACCGATTTTTTTATAAAGTGGTAATCTATTGATTATTTTTGGAAATATCTGGTAACACCGACTGGTAGATTTGACGTTGACGCAGGTGTTTAAGTTACCATTTACCAAAAGAACAAATTGTATTTATACTATTTGTGCTTCCTACAAGAATTACGCTCGCTTGATAGCATAAAATTATTAGCTGTTTGAATTGCTCTTTAATTTATCAATGTACGAACTATAACATTAACTACGTAATGTTTACAATAACAAATAACTTATTAACTAGTCACTCAATGGGGCGTTTTCCAGATGAAGATAGACTTGTCAAAGACAGTTCCTAATTTCACCATAAGTGGCGCCAATGTTTCATTTTGTTAGAGAAATTTCACAAAAACAAACAGTGGTGTCACACTTGGCAAAATTTAGAACTATTTTTGACAAGTCTATCTGCATCTGGAAAACGGCCCATTACCATCAAACAAAAAAACGACAAAAACAGATATTTTATGAATTATATTGAAGATAAATGAACTACAATGTTTTGTGATTGATCATAATAATACAGCTAAAATTAATAAACTGGTTTCAAGTTCAGCTTCATATAATAGCTACAGACTTGTTAATCAACGTTTACAAACCTACCTACTCACACTACAACTATTAACTACACTTTTTAACATTATTTGAAAACGTAACAATATCTGCAAAATGGCACATTAAATCGCAAATCTTCCCTTTCTACCAATTCCTTATATACAACTTGCAACACCAGCCAAATCCCCAATCTCCATTGATTACGGAGGAGTTGAGGAGTGACTTATTGTTTATTTTTCCAAAATCTTTATCCAATGATCTAATATCAGCGAAAGCAATCAAAATGTATCACAAGTACATCATACTTGTATTCTTCGCGACGTGCGTCTTCTTCGTGTCCGGGCAATATGAAGACAAGCGATGCAAATGCGTCTGCCCAAGTCCCTCTGCCGTTTTGAACAACACTGGAGGCACGGGGCGCCGCCCCTTCATCGATAACGTACCCCCGAATAAATGTAACTGCGAGGGGGTGATTTTGCCGCGAATTGGAGACCAAATCAAGGGGAAAGAGGCTGAATTTTGCCCGAGATGCGAGTGTAAATACGAGAATAGAAACACTACGATTATCAAGGTAAAGTCTTTCATAATTCAATAAGGTTTCCTATTACAGGCTACAAAAGCATAGTGCTTAACTAATTGGTCATATATGGCCTATAAAATCAGGTATTATTACGCTGAAGTTAGTCAGTAGTAAATATTAAGAATATGGTGCTTAGAAATGAATGTCTGAGTAATAATTTGTTCATTTTGTATCTAAATATCTAATACGGATAAGTACCCCACTAAATGTTTCCTCTGCTAGGATTTGGGGCCATCTCTTGTAATGAGAGAGTTAAGACCATAATCCGCCACAATGACCCAGTGAGGGATGGTAGATTTATTAAACAAATTATTTACCTAAACCAAGTCTGATGTCTGCTCTAAAAACTATCAATTAAAATGGAATTAGGCAAATACATGTTTACTAAATCCTTTCCGACTTAATGGGCAAAAATCACTACAGTTTAGGGTCTAACATTGAAACAGTCCACATCAACCCAGACAAAGGTGGAGTGATATAATATGAATATGAACTGCGAATAGCGCAATAAAACTAACACCAGCACCCTATATTGGGTTATCTAGAAGGTAAGAAGAGAGGCCTTTGCATGTGCAACAACAGTGCGACAATTTAGGCAAATCCTACGAATATTATAACTGTAAAAGTTAGAATGTTAATTGCTCAATCACATCATAAAGTCTGAAAGGATTTGGTTGAAATTTGGAACACAGTTACATTTATAGTCTGGAAGAACATGTAAGGCTAGATAAACTTTTATCAAGGGAAAATAATGAAAAACAGGAACTGTGGAGCGCTGTTAGTAATAATATAATTTCCCTAGTTGACACTATAACTATACTTTTCAACACACTTGCTCGTAAAGTGGCTTTAATAATTTCACGCGGGGAAAATGTAGTTGTGGTCAAGTCACCATGCGATAAGTACATGCATGGGTTTTAAATAGTGGTCCACCTAGGTTCTGGACACCCAGTGGGCTGTTCAAGTATTACATAACCAGATTTATTGCAATTATTGACTTTTTTAAAGATCTAATCTAAGACTAATTTTTAAAGATCCATCCATAGATACCCCACACATATGATTTTGATGAAATTTTTTTTCAAGTTTAAGTTCTTAGTTTGGTGCACCCCCTAAATTTATTGTTTATTTTTCTATTTTTGTGTTTTTTTTTTATAGTCTTTATTTCTTTATTTTAGAGGCTTATGTGTAAAAATCTTAATGCGGTTCACAAAATACATCTGCTTATGAAGTTTCAACAGTATGGTTCTTATAATATCGCGGAAAAAAGTGGCTGTGACATACGGACGGACAGACAGACATGACAAATGTATAAGGGTCCCATTTTGGCTACGGAACCCTAAAAACTAACTGATGTAATGAACATATAGACCCCCATGTCATCAAAAATACCCAAAACAAATAGCCCCCCCTATATAGTGCTTACGTAATACTTGAACAACCCGTCAGGTGAGGTCATGACCCCCCCCAGAGATCCGCCTTTGCTAGACTAACCGTAACTTTTCTTACCTTTCATTCCAGGTCGTCGTAATAATCGTGATATGGGTTATAATGCTGCTCGTTGTCTACATGGGTTTCCTGATCTGTCTCGACCCACTAATAAACAAGCGAGTGAAGGCATCCTACCAGGAGCACACGAACGAAGACGACGAGAACACGCTCGGCGGCCCATCGGAGATGAGACCGACCGGAGGGAATGTCATGAACAGAGTGACTCATCAGCAGGACAAGTGGAAACGACAGGTCCGAGAGCAGAGGAGGAACATTTATGATCGGCATACTATGCTCAACTAGATTGGTCACAAGTAAACATAAAATAAATAATGACTGGGTCATATCAATAAAAAAGAATTGATTCGGTTAAATTATTAAAAAAAAATTACCTACACATATTTTTTTTCTTTTGTTTCACAAACGAAAAATGACAAAGATACAGGACGTTTCGACGAAAAACGTAATATCGAAATAAACTCGCGACTTACCTACTCCGGTTCTACTACGTTCTACTATCGTTTCGTCCGAACGAAGATTGTTTGACGTTTAAATGTTCTAAGCTTATAATTATAATTAGAGTAGGCTTAGAACAACGGACGAAACGACGGATCAAAGTACAACCGCAGTAGGAAAGTCGCGAGTTTATTTCGAAATTACGTTTTCCGTAGAAAAACGTCCAGTGCTTAGCAGTTTCGAGTGACGTCACGTCATTGTACCATTTTTACGAACAAGTGACGTCACAAAGGTTTCGATATTTTAAGTTTCTATATCTTTTACGATTTTTACAATTTGTTAAAACAAAAAATATATGTTTCATAAAGAATGTAACTAGGGTTTTCCGCACGGTTCCTTTGTACCAATCGTAAGCAGATGAGGTGTATGTTAGCTATGGCGACAGTGATGTGCCGCGACAAAAGTATGACACTTCCACAAGAGCGATCAGACCCGTGCTTTCGGTGTAAAGCGTTTGTTCTAACTCTATGCGTAGTATATGTAAACTCTTTGGTTTCATATTTTTCCAAAATCTCAGGTAGATTTTGGACGGATTAATTGGAATGGTGTATCTTTCTTTGACCCAGTCATCATCCGAATTAATCATAACTAGTGTTATTAATAATAAACCATTATAGCTTAAGATGATGTTTTGTTAGTTTTTGTTTTTATTTAATTTTAAATTGGACTTATGTATAATAAAAGACATAATTAACTTAAGGGTATTTTCTTTAACAGTAAAACACGCTTTTCTAATCCACAATACCACAGAGCACAGATTAGATACCCTGTTGATCGGCGATGATACGAATTTCGCCTACTATCACAACTCACCAGCGAGGGCGCAGGACGAGGTACAATACCGCTCTTGTGATTCGCGAACATCCGTGTGACGTGCACTACTTTGCACGAATCATCGGACAAAACGAGATAGAGTTATACAAACTTCAAAGGACAGAGCAGGATGCAAAGAAAGACATCAACGGGTTTCCATTGTGCTGAACTTAGGAATCGTGCTACTAAGCGAAGGAAGGGAACTTGTACAATCAGTCAAGTGGGTTATTGTCTTTGCCACAGACCAATCACCTATTTATTCACTAAAATTGCTCAATACATTACTTGTATAGCTACAGATATAGAGATAAACTGCTATTAGGCACGTCAAATGGCTCGAACTCGTAAGATTTTTGCGAAAAAGTGCTCAACGCGACTTTTTTACCTTTTTTTAAATTCCATAGTGACGTGACGTGCTGCCTATATACCTTATGGTAAGCAACATGCATGGACGTCTACTCTCTTTCTACGAAAAACGCAATTTCGAAATAAACTCACGACTTACCTACTCCGGTTCTATTTCGTTTCGTCCGATCGAACATTTAAACGGACGAAACGACGGATCGAAGTAGAACCGGAGTTTATTTACGTAAGTTAAGTTAAGTAGTCACGAGTTTATTTCGAAATAACGTTTTCCGTAGAAAGACGTCCAGTGCTTAGCAGTTTCGAGTGACGTCACGTCATTGTACGATTTTTACGCACAAGTGACGTCACAAAGGTTTTGATATTTTAAGTTTCTATATCTTTTACGATTTTTAGAATTTGTTAAAACAAAAAATATATGTATGTTTCATACTTAGATAAAGAATGTAACTAGATCGGGGTTTTCCGCACGGTTCCTTTGTACCAATCGTAAGCAGCACAAAAACTGTCAAATCTATATCGGTCGGAATTCGAAATGAACGAAAAACCCGATTCGATCAACCGACTCATTGTGTTTCGTGGTAAGAAACGTCCATAAGTTCGGCCGATATATCGTTTATCGGACTTCGTAGACCTGCTGATTAGGTGTCCGAGGTGTCGAACATTGTTTAACGTTTAAATAATCTAACTCTACTTAGAGTAGGCTTAGAACATTTTAAACGGACGAAACGACGGATCGAAGTAGGAAAGTCGCGAGTTTTATCTCGAAATTGCGTTTTTCGTGGAAAGAGAGCAGACGTTCTGCCCCTAACAGTAGTGTCAGCTATTGAAACATGAAGAGTCCAAACCAATACCTAGCACTGCACTGGGCTCGTCACCCAGAAATATAAGATGTTATATCTATACCTCTGTAATTTCAATGAAAACGGTATGCTTCAAATCGGAACACAAGTGGTGTTTTCATTAGTGCTTGGCTGTAGAATAACTGTGACAAACGTGTGGTACTTTTCGTAAACAAAACGTAAAAATAACTCACCATCATCATCATCACAGCCCATCCCAAGGTCTTCCTTCTTGATACTATCGGAGTCCTCATCTTGGGCCTCCGTTTTCACTTCATACTTCATCTCTCCGGCACTCTCCAATGGGTCTAAGAAAAAATAACTAAGTTTAAAAAGCGTAACATGACCTCAAAAATCGTACTTAAGTTTATGTTAGATTGAAAAAACTAAAGAAATTTTAATCTTTTTTTTTTTTAGATATTGTTGGACAATTCACACACAACACCATCTGACCCCAAACTAAGCAAAGCTTGTATGTTGCTTGTATGGCGGCCAGACAGCTGAAATAATACTTATATAGTTTTAAATACATAGGTACTTATTATACATAGAGGGCACACAATTTCGAAAAGTAAATATTAGGCTATTTCTTACCGCGAGAAAAGTGGTAGTGGTAGATGACGAGCGCAGTGCAGTTCTAAGTAATGATTAAAACTCTTTATGAGGAGATATAAGATTAAAAAAAATACAGGGCAAAAACTAATTTCTCTAGAAACACTGCCCTTCAAATCGGAATACAGTGATGTTTGCCTACTGCTTGGCGGTAGAATGACTGGCAAAGGTGTGATACTTCCACTTCCCCAGGCTACTTTGCAAATAATAAATCGAGGGTTGTGGGTTTGATTCCCAAAGCAAATATTTGTGCGATGAGTACAAATAATTGTTCTGTGTCTTGGTGTTTCTATGTATATAATAAGTATGTATTTAAAAACTATATACCTCTAAGTATTATATGAGCTATCTGGCTTCCATAGTACAAGCCTTGCTTAGTTTGGGGTCAGATGGTGTTGTGTGTGAAGTGTCCACCAATCCTAACACTAAGAAAAGTGGCCAAGTGCGAGTAGGGCTCCCGCACGAAGGGTTCCGTACCATTAGCAAATAAACAGCGAAAACCTCTTTGGCTTTATTTGAATTCCGTATACATAAACCATGGCAGTTTCCACAGACAGGCTGTGATCCAAACGGTTCTACTAAAATTTTGATTTTACCTTACGATTTTAACGACGAGGTTGAATGCGTGTTTTAGTGTACTAGTGGCGCCATCTGGTATGTTTGAAACGGACTAATCGAGCAAACAAGGTAAACAATCAAGTTTGTTGTATGGGAGCTTGGGATCCCCCCGTTAAATATTTATATTATTTTTAGTATTTGTTGTTATAGCGGCAATAGAAATACATCATCTGTGAAAATGTCAACTGTCTAGCTATCACCGTTCTTGAGATACAGCCTGGTGACAAATAGACGGATGGATGGACAGCCAAGTCTCAGTAATAGGGTTCTGTTTTTACCCTTTGGGTAAGGAACCCTAAAAGGCAGTTAGCTACAGCAAATTAAACAGCAAGCTATTAACAGCTAAAATAGATTTACCAAACTCCTCATCACCAGCACCGACAGCATCCAGCAGCAGAGTCTCATTGTACAGCACTTGGGTGCGGAACTCCTCAGCTTCGAGGAGTTTCTTCACGCACCTAGAGCAGATCTGAGACGTGAGACCAGGATCCGTGGATAGCTAGAAGAGAATGAAACATGTTTTAGAAAAGTCTATATACAAGTAATAGGAACTGCCAATAGAAGTGATAACTTATAACTCAGAATTTGATAGCTCACTTTGGTAACTATGCAGGTGAAATCGGAGGGCGTGGCCATGAGCATGGCCATCTATCTAGAAATGCGTTTTCTAGATGGCCAATGGCCATGGTCGCGAGTTTACCTGACGATTTCTAATCATTCCCGAGCGTGACGAGACGAACTTCTTAGCATTCCATGGATTCACCGTGCGGGTGCCGGGTCCATCGTGTGGCAGAGAGAGAAATCTCAATAATTCAATTTACAGCCCACGAAAAATCTGTCTGTGGCACGCCGAAAGAAGTTTTCATTCAAAAAATTTATGAAATGTTGATGAAAAAAAGTATGTTGATACGAAGTTTGCTGAGTCAGCTAGTTTACCATAAAATAGACTGAGCTTGTGGATGTCACTGAGCTGGTGGATTTGATTCCCACGCAGGACAAACATTTGAGTGACAAATATTGATGTTTGTTCAGTGTAACATATTGATTTAAAATTAAATGTGTCAGCTATCTGGTTCTCATAGTAGACACAAGCTTTGATTAGTTTGTGGCTACTTAGTTGGTGTAGTGAAATAGTGATGACTAATCCTACTAATGTTATAAAATAGCAGCCTGGTTCCCGTTCCCGTTTTTTTTCCCGGGATAAAAACTAATGTAAACCGGCACTGGAATGCATTGGCACTGGATTGATGCATTCTAGTGCCAGTTTCCATTAATCCAGTAAGCAATCCAGCGCTGGATTCGGTCACTGGACTGGAATAATGTAAACGGGATATAATGCGAAAGTTTGAATGTTTGTCGGTCAATCAGTTTAAAATTTGGAATACAGACATTCATACAGAAGTAGGAGCGAGAGGTATACCAGCAAAATCTCTCTATAACCTGCTGAAAGACCTTGGCTTATCCAGAAATTCAGTAAGTTCTATACTAGAACGAGTATCTAAAGCTGCACTAGTAGGATCATATCAGATTTGGCTGGGCAGGGAGAGAAATACGAGTAGTGAAGGTGAGTGTTGATGTACGTCAAAAAGGGGCCCCTACCTACGCCCGAGTCACAAGTCTTGGGGTCTACTCGGGATTTCTCTCTCTGCCACACGATGGACACGGCACCCGCACGTTGAATCGATGGAAAGTTCGTTTCAAGTTTTAATGTCAGGAATAACACATAGGGGCAACGCATTGAATTCAGGAAAATAACAATAACGGGAATTACGAGCGAAAAACCGCGAAGCGCTGTAAGTTCAAAACTAAACAAATAGAGCATATTATTTATGTTTTTGTTGTTGTTAATTCTGGAATAGCTCCTGTGTAGTGGATTTGTTCATAAGGTACGTCTATAGGTAGTATTTTCTATACAAATACAAATACAAATACAAAAATCTTTATTGCTGTTTGTAGGTAAGATAAGATAATACAAAACATTTTAAAAGTTGCCCCATACAAACTGGCCTCTGCGAGAGGCATGCAATATGTCTGGCAAGACAATTTGTTAGTCTTAATTTTTAAATAAAAACAAACAAAATTTTTTTTTTAAATAATAGTCAGCTGATTAAAGTCTTCTTCTTCCTCATCTTCTATCTTCTATTAATTTCTGGTTTTTATTTATGTCATCTGATTCTTCATCTTCGATTCATTTCTGGCTTCTATTTGGTTGTGATATATATTTGTGTGAGATAAATGTTTGGTGAGCACAATTTCGCCAACGTCTTGTGTTTCATCAGGATAGTGTCTTGTGTTTTTGAGTTTGATCAATATGTCCATCCAGGGTCTAAGGTCTTGCATTAGTAGATCTTGCAGTTCATCCATGTGAGGAATGTCAAAGAATGTATAAAGTGCAATAAATGTATATAATCAAAAAATCAAAAATGTCGTTAATTATAATATTCATGTAAATACTCAAAGAATGTCAAAATGTAATACAGTACAAACTAATTCATCATGATACAATATATCATTATTTGGTCTTATGTCAGTTGAATGTCAAATTTCATAATGGAATAATAATATCTATTGAGATATTAATGGAATAAGGTTTAAAGTTTAAAGATTGTAAAAATTTCATGTTAAACAATGTCTAAAATATTAGTATTCTAATTAATTTCCTTATCATTTAAAAATTCAGTTACAGTATAATAGCATTTGTGTATAAGCATTTTTTTTAGTTTACTTTTGAACATTGTTATGTTAAGTTCTTTTATGGCATTTGGCAGCTTATTATATAAAAGAGGAGCCATACAAAAAATGCTGTCACTCATAATCTTTTTTTTGCGTTTGTCTATGAGCAGTCTACACTTATCACGCCGGTTACGTTTTACTTTGTCACTCAATAGAGGAAAATAATGAGGGTTATTCCTTACAAAACACATAACTTCAAATATGTACAGGCATGGCAGGGTTAATATTTGGTTGTCTATGAATACTTGTCGACAGCTATCTGTAACTTGCATCCCGAACATAGCACGAATGCATCGTTTTTGTGCTTTGAAAACAGAGGCTGTATCAGTTGAATTCCCCCAAAAAATGATCCCATATCTCAAGACTGATGCCACCAATCCATGGTAAGATGTAAGAAGAGCCTCTTTCTTTACCACTGGAGCAAGCCTATGCAGAGCATATGCCGAGCTACCCAGCTTCTTGCAGAGAATCTCAACATGTGCCTTCCAATTCAATTTCATGTCTATTGTTAGGCCCAAAAATTTTGTTGTAGTGACTTCTGCAATTTTTTTATTTTGATAATTTATGTTTATGTTACTCAAGTAATTTTTTGTTTGAGTAAATTGCATGAAATTGGTTTTGTTTAAATTAATTTTTAAGTTATTAATGTTTAACCAATGGATAGATGAATTTAGTGCGGCATTGCTATCTTCCTCATAATTAGCTTTATCTTGACATGCTATTGTTATTGTGCTGTCATCTGCAAATAGTGACATTGGATGCTCAATTACTTTAGGAAAATCATTTATGTAGACAATAAATTGAAACGGTCCCCACACACTTCCCTGCGGCACACCAAATTTGACAGTTCTTTCTTTAGAGGTGAATATTTCCTCCTGTTTAGTTTTAGTATTAATCTTCGTAATTTTAGTTACTTGCCTTTTGTCTGTTAGGTAAGATTTTACTAAGTCAAGCACATTACCTCTAACCCCATAGGCTTCAAATTTACTCAGAAGAATATCATGATTGACATAGTCAAATGCCTGGGTCATATCACAATAAATGGTACATATAGCATTGTTATTATCAACATTTTTCATTACATTGTTAAGAAAATCATATATAGCAATATTTATAGTCTTATTTCTTCTAAAACCTTTTTGCTCATTACAAAGTATGTTGTATTTTTCAAAATACTGAATGAATTGCTGGTTAAAATATTTTTCAAATATTTTTGACATTATAGGTATAATAAGGCAATAGGTCGGTAATATTCCATGTGCTCCCTATTTTCTTTTTTAAATACAGGTATGATTATACTTTTTTTAAGGGCCTCGGGAAATGTGCCTGTACTTATACATAAATTGATTATATGACTAAGAGGGCTACAGATAGTCTCTTTAACAGTTTTTATAATTTTTGTGCATATCTCATCATATCCAACACTATTAGTGTTTTTTAAGGAATTTATGATTTTGAGAATATCATGTGGTGTAGATGGCGCCATGAACATTGAGTTCTGAGTTCTATCAATATTTTGTGTCACATTTATACCAGAACTAGGTAATGGAGTAATTTTATCAACAAAATAGTTATTAAATGCATTAGCCATTAGTTTTGGGTCTGTCAAAAGTTGACCATTACATTGGATTTTATCTATGGACATTTTAGGTAAGTTATTTCTCAATCTATTTATAATATGCCAAGTAGTTTTTGATTTATTGTCTGACATTTTTATTTTGTAATTGTTTTGAGCTTTTTGTGTTAGTTTGATAATTTTTTTGAACAATCTGGTGTAGTTTTTATATTTTGCCTTATTTTCTTCATAAGGTTTAGTTCGACAATTATTAAACAACAACCTTTTCTTTTTACTACATAGTTTTAACCCACGAGACAGCCATGTTGCATTTCTTGTTACATTGATTGTTACAGTTCTGTAAGGGAAACACAAGTTGTATAATAACTTAAATAAATCTATAAATGTGTTGTATGCTAAGTTTGCATCAAATATTTCATATATATCTGAAAAAGTAAGGTTCTTTAAGTGACTTTGAAATTTTATTATATTTTCGACACTGTAATCTCTACATTTTTTCCGCCAATACTTGTTAATACATATTTTTTTCACCGGATATCTCAACAATTGAGCGGTGTGGTCGGATAGAGCCAATCCCAACACTTCTGCCCTGCACTTGCTCCTAAAGTCATGTGCAAAGTTGTCTATGCAAGTTTGACTTACCGGTCTAGTAGGTTGTTTAATAGCTAATGACAAATTAAAATTGGATAATAGGCATTCAAAGTCCTTTGTAGTCTTATCAAGCTTTAGTACATTTATGTTATAATCTCCAGCCATGACAATGTGAAAATATTTATTTTTATGCAAGTGCAATAGAACATTCTCTAAGATTGAAAAAAAGGTATCTTTGTTACTACGAGTACTAGATGGAATTCTATACACACAAAGTACAACAACATTATATCTAGTGAGCCTTACTGCACAGCATTCTATTATATTATAAACAGAAAATTGTTTTACTTGGGTAAGTTCAGTCCACTCATTACCATTTCTAACAAGAATACAACTACCACCTCTTTTGATAGTTGGTCTACTACAGGTGGTTGCCAATGAGTAATTAGGTAAGTGTAGATACTGCTCATATCCAGCCAACATATTATGTTCGGTGATACAAACTACATCCACCGGTACATTTTTGTCAAGAAGTTCATCAAGGCATAGTGAAAGTGTCTCTGATTTTGTTATCAATCCTGCTATATTTTGATGCAAAATGTTGATATGCTTATTTGCGAAAAAATTTAATAGGAGGAGAATGGCACAGTACTATTTGGGTCAAATATAGTAACATGGTTGTGTTTTCTGAGTTCTAGAGTAATTAGTTTATTGAAATGTTTTACTCTCCAATTATATTCATGTGTTGTTTGTATGGATGTTTTTAATACTGGTAAACACAAAATGATGTTTGTGTTCCTAGCTTTATCCATCATCTCCTGAATTCCATGCGTCAAGTCAAAGTGATCAGTCTGTGTTCGAAAGTCTTCTTCACCGATTAGAATAATGCAGTAGTCATTTTTGGTGAATTTAGTCAGTTTTGTGTTCAAACCTTTGATGAGTTGTCTCTAAGATCTAAGTAAATAAAACTGAATTAACTCACAAATATGTTAAAACAATCAGTAAAAGTCTCCGCGTATACTTTTCGTTGACCATTTCTATTATATTCTGTGTTCAAATCCCTGTGGTTGCCCTTTGATAAGCAGCACCGGCATTCTCCATATTGAGTTATTTCAGGAAGAATATTCATTTTCTCAATACATACGATTTATTTAGGATTTTTAAAGTTTACACATTTTGATTATTTGATTGCAAAAGTAAATAAATAATAAACGTTTTTTTTTTCTCTAAAACATGAATTCCGAATCATATCATCCAAAGTCCGAATGCCTGAGAAAACCTTGATGCCGACATGACGTTTCGGAACTAAAATTTGATTTTATTATTTTACTTTTATATTATATCCGAACAACTGCTACCTACCGAACTTAAATCATGTTAGTACTTTGAGCTTTGAGGATGTAGCTATAAATAGGTCTTAGAGTATGGAATAAAATAGGTACTTACTCAAAGTGTCAGCACGATTACATTATTTATGCCTATGCAGAGTTTGCAGTTTACAGGGTAGCGATTCTAAATGCAACCCGAATGGTTCGGAATCGGAATGATAATCCTTGTCTCTGTCATGCTAAATAGATAAGACAAAGACCGAGAGATAAGATTCCGTGTCGGACGCAACCGAATGGTTTCAGAATCGCTACCCAGGGTAGCGATTCTGAAACCATTCGGTTGCATCCGACACGGAATCTTATCTCTCGGTCTTTGTCTTATCTGTTTAGCATGACAAAGACCGAGAGATGAGATTCCGTGTCGGATGCAACCGAATGGTTTCAGAATCGCTACCCAGATCACTGAAAGCCTTTTCTAAAGTTCCCTATACACACTGGCCGAGTGGAGGCCAACGCTAGCGTTTACAAAACGGTACATGGTGAATGGTAGCATTCACACTATGGACGAGCGCAGGCCAATGCGAGCGCCTTTGTTTTGTGCACAAAAACCAACACCGGTCCGAATCGAGGCAAGTGGTCACGAGCGACGCCAAGCGGAGACGAGTCAGGGCAAATTAGCCCTATACACACTGGCCCCTTGGTGATGGGATAAAAGGTTACCTCTTTGATTTATCTTGCGAATTAAATAATCAAATTAGAATAACGTAAAAACGTAGTGATTTACAACACAGTCAGATGCTGTCGAAAAGATAAAGGATAGAGATATCGGGTGCTGTACAACTCTGATGTGACTGGTGACTAGAGAACATGTCAGTCGTCACTTAGACTCGACGTGTGCAACGTATTTGCCCCGCGCAGCTGAATTACTTACTAACCACTGAGGGCTCCGCTCTAAGTCTTCATGTTGGCTATTCACACATTCTTCGTTGGTGCGATCACTAGCAGGACGCAGGCTCGTTCCATGAAGCCATAGGCGACACTTTCCTAGACAGCTCTTGGTCTAAGACAGTAAGACAACCACCATGACGCCGTAGCGTAGCGTCTACCGGCTGTCGCTAAAATCTCTGCGGGAAACCAACGTTGGAACGTACTGTCGCAGTGTCATACCCAATTCTGCTAAAAGGAGGCGGCTCATATCTGCCCCAAGTCGTTTCAAGTTTATGTACGTAATTAGCCCCGGAGACCTAAAAAAGTTATTTAATTAAAATAACATATAATTAAATAATGCCAACTGTACATTCAATACTAACGTGCCAAGCGGGGATTGCAAATTGGTGTTATTAAAAAGTACCCCAATGACTATACTCAAAGTCAGCCATGTTTTTTCTTCTGTTGATGTATACGTAAAGTACATCCAATTCGTTCGAAACTCGAGTCGTTCGGAAATCGATTCGTTCGAAACTCACACAACACAAGGAATTTCGTTATTTTTCCAAAGGTTTCGTAAGTTTTTTGTGGTTTTGCCGAATCTCCGGTCCTTCTGCGTTGAGTCGACATTATTTTGAGCACAGTAAGTCGCAAAGTATTGAATTTACCACCTTCTTTTAGTATTATTAGTTTTTTTTTAATGTTTTAGTTGATATCTTTTAAACCCCGCTGTGCAGAATAACAACATTAACGGTTCCTCAATACATATTTAAAATCCTATACAATGATCCAATTTTGGTCGAGTCTCTTGCACTTTTGCTGTAGGCTGTGGGGCAAATGCCCATGGAAAATGTTCGTGAACGTACTTCTTTGACGATTTTTAGTAAAACTTGAAAATATTGACATACGTAATATGGGAAAACACAAAAGGCGTGCGACGCCAAAAAAAAGTGAACTAAATTGATAGATACATTATCCGATTCGTTCGAAACTCGATTCCAAGAAGAATGTAAAATATGCTCGATTCATTCGAAACTCACACATCGCGTTATTTTTTTTTCAACGTTTTAGTTGATATCTTTTAAACCCCGCTATGCAGAATAAAAACATTAACAGTTCCTCAATATACATATCAAAATATCCTCAATATTAAAAATCCTATACAATGGTCCAATTTTGGTCGAGTCTCCTGCACTTTTGCTGTGGGACAAATGCCCATGGAAAATGGGCCGTCTCCTTTGTCAGCTAACCGCTAAACCGACCTCTTGGTCTTTGTCTTTTCCGTTCAGAATGACAGAGACAAGGATTATTACTCCGAATTCGAGTCGTTCGGATTGTGTTCAGGGTAGGTACTGATTCTGATCTACTTTCTTAACACGTTGGCTGTCCACGTTGATTCAGTCAAGTGACACGATACGTCCAAATTTTTTTTTGACTAAATGAATAAAAATGATGCTACTAGCTTCTTGAAATAACGTTTTTACCTCCAGGGTTTTTGAAAATATATTACAGGCTGAATTTCCGCATGCCCTATATGTAGTGCACGGACTCCTCGGCTTAATTTTTGTGCACTGTATGTAGTGCACGGACTCTGCAGCTTTCATTTAGTGCACTATTTTTAAGGGTACCTGTGTTTTTTGTATTTTTTTTGCGTGGGGCATAGACAAAAAAGTGTCAGACTCAACTGACAGCCGTCAAAAAGTTTTACTGTAGGTAAAAATTGTGGGTATTCTTCTATGTGGGATAGGCTTCTGTTTGCCCTGTTATAATAACAAATGCCATTAAAACTGTGTAAAGTGTTTTATTTTTCATTATAATTACAATAAGTTTTGTTTGTTTTCATTACTAATTTAGCAATAAAACATAAATAATTTTGATTTGGCCTGTTATTTTACTTTTTGTTTTCTACCCACATTTCCCTCAACTGCCGTAAAAATTATTAATAAATTCCCGTATGTCCTTCGCGGGTTTTTTTATACACTTCCTAATCCACACGTCCATCTGAAATTCAAAACTGTTATTCGTACGTCCAGTTCAAGAAATCACGTTTAGTTTGAGCGGAGTGGTGTCCTATATATAGTGCACGGACGCCATGGCTAACTTCACAATGCCCTACATATAGTGCACGGACAGCCAACGTGTTAAGGTGCGCCCGCACCACGCCCGCACTGGGCGACGCGACGCGACGCGACGCGCCGCGGCCAAATAGTCACAGATCACAATATAGACTCCTCGCCACCACTCGTGACCGTTGGCGAAAGGAGCCACTGTCGTATTCCACAATGACAGATGAAACCTATGATATTATAGTGGCTTAGTTCAATAATTTCGCCAAAGTACTTCAGTGATGGCACGGAGTCTACTACTAGCACAGATAAGTAAATCTTGAAGCTGCCGTCATTTTCGAGATATTATTAAATGTCAGTGTCAGTGAATCAGTGACAAACATTACTGTTACGAACTGTGTTGCCAAACGATACGAGTTAATACGATTTAAATCGTATTTATAAGATCTTTTTGGCTCATGTACGATGTACGATTGCAAAGTCGAAATCGTACGCAAAATATACGATATTTTGAATGGAATCTTACGAAATTAACAATCACCATAAATTATTTTTTGAAGTGAAAACTTCTTCAGGCGCGCCTCAACAAGTTTTTCGTGGGGGGGGGGGGGGGCGGGGGGGGTAAATTGATTTCTAACGTTACGCTCGGGTATGATAAGAAATCTTCGGGTAAACTCGGGACCTTGGCGATTGGGCATCCAGAAATGCGTCAGCCAATGAAAAATGCTGATGCGTTTCTAGACGCAATGCCAAGATGGCGAGGCAACGCCCTCCAGTTACATCCGTGTAGTTTCCAAGGTAAGCTATCAAATTCTGAGTTATAAGTTTTCACTTCTATCGGCAGTTCCTATGACTGCCATTTTTTTTTAGTGTGAAAAGTAAAACAAGATGGTCGAATGTAATGAATAATTACAGTTGTGATAAATAAAAGTGATTGACACTTGCCAATGGTGCAGAGAACTACTTACCATGTATAGAAATGTTCTAGGAAAACATATTTATAAGTTTATTTCGAGCGCCAGTCTTCCTTCTATTAATAAAAATTTGCTAACGGATAGATGGTTACGGTGAGCCTTATTGGTACTTTTAATCGAGAGCCTTGGGGGCGATATTATTCTAAGAAGTAAAACAATATATAATTTGAATAATATTTATTGTTTGATGTTCTATGAAATGACCAAAGGTGGGTTATCGCTTATGCTATACTACAATTATTTAATAATTTAGTTTCTAAAGTCCATGTCGTTGTACAAATAATTTCTTATTTCAAGTAAAAAGTAGGTTAGTTATTAGAATTTAATCTATCTATTTAAACTATTAATTCAAGTTGCCATAAAAAGAAATCTGTTTCAATAGTTTACAGAGTACATAATAAAGTTTTTTGCTTATCTGACATTATCCTGGCTGCGCAGTTCTAGAGGGCCTCCTTCTTCTTCCAGCCGTACTCTCGTAGAAATTGTAGAAATGCGAGCGGGGCCGAGGAATTTAAGTCATATAAGATTCTTTCCGGAAGGGAAATATAAAAATAGAATTTGTAGTTTATAAAAATTGAAGCTAATTCAAAACTAAGCTATTAGTTTATAAATATGACCTTATAATTACAGGTCCATAGCAAAGGAAGTTAATTTTACGTAGGAGATTAAAGGATTCTACGCAAAGAAAATAAATATATAACAAAACCCTAAGTCGGCGAATCCATCTTCGGCTCAGAATTGTTCCAAGTAGGAAACCAACCAAAGCAGGAATAAACCGTGAAAAACAGCAGGCAAAAACAGGAAACACCAATGGGCTGCGGGCAAAAAATAGAATGGTTGTAGCCCTTTTGCTGTTATATTTAGAGAACCGACGCGTCGGCCATTTTATAATGGACGCGTGCTTTTTCTTTACAAAAATTTTTTGAAACTCACCGTTTCCTGGAAAAATATAGGTGTGGTCCTTTTGGCAAGAGCAATCAAAGACACCAACTCATCTCAAAAAAATGCTTCCACTTTAGGAGCTTGTGATTTATAAAAGATTATCCCATTTTCTTAAGGGATTTGGACACTTTCGTCCGATTAGTAAATTTACATTAGCTCTCAACAAAAACGAACTAATAAAATGACGCCGAGTCGCCCACGCCAGGTAATGTTCACTTAAAAAAAATGAACCGTAGCGGATGACAGCGCTAGAATTCATTTTGACATTCTCTCCCCCTCTCAAGCCCTCTTCACCCCCGTCAGAGGCCCGTGCCCCCGGCGTTCGGCCATTTTGATTTTGACTTGTTTTTGTTGATTCAAGTGTTTGCGTTGATTAATTTCCGTCTCTTAGAATCCACAAATATTGTCAATGCAGTGCATATTTTTATTAGTTTGCGATGCGGTACCTTACAGTGCTTAATGCTTATTCTCGTTGGTGTTTGGCTTGCTTTCGTTGATGAGAAGAGTTTGCGTCGATTAGTTTCAGCCTCTTCCATCCCACAAAATAATAAAAGAAATTGTTGCTGCTGTAACTAACATAGGACTAAAGCCCACAACAGCCCTTGCCTGTGATCAAGGCTCAAGTTTCCAATCGGCTTTAAACAGTCTATTAGAAGATACCAAAAGCAGATCAGTTGAGAGCAGGAGAGTCTGTTGGTAAGTTATAATAGGTACTCATTTAATTAAAGAAGATCTTGCAAAGTAGGACCAGACTGTGTACAGAAGCTTAAAAAATCCATTAAAATATGGTAAATAAATGCACAAGTGAAACAATTATCCACATTGAATGCTCAATTTGAATAGGATTTCATATTATCTATTAATATTTTATTAATAACATTTTATTTCATTTCCAGATGGCACCATCAATTTAAGTGGAAATACTTTGAGTGTATTCTATGATCCACCACATCTGATAAAAGGGATCAGAAATAATATGCTCACCAAAGACATGATATTTGAGGGGAAAAAAGTGAAATGGCAGGATATAGTAGATGTTTTAATGCTGATTGCAAATCGATAATTTCAACTGTGTAAGTGAGGTAGAAGACCAAGTTCCAGAGTCAAATGAAATGAATGAGATTTTTTTAAGTGAGCAAGAAAATTTTGAAATGCAAGCGAGACGGGAACGACTAAATATCCATTCACGGGCATATACGGTTGGATGGGTAACAAGAAAGTTACTTAAGAAAATAAATTGCGAAGCATGTAAAAATAATTTTACTACAGAAGATGAGAGTTCCACCCATGCATACATCAAGGAGAGAGAGTACAAATCCATAAAGATTAAAAAATTGTGTTATCCCACCGAAAATGCCATAACAAGTTTCGGAAATATAATTAAAACAACAAATGAATACTTGGAAATTAATGGCCATGCAAAATCAATTAGCAAAAAAATGAAAGAAGCCATCATTTCCAAATATTCATTTAGTTATATTGATTGTGCGATACACAAAGAAGTAAGCAGTGATTTGTTCCTTGATATATTAATTAAACTCGTATATTAATTTTTAATTGGTGCAATATATTTAATAAAATTTCGAAAGGGACTGATGTTTCAAGGCTGAGCAAAAATTTTTTGCCACCAATGCAATTAAAAGCGTTGAATAAGAAATAAAAAATTTAGTGATTACTAATTGCATTGTTTAATTTTTTCCTTCTAAATCCTCTCCACAAATGAAATCGTTAGGATACAGTATACAATAAAGAGGTCTATATGTATAGCTATACGTATGTATGTGATGTAACGTGGATGAATAGTACGAAATTAACATGCCAAAAAAATAAAAAATAAAAGAAACGTCATATTCAATTCTAGCATACGGTCCAACGCCAAACTATGGCACATGGCGGTCTGACTTCTCTTATTGGTCTGTGGAGTCGCCGACCGCCAGAGGCGGCCGCCGGGAAAAAAGTGAACTAGTCAAAACTTCAGACCACAGACCAAGCCAACCTGACAGCGACAGTTTCGATCTTTATTTTTTTATTTTTCATTTTGAACTGTCAAAGTCACTCGTCATATCGTAATTCCGTAACATTATATAAATGTGTATCCGAATCGGAGTTCTAAGATATTTTGACAATAGAATCGGAAAAAAATGCATAGGTGACGAAATTATGTCACACGAACAACAAAAGAGTTAATCGAACTGAACTTCTTAAATGTAGATTGCTTTATGAATGCATACCCGAATATCTCTACGTAGTTCCTTTATAAATATAAGAGATCAAACAAACAAACAAACAAACTCTTCAGCTTTATAATATTAGTATAGATAGCGTTTTAATGTTTACACAGTCGATATATAGTTAAATTGTGGTATTATCTTGTCAATTTGCCTATGCAACCAGTTGAAGTTGTTTTTGATCAAGTTTCGGAATAAACCTTACAGTTTTCTAATCTGAAAAAGTTTGATGTAACTATATCTTAATGCCATAATGTTTCATCCTATATAAAGTGAGGCATATGTATAATGCGACAGGATGAGCAGAACATGGATGGTAAGCCATAACAACCTAGCGTCACGCAGCGTTTGAACATGATTTGGACTCTATCATTACCTAACACTGCAAAGCGCTCAACACCCATAGATAGTTTAGTAGTGGTAGGACTCTTTGCAGAGTCCCCCTGGGGAACTACCATCTTTGCTAGTTATTCTACGGCCAAGCAGTAATTTGCAACAATCACTGTGTTCCGTTTCGAAGGTCACAAAATGTCAAAGCCCACTTGGCCAGTTTTTTAATTTTTTTATATGGCAGCATAGAATGAATGAGTATCTAAAATTACTTATCTGTGCTAGTAGTATATTGTGATTATTTGGCCACGGCGCGTCGCGTCGCGTCGCGTCGCCCAGTGCGGGCGCACCTTTATCTTCATAACATTTTGGTCGTCGTTCGTTCTTCCTCAGTCCCTACGCCGGAGGCCAGGAGCCGCCTTTCTTCCGCCTAACGAAATTGGATTTGGCTTTGCTATTAAGTATATAATTTTGTATATGCTGAGCAATCGTGCTACTAAAAGGCACCGGAGGGGAACTCGTACGTCTCTGCTACCTAACATAGTTTGGGTTAGTGCAGACCACGCTGTACCTGAGAAACCTAATACTAACTTACAAACTAACATACTTACGCTATTTAGAACATAATATGATACCTGATATAAACAAATCCCTGCTTAGCCCTAGCTACGATAAAACATCAGACTCATACGTACCTTTAAGATCGAAAAACAAAAACGACAATGAAAGAGTCTAGGTAGGTACATATCGGTTTTTCCTCACGATGTTTTCCTTCGCCGTTTTTAAGTTAGCGCACAGCGCACATGACTTCGAAAAGACAGTGGAGCGCGTGGGATTTGACCCTGGGGGTAACTATTTTCTGATCTGTGCCTGGGGTCTCCGGATCAGCAGTCGGCGTTCCCCCGACTAGACCAGCCGTAACTCATTTATATAATGTACCTATGTCATTATATTATAATATCTAAATAGGTACAAGTATTTCATGTTAGGTTTGATTACGGATTTTTTGAAGTCATGCGCGTAATGCCGTTAACTTAAAACGGTGAAGGAAAACATCGTGAGGAAACCGACATGTACCTAGAATCTTTCGAAGTCATATGTCATCCACCAACCCGCACTGGGCCAGTGTGGTGGATTATGGCCTAAACTCTCTCCTGCGAGAGAAGGCCCCGAGTCCCAGCAGTGGGAACGTTTAGTAGGCTGTTGATGTTGTATGATTACGGATATGTGTATATTCCGCTAGCTGTACTTGCAGCCCTTTAAGGGTTTTATTTTTTTCACGGAACTCTAATAATTTTCATCAAGTAAGAGTAGCCAATCGTATGCCTAAGAAGATCAGCTATCTGGTAGTGAAAATTTCCACATAATCGGTCCAGCCATTTCATAGATTAGCCAGAACAAACAGACCTACAAAAAAGTTTTTAGGGAGGTATACCTAGTTACCGTATATACTTTTACTTGAACTTAGTAATTAATTTGATATTACATACAGACACTACAATTTTTATTTATTTGTATACACCGTTATTTTTGTCATTAGCAAAATTTTAACAGGCTATGTAGACAACATAGCACATTAAAACTGCGCAATAAGACTCTAATGTTACAGAATCTGTAATTAGTTAAAATTTACAAAAATATTGTCTAAAAATATGGTCAATTGGTCGTTTGTAAACATATACCTACACGACGACGTCATTAATAATTAATTAACGGTTCCTACGGCACCCGGGGGCCAGGCGCCCCTGCACTGCAAAACTACCTACTTTTTATAATTCGAATTATGTACTGCAAATTTCGTCCTGTATTCGTCGTTCCACCTGTAACATTTCACTGGTATTTTTACCGCACACAAACTATTATGGTCTGACCTTGACTGCGATCGATGCGTGACTGAAGAAATGCAAGTGATTATTCATTTTGAGGGTAGGCAGGTGCCACAGTTGGGATCGCTTGACCTTGATAATGAATTTACACATGTAAACACATAACACTACAAAACTCATGCGTAAATAATGTCAGTGACTATAAATTGCATAATTTTCATGATTTTTTTTTTCAAATTTCCGTTTTTTCAGCTTGTTGTGTTCAGTAACGGCAGTAGATAATGCTGTTAAAGTTTTGCTAATGTAAAAAGAAATACGGTGTATAACAAATGTTACGTAAAATCATATAATTGCTGTGTGGGAGCGCATTAAGGTCACCTGGAAGAGATAGTCTTCAGCGATAGAGCCGCCAACTTATCGACATATTTATCGTGTATTTTGTTGGTTTGGCGTGTCAATGAAGTAGATCTATCTAATTTTCATCGAAAAACCTTCAATCAAAAACATTTTAAATTTGAGATTTTATTACACATACCTATTACCTATATTTCACAATACTTACAACCATTTTAAATTCAACTATAACACATAATCAATCTCATATTGATGTAAAGACTTCATATGATTCCTAAGAGTAACCGCTTGAGCGAAGGCAGACCCACAGACTTGACACTTGTGCTTCTTCTCAGTGTTATGAGACCTCACATGCTCCTGCAAGGACTGAAGCCGAGGATAACTTTTATCACAAAATTCACACCTAAAATTCCTCTCCCCAGTATGTGTTGCCATATGCTCCTTCAACCGAGACGGTAGATAGAACCGTTGATCGCACAAATCACACTGATGTCTGAACACTTTCAAATGATTCCTCCGGTTATGTTCTACTAAAGTCTTTCTTCTATTATACACTTTATCACACAATTTGCAAGGAAACGTTCTTTTGTCACCGTGCACTTCAATCAAATGTTTGTTCCTCAATGCGTAGGATAGAAAACTTTCTTCGCACTTGTAGCAGTTGACGGTTGGTCGTTTTTCATGTACCGTTGCAACATGTAAATACCTACTATATTTAGATTTCAGATTCTTTCCACAGATCTCGCAAGGGAAATTGGTTTCAACTCTAGAATGAGTTTTTATATGACTCCGTAGAGATGTGACCTCTAAGAAGCACGCACCGCACTGGTCACATATATGAGTTCCAAAGTGATTAATCATATGTTTCATTAATGAATCGAAATATGGGAATACTTCATTGCACTCTATACACTTTATGGAATCCATTGTTAGTTTAAATTTTAAGAATTCATTCGTGACTTGGTAGATTTTTTTTCCGTGGACCGTTGAAATGTGTGTTTTTAACGAGTCAATATTATCAATTTTTTCTGGGCACAGTCTGCAGTCCACTCTAGTGACGTCTATTTTTGGTATCTTGTTATATTCTATCATGCTTTCGAATTCTTTTGGGTCGTGTGAGGAAGTGTGGGCTCTTAGTTCTTCGGGGTTCGTAAATTGGTCCTGGAACAAAGATAATTCTTTATTAACTTCCACAAGACAGGAAAACAAAGTAAACTTAAACGATTATTAAAAAAACAGTCAAGTGCGAGTTGCACACCGAGGATTCCGTACAAATCTGTAGATATACAGGGTTATTGGTAATCAGCTGGCACCCTTTTAAGGGCATGTTGAGTGCATTAAATATGTCAACTTTTACGTTCTAAAATTTAATAAAATACGTTATTTTTTCCCAAAAAAAGTGTATTAGTCTTAAAACATCGAAATCTTTGCAGTAAGAGCGCGCGCACTCTCTTACGTTTGATAATGGAAGTGCCGACGCGAATAGCGTCTAGGCTGTGGAATACGTTGCCCGAGTGGGATTTCCCCGATGGTTACAATCTTTGTGTCTTCAAATCGAGAGTGAATCGGTTTTTTTCTAGGTAAACACACTCCATCGTATACCGCATCGTCGCTTAACATCAGGCGAGATGGCGGTCAAGTGTAAACCTATAAAAGTAAAATAAATAAATAAATGGGTACCCATGTTTAGGTGAGCACGGGAGGGGTGGGGGGGTAATAGCTTTGCATACTATTGACGACAAGGGGGGAGGGGAGTGGGGTTTGTCGATAATTGCAATATATCTGGTTACGTAATACTTTTGAACGAGTACCGAGTTTACCCGAAGATTTCTAATCATACCCGAGCGTAACGGTAGAAGTTGATTTACACCCCACGAAAAATTTGTCTAAGCGCGCCTAAAGAAGTTTTCACTTCAAAAAAAGTAACAGTAGAGCATGCTAGTTCTATTGACGAACGGACAGACGTACGAGCAGTGTACTATGGTGACCGCGTTCTGGAATGTCATCGAATCGTGACCGAGCTCGGTTTAGTTTTGGAATGTCATCGTATCATGACTGAGCTCGGTTTAGTCTTACCATGCAGTAGTAACAGTAGAGCATGCTAGTTCTATTGACGAACGGACAGACGTACGAGCAGTGTACTATGGTGACCGCGTTCTGGAATGTCATCGAATCGTGACCGAGCTCGGTTTAGTTTTGGAATGTCATCGTATCATGACTGAGCTCGGTTTAGTCTTACTTTGCAGTAGTAACAGTAGAGCATGCTAGTTCTATTGACGAACGGACAGACGTACGAGCAGTGTACTATGGTGACCGCGTTCTGGAATGTCATCGTATCATGACTGAGGTCGGTTTAGTTTTGGAATGTCATCGTATCGTGACTGAGCTCGGTTTAGTCTTACCTTGCAGTAGTAACAGTAGAGCATGCTAGTTCTGTTGACGAACGGACAGACGTACGAGCAGTGTACTATGGTGACCTCGTTCTGGAATGTCATCGTATCGTGACTGAGCTCGGTTTAGTTTTGGAATGTCATCGTATCGTGACTGAGCTCGGTTTAGTCTTACCTTGCAGTAGTAACAGTAAAGCATGCTCGTTCTATTGACGAACGGACAGACGTACGAGCAGTGTACTATGGTGACCGCGTTCTGGAATGTCATCGTATCGTGACAGAGCGCGGTTTAGTTTTGGAATGTCATCGTATCGTGACCGAGCTCGGTTTAGTTTTGGAATGTCATCATATTATGACAGAGCTCGGTTTAATTTAGACGTACGAGCAGTGTACTATGGTGACCGCGTTCTGGAATGTCAGCGTATCGTGACAGAGCTCGGTTTAGTTTTGGAATGTCATCGTATCATGACTGAATTCTGTTTAGTTTTAGAATGTCATCATATCATGACTGAGCTCGGTTTAGTTTTGGAATTTCATCGTATCGTGACCGACCTCGGTTTAGTTTTGGAATGTCATCGTATCGTGACAGAAATCAGTGAAGTTTTGGAATGTCATCGTATCGTGACAAAATTCAGTGTAGTTATGGAATGTCATCGTATTGTGACAGAGCTCGGTTTAGTCTTACCTTGCAGTAGTAACAGTAGAGCATGCTCGTTCTGTTGACGAACGGACAGACGTACGAGCAGTGTACTATGGTGACCGCGTTCTGGAATGTCATCGTATCGTGACTGACTTCGGTTTTTGTCTTCTTGGGGCGACGGTCCGAATTCTGTGGAACTGAAATATATAGAAAACCGTTATTAATTTACATTTGCTCGCCAAGTTATCGAAATTGGACAATAAAGCAATTTATTTTATAATAATACTCTTTTATTTATTGTCCAAGTCGGTGGCCAAATTGAGAATCCTACGAATTAATATCAGTATTTGGATGTTAGTTGCTCAATCATGTCGCAACGTATGAACGGATCGGGTTGAAATTTGGAACACAAGATATAGATTAGTCTGTAAGAACACATAGGCTACTTTTTATCCCGGGAAGCGCGGGACGCTGCCAGTAAACTATAAGTCATATTTATTTTACCAAGTTTTTGTTTAATACAGGGTTATTGGTAATCGGCCTGCATCCTTTTAAGGGGATGTTAATGGGGCGCCTAATGCCAGAAAACGAAAAAAGGACATTTTCGACGCCGCTCACTGAAGTTAAGAAACTAAAAACTATGACAAAAAAAATATTGACGTGTGGGTACAATCAAGAAGAAGCACAATAACCGAATAGAATTTTAAAAATAGATCAGAGTTTTTTACAATAAAAAAATAAAAATGACACCGAAAAAACCCGTTTTAATTCGAGTACTCGAAATTATCAGCGATGACCCCACATTATTTTTTGGTAATAAAATTCCTATTTGTACGTTCTAGTAAAGTAACCGAACACTTTTTTAAATTTATGTTTAGTTATTGAGTAATTAAATAAAACTTGGTCAAAAATGGACTCCTGATTAAATATTGATTTTTCCTCCAAACTGTGTCATGCTATTCTCGACTTTATGTACATCATATTAAGAAACGCGTCGCGCGGGTGAAATCTGATTTTTTCCTGGCTTTAGGCGCACTCTTAAGTACATTAAATACGACAACTTTTGTTCTACAGTTTTTAAAAATTCGCATTTTTCCCATACAAAATATAAAAAAAAGTGTATTTGCCCGGTCTAAAAGCATCGAACTCATCGTAATAATTCGTTACAAGAGCGGGCGCACTCTTTAACGTTCGATAAATCATGTGCCAAAGTGAATAAACACTAAACAGCCGCTAAACAGTGTTAGAAATGACAACATACTCATTATTTTTATAATCTTTCTCGGATATGTCTTGAGTTTTAACAAAAGTTGTTTAAAAATGAGAACATGCCCATCACCCCATAATGCCCCGTAAACGGATGCAGGCTCATTACAAGTAACCCTGTATATGTATATTTGTATATGTTGATTATTATACGTTTGCACACCCCGGACACTCGGCCTAAAATCTATACAGACGGTGCAGTTGACATACCTACACTCACACAACTCGCATATGTCGTTCGAACGCATTTACGCATGTGTGCGTGTCATCTATGTCGTGTCGTTGAGTGCTTCTCGCGTTCTTGCGGGGTAGGAAGCTTGAAACTGGCGGGGGGTGGGGAGTGTCCGCTCTATCTGTATTATCTATTCTATGACGTTTGATAAATTGCTATTACCTATTGCGGGTACTACACTAGCTAGTAGGTAAACGATACTAGTACAACCTCAGAAGTCAAAAGTTACGGCTGGTCTAGTCGAAAGCACGGCGACTGCCGATCCGGAGACCCTGGGTTCAAAACCCCTGCGCACCACTGCCTTTTCCAAGTCATGTGCATAATCATCGATATAAATCAGTGAATGTCCTCTCAAACTTCAGGAGCACGGAATTATGTTATCGTTGGGAAGAGTGAGCTCACTCTTTCCGTTTTAGTCGAATGTAGGAAGCGGTGAACGCCGGAGGTATATACCTATCACTATTCGTTGTCAACAACCAAAATAAATAGAACCGCAACGTACCTCGCCGCTAGCGATTCTAGGGGTCAAGTAGATTGGTAGTTGTAAACCACTCACGATACACACAGAGACGCAGTTTGTTAACAATTGCAAGGTGCCCAAGGCACATCTTTTGATTTATATTGACGTGAGTAATCCAGCTAACTTAAGACGGTGAAGGAAAAACATCTAAAGGAAACCGACATGTAGGTACCTAGAATCTTTCGAAGTCATGTGTCATCCACCAACCCGCACTGGGCCAGTGTGGTGGATTATGGCCTTGACTCTCGACTTGCGAGAGAAGGCCCCGAGTCAGTGCACCCTCAATCGCTCAAGGTCGCGCGGTTTTAGCCTACCGCTAGACCGTTCCTTCCAGGAAACAAGTGACAGTCGGTTGTCGGACGCACGGCTGAGCGCTCGCGCAAAACGTTTCCCGCTCATATTGTTATTAGATATGTCGTAAACCCTCCGCGCTAGACAGGGACAGAGTTACGCGTTAGAAAGAGCGCAAAAATGTTTATTTGAAAATCGCGACAGGTATTGCGAGCTGAATTGAACTTTGTTGTGTCCCAGCAAGAGTCGCTATTTATATAATTGTTTTTGGTAAGTGTGGCTTCTGTGCTAATATTTATTGTGTGCCCGAGTCCCAGAAGTGGGAACATTTAATGGGCCATTTATGCTTTATGGAGAAATCAAACTTACCAGGCTGGTCGATCATAGCGTCCAATTTATCTCTCAGTTTCTTCATCTTCCCAACGATTTCCCTCTTCACTATACTCTTTTTGCTCTTCTTCTTTTTCTTGTTCTCTTCCCCCAGGGACGCTTTCAGCTTCGCCAGCGAGCATTTCATCTCGGCTGCAATATAAAAGAGAATTTCTCTTCAAACCGGAACATAGTGATGTTTTCACATATAGAGGTAGAATATTTGATGTACCTACCACAGGTAGGTACTTCTACAGGCGGCCTCTGGAAAGAGTTCTGCCACTACAAAAATATCTCTAGGACCTGTTATTCGACGCATTCACACCTAATACTAGGTAGTTATTATTATTAAGAGCCTGAAATGTCCCAATGCTGGGCAAAGGCCTCCCTACCCTCTTTCCACTTGTCCCTATCCTGAGCCAGTGTGTACCAATCCTTAAAATGTTTGTCGAGGTCATCCCGCCATCGCTTAGTTGGTCTACCGCAACGTCGTTTGCGATCTGGCTTCCACTAGGTAGTAGGATGTGAAAAATATTTTTAGTTTAATTTGAAAGCCAGTTTTCGTGCGGTGGTTCTGAGCTACGTTTGCTTAAAATCGATTCAAGATGGCGGCCTCCACAAAATGGCGGATAAAGTTTTACAACCTCCTTCAATGTGGGTATCAAGTGAAATGGCTTCACTAGTAGAATACTACACACATTTCAAATCCATGGTACTCGGGGGTAAAATCAGGTTTTTTTTAATTGTTATTTCTTATTATCTCGGTAAAATAACGCGGTCGGGAACTATGCGGGTGAGAGCCAGTTTTCACGGCGCGGCTGCCAACCGCGGCCGCGTATAAAATGGAATTCAAAACACACGACGCGGTTTACGGCCGCGGCGGCGGCGCGCGGCGCCCGCGTGGCTGCGCGCGATTCTTGCGCAGTACCTTTCCGGAGCAGAAACCGCGAAAACCTGCGGTCTCGTAAGTATTGAAACAAAACCGTCGCGCGGCGCGGCGCCGCGGTTTGAAACCGCGTCGTGAAAACCGGTTCTGAAACTGCTTCAAACCAAAAAACAAAAACCGACTTCAATTTCAATTTAAATTCAGAACTTGCCCAAATTTCATAAGATAATATATGAAAGCTAAGTCTAAATACATATTAAAAGCAAATTTTAGTTTTTTGTTCATATATCCAAAATCGTCGCACCGATTTCGATTAAATTTGTATGGTACCACCTCCGAACTATGATCTACCAAACAAAAAATCACCATCAAAATCGATTCACAATTTTTTTTTTTAAATAAAGAGTGACGAGACGAATAGGACATGTGCCTGATGGTAAGCAACATGCCTGCCACATTACAGCACAGTGACACGCAGCTATTGGAACATGAAGAGCCAAAATCACTACCTACCTAGCACTGCACTGCGCTCGTCACCCAGAGATCTAAGTAGTTAAATCTCTAAGTCCTGTAATTTCTCTGGAAACATTGCCCTTCAAACCGGAACACAGTAATGTTTGCACATTACTGCTTGGCGGTAGAATGATTGACAAAGGTGTGGTACTTCCCCAGGCGGCCGCCATTACAATTGGCGGCGCTATCGCTTAACATACAACTGTGATATATACTTCTTCTCTTACGGATCATAGCTTTTTAAAGCAATGGATGACGGGTGAAACCGCGGGGCACAGCTAGTTGTAACTAATTGATAACCTCCTTTTTTTTTGAAGTCGCTTAAATAAATAAAAGTATACATTACCTACCTAGTGGTTCACTATCCGGCGTATCGTACTGGTCATCGCAAGGTGCACCATCGCAGGGGGCGGCGTCCCCACCCGGAGGGGTGTCCTCGCAAGGCTCCGACTTAACCACCACTTCCACCTTCCTCTCCGACTCTGAAACAAAGTACTGCTCATTCTAACAACAGGACGTCTGTCTTACTCTCTTTCTATGAAAACGTAATTTCGAAATAAACTCGCGACTTTCCTACTCCGGTTCTACAGGTCTACTACGAAAACAAACTCAGAATGATCGCATCCGACCGACAGCTGAATCGGATTATAGCCTACCACGAAAAACATTCGGATCGATACATTTCGGGTCGGAAGCTCGGAAGTTATAGACTTAGGTCGGATGAGGGTCGGATCGAACGAAACGGCCGATCTGATCAACCGACCGATTGGCTTTCGTGGTCGGAAACTTCATAAGTTCGGCCGATGTATCGTTTATCGGACTTCGTAGTAGACCTGCTACTTCGATCCGTCGTTTCGTCCAGATCTAAGATATTATATCTCTAAGCCCTGTAATTTCTCTGCAAACATTGTCCTTCAAATCGGAACACAGTAATGTTTGCACCTTACTACTTGGCGGTAGAATAACTGGTATAGGTGTGGTACCTGGTACCTCTATCCGACTATTAGATTTGACGGCCTGGCAACCCTAGGTGCTAGTTCCTCACCTTCCTTGGCATGCAGCTTGGTTTGCAGGAAAGCTTGCTCGCTGGCAAGTACTTGGCGTCGGAAGGCGGTGGCCTCTCGCAATCTGAGTACACATGTTGCGCACACACAGCATTCCACGCTGTCTCCCTCCAGGTGGGATAGCTGTAATTTTATATTTAACCATTACAGTAGCCAAGGAGGGATCATGGGTGTCATGACCCTCCCCTTCCCAGGGCTGGGTCCAGAACTTATATGGACCATTAATTAAAATGCATGCATGCACTTCTTGGGCGCGTGCATTTTAATAACAAAAAATGAACATGCACTTTTAAATTTTTATGGTTAGAAGTTTTGAGCGAGAGAGAGACGTACTTCTTAGCATTCCATGGATTCACCGTGCACCCGCACGGTGAAAGGCCGGGTCCATCGTGTGGCAGAGAGAGAAATCTCGAATAGACCCCAAGACTTGTGACTCGGGCGTAGGTTTAAAAGGGGCCCCTTATATTGACGTACGTCAACACTCACCTTCACTACTCGTATTTCTCTCCCTGCCCAGCCAAATCCGATATGATCCTACTAGTGCAGCTTTAGATACTCGTTCTAGTATAGAACTTACTGCACTTCTGGACAATCCAAGGTCATTAAGCAGGTTATAGAGAGATTTTGCTAGTATACCTCTCGCTCCTACTTCTACAGCGTATAAATTAACTACATAGCCATTTTTTGTTAATTCATTTCGAAGGTCGTAATACTTATTTTGTTTCATCACGTGGTCTTTAGATATATTAGTTTCCCATGGTACGGTAAGTTCTACCAGGACTATGCGTTTCGTAGCCCTAGAAAAAAGGAAAATGTCCGGTCTGGATGACGAAACACCCACATCCTCTGGGATTTTGTAGTGCTTTTCATACGTGTCCATTAAAATAGTCCAATCAGGTGCTGAACCCAGGATTGAGTAAGGCTTGTTCTTGGAGTTTGAAGTTTGAAGACTATATTGTATGATTTTTACGAAACCCTCACACTGGAAGTTTAATGAACTGTATCTTATTTGATTGTTATAATTTGATAAAATAAAAAATGTGTGTCCTAAATTTTTCTATAATCTAACTGACAGACTCAAGTTATTGAATAAATCAATATAAATATGAGTGGACATTTCTTACACAATTCAATAGAGCACCAAACTTAGCAAATAAACCTACCGTGGGAGTTAGATAGCTGATATAACATTTATATAGTTGAAAATATAATACAGAAACACCCAGATACAGACTAAATATTTCTATTCAGCACACAAATACCTGCACTGAGTGAGAATCGAACCCACAAACTACTGTTTCGCAGGCATATACATAACTACCAACTAAGCTTTTAATACATAATCTACCAGTCTGTCCAAGTGTGGATTGGCAAATGACACATGTCCTCGAAATACATCTTTTTAACTTGAAACAAATAATTTTCCTCGCAATATTTTCCTTCACCATTGTAGTCAGTGGCAATGGCAACATCTGCTTGGAATAATATACAGAGGTAACAATCTCACAATAAAATTGTGAGTTGGTCATTTTCTCCCATATCCTACCATGGCTTCAATTAATATACAACTAATAAAACAGTAATGATTGTCTAATTTAACGAACGGAGAGAGCGGACATGTTGTACCCACCCCACGTAATATATTGAGATGAGGGTAGAAGGATCTTGAGTTTTTATTTCGATTTTCTCCACAGCCTAAGTAATTATTAATCTTTTTGGAATAAAAAGTTGCTAAGAACCACATTCATACGGTTTAAATCTAATTGGCGATCTTACACTAGAAGGTATTTATCGCCGAGGGGCGAACTTTTTGGTTCACTTAGCCTTTGATATCTAAGCAATTGCTCAAAAAAATACTACTTTAACTCACGAGAAGTCCAAAACAATCCATAATCATATCAGAATAGATTTCTTTCTGATCCATCCATTCGTACTCAGCTGTTAGGATCCGACATTTCTTGATTTCACGACAGCAGCGGCACTTAGCCGGATTTATTATAGGTCCTTTACTTTTGCCAATGTTCGCTGGTGCAGACATTTCGACGATTCTTAGTGGTTTTCGTAGAAAAATTATTTAACTTCATAATAAAAGTTCACGATTTCCCATTTTGTTTTTGTTTTGATTTGACACTCACGTCGTGATGTCACTGCCAAATGGACTGCTCTTACGAAAAGCTTGGCGCCATCTGCGAGGCAGTAGACGTACTATTTACCTACTGCCAGAAGAAGGCCAGAAGGCTGTTTGTGTGGTGTTTGCTTTATAGGTCATAGCTCATTACACCGCGTTATACTCCAAACTACAACAGAATGTTTGTTTGATTTGGTTTGCTTTTTAACAATACATTTTTACTGCACTCTGTACGTTTGCAAATTTTTTTTTTAAAGTAAAAAGCTTTGGTGGTATCGGATGGTATCGGATTCGGAGTATGAAAATTATGAAATTGTTTTGTTGTGTATTATATGTAGGTAGTTAATTAAAATTAATTCTAAGAACCACTAAGAACTTCGTATACAGTGAAGTAGTTATATTATAGTAATTTAATTCTTTGCTAACACAATGTAATTATAAATAGCGTCATTTATAAAACGTTATACAGTGAATATTCGTACAAAATGATAGTTGTCAATCGCAAGGGGCCCGTAGTAGAATCGGGCATGTGCCGTTGTTGCGGCGATATGAAGCGATGTCGTCTGCTGAACGAAGAGTACGAATGGCAGGGACAGAAAGAGGTCTACTCTGACATGTTTGTTGACTGCTTCGGTTTACTGGTAAGGGGACTATTCAACATGTTTTTATTGATACTCCTTCGCATGTCTTGCATGGCTTACATGGCTATTATTGAAATGAATGAACATTCTTTATTGTTCGCACCATTCCAATGACACTTATTAAATTTAAGACTGAAAGAGATTTCTTCCAGGCAACCTTGGTTTTACCTGCTTTTTCTAGACTACTTATTCTGGGGGTTCTCAAACTTATTTTGTCTGCTGTCCACTTTGAGAATATATTAATGTTTAGTGCCCTGATTTTTTCACATACTTAAAAACACACCACATTTGTCTTGCATACACAGTTATTCTACCACCAAGCAATAATATGCAATACTAAATGCTGGTTCGAAGGGAAATATTTCCAGAGAAATTACAGGGCCTATATTTCATTAATTAATCATCTTTATCTCTAGATGACAAGCACAGTGCAGTGCTAACCAATAATTGAGACTCTTCATGTTCAAATAGATGCGTATGACTGTGCTGTTTTGGGTAAACATTGTTAGCTTGTACTTTCCTACCATTAGACGTATGTACTGCTCATTCCTTCACTTTTTTATTAGAAAAAAAACCGTCAAATTGTATTGAAGTCAAATAGGTAAATATATTAAATTCAGGTGTTTGAAGTGTTCTTTTGGTGCACCACGTACAGATTTTTCATTGTCTGTGTTAAATTCTAGCATCATGCTTGGGAATGATGAGTCATGCACAATGGCCCAATAAAGAGGCTAGGTGCGGAAAAGGCCCCGCTAAACTAACTAACTAACTATGCTTGGGATTGATAAGAAATCTTTGGGTAAACTCGGGACCATGGCCACGCCCTCCAGATTCACCCTGCATAGTTTCCAAAGTAAGCTATCAAATTTTGAGTTATAAGTTTTCACTTCTATCGGCAGTTCCTATGACTGCCAATTTTTTCCCCAAACCCGCTGCCCCCAAACTAAGCAAAGCTTATACTATGGGAGAAAGATACAGGAGCAGTCACAGCTTAAAATTTTGGGGTACTCATCAATAATAATACAATATATCGAGTAAGAAAGTCTTAACTAGTAGTGCCCCACTATTTTACCCACATAGTTGCTGGTAAAGGGTCTCTTATTTCATCAATTTCAATATAGTAATGTATCTCATTACGTACTTGTGCAGTAATGTAATGTATAACACATGGTATATCAAAATGATCCGTCTATAGCAAATGGTACTTTTTTAAATTTTAGCAAAGAGTTCTTATGTCAGAAAAGTGGTCAATATTTTGTGAATAAAATTAACTTTGGGAGATAAGATATAACCAATAAACATTTAGTTTTTTAACTAGGTAAATTAATTCTGACCACAAATTACAACAATGTATCTGTAACAAAACACAAAAATAGTAATTTGCTATATTAACAATAAATACTGTCTGGTTTTGTGCCTTTTCTTTAAAAAAATAACGCTGATGCGCGCGCATCGCTAATTTGTGAACGAGTAAAAATTATTCCGCGCGCTTTTTCTTTTCACTGTATTATTTCGCTGTTTTTGTTTGAAAATGTCGTCGGGGTTTTATTTATTTCCTCGCAAATATGTTATAAAACGTCGTATGACACGTGCGTTTTGAAAATTACCGCACTTATATCATAATGTACTATTGTTATATTTTTCCTTCTAATATGTGTGTTACGCGATAGCTCCGCCAAATGTGAAGCTATTTTGATGGTTCTTCGTTTTGTTTGGTAGATCGTAGTTCAGAGGTGGTCCCATATAAATTTTATCAAAATTGGTTTAGTGGTTTTTAAAATATGATCGTAAAACTAAGATGTACTTTCCTGTACCTCGAACATCGATGTACTTTCCTGTACCTCGAACATCGATGGCTTCTTTTGAAATGTCGTCGAGTGTAATCCCAAAAAAAAACTAACTAGGCAGTCAGTTGGATTGCTAAAAAAATATTGTACCTACATGTATGTATTTGTTTTGTTTCACAAACAAAAAATTACGAAGATACATATTCAGAATACATATAATAAATTCGCCTCTTATTGGCACGATTTTACCTACAAGTGACGTCACGACTCACGACCCCATTCTGGTAGTTTTATGATCTAAATCTTTGTAGATTTTTAATAATTTGAATAAACAAAAAATATGTGTCCCATATTTTTCTATGATCTAGCTGACAGACTAATTAGAATAGTTTATTTGTGACTCAGTCCACATGCCTATTTAATTTTAAATTGAAGGCAATTTTCGTTTTTTTTCGGAGGACAAATTATTTTGTCAGTCATAGGAACTGCCGATAGAAGGCAAAACTTATAACTCGGAATTTGATAGCTGACTTTGGAAACTACGAGGGCGTGGCCATGAGGATGGCCATCTAGACTGCTGACGCAGTTCTAGATGGTCCCGACTCGAAAATTTACCATTCCCAAGCGTGACGCTAGAATTCAATTCAAGGCCCACGAAAAATGTGTCTGTGGCGGCGCCAAAAGAAGTTTTCACTTCACAGTTAAGTCAAAGTATGTACTTTATTCATAAATGTACAATTTACACGTCAATTAATAAAAAATAAAAACAAAAGAAGAACATACAAATTGTACAGTAAGCGCGCGAGTTGAATGCAGAGCTTAGGAATGCGGTAGTGCTGTGCGCGACAGTGACAGCACTATACACTGTAGGCGCGTGAGGTGGGGCGTGCGGATAGCGGGGGGAGATGCTCTCGCTCTTTACCTCAGACCCCGACTGCATTCAACTTGCGCGCTACCTGTACACATTTTCAAAGTTTGAAATGACTACTTTACTGTATTATTTTAATTATTGTACAATCAAATCTCTTTTACAGCTGTCCCATTTGGAAGGCGAGGCGTTGGAGAGGGTGATCTGTGCCACGTGCGTGTCTCGGCTTCGGGAGGCGTCCGCCTTCCGGAGACAGGTGCTGGCTTGTGAGCAGAGACTCCTGAAGAACGAGATAAGAGTCGACGGTGATGGTAAGTAGCAGTCATTTAATTTATCCTTACTGATGACACAGTCTGTCTATACCAATATTATAAAGCTGAAGAGTTTGTTTGTATGTTGTCTCGGGAACTACTGGTCCGAATTTAAAGACTATTTCTCTGTTGGATAGTCCATTTATCGAGGAAGCCTATAGACTATTTAACATTACGCTGCTATCAACAAGAGCGGAGCATAAATGAAAAATGTAACATACACGGGGAAAAACATTGCTTTTTGAGAGCTTTCGTTGCGTGACAGCATGTGTCTATCTTTTAAAAAGGTTACGTCATTAGAACCGAATTTGATCAAAATTTGAATTGGTACGACCAATGTTCGATAGATGGCGTAACAACGCGCGCACGATGCAGCTAGTTAAATCATACAGTCGTTCGACGAAGACGTCTAGACGGGCCAATCGTGCGGGGTGAGACGCGGGAAGCGCGCTCCTGCATTACAACGTTAGTATTGCAGGAGCGCGGCTCAGGGCTGACGGCTTCCGTATGTTTTAACTTTATTTTGGTGCCACGTTTTTAAAATTGCGACAACACTACCCGTGTCTAGACATTATAGGTGTTTCTCCCAAGATCAAAGGTAATGAACTACTGGTAGTACCTATTTCTTTAAACTGTGCTTGTATATAGCCCATAGCATTCAGGGAGCACGTACAAACCCAACGGTGAAATAATTTTTGAAATAAGTCAGTCCAGTAGTTCCTGAGATAGCATGTTCAAACAAATAAACTCTACAGCTTTGTAATATTGGTATATTTATGTAGATGTGAATGTTAGTTTGTTATGCTCTCACTCGAAAACTACTTAACTGATTGTCATGAAATTTCGTAGGTATTATTCTTGGAGGTTTTAGAAGTAACATAGGAACTTTTTATTAAACTAAAATGGCAATAATAATCCTACCAATATTAGAAATGTTAAGAGGGCGCCTAGTGCCAGAAAACGAAAAAAGGACATTTTCGACGCCGCTCACTGAAGTAAAGAAACTAAAAAATATGACAAAAAAAATATTGACGTGTGGGTACAATCAAGAAGAAGCACAATAACCGAATAGAATTTTAAAAATAGATCAGAGTTTTTTACAATAAAAAAATAAAAATGACACCGAAAAAACCCGTTTTAATTCGAGTACCTACTCGAAATTATCAGCGATGACCCCACATTATTTTTTGGTAATTGTACGTTCTAGTAAAGTAACCGAACACTTTTTTAAATTTATGTTTAATTATTGAGTAATTTAATAAAACTTGGTCAAAAATGGACTCCTGATTCAATATTGATTTTTCCTCCAAACTGTGTCATGCTATTCTCGACTTTATGTATATCACATTAAGAAACGCGTCGCGCGGGTGAAAACTGATTTTTCCCTGGCATTGGCGCACTCTTAATTGTTGGATGTTTGTTGAATCACGTTGGAACGTTTACACGGGTCGCTTTGAAATTTGGAACTCGGTTAGATTATAGTCTGCCGCGGTTTCGAGCTCGCAGCTTCTGTAGAATGGAGATATATGAATATATTTTGTGAACGAGTAACAACAAAACAAACTTAATTTTCATTTATAATATTAGCAGGGATATTTTTTGTAAATATGCATAAAAATACATTACATAATATAGTATTTTTATGCATATTTCATCATTTACACACTACCATGGTAGTGTGTAATGTTTTATTGTGTGTATTTGACACACACTCATAAAATGCTCTTGTTTATTGCTTATTGTTTTATTGTGGTCGAATTGAAAAAGATGAATACTGGACGTCTACTCTGTTTCTACGAAAACGTAATTTCGCAATAAATTCGCGACTTTCCAACTCCGATTCTACTTCGATCCGTCGTTTTGTCCGTTTAAATGTTCTAAGCCAACTCTAATTGGAGTATGCTTAGACGATTTAAACGTCAAACAATGCTGTATCGGACGAAACGACGTAGAACGAGAGAAGGAAAGTCGCGAGTTTTTTTTCGAAATTACGTTTTCGTAGAAATAGAGTAGACGTCCTGGTTTATAGTCGAATTTCGACCACTTGTTAATAGAATCTCATTTCTACAGATCCTGTGGAAAATATAAAGAGTGAAGAAGCGATTAAGGTGGAGGACGATTCCATACCCCCGGCTGCGCAGCCTAACGCACCAGCTGATGATGGTGATGATGGCGTCAGCTGCGATGATGGACTTCATGACGACGATGATGGTGAGATGCTTTTATATTCGTCTTTTTAACCCTTTTTGTGTATGTGTTTGTCTGTGGGATCGTAGCTACCGAACGAATGAACCGATTTTGAGTTTTTGGAATGAAAGATACGACTATCTACACTCTTTATGGACACACTAAAAAATAATATATCACATTTTTATACTTTGATATTACCTACCTAGTAAATTTATTATAAATTATTTAAAATGCTATATTTTTAATCTGTAGTCACGTGACTGCAAACACCAATATGACTTATTACGTCACTACTCGCAAAACAAGTTGTCGAAGACTGACTGCATTCCATTTTTATTATAGTTTGCGATCTTAGCGACGACGACTTCGAATGTTTGTATTCAAATAAAAATTAGAAAACACATAAACTGGAAATACAGTCATGAATCGCGACCAATGTTTTGCGGTTAGTGACGTCATATCAGTCGCTAGTATTTTCAGCGGGAAAATTTAAAGTTACTTTATTATTGTATGTTTACTTATCGAAATGACTTATGTTTTAATTTTTTTTTATAGTAAACAATCGTCCATTTTTTTAACTATCATAGGTTTTTTTAACTATTATAGGTTCGCACTTGACCACCATCTCGCCTGATGATAAGCGACAATGCGATCAATAGGTGGGTACTCACTTAGCAGTGTTGCATGTAACGTATCAGATACTGTATCGACCTGCAAGTGGGTACGGCTCGTCCACGGTCCACCGCGTATCTAGCTACGAGCTGCCGGGGCGTCTACCGCCTAACGAAAAACGCTTTGACGCCGCTGTCTCTTTTCTTCTCGCTTGAAATGAAAGAGACGGCAATGCCAAAGCGTCAAAGCATCAAAGCGTTTTTCGTTAGGCGGGAGACCCCCGGGTCCGCAGTGCTCGCGACTTTGTGTCCGCAGTGATACCGCCACTCGGCGGGTCTGATACTGTATCTGATACATTACATGCTACACCATTGATATAACTAAGTAAAGGAAGATGAGGTACGCTCTAACATAAAGACAGCATAATGTGGCGAACATTTCACACAAGCATACGCAATGTGCAGATAGCTTCACTTCCATCGTGAGATACGTTTGAATGAATGACAAAGACATCATGACAAATAGGCAGTAGGTGTAAATGAGGTATCTATACATCACATTAGATATTTTTTTAATTGTTAGCGAACGTCCACTCAACTTGTGGCTCCTGTTGCGACTGAGACTCAATCAGGAGACGTCACCTGATTTTGCATTGCCATCGTAGAAGAGCGCGTGCCGCTTTTTAGTGTTTTAAGAGTTCAATGTGCTACACTGCTAAGTGAGTACCTAGCTTACGTTGGAGCGTGCTTCTTACCTAGAAGAAACCGATTCACTCTCGATTTGAAGACACCAATATTGTAACATCCCAAAATAAAATTGTTAACATCCCAATTATAACGCTAACGATTGTTTCAGATAACATAAGCCTAGCCAACCTCATCACCGATCGGAGACCGCTCCCCAAGGCTCCGAAACACAAGAAGAAGGTGTCTAAGACGAGAGCGACCAAGACTACTCCGGACAACATGAGACTGGAGTATCTGAAGATGAAGAAACTACTGCAGAAGAAACTGAGTAAGGTCAAGATGGAAGAGCAATTGAACGGTAATTGTTTTGACTAGTTTCTAAGGTACACTTTTATTCAAGTTTTTGAAGTGATAACTTCTTTTGGCGCGCCGCAGACAGAATTTTCGTGGGCTGTGAATTAAATTCTAGCGTCACCCTCGGGTATGATAAGAAATCTTCGCGTAAACTCGGGACCATGGGCATTGGCTATTGGCCATCTAGAAATGCGTGAGACAATGGGAAATGCTGATGCATTTCTAGATGGCCATGCCAAGATGGCGAGGCCACGCCCTCCGGTTACACCCGTGTAGTTTCCAAAGTAAGCTATCAAATTCTCAGTTGTAAGTTTTCACTTCTATCGGCAGTTCCTATGACTACCAATTTTTTTTTTTTTCAGAGCAACCATCGTACCCTCTAGAAGAGAACGGTGCAAAACGTCCCCGAGTCGTTGACACCGAACAGCAGACCTACTCCAACGTAGTCACTGTGGTGGAAAACTCTTATGTCTGTCCGTTCACCACATCCTTCAGTGACTACTTCTGTATGTACTGCCGTCAAACGTTCACAGACCCCTCAAAACTCAGAGAGCACACATTGGAACACGACCCAACAACGTACAAAGAAAAATATGACAACAAAAAGATGGCTCAAATCGATATACTCCGGATCGATTGCAGGTTATGTCCAACCAAGATCAACGATATGGAAACACTGAAGACACATCTAGAAAAGGTTCACGGTAAGAAATTCTATCCGGTTACAAATGAATTCTTGAAATTTAGACTGACGTTAATGAGTTTGACTTGTGTAGAGTGTAACGCTGGTAGCTTTAAGTACTTTCATGCGTTGAAGAAACATATGGCAGAGCATTTCGGTACGTGCATCTGTGATATATGTGGGGCACACTATTTTGAAGAACGAATACTGTTGATACATCAAAAGACTCATCAGAAGTCTAGTGATGAGGTGTATCCGTGCAAAGATTGTGGTAAAAGCTTCAAATCTAGACACAACAGATACTTACACGAAGCGAAGGTTCACAAAAAAGAAGCCGCATACCCTTGTAATAAATGTGATGAAGTTTTCTTTACTTACACATTAAGGTACAGACATCTGAGGGATACACACGGTGAAGAAAGAATGTTTCCATGTGAAATATGTGATAGAGTGTACGATTCGAGGAAGTCTCTGAGAGAGCACAGTCGACGTACACATTTGAAAATTTTAAAACATCAATGTGATTTGTGCGATAGACGGTTCTATCTACCGTCTCGGTTAAAAGAACACATGTCTACTCACACCGGGGAGAGAAACTACCGATGTGAGTATTGTGGGAAGAGTTATCCGCGTCTCAGAGGGTTAAAAGTTCATATGCAAAGCCATAGCGGGGAGAAGAAGTTTGCATGTACGTTGTGCGGTGCATCGTTCACTCAGAATGTAAACTTGAAAAACCATATGAAGCGACAGCATCCTAATATGGATATGGAAGTTAGTTATGTTCATTCGTAATAGGTGACCTTATCTTTTTGTAATGCTCAAAAAATAAAAGGCCCATTTAGATATTGCATTTATGGCTTGGAACATTTCATTAAATTTATTTGTGAGTTTTTAAAGAAACAATAAATTATTAATTACATTAAGTGTTATTACAAAACACATACATTTTTTAGCGCGTTAAATAATGTAATAGAATAATTACAAGTATTTTTAAATATCAAAACGGGACTTTTATTTTTTGAAAACTATACAGGGTTACTGGTAATAAGCCTGCATCCTTTTATGGGCATGTTCTGTGTATTTAAATGAACAATTTTTAATATACAACTTTTCTTATAACTCAATACATATCCCAAAAAAGTGTTTGTTGTCATTTCTAGCACTGTTTATTCACTTCAGCACTATCATTTATCGAGCTTTAAAGCACGTGCTCTTGTTACGAAGAGTTCGATGCTTTTAGACTAGGAAATACACTTTTTTTTTAATTGTGTATGGGAAAAAGTATATGCGAATTTTTAAAAACTGTAGATCAAAAGTTGACGTATTTAATGTACTTTACATCCCCTTAAAAGGATGCAGGCTGATTACCAGTAACCCTGTAGATTGAAGAATATAAGTAAAAAAAATGGAGTATACAAGATTACTACTAAGTCAAAGGGTTGCGGTAGACATATAAATAAGTTTTGCTATGACCAACTCTGAAATTGTGATGAATTAGTTGGTATATTTAATATTATTTTTTAACTTGCTGCCCCGGTTTTGTCATTATTATTGGACTGTTCAATCCAAAAGAAAAAACAAAATTTCACTTGTTTGACAGCTTCGACAGCAGGGACAGGTGTTTTAATGAGTCATTATCCAACATGACAAAAAAATATTCAGTAAGTATTATGATTATGATCAAATCTATTACTAATATTGTAAAACTGAAGAGTTTGTTTGTTTGAACCCAAGGATCTCGGGAACTAATGGTCCGAATTGAAAGATTATTTCTCTGTTGGATAGTCCATTTATCGAGGAAGGCTATTTAACATTACGATACTATCAACAGGAGCGGAGCTTTAATGAAAAACGGGGGAAAAATATAGCTTTTTAAGAGCTTTCGTTGCGTGACAGCATTTGTCTATCTTTTAAAGGTTGCGTCATTAGAAGTTAAGGTAACCGAATTTAAATTTAATTTAATATTTTTTTATTGCTATTGTTTGGATGTGCAAATTGCCAACTCTTGTAAACGTGGATTTGTATCAGTACACAGGTATTTGCGCTTTTTTTTTGCACCTAAAAGAACCTACTGTATCTAAATGACAATCAATAAAACCATTTTATTTCTTGACTAGCGGCCCGCTCCGGCTTCGCTCGAATAATAACCTAGATATCAACTGCAGCGCCATCTGCCGTAGCCTATGTTACTCGGGAATAATGTAGCTTTCCAAAGGTGAAAGAATTTTTGAAATCGGTCCAGTAGTTTCGGAGCCTATTCATTACAAACAAACAAACAAACAAATCTTTCCTCTTTATAATATTATTAGTATAGATAAGTTCTAATGGTACATTTCAATATGAGTAAGTTCACTATAGCTTTTGCTTCGCATAGAATTGTCACATCACACCAGTTTTTAGGGTTCCGTAAAACGTAAAAACGGAACCCTTATAGATTCGTCATGTCTGTCTGTCTGTCTGTCTGTCTGTCTGTCCGTCCGTAGGTCACAGCCACTTTTTGCCGAAACTATAAGAACTACACTGTTGAAACTTGGTAAGTAGATGTATTCTGTGAACCGCATTAAGATTTTTACAAAAGTTTTTTAAAAAAACAAAAATTAGGGGTGCCTGAGAACTGAAACTCAAAAATTTTTTTTTCGTCAAACCTACACGTGTGTGTTGTCTATCGATAGGTCTTCAAAAATGATGTTGAGGTTTCTAATATAATTTTTGTCTACACTGAATAATTTGCGCGAGAGACGCTTCCAAAGTGGTAAAATGTGTGTCCCCCCCCCTCTAACTTCTAAAGTAAGAGAATGAAAAAACTAAAAAAAATATACATGATGATAAAAAGATGTACATTACCATGAAAACTACCAACGAAAATTAGTTTGAACTCGATCTGATGAGTAGTTTTTTTTAGTACGTCATAAAATGTTACTTGCTGCAACGGAACCCTTCATGGGCGAGTCCAACTCGCGCTTGGCTACTTTATTGGAGTCTTATCTCATACACTGAAAACTTATTTTGAAATACGTTCCATCGCGAACGACTACAAAGTAAAGCTTACTAGAGTTAGGTACTAAAAAACTAGTAAGGGAGATGCGAAATATATATATATTTGCAGCAAATATAGAACAGAGATATGCGAAAATAAATCATTATAGGTACTTACTCGTATTACAATACAATACAATGACGAGCAACACTTTTAAACAATATTAATTACAAGTTTCAAATTTCATTGTAAAGTTTACAAGTGTCAAGTACATACATTAATAATTATTAGTTTCTCATTTTAAACAAATACACGGGTCACTCACGTATAATATAGTCAGAACAGTCCGACTCTAGTTTCGATCGCGTCCGGCGATCTTCTACATTAATTTCCTTGATACATTTCGTTAATTTTCAATTTCCATTTTTTTTGTAATTTAATTTTAGACAAGCTCCGAGTTTCCATATCAAATTTATATTTTCCTTGGTATGTTACGTTAATTTTCAATTTCAAAAAAAAAAAAAAAATTTCCTTGACAAGTTTCGAGTTTCCATATCAAGTTTATATTTTCCTTGGTATGTTTCGTTAATTTTCAATTTCCAAAAAAAAAAAAATTTCCTTGACATGTTTCGAGTTTCCATATCAAGTTTATATTTTCCTTGGTATGTTACGTTAATTTTCAATTTCCAAAAAAAAAAAAATTTCCTTGACAAGTTTCGAGTTTCCATATCAAGTTTATATTTTCCTTGGTATGTTTCGTTAATTTTCAATTTCCAAAAAAAATAATATTTTCTTGACAAGTTTCGAGTTTCCATATCAAGTTTATATTTTCCTTGGTATGTTTCGTTAATTTTCTATTTCCAAAAAAAAAAACATTTCCTTGACAAGTTTCGAGTTTCCATATCAAGTTTATATTTCCTTGATATGTTTTGAATTTCATTGACACATTTAGGGACGTTTAGGGATGATGTCCAGTTCAGGCGATATGTGAACAGCACATGGAAACCTGACACGTTCAATGAATTAAACTTTTAACAAAGGATTATAATATATCCGATGGAGAACAATATCTCTAGGTTGGAACTGATCTCCGACTATGACAATTGCCACTTCGTCTATAGTTGGAGCATTATATCTCCGGACATGTTCTCCAGCGGGAGTTTTGTCTGCGTGAATAGGGTAAGGTCGCCTTAGTCGTACCAGTTCAAGGAAAATAGCTATAGTCAAAAATACACCATCCTAATTAGTCCGTCAGCTAGATCATGGAAAAATATTGGACACGTATTTTATGTTTTTTCATAATATTAAAAATCGCCAAAGGTCGCGACGTCACTTTTGAGTAAAAGTCGTACCTACTCACAAGTGACGTCACACGAAACTTCGAAGCGCTGTATCTACGTCATCTTTTGTTTGTGAAACAAAAGAAAAAATACGTGTACAATATTTTTTGGCAATCTAACTAACGGGCTACTTAGTTTTTTTAAGGATTGTACCCTATTGTGTCATTGTGTACAGGTGTACACAATGAAACGCTTTGTGTCCAACAATGAAACACGGTTATTAATATTGACTTATATTGGCAAAAATACAATAATCACAAATAGACATTAGGTAATTTGACAGGCAATAACGTATTATTACGATCAACAGTTACGTATATTAGCAATTATGTCATACATTTTTTTTGACACAATCTTAATTTTTAATCAGAGTCACAACAGCAAAAATCACAAATATGTGGTTATTATAAATCGTAATCGTAGTCGTATAACGTAGATCGTTTTTTATTGTCATAGGTAACTATTCTTACCTATGACAAGAAAAAACGATTTACAGTCAACAGTTACCCATATTAGACAATAAAGTCTAAGATTCTTTAGAAACATACTTAAAGTTTAATCAGCCTCAACACTACAAAAATCACAAATATGAGGTAATATGACGGTTATATAACAGTAATAATTTATTTATTTATGTAATTACACAGTGTACATACATCTTAATATATATAAATCTCCTGTCACGATGTTTGTCCGCGATGGATTCCTAAACTACTTAACCGATTTTAAGTTAAATTGGGACACCGTGAGCAGTCTGGTCCAACTTGAGAGATAGGATAGTTTTTTTTTCGATTAATAGTCCTTATATGACGAAATCCGAGCGAAGCCGGAACTGGCCGCTAGTATATCTATAGATCTTATCACTAAAATCTATAACTATATGTACAGAGACCCTGTTAGGGTGTTGCAAAACAGGACGACAACACAGTTTCGTCCCAAGAGGTGTAATTATAAAATGTATTAGCATTTTATGAGGTTAAACAAAGAAAATGTTACAAGAAGGTCTAGAATAAAAAATACTATTTATACATTTATAAATTAATGATACCTAGGTACCATCTATCTTCCATAAACTCTTGTATGTTGTAGTAACCTTTTTCAATAAGTTTGTACTTTATTTATTTTTTAAATATGCTCATTTTCATTGATATTTTTAAAAGTTTCAGGTAATTTATTGTAAATTCTGATGCAGCGGTAGTGAGGACTGGATTTGAATAAATCGAGGTTGGGAACAAGTAGAGCTAGTTTCGTTTGGCGGGGTTTATTGCTGTCGAAGTTAAAAAGTTTTACATTTTTTTATTTTTCCTTACAAACATAACTGTTTCAAGTATTTAGAGGAATGACTTGACAATCAACAGTTATCTATTCTCTTAAAAAGCGTTATTTGCTTAGGTAAGATTATATTTAGATGTTTACATAATTAGAGTCTTAAACTCACAAATATTAAGTAATCGTTCCTGACATTATTATACTATGAAAATACCGAAAACCGGAATCATTAGGAATGAAAATTTAACGTCACTTTAAATTTGGTGACACGTGAACTGGGAAAACATAAAATGAGTTGCGGCTTTTCTTTCCATTTATTTGCGGTGGAGGAAAAATCATTTTTATCTCATCTAAATGAATTTCTGACATATCAGGTTCTAAAGGCATTTGGAATTTCATCATGTCTTTAACTTCCAATCTCATAAACGAGACCTCGTATCTATTAGCACTTACTACATCAATTATCTTTGCAGCATAATATACCTTCAGTTTCTTACTGTCCAATAAAACTAGGACATAATCGTCATTCTGGGGTAAACGGTTAAGCTTTTTCAAATTTTCTGTAATCAAAGGCAGCCCATCCTCATCAAATTCTTCTTCATCGTCTTGTCCATTTAAATCAGTTTCACTAAAGCATACTACTTCTTCATCTTCATCGGTACTTGTTTCAGGATCTCTCCGCGATCCTGGGGGGGCAGGAGAGGATTGGGATAGTGATAGTCATTTGGGAGGTCGGATGACATTTCTGCAGTAATTGCATCATGGGGTGCTTTTTATCGTAGGGTTTACTCAGTGGAGTTCTGGAACGGAGAGGAATGAGGAGAGTTTTTCTGTAGCTGACAGGTGGGGATGAGATATATTGCGTTGTGCATGATAGTTGGGATGAAGGAGTTGAATTTGACTTAACTACTTTCGAATATAGTCTTGTTGGATTAGGGAACCTGCGAGAACCCTCCTCGTATGAAAGGTTCTCCTTTGACATTAGGAGCTTGATCGCTTTCTGTCTTCCTTGTTCAGGACAAATTTTGTTGCCAGCAAAGTTATTTCCGGAGCAGTGGAGACATGAAGCCTCACACTCCTCATCTCCTCAATGTCACAAGAGTCACCAACATGAGGTTGGGCACATCGTTATCACCTATGCTTTGTACGGCATTGAGATTTTACATGTCCAAAACGGCAGTAGTTAAGATACTGAATAGTTGAAAGTGGTAAGTTTCTACTTGCAGGGAATACCTCCCTCAATATAGGATCAAAACAACTCTTTGTGGAAGGATTTGACCTTGAAAGGTTAATACTACTTCCATTTCCATTTCCTTGATATGCTTCGTTAATTTTCAATTTCCATATCATTTTTTTTATAATTTCCTTGACAAGTATTGATTTTCCATATCAAGTTTATATTTCCTAGATATGTTTGGTTAATTTCCTTGATACTTTTCGTTAATTTTCAATTTCCATATAATTTCCTTGACAAGTTTCGAGTTTCCATATCAAGTTTTAAATATTTCCTTGATATGTTTCGTTATTTTCCTTGATACGTTTCGTTAATTTTCAATTTCCATATCATCTTTTTTTTATAATTTCCTTGACAAGTTTTGAGTTTCCATAACAAGTTTATAATATATATCCTTGATATGTTTCCTTAATTTCGTTAATTTTCAATTTTCGTATCATTTTTTTTATATTTTCCTTGACAAGTTTCGAGTTTCCATATCATGTTTATATTTCCTAGATATGTTTTGTTATTTCCTTGATACGTGTTCCGGACAGTGGAACGTGCGCTGGAGTAATGAAACACGATGTATGGTCTTGACCGAAGCGGGACTTGTTTAGCTAGCAGAGAGCGGATGCTTCGAGTAGAGTAGTTGATGTTGCTTCGACGGTGTGCAGTGGACTGCGTGGCGAGCGTTTTTTTTTTTTTTTTTTTTTTTTTTTTTTTTTTTTTTTTTTTTTTTAGGACTGACTATATTGTAGCGGGCCACGAGACGCCTATACTACTTAACTGACCCTATAGGGTTAGCGCCGGAGGCGCAGGACCCAAAGTGAAACCTAACCGGATAATACTTACGCTTAAAAGCATACCATCTGATACCTGTAAGAAAATCGAACTAACTAGCTGAGAGAAAACTACCTTTTTTTTTTTTTTTTTTTTTTTTATGTGGGGGAAATACATTTACGTATCCCCACCATGCAGGGACATGAGTATAGTGAGGTATGTCGGACTCGACACCAGACATGGTGCCCCTACCGACTAAAACCCCCACAGATTTCTTCTGCATGGCCAGGGGTCTGGGTCGCGGGGTCACTTGTCGCACTCCCGTCAACGACCCTGACCCTTGCCAACGCCCTTGCGGACCCGCCTCGCGGAGGGCGTCAGTACCCCCGCATTTGGCTCCAGCGACGCGCCAGAAATCAGCGGCGCGTCACCTCCTCGAAGGCCTATCCCTAGGTGGGGTGCCGGACGGCCCTAAACGTCCGACACCCCAGGCCTTCCGATGGAGACGGGTCGCGAGCCCAGAGGGTCGACTCTCTAGGCTCGCCCCCGTGTCCGCTTCCGCCTCAGTGGAGGAGCGCTATTGCTCGTTCCTCCAACTCACAGATCCTCTCACTGCCGAGAAACATTTCATCTCACCTCTCACGGCAATGATGATCGGCAGCAAGAGATCCACCCTCAACACCGCGGCTAGGGATAGCCGCGGTTCCGCCTTAATGGCCGCTTCGCATCCCTTGTCCTTCCACTGAGCACTCTGCTAATCAGAGTGCTCGTGGAGGACCCTCATCTGGAAGACTTAGGAATTTTACTTGGCCGATACATCAGTCGAGTAACCTTCCCAAGTCTTCCAGTCCCTCTCCCCAACCTCTACACGCACTGCTGAAGGGGGTGAGGAGCGCGTGTGGAAGTTCCCAGCTTCGGCCGGGATTTGCCATCACACAACAAGATGCCACCGAGGCAAGTTGTTGTGTGATGCCCAGGGTGCACCACGTGGAGGTTCCCGAGCCACGCACCCCGAGAGAAAACTACCTTTTTTTTTTTTTTTTTTTTTTTTTTTATTGTGTAGGGGAATGCATTTACGCACGAGTGAACAGTGTTGGACTCGATGCCAGAAGGGCACAATACCAACTAAACCCCCGTCACAAAATTTCCCTACAATGGTGCTATGTCAGAGTTGCGGAACCGCTTTCGCATTCGCTCGCGCAACTCTGACATCACCATGTCACCCTTTCGGGCCCGCCTCGCGGGGGGTCGGAACCCCCGCTTTGTGGCTCTTGGGACGCGCTGGAAAACCTATAGCAGTCCGCGTCCCCCCCTCGGGAGGAGAATGGGCCATCAGGCAGTGCCCGATGGTCCAGGCCCTCCGAGCGGAGACGGGGTGCGAGCCCTAGTGGCTCGCCCGCGTGTCCGCTTCCTCCTGCAAGGAGGAGCGAGAGGGTCGAGTTCCCTCTCTCGCTCCTCCGTCTCCCTCCGCGAGACAATAGTCTCGCAGAAGGAGACGAAAGCTTCCCATGATCTCTCATTGTCGAGCATCTTGGGTAAGATGGTCGGCAATGAGAGATCTGCCCCCAGGACCGCGACTAGGGAACGTCGCGCGTCCTCTTCCCCCGGGCATGCCTCCAGTGCGTGTTGCGCGGTGTCTTCCTCGCAACCGCACCGGTGGCACACCGGGGTCTCTTCCCTTCCGGCAACCCTACACAAGTATCTCCCGAAACATCCATGTCCCGAGAGCACTTGTGTAGTCCGGAAGGTGAGTACCCCATGGTCTCTCTGGACCCACTCAGTGAGTATGGGCCGCAGCGCCTCGAGGAGCCGTCGAGCGCCGGCCCCCCTCCGAGTGGATCCAGAGAGAATCCGCTCTCTCCACCTCCCCAGAGCGATGGCCCTGGCATCGCTGCGCCACCGCACCACCTCCTGTGGGGCAGGGCGCAGCTCGTCCTCTTGGGCTCGCACCAGGCGCCAGTAGACCGAGGATAAAACCTCGGCCTCTAGGCACCAAGGCAGCGATCCCGCAAGGACGCATGCCACCTCGTGAGAGAGTGTGCGGTAACCCCGACACACTCTCACGGCCATCACCCTCTGGGCGCTGTGGAGGAGAGCCTCCTCCCCGCGGCCCAACCTTCTTGCCCATATGGGAGCACCGTACATGGCCATGGAGCGCACCACCGCCATGTAAAGGTGGCGGCAGCGCGCTCCACCGCCTCCCATATTGGGCAGAAGACGGCCCAACGCCGCCGCAGTCTGCGTCAACTTGGGGGTTAGTTGACGCAGATGCGGCCCCCAGTTCCATCTGCTGTCAAGCACGACACCGAGATATTTCAGTGTCGGCTTGACAGGGATGGAAACCCCACCCACCACAATGTTGGCGCCTGCAGGTGGCGCTCGTCTGGGGCCATCATGAAAGCAGATGGCCTCGGACTTGTGGAGCGCCACCTCCAGGCCCAAACTCCTAATCCTGGCCACCACGGCCGCTACACCCGCAGTGGCCAGGATCGCCGCCTGGCGAAAGGTCCCCCCCCTTGCGGTAACCAGCGTGTCATCAGCGTAACAGATTAAGCTGATGCCAGGCAAGTTACCGCACCTCAGCACCCAGTCGTAGCCGAGGTTCCACAGGGGTGGCCCGAGAGCAGACCCCTGTGGAACCCCTCGTGACATGGGGCTGGAACCTTCCCCATCCCTTCTTGGGTAGACTATCTCTCTGTCAGAGAGATAGTCCCCAAGGAGGCGCCGCAGGTACCGGGGCACTCTATGGTACCCCAGCGCCTCTTTTATGGTGATCCAGGGCAGGGAGTTGAAGGCGTTTGCTATGTCTAGCGACACCGCCAACAACACCCCGTCCCCGGATACACCCTCGTAGAGGTCGTTGACAAGACGAATAGCGTCGATTGTCGAACGACCTCTACGAAACCCGAACTGCCTTTCGGACAAGTTCGGGCCCACCCTTTCGAGGTGCTTGGCGAGGCGGGCAGCGATGACACGCTCCAAGAGCTTGCCCGCCTCGTCAAGCAGCACAATCGGACGATACCCCGAGGGTTCGTCCGCGGGCCGCCCCTCCTTCCGGAGGAGGACGAGCTTCCCCCTCTTCCATCGCCTCGGGAATCTCCCTTCGCGCATGCAGCGACTCAGGAGATCCCGGAGGCGAGGGCCGAGGGCGTCCTGAGCGAGGGCCCAAGCACGGCCGGGTATGCCATCAGGCCCCGGCGCCGTGTCCTTGGCCCTCATTCTCAGGACGGCGGCTCCCAACTCTCCCTCGGAGACGTCGAGAAGCTCGTCCTCCTCCCCCTCCTCCTCCTCGGCGGAGTCTTCGGTCCGCGCCACCATCGCCGTGGGAGGGACAAAGTCGGTTCCCGGGCTAGCCGGGAACAGTCCCTCGACCACCCGCCGCAGGAATCGTGGCTCCAGCATGCTGGTGACTGGAGGCGTCCATGGGCGAAGCTTTCGCCTCGCCAACAAGTAGGGACGCCCCCACGGATCACGGTCCAGTGTCTCCAGCAGCTGGCTCCACGATGCCGACTTGGCCTCGGCGATGGCAGTGCGGAGAGCCCGCGACGCCGCTCTATAAGCGGCATAGCGGGCGTCCAACTCCGCCGGCTCCTGGAGCCTCCTCCGCCGGTAGTGCTGGTAGTGGCGCCTTCTCACTACGCAGCACCGCCGGAGCTCCGCAATCTCCTCCGACCACCAGTAGACCTGACGCTTCATTGGGAGGGCCTTTACGCGGGGCATGGCGGCATCGCAAACGTGCGACATCGCCATGCACAGCGCATCGGCCTCCGCGTCTAGGTCTACCGGTGGTGATAGAGCAGGGTTCCACGCCTGGACAATGGCTGCCTCCTGCAGCTTCTCCAAGTCCAGGCGCTTCAACCCCCATCGCGGGCCCGTCACCGGCAGGGAGGCTCCCTGTCCTCCGTCCGCTGTCGATGGGGAGACACTAAACGATATGTAGCGGTGATCGGATAGTGTCTCCTCATCGACCAGCACCCTCCAGTTGTGGACACGGCGTGCGAGCTCCGGGGTGGCGAAGGTCACATCGACCACCGACCCTCCCCATTGCCGCACGCACGTGTGCTCTGTGCCTCTATTGAGGACACAGAGCCCCGCTTCCGCGAGCCACTCCCCCAGCTCCCTCCCCTTTGCATCTGTCGTCGATGACCCCCACGCCACAGATTTGGCGTTGAGGTCACCGAGGACGATGACTGGGCGGGGGCGACTCCGTCCCACCAGGGTCCCTACCTCGCCGAGAAATCTCTCGAACTCGGCAAGGACCCTGTTGGGAGAAAAGTACACCCCCACCACCACGGTGCCTCCCACCTCAGTCGCGACAAAGCCATTTCCCCTAGTGACTTTGTCGAGAGTGGGCGAGAGGGCCGGCGACTGTGTGGTGATTGCCACCAGACCATCCAGGTCCCCGACCCAGTCCGACCTGGGGGGGACCCGGTATGGTTCGGCCACCACACACACCGTGATCAATCGCTCCGCCATGCACTGGAGCAAAAGGTCCTGTGCACGGGCGGAGTGATTGATATTGGCCTGGAGGAAAGTTAGTATGGGCGCCATACTAACTTTCCTCCATGCTGCCTCGCTGCTCTGGAGTGGAGCCGGTCAGCTGCGACCCGGAGCTGGTCGCAGTAGACTGCCAGACTGACAGACGGGGAGCACCTGTCTTTGATGGGGGCTCAGCACAGGCGCTGGTCCCCGACAGGTGCCCCGCAGGCCTTCCCGCTGCTGCACAAAGGGAGCAGCGCGGGGCGGCCGAGCAAGCTTTGGCCTTGTGGCCAAGTTGACCGCAGCGATAGCATTCTTCGCTGCGGTCAACTGCTGACCTGCACTGGGCCTGAACGTGGCCCAGTGCAAGGCAGCGGAAGCAGCGGCGTGGTCTCGCTTCCAAGAGCTTGACCGACGCCGCCACCCAACCCACCAACAGGCGCCCGCCGTTTGCCACCAATTTCTTGGCGGCAACGACGGGACACCTGACAAAGGCGGTGCCCATGCCACCTGGGCCCCGCCTTATGTCCCCCGGCTTGATTTCTGGCGCTGGGCATCCTCCTGCCCGCGCCAGAGCTCTCGTCAACTCCTCGGAGTCGACGGAGTCGTCCAAACCACTCACACGCAAATCTGCGGTGAGGGTCGGGCGCGACACCGTCAACTCCTTGGAGTTGCCGAATACCTCTCTCAGTTTTGAGGCCAGGCAGTCAGCCTTGGCCTCTCGTTCTTCTCCCGGTACCTCGAGAATGCGCGCCCCCGTCATGGTGGTGCGCATTCTCAAGGGCGGGAGGTTGAGGGCCGCGAGGTCAATGCGACCCCTGGCCTCCCCCAACACCCTGGCGTAGGAGAGACCCCTCTCCTCCGCTCCCGGCTGCAGCGTGATGACCACCGCTGCAGTACGGGGGGGGCGGAGTTTAGGGGTCTTCGCCTTAGCCGGGGTTGACCGCGGCCCTTGCGCCGCCTTCTTCTTCTTCTTCTTCTTGGAACCGCGTCTGACGACTTCGGACCAGGTCTCCAACGAGGAAGCCGGTCGCGGAGTCGCAGTCGCGGTTTCAAGAAGAAGATTCTCTGGCAGTGGTGGAGGCTGTGGCCTCCCAGCTTTGCGCCTGCGCCTTTTTGGCGCAGGCGCAGAGCCGGACGCAGCAGTCGAGGTGCTAGGCACCGGCGGCGGCACCTCCCTGCGCCTATCTGCCGCAAGAGGCGGCCTGAGTCGCTGTGGAGGGAGCAGCCGCTCCTCCAACCCCGCAAAGCGGGCGGAGATCATGGTGCCCACCTGCACCATGACCGCCCGCATCACGTCCTCCAGAGGAGGCGACTGTCCCGAGGGAGGGGGCGGAACTGTGGCTGCCGGGGCCGGAGTCGGTCTCTCCCGTGCAGCCTTCAGCTCCGCAAGCTCACGTCGGATCTCAGCGAGATCCGACATGAGCTTTTTATTGGCCTCCCTCAGGAGAGCCACCTCCTCCGTGGCCGTACGCTCGTTGAGCTCCTTGAAGCAGGCATCAACCGCAGTTGCTGCCTCCTTCAAGGCGCGCACGAACGTGCCCTTGAGGTTTCCGGACCTGGTGGCCACCGATGTTATGGTGGCCACCGAGTCCTTCACCACCCTGGCGAGTTCGACGGAGTCAACTCCGCCGAACTCGGGGGCCTCCCGCCGCCTCGCGAAGAGGGACCTCGCCCTCTCGCTCCTCGCCTGCTGCTCGTCGGAGAGCTCCTCCTCGAGCAGCAGGCGCTGCTCTTCCGCCCTCGCGAGGCTGAGCTCGGCCCGCGATTTGGCCAAGCCGACGAATTCGCCGCTAGTAGTAGGCGGCCTGCCCCTGCCTCTCCCTCTCCCTCTCCGGGCAGTGGGTACCTTGGTGGCCGTTGGGCCCTCCAAGGTATCACTAGACCCGGAGCAGGAGTGGGAGCGGCAGCTGTCGTAGCCCTCCCTCTCTAGGCTTCTCTTGCGAGAGCGTCCTTCGGAGGGAATGGGCAACGACAGCTCCGGCCTCCCACTACCGGCGGAGTCGTCGTCGCTGTCGCTCACCGCCGTCGCCGTCTCGACACGTGTGAGCAACACGCGTGCCTCCCTCGTCATTCCCGCCTCACTGCCCGTCCTTATGCCATCAGTGTCAGGTGTACGCAAGCTGTGGTCGTTGTTTTTATCATCATTGTTTTGGTTTTTGCCCCCCCCAGAGTACGTGGGGCAGCACGCCGAAGCGTGGAGGGATTCCCCCTCTCGGGGACCCTCCTGGGTAAAGCCTTTGAAACCAGTGAACTCCATATATATTTTTACACTAAATTAAAGGGTATAGCTCCCCTGGGTGGGGGTCTAGCGGCCGGCTTCCCGCCGACCATGCCTGGATCGCAAGCCCGAGATCGCGCCCTGAAAGCAGCGCGATCTCGGACTCACGTGCCAGACACTCCCCTCGGCGACCCCCGAACCTTGAGATTTGGCTGCTGTGCGTCGCGACACCCAGCGAAAAACGCGCCAGATGTCGCCACGCACAGCATCTTAACCATCTCCAAAAGAGACACCGCCTCTTTTGGTCCACCTGGGAGCTCTCTGCGTAGCAGACAGCTCCCAGGGGACCCCGCACCGTGTAGGCTTCTACGCGTGGCCCTCTCGGGTCACGTGTAGAAGCCCTTCCGTCTCGTCCGAGATTAGCCATCACACAACAAGATGCCGCCGGGGCAAGTTGTTGTGTGATGCCCGGGGTGCACCACGCGGAGGTTCCCGAACCCCGCACCCCGAGAGAAAACTACCTAACTTAACCTACCTAACCTAAAGTGCTATCGGATGAGACGCGTTACGACGAACAACAGACACGAGGGCTGCCTCAGACGGCACGACCTCGGCTCGCGCTGTACGCCGGGAAGGAGTTCAAGGTTCACGTGGCGAGCGCTCGGCCCGCGTATATTTATACTTTTCGCCCGCGCCGGCGCTCGGCAGCGGGCGACTGCAGTACGGAGTGGAGCGCTCGTCCAATGAGAGACGTCCGTGCGAACGGAACGTTCTCTCTCTATCTCTGTATGGCATGTTATTTCTTATGTGCATCTTATCGCTCCCTACTAGTGAAACAAGTCTGATTTCAATTTTTATTTTCAACATTAAAACATAAAACAAACTTCTTATAACTATGTAAGCCTACTTAATGTACATAATTTAATTGTTTCGTTTAGGCGTCGGCGTCGTCGCGAACAATACGTTTTGTTAATTTCCTTATATTTTTTTCTAAAATTCTTGCAATTTTCAAGTTCTCATATCATGTTTCATAAATCATGTCAAATGTTCTGTATTATCCTTGAATAATTTAGGTTTCTTTATTTTCCTTGCCAAGTTTCTTGAATTTCCTAGAAACCTTTTTATTTTCCTTGGCGAGTTTTCTATAACCTCTTTGACATGTCTCATATTTCCTTGGAAATGTCTTGTAATTCCCTTATTTAGTTAGTAGTTATAGATGACAACTTACGCTTATGAATTTTATTACCAGATTGATTGAACAAGAGTAAAAATTTGGCAATCCACTCTTCATTTTTAAAAAGAATAAAAATGTTGTTCTATGAAATTCAGTGTCGTCTAGTTCATGCAGTTTCCATAAGTAACCAAATTTGTGTTTGTTGTATTATAAATAATTTGTCGCTTTTTTAACTGCACTTTAATCAATAGCTGCATAATAATTATTAACGATGAAATATCGTCTCCCTCCTATATCAATGTACCTCGTTTTGACTTTATGACAATGAATGGTTTCTCTTCTTGCCTCTTTTTTTTGATTGCCTCTGATTCAAAATGGTCGAACTACTTTTGACGTGACGTCTAAATCGATGAACGCCGGCTGTACACACGTGAAAGGATGACGTATTGTCCCGTGACGTTCATTGTACGATTGCGGCGCATCTATATGCAATCCTTTCATTGGTGTTTTGTTATGACGTTGTCACGTTAAACTATCGTCCGTAAACCGACTTTACTAACAACCATTTTTTTGTCTTCCAACGTATCAAGATGAGCGTGCAATGTTGAATAAGAGACTCTTACACACTAAGAGAACGTTAGATAATAATTTAACATAACTTGCATATACACTAACGATTACAAACTGTAGGTACGTGACCCCCAAAAAGTACGATGCGGCGCGGAGTCTTAGGGGACAAGACTACTCGAAGATCACGTAGCGTACCCGGCAGGGTGATCTTCTGGCGTCTGGCCCTCACCCCGGAAGACTCGCGCTCTGGCGGCTGTTTGCCGCGTGCCTTCTTTTGCAGTTAGCGCAGTTAGGGTCGTCATCGGCGCGAGGGCAGTCGGCGCCGGCGTGAGGGCCACCGCACTTCACGCACTTTTCTATACCTAAATGCAATAAAATAAATGCAATGGCTAACACTAATTCTCTTTTTTTCAAGTCTTTTATGGCTGAATTTATTTCTTCATACTTGCTCTTGTTTCGGGTTTTCTTCCTTCCCGGTAGTATTTTTTATCTTACTTTCTTTTTATAAAATGTCAAGCACTTTGGCGATAGATGGATTTTTAATATCTACATACCGGTTTAACCGAGAATGCCAACCTTCTACATAATTTGTGTTACGTATTTCTTCTTCATTACAACACCACATTTTAATGAACTTAATGTCGTGGAACCGAAAATGATCGGAATAAGAATTGAATTTCTGTACTGGTTCAGTTTTTGGCGACTTTTTCATGATGTATTGGTAACTGGAAGTAATATATTTAGGGCAAACGAGCTAGACCCGCACATTGGGCAACATGCCGCCTCTGCACTCTCGACTTGTGTACGGGTTTATGGTTTACCACCGTCAGTTTATGTCCCTTGAAATTTAATGGACTGTATTTTTATCAACGTGAGAAGTAATTATCTTTAACAAAACAGCATAGAAGATAGACAGATTTTCCACCAACCTTTTAACTGCTTCCGCCTAGGGCACCACAAATTTGTGACCTCAGGAGATCTCCTTGCCGAGTAGTGTGTAGAAGCCCCAGGGGCTTCACGAGGTTTTTGAGAGGTGTAACTACTTCAGTCGTCGACGTGTGACTGCCGGTCAACGGTCGGAAGTCGGGGCTTCGTGGTGGCCACTCGATATCACCCCTCTTAGAGATCACTTTACCGGGGAACATCTCCTTTACGACCTCCATACTGGCATTAGACGTGTGGCAGGTGGCGCCATCCTGCTGGAACCAAGTCAGGGAGTTGTACTCCTGCAGCCCAGCAAGACTTGGTCTTAAAAAAACTTTTAGCATTTTGACATATCGCTCCGTATTTACCGTCAATGCTTGGCCGCTAGAATTTTCGAAGAAATAAGGCCCAATGAGCCCTCTAGCTGAAACCGCTGCCCAAACCGTCACTTTCTGGCAATGAAGAGGCTTTTGATGTTTGCGTGAAGGCTGTTCAGCGCTCCAATAACGGCAATTTTGTTTATTTACAAATCCGCTCAGGTGAAAATGGGCTTCGTCTGAGAAAAGGATGTTCCCGAAGTTGGAAAACCGCTCGTAACATGATGGAAGAAAATCTCTCTCTTTTTGTATGGTCATCAGGGTTGAGTTGCTGGACTAATTGGATTTTATACGGATGAAGCTTTAAATCGTGTAAAATTCGTCGTAAACTGCTTCTTGAAATTCCCATAGCTGCCGAACGTCGCCGTGTAGAGAGTTCCGCATTTTGCTCAACAGATTGATTAACCTCTTCAATCGCTTGCACTGTGCGTACTGTGCGGGAACGACCTCGACGTTTCTTAGGAAGCGTCGAACCAGTTTCTTGGAACCTCTTTAGCCATTGCTTAAGTAACTGAGTGCTAGGACACTGGCGGATACTTCGTAAATTAAATTTTACTCTGAACTTACGCCGCGCAACAATATAGGAACGACCATTTTCGTAAAACGCTTGAATAGCGAACGCACGATGCTCACCCGTGAACGGACTCATGGCGACTAAAAATCCGAGAGACGCGGCATCAGTGTTGCCAGATGTTTTTGACGAGCGATCGTACGCTGGTATGGAAAAAAATCGTATTTCTTAGGGAGAGGTGAATAAAAAAATCGTACAGATGTTTAGGTAAGAAAGTTTATTACTAAAATTAGCTACATCTTATACAAATTTTTACTGGTCATCAAATTGAGCGTTTCAGGTGCTGGTTCATAATTTTCACAGCACCCGAAACGCTTAACGTGCTGTTTTGATAGTAAAAGACCATTTAAAGTTTCGCTATTGAGTTTGTTGCGGCTCTTTGTTTGTATTAAATTGACTGAGCTAAAACAGCGCTCACAATCCGCATTTGAATGTGGTAAACACAGCAATTCAATAGCAAATTGTGCAATATTTTTAAAATCATTAAAATTTGCTATCTGTCCCCAAAACACATCTGGTGGTAGGGTCATATCAAGATTTTCTTTCATGAGACTGGGCAAACGTCTCCATTCGTCGTCCACTTTTTGCATCAAATCTTCATCAACTATCCGAGGCACCACTTTCATTAAGGGCAACAAAGTCCCGAATTCGTTTCTGTATCCATCTGACAAGGCATTAACTGGATGTAAAACTGACAATTTAGACAAAACTGGATCATCAAAGTTGTACCTCTTTTTTATTTCTCTAGCGCTTGTGACCAAAAATGCGCGGCAACGGGTATAGAATTCTATGCATTTATCAGGCCTGTTTGTGAATTCTTCACTAGTGATGTCAGTCATTACTTGGATACCCATGTACATGTGCTGGTCTTTCAAATATTTTTCTTCACAATTGATATCAACAAGTGACAGTTCTGTTCTATTTACGTATTCTCTTTCCATGAAGCACAGCAGTATGTCGCGATACATTTCTCTTATTTTATCATTAAGGCTGATTATAACTGCACTATCAGATACAAATACAAATACAAAAATCTTTATTGCTGTTTGTAGGTAAGATAAGATAATACAAAACATTTTAAAAGTTGCCCCATACAAACTGGCCTCTGCGAGAGGCATGCAATATGTCTGGCAAGACAATTTGTTAGTTAGTCTTAATTTTTAAATAAAAACAATTTTTTTTTAAAATAATAGTCAGCTGATTAAAGTCTTCTTCTTCCTCATCTTCTATTAATTTCTGGTTTTTATTTATGTCATCTGATTCTTCATCTTCGATTCATTTCTGGCTTCTATTTGGTGATATATATTTGTGTGAGATAAATGTTTGGTGAGCACAATTTCTTATATTGTCTTGTGTTTTTGAGTTTGATCAATATGTCCATCCAGGGCCTAAGGTCTTGCATTAGTAGATCTTGCAGTTCATCCATGTGAGGAATGTCAAAGAATGTATAAAGTGCAATAAATGTATATAATCAAAAAATCAAAAATGTCGTTAATTATAATATTCATGTAAATACTCAAAGAATGTCAAAATGTAATACAGTACAAACTAATTCATCATGATACAATAGATCATTATTTGGTCTTATGTCAGTTGAATGTCAAATTTCATAATGGAATAGTAATATCTATTGAGATATTAATGGAAAAAGGTTTAAAGATTGTAAAAGTTTCATGTTAAACAATGTCTAAAATATTAGTATTCCAATTAATTTCCTTATCATTTAAAAATTCAGTTACAGTATAATAGCATTTGTGTATAAGCATTTTTTTTAGTTTACTTTTGAACATTGTTATGTTAAGTTCTTTTATGGCATTTGGCAGCTTATTATATAAAAGAGGAGCCATACAAAAAATGCTGTCACTCATAATCTTTTTTTTGCGTTTGTCTATGAGCAGTCAGATTGAAATAATTTATTAAATGTCGTAAATTTTGGCAGGATCCAAGCAAGAAACTTGAAGTACAACTTTATAAAATTATCGTGCAGGTTGTGAAATATTATTTCAGTTGATATCAATTTTTCTTCCAACCATACATTGTTGAAAAATAATTTTAGGGCATCCCACTGCTCTAAAATGCGTTCTACAACTGCAATAAGCGAGAGCCATCTCGTTTGAGATGGGTGTAGAATTTTATGTGGCTTCAAGTCTAGAAATAATTGAAATTCTTTCAGTTGACATTGCCTCTTGGCACTGTACTTGAAATGACCATATATTTCTCGTGCCAAGCCTTCACATCTTCGAGGTAGCTCTTTGCAAGCTTCTGAGGCACTAAGATGAGCGGAGTGACAAACACATTTCAAAATAAATATGCCAGGGAAATTTTCTTTTAGCCTGCTGGCCACACTGTTGTGTTCACCCATCATGACGTTGCAACCATCAGCAGCAAATCCAATCATATTATTGAGAGGGATGTTATGCTCTAAAAACGACTGCATTAAAATTTTATACAAGTTCTCAGCTGTTGCACCTTGGTTTGTCATGTCAGGATTTTCAGAATCGAATAATTTGCATAGTTCCCACAGCTTACTTACGACTTTTTTTTCCACTTTATCATAATATCTCATCACAATACAGGAAACCTTTTGGGTGCTGATATCTGTAGACTCATCCGATATAGTGCTAAATTTTTGGGCACGTAAAATTTCAATCATTATTTTTTTTTCTGTTTTTCCAATAACTGCAGTAGTTATGGCAGTAGCTTTCGTTCTTTTTAAATTTATTTGTTTGTCAACTCCATAATCTTTGAGTATTCCGTTTATAATACTGGTCAAATGATCAACTGAGTTGAACGATATGTTATGTTCGGCAAGGAATCCAGTAAGTTTTATTTCCGCTCTATTTTCAAGCTTATTTTTATTTTCAGATTGAGAGCTAACAAAGTTAGACATTAAATTCCGTTGTTTGGATGTAGCCTGAGAATCACTTAGAGCTTTAATATGTTTTTTACGAGTAGAATGACACTTTAACACAGTGATTTCGGCTGTCAGTTCACAGTCACACACAATACATTTTGCTTTGTACTCATTTTTACTAGGTTTCAACCAGTTTTTGTATGCATCAAGTTTTTCCCACTCAGAACGATACTATTGGGCTCTATGTTTATCTTTTTGCTCCTTTGAAAGCTCATTTCGCCTAGCTAACGTCTTCTTAGGTGTACTGGGACGAGCTTCGGATGATGATTCGTCTCCGTCCATTTTATAGATGGAAAAATGAACAATCACACGTTTTTCTTGGCTTGATCAACCGCAACCAGTGAATATTTAATTATAAGTACCTAGTTATACAAACAAGCAATGGTTCTAAATTGCATATACCGTAAAATATCCCTGTCTTCAAACTAGCTTAGGATTCAGAAATCGGTTGGATAACATCTGAACTGTTGAATGAACTTCCGCGATAACAAAAGGGTAATCCCCGACTACGGTTTGATTGATTGATTTGACATAATGCATGACTGACGTGGAACAATGACATTGACAGACAATAACAATTACAAGACATTGACAGCTGACTTTTCTACCACTGTTCGAAAACATGCATAGAATCGGTCATTCAAAATCTTTAAAAAATCGTACAAATCGTGTACGATTTCGATGATTCGATCGTACATTGGTATAACGAGCTAAAAATCGTATGAATACGATTTAAATCGTACATCTGGCAACGCTGCGCGGCATCCGATCATACCCCGCGCACTCCGCTACCTGCCGCGAGCAACAATTTTTTTGACAAGGGAAAGTGAACTTTATTCTGGCCCACCCTGTAGAACAGAGATATGCGAAAATAAATCATTATAGGTACTTACTCGTATTACATACAATACAATGCCGAGCAACACTTTTAAACAATATTAATTACAAGTTTCAAATTTCATTGTCAAGTTTACAAGTGTCAAGTACATACATTAATTTCTCATTTTAAACAAATACACGGGTCACTCACGTATATTATATAGTCAGAACAGTCCGACTCTAGTTTCGATCGCGTCCGGCGATCTTCTACATTAATTTCCTTGATACATTTCGTTAATTTTCAATTTCCATTTTTTTTTATAATTTCCTTGACAAGTTTCGAGTTTCCATATCAAGTTTATATTTTCCTTGGTATGTTTCGTTAATTTTCAATTTCCACAAAAAAAGAATATTTCCTTGACAAGTTTCGAGTTTCCATATCAAGTTTATATTTTCCTTGATATGTTTCCTTAATTTCGTTAATTTTCAATTTTCGTATCATTTTTTTTATATTTTCCTTGACAAGTTTCGAGTTTCCATATCAAGTTTATATTTCCTAGATATGTTTCGTTATTTCCTTGATACGTGTTCCGGACAGTGGAACGTGCGCTGGAGTAATGAAACACGATGTATGGTCTTGACCGAAGCGGGACTTGTTCAGCTAGCAGGGAGCGGATGCTTCGAGTAGAGTAGTTGATGTTGCTTCGACGGTGTGCAGTGGACTGCGTGGCGAGCGCTCGGCCTGCGTATATTTATACTTTTCGCCCGCGCCGGCGCTCGGCAGCGGGCGACTGCAGTACGGAGTGAAGCGCTCGTCCAATGAGAGACGTCCGTGCGAACGGAACGTTCTCTCTCTATCTCTGTATGGCATGTTATTTCTTATGTGCATCTTATCGCTCCCTACTAGTGAAACAAGTCTGATTTCAATTTTTATTTTCAACATTAAAATATAAAACAAACTTCTGATAACTATGTAACCCTACTTAATATACATAATTTAATTGTTTCGTTTAGGCGTCGGCGTCGTCGCGAACAATACGTTTTGTTAATTTCCTTATATTTTTTTCTAAAATTCTTGCAATTTTCAAGTTCATGATGTTTCATAAATCATGTCAAATGTTCTGTATTATTCTTGAATAATTTAGGTTTCTTTATTTTCCTTGCCAAGTTTCTTGAATTTCCTAGAAACCTTTTTATTTTCCTTGGCGAGTTTTCTATAACCTCTTTGACATGTCTCATATTTCCTTGGAAATGTCTTGTAATTCCCTTATTTAGTTAGTAGTTATAGATGACAACTTACGCTTATGAATTTTATTATCAGATTGATTGAACAAGAGTAAAAATTTGGCAATCCACTCTTCATTTTTAAAAAGAATAAAAATGTTGTTCTATGAAATTCAGTGTCGTCTAGTTCATGCAGTTTCCATTAGTAACCAAATTTGTGTTTGTTGTATTATAAATAATTTGTCGCTTTTTTAACTGCACTTTAATCAATAGCTGCATAATAATTATTAACGATGAAATATCGTCGCCCTCCTATATCAATGTATGCTATACCTCGTTTTGACTTTATCAAAATGAAACTATGGTTTCTCTTCTTGCGTCTTTTTTGTATGTAGTCACTTTACATCTTTTGATTGCCTCTGATTCAAAATGGTCGAACTACTTTTGACGTGACGTCTAAATCGCTGAACGCCGGCTGTACACACGTGAAAGGATGACGTATTGTCCCGTTGCGTTCAGTGTACGATTGCGCCGCATCTATAAGCATCCTTTCATTGATGTTTTGTTATGACGTTGTCACGTTAAACTATCGTCCGTAAACCGACTTTACTGACAACCATTTTTTTTGTCTTCCAACGTATCAAGATGAGCGTGCAATGTCGAATAAGAGACTCTTACACACTAAGAGAATGTTAGATAATAATTTAACATACCTTGCTTATACACTAACGATTAGAAACTGTAGGTACGTGACCCCCGAAAAGTACGATGCGGCGCGGAGTCCTAGGGCACAAGACTACTCGAAGATCACGTAGCGTACCCGGCAGGGTGATCTTCTGACGTCTGGCCCTCACCCCGGAAGACTAGACTCGCGCACTGGCGGCTGTTTGCCGCGTGCCTTCTCTTGCAGTTAGCGCAGTTAGGGTCGTCATCGGCGCGAGGGCAGTCGGCGCCGGCGTGAGGGCCACCGCACTTCTCTATAAATGCAATAAAATAAATGCAATGGCTAACACTAATTCTCTTTTTTTCAAGTCTTTTATGGCTGAATTTATTTCTTCATACTTGCTCTTTTTTCGGGTTTTAGCCTTCCCGTTAGTATTTTTTATCTTACTTTCTTTTTATAAAATGTCAAGCACTTTGGCGATAGATGGATTTTTAATATCTACATACCGGTTTAACCGAGAATGCCAACCTTCTACATGATTTATGTTACGTATTTCTTCTTCATTACAACACCACATTTTAATGAATTAATGTCGTGGAACCGAAAATGATCGGAATAAGTATTGAAAGTCTTACTTAATGTATTGGTAAATGGAAGTAATATATTTAGGGCAAACGAGCTAGACCCGCACATTGGGCAACATGCCGCCTCTGCACTCTCGACTTGTGTACGGGTTTATGGTTTACCACCGTCAGTTTATGTCCCTTGAAATTTAATGGACTGTATTTTTATCAAATGAAAACGTGAGAAGTCATTATCTTTAACAAAACAGCATAGAAGATAGACAGATTTTCCACCAACCTTTAAATGCTTCCGCCTAGGGCACCACAAAATTGTGACCTCAGGAGATCTCCTTGCCGAGTAGTGTGTAGAAGCCTCAGGGGCTTCACGAGGTTTTTGAGAGGTGTAACTACTTCAGTCGTCGACGTGTGACTGCCGGTCAACGGTCGCAGCCGCAAGTATTGGAGGGAATTTCCAACTACCCTCGAGCCATTTATAAAGATCGAACAACTTGGCTCCCAACTTTTTGGCTTTTTTGAATAAATAACCTACGACATAAATGATAGAAACAACCTTTTACTGTGGTATTCGGAGATTCTTTACGAATAGCATTCATTGCTGGTTTCTCGTAACCAAGTAACATCTTGGCTGGACGCCATGTTGGATATTTGTTGATTATATCAAATAGTAATTTATAAGGTTTTTTGTTTCTTATTTTCGAGGAAGGCAAAAAACAAAGGAATAACATTTTTCGTATCCGCATCGTATCCATGAATACTATATATCTGCTTGAAAGGCGATGGACTAGCCTTAAAAGTTCCATCCAGCAAGTATAAGTCAATTTTGTTCAAAATGCCTTCAATGTCAGGTTAGCAGAATATTAAAATTCTTATCTCGTCGTTGTAGTCCGCTAAAAGGATTTTGTTAAACTTTTCGGGTACTTTCACATCTTTTGGCAGCTTAAAAAGTAATTTAGGGACTTGCAATTGTAAGTTTGTACTTTGCCGTATTCATAATCATTTATTCAATTGCAACATGTACATGACATTGACTTAAAACTTAATCTAGTCGGTACATGACCCTGTTAGGGCGTAGCAACACAATTAATTACAATAAAATAATAGATACGATAGACAACTAATTTTTTGACTGAAATAGTATAGTCATGTTTTTGTCCTGTAGCGTTAATGACGTGTGTTTGAGAGATATTGAGATTTTTCTAAGAAATCTTTTACGTTGTAGTAGGTCTTAGTAAGTAACATGTTTTTTTTAATTTTTTACAAAATATTTTTTCGTTTTGTTCTTCTCTTAGATAGCGTGGTAAGGCATTAAAATTTTTAATTACCATGTAGGGGAGAAGGGGGCACCTTAGCACATTTTTTATATTTTGGCTTGTAACAAATCAACTGTAAAGAAAAATTTAAACAACATATTTTTCTTAGCTTTCTTAGTCTTTGATTAATATAAAAATGACGAGATGTTTCAATTTGATAAAAGTTGTATGACGATATTTTTGTTTTTTTTAAAAGCCGAATTTGTTCAAATCTGCCTCTCCATGGGGGCACATTTGAATCGACATGGGGCAGTTTTGAAAAACTGGTTTAAATGCAGGAAATAGAGTGAATAAAGTATTAGTTTGTTGTTAATATAATCATATATATTGTCACAGACTCAAAATCAAACATAAAATAAACTTATATCAAACTTTTACAGTTAAATCTTGTCTTATAGTAATTATATTTAAAATAATAGTTTCTTAATTTAGTCAGACTTCGACTTTGGTAACAAAAATAATCACATTGCAGAATATTTTAAAAATTAAACATAAAATAAACTTATATCAAACTTTTACAGTTAAATCTTGTCTTATAGTAATTATATTTAAAATAATAGTTTCTTAATTTAGTCAGACTTCGACTTTGGTAACAAAAATAATCACATTGCAGAATATTTTAAAAATAAACATGTAAGGTACCTATCCCATAGAAAAGAAAGAAAAATTGAAATTAAAAGAAAGTTTTGATGCAGTTCTGGACGTGCCAGGTGCGTCGTTAGGTGCTGGCAGTTTTGTTACTATATCCAAAATAGTAATTGGCCATCTATCAACTTTTTCAGGAAAGTAAAACAGATCTCCTTTTCTCTTCAAAAAATTGACAGTAAAAGTATTTAAGTCCCTTTCTTCAATTCTAGCAACGAAAGCCACAGATGCTGTTCGTTTCTCTGACGGACACTGAACTAATACAAAGTCCCCTACTTTCAGATTTCCGCTAGTAAAATTAGTATTGTGAACTGGATCCTGCAGTTCTTCATCTTCATGTTGACTGCTACTGGCATCAGTCGCATCCAAGTCTGTGTCGTCATTCATGGAGAAGTGACTGTCATGATCATCAGATTCAGAGCTTGATGTGAATATAGAACTCTTTTTTGATTTAGATTTGCCTTTAGGAAGTTGCTTGCCTTTTCTAGGTTTCTTTACTTTGGTATTTGGCTTGCCTTTTTTTGTACGTCGACGAATAGCAGGCTTTTCTAATTTTTTCATCCGATTTAAATGTGCTGCTTCGATTGCATTCTTCTCTGGAGTGTCAGTCAAGATGCGCGAACTTCCTTTTTTTCGTCCTGTTGCGCAATTTTTACGTGGCGGGGCTTTAGGATAAGGTTTAATCATTTCCGGAGTTACGGGACCGGGTACTTCACCAGACATTTCATTAATATTGTCTTTACTGTGATCATAAATACTCGGACTAAAGAATCTCTGATCTATGTCTTCTACCCTAGGCGATATTTGTGGCGTTTGTGGCCCTCTTTGTGAAGCTTCTGTTGGCTGCATAACATCAATCATTTCAAGTGAAGCATTAGATGCCATGAGGAACTGATTACAAATACTTGGACTACTATCTCTCTGATCATTTTCTTCTCGGCCAGGAGATACAGTTTGTGGCGGATGTGACTCTCTTTGTAAAGCTACTGTTGGCTGAATAATATCAGGGATATCAAGTAAAGCATTAGCTGCTATGGGGCTCTCATTCTCAGCAAATACATTAGGTTGAGGACGATTCGTGACTTCTGCACACTGAAAATCATCGTCTGTAAATGCATTACGGTTAAGTGGGTAGATTCCTGGTTTTGAAAACCCCGAAATTATATTATTAGGCGTATGAGAAGCATTATATGCTGGAGTCACAATACCTGCTAGATCATGGATTGTGATGGTTCTCCCAGGATGTTCGAGCAGCCAATTATTTTGTGCCACTGAAATTTTTTGTTTAAATGGCCCATTGACGGCAACATCTAGGGGTTGCATCTGATGTGTGCAATGGGGGGGGAATGTGAGTACAACAATACCATTGTCTCGACAGTAATTGATTGCATCTAAAGAACAATGACTTTCATGATTGTCAAATAATAACAATATTTTGTCATCTTTACTACATCTTGTGGATTTTTTTATATGTTGCAGCACCTTAACAAACAAAGGGCCGGTCATCCATCCGCTTTTTGGACTATTTGCATAACCAACGCTTCCAGGTGGCGCTCCATTAATCATAACATCATGAAATCGTGCTCGCGGAAATATGAAAACTGGTGGAACGGTATTACCTGTTGCACTGACTATGGCGCACATTGTTATCAGCTGGCCTCTCTCTGCTGACACACACTGACCTACCTGCTTTGAACCAGTCTGCGCAATTACATTAGGTGCTTGCACCACTGTCATAATATTGGTCTCATCCAAATTGAAAATTCGGTCTGGAGTAAAGTGGGTCTTTTGCAGAACCCTTTCATAATTATCGTAAAACATGGACACGTTGTGCTTATTAAAACTTGTCGAACGTGAAAGACTCGTGTTCTCAGGCTTTCGCAAAGACAAATTTTTGTGCCTTTTCATAAATCCTTTCATCCACTCTATGCCTGCCTGTGTATTTTCCGTCCATTTTGCTGGACATTTACGTAAAGCTGTTGCATATTCAAAAGCTAACGATCTTGCACTTGTGTAGGTGAGGCCATAGTTCATTTTTGATCTTTTCAAGAGGTATTTTTCCAACAGTTTTTCCTCGTCATTGGTAAATATCTGAGCAACAGTGTATTTACTTGAAAATACTTCACTCCTAGGAGCTATGTTTTCTTTATACTTTTTAACTCGATAAAAGAGTGTGCTCGGCGTCAACCCATATATAGTAGCAGCTCTCCTAAGTTTCATAGTTCCGTTTATGACGTTTAAAACTGCTTTTAATACATCGTCTTCATTAACTGTACTTTCCCGCTTTTTTTTATATGTTCTAACCATCCTATAAATAAATAATTATAATTAGTGATGTATTTAATTAGAATTAGTATTACATTTAAAATATATGAAAAGACGCATATTTGAAGATATCATTTAAAACGGGGTCGGGGCACATTTGAACATAGTGTTCAAATCTGCCCCTTTTCTTTTTATCAAATCTGCCCCATACTCACTTGAAAGATAAACATTAATAAAAAAAATATATAAAACAACCGTCAAGCAAAAACTACCATGTAGATGAAAAACTAATAAGTATTAGATAAACATGTAAAATAATTAAGTGGTAAATATTTACTCACGTGATTGATAATTTCTTACAACATTTATTTTGATTTTAAACTTCGACGGCTCAAGAATGAAGAGAGGTTATAACTCGATTTCACTTATAAACACACGCGCTCTGTGACTTGACGTTTGACATACCCGGTGTTGCCAACATTAAAATCGAGTTGTGGCATAGACTAATACAAAGCTGCGTTTAAGAATCAACATATTCAAATCTGCCCCTGTGCTAAGGTGCCCCCTTCTCCCCTACTCTGGGTCTTTTTTTATTATAAGCAATCTGAGCTGTTTCTTTAATCTGAATGTTTTCAGTACTTACTGTGACATTTCCTTTACCCTTCTTACTGCTGTTACTACATTGCCAAAATGTACTGTCATTAACATAATTTTTTCCGTTTATGGTACTCACGGCCTTCAAATACCAATTTAGTGCCTGCTCGTTTCGTAGGAAAGTATTCGTTATGGTTGCGGGGGGAGGGTTGACATCCCTTACCTCTCCGGTTTCCCTGCTTGGGGAACCGTCCGAGCCGGATGACTCGTCTGACGTCCCGGCAGAGGAAGAGGACGAGTCCTCTTCCTCTTTATAACTTGTGTGATGCCACTTATCGCGGTGACGTCTTTCGCATATTCCTACTCACTATCGCGCATTAGCGTCCCAGTGGCGCGGAACACATACATTTGCCACACCGACTCTCGAAACTCGTCCTAGTCGGTGTGGATACACAACACAGTAACATAGATAGGTATTGTCGCAGGCACTGAATTTAAACAACCAATCACAACACTGCAATTGATCTGATTGGTCCGCGGATCGGGTCCGAATTTTGTGCGTTTCGAGGCGATACAGATGTTATGTTTCGTTAATTTCCTTGATACATTTCGTTAATTTTCCATTTCCATAAAAAAAATATTTCCTTGATAAGTTTCATGTTTCCATATCGAGTTTTATATTTCCTAGATATGTTTCGTTATTTCCTTGATACGTTTTGTTAATTTCCTTATACATTTTTCTTAAATTCTTGCAATTTTCAAGTTCCTATATCATGTTTCATTAATCGTGTCAAATGTTCTGTAGTATCCTTGGATAATTTAGGTTTCTTTATTTTCCTTGCCAAGTTTCTTGAATTTCCTAGAAAAGTTTCTTATTTTCCTTGGCGAGTTTTCTGTAACTTCTTTGACATGTCACATATTTCCTTGGAAATTTCTTGTAATAATTCCCTTATTTAGTTAATAGTTATAGATTACTACTTACGCTTATGAATTTTATTAACATAGATTGAACAAGAGTAAAATATGTATTTAGCAATCTTCATTTAAAAATAAAAAAATGTTTTCTATAAAATTCAGTGTAGTCTAGTTCATGCAGTTTCCATAAGAAACAAAACTTGCGTTAATCGTATTATAAATAATTTGCCGCTTTTTAAGTGCACTTTAAATTATCAATAGCTGCGTAATAATTATTAACGATGAAAGATCGTCTCCCTCCTAACTCGAACTCGTAACTCCTAACTCCTCGTTTTAACTTTATCAAAATGAAAATTAGGTTTCTTTTTTTCATACATTTTTTTTGTATCTGGTCACTTCGCATCTCTTGATTGGCTCTGATTCAAAACGTTCGAACTACTTTTGACGTGACAACGTCTACGCACTAGGCGGTGCGGTGGCAGTTCGTCGACGCGTGCCCGAATAGCTGACAACGGTGACATTGTGGCAACGTTGTCTTGCCCCTCCAGACCTCTATCGTAACTTCGTAACCCGGGGCATGTTGAGGAGCGCTGAGGAGATGTATAGTCAGGCGCCTTGGACAGTTGGGACAGTGGTTCTGGCTGAATATAGATCATCGTCTTGGTGGTCTTTAGACTCCTAGGGAAGGGGCACGCTGTCAGGGAACCCCAGTTCGGGCAGCGCCCCTATGATCTGCTCCAGTTCGGTGCCCTCTGGGAGGCCCCACAGCGCCACCTTCTAAGACCTCTGCTGAAGCTTGAGTGTGAGTGGAGTGGAGAGTGGGTTGGAGTTTGGCCCCTTGGTAGTCGTCTGCCTTGATGGGTTGGCGGGGGGACCAGGAACCCTTGATTCAGCTGGGCTGGTATCTTCTTGTACGCCGCTGGGGGCGTCTTTGAAGGGGGAGGAGGGCGCTCACCGGAAAGTGGAATTTTGCGGCGGCGCGCCTCCTCCCTAAAGACGGCGCATTGACGGCTGTTGGATGCGTGTCTCCCCTGGCAGTTGGCACACTTCAGGGGGTCATCTTCTACTCGGGGACAGTCTGCGCCAGCATGTGGTCCACCGCATTTTACGCACCGCACTGGGCGGTGACAATTGACGGACGCGTGTCCGAACTGCTGGCATCTATGACATTGGGGGACAGTTGTGCGTCCCCTCCATGCCTCTATTGTAATACGAGGCATGTTCAGCAGTTCGGTCGTGTTGAACAGTGTCCCCAGGTCTTCTTTGTTCATGGGCCCGAGTTGAACATGGAGTACTGTTTTTGTGGGCCTCGGTCGTCTTGGGAGGGGACGGACGTATCTTGGCGGGAACTTCAGGTCCTGCAGCGCTTTTAGGATCTGCTCCGGCTCCGTCCCCTCTGGTAGTCCCCAAAGGACCACCTTTTGGGGTTTTTCTTCCTCTAGGGCGTAGCAATAAAAGCCCACCTGGGGGTCCCGCTCCCGGATCTCTACCAAGTAGGCCTGTACGCCCCTGAATTCTTCTGATGTTTTGGGGCGAAAGCGCAGGCCTTTGAGATAGGGTTGGGTGTGTGACCCAACCTCCCAAGATGTGTGGGCCAGTCCCTCAGTTCGTCCACTATTATCGGGGGGTAGTGTCCCCCGGAATGCTTGGTGCCGGTCGGTTGCGCCGGCGGCTGTGGTGGTGCCTGGCTCCCGCCAAGTGTTGGTGGTGGGGATAGCCTCCTCAGTGTGGGAGCGGCCAACATAGCTGCGTAGGACGCCGCTGCCTCGGGCGGTGGCGAGGGCGGCGATGGAAGTGGTGCTGGACGCGGCACCGACTCAATGGCCGCATACGACGTGAGCTCGTAGCGGGCACCGGCTTGGAAGGAGGGCTCTTCTTGTTCGACCACGTGCTCGGGCGGCCCCATGTGAAATTCTTGGGTGAACGTAGGTGAAATCGCCGGCGGCGCAGAAGCGAACAGCGCCGGCATTGAGCTGTAGTGCAACTGTCCAGGTTGGGTCGCCTGCGTATATGTTCCTTGCTCATACACAGAGGACGGCGGTGCGGGCGGGAACTCGGACAGAGCGAACGCTGTCGGCGCAGGCCCGAACTTCGCCGGCATGTACTGTGGAATTGTGAGCTTGGACGACCATGAATAAGTTCCCTGCTCACGCACTTAGGAAGTTGATGATGATGCAGCAGTAGGCGGGCGCGTGGGCAGCGCAAGCGCCGCCGGCTCGGGCCCGCTTGTTGTTGTGAGCTAGGACGCCTGGGATGATGTTCCCAGCTCACGCACGTAGGATGTCGATGATGATGAAGCTGTGGCCGGGCGCACGCGCAGCGCAAGCGCCGCCGGCGCGGGTCCACTCATCCCAGGTGGATTTGAGTACTGGTCTCTGCATTGCCCGTGCGGCTTTTGCTTTATTAGCAGCGTGGATGGCCTGGGGTCGCATTGACAGTTGGTTGTCTATGAAGACATCGAGGTACTTCACTGTTCTTTCCCATCGGACGTCCTCACCACGAAGTCGGAGTGGTGTTGGTTTTTTTCTGTGGCTCCCGGTTAGAAGGGCGACGGTCTTACCTACATTGACCGTCTTTCTCCACTTATCTAACCAGGTCTCTAAATTGTCCAGCTCTTTTTGCGCTCGTTGAGCTGCAATCTTCATTAACCGAGATGATGCTATGTATGCGCTATTATCTGCGAATAGGACTAGTGTGATTTCCCTTTCTCCTGGGAGTAAGTCCTCCTCCTCCAGGCAGGGAATATCGTCAGTATATAGCGCAGACATGGCCGGCGAAACACAGCTTCCTTGGGGACCCCAGCTGAGATGGTCTTGTAACCGGAGTTCTGCTGGACGGTTACATAAAACTGGCGGTTCTTCAGAAAGGAGACTATCACCTTCGCTAGTGCTGGGGGTGCTGATGTTTTTGCCATCTTGTAGATTAGGCCCTCGTGCCACACCCCCCCTATCGAAGACCTTCTTGATGTCCAGGAGTACAACGACAGACCGTCTACCCCTGTTGAATTCTGTTGATAGGTGGTGTATCACCCTCGTGAGCTGTAGTGTGGTGGAGTGCCGCGTACGGAATCCGTGCTGTTCGTCCCTCGATGTAAGGTGGGGACGTAGTCTTCGCAGCAGCAGGCGCTCAAACAGCTTCGCGAGGTGTGACATAAGTGTAATGGGGCGGTAGCTGGACGGTTGTCATCTATCCTTTCCGGGCTTCGGGATAACGATTACCTTGCCAGTCTTCCATGTCGAGGAGAAATGTCCAGTCCTCAGGATTCCGTTGAAGAGCCGGGTCAGACAAACCAGGCCTCTCTTCGGCATCCATTTCAGGGCTTCTATCGGTATACCGTCTGGACCCGGCGCTTTCCTGGGCTTCAGACTCCTCACGGCTGTGACGACTTCCGTGGGGGCGACAAAATCCTCTCCTCCCAACGGAGTAGCCGGGGTCTGAAGGAATTCGGTTACGACCCTCTCGACTTCGGCGTGATGGTCGCGTATCCCGTCGGTGACCTCATCTGGAATCGGGTGTGACTTGAACTGATCTTCTAAATGATCAGCTAAAAGCTCTGCTCTTTCTAAGGCTGAGTAACGCCGTCGCCCTGCGCCATGTAGAATGGGGCATACGGTCGCTTTAGCCTGGGTCAGTTGGCGGTTGAGACTATACAAATCGGTCTTGTTTTCTTCACACTGGGCGATATGGTCGTCCCAGGTGGCTCCTCTCTAAACTAAGACCTCATTTGCAAGTCTCTCTGTCACGGCATTCTTCCTCTTGACCCTTGGGCAGCGGGAGCGTGTCCACAGCTGCCTAAGCTTAAGCTTTTCTTCGCGCATCGCTAATAGGGTCCTCGGAAGTTCGGCGCGCTGTTTGGTACGCGGACTTGTTGTTGATGCGGTGTTCTTGGCTGCTACCATCGCCGCGGTCAGCTCGGTCGCGCAGGTTTCTACCTCTTCCGGTGTGGACAGTTTGCCGTTCTCATCCCCTTGTGGAGGACTATGTCCAAGACATCAGCTCTTTGTCGGGGATTTTCCGGGGTGTGCGTGGGTGAGTCCGGTCCTATGACCGTTATATCGTTTCTGTCTGTTAGTCTTCTACGCGTGGGCGTGTTCAGGCTGAAGCCCCACTCGACATGCTTGGCGTTCAGGTCCGCGGCCAGTAGCGTCGGTGAGACATCGTTGAAGATTAGGGGCAGATCCCGTTGGTCATATCTGGTCAGTGGGGGGCGGTAGCCGGCATAAATTTTGGTTTCTCTGCCGGCCACCATGGTTCTAATTCCCACTGTCCTTATTTGTTCGAAATTCAAGTTGTTTCAACTCCTCGTGCACCACGTCTCTCCTCACTAGGGCAGCTGTGCCTCTATAGCCAACTCCCCGGGGAGAGATCTCGTCCCGGCGGTACACTACGTAGTTGGGCAACTTGAATTTCAATCTGGGCGTTAGTTTGGTTTCTCCTATTAGTAGAATGTGAATTTCCTGAGTTTGGATGAACAGTCGGAGGTCGTTGATCTTATCTCGGATTCCTCCGGCGTTCCAATACAAAATGTTAATTCGACCTTGGTCCATAAAGGAGTTCTATAACTTGGGACAGTGCTTGGGCTGCCGCGAGTTCGAGGTGTACACCCGCCGCGACTGCTTCGCAGGCACCCCTCGCGACCTCTCATGTAATAAATATGGGTGTCCCGAATAGGTCCTGCATTTGTGTGCCCGTCTGTGATCGGGGGAAGTGAGGCTTGAACTGAGCGGTTTGTTTAACATACCCAAGTTCTGTTGGATGGGTAGAGGTTTAGGGGTAACCCGCTCTAGGTCCGGAGGTGAGGTAGGGACCTCCGGACCCCTGCTCAGGGTTTCCGGGATTCTTCTTCTTTTTGCTAAGCGAGACGAGCGCACAACCGCGCTCAGTCCCGCTGACTCGGTGTTCGAGTCGTGTAGGGTGGCCGTCCACTTTCGTTGTTCCTATTGAGAACTTCACCTTTGGTTGGTGTGGTTGGGACCCTTCTTGTGCAGTTTGTGCAGGTGTTGAGTTGGGTATTGCGTCGGTCACGGGAATGTCAGGAGCCGATAAGGGTCCTGGCTGCTGTTCTGCCTCTTTGCCCTCGGCTGCTTCCCCCTGTGCCTTAGGTTTACTTTTCTTCCCGACCCCCTTGCCCTCCCTTGCTCTCGAGGGGGCTGTCGGTTCAGGTACGGCTTCCCCGAGTGTAGGTACTTGTAGCGGCGCGGGCTGCCGTTCTGGGATCCTTTGGGTCGGGCCCCTGGGTGTGTGCTATGTATGGTGTGAGAGGTGTTTGGTTTGTGAGTGGTGGGTGTGGAGTGTATGTGGTGAATGGGGTGAAGGGGGAGGGGGGCCTCGGCTACTGCGGCAGCAGGGTCGAGGGAGTACTATTTTCCTCCTCCGTGCCTCCTCCCGGTACCGCGCGCACTGCCGGCTGTTCGCTGCGTGGTTCCCCTTACAGTTGGCGCAACTGAGGGGCTCGTCTTCAGCGCGCGGGCAGTCCGCGCCGGCGTGTGGGCCACTGCACTTTACGCATTTGGCGTTGCGGTGGCAGTTCGCCAAACAACTGGCAGCGGTGACATTGTGGCACCGTATTTTTGCCCCTCCATGCCTCGATGGTTACACGAGGCATATAGAGCAGCTCGTCGATAGCGTACAGTCGGGCCAGGTCCTCCTTCGACATGGGGCCCAGCTGTACATAGACCACCGTTTTGGTGGCCCTCGGCCTTCTTGGTAGGGGGCGTGCTTAGCTGGCCGGGAACCCCAGCTCGCACAGCGCCCCTACAATTATATCGGGTTCGGTGCCCTCTGGGAGGCCTCACAGCGCCACCTTTTGGGGCCTCTCCTGCTCTAGAGTGTAACAGTAAAACTCTAGGCTAGGGCACCGCTCTTTCTCTTGTACTAAGTAACGTTGGACAACCCGAAATTCATCATCCGATTTCGGGCGAAAACGGAGGCCCTTAAGGTACGGCCTCACGTTAGGTAGGTGTCCTAGAAGTTGTTTCAATTGCTTTAGGTGAGTGGGCCAGTTTTGAAGCTGGTCCACTATAATTGGAGGGTACGTATTTGGGCTAGTTTTTATCCCCGCCACCTGTGCCGGATGCTGAGGCGGATTACCAAGTGTGGGCAAGGTCCCAGCAGTGGGCAACCATGGCGAGGCTGGTGGGCTTGGTGGTCTTGACTGCGGCGGTGTGGTAAGCATCGCCGCGTATGACGCTGCGGCACTTGCTGGGGACGATGGCGGCGATGTAAGAGGGTTCGCCCCCCACCGGGACCGACTCGATGACCATCGGCGTGCCATCGCCGTGCTGCGAAGGTTGTAGGGGCAGATCCCCTCGTCACTGTTCACCCCCCTAGGGGAAGCGAGCCACTGCGGCGTCGACTCGCCGCTGATCATCAGCGGGAGGTCCGATAACCCAGCGGCTGGGCGCACCGGGGCGAACGCGCCATTTAGTGCGTGATAGTGTGGTTAGTAGCAGCTTGGTGTGCGGCCACAATCGCTTCAGTCAGCTCTCTCGCGCAGGTCTCCACTTCGTCTGGTGTGGAGAGACCGCCGACTGTCAGCGACTGTAGCTTCGTCTGGTAGTTGTTCCAGTCCGTTTTCTTCGGCCGCCGCTTCGGCAGCCGCCGCTCGTGGTGGGATGTTGGAAATCGTTCCTCCCAGGGTAATTAATAGCGGGAGATGCGTGCCGTCAAGGTCGTACAAGACTTCCAGTGAGATCGGCGACGATATCCCTTTGTGCAGCACTATGTCCAAGACATCTGCTCTGTATCTTGGGTTAAAATCAGTTGGGTTAAGATCAGTTCGTGCATATTTCTAAGTAAACATCCCGCAACTTTGAGGTATAATTGGTGCATAGTTTTCACGAAAAGTACTGGTTTATTTTGTCAGTTATTGTTGGAAATTCCAGAAAAAATCTTATTAAGTATGTTTCTATTTAGTTAGAATCGGTTTCTCCTGGATAACGGATATTTTACCATGAGCCTTCTTTTTGTTACCCATTTTATGGAGAACCAAAAACAAAGGGTCGCAAGGACCTAAGAAAATGGTACTTACCTATCTATAAAATACTTATGCGAAATATAAAAAAATGCATTTTAATTTCTGTAGAAACCGCGGTAGGTTCTTTTTTGCGATAGAGACGAAGATTCGAATCTAGTGATCGAAAACTTGCTACAGATATTGCGACGTACCTATTTAAGCGGTTTTTTTTTAATTGGGGGCTTTCAAGTATTACGTAACGCATTTTTAAAGATTTTTATAGCGTGTCAATGAAGCGAAAATAAATTTTTCCTATAAAACTACTCAACGCGTCTATAAAGAAGTATTCACTTCAAAAACATTAAATAACAAAACAAAGGAGCTTTGTACTAATCTTAATGTTTCCTGATATGGATATAAGTATCAGAATTCTTGGGAAGTGACATGACACTTATCTATATTGCCCACTTACAATGGGTACCATTGTGTGGACAGCCTTGTTTAAAGGGATATAACTATCGATGTCTTGAGAAAAAAAAACAGTTGAAAAATAGACTTTATGTCGAGTAGGTAAATCAAAATTTTGAATGGAACGGATTTTGAAATAAAATTAAAGCAAACCTATAGTGCCATCAATTCACCAAATTATCTGTAGAATGGCCAAAGAACACGGAAGTTGTCTAATTTTGCAATAGGTAGGTAGCAACCTTTGATAAAGAATAAGTATGTTTCCCGATATCTCGAGAATGCCGAAACTGATTTTGATAATTATTTTAGGGTAGACTGGGTACGATTGTAAGAATTTTGCGTTAATCGTTCGTACAAGTGACATTTAAACTACTACCTAACAACATGTTAAACGATTGAAATAAATCGGTAAAAATTTGTCTTCAAAAAGACATAACAATCAGATAGTAACAGTCAATAGTTTTCAGACAGTTACAACCAACTGAAATGTTGACTACTGTTACAACTGACCCCCACACCAGGGGCGGTTGTAACAGTGATGGGGGTCAATTGTAACACACTCAAATAAAGCACAGTGTATGCGTTTCAATCACTTTTATGCTTATAAATCACAATCAAGTACTTACGTATTACTTAAGACTAAGGCCCAATTTTCACGGCGCGGTTTCAAACCACGCCCGCGCGCTGGCGCAGCACCGCGCCGCGCGACGGTTTTGTTTCAATACTCACGAGACCGTAGATTTTCGCGGTTTCTACTGCGCAAGAACCGCGCGCAGCCACGTGGGCGCCGCGCGGCTGCCGCAGCCGACGCGGCCGTAAACCGCGTCGTGAGTTTTGAATTCAATTTTACATACAAATCTGCCGTGAAAACCGGCTCTAATATGGCAACATTTAAGGAACATTTTTAAACAGTCTTTTTAATCAGTCTATGACATAATCACATAATAATTTTTAAGGTAACATCGTAGTTATTATAATCTTGAGTTAACGAAAATATGAACAAAGTAATATTTTAAACATAACATTCTTTACCATAATTATAATTTTAATCGGATTCACTGCAGTTATGACAGGTGTAAAATCTATTACCGTCTGTACAATCAATGTGTGACCATAGATGACAGGTCCCTAGGCATTGTACCCATTTTTCACCTGATCTGCTATCTGAGAAGGCTTCTAGGCACACCGAGCAATAATACTCTTCTTCTTCTGATGATGCAGGTGGTGTGCTAGCTTTCTTCTTTGCTTTACCCTTTCCTTTCAAACCAGTCGATGATTCTAAAACCCTTTTCTTCACAAATTGTTCTTTCAATCTTTCCTGTCGCTTTTCATACTCCTTTCTAATAGCTTCCTTTTCAGGGTGTCTGTGTAAATAGCAGACTTTTTAGTTTTTCGACCTCTATTTGCAGTTTTCCTAGGGGCGGCTTTTGGGTAGGGCCGTATTTCTTCTGGTGAAAACACTGTTAGACGGCTTGTAGACAGCTTAGGGGATGATTGCTGATCAGGTATTTGACGGCTCGTAGACAGCTTAGGCGATGGTTGCTGATCATTTATTTGTCTTGGTGGTGTAGCAGTCGCTAGATAGATAGATAGATAGATAGATAGATACTCTTTATTGTACACACCATAAACAAACAAAAAAACACTTATACAGGAGAGGACTAGGTCTTTAATGTTTTGAGGAATATGAATCTCAGCGTCCTGTATTGAAGCTACTTGGCTGGCTGAAGCCTCGTTCAACAACGAAGGGGATAGCGGTGGTGTTTCATCGTCTGGAGGCGGTAAAAGAATGTTCTGATCCCTAATCACTTCTTCGATATTGTTTAGGTTTGACCTGTCTGTCACAAATGAAGGCGAAAAGTCGATATCTTGAAATATATCACGGTTGAAGGGGTATATTCCTGTCTTTCGAAAGCCAGCCTGAATATTTGATTGGGTCAGAGCTAGTGGCATTGCGACTGTCGTAATACCGGGTATGTCATATATGGTCATTTGGTCATGGTTCTTCCTGGATGATTTCGCATCCAGGCGTCACAAGCTGTATTGAAGGCTTTTTTCAAAGGTCCGTACACAGATCTATCCAAGGGCTGGAGTTTGTGTGAGCAGTGGGGTGGGAATGATAGTAGAACTATTCCATTTTCTTTACAGAAATCTAGAGAATTTATATGTATATGGGAAGAGTGGTTATCCAAAACCAGTAAAATTTTGTTCGAAGGAGAAGCATTAGCATGTTTTTTGAAATGTTTCAGGAAAACTAAGAACGTTTCATCTTGTATCCAGCCTGATGGATTGCCTGTCCCAATGGAACCCATTGGTCCGTCCCTGATGAAATGTTCTTTTATCGTATATGATATCGTATGCGAGGGAATACGAACATAGGAGGAATTGCATTGCCCAATGCGTTTGCTGCAAAAGCTAATGTGACCAATGTGCCTCGCTCAGCTGAGGTAATGGCTCCTACTTGCCTTGTTCCACGTCTAGCCACGACTCAGTCGGGTTTTTGCACGGTGGTCACGCCGGTTTCGTCGACATTATTTATGTCTTGTGGTTCGAAGTGATCACGGTCCATGACAATTTGCAGATTGTTGTAAAAGGTATCAACATTAGTTCTGTTGAAACTGGTCGCTCTAGATAAGCTTGTAGCTTGAGCTGCACGCACAGATAGCTCGGGGTTCCTCTTCATGAAGGATCTAAACCACTCCTCCCCAGCCTTTTCGTTTTCAACCCAAGTAGGAGGAATCTGCAAGTTGTATTTCACAGCAAATTCATAGGCCAGCTTTTTTACCTCTTTCGTAGAAAGTCCAAAGTATATGTCTGCAGAACGAGTCAGGTATTTGGCAAGCTGTCGTTTTTGATCTTCTGTAAAGACTCTATTATGAGCTCTTTATCCCATTGTTATATTTTCCACCTCCACATTACCTTCGTTCGCTGCATCTCTGTTTCGTTTGTACCGTAGCAGAGAGCCATAGTTAATACCGTGGGCTTCTGCCGCTTGTCTCAAAGAAACTCCAGATTTAACCTCATCATAAGCATCCCTATATCGGATTATCTCGCTTTCCCCTCTTGAAGTCTTTCTTACGCGTTTTCTAGGCATCTGTGATGTAAAATAAAAAATAATTCATGTTACAACCGTACCCACAAAAAATGTTACAATCGTACCCACCCTGCCCTTCCACCAATAAAACGATCTCAGTGATAATGCAAATTAACCTACAAAAACGGGATATCCTGACTCTAAAGTCTAATAATCACACATAAGAACGAGCAAAACTTAGAACACTATATGAACAATAACATTGAGGAAAGAAATCGAACAAAAATACTTACTTTTACCACAAAATAAATATTAGTACAGAACACTTACCAAAAACAATTATATAAATAGCGACTCTTGCTGGGACACAACAAAGTTCAATTCAGCTCGCAATACCTGTCGCTATTTTCAAATAAACATTTGCGCTCTTTCTAACGCGTAACTCTGTCCCTGTCTAGCGCGGAGGGTTTACGACATTATCTAATACAATATGAGCGGGAAACGTTTTGCGCGAGCGCTCAGCCGTGCGAACCGACTGTCACTTGTTTCCTGGAAGGAAAGGTCTAGCGGTAGGCTAAAACCGCGCGACCTTGAGCGAGTGAGGGTGCACTGCTTTTACTTAACAAAACACAATAGGTCACTGTCAACGTATACAGCGCGCGGAATGCGACGCAACACTGGTAATCATGTCCGGACACGTAATATCGCGTGTGTTTCCCCATGTACCCCTCCCCGCACGGTGAATAGTGCCGCGAATATTTGAATTGATACAATGTACCCAGTCTACCCTACTATTCGAAAGGGTATACATGGGGCATATACATTGTATACCCTTTCGAATAGTAAAATATATATTTTTTTATTTACAATTAATTAATACTTCATTAAAATAATAATTCGAATGGTCCCATCAAAACTTTATCGAAATCTGTGCAGCTGTTTTTAAATTTAAGTAACCGATGAATAATATTTTTTTTTAAAGAAACACAATTATACACTCACAGGCACAAACAAACCGCCCATCCTGTATTTCTCCTTGTTTGCAGAAATCGACAATTTTAAAGCACATTTTATGGTAGTATCTACGTAAAGATAAATTATCATTAAGCAATGACAAATAAAAATATTGAAAACAAACAGGTTTTAAGAATAATCCCACCAAATTGATTTTGTCGAACGAAGTGACGAAAAATATAGGTGAGCGTATAATTTTGCCTTTGAGTATATTTTACTTAACAAAATGTATTATAGTATAGATTGTTTTTCGCAATTTCAGGGTTGTACATAAAAATAAACTACAAAATTGTTGATATTGCATGATACCGCACCCTTTCGGACGTAGTATAGGCGTTCTGTGAACCCTATGTATTATTCTGTGCGTTCTAATTTCGAAATGTGCTCTAGTATTAAGGTACTATTGTGTATATAAATGTAGCTATGTACTTCTGTGTTGTGAATAAATAAAACAGTTTTGGATTATTATTCATGTTTTTATTTTGTGTTTCCTATTACATAAATACTATAAAGGACTTCACACATCCCACTAATATTATAAATGTCATTGTATGGATGTTTGTTGCTCAATCACGTCAGAACGGATCTGGCTGAAATTTGGAATACAGATAGATAATAGAAGCTGGAAGAACACATAAGTTACTTTATCCCAAAAAAAAATAGCGAAAACAACGGGAACTACGCAGGTAACACCGCGTGGCATTGCTAGTTTGTTATAAATGTCAAAGTTTGTATGTTTGTTGCTCAATCACGTCGAAACAGCTGAACGGATCGAGTTGAAATTTGGAACGCAATTAGATTATAGTCTGGAATAACACATAAGCTACTTTTTATCCCGGAAAATTAACGGGAACGGAACTACACGGGTAATACAGCGGGGCACTGCTAGTAGGTATAATATAATTTCATTATTATGTGTCACCGTGAAAATATAAGTCCGCCTGGGCTTCGCTCGTAGTTTATAATATTAGGTATTTACATATTAAATAGCTGTTTTGTCGTACTGGCTAATAGGGTACCGGACCAAATACAGGACAAAAATACACCGTCCTAATTAGTCCGTCAGCTAGATCATGGAAAATTATTGGACACGTATTTTTTGTTTTTTCATAATATTAAAAATCGTCAAAGATATAGACCATCAAACTTCGAGAGTGGGGGGTCGCGACGTCACTCGTCAGTAAAAATCGTACTCACAAGTGACGTCACACGAAACTTTGAAGCGCTGTATCTTCGTCATTTTATGTTTTGAAACAAAAGAAAAAATACGTGTACAATATTTTTTGGCAATCTAACTAACGGGCTACTTAGTTTTTTTGAGGATTATACCCTATTTGATCGCAAATATCACCTCTGTTTTTATAGCACAGAGTGACGAGACGAGCAGGTCACGTGCCTGATGGTAAGCAACATGCCTGCCACATAACAGCACAATGACACGCAGCTATTGGACCATTAATAGTCCAAATCACTAGTAGCTTACGAAGTAACTGTTTTATTATCTGTGACCTAGCACTGCACTGCGCTCATCACCCAGAGATCTGAGATATTATATCTCTAAGACCTGTAATTTCTCTGGAAACATTGCCCTTCTTTGGTTAGGAATTCCAATTTATATTGTATTTAAACTGGCCTCGTGGTTAGTCGTGCGCCAAATGTGTCACTGAAATGAAAAGATATATTCATATCTTTTCAACTCACTGAAGTATATCACTCATTTATAGATAGCGCGCGAGTTGAATGCAGAGCTTAGGAATGCGACAGTGACAGCACTATACACTGCAGGCGCGTGAGGTGGGGCGTGCGGATAGCGGGGGGAGATGTTAACGCTCTTTACCTCAGACCCCGACTGCATTCAAGTCGCGCGCTATCTGTAGTTCATTTGAAAGAGAACCAGTCGAACGCTTCATTTGAAGGAGAACCAGTCGAATGCATCATTTACGTCATTTAGTTCATTTGAAGTAGAATTAGACAAACGCATCATGTATCACTGAATTGAAAAGATGTGTTCAAATTTTCTGATCACCGTGAATATTTTTGTTCAGTAGTATCGTCTAGTTCGCCTATCATTGAAGTTAGACTCTTTCATTAGTTAGTTTACTTAACTAGAAATGAACTGTATTTGGCTGTAGTGTAATGTGTATTTTGTTGGCTGTGGCTGTAATGGCTGTGTGATTGCTCTAAGTAAAATTTATCGAGGCAATAATAATTGAATATTTTCAATTATTATTTATATCTTTTATTGAAATGTAACCATGCAACAATTCTTGGTGTTTATATCACGGTTTCAGTTCATTAGTTCATTTGCAATACATCAAATAATTTTGTTTAAGTTCCGTTTTCTTTCACAGATGAGGCATTTTCAAGATGCATTATAATATAGGCTTTTCAAATATAGTTCTCAATTTTAACTGTTTCGTTTTAGTGGCAAAAAGTAATCATTGGCGCCACTTAATTGTGTTACCTTGGAGATAAAATATAAAAAAAAACTTGAACATCAACCAATAGTGTATATGGGCCACAAAATATTAGCAAGCACATAATACATAAATGAATTCATAATCAAATATGGTCATAACATATACCAAATTTTGTATTTGAGTATTTAAGAAATACGTTAACGTTATCAAAATATCTATAACCTATGACTAACGAATGATTAGATAATCGATCATTGATCGTCGAGTTTTTTGTTACATACATTTATACATCTCTAACTCTCTGATACTCACTAGTCAGAACAGAATGAAAATGAAAACAAAAGAGCGCATTGTTATTCATATTCAAACTCAAACAAACATGTTTGTAAGCTATACATCGCCATTTTGATATTGTTTGTTTAAATGTTACTTTTTGTATCACAGGCAATGTAAATTAAACTGTTTGTTCGATCACAAACGAGTAACCAACTTAGTAGAGTTTGAGTGAAATAGACAATACATTATTTCAGTACTATAGAGCGAGACAGCAAATTATGAACTAATTGAACTAAATCACAACAACAAAGTTCACTTTGAATGCAACCATATATTTGAAGTGAAAAAACTTTGAGGGGCCATAACTCAGCTCCGATATAGTTTGCAGCAAATCTGATTACACAGGTACCCTAAGGTAAAAATAATGTTTCATAAAAGTGCTCGCGGATGTTTGGCCGCTATAGGAAATGGCGCCACTAGTACATACAAAGAAAACAAAAAAAAAACTTTGAGGGGCCATAACTGAGCTCCGATATAGTTTGCAGCAAATCTGATTACACAGGTACCTTAAGGTAAAAATAATGTCTCATAAAAGTGCTCGCGGATGTTTGGCCGCTATAGGAAATAGCGCCACTAGTACATACAAAGAATACCAAAAATAAACTTTGAGGGGCCATAACTTAGCTCCGATATAGTTTGGAGCAAATCTAGTTGCACAGGTACCTTTAAGTAAAAATAATGTTTCATAAAAGTGCTAACGGATGTTTGGCCGCTATAGGAAATGGCGCCACTAGTCCATACAAAGAAAACCAAAAAAAAACTTTGAGAGCCATAACTCAGCTCCGATATAGTTTGCAGCAAATTTGATTACACAGGTACGTTAAGGTAAAAATAATGTTTCATAAAAGTGCTCGCGGATGTTTGGCCGCTATTTGAAATGGCGCCACTAGTCCATTTAAGAAAAACCCAAAAAAACTTTCAAAGGCCATAACTCAGCTCCGATATGACTTACTTACAGCGAATCTGATTAAACGAATACAATTGTCGTAAGCTAGTGTTTAAATACCATATATATATAGGCCATAACTCAACTCCGATATTACTTACAGCAAATCTGATTGCACAGATAGCATCAGGGTATTTTATTGTTACAAGAAAGTTATAACGGATCGATGGCCGCTAAAATGAAAAAACGACGCCACTTGTCCATACAAAAAATCCAAAAAATAAATAACTTTGACAGGCCATAACTCAGCTCCGATATGACTTAGAGCAAATCCGATTGCACAGATAGCATCAGGGTATTTTATTGTTACAAGAAAGTGATAACGGATTTCTGGCCGCTAAAAAAAAAAACGACGCCACGGGCCCATACAAAAGTACCCAAACCCCTTTGTACAACTATTTAGTCATGCTTTTATGTTTTATAAACCGTAATTCATTTGTTTTTTTCTTTCTGTCACTCAGTGTGCAAAATGTAAAACGTGCACTTAAATTTTCGCTTGGGCAGGATTTGGCTGGTTCGCCAGGGTTCGACCATTGCGTTCAACAACGTCATCCAGAATTGTAGTTTTTCGATATTATTTCAAAAACTACCACACCGATTTCGATAAAACGTATGTGGGACCATTCGAGAAGCTAAGGTAATTAGGTACCTATCCGAACAAAAAAAGGAATTTTGAAATCAGTTCGGGCGTCTCGGAAATCAGGTAAAACACATAAAAAAGCATGGTGGTCGAATTGATAACCTCCTCTCCTTTTTGGAAGTCGGTTAAAAATGGCAGCTACCACAAAATGGTCCGTCCATCTGTCTCTCATCATCATCATCAACAGCCCACTAAATGTTCCCACTGCTGGGACTCGGGACCTTCTCGCAAGGAGAGAGTTAAGGCCATGACCCACCACGCTGGCCCAGTGCGGGTTGGTGGATGACACATGACTTCGAAAGATTCTAGGTACATGTCGGTTTCCTCACGATGTTTTCCTTCACCGTTTTTAAGTTAGCGGCATTACGCACTTGACTTCGAAAAGACAGTGGTGCGTGCGGGGTTCGAACCCGGGGTCTCCGGATCGGCAGGCGCCGTTCTCCCGACTAGACCAGCCGTAACCATATGTCTCTACAAATACTTAAATTAAACCTCTAGATTCTTTGTACTTTCATCAAAGCTGTTTTATTGTGAGGATTACTAAATAACTAGCTGAACCCTGCGCGCGTTTGTTACCACCTACCGAAAATTGGAAGTACCAACTCAGATTTAGAACAATTTTGATTAGCAAAGGTTTATAATGACGCAATCTTAAAAGATAGACACATGCTGTCACGCAATGAAAGCTCTCAAAAATGAATATTTTTGCCCGTTTTTGTTACATTCTTCATTCATACTCCACTCCTATAGACGATAGTAGGGTATAGTTATATTGCCTATAAGCCTTCTTCGATACATGGACTATCCCAATTTCAAATCCAAGATAGTCGAAGACACATTTTTTTGTTATAAATATATGTATACATACACTAGCTGTTACCCGCGACTTCGTCCGCGCGAAATAAATACTAAGGTAACTCAGGCAGTACCTAATTCTATACCCAGACACATTTACGGTTACCAAAAACAGCTTATAATAAAACAATTTCATCAAAATTGGTTCACTTGTTTAGGTGTGAAAGCATAAAAGACATTCGTCCCCCATTTCAACTCCAATTTCATCCCCATACAGTTCGAAATTACAAAATTGCTAAAAAAAACATTTATTTGCTTCGTGTCAAGTGCCCATACACAGAGTTTCATGGTTTTATTTTCAACGATTGGAAGCTTCCATGTATACTTTCATCCCCCATTTCAATCCCAATTTCATCCCTATACAGTTCAAAATTGATAGAACAAACATTCGTTTGCTTCATGTCAAGTGTCTATGTTTAGAGTTTCATGGTTTTATCTTCAACGGTTCAGTGTCTATCTTCAATGGCCGAGAACTTCCATATTGACATTAATTCCCCATTTCAACCCCAATGTCACCCCCGTATAGTTCGAAATAACAAAATTGACAGGACAAAGATTTAATTGCTGCGTGTCTAGACATAAAATTTGATAACTTTGAAAATCACGAATTTGCATACAACCGTTCATCCCTTGTTTCACCCTCTTAGGGGTTGAATTTCGCAAAACCCCGACTTAGCGAGCGCCTACGTGCTAAAAGATACCTCCATGAAAAATTTCAGATTCCTAGCATTTGTAGTTTCCGAGATTCCTTGATGAGTGACCTTTCGCTTTTATACCTATAGATTACATACTTATAAATAGAAGAAGAACTTTGACTTAACTAATAGGGTGCCGGACGGGGTCAAAAATACACCATCCTAATTAGTCCGTCAGCTAGATCATGGAAAAATATTGGACACGTATTTTTTGTTTTTTTCATCATATTAAAAATCGTCAAAGATTTATCGACCATTAAACTTCGAGAGTGGGGGGTCGCGACGTCACTCGTGAGTAAAAATCGTACTCACAAGTGACATCACACGAAACTTCGAAGCGTTGTATCTTCGTTACTTTTTGTTTGTGAAACAAAAGAAAAAATACGTGTACAATATTTTTTGGCAATCTAACTAACGGGCTACTTCGTTTTTTTGAGGATTGTACCCTATTATCTATACTCTGGATGTTTGCTCTTCATGTGTCCTTTCAAACTGCAGTTTTGGATAAAAGCCTGCCCACAAATGTGACATCTGAAAAAAAATGAGATAATTTAACTTATTATATTTCTAGAATAGCGAGGTCGAGGACTACTGTTACTTAACCCTAGTAGTTGTTTAAAGTCTTCGCGAGCTTGTGTCTCGTTTATGATTGGTATGCTGACAGGGTTAAAAATATACCCATTCTAATTAGTCCGTCAGGTAGATCATGGAAAAACATGGAACTCGTATTTTTGAAGTAAACACTGCTTTTGATTTTGGTGCACCACAGACAAAAATTTTTGTGGGCTGTGAATTGAATTCAAGCGTCACATTCGGGAATGATAAGAAATTTTCGGATGAACTCGGGCCAATGACGCATTTCTAGATGGCCATGGTCATGGCCCCTCTCTCCGGTTTCACCCGCGTAGTTTCCAAAGTAAGCTATCAAACGAAGAGGAGAATTTTGTAATGAGAAAGATGAACCTCGAGAAAAAGGTGTTCTCCGGCGTTGGAGGGAAGAGGTTGAGAAGAAGAATTAATTATAGAATAGGATAAATTAGATCGTAGGTAAATGGCAACTCCGCCGCCCGGCCTACCTGTCCGGTCATTGCGGATCAGTGAAAAGCCAGGAAGAGAAAAAGAGGTAGTCGGAAGGCAAGGTTTAAGCCAGCTTTCGGAGACTGATACAGCGTGAATGTTGTTTTGATCGAAAGATGACAGAAACTCGGGATAGTGGGCCGGTATACTTTAATATTACAATAATGATGTTTTAATAATTTAACTGACTGACTAATTCGGTTTTTTAGTTATACCTATTGTCAAGATGTCGAGCTGTCCAAAGTAAATTCATTTCTGACTATAGAAAAGTAATGAATTCTAGATCATTCGTTCTAGAACAATTCTGGACTGGTAGGGCTCATTGCAGATTCCGCCTGGGAAATACCACACCTTTGCCGGTTATTCTACCACAAAGCAGTAATGTGCAAACATTACTGTATTGTACGATATCTATATCTGCGGTCGTTGGTGTGTATCCGCGTGTGCTCCTTGAGGGTCTGGAGTCGCGGATAGCTTGCACACTGCGACACTTGGAGTAGTGTGCGGCGAGTGTTACCTGTATCTGCGGTCGTTGGTGTGTATCCACGTGTGCTCCTTGAGTGTCTTGAGTTGCGGATAGCTTGCACACTGCGACACTTGGAGTAGTGTGCGGCGTGTGTTACACCTGTATCTGCGGTCGTTGGTGTGTGTCCACGTGTGCTCCTTGAGTGTCTTGAGTCGCGGATAGCTTGTACACTGCGACACTTGGAGCAGTGTGCAGCGAGCGTTACCTGTATCTGCGGTCGTTGGTGTGCATCCACGTGTGCTCCTTGAGTGTCTTGAGTTGCGGATAGCTTGTACACTGCGACACTTGGAGTAGTGTGCGGCGCGTGTTACCTGTATCTGCGGTCGTTGGTGTGTATCCACGTGTGCTCCTTGAGTGTCTTGAGTTGCGGATAGCTTGTACACTGCGACACTTGGAGTAGTGTGCGGCGCGTGTTACCTGTATCTGCGGTCGTTGGTGTGTGGCCACGAGTGCTCCTTGAGTGTCTTGAGTCGCGGATAGCTTGTACACTGCGACACTTGGAGTAGTGTGCGGCGAGTGTTACCTGTATCTGCAGTCGTTGGTATGTATCCACGTGTGCTCCTTGAGTGTCTTGGACCGCAATGGAGAAGGCAAACTTGTTTGCATCTCAGTTTGCGGAATCTTCGCGTCTAGACGCTGGTAGCACGACACTTCCTACTCCGCCTGTCCGACTCTTATGTCAGAAATACACATACGCCAAATGGAGGTTCGCGAGGTTCGTAGTGCTACGCAATCTGGACGTGAATAAAGCCAGTGGCCCAGATGGTATTCCTACACTAGTGTTGAAGGCTTGTGCGCCTGAGTTGTCACCGATACTGACGCGTCTATTTAGACTCTCTCCAAACTGGGTTAGTACCGAAGTCTTGGAAGCTTGCCAATGTGCAACCAGTGCCCAAAAAGGGTAGTCGTGCTGACCCTGCCAACTACAGGCTCATCTCGGTCACGTCCATACTCTGCAAGACTATGGGACGTGTCTTAAATCACAGGCTTCTGACGTACCTAGAATCAAACGATCTCCTCAGTGACCGGCAATACGGATTTCGCCGAAACCGGTCCACCGGGAATATTCTAGCGTACGTCACTCACATCTGGAGTGAAGCTATCGAGAAACACGGGGAAGCACTTGCAGTCTCCCTGGATATCTCGAAGGCTTTCGACAGGGTTTGGCATGATGGCCTTATAAGCAAGCTTTCTAGTTATGCTTTGTCTCCTGGTTTTATTGCGTGGATATCGGACTTCTTGAGGGATCGATCCATACGAGTCGTCATTGATGGCTGCTCGTCGGATCAAATGGCTATCAATGCCGGAGTCCCTCAACTCTCTGCGACGCTCTTCCTGCTACATATCAACGATCTGTTGAAGCCCGGTATCTTTGGGTACGCAGATGATAGCACCGTTGTAGAGAGTTACATATCTAGTGCGAGAGCCAGTGGGCAGCAAACTCAGGTACTGAGAGAGAGTCTGATCGAGCGTTTGAGCTTGACCCTTGAGGCGGTGTCTACATGGGGCGATGCCAATCTGGTCAAGTTCAACTGACAACTGACTCCTACTTTTAGAGGTGTATCCGTGCCGATTTCTGACCGTCTTGAGTTATTGGGCGTTACATTGACATCTACGCTCAACTTTGGTTCGTATATCGAGTCCAAGGCCAAATTAAAAAAATAAAATAAAAATAAAATAAGCCTTTATTGCTAAGTTACTTCTTGATTACATAAATATGTATTACAATTGCGGTATATTGGTTTCTTGTTCCTCAGCTTGTCCTTCGACATAGGCCTCCTCTAAAGATTTCCACATATCTCTATCCTTCGCAGTTCTCATCCAATCAGGGCCAGCAGTTTTCTTTAGATCATCTTCCCAACGTTTTGGTTGTCGCCCTTTACTCCTTTTCCCGTCTCTGGGGTACCATTCTAATATAGTTTTTGTCCATTTCCCATTTCTCTCTCTTAACATATGTCCTGTCCAAATATAAAGCCAAATTAGCTGCCAAAAAACTAGGTGTCCTCTCAAAGGTGCATAGGTACTTCAAATCTGAGCAGTTGCTCACGTTATATCAAGCTCAAATTCGTTCTTGTATGGAGTACTGTTCGCATCTTTGGGATGGTTCGGCTAAGTATCAGCTGCAAGCCTTGGAAACGATCGAGAGACGTGCCAAAAGGCTCATAGGCACGACCCAATTGTGCGAAAAAGAGTTCAAAGTCTTGAACATCGCCGAAAAGTTGCTAGCCTTTCTGGTTTTTATCGGATACACTTCGGAGAGTGTGCAACTGATTTACATGATCTAATACCACCTTGCTCTTTTTTCTATCGGAATGCTCGTAGCTCGAAAAAGCGACATCGTTCCATGGTTGATGTTCCAAAGACACGAACGAAGAGATTTGACTCTACCTTTGTGATAAGAACGTCTAGGCTATGCAATGCGTTGCCTGAGTCGGTTTTCCCTGTTGGTCGACTTCAAACTTGGTCGGCCTTGGGTGTCTCGAGTCGCGGATAGCTTGCACACTGCGACACTTGCAGTAGTGTGCAGCGAGTGTTACCTGTATCTGCGGTCGTTTGTGTATATCCGCGGTGTTCCTTGTTTGTCTCGAGTCGCGGATAGCTTGCACACTGCGACACTTGCAGTAGTGTGCGGCGAGTGTTACCTGTATCTGCGGTCGATGGTGTGTATCCGCGTGTGCTCCTTGAGGGTCTCGAGTCGCGGAAAGCTTGCACACTGCGACACTTGCAGTAGTGTGCGGCGAGTGTTACCTGTATCTGCGGTCGTTGGTGTGTATCCGCGTGTGCTCCTTGAGTGTCTCGAGTCGCGGATAGCTTGCACACTGCGACACTTGCAGTAGTGTGCGGCAAGTGTTACCTGTATCTGCAGTCGTTGGTGTATATCCGCGGTGTTCCTTGTTTGTCTCGAGTCGCGGATAGCTTGCACACTGCGACACTTGCAGTAGTGTGCGGCGAGTGTTACCTGTATCTGCGGTCGTTGGTGTGTATCCGCGTGTGCTCCTTGAGGGTCTCGAGTCGCGGATAGCTTGCACACTGCGACACTTGCAGTAGTGTGCGGCGAGTGTTACCTGTATCTGCGGTCGTTGGTGTGTATCCGCGTGTGCTCCTTGAGTGTCTCGAGTCGCGGATAGCTTGCACACTGCGACACTTGAAGTAGTGTGCGGCGAGTGTTACCTGTATCTGCGGTCGTTGTTGTGTATCCGCGTGTGCTCCTTGAGTGTCTCGAGTCGCGGATAGCTTGCACACTGCGACACTTGCAGTAGTGTGCGGCGAGTGTTACCTGTATCTGCGGTCGTTGGTGTGTATCCGCGTGTGCTCCTTGAGTGTCTTGAGTCGCGGATAAGTCTTGTCGCACACTTTACACTTGAAGTTTCGCTCGCCGGTGTGCGTCGGCATGTGGTTGTTCAGAGCGAAGCGGGTAAAGAACTTCTGGCCGCAGACTTGACAGACATGTCTGTGAAAAATAATATATATATACTAGCGGCCCGTTCCGGGTTCGATCGGATCATAACCTAGACACTGTCTGCAGCACCATCTGCCGGGCTTATTTGTGAATCTAAACCATCCTCGAATCCACTTGTACACACACAAAAAAAATCATTCAAATCGGTCCCGCCGTTTAAAAGGATGTAAAATGATTAAAATACTAAAATGGCTATTAAAAAATGGTTGTCTGTAAAGTCGGTTTACTGACGATAGTTGAACGTGACAAGGTCTTAAGAAAATACTGATTGTGTTAAGCGCCATCTAGGTAAAACATTCTGAAGCGCCATCTCTGGATACATCATTGTACTAGCACAAGTTCTTAACTTCATATCGTCGCTTTTCTAAAACATGGACAGACTCCTTGAACGTAATACACATTTCACTCACTAGATGGTGCGAAAAGTAATAAGGCGAGGTAACGGTGGTAAATATTATCTATTCTATGGCGGTAACGTTACATGACGTCATGTTTTGCGGGCGTGCAGCCGGCTTCATCGAATTATAAGACGTTATCACGTCAAAATAGGGGTTGGTAATAAAAGGGTACAAATTCAGGGTTGTATGTATTTTTAATGCCACATTATAAAAAAATAAAAACAAAAAATGTTGTCCAAAAATTAAACAAAAAATGTAGGGATGAACAACCCTTATCGCTTAGGGGTATGAAAAATAAATGGTAGCCGATTCTCAGACCTACTGAATATGCATATAAAATTTGGTAAAAATCAGTAAAGCCGTTTCGGAGGAGTAAGGTAACTAACACTGTGACACGAGAATTTTATATAAAAGAGAGAGAGCCTGCGAGGGAAATCAATGTTTTGTTAAAACCTTCATGTAACATTCTATTGTACAACCTCCATTTTAAAACTTATCAAATTCGAATATCGAGCAAGGCTTACATATTATGTCTAGAGCCTAGAGCGTAGTCGTGGCAGTGCATCATCACTCGCTCAAGGTCGCGCGGTTTTAGCCTACAGCTAGACCGTCCCTCCCAGGGGACAAGTGCCAGTCGGTTGTCGGACGCACGGCTGAGCGCTCGCGCAACACGTTTCCCGCGCATATTGTTATTAGATATGTCGACAACCCTCCGCGCTAGACAGGGACAGAGTTACGCGTTAGAAAGAGCGCAAATGTTTATTTGAAAATCGCGACAGGTATTGCGAGCTGAATTGAACTTTGTTGTGTCCCAGCAAGAGTCACTATTTATATAATTGTTTTCGGTAAGTGAGGCTTCTGTACTATTTATTCTGTGGTCGCGGTGACTCCTGATGTCGATAGGAAATTAACGAAAGTAATGTTTCCCCGACATATAGTTTGGTAGCAAAATGTTATGGTAGCATATTAGGAAATGTTATGGTAGCATATTATTATAATTTATTGGGGAATATTTATTATATTAAGTTCAGGCATTCCACCAAATTCAATAGGAAGCAATCACTAAGTCATTGAGGTAACGAAAGTAAATTTTAGTTGTTTTTGTCCATATTTCCAAAACCACTACACCGATTTCGATAAAATTTATACGGGACCACCTCTGAACTATGATCTACCAAATAAATAAAATTACAGGGCATTGAGATAAAAGATCTTATATCTCTGGGTGACGAGCGCAGTGCAGTGTAAGGTAATAATTTGGACTCTACATGTTCCAATAGCTGCGTGTCACTGTGCTTTTATGTGGCGGGCGTGTTGCTTACCGTCAGGCACATGTCCTGCTCGTCTCGTCACTACAAACTATTAAAAAAGTACCATCACAATCGATACACAATTGGATACGCTATCGCGTAACATGTAATTAAAAATACATTAAAAAAACATACAACCGAATTGATACCTAATCTCCTCTTTTTTTTGGAAGTCGGTAAAAAAATAATTAAACCAACCTGTAGTTCATGTGGACTTTCCTTACGTGCACCGACAAATACTTGCTGGATTTGAAAGTCTGCAACAAAATATGTATATGCATAACATACATACATAATAAAGGTATAAAGATATAAAGGTAAAGCCAAGATAAAACAGTTACTGCAATTCAAACTAAAAGTAAGGATTAGAGAATGGTTGCTCAAGCTGGGTCAAGAATATAACGAACTAGAATCTGTGCAAAAAAAATCCAATAACGGTATTGCAAATGGATACTGTATAAATTAGACCGGATCATTCACACAAACACACACACAATTTTTTTTTTTTTAATAAAGAGTGACAAGACGAGCAGGTCATGTGCCTGATGGTAAGCAACATGCCTGCCACATAACAACACAGTGACACGCAGCTATTGGAACATGTAGATTCCAAATCATTACCTAGCACTGCACTGCGCTCGTCACTCAGAGATCTAAGTTATTATATCTCTAAGCTCTGTAATTTCTCTGGAAACATTGCCCTTCAGACCGGAACACAGTAATGTTTGCACATTACTGTTTGGCGGTAGAATATTTGGCAAAGGTGTGGTCCTTCCCCAGGCGGACTCTGCCAAGAGTCCTACCACTACAATTGCAGTGTTCAACTAATATGTATGTATGAAATAGTGTATATTTTGCAATAATTTTAGTCCCTTATGAAAGACACTGCCTTTTGCAACACAGTCTCTAGAACTAAAGCAAAAGGCAGGTTACTCAAAATATTGTAACAACTTACTTGGTACCGAAATAAATTATGTTTTATGTTTTTTTTTTATAAACAGCCCACTAAATGTTCCCACTGCTGTGACTCGGGGCCTTCTTTCGCAAGAGAGTCAAGGAGTCTAGATACATATCGGTTTCCAAACGATGTTTTCCTTCACCGGTTTTAAGTTAGCGGCATTGCGCACATGACTTTGAAAAGACAGTGGTGCGGGTGGAATTTGAACCCGGGGCTTCCGGATCGGTAGGCGCCGCCGTTCTCCCGACTAGACCAGCCGTAACTTTCACTAAATTGTTTAAATCGAATGATTTTGAATGTTCGTATTTAAGTAAATATAAGAAAATACATAAACTGGACAAACAGTCATGAACCGCTACCAATGTTTTGCGGTTAGTTACGTCATGTCAGTCGTTAGTGTTTCAGCGGGAAAATTCAAAATTACTTTCAATACTCATCGAAAATACCAATATTTTTAAATAAAATATTTTTTACGGTAATCAAGCGCTAATCTTCAAAATAAAAGCAAATCCGAAAAATTGTTAGCATCCCTATTCACGTACTTATTAAGAACAGCATACTCGAAACCTTTCATACTCAACGTACGGTTAAGTGAGTGTAGAGCATATTCCCCCAGAGAAACATACCATATCGCAGCCGTGGCAGGGCACTTCCGTCTGGGCCTTCTTAGGTTGATCTTCGTCCGAATCGACCTCTTCTGCATTACTTTCGTGGAACCTGAACAGAGATAAAAATAATCCATACTTCTATACTAATATTATAAAGCTGAAGAGTTTGTTTGAACGTTAAGAACTCTGGAACTACTGGTCCGAATTAAAAGATTATTTTTCTGTTGGACAGTCCATTTATCGAGTAAGGCTATAGGTTATTTAACATCACGCTACTATCAATAGAAGCGGAGCATGAATGAAAGCTTTCGTTGCGCGCGCTGACATGCGCCCGAGTCCGTGACAGCATGCGTCTATATTTTAAGGTTGCGTCATTATAACCTAAGCTAGACAAATCCTACTAAAATTATAAATGTGAATGTATGGATGTTTGGATGTTTGTTGTTCAATCACGTAACAACGTATGAACGGATCGGGCTGAAATTTGGAACACAGATAGATTATAGTCTGGAAGAACACATAGGCTATTTTATCCCGGAAAAACAACGGGAACAACGGGAACGGGAACTTCGCGGGTAACACCGCGGGGCACTGCTAGTTTGTTCTAAATCTGCGTTGGTACGACCAATAAATTCAGGGATCTCCCATACAATAAAAGAGGTTTTCGCCGTTTATTTGCTAATGGTACGGAACCCTTCGTGCGCGAGTCCGACTCGCACTTGGCCGCTTTTAAGTAGGGCCTCCATATTTGATGACTATATTCTAGTACACATTCATAGACCACATCCATACGCTTCGGCAGATTATACAGAAAACCGAGGAGTATAATCGGCCACTATGTACAGCGTATGTGGACTATGAGAAAGCCTTCGATTCCATCGAGACCTGGGCAGTGCTTCAGTCTCTCCAGCGATGCCGCATGGACTATCGCTATATCGAAGTGTTGAAGTGTATTTACAGCAAAGCCACAATGTCTGTTCGATTACAGGACCAGTGCACAAAACATATCCAGCTACAGAAAGGCGTGAGGCAGGGAGATGTTATATCTCCGAAACTGTTCACTGCCGCGCTGGAAGATGTTTTCAAGTTACTGGACTGGAACGGACATGGCATCAATATCAACGGCGAATGTATCATTCACCTTCGGTTTGCCGACGACAGTCATTGTGGCGGAGTCGCTGGAGGACCTCGGTGCTATGCTCAGAGACCTCAGTAGAGTATCCCAACAGGTAGGTTTGAGGATGAATATGGACAAGACGAAGGTCATGTCAAATGTTCATGTCTCACCTGTACCGGTTATTGTTGGGAATACCACACTCGAAGTTGTTGACGAATACGTCTACCTGGGTCAAAAGATCCAATTAGGTAGATCCAACTTCGACAAAGAGGTCCAGCGAAGGATCCAACTCGGATGGGTAGCGTTCGGGAAACTACGGCACATCTTGGAGTCCAAAATACCCCAATGCTTAAAGACGAAAGTCTTCAATCAGTGCGTGTTGCCAGTGATGACTTATGGAACTGAGACGTGGTCCTTAACTGTGGGCCTCATAACAAAGCTCAAAGTCACACAGCGAGCTATGGAGAGAGCGATGCTCGGAGTCTCTTTGCGCGACAGAATCCGGAATGAGGATATTCGCAAAAGAACGAAAGTAGCCGACATAACTCGAAGAGTAGCTAAGCTGAAGTGGCAATGGGCAGGCCACATCGCTCGCAGAACTGACAACTGATGGGGAAGAAAGGTTCTCGAGTGGCGACCACGAACCGGAAGACGCAGTGTTGGACGGCCTCCCACTAGATGGACAGATGACCTCACAAAGGTCGCTGGAAACCGCTGGTTGCAGGTTGCGCAGGACCGTTCGTTGTGGAAATCTAGGGGGGAGGCCTATGTCCAACAGTGGACGTCTTGCGGCTGATGAATGAATGAATGAATATTCTAGTAGCGGCCTCACATAAGTTTTATATATTTTAAGAAACATTTCTATAGTTATAGATTGAAAGGATCCACGAATGACATAAAGAGAAGAGTTTGCAGTATTTCTTTATCAATCAATCATCAACAGCCCACTAAATGTTCTCACTGTTGGGACTCGGGGCCTTCTCTCGCAAGGAGAGAGTTAAGGCCATAATCCACCACGCTGGCCCAGTGCGGGTTGAATGAATGAATAAATGAATTAATCAACATTCTTTATTATTCACAACTTAAAAATAACACATATAATATTGGAAAACATTAAATCTTGTGAAACAGCTGGTGGCCTTATCGCTGAAAGCGATTTCTTCCAGGCAACCTTGAGGTGGACAAAATGATAGAAAAACTAACAGCGTGGTGCGCAACAAAGACTATTACTACGAGATAAACGTACATTCTAATAACATTACACACAAATACTTAGCTACACAATATTATAATTTACCTATTCATTAAAAGTATCACAAATAAAATTAAATCATATAAAAATACACGTCACGCACAGAGTCATACACTAAAATAACCCGCCTTGAATCGCTCCTGGTGCAAATGTGCCCAAGACACTGGCTGCGTTGCCTCGCTGGATGGCGATGGCTATCCTTTGCCTTAGGAACCAATATTATAATACACTATATATATTATAATACACTATTACACTTATATTATAATACACTAATAAATAAAACTAATCATATATATATTTATGTTATGTAATCCGTCATTGTATACAATTCCTAGGAAATGTATGTAATTCCTAAAATCGCACGGAAATGTGTGAAATAAACAATATTATACACATTTCCTAAATAGCAATCGGAATTGTAAAACATGTACGATATTGGTGGGTAGGCGGGGACAGCGGGACGAGGGGAGGGTATTGCTTTAGGTTAGGTTTTTTTTTAAATAAAGAGTGACGAGACGAGCAGGATATGTACCTGATGGTAAGCAACATGCAACATGTTAGGTTAGGTTACAGTTTTATTACAGAAAGCATTTACTTTATACATTTCCTAATGCGATATTGGAATTGTATACAATTCCGAGGAAATGTATACATTTCCTAGAATATCTATGTATTAAATAGTTTTTCAAACAATATTTCTAACAATTCCTAAATAGCATCGGAATTGTACACATTTCCTAGGATATGTATACAATTCATTGATTTCATACATTTCCGGTAACATATACATAATAAACATACATAGTAATCGACAAGATGATAAATATTATGAGGGTTGGTGGATGACACCTGACTTCGAAAGATTCTTGGTTCATGTCGGTTTCCTCACAATGTTTGCCTTCACCGTTTTTAAGTAGCGGCATTACGCACATGACATCGTAAAAAACGTGGGGTTCGAACCCGGGGTCTCCGGATCGGCAGGCGCCGTTCTCCCGACTAGAGACCAGCCGTAACTTAGGTAATACTTATTTCTTTCTTATACTTATACGTATTTCTTTATACTATGCTAATATTATACCTAGATATAAAACTAGCTGTCTAAAAGTTACGGCTGGTCTAGTCGGGAGAACGGCGCCTGCCGATCTGGAGACCCCGGGTTCAAACCCCACACGCACCACTGTCTTTTCGAAGTCATGTGCGTAATGCCGCTAACTTAAAAGGGTGAAGGAAAACATCGTGAGGAAACCGACATGTACCTAGAATCTTTCGAAGTCATGTGTCATCCGCCAACCCGCACTGGGCCAGCGTGGTGGATTATGGCCTTAACTCTCTTTTTGCGAGAGAAGGCCCGAGTCCCAGCAGTGGGAACGTTTAGTGGGCTGTTGATGATGATGTATGTATAAAACTAGCTGATGACTTATACCACGTACCGTTTCATATGACATTGCAGCGTATATTCGGATTTCAGCGATCTCTCGCATATAGAGCACGTATAGCGCTTACCATCGTGCGCCGGTGCGTGCTTCTCTAAGCCTTTCTCGTCCATGAAACCTGGAGACAAGATAGATAGATAAACTCTTTACTGCACTTATTTAGAAAACACTCTTGCGGACTCTTGGCAGAGTGCGCCTGGGGAAGTACCACACCTTTGCCAGTTATTCTACCGTCAAGCAGTAATGTGCAAACATTACTTTGTTCCGGTTTGAACGGGCAATGTTTCCAGAGAAATTTTTAGAGATATAATATCTTAGATCTCTGGGTGACGAGCGCAGTGCAGTGCTAGGTAAAGATTTGGACTGTTCGTGTTCCAATAGCTGCGTGTCACTGTCCTGTTACGTGTACTTCCCCGTCTTCTCATTCTTCTTTTCTCCTTTTCCATACTGCGGTTGCCTGGAAGAGATCGCGCTTAGCGATAAGGTCGCCAATTACTACTTTGTTTTAAAGTTTTTGTTTATTTTTGTTATTGTTCTTTTTTTTGTAACAGAGTGACGATACGAGCAGGACATGTGCTTGATGGTAAGCAACATGCCTGCCACATAACATCACAGTGACACACAGCACACAGCTATTGGAACATGAAGAGTCCAAATTATGACCTAGCACTGCACTGCGCTCGTCACCCAGAGATCTAAGATATTATATCTCAAAGCCCTATGATTTCTCTGGAAACATTGCCCAAACGCCCAAACTTCAAACGGGAACACAGTAACGATGATCATGTAGACAAGGTGTCACATCGATACCTTATTTCGCAAAACGAATAACTCTTATAGTAGCAAATTTCCCAGGGGCCACCAAAAACTTTACAAAAAAATTAATTGGCAGTCATAGGAACTCCCGACAATAGTGTTTTTTTTTGTTTGATTGATGAATTAATCGGAAGTTTTCACATCCATGTTTCATTAAAATCGGTTAAACCATTTCAAAGTTACGAGTTCTTCTGTTAGTGTAATACCCTGTTTACATTATTCCAGTCCAGCGACCGAACCAGCGCTGGATTGCTTACTGGAAAAATAGAAACCGGTACTGGAAGCATCAATCCAGTGGCAATGCATTCCAGTGCCGGTTCACATTATTCCAGTAAGCAATCCAGCGCTGGATTCGGTCGCTAGACTGGAATAATGTAAACCGGGTATTAGCTGCAGTAGGAATCTTAACAGCATTATGGGTATTTGTTTTACTTACGTCTTGCGTATGTGTGATCATCGATAGAAACCACTAGATGTGGCCTCCCAAACTTCAGGCGCACGGAATTATGTAATCGTTGGGAAGAGTGAGCTCACTCTTTCCGTTCTAGTCGGTCGCGGGAAGCGGTGAATGCCGGACGTTTTTACCTATCACTATTCGTTGTCAACAACCAAAATAAGTAGAGCCACAGCATATCTCGCCGCTAAGCGATTCTAGGGGTCAAGTAGATTGGTTGTGTGTAAGTCACTTACGCTATACAGTATACACAGAGACGCAGTTTATTATTAATTTCAAGGTGTTCACACACTAGGGATGAGATTCTCATCCCTAGTGTTCACTGTTCAGGGAAGTCTTGAATAATTCTATAATTATTTAATTTGATGTGCAATCTACATAGTACTATTACTATTAGTAGATTAGTACATAAATCCTAGTCTTTCCAAATTATTAATAGGGGACACAACATCTACGATGAAGTATTCCTCTGTAAAAATATACTTAAAATTCGGTGAAGGAAAACATTACCCATACGACAACCTACAACAGTGTACTCATTGCTATGGTAAAACTCATGCTGCGTGTTCTAAATGTATGGTGGCGCCATCTAGTATTGGATGGATAAATTAAAATTTCTCCAGCAAAAACCAGCGCTTCTACCGCTTAACGAAATCGGCTATCACTTTGCTAATCCTGTCTCTATCATTTCAAGCGAAAAGAAAAAAGAGAGAAACATCAAAGCGATGACATTTTTCGTTCGGCGGTAGACACCCCAGACTGCAAATGGCTTAAAGTTAACGTATAGGCCAGTCACCGTAGAAAATGCTAGATATAAAAATCGCGTTAGGTCGCAAATAATAGCCAGGTTCTGATTTTTTGGGATGTTGTTAAGATTGATACCAGGAGTGTTAAACCAAATTTGCAACCTCGAAAGACTTGTGCTAACTTCGTGATGTTCGAGAAACCTCTCAAATTTCAGACATTTTTCAGTTTTTAGATTACAACTTCTAAAATATGCGTTTAACAGCAAAGTCAACTATGACACTTTTAAAGAAGACAAAATAAGCAACAATTTAAGTGTAACTCCAGGTCTGTATGTCTAATAGGTCTCAAGATATAAGACTTCAAATATAAGTACTTTTTCAAAAAAAAGTTTAAAATTTGTAGTCAGTTAAACTTAGATAAAAATGTGATTGTTAAGTAAAATATTTAGTATTGGACATTAAAGTGTCTGTTATCTTACAAGACGTCCGACTCTTGCTCGCTAGATGTTTGCAGCAGGGAGATGCTTCTGCCAGAGAGCAGGGTTGAAATGCTCTGCTCTCTGTACAATAGGGTACCGGACTGGGTCAAAAATACACCATCCTAATTAGTCCGTCAGCTAGATCATGGAAAAATATTGAACACGTATTTTTTCATAATATTAAAAATCGTCAAAGATATAGACCATCAAACTTCGAGAGTGGGGGGTCGCGACGTCACTCGTGAGTAAAAATCGTACTCACAAGTGACGTCACACGAAACTTCGAAGTGCTGTATCTTCGTCATTTTTTGTTTGTGAAACAAAAGAAAAAATACGTGTACAATATTTTTTGGCAATCTAATTAACGGGCTACTTAGTTTTTTTGAGGATTGTACCCTATTTGTCGGGGGAGGACCTGCCTCAATATTCCTGCCTACGTGATTGAGCCCGATGAAAAAGATGACTTCGACGACCCCTTTTTACATCTTCTGTCTGTCATTTTCGATTCAGACACAACTACACAGCAGGGGTCGCTGGAGCTTCAAGGAGAACCGTATGATGAACCTAGGCTTTCCGAAAGATAGAATTCTTTCACAGACTGTAGATGTCTCGCTAACCATAATAAGCTTGCATTAAATACCTACCTACCCTTTCGTTAAAATTTATTAATAAATAGTAGGAAAACTGCGTACGACAGAATCGTAGGTTTTAGCTGAGGTCTCTACATCGCTTCGCAACGTTGCATCATTGTTCATTGCAAGAAATTACATTTAGTTTTAGTTTTTAATTTCAATTTTATTTTATTAAATAAACAATTTTTACCAAGTGATGATTTTGTTACATTATGAATAGGGTACCGGACTGGGTCAAAAATACACTATTCTAATTAGTCCGTCAGCTAGATCACGGAAAAATATGGGACACGTATTTTTTGTGTTTTTTACGTTTAGTGAAGTATTACTTCCTGTCCACCGTCACTAGATTGCTTTTGAAGTTTTCTAGATTGTCGATTTTTTCGGGGCACGATTTACAGTCGACCCTCGTTTATTTTCGTATTGTAGATAGTAATCTTATACTTTTAAACGAGCAATTCTTGTATATACATATGTATATATATATATAGAATCTGAATCTCGGAAACGGCTGGAACGATTGTCATGAAATTATGTATGCAGGGAGTTTCGGGGACGATAAATCGATCTAGCTAGGTTTAATTTTTTTTAAACTTCATTATATGCGCCTTTTCAGACAACGAAAAACTGTCACATTAGACATTAGAATGCGACGGTTAATTTTGCCGCGTGGCGCGACAGTATAAATAGCTCAGGCGGTAAGTCGAGCGGTCACGAATTAGTAGATCCGGGTTCGAATCCAAACGGTTTCTCTTTCTTTTTTAAGTTCCTTTTTTTGCTTGAGAAAATCTATTACTTGGAGTCTTTTATCTGTATATTTAGTATCTAAGTATATTTAGTATTTAAACCGAGCAAAGCTCGGTCACCCAGGTACTATAGATATAAAAAACAAAAGGAGACATTCTTAAAGCTAGTGCAGCAAATATGACGACCCTATCGATATACGAGCGATATTTTCTAGACTACCGAAGGATGTGAGAAAAGTAAAATGGAAGAAGTAAAACGATGGAGTTATGATACAGTAAGACTTAGAGTGAGTGTGATCAGGTTGAAATCTGGAACCTTAGGTTGAAAGTGATTAGATTGAGGAGCATAGATCATGGTACGGAAAAGCATATATGGTTAATGACGGGAAAAGCATGAGAACAACGGAAGTTACTGCTAGTAGATTACAAAAACTCACCCATCCCGCAAGTCTCGCAGACGTAATTACTAAAGTGCTGCCCCATATGCTTGACCAGAGACCGGAACTGTTGGAACTGGTCTCCGCACATGATACAAGCGTTCACGTTCTGTTCCAGTCTGAACGGGACGACGCCATCTTTGCTCTCAGTGAAGTAACTCTTCCTGTGCACCGTCACTAGGTGGCGTTTGAAGTCTTCTAGATTGTCGATTTTTTCGGGACAGAGTTTGCAGTCGATCCGTGTTATATCTATTTTAACGAACCTAAAAGATAAAATATGATCAATAATACTTAATTTAATAAAAAGGCGAAAGTTTGTGTGTGTAACGGTTAAATGTATTTGGATGAAATTAAATACGTAGCAAGACTACCTGGATTACCAGATAGGCTACTTTTTACACCGTTAAAGCTAGTGGCCGCGCTACGCAAATAGTGCTCAATAGTTTTCTTAATTTATAATAATAGTGTGATTTAACGTCCACAGGTTCGCGTTTGACCACCATCTTGCCTGGCAGTACTCTATCCATAATCGAATTCGAGATTGGTATACAGGGTTACTGGTAATCAGCCTGCATCCTTTTAAGGGGATGTTAGGTACATTCAATACGTCAACTTTTGTTCTACAGTTTAAAAAAAAGTGTTTTTTTTTTCTTTTACAAAATATATAAAAAAGTGTATTTCCACGGTCTAAAAGCATCGAACTCTTCGTAACAATTCGTAACAAGAGCGCGTTCGCTCTTTAACGCTCAAAAATGATGTGCCCAATTGAATAAACACAAAAAAAGTCGCTAAATAGTACAAAAAAGTGCAACAAACACTTTTTTTTTTTTGGGTTATCTAATGAGTTTTAACAAAAGTTGTAGAACAAAAGTTGTTTGTTTAAATATACAGAGCATGCCCTTAAACGGGTGCATACTGATTACCAATAATACCCTGTATAAAGTGTGCAACTAGAATAAAAATAATTAATTATATAACACATACTTAGTGAGAAATATCAGGACTAACAAATAAAAAGTGGCCAAGTGCGAGCGGGACTCCCGCACGAAGGGTTCCGTACCATAAGCAAATAAACGGCGAGAACCTCTGGCTTTATTTGAATTCCGTATACTTACATAAACCATCGCAGTTTCCACAGACAGGCTTTCAACCAAAAGTATTTGTTGTTATAGCGACAATAGAAATACATCATTACAAATTTTTACACCGTTAAAGCTAGTCGTTGTATGACACAACATAGTTAATACTCAATAGTTTTGTCTATACAAATAGTTAAAATTATAGTGTCTGTATGTGCCTAATATCACATTAACAGTCTTTTACTAAGTTCAAATGAAAGTAAATACAGTACAAATACTTAAAAAACTATTTTCAAACTCTTTGCCTGTCTGTTCCGGCTAATTTCCGAAACGGCTGGACCAATTATGATGAAACTTTCACTACAAAATAGCTGATCTTCTAAGGCATAACATAGGATACTCTTACTTGAGGAAAATAAATAGGGTTCCGTGAATAAAAAGAAAACCCTTGAAACTAGCAGGTTGTATATAAAATTACTAGTTGTACCCTGCGCGTGTTACTAGCTCATGCACAACAACTTTGCTAAAGATATTAATATTAAATGCATATTTAACGATTCTATAAAGGGCATACAGATAAACATTTATTTTATATATATCTACTTATACCTGCTATACTAATATTAGAAAGCTAAAGGGTTGTTTCGTTTGAACGCGTAAATCTCTGTAACTACTGGACTGATTGCAAAAATTCTTGTGTAGGTAATCTTTGAGTGCATACATAAAGAGCCCACTAAATGCTCCCACTGCTGGGACTCGCGGTCTTGTGCGCCTTGGGGCCGTGGTGCGTATGGTTTTGAACCCGGGGCACAGAATAAATATTAGTACAGAAGCCTCACTTACCAAAACCATTATACATATAAATAGCGACTCTTGCTGGGACACAACAAAGTTCAATTCAGCTCGCAATACCTGTCGCGATTTTCAAATAAACATTTGCGCTCTTTCTAACGCGTAACTCTGTAGACGGGGGTCTAGCGCGGAGGGTTGTCGACATATGTATCTAATAACAATATGCGCGGGCATCGTGTTGCGCGAGCGCTCAGCCGTGCGTCCGACAACCGACTGGCACTTGTTCCCTGGGAGGAACGGTCTAGCTGTAGACTAAAACCGCGCGACCTTGAGCGAGTGATGATGCATTCATCGGCAGTCGCCGTTCTCCCGACTAGACCAGCCGTAACTTATCTTTTCCGTAATCTTTGAGTGCTATAAGCTATATACGTACCACGGGCAAAGCCGCGGCGAACTGCTAGTATAGAAGATAAAAAGGAACGTTATAAGTTATAACTGTTCAAAATAGTAGTCATAGTAACTAATAACTCAGAACTTGGTAGCTTACTTTGGAAAATACGCGGCTGAAACCGAAGGGCGTGGCCATGAGCCAATGGTCATGGGTTTACCCGAAGATTTCTTATCGTTCCCGAGCGTGACGCTAGATTCACAGCTCACGGAAAATCTGTATGTGACGCGCCAAAAGAAATTTTACTTCAAAAGGAACATTTGAACTGTTAAATAAATTGAATTCACATACCTCCTACTCTTTGGGCTCCTGAACTCCGAGCAGGGATGCGTGAGTGTGTGTTCTCTTAGTTGTTCCGGCCGCAGGAAGTATCGCGGACAGTAGTGGCACATGACGTGGTTGAAACGGTTACGGAACGGACACGCGAATGAGAACCGGACTATTGACGACGCGTTGTGGGCTATGTAGCTTCTGTCATCTGCTGATACAAATAAACACAAAATAAAATATTGCTTTCTGAAGAAAAAAAAAAAAAAAATGTTTTTTTTGTGAAATGAAGTTAACACACTGTTCTAAATGAAACAGCGAATACTACGAATATGTCATTGAGTATGATAATTTATATTTTGTTGATATTTCAAAAACTACCACACTGATTTCGATTAAATTTATGGGATCACCTCTAAATTACGATCTACCAAACAAAAAAGAATCATCAAAATTGATTCACAATTGGCGGAGCAATCGACTAAGAAATATAAAAAGAACAATTGAGAATCTCCTTCGTGTTTTTTAAGTCAATTAAAAATAAAAAACCAACTTTAATTTAGAATTAAACTCAAGACTGATTAAATTTCATATTGTAATTAGAGTTGTTCCGGCCGCAGGAAGTATAGCGGACAGTAGTGGCACATGACGTGGTTGAAACGGTTCCGGAACGGGCACGCGAACGACAACCTGGCTATTGACGACGCGTTGTGGGCTATGTAGCTTCTGTCATCTGCTAATACAAATATAGACAACATAATATGTATATTTCTTTATGAAAAAAAAAATTAAACCAAAAAATTTTTTTTTTGTGAAATGAACTTAACACACTGTTCCAAATGAAACAGCGAATACTACGAATACATCATTGTGGTATGCAAATTTTAGATTTTTCTTGATATTTCAAAAACCACCACACTGATTTGGATAAAATTTATATGGGACCACCTCTGAACTGTGATAGCTATCAAACAAAAAAAGAACCATCAAAATTGATTCACAATTGACGGAGCAATCGACTAACATATACAGGGTTATTGGTAATCAGCCTGCATCCGTTTAAGGGCATGTTCTGTATATTTAAACAAACAACTTTTGTTCTACAACTTTCGTTAAAACTCAATAGATAACCCAAAAAAAAATAGTATTTGTTGCCCTTTTTTGTACTGTTTAGCGACTTTTTAGTGTTTATTCACTTCAGCACATCATTTTTTGCGTGTTAAAGAGCACACGCGCTCTTGTTACGAATTGTTACGAAGAGCTCGATGCTTTTAGACCGTGCAAATATAATAAAACTGTAGAACAAAAGTTGACGTATTTAATGTACCTAACATCCCCTTAAAAGGATGCAGGCTGATTACCAATAACCCTGTATAAAAAAAAACAATTGAGAATCTCCTTCGTTTTTTAAGTCAAATAAAAAATAAAAAACTAACTTTATATTAGAATTATCATCATCATCAGACGCAAGACGTCCACTGCTGAACTTAGGCCTCCCCCCTGGATTTCCACAACAAACTGTCCTGCGCTACCTGCAACCAGCGGTTTCCAGCGACCTTTGTGAGGTCATCTGTCCTGTCCCTTCGGACCGCGCCTGAACTAAGCCTTGAAGCCAGTCACACATATTTTTTTTTTTTAATATAAAGTGGCGAGACGAGCAGGTCATGTGCCTGATGGTAAGCAACATGCCTGCCACATAACAGCACAGTGACACGCAGTTATTGGAACATGAAAGCCATATCATTACCTAGCACTGCACTGCGCTCGTCACCCAGAGATCTAAGTTGTTATATCTCTAAGCCCTGTAATTTCTCTGGAAACATTGCCCTTCAGACCGAAACACAGTAATGTTTGCACATTACTGCTTGGCGGTAGAATATTTGGCAAAGGTGTGGTCCTTCCCCAGGCGGACTCTGCCAAGAGTCCTACCACTACAGAAATGTATCATACATACTTTATGTGTTACATAAAGTATGTATGTATGTATGTCTCTATTTCTTCTGTAAAAACTATTAACTTCACAAACTCACCAACAGCAACAGAGGCTGCCTTCTTCTTTGTGTTTCTTTTCACAAAACGTTTGATTGCATTCGAGTCACCCATACTAACATTGTCAGTGGCAAAGTTGTCGTCATTACTCCAATAGCCATCGCCGTTGTGGGATTCGATGCCGTTGCCTGAAATATAAAAATAAATTAAAAAATAATAATCTATTTTCTCCTTCTCCGAAAGAACAAAAGTCGACTTCAATTGAAAATTAAATTACTAATTAAATTCACTTGACCAAATTTCATAAGAAGCCATATCTAAGTCATCGAGGTACATGAAAGTAAGTTTTAGTTCATTTTTTCAAAAACTACCACACCGATTTCGATAAGATTTATATGGGACCATCTCTGAACTATGTATATAATCAAATCATGGACGTATAAAACAAGTCGGACGTAGTCTCGCTAAAACAAAAAAAAAGTTGAGAGGTGTCAAGGGACAACCGGATGGAACGAAGTTCTTGTTGATTGATTAGTGAAGGAATTGTAATAAATCCTTTATAAAAACTATTATTCTCAGGAAAAAAAAGAACAAAAAGAGTGTTGAGAGAAAAAAAAAAACAAAAAGAGTTTAGCGGTAACAACCGGGATTCGAACCGGGGGTACCTAATTTCATAGGTGACCCCTTACTTACTATTTGCGCCAATCGGTCGTTGTTCACATTGGTGAAATTTGTTATCGTATTCTAATTCTATCACGCCACAAGGCACAAAACGTTACAACTTTTTCGTGAGATTTTTTTCCGTCTAGCTCCGTTTCATAAAGCGCGATAAGGAACTTCGTTCCAAAACTGTGTTCTTATAGTCGGTCACATAATATGCACGTGTGCGTTGTCACATACAGGCTGACACTCACACATACACACATCGGTAGGTCATTACACGCGCTAACTTGTGTAAATGAGTGCGTGTCAGCCTATCAGTGACAAGCTGACAACGCTCACGTGCAAATGTGGCCGACTCTAGTGACACAGTTTTTATTTTAGCGAGTCTACGTCCAACTTTTTTATACGTCCATGATACAAATATTATAAAGCTGAAAAGTTTATTTGTTTGAACGCGCTTACCTCAGGAACTACTAGACCGATTTCAAAAAATCTTTCACCATTGGATATGTACCTACGTGATCCCTGAGTGATATTGGCTATACATATATGTACAACGAGCGAAGCCGGGACGGACCGCTAATCACACATAGAGAGCCAACTTCCCTAGATGATAAGATGAACCCTGTGAAGTATTCATTTCTCAAAAAAATCAAAAACTCACCAAGAGAGTAATATTCTGTTAGTTGTTCCGGACTTAGGTCGTCATCTGAAAAAATACAAACAAAATAAATATTTTACTTGGTCAATGACAATGCGCAATCAACTTTGATATAAAATAAAGTGGCCAAGTGCGAGTTGGACTCGCCCATGAAGGGTTCCGTTGCAGCAAGTAACATAATATACATAGTACACATAGTTCTTGTAGTTCGTTGTAACTTTGATCGAAGTTTCAATAATAGTGTATTTATGACGTTCTAAAAAACAACTACTCATCAGATCGAGTTCAAATCAATTTTCGTTGGTAGTTTACATAGTAATGTACATCATATATTTTTTTTAGATTTTTCATTCTCTTACTTTAGAAGTTAGAGGGGGGGGACACACATTTTACCACTTTGGAAGTGTCTCTCGCGCAAATTATTCAGTGTAGACGAAAATGATTTTAGAAACCTCAACATCATTTTTGAAGACCTATCGATAGACAATCTACACGAGTAGGTTTGATGAAAAAAAAATTTTTGAGTTTCAGTTTTCAGTATGGGAGGCAACTCTATTTTTTTTTTTTTTTGTAAAAATCTTAATGCGGTTTACAGAATACATCTACTTACCAAGTTTCAACAGTGTAGTTCTCTTAGTTTCGGCAAAAAGTGGCTGTGACATACGGACGGACGGACAGACAGACAGACAGACAGACAGACAGACAGACAGACATGACGAATCTATAAGGGTTCCGTTTTTACGTTTTACGAAACCCTAAAAAATTGGCAAACATAGTGGCCGATAGAAGTGAAAACTTATAACTCAGAATTTGATAGCTCACTTTGGAAACCGGAGGGCGCTGCTAGTCTGCTGCTAGACGGGGCAATGGTGCGGGGCGAGACGCGGGAAGCTCGCTCCCGAGCTGCGAACACGAACATGATAGCAGTTTGGGAGCGTGGTTCAGGGCTGACGTTTGAGATATTTTTTTATTTTATTTTAGTAGTGAAGACTTACAATTCAGAATTTGATAGCTTATTTTGGAAACTACGTGGATGAAACCGGAGGGCGTGGCTATGGTCCCGAGTTTAGCCGAAGATTTTTTATCATTCCCGAGCGTTCTAGAATTAATAATGGAATAATGTTTCCAGAGAAATTACAGGGCTTAGAGATATAACAACTTAGATATCTGGGTGACGAGCGCAGTTCGGTGCTAGGTAATGATTTTGGCTCTTTGTGTTCCAATAGCTGCGTGTCACTGTGCTGTTATGTGGCAGGCATGTTGCTCACCATCAGGCACGTGTCCTGCTCGTCTCGTCGCTCTTTATTTAAAAAAAACAAATTACAGCCCACGAAAAATAGTATGTCTGTCGAGCGCCAAAAGAAGTTTACACTTCGAAAAAAAATATTAATTAACATTTTTATGTCACTTTGTCACAACCTTCTGCATTGTCATAATTTACCGCAAGTTCAAAGGCGTCGACCTACTGGATTTTTTCTATAGTAGGGATATTCCGCCTTAAGGGCAAAAATTTTGACAAATTTAAATTGCATACATACCAAATCCATCAGAGAGTTCTTCAAAGTCATCATTGTCTTGATGGCTATATCTCCAATTAGGATTCTGTTTACCGTGTGGCCCGGTACCTGTGTTGTTGAATAATACAATAATATAATAAATAATAAATAAATATTGGTGGACAATTCACACACAACACAATATAGTTTACACTTTTGAATTGACATTGAAAATATTACAAAGGACTTTACTATCGAAATTATTATTTAATTATCGCTGCCGCTTGTAAACTGAGCGACCGTAAAAAAAGCAATAGAGGAAAAAACAAATAAATCACTGTTTTCAAAACACAAAAGAATGAGTAAATAGCTGTATAAATTTGAAATTGGCATTCCTAACCAAAGAATCTCCTCTTTAGTTTTTTTTTTGAGATCAAAGTTGGCCAGTACACCAATTTCATAGGTAAGACTAATTAAAACGCTGCGTGCGTTTCAATTAGTGGGTTTCTCACTTTTCGCACGGTTTTGTGGCTTGACTCTCTCTCTTGAAATCTCTACTGCACCGACCAACTGCAAGAGCGACTAGTATTCAAGCTGAATACCGACCAAATTCCAACAGAGCATCCTACTGAAACACATGACATTGGCGAAATTATGGTCATACAACCGAATGGAAGCCAGTAATAAAGAAGAAGAAGAAGTGGCTTGACTACGCCTATGTGTTGGCTGATGCGTTTCTAGATGGCCATGCAATGATGGCCTGTCCACGCCCTTTCAGCATTTTCCATTGGCTGACGTATTTCTAGACGGCCAATAGCCATGGTCCCGAGTTTACCCAAAGCTTTCTTATCATACCCGAGCGTGACGCTAGAATTTAATTCACAGCCCACGAAAAATCTGTCTAGGCGCGCCTAAAGAAGTTTTCACTTCAAAAATTGGCAATCTTAGGAACTGCCGGTAGAAGTGAAAACTTATAACTCAGAATTCAGAATTTCATAGCTTTGGAAACTACACGGGTGTAACCGGTGGGCGTGGCCTGTTCATCATCGCATGACGATCTAGAAATGCGTTAGCATTTCCCATTGGCTTACGCATTTTTAGATGGTCATACCATGATGCCCTTTCAGCATTTCCCATTGGTTGACGCATTTCTAGATGGCCAATAGTGATGGTCCCGAGTTTGCCCGAAGATTTCTTATCATACCCGAGCGTGACGCTAGAATCCATTTTACACACCATGAAAATTCTGTCTAGGCGCACTTAAAGAAGTTTTCACTTCAAAAAATTGGCAGTCACAGGAACTACCGATAGAAGTGAAACCTTATAACTCAGAATTTGATAGCTTACTTTGGAAACTACGCGGGTGAAATCGGAAGGCGTGGCTATGAGCATGGCCATCTAGAAATGTGTCAGTATTTCTAGATGGCCAATGGGAAATGCTCATACATTTCTAGATGGCCAATGGTCATGGTCCCGAGTTTCCCCTAAGATTTCTTATCATTCCCGAGCGTGACGCTAGAATTCAATTCACAGCCCACGAAAAATCTGTCTGTGGCGCACCAAAAGAAATGTTCATCACTTATAAAAACTACTTAAGTATGCTCAATACCTGCAAAAGTTTTGTCCCTCAGTATAAACATTTCTTCAGTTCGTTTGACTTGCTGTTTGAACCTGCACGCCTCACGAAGCTTGTTACTGCACTGAACGCAAATCAGCCTCAGAGAGACCTCCGTTTTCAGACTTGTTAACTGAAATTTAAAAAAAAATACATGGATTTTTTGTGGCGGTCTAAATTTTACCATGATTTAAATAAACGTAATTTATTTTCTCGTTTAACAAAACCTGATTTCAATAAAAAAAAATATTTTGACACAACAAAATTCCATAAGAATTCGAAGAAGTTGTCCAGTCTACTTTTCATATGCCCTTTGAGACGTACTTCTTAGCATTCCATGGATTCACCGTGCGGGTGCCGGGTCCATCGTGTGGCAGAGAGAGAAATCTCGAATAGACCCCAACAAAACCTGATTTCAATAAAAAAAAATATTTTGACACAACAAAATTCCATAAGAATTCGAAGAAGTTGTCCAGTCTACTTTTCATATGCCCTTTGAGACGTACTTCTTAGTATTCCATGGATTCACCGTGCGGGTGCCGGGTCCATCGTGTGGCAGAGAGAGAAATCTCGAATAGACCCCAAGACTTGTGACTCGGGCTGTAGGTTTAAAAGGGGCCCCTTACATTGACGTACGTCAACACTCACCTTCACTACTCGTATTTCTCTCCCTGCCCAGCCAAATCCGATATGATCCTACTAGTGCAGCTTTAGATACTCGTTCTAGTATAGAACTTACTGCACTTCTGGACAATCCAAGGTCTTTAAGCAGGTTATAGAGAGATTTTGCTGGTATACCTCTCGCTCCTACTTCTACAGCGTATAAATTAACTACATAGCCATTTTTTGTTAATTCATTTTGTAGGTCGTAATACTTATTTTGTTTCATCACGTGGTCTTTAGGTATATTAGTTTCCCACGGTACGGTAAGTTCTACCAGGACTATGCGTTTCGTAGCCCTAGAAAAAAGGAAAATGTCCGGTCTGGATGACGAAACACCCACATCCTCTGGGATTTTGTAGTGCTTTTCATACGTGTCCATTAAAATTGTCCAATCAGGTGCTGAACCCAGGATTGAGTAAGGCTTGTTCTTGGAGTTTGAAGTTGAGCCCTCTTTTACAAAGTTAATTTGTCTTTTGTTCATCGTCAATCCCTTTTGGGCTCTAGCTACCGAAAGGCTTACGGCTTCACGTATGATTTCAAGTACTCTGTCATGGCGCTGTGAGTAATGACCCCTATTAAGGAGCACCTTGCATCCCACCAATATGTGCCTTGCTGTACATATCGCCTCACCACAAGTATAGCAACATTTTTCAGAGGCTTTTCCCCACCTTACCAAGTTACTCTGGTCAGGGAGGGTCATTTGGAAAGCGTTCAGATAAAATTTTAATAAGGCAGGAGACCAGTCATATAGCAAGGTGCGCCACTTTAGAGCTAATGGGATACAAAACTCACCTATGGTTAACCACTCACTTTGCATTTCTAAATTCATAGCGTGCACTTTGTAACTATCATTTTCGTCTTGTTGTAGAAAGGTTTTTACCATGTCTCGGTCTTCCCTTTTCTTTCTCGCACCCAACCCAGCTGTATTTACTTGCGCACCTGCCATAAATTGTTTGTGGAATTGAAGTCTAGATTCAAGGTCCGAAGCGCTTTTGTCTTTTGGGAGAGATGCGATTAATTCGTCTTTCGACTTTCCCAAAACATGCGTTTTTGTAACTCTTAGGTGTTTGTAGAGTTCGGATGGTTTTTTTAGTTTCAGGCCAAAACTATTGTGATCCCTAAATAGAGTAGAGGGATCAGCCGGATGTGCCAATCCAAACCATGACTTCAATATCTTTATGACATTAGCATCTAATTTTGCGAGGAGGGTTTTACCGATGTCATATACTAGGAAAGGCCAAGTGAGACGTGATGTGAGATAGTTGTCATATATCCATGCTTTTTTGATATTGCTGATAGGCTGTTGGTCTACCTTACTGAGGTCATTCATGAAATTTCCAACAACTACCTCTAATGATGATGTACGTCCTTTGTAGTCTATCTTTCTACCAAGAAATTTGAAAGGCACTGCCTCTGCTATTGTGGCAACTCTTTGGCCACTTATGGAGAGTCCCGGATCGTAAGAAGTATATTTGGTATCTCGTCTACCCAGACATAAACAATGACATTTACTTGGTTTTGCCCTCATTCCCTCCGTCCATGTACAGAACTCATCAACATCATTCAACAATTGTTGACACTGTTTGGGATTTCGTGTAAGTATTGCAAGGTCGTCCGCAAAGGCTAAAGAGAGAGACGTACTTCTTAGCATTCCATGGATTCACCGTGCGGGTGCCGGGTCCATCGTGTGGCAGAGAGAGAAATCTCGAATAGACCCCAAGACTTGTGACTCGGGCTGTAGGTTTAAAAGGGGCCCCTTACATTGACGTACGTCAACACTCACCTTCACTACTCGTATTTCTCTCCCTGCCCAGCCAAATCCGATATGATCCTACTAGTGCAGCTTTAGATACTCGTTCTAGTATAGAACTTACTGCACTTCTGGACAATCCAAGGTCTTTAAGCAGGTTATAGAGAGATTTTGCTGGTATACCTCTCGCTCCTACTTCTACAGCGTATAAATTAACTACATAGCCATTTTTTGTTAATTCATTTTGTAGGTCGTAAAACTTAGTAGTAATTAGTATCATAATAATACCTACGTAGTTGGATGATATATGAAAGCGGCAGCGGATACAACAGCAGTAGTAATTTTATTACAGCCAAGTACTTATAGTAGGCCTGATGGTAAGCAAAGCACTGGTTTGTGAAACCGGAACACAAGAATGTTTGCACGCTACTGCTTGGAGGTAGAATAACTGGCAAAGGTGTGGTACTACCCCAGGCGGACTCTGGAAAGAGTCCTAACATTACAAGAAAAGAAGGAGGAAGCCTCAATTCCACAACCTTTCTTGTGTCTATATCTCTATGATACATAATATATCTCAGAAATATGGCAAAGCCCTATAAAAATGTATATAAATATTTGACATGGAACATATTATACTCGTATACTTATACTTGCTTCACAGTTTTCTGTACAATAATTATTATAATACAGTAAAGTAGGTAGTCATTTCAAACTTTGAAAACGTATACAATTTGTATGCTCTTTCTTTTGTTTTTATTTTTTTATCAATTGACGTGTAAATTGTACATTTATGAATAAAATACTTTGACTTTGAAATTGGCCACCACTTTTTTGCCTTCCCAGAGTTCTAAGTATTAGATACGCTTGGCGAATCTTTCCTCCGGCGTTCTGGTGATATATGCATATTGTGTAATCCTACTAATATTATAAATGTCAATGTACCTATGGATGTTTGGATGTTTGTTGCTCAATCACGTCCTAACGTCTGAACGGATTGGGCTGAAATTTGGAACACAGATGTATTATAGTCTGGAAGAACACATAGGCTACTTTTTATCCCGGAAAACCAACGGGAACAACGGGAACGGGAACTTCGCGGGTAACACCGCGGGGCGCTGCTAGTGGCTGAATAAAGTCAGGCGAGATGGTGGTCAAGTGCGAACCTATTTACCTAAGTAGGTATAAGTAGTTAAAAAGTAAATCAAGTGCTTTAAGTGAGGGAGTGTGTGTATAGGGTAACCATTCATTAATTTAAAAAGTCCTGACAAAAAGTCTGACATTTTGATAAAAGTCTGGACATTTACAGTAGTAATGGTAGCCATGGTAGTAGACACTCGCATTGAGGGGGTTGGATGCGGGATGCGGGCGGGGATTGTTCGTGACTTTATACTATTTAATTTCCATACAGTTAAATTTCTCATTTTCCATCTAGTTAAAAAAAACGAAAAATAAGTAACAAGGAAACCGGACTAAGTCTAGACTAGTGTCTCAGAATCCGGACATATCCGGACAAATCCGGACGAATGGTAACCCTATGTGTGTACGTGTTTCTGTAACGTACCTCAATTTCAAAGCATTCTTTGATCATATCAGAGTATACTTCTATTTGACCCGAATCGTAATATTTACAATTTATATCTCTATATTTCGTCAGGGATCCACAACATCGGCATATTCCGGGCTCAATAGTGGTCGGTTTTTCTGTGCACTCTTCTTTCATTTTTTTCCGTGATATGTTCATCGTGATGTTGTTTGGTAATGTGAGGGCTACCAGCTGGACTGTTTTACAGAAGACTATAAAAGTCAGAGGTAAATGTGACTTATCCTTACTTTGTTTTAAATAATGTGAAATAAACTTAAAATTCCAATTTGTTTGTAAACATGTAAACAACAACAACAAGAGCACAGACTAAGTAGAGAGAACAAGAGTAACAAGACCACAGACTAAGAGCACAGAGAAACAAGACGCAAGAGCGCACAGAGCGCAAGACGGTCTTTTGTCTCTGGTACTAGCAGTGCCAACATAACGAATATGTAGGTCACAGACTAAGTAGAGTGATGTAGGTACGAGATTTTAACCACAGATCACTAATAAAAAATTTGAAAATTAAATCAAATCAATCGATTTCAAAATAGTGCAGGATGACCACAATGTCTTGTTCATAACTGATAGCGCCATCTGTTGCCGAGTAGCTGTTTTAAGTTAGTTAAAGTTAAATAAAAAAAATCATTAAAAAAAATAAAAGGAAAACAAAGTGAGAAGTGAGAGGCTAAGAAGAAGTTGGAAATATTATTGTAAATGATAATTAAATATTTGCGAATAAGTTTACCTATTTAATAGCCTACGTATGGGACGAACAAAATCTGCTTTAATTTATAATGAGTGCAGTAAAGAAAAAGGGTCCCATAGTCGACCCTGGTCTCTGCAGATGTTGTGGTTCAATGAAGAAATGTCGAGTGCTAAATTTCGAATACGAATGCTTAGGGCAGAAGGAAGTCTACTCTGACATGATAATGGATTGTTTTGGGCTCTTGGTAATTATTTAATACACTCTTTCCAAATCTCTGTTACATTATTCTTCATATATTGCTAAATGGCTTACAGAAATGCTAACATGTAATAGCCAAAAAGACCTTAGATTGGTGGTGAGCACTACACTACTTATGGTTTTACGAGATAAAAAATAGCCTATAAATATGTTAATCCAGACCATTATCTATGAAATTTCATTCATTAGTTTTTATGGGAAAGAGTCGCAAACATACATCCATCCTCACAAACTTTTGCATTTATTATAATATTAGTACGACGTGACTTCATAATGATCAGAGGGCCAGTGAAGAGGAGGCCGGATCTGTTTTAACAAAGGTTACAGACTTCTACGCTGCTACGCTGTGAGGCTACAAAAAGTATAAGGATAGAATCGGGACTCTTTGAAGGAACTCCATATAAAGCATGTAGAGAAACAACATCTGACGAAATGGAAGTGGAACTAGTATGCCAGCGCCACAAGGCTGTGCTCAGATATTTTAAAGAGCTGGGCTGGTTTGAGTAGGCTGGCCGGGGGGAAGTGCACAATACACCCCTAGCGGGACACCAGTGCATATCAATCACCCCCACCCAGAATTAGGTTACAGACTTGTGGTTTTGCTGCATACAGAAGTTAAAGATATAAGTTGAAGTTAGCTTGTTGAGATTTTACCATAAAATTGTAAGAATCGTCAGATTTTAATCTAAAGGTGCAAGTTCGCGCCGCGACCGTGACGCGAGACCGCGACCGGAGACCAAGACAGGCACTTGACACTATGGAATTGTCGCGGTCTTAGCGCGAACTGGCGTCCATACAATTCCATAATGTCAAGTGCCTGTCGCGGTCTCCGGTCGCGGTCTCGCGTCGCGGTCGCGGCGCGAACCGCTACCTTTACAACATCAAAAAACTATCTAACCTGCCATGAGATTATTTATTCATTTATTGAATAATAGACGAGCAGCATTACCTGATATGCCTATATCTCAATGTTAAAAAAACAAATTAATATAGGTATCGTCTCTTAAAAAGATATTGTCTTATGCTATCCATTTGTCCAGTCTGTTCTTGAAAGAGTTTAATGATTTAGCTGAATTAACATCCTCAGGCAACCTGTTCCAGTTGTAAACCACTCTGTTGCTGAGGATGTGATATGCTCACACTTTACATTATAATCTCATGCTTTACATTATAATCTCACATTTTACATTATAATCTCACACTTTACATTATAATTTCATGCTTTACATTATAATCTCATGCTTTATTTACATTATAATCTAGGAGTGTTGACAATGTAACGTTGACATAGACATAGAATGTTAAATATTTCTTAATTTTCTGTATTACAGCTATCCCATCTTGACAGTACCATGTCGGAGAGGCTTGTGTGTGCAACATGTGTGACTCGAATCAGAGAGGCACTGAGCTTCCGGAAGCAAGTCTTACAGTGTGAAGAAGCATTCTTGCTGTTTAAAATGGGAGACGATGACTTAGGTAACATTACAGTCTTTTATATTTTAACCAGCTGTGGTGTAACCCACCCACAGTTTACCTAAACTATTAAAATAGGGATTTTTACAAACTTCTTTTTTTTTTTTTTTTTTTTTTTTTAACTTTTATAGGCTTACACTTGACCGCCATCTCACCTGATGTGAAGCGACGATGCGGTCTACGATGGAGCGTGTTTACCTAGAAGAAACCGATTCACTCTCGATTTGAAGACACAAAGATTATAGTCAACAGGGAAAACCCACTCAGGCAACGCATTCCACAGCCTAGACGTTCTTATCACAAAAGTCAAGAGTCAAATCTCTTCGTTCGCGTCTTTGGAACATCAACCATGAAACGATGTCGTTTTTTCGAGCTACGAGCATTCCGATAGAAAAAAGGGCAAGGTGGTATTAGATCATGTAAATCAGTCGCACACTCTCCGAAGTGTATTCGATAAAAAACCGAAAGGCTAGCGACTTTTCGGCGATGTTCAAGACTTTGTAGTCTTTTTCGCACAAGAGTGTCGTTGCCTATGAGCCTTTTGGCACGTCTCTCGATCGATTCCAAGGCCTCCAGCTGATACTTAGCCGAACCATCCCAAAGATGCGAACAGTACTCCATACAAGAACGAATCTCTGTAATCTTTTACAAGGTTACAGAGATTCTGTTGTATTTTGTAAATTATTTGGAACTTTAACTATCTTGTGACTTTATTTAGTGTTTTAGTGTGGGAGAAATACTCTTTTGCACTGTCCGCTGTGCAGGAATACCACCGCTGTGTATGTCAAACTCGACACCTCCAAAAGTGGTGCCCCTACCGATTAGCACTCTCAGCCATACGTTCTAGACATCCCTTCTCGGGCATCCGACCTGGCGGCCAGATATGGCCTCTCTAGATCTCGGTAGCCCTGAACGCCCGACGCCCCAGGCCCTCCAAGTAGAAAAGTAGTGTGAGGATGAGTGGCTTGACTTCGTGTCCATTTCATCCTCCGCGAAAGAGCGAAAGGATCCATCTCCCTCTCACTCCTCTCATCCAGATGATGGTCTCGTAGAGAGAGGGCCTGTCTCTGACTACCTCTCACTGCTGACCATCTTAGTTAAGATGATCGGCAGTGAGAGGTCTGCACAAAGAGTACTCTCTCTCGCCTAGAAAAAAAAATAGATAAGTTCTTTCTCAAAAATAGGTCATATATTATGATAGGTCTTAAAAATGAAATTACAACTTTCCAGACACTACACAAACCCCAGAGTCAATGGCATCAAGAGACCTCCAGACTACACTCGAAGTGGAAATTGTGAAGATGGAACCTGAAGATGACGAGGACAAAGATTTGAGTGATGGAGACGCTGGGGCAGATTCTCTGCCTCATTTGGGTATGGATTTTATCAATTTAATTTATTCTGAGTGTTGTTATCAGTAACATTTTGTTGAATAAAAGCTATATATTTTAACAATGTATGCCATACAGTTAACTCTATACAATGATATATTTCAAATCCAAGATGGCCACCACAAAATGGGGAAAGATTTCTTATCATTCCCACGCTCGGGAATGATAAGAATTTATTTATGGCTTTTAGCCATCTAGAAATAAATAAATATAAAATAAAATTTATTTACGACAAGATTTACAATATCACTATACTAGTTTTAACAATTTACATAATGCATCAGCATTTCCCTTTGGCCATCTAGAAATCCATCCATGGCCATCTGGCCATACTCATGGCCACGCGGGCCACGCCCTCCGGTTTCACCCGCGTTATTTCCAAAGTGATCTTTCAGATTCTGAGTTAAAAGTTTTTAGTTTTTAAGTTAAACTTCTATCGACAGTTCCTATGACTACCAATATTTTTTTATTTTTTAAATTTGCATGTGTGGTTATTCGTCCGTATATATATATATTGTCCGTCGGCTTCCAGATGAAGATGTCAAACTAAAACAGGGGAACGAAGACTCCAACGACGACCTGCCTCTGCAAACGCTCGCCACCAAACCCTTCAAGAGGGACACAATAAAACAGAACCAGGAATGGTGGATGAAACAACACAACACTGAGGAGAAACCTAGTGGGTACTCCCCTTTTTACTATAGCCACTATCTTTCACTGTTGGATATGTACATGATCCCTAAGTGTGATCGCTCTCTTTTTCGCTGAGTGTCTTTTAACATCCACTATGTTGTTGAATTTCTCCGATTTTTTTGACACAAACAAGCATTATTGACCTAGGTTTTTGATTTTAATATGGTGGTTTTTAAAAAAAAAAAAATTGGCAGTCATAGGAACTGCCGATAGAAGTGAAAACTTGCTGTTGCCCTGGTACTGGTACCTAGGGGCAAACGCAACTCTTTTATATTTCTGTTGTCCTGGTATCTGGAGATAAACGCTGGGCTATTGGAGGTAGGTAATCGAAACTCTTTACTGTTTCTGTTGCCCTGGTACCTACCTGGCCGTTTTTACCGAGTTTACCCGAAGATTTCATATCCGATCCGATCCATTTTCATATCCAAGCGTGACGCTTGATGAATCCATTTCACAGCCCACGAAAATTCTGTCTATAGCGCGCCTAAAGAAGTTTTCACTTCAAAAATCTAATAACTGTTGTAGATAGAAAAGTAGCTAGTGCTGCACCATTTCTAAATGCTAACTAAATGGGCCATGTTTTGAAATAACGAAGCCGAGGGTCGTGGGTTTTATTCCCCCAACCCAGTGCAAATATTTGTGTGATGAATTCAAATATATGCACTGTGTCTGGGTGTGTTCTATGTATAATAAGTATGTATTTAAAACAATATAAGTATTATATCAGCTATCTGGCTACCATAGTACTTACAAGCTTTGCTTAGTTTGGGGTCAGATGGTGTTGTGTGTGAATTATTCACCAATATTTATTATTATATATTAACTTGCCGAGGGTAGAACAGTACGTTTTTATTTTTTTATGAAGAGTCAAAGTTCGTTGATATTAATTTTTCAATTACGACTCAAAGAAACTATGCAAATTTTAACCATCCTAGCAGTGTTTTATGCTTGATTTGTGACTGCGATACATTAGTACGTTTATTCATTAACATGTTAGTAAAAAAAAAACTATAAAATTGTGAAATTGGAGGTCACAGTATCTAAAAATATGGTTTGAGGTAGAGATTTTCTTGATTTTTTATAAATTTTACAGTTAAAATTTAAATAACCGATGGGGATTTTTTAATATTTTTCCAGGGTCTTTGAGGGTTACCCCTTCTTTCACCCCGTGGCCGTTTGTCGTTCTGAGACACCCTGAATATATGCCCCATGTACAAAACCAGGGTGGAGCGCTTGTAAATCCATAAGTCTATATAATTAACGGTTTATATTTTCTTTTACAGAACTCCCGATATCCAAAGTCCAAGAACTGATCCGCGAAAAGGACCTAACATACATGATAGATACGAACATAATATCCATTGTGGAATTCTCATTCGTCTGTCCTTTCAAATGTCGCCACAATAATCTACATTGCTACTATTGCGGAGTGACTTTCACAGATCCCGCCCTACTGCGGGGTCATAGCGTGGTTCATAGTCCAGCCAAATTCAAAGTCACCGATCACAAAAATATGGTGAAAGTCGATTTGACTCGAATTGATTGCAGACTTTGCAGTGAAAAAATCGACGATTTAGAAGAGTTTAAAAGACATATTGTGTCGGTGCATGGGAAGAAGTATTACTTTGAAACGAAGGATTGTGTTCTGCCATTTCGTTTGAAAAAAGATGAGATGCGGTGTGCGTTGTGTTGTGCTCAATTTCCGTATTTTCACGCTTTGAATAAGCATATGAATGAGCATTTTAGTAATTACGTGTGCGAGACTTGTGGACTGGGTAAGTATTTTTTACTATTTAAATGTAAGCTGAATGCACTCTTATAATCATAATCATTTATTCATAACATTCGTTACATGTGTTATTTGTATTTTTATTAAATAATATAAAGTAACGAGACGAGCAAGACATGTGCCTGATGGTAAGCAACACGCCTGTTCATAACAGCACAGCTATTGGTACATGATGAGTCCAAATCATTACCTAACACTGCACTGCGCTCGTCACCCAAAGTTATAAGATGTTTTATCTCTATGCCCTGTAATTTCACTGAAAACATTGCCTTTCAAACCGGAACACAGTAATGTTTGCACACTACTACTTGGTGGTACTTCCCCGGATGGACTCTGCAAAGAGTCCTACCACTACTAAAGGTATAAGATATATTTTTAAATACATATTTATTTTACACAGAAAACACTCAAGTATAGATTACTTGTTCAACCCAAACGAAGTATGGCTCCGCTAGTTTATAAATGTATTGTGTACAGGTTTCGTGGACCGGAACAGGTTCCTGATGCACCAGACGAGGCATGAGCAGGGTACCTACCCCTGCGAGACATGTGGGAAGCTATTCAAGGCGGAATACAACAGGGACTTGCATATAGACCGAGTTCATAAGTGAGTCATAGCCTTTATTAGCTTTTCTGCATATATACAGGGTTCATAATTGAGTCGTACACTTCATACGGTTAAGCTTAGAGCCAGGGTTCATAAGTGAGTCATACACTTCATACGGTTAAGCTTAGAGCCAGGGTTCATAAGTCAGTCATACACTTCATACAGTTAAGCTTAGAGCCAGGGTTCATAAGTGAGTCATACACTTCATACGGTTAGGCTTAGAGCCAGGGTTCACAAGTGAGTCATACACTTCATACGGTTAGGCTTAGAGCCAGGGTTCACAAGTGAGTCATACACTTCATACAGTTAGGCTTAGAGCCAGGGTTCACAAGTGAGTCATACACTTCATACAGTTAACCTTAGAGCCAGGATTCATAAGTGAGTCAGACACTTCATACAGTTAAGCTTAGAGCCAGGGTTCATAAGTGAGTCATACACTTCATACAGTTAGGCTTAGAGCCAGGGTTCACAAGTGAGTCATACACTTCATACAGTTAACCTTAGAGCCAGGATTCATAAGTGAGTCAGACACTTCATACAGTTAAGCTTAGAGCCAGGGTTCATAAGTGAGTCATACACTTCATACAGTTAAGCTTAGAGCCAGGGTTCACAAGTGAGTCATACACTTCATACAGTTAAGCTTAGAGCCAGGGTTCATAAGTGAGTCATACACTTCATACGGTTAAGCTTAGAGCCAGGGTTCATAAGTGAGTCATACACTTCATACGGTTAAGCTTAGAGCAGCCTTTCCTGATGCATCAGACTAGACACGAGCAGGGCACGTACCCGTGTGAGACGTGTGGGAAGCTATTCAAGGCGGTACAACAGGGACTTGCATATAGACAGGGTTCACAAGTGAGTCATACACTTCATACGCTTGTTACCAATGACGTTATATCACATGGACACAACGTCTTTAACAAAAGTTACTAAAAAAGTGACTCCACATAATATGTCATCTATACGTTCTTATATGCTGATAGATTAAGAAAATACAGCTTTATTTCTTGGTAGTAGATCTTAATTTGGATGGATGAGAGCAGGCATTTAGCAAGCAATTTAACAATTACAACAATGAATAAAATAATTCGTGATTTTATTCAAAATTATTAATTAATTGCTATTTTTATAGGAATAACGCTTTTGCTTTGATTTTTTTATTCAGAATTGTTAATAAATTTACAAATACTCGTACATACCACATCAACGCCTTTTATTAGCATTAAGTAATCGATAACACTTTAGTGATTATTTTTTACATAGAGGAAATTAATTTACGCGGACCCTTCCGCTCGGGGGAGACGGTCGGGTTATGTTAGACTCGACACCACGAACGGACATGGTGCCGACTAAAACCTCCACGAGTTTCCATTTTTGAGTCTTACAGCGAGAACGCGAGACCGCGTCCGCATTCATCCGCGAACCCGTAATGTAGCCCTGTAATTTCTCTTGAGAAACATTGCCCTTCAAACTTCTAATTTAAACGGTTCACTAATGTTTCACAAACATTTTTTGACAAAACATCACTTTAAAACCAACTAATCGTATAATATTCATTGCAAAAACTTTACAATATACCTACAAATGTTTCATTTTAACAACAGTGTTATGTATAGTAATATTTATTTCAAAAATGTCTTACATGAACAAATGTTTTATTTTACAAACCATCATTTTATAACTATTTATACGGCAAATGTTACATTTAGACAATGCATCGAATGATATTTTGTTATTTGTACACATTTTGTTTCAAATAGGTACCATTCATTTTACAAATTTATCATTTACCAAAATCCAATTTTACAACGAATATTTTGAATGTATAAGCCCCAATTTCAAGAGTAAATCAAGATGAGAATGTCCAATAATTTGGATATATATATTTATATATAATATCGTTAAATTAATTTTATGTAACTGCCAACAAAAATATTTTATTGAACCATCATTGCACTGACAAGTTATCGTGAATCGTTCGTGTATTGCGTTCTTAGTTATCGGTTCTGTTGTATTCCAGGCATAATGAGCGACGAGCTAATTTTTGCATTATTTAGGTTGATAACAGGTGGTACCAAAATCTATCTAGATGGGTATTCCTATAATAAAGTAACTTCATCATTCATTTCGTCATCGTCATTTTCAAGATTCGCTATTGTGGGTAATGCTCTAGTTCCCTGCGGTAGCGGGGGGAAGGGATCAATCCGGAACATAGTAATGTTTGCACATTACTGCTTGTCGGTAGACTAACTGGCAAAGGTGTGGTGCTACCTCAGGCGGACTCTGCAAAAAGTACTTCGTCATCACCATCCACGACCTTCTCTATCCCACTGGGTTTACGCTTCTCTTACTTTGTCATCTGGCTCGGTCCTGCGCCAATCTGGTCCAGGTTCGACCCGCAATAATTACAATATCGCCGACCCATCTTGCTGGTGGACGTCCAACGCTCCGTTTTCCTTGTCTCGGCCACCATTCTGTCACAATATTGGTCTACTGTTGTCACACTAAAAATATGTCCTGTCTAACTTCATTTCAGCTTTGTCACTGCTATTCCAGCTTCCTGAACTTTGTATCATTCGTCGGATTTCAGTGTTACAAACTCGGTCATGTAGTATGATGCCGAGCATGGGCCTTTCCATGGCTCGCTGTTCCATTGTTTTTATACATAGCCTCGTCTGTGAGTGTCCACGTGTGAAAGTACTTACCAGTACAATCCGCGAGGTATAAGCTGAGCTTTGCATTAGTGTGAGTGATCACATGCATACGCATCTATTACCAAAAGTACAGTCAGACAACAAACTCTTAAACAACAAGCTGACATTAACTATCCAGGATCAATATGGTCATTGCGAAAAGAAGTATCTCTTTTAGGATTCAAATGGTCAAGGACAGAGAATAACAGAAAAATTTTAATGGAAAAGCATGAGATCCGTCACCTACGTATAACTTATTTACTTAAAATTTCCGAATACCGTATTCAGGGCAGGCCTATCGTTTATACCGATGAAACATATATTGACACCACTCACACTTCATCAAAATCATATTCAGATGGCAGCACTTCTGGTTTGAAGAACACCTTATTAAGAGAACATGGTCACAGCGTCCTGCGTCTGACTGTACTTTTGGTGATCACTCACACTAATGCAAAGCTCAGCTTATACCTCGCGGACTGTACAAAATGTCCAACCAAGAAATCTTGACAATAAGTTGCCTCCAATTGGAGTTGTGAATGTTTTCGTTGGTGTCGCAGGAAGCGCGGTCGTGTTTACTGTCCGAAGTGCGACGTCCGACTGATGTCGCACCCGCAGAAACTGAAGCACCTAGCGGCCGTGCACGGCGAGAGGCCAGTCAGTCTACCCTGCACTTGTGGAAAGGTAACCAAAGACCTAACTATGTTAAACCTTATGGTTAACCAACGACTTAACTATACTTACTATACATTTAAGTTAATCAACAACTTTTAGGTGCTCAATGACCTAACTATACTATACCTTTTAGGTAACCAAAAACTACACTAAACTATACCTTTTATGTAACCAACGAATAAACTATTACCCAAAAGGTAAAACCTGCTGGGTAATCAACGACTAAACGGTATAATACCTTTTGGAAACCAACGAATGAACGCTACCTATACATTTTGGAGACCAACGACTAAACGCTACCTATACATTTTGGAGACCAACGACTAAACGCTACCTATACCTTTTGGGAACCAACGACTAAACGCTACCTATACCTTTTGGGAACCAACGACTAAAGGCTACCTATACCTTTTGGGAACCAACGACTAAACGCTACCTATACCTTTTGGGAACCAACGACTAAAGGCTACCTATACCTTTTGGGAACCAACGACTAATCTATGACCAACAACAAAATTATCGCTACTAATGATAATGCGAACGTAACTGTCTACTAAACCGTAATCTGTACTATTAAACCGATTTATATCGATATAGGTACTGAGATAATATGTTACCTGAAAAGGACACGAACACACGCACACACACATACAAACACACACACACACACTCACACACACTTGTATTTTCCCCCCACCGAGTTTGAACTTCCAGCGACGCTGAACATCGCGACGAAACCACACATTTGTTTCCTTTTCCAGGTATTTGAAACACGAAGAATGCTGACCATTCATTGGAGGAAAGAACACTTGAAGGATTTTAGGTAAGTAAAACTTAAAATCGTACTAATATTATACATAATTAATTTAATAATAAATAAATAATTAATCAATTTGGTACAAAGATGAAGAAGATCTGGATGAAATTTGGAGAAAGTCAAAATCAAAGTTATTTATTCATAAAATAAATCTACAATTTACACGTCAATTAATGAAAGAAAGAAACAAATAGTATACATTTTCAAAGTTTAATATGAACAATTTACTGTACGATAATTATTATCGTACAGATATCAGATATCAAGCATTATAATTATGTATTTATTACACGATGTTGATTTTTTTTTACAATTATATAGGAAGTATGCCATCATTCACTAAAAACTCGCTGTAACTATAAAAACTTTGATCGATAAGCCAGAATTTTAATCTGTTCTTGAAGCTGCCGAAACTTGGGGTCGATTTAACTATTTTAAGAACAATGCGGTCACAAACACTCCGATCCCATAATGTGTCCATAATGGGTACCATAAATCAGCTTCCCCGACGTCTTGAGAGAGTGTGGTATAATATCCAGCTTGTTAGCGTTGCGTTAGTTGCGTGTGTTGCAAGAATGTCTCTCTCCTTGCGTGTTGTGTGAGTTTAGATAATTTCTGACGTACACACCCATTTGATCAAAGATTAGATCAAAGTCAGATCAGATAATAGTCTGGAATAACACAGGCACCAATTGATCCCTAAAGAATAATGAGATCGGGAAAAACGCGAGTGAAACCGCTTGATGCTACTAGCTATACGAAAGTTTGAATGTTCGTTGGTCAATCACGTTGGCACGGCTATACGAATCAGACTGAAATTTGGGAACACATATTATCATCGAATAATGAACGATAAAAAATGTTTGTTCCTTGTTTTTTTTTCTGTCGCTACAGATACGAGTGCCAAGTCTGCGGCCAGAAGTTCTTCACTCGCTTCGCTCTGAACAACCACATGCCGACCCACACCGGCGAGCGGAACTTCAAGTGTAAAGTGTGCGACAAGACTTATCCGCGACTCAAGACACTCAAGGAGCACACGCGGATACACACCAACGACCGCAGATACAGGTAACACTCGCCGCACACTACTGCAAGTGTCGCAGTGTGCAAGCTATCCGCGACTCGAGACACTCAAGGAGCACACGCGGATACACAGCAACGACCGCAGATACAGGTAACACTCGCCGCACACTACTGCAAGTGTCGCAGTGTGCAAGCTATCCGCGACTCGAGACACTCAAGGAGCACACCCGGATACACACCAACGACCGCAGATACAGGTAACACTCGCCGCACACTACTCCAAGTGTCGCAGTGTGCAAGCTATCCGCGACGCGAGACACTCAAGGAGCACACGCGGATACACACCAACGACCGCAGATACAGGTAACACTCGCCGCACACTACTGCAAGTGTCGCAGTGTGCAAGCTATCCGCGACTCGAGACACTCAAGGAGCACACGCGGATACACACGAACGACCGCAGACACAGGTAATTCTCGCCGCACACTACTGCAAGTGTCGCAGTGTGCAAGCTATCCGCGACTCAAAACTCAAGGAACAGACGTGTGATCCTTGTGTGTACCTCGTGTGTTCCTTGAGGGTCTTGAGTCGCGGATAGCTTGCACACTGCGACACTTGAAGTAGAGTGCGGCGAGTGTTACTTTTTTAGGTATACACTTGACCGCCATCTCGCCCATATCAATTTTATCGAAATCGGTAGAGCGGTTTTTGTAATGTCAACAAGAAAAAAGTACGTTGATGATATCAGTCTATTATTAATTATTTTATTGATTTAATGTAAACACTAAACATGACTTAATCACGAAAGACATAATTATATATGTACCTCGACGTTTCGCACGCGGTACAAGCACAGTATAAAGAAACACTACAAGTAGTTCATCGCCTTTGATATTGGAAGAAACGCCGACACTGTTTAGACACGGGTAGGGTCGCAATTTTAAAAACGTGGCACCAAAATATAATTAAAACACCCGGAAGACGTCAGCCCTGAGCCGCGCTCCTGCAATACTAACATTGTAATGTTGGCAATGGCGGGAGCGTGCTTCCCGCGTCTCACCCCGCACGCCCCGCACAATTGCCCTGTCTAGACGGCTTCGTCGAACGACTGTATGATTTAATAGACTGTGGTTACAAGTGTTCTCGTGTATCATGTGTAATCTACACTAATATTATAAAGCTGAAGAGTTCGCTTGTTTGTTTGGACGCAAGGATTTCAGGAACTACTGGTCCGTATTGAAAGATTCTTTCTCTGTTGGATAGTCCATTTATCGAGGAAGGTTATAGGCTATTTAACATTACGCTACTATCAACAGGAGCGGAGCTTGAATGAAAAATGTAACAAAAACGGGAAAAAATATAGCTATTTGAGAGATTTCGTTGCGTGACAGCATGGGGAGCCTATTAGAACGCATAACTTTTTGTTCCTAATTTACTTTGTCATAATGAATGTAGCATAATGTATAGTGTCATAATGCAACTTTCGCATAATCATTTTTTGGCGTCATGTGTTTTAAGCATAACGATCTATTGTACTACATTTTATTCGACTATTGATGAGACGCATAATAGTTTTTAAGCATTTTTTTATTTGTTCTATTTTTTTTAAGGTGCCATTTAAATCGCATATTTTTTTTTCCTAATTTACTTTGTCATAATGAATGTAGCATAACATATAGTGTCATAATGTAACTTTTGCATAATCGTTTTTTGGCGTTATGTGTTTTAACCATAAAAATCTATTGTGCTACATTCAATTCGACTGTTGCTCAGACGCATTTAGGCATTTTTTAATTATTTGTTGTGCTACGTAATATATAACCAGGTTATACAGGGTTATTGGTAATCAGCCTGCATCCTTTTAAGGGCATGTTAAGGACATTACATATGACAACTTTTGTTCTACGGTTTTTAAAAATTCAAATATTTTTTTTCTCATACAAAATAAAGAAAATATATTTGTCCTGTCTAAAACCATTTAACTCTTCATACACGTGCCCGCAACAAGCAGGCGCGCTCTCTTTGACGCTCGCCGACAGTAGGCACGATGTTACAGATAGGATAATAGTTACCACTGTGCCGTCAAGGCAAATGAAAGGGTAGCGGGGCCTGCACGGGGGCGGCTCCACGTGCCTACAGATCAAAACCAAATTTGTACATTTGGCTGTTAGTAGTAAATCGAAACGCGCGCGAATCGACTTGTTTTTGTTTTAATGGTTCGTTTTCGTTACAATGCCGTGCTAATAGGTTAACATAGGGTAGGTACATACAGAAATGGTGTGAGTTTTCGCTCCCGCCATCTCCACCACAACGACAATGTAGCCGCCGCTTGCGGCGAATGCGTCAGGTTGTTTCGCAATACCTATCTAGTGTTTTGGTGATATTGATCATAATACCTATGAACCTTTACTGAGTGACTACCTGTAGACCCGTACTCTGCAATGAGGGGGGCTCCTTGCCAAAATTCGCATAAAAGTAGGTACTAGTATTAGAACTGTTAACAAGACGGACCGCCGGCACATTAATCGTACCGGGTGAAAGAACTTGACAAAGAATTGGTACCCGGGCCGCTAGATCAAACGCGGTAGCGGTGTTGTTGTCTGAGCGCCTTGAAATTGGTAATAAACTGCGTCTCTGTGTGTATCGTATGTGGTTTACAAACAACCAATCTACTTGACCCCTACAATCGCTAGTGGCGAGATTTGCTGTGGTTCTACTTATTTTGGTTGTTGACAACGAATAATGATAGGTAAAAACGTCCAGCGTCCACCGCGTCCTGCAACCGACTAGAACGGAAAGAGTGAGCTCACTGTTCCCAACGTTGACATGATTGCGTGCGCCCTGAAGTTTGGGAGGGCCCATCTTGGGTTCTACGATCTATGGCCGGTCTCACATCACTGTGCTTCGTTCGAATTGTAGGCACGTTAACGCAATAATCTACACCAGCACCAGCAACCAGGAACCTTTATTCGAAAAATCACGTGCGGCGCTCAAAAATCTGCTCAACTAGCCTATAACCTAAATACCTACGCAATAGCCTACGTAGGTAAGTTTTAATGCTGATAGACGAAATAATAAGTAGTTAAATTCATTTTACTTTTGTGCTAAGTAATCAAGTTGAAGAACAAAATAAAAAAAAAATATTTACCCCTAACTACCTACCTCGGATTTGTAATCTGTATAAAATTGTACTAGTCAAGCCCTTTCATTTGATACCCATATTGAGGGATTTGTGAAAAAGAAATGTATTTCGCCATTTTGTGGTAGCCATCCAAGATGGCCATCTTGGATTCGAAATTTGTCATAGTGCATAGTATTCTACTAGTCAAGCCCTTTCATTTGATACCCATATTGAGGTAGGTTGTGAAGAAATAATTTTATCGGCCATTTGGTGGAGGCGGCCATCTTGAATCACGGAAATTAACCTTCAAATAAAAAACCTTAATCGAAATCGGCTTATCCGTTTGAGCTCTACGGTGCCAGAGACAGGCACGCACGCACAGACACACACAGACAGACAGATATTGACGTCAAACTTATAACACCCCTTTTTTTGGTAGGGGGTTAAAAACAATATTATTTAGGTAGGTACTAACAACAATCTACACTACAGCAGCTGCGCTCGCTAAGTTGGTATCAACCAGACACGACTGAGATGGGCAGAGCGATGCAGGTATGTGCTTGTAGTCTCTGCGTCCTCTGCGTGAGTAGGTACATAAATACCAGAACGAGAAAGAAACAAAACATGATCGTGAGCCAAGTTACTGAAGTGCAGCTGGTGTTTGACGTTTGTGTTTCGTTTTGTAAGTACCTACCTAATTACCTACCTAGTTTTTATTACATAATTACTTATTAATAACTACCTACTTAAATTACTAGTACAGACACAGATAAGAAAATAGTAACTGTGATACGATTTATTAAACGATTTTAATGCTGATGGACTTGTTCGTAGTTACAATTAGGTAGGTATGTAGGTACTGTTTTAAACTTAAGTAGGTATCCAAATACTAATCGTATTTTTGTAGCATCTCCTAAGTCTGGTGAATTAGTATTAAACGATAGTGGATTAGGAGTTTTTCATTGATAAATGTATCTTTTCATTTGTGTCGTCCTCGATCCTCGACACAACGTATCGTTCGCAGGTACCTATGTACCGCAACACGCCGCGTGCAGCGAGCAACTCAAGGTCACACACAAGGTACACCCCCGGGCCGGGGCTCTGTTCAACGCTTGCCGACACCGAGCCAGTGTTGCCAAGTTAGCTATTCTGTGGCTATATCTAACAACTTTCTGTTTTTGCCATAAATTTCATAACTTAGTGGCTAAATAGTTTGGCCACAGATTTAGCAACTTTTAGCTATCGACGATAATAAATAAGGCATAAACCACATCTTATTAAAACGAATTAGTTCGGTACGGAATATTTTTCGATTCCATAGCACTTATTGTCCGTAATCTTTTATGAATGAACAATATTGTCTATGGAGTCTTGCGCAAATACTCACCCGCCGGGTGAAACCGGGAACCTCTTTGATTTTTCGTTTATTGCCGTAATACTCACACAATTGCAAACTTACACAAAATTCCTTGTAAATAATAAGACTTAAAAACCTTCTTTGCGAACTTTAATTTAGATAACTAATCAATTGTTTCAAATACTGCTATCTCTTTATTCTTTTTGACCTAATTGTTAGCCACTTTTGAGACTACAAAATCTTAAACATTCTAGCCACTTTTGAAAGAGTTTGGTCATTTCTTATATCACTGATTTGGCAACACTGCACCGAGCGCGGCAGCGTTAAAGAAAAAGGAAAAGGGAGACGGGACGCTGCGCGGGAGCGGCTAAAACGTATGTAGGAAAATTCAAAAATTCGACTATTAGTAGCGAATCGAAACGAGCGCGAGTCCAGTAACTTTCCACCAAGTTAGGAGAAGTGATGTTTTATCTCGCGTGACGTGTGAATGAACAATTCATCTTTCGGTGTGGATTTTGTGTTGGAACTGCAGTGCTGGTGACTGACTATTTTGAAAGTTTTGTACGTGATTCTCACCGCCACCCGCGGGACTTGCAGCTTCGAGAAGATCTTGCGTAAACGTGTGATAGGTATGTGAAAAAAACATTTTGTTTTTACTATGGTTGTATTGTTTATGATTACGTGAACAGACGAGTGTTTGATAACACACACACTAAAATACCTACTCTCGTGGGCCAGCTGCCGGAGCAACGAAAACGAGGCAGGCGAAAGTACCTAGACTGAGTCTCATGCTGAGTTTATCTCTTGTTAAGTAGCTACATAGTTTATCTAAATATCGTCGGCCTCCCTTTTTTTTAAAAATCCAAGCTAAATCTAAAAAAACATTTCTACGCTAATTCTGTAAAACTAGCCGATAGTGAGTGTGACTACGATTGTGAGATCGTAGGTTTGAATCCCGCCTGCTCATCTCGGTGCCAATGGTTTCCTAGTGTAAGTTTGTCATCGTCCCTGGCTTTGACGGTGAATGAAAAAATCGAGAGAAAACCAGCATAAATTAAATAAATAAGCAAATGATTTTGATGGCTATGATATTTTTCAAAATTCAAACTACCTAGGTAATTAAAATTGACTTATTACTGATACTAACTTCATAACGGATTTTATTGCTGACGATCTTGATTTGTAATTTTTTAAACCTAAGTACCCATGTACTTCTCTTACTTTTGAAACCAAATCTAAGCGTGGTGAAGTATTACAAAGTTAATTACGCGAGCAACGTTTGCTACGCACTTTGGACTCAGCTGTTTTACTACATGCGCAGATGAATGAACCGCCGCGCCGCGCCGCGCCGCGCATAGAGCTAAGTAGTGCTAGAGAGGACAACAAAAACTTAACTATTTTTTTTTGATGAATGTATTGACTTTTAACTAAAGTTGTAGAACAAAAGTTGTTTATTTAAATATACAGAACATGCCCTTAAAAGGATGCAGGCTGATTACCAATAACCCTGTATAGGGTCCAGATCCGACTCGGAGCACCCCGACTCCACCTAGTCTTGTCGCTACTACCCCTAGAGTGTATTTAAAAAATGCGGGAGCCAGAAGCTCAAGGGAGGTCCTGAGTGAAGCGATCCATGCGAGGCCAAGCGTAGCGAAGGTGGGAGGTGGCGAGCGAAGCGAGCCGGCGACCTCCGTAGTGGAGTGCAGGCCGAGTATGGAGAAGCGACACTCAGGGCTGACCGAAGAGCTTCTGGCGGGAGCCCACCCGGAGTCAAAAAGTGCACCATATGTCTTAGGTGTATGTAGGTTTTTAAGTCCTAAAAACGTTATGTCTACATAAATTGGTACAAAAATTGTTATACTACTGCATAGTCCTGCATAGATATTCCATTAAATTAGTAGATACCTACATTACGAATAATAAATATTGTTGTCGAAGTACCCACCCGCATTTCACACACCCACGTATTTTATTTATGTCCGCTCTTTACACTTGTTTTTTAGTTAGGCGTTTAAAGTTTATGCCGTTGATCAGTATGTTTAAGTATTGTTATGCTTTTCTCAATGTGTGCCTTTAACCATTATGCTATTTATAGTTATGCGTCGAAACGTTATACTATGTTATCTGTATGCTATATATGGCTATGCGTTTAAACATTATGCTAAGTTATCGTTATGTTATATATGGTTATGCTAGTTAACATTATGCGAAGACAGTTATGCGTTTAGTTGTTATGGTAAATTATCATTAGTCCTAAAAACGTTATGCCTACCTAAAATAGGACAAAAAATGTTATGCCGCCCCATATAGACCCGACAGCATGTGCCTATCTTTTAAAGGTTGCGTAATTAGAAATTAAGGTAACCGAAATTGTTCAAAATTTGAATTGGTACGACCATTTTTCGATAGATGGCGTAGCAACGCGCTCACGGTTCAGCTAGTTACTCATAAATAATAATGTTGATGTATGGTGTTTATGGTGTGTTAATTCGTGAAAGTTAAAAAAAAAAATATTATATTGATTTTCAGAGAGAAATTATTATTTTATTCATGTCTTTGTTCTAGATGTCACATATGTGGACAGGCGTTCGTACAAAACTGCAGTTTAAAAGGACATATGAAGAGTCAACATCCTGAATATGGATAAATGTAGAACTGACCATCGCATCGGCTGTTATAATAGCATCACATTTATACTCGTAATTTATATTTTTAGGGAGAAGCAAAATGCCTGTACTAAATAATTAGGAATTAAATAAAATTTTACAAAAAAAGTGTGTATGAACTTTTGTACGTAAGACATTAATACTTCTTCTCTTTGTTTCTTGTTTACAACAAACTTTATAATTGATTACGATAAAGCTACATATTCAAGGGCTGACTATTTCACATTATTATGATTACATTATATAATTGTATGAAATCGTTGAGTCATTTATAACAAAGTAAGGATAGTAAAAGCAATTTAGTGAAGTAAGTAGTAAAGTAATGAAAATATTTTTACAAAAATGTTCATGAATAAATAAAAGCTCAAAAATCTGAATTTATCAGTCAGATACTCATTAACTGTATAATATGTCTTCTCTCAGAAGGCGTTTTAATTTTATTAATAAATAAATACATTTCTTTTATCTTTAAGAGATTGTAAATTACTTCTCGCTGTCCCTATATACATAGCTTAGACCTTTAAACTACCCAACGGATTTTTATGCGTTTTTTTTTAAATCGACAGATTGATTCAAAAGAAAACTTAATATCTATACTAATATTATAAAGCTGAAGAGTTTGTTTGAACGCGCTAATCTCTGGAGCTACTGGACCGATTTCAAAAATTCTTTCTCCGTTGGATATGTACGTGATCCCCGAGTGCTATAGTCCATATAACTATATACATACTACTGGCGAAGCCGGGGTAGACCGCTAGTGTATAATGCATGCATAATATAGTAATAAAATACTGATAATTTTAGGTTTCTAATGTATGTCGTAAATAAACACTGCGCTTACATTGTAAACGCTAGCTGACCCTACGAGATAGATCAAAATAATGTATGTAGTACAGCATTGTACTCCAGTCAGTTGAGACTATTATTACATTCTCTTTGGTTGAGACTCATTTTAAGACAAATTTTAAATGAGGGAGTTTCTGACGAGACAAAAATAGTTCCACCGTACGCACTAGATGGCGTAGTGTAGATTCAGCAAGATCTGTCTCTACCATAGACTCTCAAAAGTGTAATCACAATTAAATCCCTCCCAATTTTCAAGGAAAAAGTCTAATCTAAATTGTGTGTGATAATTTAAAATTTTAGAGGTTTCGTAAACACATCATTTGTTTTCGATATTTAAAGTATAATTTTCTTCTTAGCTTAGCTGATTAGTTTGGTATGTCTACCTTCTATAAAAAAACCCTAAATACATGAAGGAATTTCATACTAAAACAATTTTTCTTCTTACCTTTTGTGTTAAACTCTTAAAATATTGGGAATAAAAATAGCCAATTAAGTTGATAATGTAATAAAAAACCGTTACTGATCACAATCCATTTTCAGTAAAAATCTGTAGAACTCCCGAGGCAATAGCATAGAATAGATAATATGGCAATAGACACCAACAAAGCCTCCGTAGAAGGAAAATTCAAAGATTTAAAGAGCAACACTCATACGACAATATTTTATACACAGACTAAGTAGAGAGATACTCTCTCGGCTGAAGGACTACTATCCAAAGCCAAGAATTAAAAAAAAAATGTATATTTTGACTTTCAACAGACAGGTTTACGAATTTTGTTTGAAATTTGCATGGTTTGATATAGTTTTCATTCGAATAAAATGCGTACATGGATAAAGTAGTTTATTATTTATTACAATGAGTCGTGCTTTCGCAAATTGAATGAATTGAGCCCCATTATGCCTCCGCTTTTGACAAGACAAGTGAAAGACCTACAAGCGCCGCCTATCATCGTTTTATTGAACCATATCTTTTTGTCTCGTCGGAAAACACCTCATTGATTTCAGTTCATAGTTTTTATTTATACTGCTGCCGCAAAAATGTTTAGATGATAAAGCTTCACTTATGATTTGTTGTGATCAAAACTAACCTCATAGTTCTTGAGGGTATTTACCCTCAATCTTTTTTTGAATTTTTTTCTACATGATGAGTCAGACCCGACCGTCGCTGAGGCCATATGGGCTCCATGTCGCATTAGGGGTTAAAAGTTAAAAAGGTCTACAGTAATAAGGTCTAAGGTCCGTAATGGAATATAAAATATCTACCTCTTAGGGATAACGCATAGTAACCATATTTATATTAGTAGGTATTAGGTATTTAGTATCAGCATTGCACCCGTGCGAAGCCAGGGCGTTACTTGCGAATACATGTGTTTTATAGACTGCACTTTGACGATTGTGTAGGTATAGGTACTTGTACTAATATTTATTCCGTGGTATAGGTCTGGTGCCCGCAAAGATTTTTTACCTCAAACAAACAGGGTGCCGGCAATAATACAGGGGTCTGTATTATCTATTCTATGGTGCCGGCAAACAAGTTGACCCAATGAAGTTAGCCCCATGCAACGTTTTTAATCTGTGAACAAGAAATACGTCAGCCAATGGGAAATGCTGAAAGAGCGTAGCCTAACCATCATGGCATAGCCATCTAGAAATGCGTGAGCCAATGGGAAATGCTGACGCATTTCTAGATGGCCATGCCATGATGGATCAAATTCCGAGTAATAAGTTTTCCCTTCTATCGGCAGTTCCTATGACTGCCAATTTTTTTATTTGAAAATGTCATCAGATTTTTGATTTATTTCCTCGCAAATATGTTATAATTTATTTTAAAATATTGCCTACAAACAACACAGTAATATAATATAGAAATTACCCATTGGCAGTAAAATAATTGGAAAGTCGGCGTTCCGGTGTAGTACAGTCGTTCTACATTATCCTGTAATATTAATCGTTATTTATAACTTCTTGTTTAACGGAATCAATTATTTGTATATAGGCAAGATAATGTTTAATAAACTATTTTTTACTATTTTCCGTCTTTTATTGTCTTTTCTGCATTCCCCAGTCTCGGTTAGGTTTAGGAAAATTCGGCGAATGTAGCTACAGTATAAACATCGATTTGTCGTCATCGCTAGCTTTAAAGCCGAAGGAAAACATCGTGAGGAAATCTGTATCTGTATGTTGCAAGAATATTTCTAGGTCATACGTTTTTGACGTGATAACGTCTTATAATTCGGTGAAGCCGGCTGCACGCCCGCAAAACATGACGTCATGTAACGTTACCGTTACCGTTAGTTCGTCGTCCGTGCCATGCGGACGAAGCTGAGCGCTGAGGGCGCCACCCGCCGAGTCGAGTGGTATCACTACTCGCGCACCACGCACAATGGCCCAATTTGAGAGGCTAAGTGCGGAAACAGCCCCGTCAAACTAAACTAAACATCACTACTCGTGCTATCAGCGTACTGATTTCTTAAGACGTTGTCACGTTTAACTATCGTCAGTAAACCGACTTTACAGACAACCATTTTTCGCCAACCCGCAAGGGGCCAGTGTGGTGGATTATGGCCTTAGTTCATGCTTAGTTATCTTTATGAGAGAAGGCCCCGAGCCCCAGTCGTAAGAACATCTAGTGGGCTCCTTATTCTATGCTTTTTCCCGTTTCTAACACTTTACATGAAGTATGAATACTTATGTTTACGCTAACGTAATGATAAGTACTTACCAAATTATAATTTACTAGCTGTTACCCGCGACTTTGTCCGCGCAAATTAAATACTAAGGTAACTCAGGCAGTACCTATTTGTATACCGAGACACATTTACGGTTACTAAAAACCGCGTATAATAAAACTATTTTATACAATTTCATCAAAATCGGTTCAGTTGTTTAGGTGTGAAAGCGTAAGAGACATTCGTCCCCCATTTCAACTCCAATTTCATCCCCATACAGTTCGAAATTATAATATTTCTAGAACAAACATTATTTGCTTCGTTTCAAGTGCCTATACCCTATACAGAGACTCATGGTTTTATCTTCAACGGTATAGGTATATCTTCAATAGGTACATCTGCTGCGTCATTACCTAGAGAGTCGCTGTGTCCTTTAATCCATTTAATTTGATTGTAATTTTTTAATATCTTTTTTGACATAACATAACAATTTTATTATTAATTTGTATTTTTATGGACTGTAGTCTGAAATAAATGAATAAATAAAAAATAAATTGGAGGGTTACTTTGTTCGCACCCGCTATGGATTGGAGTGCATTGTGGCATTCCAGTATAAGGACAGAGGTTATAGTATTATTTTTAAGGGCTTGAAGCACGGAGGCGCTGTCAGAGACAATTTTGATGTTTAGGTCTCCGACATCAATGGCTGCGACTGCCTGTGCTGTCCTGGTGATGCCGATACATTCAGCTTGAAATATTGTGGTTAAGTTGCTTAAGGTGTTTGATGTCCTTATGTTTAAGTCATTTGAGAAGACACCAGCTCCTGTACCGCATGCGGTTTTGGAGCCATCAGTATATTTCCTGACTTCTCTGCTGCCAGAGCTATCTTTCGATCCTGCGTTGAGTTGACATAAAGACATGTTGGCATATTGTTCTATCCATGGGTGCCTCAAGAAGCGGTATGTCTTTCATAACTCGTTGTAGAACTTTTGAGCGTCGTGTTTCAATGTTCTGTTTCCACAGTCCGTTTGCTCTTAGTCTTAGGGCGGCTGCCGTGGCCTCCTCCTGTATGACTAAATGTAGAGGTCTCAGGTTTAAAAAATACTCTAATGCGGATGATAGTGTGGCTTTCATACATCCAATAGCTGTTACACTCGCTAGGCTTTGTAGACTCTGGAGTTTATCTTTCGCTGTGGTCAGTTGTGTTCTGGGCCACCACACAACTGATCCATAGGTCAGAGAGGAGAGAGGGCCTGATAACTGATGTGTATAACCACAGCGTGATTTTTGGATTGAGACCCCATTTCTTTCCAACAAGTGTTAAAAGTGTTGGTAGTGCCACCCCTGTGGAGGTGGACGGTACTGGCTTGCGCAGCGTTTCCGCACTGGCTCACGGCATAGGGTACGGGGCGTAAGAGACATTCGTCGATCGTCAATCCCAACCTGTGATCCCAACCCATTTCAAATCCAATTTCATACCCGTACAGTTCGAAATTACCAAATTGGTAGAACAAACATTTATTTGCTTCGTTTCAAGTGTCATCTATACTAATATTATAAAGCTGAAGAGTTTGTTTGTTTGTTTGAACGCAAGGATCTCTGGAACTATTGGTCCGAATTGAACGATTCTTTCTTTGTAGGATAGTCCATTTATCGAGGAAGGAGGATAGGCTATTTAACATGACGCTACTATCAACAGGAGCCGAGCAGGAATGAAAAATGTAACAAAAACGGGGAAAAAATATTACTTTTTGAGAGCTTTCGTTGCGTGACAGCATAAAATATGTAAAATTTTAAAGGTTGCGTCATTAGAACCTAAACTAACCGAATTTGTTCAAAATTTGAATTGGTACGATCGATTTTCGATAGATGGCGTAGCAACGCGCGCGCGTTCATCTAGTATAATATTTAGAGTATCTTGGTTTTTATCTTCAACGATTGGTAACTTCCGTATTGACATTCATCCCCCATTTCAACCCCAAGTTTATCTCCGTACAGCTCGAGATTTTAAAATTGCTAGAACAAACATTCGTTTTTTCCTTGTCAAGTGCATATCTATAAACAGTTTCATGGTTTTATTTTCAACGGAGCAAATTAATGTTTATTCTAGCAATTTTGTAATTTCGAACCGTACGGGGATGAAGTTGGGGTTGAAATGTCATTTCAATGATTACGGTGCGAAATTACAAAATTGCTAGAATAAACATTCGTTTGCTTCGTGTCAAGTATCTTTACAGAGTTTCAACCATAATTTCATCCCCGTACAGTTCGAAATAACAACATTGGTAGAACAAACATTCGTTTGCTTCGTGTTAAGTGTCTAAATACAGAGTTTCATGGTTTTATCTTCAACGGTTGGGAAATATCCATTTTGAGATTCATCCTCTATTTCAACCCCAATTTCATCCCCGTACATTTCGAAATTACAAAATTGCTAGAACAAACATTCGTTTGCTTTGTGCCAAGTGTCTAAATACAGAGTTTCACGGTTTTATCTTCAACGGTTGGAAAATATTCATATGGACATTCATCCCCCATTTCAACGCCAATTTCACCCCCGTACAGTTCCAAATAACAAAATTGATAGAACATTTAATTGCTTCGTGTCAAATGTCTACATACAAAATTTGATAACTTTGAAACTGACGAATTTTCATACAACCGTTCATCCCTTGTTTCACCCTCTCAGGGATTGACTTTCGCAAAACCCCGTCGTAGCGAGCTATGTGCTAAAAGGGACATTCATGCAAAACTTTAGATTCCTAGCATTTGTAGCTTCGGAGATTCCTTGATTGACCTTTAGCTTTTATATAAATAGACAAGTAACTGTGGAATGCGCGCGATGGTGCGAGATGTTGATGGATGTGATCGAAAAAAATCTTCATATTACGCGAGGAAATCTACCCATGATTCTTGTCGAGATGGACTTGGACTTGGGTTGTTCAACATGTGGCAACACTGTCACTGGTCACTGTCTCACTGTTGGCTGCCGCCATTTTGTAATATTCTTTCGGATGATCGGATGGCGTCTGTCCAGAGTCGATTTCTCCTGAGAATTTTGTAATTTTAAACAAAAACTGTATAAAATGGTGTTAGTTCCGTAATAATTTAGTTTAGTGTTATACTTTAAGTATTATAATTATATTCTGGTGTAAATATATAGTTAGTTGAACAAATGGCTGCGAAAACATCGGACTGGAGGCCCGGTCCCACCGTGTGCCGCTGTTGCCTTTCTGAAGGATGCTACAAGGACATATCTACGGAATATTTCTGGATGGGAAAGCGGGAAGTGTACGCCGAAATGCTTTCCGACACCCTCAGTGTTACGGTAAGTTTCTGAGCCCCCATCAATTCTTCAAATATTGACGCTTCGCCATTTTGAAATCATGCGGCGTTCCTGACATAATCCTGCCGCGTTTGGAAGTCTAAACTTTCTGAAGGAACCTGCGCAGAGTGCGGCTTTTTTTATTTGGCCAAAATATAAAATCAATAATGCTGGTGCCTGCCCTAAAAATGCTGTAAAAGCGCTAGGTGTAGTATAAATAATTATGTATGATTTACTTAGATGCGAGTATCTAGCGGCTAGATGCGTGTTTACGTTATGTCGAAATAGTATAATTTATAACAGAACTATTCAGTCAGTATTGCAGTTCCTCAATGAAACTTTTTTCAGTATGATTAAATGTTCCCAAAAAAGTCGAAACAGAACGCCGGCATATCTTGACTTAGTACTATTCAGAATCACATCAAGTGTTGAGATCAACTTATACTGGTGATCAAGTGTTCTGGTTATTAAGCATCGGGACTACAAGCCCAGGGTCATGATTCCTGATGATTAATTATCAAATGAACCACAAATTGATTATCTCATGGTTGATGTTCCTAAGACTTACAAGTACTAGATTTGACTACACTGTTGTAAGAATATCTAAAATAGATACCTAATAATATTGGGTGAGACTTCTCACAACTTGTCTAGGCCCTAACTAAGCAACGGTTTTACTATGCTAGTTGGAATAATAAATACAAATTGAGTTTTAACATTACTTATAATACATGCAACACACGTCTGCAGTCAATTTTTGTAATGGTAGGACTCTGCAGTCTGCCCAAGACGTTTACCAGTTATTCTACTGCCACACAGTAATGTGCAAACATTGCTGTTCCTGTTTCAAAGACAAAGACTTCTAGAGAAATTGCAAGACATAAATCATTTTTCTGAGTATCTCATTTCATCAATATCTGAGTGACTAACACAGTGTAGTGCTGTGCTGTTACGGGCATGTTGCTAACCAGCAGACACATGTTCTGCTTGTCTCGTCACTTGATACCATAAAAAAAAAGTTATCATCACACAAAAATGTATCATCCTAGGTGGGAATCGAACCCACAACCTGCAGGTTAGTGAGCAAATTTACTACCACTGAATTAATAGGCTCTTCTATAAGTCTATAAGCATACAATTTATCGACAAAGCAAGCTATACTATATTAATATTTATAAAGCAAGAGGTTTTTGTTTGAACGTGCTAATCTCAAGAACGACTAGATTAATTTATAAAATTCTCGGGTTCTGAGTGCTATATAGCCATATATTATGTACCATGGGCGAAGGCGGGGTGGACTGCTAGTATGGAATAAAATCACACGTTTTGTTACGTTTGGGGCTAGATGATGAAAATATTTTTTATTAAACAGGAGAAACAATTTTAATGATTTTTCTAGATTAACTATTAGTAAGCTAGTATTAATAGAAATTTTCTACCATACAGATTGCCTACTCCAAGTCGGGTCCTAACAGCAACAGTCGTCTGATCTGCGAGCCATGCATCTCCCGGTTGAGAGACGCTCACGACTTCCGACGGCAGGTGGTGGAGTGCGAGAAGACCTTTATGCAGCATCTGGACCCTGGCAGCTCGAGCTTACAGAAAGAATGTATGTTCATATCTCAATTAAATGATCTAATACCATCTGACTACCACCTCGATTGCTTGAAGCTCAAAAAGGCGAAATTGTTTCATGGTGTTTGTTCCAATGATGAAGAGTTCTGACTGAGGCAAAACTAACTGTATTTTCCCAATGATTACACAATCTTGGTGTCTTCAAATCGAGAGTGAATGGGTTCCTTCTAGGTAAGGATGCTCTATCTTAGACTCATCATCTTCGTTTGCATTCATCAAGCAAGTTGGCAGTTAAGTGTGAACCTATAAAAGTTAAAAAAATGGGTTGGTTGAAGTGTAGTGTAAGATTTGGCCTCAACAACGAGAGCCTATTTGCTTCGTCATTGATCTACTAACTCTAAAGATAGACAAACTCATCCATTCTGAAAAAATACTATTCCTATTTATTAACCTTAACAATTATTTCAAATTGCCGCAGTGGAAATGAACCTGGAAGAAGTGAAGGTGGAACAAGTGAAGCAGGAGAAGAAGGCAAGCGACGACGAGGACTTTGACGACAGAATCGACTTCGTGGTCGACAATGATGACACTGATGATGACCGTAAGTTGTTTTCATTTTTTATTATTTTTTTCTGAGATGGACCAATAGCAGTCTGCTGTAAATGGTCTCTTCAATCTTTTTTTTGTAGTGGTAGGACTCTTTTTAAAGCCCATCTGGGGAAGTACTGCACTCTTTGCCAGTTATTCTATCGCCAAACAGTTATAAGCAAATATCACTGTTCAAAACATTAGTGAAAAATAAAATTCATACAAAATAAACTCTCGTAACATTTTGACAGCATTCTAGTATTTGAATTGAATAAAATATTGACTAGCGGACTGTCCAGACTGTATGTGTGTGTGACTGTATATATATGTGACTGACTGTATGTGTCCAGCCGTGGATTTAGATAGACTGATGAAGATGATTATAAGAAAAAAATTGCCAGTCATAGGAACTGCCGATAGAAGTGAAAACTTATAACTTAGAATTTGGTAGCATACTTCGGACACTACGCGGGTGAAACTGGAGGGCGTTGCCAATGGCCATGGTCCCGAGTTTACCCGAAGATCGAAAATCTTATCATTCCCGAGCGTGACTATAGAATTGAATTCACAGCCCACCAAAAATCTGTCTGTGGCGTGCCAAAAGAAAAACTCTTGAACCTATATAATATTTCAGTTTTTTTTTTTTGCATTCCAGTTGATGATGAACCCCTAATGAAACTAGCCACTAAAGTACCCAAAAAGGAAAAAGAAGTTGACCTCCTAGATTTACTCGACAACTCACAAATCACAGTAAAGAGAAAATCCACAGCATCATCGTCCAAGGCCAAAGAGCCTCCAGCCAAGAAGGCTAAGAAACAGATTGTTATCAAACCGTCGGCCAGCAAGGCAACGGCCTCTGCGTCTAAGGCTGGCGAGAAGAAGAAGAAAGGTAGGCATTGCTTTTTTTCTGGTTGTTGGTTGAGTTGAGTTGCCAGTGAATGCTCTAAAATTCTATCTATTAAAAAATATGTCTTTAATTGACTAAAAAACAAAAATCAGTAAGTAATAATATATGATTTTGGTTCGCTTCCCATCATTATTTTTTACTGTTAGCTAACACTGTATATCAAAAACTCCCTTAATAAACATGAATTATAAATTTTATAGGCTGTTTGCAAAATTTGAAATGTTCATGTTTCCTGGAAAATTTAATCTTAAAATGGTTAGTGGGGTTTTTTGTTTAAATCTTCATCTGGTTTGCTTATCATATTATCTGCAAATGTGCGAGAAACCTAACACCAAAAGAAATGAGGAGTTGTCCAGGGAGATGTATTTTAATCAACAATTTTTAATCTACATGGTTAATATTAATGATCTGTAATTAAATTTACATTGTTATTGTTAGGCCATAATGGACTGATATCATTAGTTTAAGGTGCGTCCCCCAGGAAAACGAGTTTTTTGTCCAGTTTTCAGAGCTATCTACTCATTAGCCAAAACAAATATCAACTGGTAAAAAATACTTTAAATTTCTACAACTTCTTGGCTTCAAAATGGTAGTTTTATTTTTTTGTTAATGGACTTATCGTTTAAATAACACAATAACGCCTCACAACGAAACCATGAAAAAATTAAATAATTGTAGTTATCATGCATCTCCTCGGAAAATCTCCATTATTTTGATTTTGTACTTACACCAACAGATAGACAATTCCATTACGAACATTTTGGTAGAAATATTTTTTTCAAAAGACCAAAATTTGATTTTATGAAGAGTTTTTTCTAAAATTTGAGCGTAAAACAGCGACAAATCCTACTGTTTCTCTCTTGCTCTTTCTTGCGGTGTGCGATAAGGTAAGAAATACTCAAGGTCATTTGCTCGGGGTATGCTCTGAAATTAGTGACCTGATCACTAAATGATTTGATGCTAACTAACATAATTGTTAGCTAATGTTATTTCATGGCAACTCTGCTCGCTGACGTTTAATTTGACACAGTTGTTACGAGAGTACATCTACACACCACATATACACAAACATAGTACAAAGAATAATACACTAGTTAAGTGTGACATTTTTTTTTTTTATCTCTAATCGGTCCGCGTTTGACCACCAATTCGCCTGATGGTAAGCGACGGTGTGGTGGAAAATGACGCACGTTGACCTAAAAAGTACCTATTCGCTCAGACCTTGAAAAGTTCTAGATTGTATCTCTCAGGTAGCTAGGAATGGAATATCTACTAATATCAACTTTCTAATAGTTCACTATACGAAAGCGATTCATTAAGATTTTATACCAACCAGTTCCTCTCTTTTATCTTTTCTTTGAAAATCCTTAATCTTTGGGATTTTGATTGCTCTGAAAAATTTGTTGTACAATCTGATGGAAAGCGATGATGTGTTCCTGAGACTTGCCTTAGCTCTAGTTTAGGAATTAATTTGCTTAGTGAAATATTAGCCAATTTTGAAAGTAGTAATCAGCAAACATAGCATTACTGTTTTCTAGACTGGATAATTCCCAATTATGAGCCATAGTTATGGTAATCCACATTAGAAAATGTGGATTTGATGGTACTCGGTTTGTTTTTGCTAATTTAGGAATTAAACAGCTGAAATAGGTAATGGTAAGCAAAAGTATGTCTATATCAGTCTAATGATACATAGTGGTAATGACGTAGTCAGCAGTGGTATATCTCTTTGGAGAGTCCACCTGAAGTACCACAATTACCAGGTATTCTACCGCCAAGCAGTAATGTGCAAACATCACTGTGTTCCGGTTTGAAGGGCAATGTTTCCAGAAAAATTACAGGGAATGGAGATAAATCGTCTTTTATCTGTGGCTGACGAGCACAATGCAGTGCAAGAACTTGAGACTCTTCATGTTCCAATAGCAAAAGTGTTCAGGGCCGATGAATAGGTCAATTTAGGCAATTCAATATTTAGGCATCCTTTAGATTTACACTTCTACCATCTTGCCTGATGTTAATCTACAATGCAGTCTACGATGGAGTGTGCTCATCTAGAGGACTGATTCACTCTCAAGTTAAAAACATCAAGATAGTAATTAATCATCAGGATAAACCCAGTCAGGCAACACAACCTACAATACAATTTTTTTCCTGGGCTCAGGCTGATCTATGCAAAACATACTACAAGTGCAGTCTCTATATAACAATTTTAGTATGAAAACTAACGTGGTTATTACACATTTTAAACAAATACACGGGTAAATCACGTATAAAATAGTCAGAACAGTCCGACTCGAGTTTCGATCGCGTCCGGCGATCTTCTTCAAGGCGAGTGCGCGCGCATGTTCGCAGCTCGATTAGCACTGAAGAAGATCGCCGGACGCGATCGAAACTCGAGTCGGACTGTTCTGACTATTTTATACGTGAGTTACCCGTGTATTTGTTTAAAATCTATATAACAAATCATCAAAGGCGGCATTGTTATGTTGAGGTTAGGTTAGTTTAAAATTTGTTGTAAAAAGATTTAAAATAGTTTCATTCATCACTTACTATGGGAATAGAATTCATGTATTATTGGTGGGGACGTTATATATATGTGTTGGGTTGACAAACTTCTTTAATTAGAGGTGTTAACATTTTTATAGTTGAAAAATTAGTTGTAAATAGATTTTTGCAACAAAAGTATGAAATTTAAAGGTATATTTTGCATTTTATAGACAATTCAAGGGGATTACGAAAAATTTGTTAAATCGAGGAAGTTGTTAAATTGGGGGTTGTTATTTAAGGTTGCACTGTAGTATGTGGAGAGTAGTGATGGCCTGTTGACCCTTGCCTCAAGGCTTAGCAATTGATCATAAGAAACTCTTTGTAACAATTGTGTCAAATCATTGTATTTTATGTGCATGTGTGTTAGATATAATTTTTTCACATGGATATGTCTCGATCATAGAACTGTGTTGCATAATAGTACTTGGGTTGACCATACACAGTGGTATTGACATTTCAATATATTTGTTTCATGTAAATTTTGCTATAGTTCTAAGTGTGCTTTAAGTAAAGTGAATAAATCGAAAAGAAATTACATGCTGTTAACGTTTCCTAAGTAAAATAATTGAATGTTAATTTTTTACAATTGTATGATTAGTTACAGAAGTTTAGTTAAAAAATAATAAGAAGTCTGAGTGCAATAGCTCGAGTGCAAAAATCTAGTGAGAAGGTGTTAGTCTCATGATACTAGCAAAATGTTGGTGATCATTCTTAGTGAATATTTTCTATAAATTTTTGTAGTTGTAGGACTTTTTGCAGCGTCCATCTGGAGACCACACATTTGCCAGTCATTCTACTGCCAAACAGTTATGTGCAAACATCACTGATTTTTGGTTTGAAGGGCAATGTTTTTAAATTAATTAAAAATTACCAGGTGTAAAGATATATCACAAGTCTCTAGTTTACAATTGCAGTGCAGTGCTAGGTAATGATTTGGACTCTTCATGTACCAATAGCTGCATGACTCTGTGCTGTTATGGGCGCATGTATGTTGCTTACTATCAGGCACATGTCACTTGATAATGTAAAAAACTCAACATTATGCTATTTGTCACTTGTCTAATACTCTCACACTGCGTATTTGTACTCGGATCAGATCATGTGACTTATCAGAGAGATGTGACCAATGTGTTATTTAACGGAATATAGTGTGTGATGGTCAAACTTAGTATGATGGGATGCAGTTGACTCAGAGCTGCTAAAACCTACATGAAAAAATAATATGTGTTTCAGGTAGTTTAATACAAAAAGACATATACTTCCAATGTGGCTTTATTGAAAATATAGCAGTCAAATTTAACTTGATAACAGTTCACTTGTTATCAAATTTCTAATAGGTTAATCTATAACATTTCTATGTGCTAATAACACTTAAGAAAATATATTGGGATATGTCTTTATGTGTAAAACTGTGTATTTCTGACGTTTTTGCAATAACATTCTCTGAACTTTGAAGTAATGCTGCTATTTCAATTTGTGGCAAAATATATGATGTTATTGACCAATTTTAAAAAGGGTACTGAGGGTAAGCTATGGCTAAAGAATATTAATAACAAAATAGTTCAAGAAATTTTAAAATTGTGAAAATATATTGGTTAAGAAGTATGAAAGTGAGGTAACAATTCATTCATGTTACTCATGTACACCAGTGTTTCCTAAACATGTCTTAAGTTGGTACTATCGATTGACTTAATTAAAAGTGACAAAATGAAAAAAAAAAACGAAATAAATTAAGAACAATACTTATGACACTAAAAATTCCCAGACATTGAATTACCCTGAGTGGGGAATTATCACTAATGACCAACTACAATCTAGAGTTTACATAATATACTACAAATAGAGTCAAAACAAACGCTTCACACCTAAAGCACGGGTCTGATTGCTCTTTCCTTGTTGTCCTTGTGGAAGTGTCATACTTTCATCGCGGCACATCATACGCCTCACTTACTTAGCTAACATACGCCTCATCTGCTTACAATTTACACAAAAAAACCGTGCTTAAAAACCTGATCTACTTTCTTATTCTTTATCTAAGCCTACAACTCTGTGGACACTTCTGTTGTTATTGGTCAATGCGTCATCTTTGTATAAATATATAATAACTTTTATGAAAGAGGTAGAAAATAAGTCTATCCCGTTATGTGAGTGTTATTACAATTTCGACATCATATTCAAGGATTTTGTGTCTTATCCCTACAGGTGCTATTCCAAATATGTAAAAAAGTATAGTATTTTTTTGACCAATGGTAGCTGTCGATTTTATAAATTAAGTTTTGTCATTGGTCTGCTATACTTGTTCATGTAATTGGAAGTTTTAAATGTTTATTTGAAAATTTATAAGAACTTGTCCGAGTGTTGTTCAATTTTAGGTACATATTTAGGATCCTTTAGGTATTTGTTAGGATTAGAATATTCTTATGCTATTAGGTCTGTCAGTCCTTGTCTCTGAAAAAGTAATACGGGACAGGAAAGACATAGAACATCTACCACATGATATTTGCACCCTTAGCGTGGAAATAATACAAAATTTTAATTTTATCTGCTTTGATTTATAAATGGACAGTTTGTCAGATAAAAATAATAAAGTCAATTAGACTGGATTTGAATATAATTTCCATCAAGATAAATGGATGTAATTTGCGTAGTCCTAGATTGAATTGGGTTTTTCCAAGTAAACATGTTTCATTGTAGACCGCATCCTGACTTAACACCAGATGGGATGGCGATCTAGTTTAAACCTATAAAAAAAAACGTACATGTAAAATGTCTATGATTTTTTAATCAACAGTGTATGTTTATAAGTTGTCTTGAATTTTGTAAATCTAAATAAGAACCTATGAGTTGGTATGATGATGAAATAAATAAATACTTCATGCCTATGTTGAGGTTTTCAATCCACGCTATGGGTGCTGATAAAATGACAGACAGACTCGAAGACTTGCAATCATAAAACTAATATGCATATTTAGATTTATTCAATTTATGGCCTTACCGGCAGCGTCCCGCGGTTTTACCCGTATAGTTCCCGTTATTTACTCGCCATGAAAAGTAGTCTTTATGTGCTATTCCAGATATATACTATCTATGTGTCAAATTTCAAGCGTATTCGTTCGGACTTTTTGACTTGATTGAGCAACAAACATATAGGTACAGTAGGATTTACAGGAGTAAATTACATTGGTAACTTGTGCCATAATTCGATTGAAGAATCTTAGTCAGATCCTCTATATATATTGAATAATGAAATTAAGTTAAATGATGGCCTAATCTCAAATGATAGGGGTTTCAGGTTGATTTATTTCTGCAATGTGGTTCACTTTTTGCATTGATTGGTTCATGAAAACGAAACACTTTATTTTGACGTCTTCTTCTGAGCGAACATTAAATAAATATTGATGGACATTTCACACACAACACCATCTGACCCCAAACTAAGCAAAGGAATTTACTAACATTTGCTCCCCTTATTGACAGATGTTAAAATTATATTGACTCATTTCAATTTTTTTTCGAAGTTAGCTTTTTTATCCTCAATTATATAGCCATACTATGTTAAAACTTGTCTTAACTTGAACATTTGAAATCACAAACCTTGAAAATTCATAACACCGTATGATTTGATATATTGTTTGGTCGCGTAAATCATGGGTAGCATAAACTAAACAGCCCACGAAGTTACAGTTTGCCCTCGGTAGCATTTCTCTCTGAGCAATCGTATAATGAAGTTATAAGCATAACCAGCCCACTAAACGTTCCCACTGCCGGGACTCGGGGTTTTCTCTCGCAAGGAGAGAGTCAAGGCCTTAGTTCACTACGCTGGTCCAGTGCGGGGTAGCTTTAAACTTAAAAAGAAAATGCGCAACTAACTTCAAGGTGTCGGTTCGTGCGCGCATCGCAAATATTCACTCAGAAGAGACAGAAGTTGAAGTTGTTAGCCAACTTCATCATATTTAATTGGGTAAACGGGAAACTCGCGTGTAATATGGTCGGTCAATCCGACTCGAGTTTCGGCCGCGTCCGGCGGCCTTTTTCAAGGAGAGTGCACGCGCTCGGTGGCTGTGTTGGTCGATTAGATGCCAAACGGGCAGCCATCGAGCGCGTGCACTCTCCTTGAAAAAGGCCGCCGGACGCGGCCGAAACTCGAGTCGGATTGACCGACCATTTTACACGTGAGTTGCCCTTACTCAATTAAATATGAGTAACAACCACGTTAATTTTAATATTACAACTTCATAATGTAGGATTTTGGCTGTCAATGTATGCGCGCATCGTTAAAGAATACATCATATTACCAAATAACTTTACAAACTGGACTTAAGTTCGCTCAGAGCACACGTCAATAGTTACTGTAAATTTACATTCTATTGTGTATCAATGCAAAAAGGTTTCAGCTCATTTTCGGCGGGAATGCAGAATGCGGCCAGTCCTGGATGTTCTAAATTTAAACATCGGGTTCGAATCCCGTGCACTGGTTTCCCATAAATTATACATTGGAGTATTACTGATGATTACTGTATTTTTCGGTAGTTAATGTGCCTAGGAGCAATTTTAGGATTTGCTCACCAGGAATTTGTAATTTTTACTTTTTGTTACATTTAATGTGCGCATTTGTTAGTATACGAGTCGAAGCGCTGTTGCAACAGCATATTTAACAGCTAAATTAGGTCACTCACACGAATAACTTTATCACAAAGTTATTTTCCATCACTTGGACATATACGAATAATAAAATAACTAATTAGGTGTCTAGTACATTATATATCTTGTTATTATATAAAAATCTCGTAGGTATGGTAGGTATATCTGTGTGTACTTTTTCGAAAAGCCTCGACCAATTTTGATGATATTTTTGTATGTTTGATGGTCGGAGAGTTTGTTTTCTTCTTTTAATTACGATTTTTCTGTTTTCCAAAAAAAAACAAACACCGACTTCAATATAATTAAATTCAGACACTCGACTGAATTTCATAAGAAACTATTATAATTAGATAAATGAAAGCAAATTTTAGTCTTATTTGTTGATATTTCAAAAACCGCCACGCCGATTTCGATAAAAATTATGCGACGTCACTGACACGTAGGCATTGAATAAATGTATGAATATTTGCGAGAATTTAAGATACTAAGAAATGGGAACCGGTATCTTTGTCCGTCTACGAATTCGTCGCGTCGGTCGTCGAAAGGTAAGTGGCAACTTTCATTTACAAAATTAAATGTTGTTTCAAAACGACAAACCTTTCTAAATGTTTCTAATGTAGTGTATCTTCTTCTCCAATCGCTTTGGTTTTTTTTTAGAAACTGAACAACATTTGATTTTCTTTTCGATTAGCTTTTTGATGATGCTCTGAATTTTTATAGAATTGTGAGACGTATCCATGTGAGGGGACGCTTTTGGTCCCCAGAAACGTGATTTATGTTTGAACGTTACGTGATTTTACTTTAAAAATTGTGAAGTATTCTCTAGTCACTGACAAATTTGTGAAGTCAGTCAATGGTCCTGACAGATTTGTGAAATCAGTGACTGACAAATTTGTGAAAACAGTTGACTGTCACTGACTTGTGGATTACGAATGAGATTCTATTTTATCAATATGCTCAATCAAATGTACTCAATGTAATGACAGATTGTTTTACTGTTTGCATTGATTAATTGGTTACTTTGTTCTGTTACTGACTTTTGAGATGCTCAGAAGCTAGTTTGATGAAATACAACTGATCAGTAAATTCGTCAGTGACTTATTTAATACAAAAAATAAAATACGCGATTTAGTAGTCCCGCGACAAAAGCTTTCAAACATAAAATTGCGCTTCATTTATTTAAAAAAAAACATAGTCCATATTGAGATCAGTTTGGAAATTGAAATATTAGATACCATATGCACTGTCTCAGTACGGATTATGTGCGGTTTACATACAAATATATCCCACGAGGGAAAGGCGAAAATATCTTCTAGAAAGTATTTTGACATATTTGTAAGTAGTTACAAATGTGACGTAATACTGTGTAGAAAAACGTTCCCTTTTCATCGTGCAATATATTTAGATGCTAACTGCCAATGTGTGTGTGGAATTCAGTTGCGATATTTTGCTCTTTCGCGTATAGTTGGAAAGTACACGTCAAAAGACCATTGTGTACGTTTGCAACTGAATTTCTATAGTTTTTAGTTATAGATACCATAGTTTTAAGTTCGTCGGATTTTTAACATATTGATGGCAACTAATGTTGCCCCATATATTGAACTGAGCTTTTGCTCCCAAAACTTAAAAATTATGCCGTGAAACCTATTGCTACGAAGTCTATTTTTCAAAATATTACTTTGTTTTGTAGGAACTCCTACAATGCATATATTCTCTATTGTTTATTCACAAATATTATTACTGATTGTGCCATTTGAAAGTTATAAGTATAGCATTAGCAATCGCCGCGCTAACCGGATCTTAAATATATGTTTCTTACAACTAACGTACTTCTTCGTTCATGTCAGTTTTGGAAATGTGTCTCGAATGAAGCGCCGATCAACGGAGTCATATACCGAAGAAGTTTTCGAAATAATCATTAATCGGATAATTAAAAATTGATGAAAACGAGAACTGAATTTTAATCAACTGATTAAGAACGGTGTTGGTTGCGCGTAAGACTTACTGTGTTAATTCCTGACTAATACTAAGAAAGTAAGGTTGCGGGAAGAATCTTTAAAGAAAGCAAATTTGACCATTGAAAATTACAGAATTTGGGTAAAATTTGCGAATCTCTATAGATGTGGAAACTGTCGCTCAGAAAAAACTATCCTGCCAAAATACAGAAGAAAATGGAAAGGGACGTTTTCTAAGAGAAGTTTTTCTGTTTTTAGCGGATTACGATCCGACGCGCAGTAACGCCGAGACGATATTGCGCTGCACGACCGCGTACCCCTTCAGAGTCAACGATAAAGCGATACTCTGCGTATATTGCCACGAGCTATACGAGGACCCTGACGTCTTCAGAGGCCATATGGAAAAAGAACACACCGAGTGCACGCTCAAAATCGTATTCCACAATCTGCCAAAGACGGAATTCATAAAAGCGGACCTCACGAACTTACGATGCAGGACGTGTTCTGAATCTTGTAGCGATCTAGACGCGGCTGCCACTCATCTAACGAACCAACACGGAGAGAAGATCGATCCGAATGGGAAATTAGGTGTGATGCCGTACAAGCTGAGGAAAGATTCGTTCAATTGTGCTGTTTGCGACAAAATCGTACCCTCGTTGCTGCATCTCAATCGACACACGATATCGCATTTCCTCAGCTACGTCTGCCACTTTTGCGGCAGCAGCTACATTGCCACAACTGGTTTGTTACGGCACCTTCGCACTAAACACCAAGAGTACGAAGTATGGTGTAGGACGTGTCGAAAAATGTTTCCGAATATGGAGGCGAAGGAGCGGCATCGGAGGACGGAAAAGTCTTGTATGCCCTACATGTGTCAACGGTGTCCGGAAAGGTTTCTCGATTGGAAGACGCGACAACGGCACATGGAACTGAAACACGGCATAGCGAAAAAGACGTTTCGGTGCGGCGATTGCAATATAGACTTTACTAGTGATCTATCGTATTATAGCCATTTTAAGTTACACCATTCGGACAATTGCGCCGTTTGCAAGCATTGCGGCATGAAGTTCGTGTCGACGTATCGTCTGAAGCGGCACCTAGCCAAACATAACGTCTAAATCTGTTTCTAGTCATTATAAATTTACGTAGGAAATATACACGCTGAATGACTTTCATAAAGCGAACAGGATACGTTTTCATCAAAACAAATGATGATCAAATCGAAATTCGCCAATATTCAACGGTCGCAGTTTCTGGGTGGATTCCCAGGTAAAATTTATTCTTATTGATGTGTTCTATTCATTTATTTCGTCCTTTTTAGGAACTTCATTGTAGAATATTATCAAAAACCATATCCATTGTAGAATACTGAAATCCAGTTTGTTTTTTTTTTTGAAAAGTAAGATCCGTCTGTAACCTTTTCGTGACGAAATTAATATGTGAACTTCTTTTGTATTAATTCTTAAGGATGATCATTCTACGTAAGCCGGCCTAAAGTTATATTCTTCGTTCACATTCGATTTGTCGAGATATTATATAATGATGGTTTTACGTCGATTATTTCAATTGTGTATACAAAACGTGAATTATATGATTTGATGTCACACGAAAGTTTTACTGGACCCATTGGGGCTTTCACTTCATAACAATTTTTTGAAGAACAAGTACCAGTAACATTTTTTCTTGAGGAGGTATATTTTAGTATACAAATACAAATCTTTATTACCAAAAAACATCAATCGGAACATATTACAAAAATACTTAATTAGATTTACATGAAAATACATAACATGTTCCCAGACTTATCCTTCGGCCCCACACTAGGCTCGGTGGCCCGTGCTGTGGAAGCCAGGGAACGAAAGCAAAAACACAGTAAACACAGGGGTATCAAACATATTGTTATTTTGGTCTAATCCCAGTTCCAGAAGTAGATGTAGTCTAGTGTGAGGGAGGGTGTGTTAGTGTGAGGTGTGTATTTGTGTGTGAGAGAGGGTGTATGTGTGCGTGTGAGAGTATATGAATTCGTAAAAAGGAAGTGATAGAAAGGTAGACGATAAAAAGTACAACTAAGTCGAAATCAAACGAGTGCTAGCCTATTTCCAATCACAAACTGACTGAACCCTCAAACAGTGCCAGATTACCATGGTGACCAATCACAATACTGAACGTATTCGAGTGATAAAGTTTTCAGTATCCTCGTACGACAAAGAGTTAGCCATATGAGAACCACTAGCTTCACTTTCGTGAACCGTTTCGTGAAAGTATGTTTCGAGTATTCTCCTAGCTCATAATGGCGTCGTTACCATGTGGGTTGGTTCACTAGCTCAGTAGCACGAATCATTAACTTATATGTACAAATTTACGGTGACAATATGTATGTCATTGTAAATTTGCCATATGTGACATAAATGTCAACAACATCAACAGCCCACTAAACGTTCCCACTGCTGGGACTCGGGGCCTTCTCTCGCAAGGAGATTGTTAAGGCCATAATCCACCACGCTGGCCCAGTGCGGGTTGGCGGATGACACATGACTTCGAAAGATTCTAGGTACATGTCGGTTTCCTCACGATGTTTTCCTTCACCGTTTTAAGTTAGCGGCATTACGCACATGACTTCGACTTTTCGAAGTGTTGCGTGTGGGGTTTGAACCCGGGGTTTCCGGATCGGCAGCCGCCGTTTTCCCGACTAGACCACCGTAACTTCCATACATACATGTGACATATTTATGTATGTCACTGTAAATTTGTCAATACCGTCAGATTATATCATGACGCGTATAATCTTACAGTAGGTTAGTAATCTAACGTCGTCAGATCATAATCTGACGGTTTTTACAAATTTAAACTAAATCGGTTGTTCGTTTATTGTATTTATAAATAATCGTATTCGAATTATAAGTATGTGAGTACTATTTTACTCAGCCACGAAATCAATTTTTTGTTGAATGCGTGCATTATATGATTTGAAAATATTTGAACTTTCATTTTAACAACTACCCTTTTTTATGAGACCTCCTTTTTTTTGAAGTGAAAACTTCTTTTGGCGCGCCTAGGCAGATTTTACGTGGGCTGTGAATTGAATTCTAGCGTCACGCTCGGGTATGATAAGAAATCTTCGGGTAAACTAGGGACCATAGCCATTGGCCATCTAGAAATGCGTCAGCCAATGGGAAATGCCAAAAGGGCGTGGCCTGCCCATCATGGCATGGCCGTCTAAAAATGCGTCAGCCAATGGAAAATGCTGACGCATTTCTAGATGGTCATGTCAAGATGACCAGGCCACACCCTCCGGTTACACCCATGTAGTTTCCAAAGTAAGCTATCAAATTCTGAGTTATAAGTTTTCACTTCTTTCGGCAGTTCCTATGACTGCCAATTTTTTTTTTAAATAATAAATTGTTCCCGTTTGCGTAAGATTTCAATACATCATGAATATTATGATCTGTTATAAGAGTATTTGAAGAACGAAATCCTTGAATCGAGATCAATGCGACTGGCATGTATTTTATAAATTTCACTCACCAGAACTTAGCTTTATGTTCGGGTACAATCATCAAGTGAGTGATAAGGAACATTTCTTTTTGTTCTAGAAATGAATTGTCCGAAAGCGAGGCGGAACGCGGAGATTATAGTGCGATATTCGACAGTGTACCCGTTCAAAATGCCGGAGTCGAACTTAGTGTGCGTGTACTGCGCTGAAAGTTACGAGAATTCCACTACGTTTAGGGACCATATGGACACGGAACATGCGTACTTTTCGTATAAAATCGCGTTTGCGGGCTACTATAGTGAGAGATTCATCAAAGCGGACTGCACTGACATCCGCTGCCGAATCTGTTCGGAATCTTTCAAAAATTTAGAAACAATAGCTTTGCATTTACAAGCCAGACATAAGAAGTCGCTAGATCTCGATTCCCAGCTCGGTATCTATCCTTTTACACCAGACTCACTTGTATGTATGGTGTGTGATTCTAAGCAGTTCAACTTGCGGCAGCTGAGCCGTCACACTCAAGCCCATTTCTCGCGGTACACTTGCGACTCTTGCGGAAAAACCTATGCGACCACGAGCGGGCTACAAGTCCACATCAAATACACACATTTGTTGAACGATAGGATATGTAGGAAATGTAAAACCACCTTCACTTCGGCCGAGGATGAAAGGAAACACGTTCAGGAGACCCCCAAGTGTTGGCCTCATGTCTGCAATGCGTGTGGACAACGATTCATTACTTGGCCTTCGAAACAAACTCATTTAGTCGAAGTCCATGGGGCTCCAAAGAGAAAACACTTATGCCCCGTCTGTAACGTAGAGTTCCCCGATCGGAAAACCTGTCGTATTCATTTTAAATTAACACATACGAGCGATGTCTTCATATGCTCATGCTGTGGTCTCAAATTCGAAACTAAAAAAACGCTCGAAGAACATCAAGTGAGTCATACCAAAGAGAAATTGTTCCCTTGCACCGTTTGTTCCAAATCGTTCTCTAGAAAAAAGAATTTACAGCAGCATCTGTGGATTCACAGCGAGCATAAACGGTTCGAATGTAAACCTTGTAACAAGAAGTTCAACCAGCGAGTCTCGTGGAAGCAGCACATGAAATCTTATCACCCTGAGATCGTGAATTATGAAACTCAACTGACCCAAAAGCCAGCGAAATGAAAACACCCAGACTTTTCGAACAATTTAGCACAAAGGGCGTCTTGGCGCGTTATCGACGCATTGGAGTGTAACCGTGCCTTACTCCGCTACCCTACAGGTAGGGAGATATTTGTTTTTATACCAAAAAGGAACCAATTCAATTACTTGGGATTGGAACTCTTTAAAAATTCGGCGCGTTCGACGTAGTTCTGTGACTGAATAGCATTTAAATTGTAACCGGCGGGAATGAGATAACATGACTTTTAAGTGATTACTAGAATATTGTACATAACGTATTTAGTGGTAAAGGAATTCTTAAAATATATTGTTATCGACGTTTAAATAAAACTCTTGAACAGCCGATATTTTTTTTTGTTCTAGAACTATCCCCCAATGCGATCGCAAAGAGAAACGCCGCCATTATAGTCCAGTACACGACGGCTTATCCGTTCAGACTGCCGTGTGATGACATCTGTTGTATCGTCTGCGGCCAGGAGTTTCAGAATCCGGAGGAATTTAGGCGACACATGACTCAAGATGACCATCACATTTATCACGAGACGTTGAGGGCAATGCGACCGTCCCGAGCGGTCGCTCTCAAAGTAGACATAACAGAACTCCAATGCCGAATTTGTTTAGCTAACTTTGAAACATTAGAAGAAATCGCCATTCATCTCTCCACTGAACACAAAATGGCCGACGTTAACGTCTACAACGATTTAGGCGTGCGTCCTTACAAAATATACAAAGGTGTCAACCCCTGCATGTTTTGTCCGGAAAAGTTCGTCACACTACGCGCTTTAAATAGACACTCTCAAATTCACTACTTAAATCACACGTGCGATACTTGCGGTAAAGCTTACTCAAACGTACATTCCCTGAAGGTGCATAGACGATTCGCACACCTGGATACGAGTCTATGGTGCCAGAAATGTAGAACTATATTTAAGTCTGCTGAAGAAAAAGAGAGGCACGTGAATGAAACTCTCTGTTATTGGAAGTACGTGTGCCATGTGTGTGGGGAAAAATTCCTGACGCGATGTATCAGATTGAAACATTTGCAAGAGGCGCATAATCTTTCGAACGACTACTCTTGCCCGGAGTGTATGATGGTATTTCCGGACAAGGCGAAGCGACGCCACCATTTCATTGCCGCTCACACGGATAGATTTAAATGCCCGCATTGCGATAGGACCTTTTCGAGCAACGGCGAGCTACTTACTCATTCCGACATACATTCCGACGAAAAGAAATTCCAGTGCGATGTCTGCATGAAACAGTTTCGTAGAAAGGGCCATCTAAAACAACACATGCCGATACATTTGGATTACAAACCGTACGAGTGTTCGGTTTGCAGTAAGAAGTTCAATCAACGTTCCAGTTATAAAGTCCACATGGCGACGTATCATCCAGGCGTTACATTCGTGTAAATTATGGACCTTAATATCAGTGTAGTTAGGAAATCTGTGCAATCATGTAAATATGTAAGTTTGGATGTTTCGCGTCGTGAGAACTGAACGGATCGTTGGGCTTGATTTTGGAACTCAGACATAGTCTAGAATAGCACAAAACCTACTTTCTTTCCTGAAGAAATGCAAAGGTTGGTTGGTCAATGAAAAGTCTTTTTCTAATTTGCATAATTCAGTGAGACTTAGATTAGGTACACAAGCGTAACGTTTGTGATTAATACAATTGGATTTCGCTAAAATTAAAAATAAAAATAGCCAATGAGAAACCGCATCAAAATCGTCCTATTCGTTTCGACTGTTCAGTTTACAGCCACGTCACATTTAAATAGGTTCTTCACAGGTGGAGGTTTAAACAGAAATAAATAAGTTTATTGGATCCTTCCATTATGCAACTTGTACATTTCGTCCCTAGGCATAGTAAATTAATATTTATCCTATCGCATTGATTTGAAAATAATCAACACTAGCTGTTGCCTGCGGCTTCGCTCGCGTTCTGTAATTCGTTGGCGTAAGGCCTAAGCGTTTATACGAAATTTTCATCTTCTAAATGCACTTACAACGTTTTCTTGTAACTTTTATCCCCTATTCCTCCCCCTTGGGAATGGAATTTTGAAATCCTTCCTTAGATCCCTACATCATAGGAGGGGAATACGTGTGCGGAATTACAAGTTTCTGGCCCTAAAGGTTTGGCCTTTGTATTCATATAAAATGTCATCCCCTATTTCAGCCCCTTAGGGGTGGAATTTCGCAAAATCCCGTCTTACGTGCTAAAAGTACTTTGACTTTAAGGCACCTCCGTGCAAAATTTGAGACTCCCTAGCTTGGGTAGTTTCTGAGATTCGGTGATGAGTGACTTTTCGCTTTTATGTTTTTATACGGTTAGTTTTAACGGTACGATTTGTGCGTCCATTGTATTTGAAATTATTATTGAATAAAACTAAATATCTTGATAACTAAACTTTCTCGAGGATCATTCATATTCATTGATATTATGACTGCTAAGATGGTCTGTATGTCATTGGCGCTCTCCGGTATATGTGTCTCAGTCTACTAACTCAATGCTCAAGGTCGCAACTTAAACACCTACATGTGAGTGTCAGCAAGTACCATAAAGTTACGACAGTTCGTCAAATAAAATATTATCATAATTATAGGAAAGCTAAATGCTTCATTGATTAGCGTTTTTTTTCTTTTGTTCTAGAATTATCCCCCAAAGTGATCGCGCGGAAAAATGCCACTCTGTTAGTGCAGTTTACGACGGCTTATCCGTTCCGTCTACCGTCTCACGATGTTCACTGTATCGTCTGCTCAATGGAGTTTAAAGATCCCGAAAATTTTAGGCAGCACATGAAGGAAGACGATCACCAGTCCCCACATAAGATGATGCCATTCCTAGATTGGGCGACTGTCCCTAAAGTTGATATCACAGACCTTCGGTGCCGTATTTGTGACGAAATTTACACTACATTGCCGAAAATCGCCGTGCATCTGTACAACGATCATGACATATCGGAGATAAATTTAACCCATGATTTAGGTGTGCAACCCTTCATAATATACAAAGATGTGTATATCTGTATATTGTGTTCGGACAAGTTCATGACGTTACGTGCCTTAACTAGACACACTCAGACTCATTATCAAAATTATAGTTGCGCTACGTGTGGAAAGGCATACTTGAATGAGGGTTCGTTTAAGTGGCATTTGAAACATGCGCATAACCCAAAAGTTTATTGCAAAAAATGCAAGAAAACATTCTCTTCCTTTGAAGAGAAAAGAGTTCACTTAGAGGAGTCACGAAACTGCTGGCTGTATTCGTGTCCCATATGCGCCGAAAAGTTTATATCTCGCACTCTTAAAGAGAAGCACACGGAAGTAGCACACGATGTTTCTTACGAGTGTCCCGAATGTCCGGAGGTTTTTACGAATTATATCATGCGGCAAAATCACTACGTGGCAACACATACGGAAAAATTCAAATGTTCTTATTGTAATAAAACATTCACGGGAAATAGCGATCTTCATAATCATATGGTTAGGCACACTATGGAAAAGACATTTCCGTGTGAAATGTGCGGGAAAGAGTTTAGCAGAAAAAAGAACTTACAGCAACACATGTCAGTTCATTTGAAAGACAAACCGTATAAGTGTAAAATTTGTCTGAAACAGTTCACTCAACGCGGTGGTTTGAAAACCCACCTGTCTGTTCACCATCCTGAATTGCTTCTAGAAACATAGTTATGTGGCCTTGTTTATGTCTGTATTGTAACAGCAGCTCCCTTAATTATTACATTGGGATGCCGCTGCAACGAAGGATGCAATTATGCAATTGTGTATAATTCTAATAATTTAATTAATTATGTTTAAAAACTAAAGAGTAACTACCCTTCTAGACGTCGGATTAAAAGTGTCGGTCACATAATCCATTAAAATTTGGAGTTGAGGGCTGGTCCATAGGAATGACCGCAGTTCTCCGAAACATTTGGGCACTGGGTAGTCTTACGATAGCAAGAGCAAAGCGGCTACTACTAAATACCGGTAAAATATTCCTCTTAGTCATCAATATCCGACAAAAGTAAACGATTTCGTTAATTGCTGATGAACGTTTTCTTTTGTTCTAGAATTATCCCCAAATGTCATCGAACGAAAAAACGCCGCTTTGTTAGTGCAGTATACAACGGCTTATCCGTTTCGACTGCCGTCCGATTGCATGAGTTGCATCATCTGCTGCAAGGAATTCAGTGACCCGGAAGAATTTAGGCAACACATGATCACCCAGGATGATCATAAAGCTCCTCACAAAATGTTACGTTGGATCCTACCCTCACAAACGGCCACTCTCAAAGTAGATATAACAGATCTTCGTTGCCGTGTATGCTCTAACGTTTTTGATAATGTAGACGACATCGTCTCCCATATATCGACTGTTCATCGCGTTTCTGCGCTTAACTTGACCCAGGACATTGGTGTCCATCCCTTTAAAATATACAAGGATGTGTACACGTGTCTCTCTTGTCCGGAAAAATTTGTTACACTACGCGCTTTGAGTCGGCACACCCAATCCCACTATTTAAGACACACGTGCGAGACGTGTGGCAAATCGTATTCCAACTTGAGTTCTCTTAAACTTCACACTACTTACTCGCACCTCGGTCCAAAGGCTTGGTGCAAGAAATGCAAAACGATGTTCGATTCGTCAGAAGATAAGCAGAAACACTTGGCGGAGTCGCTAAGTTGTTGGCTTTTCTCGTGTCAAGTCTGCAACGAAAAGTTTATGTCGCCTAGTCTTAAAGTGAAGCACTTACAAGCGGCACACGATATAGCGACACATTACACTTGTCCAGAGTGTCCAGCTGTCTTTATCGACAAGGGCAAGCGTCGTACGCACTTCACCGCAACTCATACTGATAAATTTAAATGTTCGTGCTGCAACAAACGGTTTCCGTCGAAGTTTATGCTCGTCAATCACGCGGTCGTTCATTCTGCGGAGAAGAAGTTCCAATGTACCGTTTGCTCGAAAGAGTTTAGCAGAAAGCAAAATTTGAAGCAACACATGCCGATCCACATGAACGATAAACCGTATAAATGTGCTGTTTGTCACAAACAGTTCAATCAACGAGTCAGTTGGAAAACTCACATGTCGTCGTATCATCCAGAAGTCGATATAAAACGTTGAAAGTACTTGCATAATAATAATTGAAGACAATAATTTTAAGTAAATGTTGATGCGACTGCGTGAATAGGTATGTTGTAATGACATAGCTACATTAATCAAACAAAACAAAATCTCACTAATGTCATAAATGCGAATGTTTGTTGGTTAAACCCGTTGCAATAATTGAACGGATCAGGCTGATATTTTGAAATAAGATAAATTATAAAATTACTAATAGTACGACGTTCAACGACGTTCCTGTCCTAAATCACTATATACTACTGCTTATTCCAACCAGGTTTTCATTTTGGTCTTTTTTTTTTAACTACCAATAGTTAATTAATCTATAACACACACGCAAGGTAGGAAATCGACGTACAATCGTTTTGGAATTATCATTCTAGTATATACATTGAAACGTTAAATAGTTCAAAATTGATTTGGTCAATGCATGTGACAACGACCTTTTCTTTTGTTCTAGAACTATCCCCCAATGTCATCGCGCGGAATAATGCTACTCTGTTAGTGCAGTACACCACTGCTTATCCATTCCGACTGCCGTCTGATGACGTCTGTTGTACGATCTGCACCCAGGAGTTTCCGAACCCGCAAGAGTTTAGGCAACATATGACACAAGACGACCATAAGTCACCTCACAAGATCTTGCGTTTATTGTTACCATCTCAGACCGCCACTCTTAAAGTCGATATCACCGATCTTCGGTGCCGAATCTGTTCAACTATATTCGATAATTTGGAAGACATTGCCTTACATTTAACGACTAATCATAGTATTTCCGCTCTTAATTTATCACACGAATTAGGCGTACATCCTTTTAAAATTTACAAAGACGTATTTGTTTGCACCTTTTGCCCGGAAAAGTTTGTAACGTTGCGCGCCCTGAGCAGGCATATTCAGACCCATTATTTAAAACATACGTGTGAAACTTGCGGGAAGTCTTATTCGAATTCGAGTTCGCTGAAAGTGCACACCACGTTTGCCCACATTGGTTCAAAAGCCTGGTGCAAAAAATGTAAAACTATGTTTGATTCTTCTGAAGAGAAGCAAAAACATTTGGCAGAATCGCTGAATTGTTGGCTGTTCTCGTGCCACATGTGTGGCGAAAAATTCATGTCACCAAGCCTTAAAGTGAAACACTTACAAGTGGCTCACAATACTTCGAGTGACTATACCTGCCCTGAATGCCCTGAAGTTTTTATTGACAAAGGTAAACGGCGGAGTCACTTCATCGCCGTTCATACAGATAAGTTCAAATGTTCTCGGTGCGACAAAGCTTTCTCGACTAACTCTAAGCTAGTCAATCATTTTGTTGTACATTCGGCAGAGAAACAGTTTCAATGCAACGTTTGTTTAAAAACGTTCGGTAGGAAGAGTAACTTGAAGCAACATGTGACTATCCACATGGATGACAAACCGTACAAATGCTTAGCTTGCAATAAGCAGTTTAATCAACGTGTTGTGTGGAAAACTCATATGTCTTCTTATCACCCTGAAGTGGATACAACGAAACCTTGAAACACAAATACGCTTTATATTCGATTTAGGGTTAAGGATAACTGTGTTAAGTCTAAAGAGATGCACCGTACTCATCGTTATGAACATTTTCACGGGTCAACCCCGAAGTCACTAAACAAAAAAAGCTTTTCTATGCAACTTCGGGAATCTGATTTTTATTTGCGATTTTCGGTTTGGTTCAAAATACTCTTTAGCGTTTATCCAAATTGTTAGAGATTTTCGTATATAGAGAACAATACATTGAATCCCTAGTTAAAATGCTACCTGAAATAGGCGTATAAAAATAGTCAGCATTTTTCGAACCTCGTTGGTAAATTTGCAGTAGACTGTAAATACGTTCCCACTGAACATGCTTTTCTTTTGTTTTAGTAAAAACCCCCAATGACATCGCGCGGGATAACGCCACTCTGTTAGTACAGTACACAACGGCGTATCCGTTTAGGCTGCCGACTGAAGATATAGCTTGTCTCGCATGCTGCAAAGAGTTTTCCTCACCGGAAGCCTTTAGGTCACATATGGTCGAAGAAGAAAAACACGTGTCTGTCCACTCACTTTTGCGCTATATCCCTAAACATTGGCAAGTCAAAGTCGACATCACCAATCTGTGTTGTCGAGTTTGTCCACAAAATTTGAAGGATCTTAATAACGCCACCGCTCATTTAACTGCAGATCATCAAGTTAGTTTTGACTTGAAGCATGAGCTTGGAGTGAATCCTTTTAAGATTCACAAAGATTCGTATATCTGTATTGTTTGTTCGGAGAAATTTGTGAGCGTACGTGCTTTGAGCAGACACACGCAAACTCATTACGTTCAGCATAAATGTGAGACGTGTGGAAAGCCTTATGCTACGTTAGATTCGCTCAAAGTGCACGTCAGCTACTGTCATCAGGATTCAAAAATTCATTGCAGAAAGTGTAAGCTCTCTTTCAACTCTATGGAAGAAAAACAAAAGCATTTCCCTAATTCGCAAAAATGCTGGAGGTATTCGTGTAATGTCTGCGGATCCAGGTTTATGTTGCCTACATTGAGAAAGGAACATATGGAGTCGGAGCATAATACTGGTGATCAATACGGATGTCCGGAATGCTCGAAAGTGTTTCCGAATCGGAGCAAACGTTGGAGTCACTTTATTGCGACGCACACAAGCAAGTTCCAATGTTCTTGCTGTTCTAAGACGTTCGATAGCAAAAGGGCTCTGAATGACCACGGTGACTGTTTTCGTGCCACACGTGTGGCGAAAAATTCATGTGACCAAGTCTCGAAAGTGGAAAACTCAAATGTTGCTCACACTGCTTCGAGCGACTATACTTGCCCTGAATGTACTGAAGTTTTTACGAACAAAGCTAATCGGCGGAGTCACTTTATCGCCGTTCACACAAATAAGTTCAAATGTTCCCGCTGTGACAAAGCGTTCTCAACTAACTCTAAATTAGTCAATCATTTTGTTGTACATTCGGCAGAGAAACAGTTTCATTGTAACGTCTGCCTAAGAATGTTCAGTAGGAAGAGAAATTTGAAGCAGCATTTAACTATCCACATGGATGACAAACCGTACAAATGCTTAGATTGCAAAAGGCAATTTAACCATCGTGTGGTGTGGAAAACGCACATGTCTTCCTATCACCCTGAAGTGGACACGTCGAAACCTTGAAACGCAAATAAATTCAAGTTATCATAAAAATAAACTATATGTTACAAACAAATTCCACTTAGGGACAAACCCCGAAATCGTGAAACAGAATTTCTGAAATATTATTTTCGGTTTGCTTCAAAATACTTATTCAGGTTATACATTAATATTTAAATTGTTGGAGGGCTCGGAATAAAGAGAACAACATAGTGAATCATTAGCTTCAATGACACCTGAAATAGATATACTAATAATGGGCACCGTTTGTCGAATCTTGCTGATAAATTAATTACTAGTAGACTGAAAATACGTTCTCACTGAACATGCTTTTCTTTTGTTTTAGTAAAAACTCCCAATGGCATCGCGCGGGATAACGCCACTCTGTTAGTACAGTACGCAACGGCGTATCCGTTTAGGCTGCCGACTGAAGATATAGCGTGTCTCGTATGCTGCAAAGAGTTCTCTTCCCCGGAAGCCTTTAGGTCACATATGGTCGAAGAAGAAATACACGTGTCTGTCCACTCACTGTTGCGTTATATTCCTAAACATTGGCAAGTCAAAGTCGACATCACCGATCTGTCTTGTCGAATTTGTTCACAAAATTTAGATGACCTTAATAACGCCACCGCCCATTTAATTGCAAATCATCACATTAGTTTTGACTTGAAGCATGAGCTTGGAGTGAATCCTTTTAAGATTCGCAAAGATTCGTATATCTGTATGGTTTGCTCGGAGAAATTTGTTAGCATACGTGCTTTGAGCAGGCACACTCAAAGTCATTACGTTCAGCACACGTGTGAGACGTGCGGAAAATCTTATGCTACGTTAGATACCCTTAAAGTACACGTGAACTTTTGTCATCAAGATTCAAAAATCCATTGTAGAAAGTGTAGACTTTCTTTTAACTCGCTGGAAGAAAAACAGAAGCATTTGGCTGATTCACAAAAATGTTGGAGGTATCCATGTAACGTCTGTGGAACCAGATTTGTTTCGCCAACGTTGAGAAACTCACATATGCAGTCGGAGCATAATACTGGTGACAAATATACATGTCCGGAATGTTCGAAAGTATTTCCGAATCGGAGCAAACGTCGGAGTCACTTTATTGCCGCGCACACAAGCAAGTTCCAATGTTCTTGCTGTTATAAGACGTTTGAAAGCAAAAAGGCGCTGAATAACCATTTGGCAGTACATTCTGCGGAAAAACGCTTTCAGTGTGACGTCTGTCACAAAGAATTTGGTAGGCTGGACGGTTTGAGGCAACATATGCCTATTCATATGGCGATCAAACCGTACCGATGTTCAATATGCGATAAGCAGTTCAACCAACGTGTTAGCTTGAGAACTCACATGGCGTCGTACCATCCTAAAATGGACGGCTCAGCGTAGATCGACACCCAATCGTCTGGATAACCTACTGCAATAAAATAGTAAAACTTTATCATTTATCTGTTGTTTTTATCAGGATTTTTTAACATTTTCTTTTCGTTGATTAATACGTTTTATGCCCCTAGGTTATAGGTGGGTTTTCATAGTCGAAAAATTTGGTAGAAACACAGGGCCACATCAACGGATGTTCACAGAAAAGTAATGGATCAGACAATCGACGTCATAACGTGAAATTCTCTTTTTGTTTTAGAAATAAACCTGCCCTGTTCGGAGAAACGCAAACTTAGCATCCAAAGGAGGAACGCCAAAATTTTGGTTCATAACTGCACGATATATCCGTTTAAATTGCCTCGTAGTGAAATGGCCTGTGTTTTCTGCGATGAAGAGTTTGACGAACCACTTTTGTTCCGTCTGCACATGAAAGAAAATCACTTCGATGACGTTATTAATTTTCCTTCTCTATTTAAAGTAGATTGTACTGAATCAAATTGTCGCATTTGTTCTCTATCATTTGACGGTCTTGAATCCAGTGCTCAACATTTGAAAAATGAACACGGCTGCAAAATTGACTTGGACAGTTCCTTAGGACTGGTTCCATTCGTATTACCCAACCGACAATGGACGTGCGCTATTTGTAAAGACAGGATTACTACACTTCGCGCCTTGAGTAAACACATGAGCATGGTACATTTTTCCGCAGTCACTTGCGAGGAATGTGGCAAAAGTTTTGCTAATTCACGAACATATGATCTGCATGTGAATTCTTATCACAAAAAAATATTTGCCTGCAGGGGGTGTAGGGAAATATTTCCGAACTCTGAGGAACGAAGCGCACATTACATGGAGTCGCGCCCGTGTTGGCAATCAGTATGCCACATATGCGAAATGAGGTTTAGAAGCGGCAATTGTAAAGAAAAACATTTGCAGGAAGTCCATAACATTTTCTCAAAGAATTTAATCTGCACGGAATGTGGCGAGCAATTCTCTAATAGCAAAGAATGCCGTAAACATTTCCGAATACAACATACTGATGATAAATTATGTTGCGCGTATTGTCCGAAAATGTTCGTCTCGAAATCACGCCTCAAATGGCACACGGTCACACATACAAAAGAGAAACTTTTAGTTTGTCCCATCTGCAGAAAAGCACTTAGTAATGCAAATTCCCTAAAACAACATATGTGGATTCATCGCGAGGAAAAGCGTTTCAAATGTAAAAGTTGTAATATCCAATTCAATCAAAAAGTTACTTGGAAGGCACACATGGATAAATACCATCTACCAATTGCTGTTCGCAATTATGCGCCACTCGAATGACAGTATTCAGACAGGTATTTCTTACCGAAATGTGGTTAATGTGTGATTCAAATCATTATCGTCGTTGACAGTCTTAAAATTTGCTACTTGTTGGGGATATGGGGATGTCTTGTTCCTTTTCCTTTTGACGTAATGTTATTTGCTTTGAATGTATCTCGTCCTAGTTTATCTTGGATGTAGTTTTTCTAATGGTTTTCTGCAAATGGAACACGTGTTCTTCATTGGTGGTCTTATTTGTTAGGTTTTCCGGTTCTGCGTTTTTCGCTCTTCCTATCTTGCGACTTTAACGAGTAACATTTTTCAATAGGTATTCGTTCCAACATTCGTCTCTGGAATTTATGCATTTTGGACTTGATTTTGCGTTTCAGTTCAGCATAATGCGATGTGGTTAAATTCATGGCTAAACCAAAATCATACGAGGCGATAATATGGGCTTTTCTTTTGTTTTAGAATGCCAACTGTCGGATGATAAATTATCCCCTGAGCGAAGAAACTACAAGATCATTGTTAGTAATAGTACGATGTATCCGTTTAAACTACCTCGCAGTATCATGGTCTGCTGTTACTGTGATGAAGAGTTTGAAGAGCCACCTCTATTTCGGCAGCACATGAAAGAAAACCACCCGTCAGAGGTTTTCAATCGAAATCTCTCAACTAAAGTTGATTGCACGGAATTGAATTGTCGGATCTGTTCTACGTCTTTCGACAGTGTTGAATCTATGGCGAAACATTTAAAAAATACCCATAAACTGGAACTCCAGTTAAATATCAGTTTAGGCTTGGTTCCGTTTGTGTTACCTGATCGTCAGTGGATATGCACTTTGTGTGACTCAAAAGAACCCACGCTTCGCACTCTCAGTAAACATATGAGCATATCTCATTTCTCCGCTGTCCCGTGCGAAGAGTGCGGGAAAAAATTCGCCAATACACAGTCATTAAAACATCACGTACGATCAAATCATAAGAATATACCTACTTGTATTAAGTGCAAACAAATATTCACCACCGCAGCAGAGAAAAATAAACATTATAGAATGTCTTCGTCGTGTTGGCTAGCTGTATGCCAATTGTGTAATAAGAGGTTCATGAATTATAGGCGTAAAAGATTACATATGCAAGAAATCCATGACATGTATAAAAATTTTTCGTGTAATGAGTGTGGCGAGACATTTCCTACGGGAGACAAACGGAACACCCATTATCGTTTGGTCCATACTGATAAAAAAATTTGCTGTTCGTTTTGCCCACAAACATTTTTGCATAAATCAGCTTTCGAGATGCATTTGCTTACTCACACAAAGGAGAGACAATTTGTGTGCGACGTATGTAATAAGAAATTCAGCCGCCAAGATACTTTGAATCAACACATGTGGAATCATCGAGAAAAGAAGCGCTTTCAATGTGTACCGTGTAATAAACAGTTCAACCAGAAAGTCTCCTGGGTATCACATATGAAAAATTACCATCCCGTTTCTGATACATCTACTGATGTTAAACAAAAAAAGAATTAAACCGAACGAATTAAAATGGTCCCAGATGTTGTTTATTTTACACTAAACTACCCAACAAATCAAACGTTGCAAAGTTTGTTCTATCCAAATAGAGGTGGATGTTGCGATAATATGGATTTTTCTTTTGTTTTAGAAAGTCCTCTGTCCAATGGGGTTTTATTCAGCGAAAGAAGAAACGCCAAAATCATTGTTGAAAATTGTACGGTGTATCCCTTCAAAATCCCTCGTACTCAAATGTCATGCTATTGCTGCATGGATGAGTTTGAGGAACCTGTCTTATTCCGGCAACACATGAAGAAGACGACTCAATCAGCATATCGGTTTTTTCCTCCCATGGTTAAACTTGATTGTACTGAATTGGAATGCCGAATCTGCTTCAGTCCTTTCAGTGATCTATCTTCCATAGCTGAACATTTAAAAAACATACATAAACTTGATCTTCACCTAAACAAAAGTCTAGGTGTGGTACCTTTTGTGCTACCGGACCGGCAGTGGGCTTGTGCTTTGTGTACAACGAGGGAACCCACGTTACGCGCTCTCAGTATACACATGACAAGAGTACATTTTTCTGCGGTGACGTGCGAGGAATGCGGGAAAACATTCGCCAACACGAGATCATTGAATACACACGTAGATTCGCGACATAAAAACATAGTGAATTGCGAAAAATGTAGACAGATATTTTCCACTTCTAAAGAGAAAAGCAAACATTACAAGGAGTCGCCTTCTTGCTGGAGAGCTGTGTGTCATATATGTAACATGCGGTTCCCTAATTATGGGTACAAGATAAAACATTTGCAGAAAGTGCATGATCTGTGTAAATCCATCTCTTGCAGTGAGTGTGGCGAGAAGTTTCGTTCTGGAAAAGAACGCGCAATTCATTTCCGCAAAGTTCACACCGATAACAAAATATGCTGTGCATTTTGTCCCGAGATATTTGGCGATAAACATCGCTTTGATCGGCATCTGGTCAAGCACACAAGGGAGAGGTGTTTCATTTGTCCCGTCTGCGATAAAGGATTCAGTCGTCGCGCTGTACTAAATCAACACATGTGGAATCATAGAGAGAAAAAGCGTTTCGAATGTCAGCCATGCCAGAAGCAGTTCAATCAAAAAGTTTCTTGGAAAACACACATGAACAACTATCATGCAGCTGCATCCGATCTGTCTGATTACTCGAAATGAATTCTGTAACGCGAGGTTATCAAAGTAGTTTAACAAATTAATTGCTGCGGAATGACGTAGCTATTTTTGCAATCCACAAGTCACACAAACACATCTTAGACGATGAAAGTTTTCCCAAACCCCAAACCTGAAACTTTGCTCACATTAAGGATTTTATTTTTATTTTGAAAGCTCACTGTCTTATTTGGATGGTACAGTGCCTTTTGGTAGAAGGATTGCACTGATGTTATAGTTGAATAAGAAATAAGAAGCTGAAGTTATTTTGTTGGTATTAAATGGATCGAGTATTTTCATCAAAAGATTAATTGGGCTTGGAATGATTACATTACGAATATATACGTTGACATGAACAATAAACACCTAAAGCAGTGCCTTTTGGGAGAAGGATTGCACTGATGTTATAGTTGAATAAGAAATAAGAAGCTGAAGTTATTTTGTTGATATTAAATGGATCGAGTATATTCATCAAATGATTCATTTGGGCTTGGAATGATTACATTACGAATATATACGTTGACATGAACAATAAACACCTAAAGCAGCGCAATGATACAACTTAAGTCAAACTGACTTAATTTCGCCTTTAAGAACCTATGATCTAGACAGAAGATTTTCGCAATTTAACAGACGCAGTAACTATGTGGAGTTTAATCTTAGGAAGTCTGTCAAAGTTGTGTAATACGAGGTTCATGAATTATAGGCGTAAAAGATTACATATGCCAAAAATCCACGACGTGTATAAAAAAACTCGTGTACTGAATGTGACGAGAGATTTCCTACGGGAAACAAACGGAACACCCATTATCGTTTTGGTCCACACTGATACGAAAGTTTGCTGTGCGTTTTGGCTCACAAATAGTTTCTCATTAATCATTTTCTTTCGAGAAGCATTTGGTTACTCACATTGTTTTCGAGAAGCATTTGGTTACTCACATTGCTTTCGAGAAGCATTTGGTTACTCACACAAAGGAGAGACTATTTGTGTGCTTGGTATGTAATAAGAAATTCAGCAGCCAAAGTGCTCTGAATTAGCACATGTGGAATCATCGAGAAAAGAGGCGCTTTGAATGTCTACCATGTAATAAACAGTTCAACTAGAAAGTCACTTAGGTATCACATGGACAAATTACCATACCATTTCTGATACATCTGACTGATGTTAATTAAAAAAATATTAAACCAGATGAATTAAAATGGTCTCAGAAATGTTTTTTATTTTACACTACACTACCCAACAAATCAAACGTTGCGAAGTTTGCTCTGTCCAAATAGAAGTAGACGTTGCGATAATATGGAATTTTCTTTTGTTTTAGAAAGTCTTCTGTCTCTGTCCAATGGGGTTTTATTCAGCGAGAGAAGAAACGCCAAAATCATTGTTGAAAATTGTACGGTGTATCCCTTCAAAATCCCTCGTACTCAAATGGCCTGCTACTGCTGCTTTGATGAGTTTGAGGAACCTGCCTTATTCCGGCAACACATGAAGGAGACTCAATCAACATCTCGGTTTTGTCCTCCCATGGTTAAACTTGATTGTACTGAATTGGAATGCCGAATCTGCTTCAGTCCTTTCAGTGATTTATCTTCCATAGCTGAGCATTTAAAAAACATACATAAACTTGATCTCCACCTAAACAAAAGTCTAGGTGTGGTACCTTTTGTGCTACCGGACCGGCAGTGGGCCTGTGCTTTGTGTACGACGAGGGAACCCACATTACGCGCTCTCAGTATACACATGACAAGAGTACATTTTTCTGCGGTGACGTGCGAGGAATGCGGCAAAACATTCGCCAACACGAGATCATTAAATACACACGTAGATTCCCGACATAAAAACATAGTGAATTGCCCTAGATGTAGGCAGATATTTTCCACTTCTGAAGAGAAAAGCAAACATTACAAGGAGTCACCTTCTTGCTGGAGAGCCGTGTGTCATTTATGTAACATGCGGTTCCCTAATTATGGGTACAAGATAAAACATTTGCAGAAAGTGCATGATCTGTGTAAATCCATCTCTTGCAGTGAGTGTGGCGAGACGTTTCGTTCTGGAAAAGAACGCGCAAGTCATTTCCGCAAAGTTCACACCGATAACAAAATATGCTGTGCATTTTGTCCCGAGATATTTGGCGATAAACATCGCTTTGATCGGCATCTGGTGAAGCACACAAGGGAGAGATGTTTCATTTGTCCCGTCTGCAATAAAGGATTCAGTCGTCGCACTGTACTAAATCAACACATGTGGAATCATAGAGAGAAAAAGCGTTTCGAATGTCAGCCATGCCAGAAGCAGTTCAATCAAAAAGTTTCTTGGAAAACACACATGAACAACTATCATGCAGCTGCATCCGATCTGTCTGATTACTCGAAATGAATTCTGTAACGTGAGGTTATCAAAGCAGTTTAACAAATTAATTGCTGCGGAATGACGTAGCTATTTTTTTGCAATCCACAAGTCGCACAAACACATCTTAGACGATGAAAGTTTCCCCAAACCTGAGACTCTGCCCAAACCTGACTCTTTTTACTCAGGAATTTTCTTTTTTGAAAGTTGATTGTCGTATTTGGATGGTACCAGTGCCTTTTGGGAGAAGGAGCGCACTAATGTTATAGTCGAATGTTCGGTAACAATTGGTGCTGTTTTTAAGAAGCTGAAGTTATTTTGTTGACATTAGAAGGATCGAATATATTTAAAAGATTAATTGGGTTTAGGATGATTACCTTACGAATGTACTCGTTGACATGCACCATTAACATTTAAAGCGACGCAATGATATAACCTAAGTCAAATTGACTTAATGTCGCCTTAAAGAACCCCTGATCTAGACAGAAGATTTTCGCAATTTAACAGACGCAGCATGTGGAATTTAATCTTAGGAAGTCTGTCAAAAGCAGAACTAAAACGGCTGAGTTCATAATGAAGTCCAGTCTTTTTTAATATTGAATCCATGGACAAAGATGGAGGATTTACAAATTATTTTACTAGAAATGGCGAGGCGATAATGTGGATTTTTCTTTTGTTATAGAATTTCTACCGACCCTGTCGAATGGAATAACTGCAGATAGAAGCAATGCCAAGATTATACTTAAAAGTAGTACGATTTACCCGTTCAAACTACCTCGTGGTAGTATGGTCTGCTATTATTGCGATGAAGAGTTTGAGGAACCGCAACTATTCCGGCGACACATGAAGGAAACCCATGCATCGGCAGTCATGATTTGCCCGCGTATGGCTAAAGTTGATTGCACAGAAATAAACTGTCGTTTCTGTTCGAAGCATTTCGAGAGTATTCAGTCTCTAGCGGAACATTTAAAATACACACACAAATTATCCATTCAGTTGAATGGTAATCTGGGTCTAGTGCCATTTGTATTACCCAATCGTCAATGGACTTGTGCTTTGTGTAATGAAAAAGAATCTACGCTTCGAGCTCTAAGCAAGCATATGAGTATGGCCCATTTTTCTGCGGTCACCTGCGAGGAGTGTGGAAAAAGTTTTGCCAATTCTAGGTCCTTGGATATACACGTTGAATCCAGTCATAAAAAGATTATGAAATGTTGGAAGTGCAGGCAGATTTTTGCAACTGCAGAAGAAAGAAACAAACATTGCAAGGAGTCAACAGCCTGTTGGCGGTCAGTGTGCCACTTATGTAACATGCGTTTTTTGCATACCGGTACTAAAACTAAACATTTGGAGGAAGTACATAAGATATATAAAGCCGTGACGTGTAGTGAATGTGATGAAACTTTTTCAAACATCGCTGAAAGGTCCGTCCATTTCCGTAAATTGCATAGCGATAAAAAGGTGTGCTGCTCTTTTTGTCCGCAGGTGTTTAGTAACAAATATCGTTACGAACGACACCTGGTTTCTCATACCAAAGAAAAAGCGTTTATATGTACCGTGTGTGATAAAGCGTTCAGTACTACTAGTGCCCTGAAGCAGCACATGTGGAATCACAGAGAAGAGAAACGTTTTAACTGTGAGACGTGTAATAAGCAGTTTAATCAAAAGGTTACGTGGAAAGCTCATATGGCACGCTATCATAATATAGCCACTGACGATTTGTAATTCTTGTTCCTGTACTTACGTATAATTGAAGGTATCCCGAAGATTGAATTGCCGAAGTCTTTCTGTTCTTTTGTTTTTGTTTTCGGTAGAAGTCGTTCAATCTCGATCGGTAACAGAAATATAACGGATATTTCTTTTTGTTCTAGAACAAAATCCGCTGTACATCGTTCGGCGGAACGCCCACATGGTTATCGAATCCTCGACCGCGTACCCTTTCAAGTTGCCGGAAAATTCTATGGTTTGCTTATATTGTTCGGAAGAGTTTGATGATCCGGCTTGTTTTAGGCGTCACATGTTTGAGGAACATCAGGATTTTAAGATATACTCTTCGTTTTATAGCGTTTCTGGTTATTTTGTGAAAGTCGATTGTACAGACCTTCGGTGTCGAATTTGCTCTGGCCCGTTTGTTAACTTGGAAGATATTGCGAAACATCTCAGCGAACAACATCAGAAAAATATACGATTCGATCACGACCTCGGCATGATACCTTTCAAGATTGAAAAGGACAAGTTTGAATGCGCCACTTGTGGTGTAAAATATGCAAATTTACGTTTGTTAAGCAAACATATGAACACGCATTACGTTAAATATACCTGCGAATCTTGCGGAAAGTCGTATTCTGCGTCAACTACTCTTCAATGTCATATAAGAAACTCTTGCGGCCGTTCTACGTCTTTACCGTTCTGTCGCAGGTGCAAGAAATCCTTTGCTACGGTGAAAGATCGCATGGATCACTTAATGTCGTCGAAGCGATGCTGTCAGCACCTGTGCAACGTTTGCGGAGAAAGGTTCCCCACGTGGTGCATGAAGCAGACACATATGAGGGAATCCCATAACGCTCCAATGAAAACTTACACCTGCCCCGAATGCGGGGCTGTGTTCCACAACAATGAAAGGCTCCGCACACACTTCACCATAGAACATACGAAAAATCACTTCCAGTGTAATTTCTGCGACTTGAAGTTTGCGTCGGAGTATACCTTCAAAAAACATGTCGTCATACACACTGGAGTCAAAATGTTCACTTGTAATGTGTGCGCTAAATCTTTCTCAAGAAGGTCTGGTTTACGACAGCATATGTGGATACATAGCGAGATCAAGAAGCATTCTTGTAAAATTTGTGATAAGCATTTCAATCAGAGGGTCAGTTGGAAAACTCACATGAAATCTCGACATCCTGAGATGTGTGACTTCTAATAGGCGGATTTGTTTTCTTACTCCATCGTTGTTTTATTGCGTTTACAACTATTACTTATTTTAATTTATCTGTCGCACTAAGATATCCCAAATTTTGTAGTGTCAGCTCTATTGCTTTCGATTTCCAAAGATTGGTTTCAACATTCCTGGTCTGATACTTGGCAACGAATAGATCTGAGACAACGGCATAATGCTGCCATATTATGAAAAGATATAACGTGTATCAAGGGCTTTTCTTTTGTTCTAGAAATTAATGCGATGACCATGGCGAGAGAGAACGCGTACACGATTGTTGAGTATTCCACGGCGTATCCATTTAGACTTCCAGAAAGTGCTTTAATGTGCGTGTACTGCTGCGAGTCTTACCAAGAGGCCGAGTCGTTCCGACGCCATATGCAAGTCGATCATCGTGAGTACAAGGCACGGCACGCATTCGCCCATATCAGCGGCGGCTATCTTAAAGTCGACATCACGGATCTTCGCTGTCGCGTTTGTAGCGAAGCTTTTAACCGCCTTGAAGACATTGCCAAACATTTGACTGATTCACACTCTCTACGCATCCATTCAGAATTCGATCTGGGTTTGTTACCTTTCCGAATGGAAAGAGATAAACTCTCTTGTCCCGTTTGCGAAGAAAGATGCGCTAATATACGAGCGCTCAGTCGACACGTCCAGAGTCATTTCTTCCAATGTATTTGCGAGCATTGTGGAAAAGCTTATTCGTCCAATCAATCTCTCAACGTCCACGTTAAGTACAGTTGTACCAAAAGTGGCTTAGAAAAGCAGCGCCATTGTAGGAAATGTAAAACAGTCGTAGATAGCCTCGAGGAACATTTGAAAGTGTCTATGTTGTGTCGACAGCATATATGCAGTGTGTGCGGTGAACGATTCGGGTATTGGAAGGACAAACAAAAGCACATGCAAATCGCCCATGGCGTACCCGTGCGAAGCTACAAGTGCCCCGAATGCGATATGATCTTTGTGAATTCGTGCAAATTAAGAGCTCATTTCACTTTGTCCCATACGTCCGATTATCTGGTGTGTGGACATTGCGGTATAAAATTCGATTCGAGGTACAAACTTGATAAGCATATGCTGACTCACACTGGCGAGAGGACGTTCGTATGCAACGTGTGCTCGAAACGGTTCCCTAGGAAGTCGACCCTCACTCAACACATGTGGTTGCATAGTGAAATTAAAAAGCACGAATGCAAACTCTGCGACAAGACGTTTAATCAGAAAGTGTGCTGGAAAACACACATGAAGACGCGCCATCCAGAACTGTACGACCCAATGTGCTGATTATCGGGAACGAATGTTTATTATAAACGAGAAGTTCGTTTAAGTGACAAGTGAAGTCCTGCGAGTCTTTTGATTCAAAGATGTATTTCACTTGTCCAAAAAAAATTACTGGATAAGATTTAATGTCTTCGAATGTGGTATGGCGATGCAACGAATCCTAAGTGAAGTTTTATCATTATTGTATCAGTAATTTCATTGAAGGATATGTTTCGCTAGTAGATTTTAAGTCTTTAAATGAAATGGCGAAATATTAATCAAAGGTTAAACTAACATTTAAGTGAAGTTCGATTTTTAATCGAGTCCTTCAAATAAATCGTCAAAAGAAATTACGAAATACTGAAAACGTATGGCAGTATATTCTCGTCGCCTCCTATCTCTCAAATACTATGACTACCGTTTTTGTAATCCTTTAGTGACGACATACACGAGATCAATTATTCCTTATATTCTTTAATTATAATCTAAAATTACTTTGTTATTTATTTTTTTAATTTCCGTGTTTAAGTAGGCTAGAAGAATGAATGTAATGTGGTGAATACTTTGAGTATTTTATGCAATGTATGAACGATAGTTAATGTTTGAGGACTTCGGTGTACATTATTATTTGTAAAAAACAGTGAATAGCGTATGATTAGTGTTATTAATGCTAAGGACTTATTTGACGTATGTGTGGGTATTAGCTGTTTACCGTTATGTCTATGTTCATCCTGCTTCGATAAATGGGTAACGGGGGCGTTCAAGAATTACGTAATACAATGTTTAAAGATGTTATACCCTTTCTCCCCCGACTGTTACGGTACCGTAACGTTTTTTTTCATCGCTCTCCTCTCTCTCTAAATGTAACATTACTTCTAAGTGACCATTTTACTTAAAATTCGCCACACAAGTAGCCAACTTGAAAGATTTTAATTATGTAGTTTTTTGAATAAATAAAAACGACCTCCAATAACGCACCGTAACATTATAAAAGACCCTCAATTTGCGTTACATAATACTTGAACGCCCCCTAAGAACTAAAATCGTGCCTAAATATACCTAAAACCCCTAAATACGACTGATTGTTTTAACTCTAATGTCATCCGTCAAGAAGTTGAATCGATTTGAGTACGGTACCGTCTTACTGGGGAACTAATACACGGAACTCAACACCATGTGAATTATAAATTATAAATCAAACAGTACAGTACTAGCACAGTATAAAGAAATACTACCAGTAGTTCATCTCCTTTGATCTTGGGAGAAACGCCGATAATGTCCAGTCACGGGTAGGGTTGTCGCAATTTTAAAAACGTGGCACCAAAATAAAATTAAAACATCGGAATACGTGAGCCCTGAGCCGCGCTCCTGCAATACATTGTAATGTAGGCAATGCTGGAGCGCGCTTCCCTCGTCTCACCCCGCACGATTACCCCGTCTAGACGGCTTCGTCGAACGACTGTATTATTTAATAGACTGAATAGTATCTAGTTTCTTTAAAGACTGTATATTTACTGTGAGTTTATCTGTGAACGCTTAACACATAAGGGCCACAGCAGACATGCTACTTTTTTTCGCAGACGCCAAATAATGCGACCGGCGTCTGAATGTGTGTGTTAACGTTTAGTCGCTGTATCGCGCTTCCAAGAAACGACTCAATCGCCGCGTTTGGCGTTATTTAGGTGTGCGGCGTGGAATGTTTCGCCGTGTTAGCGTTATCAAATTTGTTATTTTCTAATATTCTTCTTTCGCATGGCATTGCTCTCTTCAACCAATTCTTTGTTCAAGTAAATGCAATGCCTCTTTGCATACGTCCGCAAGTAACCTATCGTACGTTGAAATGACGTATGTTATCTTTAGTGTAAACCTAAAAAAAATAGATTTAAGATTTAAATATTGTTGTATAGTTCCCCAGTAAAACTTCTAAGTTTATTTTACTTCGGTAGGTATGACAAATTTGTTCATCAAGTGTAAAAAAAGTTACTATTATTATTGTTTCAAAATAACTGATACTGTTGTTTCTTCATTTAGTATCTTTTGAAATATTAGCTTTTCTAAGGAGGTTTGTTTAGAAAGGAAATGTAAATAAATAAATATAGTTATTTAGTTATTTCATGCGATGTTTTGGTTTGAAATATATGGTTATCAGTATAATTTGTTTTATTAATGAGTATCATACAAGAATAATGACTAGGTCGTAAGTCTATAAATACCCGTACTACATGCACCCGTATTTATACTAGTACATAAACCGAACAATTGTCTCTGACCTTAATAAAAAAAAAAAGTGACAGCTACTAGATTGACAGTACGACCAAGTTATCTGTAGAATGTAGGAAGGGCCCCACTGTCGAAAAGTGTAGCCACATTTTAAAAAAATTGGCAGTCATAGTCATCTTATCAACTCAGAATTTGATAGCTTAGGTACCTTGGAAACTACACGGGTGTAACCGGAGGGTGTGGCCTAGCCATCATGGCATGACCATCTAGAAATGCGTTAAGCATTTCCCATTGACTGATACATTTCATGATGGCCAGGCCACGCCCTTTCAACGTTTCCCATTGGCTGCCGCATTTCTAGATGACCAATGGACATGGTCCCGGGTTTACCCGAAGATTTCTCATCATACCAGAGTGTGACGCTATGATTCAATTCACAGCCGCGAAAAAAATCTGTCTAGGCCTAAAGAAAAATTTATGGATTGATCCGACTTGGAATCTCATCTCTCTCGGTCCTTGTCTTATCTGTTTGGAATGACTGAGACAAGGATCGTCGTTTTGAGTTTGAGCCGTTCGGATTGCGTTTAGAGTCACTGCCCAGGAGATATAAAATTGCCATTTGGACTGGAACACACAGCACGTAAGAATTACACTGCACTGCACAGGTATACGACAGGATGGTAATAGAATAAATATAAATTTTTCTTAGTCTCGATTTTAGGTCCTGTTCCCACAACTACCCACTGCAAGTATATTATAATTATGAACCCACTGTAAGTGGATTGTAATTATGAACCCACTGTAAGTGGATTATAATTAATGACAATTCGCACCTTTAACTGATCTGAACTCGTAGGCACAGGATAATTCTGCAAGAAGACGAGTAATGCGTGCAGCAAAGACTTAGAGTATTATTGGATCGACGTTCCTTACGTCGGGCCTGGAGGAGTCACGATTTGGCTAGGCGATTGCGTAATCTGGGGGCACGGCAGTGCCCCCGCCAAGTCGAGCGCGAAGCAAACACTGCCGTACCATACTTTACTGGAACCATTTCGCCGCATTTTCAGGCCCCTATTTGAGAACCTCTGGATAAGACCAGAACGCTGAAATTTTCGTCATCTAGTAAGCTATAACCACGTACTTAAAATCCAAAATTTCAAGTCTGTACGTCATTTAGTTCCGAAGCTAAGCGAACGCAAAGTTTCGCATTTACGACACTCATTCACTCACTCATGATCATCAAAATAGAACTAGTACTTCCCATAAACTCAGAGAGCTGAAATTTGGTACAGACTAAGGGTTTAATGGCCACATAAAGGGAAAACTATAAAAACTAGGAATATCGAAAATCTGGAGTACCTGGTGGTATACCTGGTTATTTGAGAACACGCCTTTACAAAAAATATTCAACTTTGTTTGCCTCTTCATTTGATGTCAAAAATCGAAGGTCTGAAGTATCTGATAAAGAACCCTCAGCTTGTCTCAGCTGTATAAGAGATATAGTAATGCCCCATTCTACTATTAGTACATAAAAAAATCTACTGTCATTGCAAAAATCCAGCATAGTGGGACACATCTTCTAATTTAATCTAGACTATTGCTTCCCACTACTGGTCTAATGCCTCCCCTTTTGCTTTTAATACGCATATAAATCAAATTAAAGGATAAAATTAAAGGAAAACTCTGGATAAGGCTAGACTGGCTTTTTTTATTTGCAGTCTTCTTCCAATCTTCTAAAGTTCTTTGCCTATTATGGAGAGTCCACTTAAATAATGAACGCGAATGGGCAATACGAAAAACTGTTGCTACTGTACAAGAATCAGAACTGGAAAAAAAGAATATGTGTCAAATAATACATCTAATATAATAAATCAATAAGTCCACGTTTCTACAAAAATAAGTGAAATCCCACCAAAAACATTCTGTAAAAACTAGCCAAGTCTCGATGAAGCTGCATATTTATCTCTAAAAAGTAATGAAATCTAGACAAAGCCGTGCCAAGTCTAAGGTTCCTTACTGCGATTTCTTTTTTGTTATAGTTAATGTTGTGTGACTTGGCCGTTGAACATTCTTTATACGTTAGTCCGTTAGTGGATACAAGTCAATTTTTTTACACGTTATGTTGTATCTGTTGTAACTACTTATGTTTGTTAAGCGAGATAATACCCTATACTGGTATTGGCAATTGGACGCTAGTGTCTCTTAATAGGCTGTTGTTAATCAACAACAACACATGCATGCATTCAACAGCAACACCTGCATTCAGTATCGAATGCTGACTTCTGCTCTATTTTTTTGGAGCATCAAATCGACCATCTATCTAACATAAAATAGACGTACAGACGGACTTCTATCAATTAATAGAAGTCCGTCTAGACTGGAAATATTTTTTTAAACTGTTTGTTTCCGCCTACACATAAGTATTATTGAAATTCTTTATTGTTCACACCATATAGGATACATACAATTTAGGGAAAATAGTAAGACAAAAACAATTGACTGGTTATTGAATCAACGTTTTCCAAGTGGCCATTTTCGTATTATTGAAATTCTTTATTGTTCACACCATATAGGATACATACAATTTAGGGAAAATAGTAAGACAAAAACAATTGACTGGTTATTGAATCAACGTTTTCCAAGTGGCCATTTTCCAGAGTCAATGGTAGCGGTTCTGGCGACAGATTGGTGCAATGGTGTTATAGAGCACCTGGTTTTGTACCCTTGTGTACCCTTCAACGGCCAATCCACACAACATTAACTATAATAATAAAGAAATCGCAGTAAGGAACCTTAGACTTGGCACGGCTTTGTCTAGATTTCATTACTTTTTAGAGATAAATATGCAGCTTCATCGAGACTTGGCTAGTTTTTTACAGAATGTTTTTGGTGGGATGGAATTTGTCATGGCGGACCCACCATACCACTAGCCCTACCCCTGGTGGTACGGTGGGTCTTAAACCATACCACCATCATGCCATCAAGTAATAGTCTTGTGACACATTTTTAAACAAAAGTTTTGTTTAGACTTATTATTATTTACAGCAAATAAACTTAAACGGATACACCGCTATTAATACGCATAAAAAATTTAAAAGGAATAGAATATATAATTTTCTATGAGAAAAAAAAAATTATGGACCTACGCAATTTGTCTAATGCATGACTAATGGTAATTTGTTTGTTGACTAACTGCATTTGTACGGCCATAATAAATTCGTCGTTGATAATTTGCGTAGCAAAAAAAATTCTTCATCTATGGATAATTTGGTATATTCGCCGTGTTTTATTTTTTAGGTATCATCTTTGCTTCATGAATCTTATGTCATAGGTGCATTCAGTAAACGCATGAATGTCAGAGTATTCTTGTTCAGTAATTTATTTATTTTTGACTGAAATTATTCTAAAATGTTGGTTATTCGATGGCGCTCACTGCTAAATAGTACAGGGGAATGTATTTTCAACCAAAACGTTTCGATGTAGTAGAAAAGTTTATAAACTTTTCCATTCGTTTCAAATTGTGACATTCTGATTTTATATAATGAAATCCTGGTAACACCTCATCAAGAGGTAGAGGTAAGACGGCAGTGAGAGCTGAGAGCTCTCCTTTCACGTTTATTTTGCGTATTCTTCAGGGAAATCCCTTTTGCCAAATGTTGCGCACCCAACGGTAATAATAACCTTTTAAAGTAACGTTAAGGAATACTTTTAAAATTGCGTTCACTGCCAAAATCATAATCGGTTTTTGAAAGGAGTATTTCATACTGGCGGACCCATTTAATATCTTTCTTGTCATGTGATAGATTTGGCTAATTTTACCAGCATTTCCTTATTATTTCTTGCCTGATATTTCTTACGCTTAGAAATGAGGAAATAAGTACTTATAGGTAATTATATTCTTGGGATAAAAGTAACTTACCTATGTTTAAAACTAAAATTTCCCATACCTACAAGACCCATGAAAATCTATGTATCTACAGTCCAAAACTTAACAGAACTTGAATAATTGCATGATAAGACTTACATTATTGCAACAAATGGATAATAATAGTTGCGGAAAAAATAATCATAGATAAATGACATAATGAGTACTTTGTCACATCATTATGGTGGTATGGTTTGAGACCCACGCTACCATCAGGGGTAGGGCTAGTGGTATGGTGGATCCGCCATGGAATTTGTAACTGACTGCTGCCAGCATTATAACGCGTTCTTTTGCAACGGTTGTTGACATAAATCACGCAAGGAGCTATTTTATTCGTAAATAAAAAGTTTTACTTGTAACTAACAGGCTAACACTTGGCAAAATTTTAATCAATTCTTGCTTCTGAATTTCGTATGCTAGCTTACCTACTAAATGTTATCAGAGTTACTGAATTCAATACTAGGCGACTAGATTCACTCACAACAACAAAACTAAAAATTTTGGTTTTCACCGGACTATCTCGGATTTGTAATATGTACAACATTCTACTACTCAAGCCCTTTAATTTGATACCCATATTGATGGATTAGTGAAAAAAAAGAGATGTAGTTCGCCATTTTGTGTGCAATAAAAACAGCGATTTATATCAATTTACAAATATTTTTTCCCAATATATTGCGAATGTCATCAAAGCATAGATGATGCGCATGACGCGTTTCGCTAATCACAATGCGATCACGAAAATGGAGGTAAATCAGTTTATGAACGGATTTTTTTCTTTTCTAGACGAAACGCGCATAATGGCGAAACGGAACGCAGAAGTTGTCTTACAATTGTCGACTGTGTACCCGTTCAGATTGCAAGGCAAAAGGATCATTTGCGTGTACTGCTGTGACGAGTTTGAAGATCCAGACACATTCAGAGGTCATGTTGATGAGAACCACACTAAAATAAGTGTGTTCGTAGCTTTTGCACACACCGGTCATCATAAAGATTACCTTAAAGTCGATGTCTACAATCTCAGATGCCGCTTATGCTCAATGGCGTGCGAATCTATCGAAGACGTAGCACGACATCTCAAAAACTCTCACACCGGTAAAGAAATCGAGAAACTTAATTTAAAATACGAAGTGGCCATGCACCCATACAAACTTATTAAAGACAAATGGGCTTGTGTTATTTGTAACCAGAAGATGCCGACTTTGACAAAGCTTGGTCGCCATATGTCAACGCATTATTCGGAATATACTTGTGATACGTGCGGGAGGTGCTATTTGACAGTCGACAGTCTTAATTATCACATCAAATTCTTTCATTTAGGAAAGAATAAGTGCCGAAAATGTTGGAAAGACTTCCCTACGAAAGAGGCAAAAGGAGAACACATCAAAAACTCTGTTAAATGCAAGCCATTTGCTTGTGTCTACTGCGGAGAAAGGTTTACTTCTTGGGAATTTAAACATAAACACCAAGTATCGATGCATCAAGTTCAAGAACAAACGTATCCTTGTCCGGAATGCGATGAAAAGTTTCAGTCTAGAAAGCATTTTTACGACCATTATACGATAGCACATACTCAGGAGTCCCTTCTGTGCAATTGTTGTGGAAGAATTTTTCCAAATCGGCGTGCGTTAGATGATCATAAGCTTGGTCACTCGGGAGAGAAGCAATTCCAATGCAGCATCTGTTCGAAAGGCTTCACCAGACGAAAAAGTCTTAAACAGCACTTGTGGATTCACAGCGATACGAAAAGATTCATGTGTGTCATTTGTAACAAGCAGTTTAATCAGAAAGTTAGCCTAAAAGGTCATATGAAATCCCATCATCCAACGGTCCCGATAGAATTTTAATTTGTAGTATTTTAAGTACTTAGTAATTTTCTTTGCGTAAATAAATGCATGATATTGTAATCAATTAGTGTTTCAATTATAGGTCTGAAGTCAGTTGTCGGGCATATAACATTGACAATTTTCTTTTTGTTTTTAGGGGCCGTATTGGAAATACGCGGGCGTAGTGAAACTGATCCAAAAAAGAAAATAGTCCTTGTATGCCAGACGCCACAGCGGCGAAACGCTGAACTCATTCTAAGATACTCCACCGCGTACCCTTTCAAAACCCGTTTCAGTCAAATTCTATGTGCTTTCTGCCATGAAGAATATAACATCTTATCAGAGCTAAGATACCATATGGGAGTTGACCATGTCCGTTCTGATTTCAAAAACGTATTTTATAGAACCAATGATAATTTGATAAAAGTCGACATAACTGATATGAAATGTAATATTTGTTCCCAAAATATTCCCGATGTAGATACTTTGATGACCCATTTATCGCAAGAACACCAAAAACCTGTCAAGTTTAATGCCCGTTTTGGCGTATTGCCTTACAAACAGAACGAAGAAAATCAATGGATCTGTGTATATTGTCCGCGAGTTTTCGCGGAATTCGTTTCATTTAAACGACACATAGCGACACACTTTATGCAGTTCTCCTGCGATAAATGTGGTACAAGCTTTGTGTCTGATCATGCTCTACGCGATCATCATAGGCAGGTGAAGTGTTTCAGAACAGCGTATCATCCCCGTAACGGTAAAACTATGAGGTCTCGAAACAATGCTGAAATCATCCTCCAATGCTCCACCGCCTGTCCTTTCAGAACGTGGAAAAATAATTTCTGTTGTGTATTCTGCCGTCATCAGTCGGACGACCCAACAACTCTTAGAATTCATATGGTCACACGACATGCTAATTATGACATACAAGCCGCCTTTTATAAGAAGTTAGGAAAGGAATTCCTCAGCGTTGATATTACTGATCTTCAATGCAAGCTCTGCTTTATGCCTTTGCCGACTTTCGACACGTTGACGTACCATTTGAAAAACGATCACCACCAACCTCTCAACTTGGAAGCACAACTTGGTGTTTTACCCTTTAAATTGAACGACGGATCCATTTGGAAATGCACTATGTGTCTTAATGAGTTCAAAGATTTCATATCCTTGAAAAAACATACATCAGACCATTTCCAGAACTATGTTTGTGACGCTTGCGGCGAAGGTTTCATAACAGAATCTGCAATGATAGCACATACTAAGATTCCTCATGAAAATAAGTATAGCTGCAGTAGATGTATCGCTACATTCTCTTCGTTGGATGAACGGAATATTCACGTTAAAACTCAACATACATCGACCCCTTATATGTGCATGTATTGTGTTGACAAGCCGCGCTTTGCCAATTGGGAATTGAGAAAGCGGCATTTGATGGAAGTGCACAATTATAAGACCGGTGCTGACAAATACGAGTGCACCATTTGTCAAAAATCTTTTAAAACTAGATCTGGGAAATTCAACCATATGGCAAGGACCCATAGGATGAAAAAAGATTCTGAACTCAACTACCCATGCCCGAGTTGCCCTAAAGCATTTACAACAAAGTTGTTCTTAGATAAACATATGGCTAAGAAACATTTAGATTTGTAATAATTAAGGTACTGCCTTGATACTACATTTTTTTTGAAACTCTGTAGTGTGGAATACTCATCGCTGTTAAGATATAATGGAAAGTACCTATGTGATACTGATGAAGTTCTTTTCTTTTTTTAGGGCGCCGAAAGGAAATTGGCGAATTAAGTGAGAACGAACTTAAACCCAAAAAGAGATTATTTCAAAGACAAGTTAACCAGAACCCGCAGTGGAAAAATGCAGTTCTTGTATTAAAATATTCGTCCGCGTTCCCGTTTAAGACTTGCTTTAATAGAATACTCTGTTCCTATTGCAAAGACGAATTCGAACCCATGGCAGCTTTAAGGGATCATGTAAAGACTGTACATTCCAATGCTGACTTCAACAGTGCATTTTACAAAGTAACAGATACACTGAAAATTGATATCACAGAGCTCAAATGTAACGTTTGTTCACAAGACATCCCCGACATTGATACTTTGATGACTCATTTGTCGAAGGAACACAATATACCAGTTAATTTCGAGGCCCCATTCGGAGTGTTGCCACATCGACAAAACTCTTCTGGGCTCTGGATGTGTCTCTACTGCGATAAAACTTTCACAAAATTCTCTCAAAATAATGAACATCTACGTAATCACGTTAAAATTTTCACGTGTGAAAAATGCGGCGCTACTTTCTTGTCGACTTATGGTTTGAGACAACACGAACGTAAATTCCAATGTTACAAGATGAATTATAAACCCCGTTTCGGTAAAACGTTAAAACATCGCCGGAACACGGAAATAATACTTCAGTGTTCAACAGCTTGCCCTTTCCGGACTTGGGGTCACAATTTTAACTGCGTCCTTTGTCGAGTACAATCCAACGACCCTATAGGTCTTCGTAGCCACATGGTTTCAAAACATGCAGATTTCGATATTGATCAAGTATTCAGTAGAAAATTACGAAAAGAATTCTTGAAAGTTGACATCACGGATCTTCAGTGCAAGCTGTGCTTTATGAGAATGGACTCCATCGACAATCTATTAACACATCTAAAGAATGATCACAAGCAACCAATAAATACTGATGTACAACCGGGGGTGATCCCTTTTAGACTTAACGACGGCTCCGTCTGGAAATGTGCTATTTGTACTATCGAATTTACAGATTTCATATCTTTGAAAAAGCATACAGTAGAACACTTTCAAAACTACGTGTGCGATACTTGCGGAGAAGGATTTATAACTGAAACAGCATTAAATGCTCATACAAAGATACCGCATGACAACAAACACGCCTGTGGCAGATGTGTGGCGACCTTCTCGACAATGGAAGAAAGAAACATTCATATCAAAACGCAGCACACATCTTTACCTTACATGTGCATGTATTGCAAAGATAAACCAAGATTTGCCACGTGGGAACTAAGAAAGCGACATCTAATGGAGATCCATAACTACAAACCTGGAGCGGAACAGTATGAGTGTACCACTTGTCATATGACGTTTAAGACCCGATCACAGAAGTACCATCACAACGTTAGATCCCATCGGAGCCAGAAAGAGAGGGAATACAACTACCACTGCGGTACATGTGCCAGTGTGTTTGCCACTAAACTATCGCTCGACAAACACATGTCGAGAAAACACTTTCATACTTAAACGAGAAGTGCCAAAATGTTTGTATCGTTTAATTTACATTAGTGTATTGTTAGGTTACAGCTTTAAATTATTTGATATCGTATTGTTATCAAAATTGATCTCAAACTGTGCGATTACTTAAAACCTCAAAATGCCCAAAAATTAACGGATTATCCCCTCATGATTTGGTTGCATCGTACTTCCGCTTTTGGCGCCCTTATTGAAAGGGAGTGCGAGCATTGTTGGATAGCAGTGACATCAATATATCTGTTTCAATTGTCACGGTACACTACGTTTCCGTATTGGTCATTTTAACCATCAAAAGAGGTGTTATAAAGTTCCCACAGATACTGTTACAATCGTCTATCATAGACGTCTTAAGGCCATATAAGTTATATAGATCCGAGACCAGAGGATCTACCGTCTAACTAAAACTGTCTTAGCTTTGATATTGCTCTCTCTTTTCTTTTCGCTTGAAATGATAGAGACAGCAATAGCAAAAACCATAGCCGATTTAGTTAGGCGGTAGAGGGGCGGGTCAATAAGGTTATTGAAGCCGTAGATATATCACCTGTTCATGTTATTATGACGATACCCGTGATATCGGCTAAGAATAAATTCAAATTCTTCAACCTGCGAAAATTAACGCTTAAAGCCGGGCCACACAGAGGCGATCCGATAGCGATCCGGATCGTATCCGAGTATGGGATCGCGCCCGCTTGCTGTGTGTCAGGTTGCATACAAATTCGAACATTCCAAAAAATCCCGTCTCGGATCGCTATCGCTATCGGATCGCCTCTGTGGTGACCCGGCTTTTACTAACTAACAAACAAACTTTTCAAATGTAATATTAGAAAAAACGATACGTAGGTACTACATATTTGTGGGTATAAAAAACGAGATTTTCCTGCTTGAGAATAAATATATAGAAATAGACCGCTTCATTAGCTGAGTCTAGCGATTCTGAACTCAGTCGGATTGACTCGACACGGAATCTCATCTCACGGTCTTTGTCTTATCTGTTTACGATGACTAAAGACAAGGATTGTCATTCCGAATTAAACCCGTTCGGATTGCGTTTAGATATGATCCCAGATAAGAAAAGGCTGTAGACAGTTCAAATTTGCCATAAGTTACATTTTAACAAAAGGCTATATGTCCCATAAGGCCACTGTCGAAACTAAATTCTTACTCGGCTATGATAAAAGAGTGTTGGAAACAAGTAATGTTACAATAGGCGAGATGACTAAAAAATCTAATTAGATCGTCAGTTAAAATTTAAAAAAATAATGAACACGTTTTTTTCATTATGTTTCACAAACAAAAAATGGCGAAGATACAGCGCTTAGAAGTTTCGAGTGACGTCACGTTATGGTACGATTTTTACGATAGATCAGTATCGGAAAAATCGTACCATAACGTCATTACCCACCCTACTCCGGGTGTTAGATGATCTACATTTTTGTCAATTTTTGATAATTTTATAAAACAAAAAAAATATGCGTACCATATTTTTCCATAAGCTACCTGACGTACTAATTAGAATGATTATATTCTCTACCGTGTCGTCATCCCAATGTCTTTGATCTAGCTCTCAACAGATCGGAGCGGTAAAAAACAAATAAGGAAATTCGTTAAAAAAATAATCATACGGCAATTTGTCGTTATACACACGTGACACTCAAATAAATACCTTACCTGGTATACCTTAGATTTAAGTATTTATATGTAGTCCACACAATTAGTGTGCACTACCAAAAGCAACCACTATTACTATATTTAATATTACATTTCTTAATGAAATTGATAATTAATTTAATCAAATTGATTACGTAAGTCTTGCCTATTTATTGTAAGTAGTATAAAGCTTTTTAGAAAAAAATACATAAATGTCATTATTACTAGCGATTTTTATTTTCAATCAATCCTATTAATATTAAAAATGTCATGTTTGGATGTGTGTTGTGTGTCAATAACGTCGTAGCGTCTGAACGGATCTGGTTGAAGTTTGGATCTCAAATTATAGTCTGGAAGGACACATAGGCTACTTTTTATCCCGAAACGGGAACGAAAACTACGCGGGTACAATCGTGAGGCACTGCTAGTTTCAAATAAAGAATGTGAAGTACCAATATCCTAATAAATATTGTAGAGATGTGATTACTAGTATTTAACTAGTAAATTTAGCAGTGGTCAAGCAGTAATGTGCCAACATCGCTATGTTCCGGTTTGAAGATCAATGTTTCTAGTGAGACTGCAGAGCAAAGAAATAAATCATCTGATATCTCAGGGTGACGAGCACCGTGCAGCGCTGGGTAATCATTTGAATGCTTCACGTTCCAATAGCTGCGAGACATGCTATTATGTGCAGGCGTGTTGCTTACCATCAGGCACATGTCCGGCTCGTCCCGTTACTAGAAATAAACTATTTATACATAGAAACTATTATTTCGCACATAGGTGTGTGGTAGACAACCTAATGGCCTGGCGGTAGCGACGATGTGATGGTAGGATCTGCGTTCTAGAGGATATTTATTTATTCTTTATATCCTTGAAAAGTTCCAGAATGTATCTATGGAAATAGGGCAGCCGATAGTTTGTCTAATCTGTGATTATTTTTCTGCGAAAATCCAAACAAAACATAAATGCTCACTGCTGGGACTCAGGGCCTTCTCTCGCAAGGAGATAGTTAAGGCCACAATCTACCACGGTGGCTTAGTACCGGATTGGTGGATGACACACGACTTCGAAAGATTCTAGGTACATGTCGGTTTCCTCACGATGTTTTCCTTCACTGTTCTAAGTTAGCGGCATTACGCACTTGACTTTGAAAAGACAGTGGTGCGCGTGGTTTTGAACTCGGGGTCTCCGGATCGGCAGTAGCCGTTCTCCCGACTAGACCAGCCACCTTCAAGCCTAAATCGAAACAACCTAGTTTAAAAAAAAAAATTTGCTCCCACCCTCTTATACAGTTATACAGTTTATAATACTATATTTATACGGGCGACTAACTAAACGCACTGCGCCAATGAAACAGCGAGGTTTCTGAGTAAACAGAAATGTCATCAAAGTATACAGTTTTTAAATTTTAGTTTGGTTGTTCAGTAGCCGTTCAACTGTTTTCAATAAAATTTATGGGAGACTACCGCTAAAGTATTTTCTAGCAAACAAAAAAACAATCATCGAAATCAATTAATTCATAATTATCGTATATCTCTATCGCGTGACATACCTACAAAAAGAAAAGAAGAAAAAACTAGAGCTGAATTGAGAATGTCTATTCTTGAGGTCTGTTTAAAACTCTTTTGAAGACAGATTCTTCGAGCTCGCGCTATTTAATGTAATAGGTCTTTCGGACTGTCACAGTGCATGTTTGGGTGCCATAGGAAATAAAGAATAGAGCGGAATTTCTTAAGCGTTTATTCGTATGTAGTCTTTACGGTGTGACTCCATCTCAGTTCAAACGCATATATTGATAGATAAAAAATTGATCGATGCACAATTATCAATTATTCTAACCAGTTTTAGCATCAGACACAGTCTTGGTACACATACTCTTGGATATTATATTGAAATTGACGGTCCCGAAACCACATACTCGTTATAAAGGATGTCAATTTCGTTCAATTGAGATTATATGGTATTATTTGTTTAAATTAAACCTCTACGATGACTCTGTCATGGAATGAATAATAACGCGCAGTATTACAACAAGGGGCAAAGAAATCTGATTATGCCTTTTTTATTTATAGGTAAAAGAGAACATGGACACACCAGCATTGAAACTAAAGAAACTGTATTAAACTTAGAGGAACCTTACAAATCCGATCCAAAAACTCAGAAAGGCAAGATGTACCAGAGAAGCGCGAGAGCAGAAGCAAGAATCGCTACTAAGAAGAACGCCGCTTCAATTCTAGCGTGCTGGACATTTTGCCCTTTTAGATGGACCAAGAATAGATTCAAATGCGCGTACTGCGAAGCTGATTTCACAGAATGCAACTCTCTGAGAGATCACGTCAGAGTGTGTTCCACAGAGCACACCATAAGTGATGTCTATAACAAATTTCGAGAAATGCCATTGATTAATGTGGATGCTACAGACGCTATTTGTTGTATCTGTTCTTCGCCCTTCAAAGACATTTCCCAAATGCACGAACATGTTATACAGCATGGTTTCGAATTCGATATTCATCAGCGCGACGGCGTTTTACCTTTCTATCTCGATAAGGAATCGTGGAAATGCTTTATTTGCGACGAGATATTTAATAATTTTCTGAAGTTGTATGAGCATATGAATGTTCATTATCAGTATTACATTTGCGACGTCTGTGGGAAAGGATATATGACAGCACCACGGCTGAGGAAGCATGCTGAGGGTCACATATCGGGATCGTTTTCTTGCTCTGAATGCGGGAAAGTTTTCGTTATGCGAACTGCAAGAGATGCTCATAAAGCGTCAGCCCACAGCAAAGCACCCCGATACGAATGTCCCCACTGCAATACTCGGTTTCATAGCTATTACGATAGAATAACACACTTAAAAGAAACTCACGGTGAAAAGGAGGTGCTCTACAAATGTGCCTATTGTGATTTATCGTTTAAAACTAGTGGTAGTCGTGCTGGACACGTAAGACAAGTACATTTCTTACCACAACATGATTTTAAATGCTCTCTATGTCAGTGGAAGTTCAAAACTGGCTATGAGCTCAAAAGACACATGGTGAGGCATACGCTCAAGGATAAAACGTATCGATGTACCGTATGTGGCAAGAGTTTCCCTCGGGTTAAAACATTAACTACACATATGAAGACTCACCAAAGCCTAACTTGCAAATGGTGTGGATTGGAATTCAGGCAGAAGAATCAGTTGGTGCTTCACACTCAAGCTACTCATGGAAATGTAATAGACACAGTTCCAATGACTGTTAAAGAAACATGCTGTTCATAAAACATTCCGATTCGATTATTATGTTATTAAATCTAGCTACGAGTATTAATAGTAAATTATTTTTAGTATTGACTGATTATATTGAATCTTTTTACAAGATTATTCTGATTTTTATTTGGAAAATTTACGCAGCATCTGTGTTCCTAATGTGAACTATTCCTGAAAGAAGTGGATGATAACTACAGGCTAAAATGGCATAGTAATGTAGATTTTTTTTGTTTGCTTTTAGGTCCAACTAACGAAGCTCAGAATAGTGTAGGTGCAGTTAGCGCTGTCACTGGTAGGAAGTTAAAAGAGAATGTAAGCGAACGCCAAATGCGTAGAAGGCGAAGGGCTTTGACCAACCGGCCACCAGAAGAATCAGAGAAAAGAATCTCTATAACGATGATGCGTCGAAATGCGATGATGTTGTTGGAATGTTCCACGGCCTGGGCCTTTCGGTGGTACCATGGGGCATTCTATTGCTCATACTGCGACGTTAAGTTCGTTGACATACAGCCTTTGAGGGACCATGTACTTATTATCCACATAAACGAATCTCCGACTAAACGCGTCTTCTCGAAACTCCGCGAAAATAACATGGTCAAAGTAGAGATCACTGACCTTCGTTGTAGGATCTGTAATATTCCTCTAAATGGTATAGAATCTCTAAAATATCACATACAAAGTCACGATAGAACAATGAATGAAGGCTACAGCGATGGGATCCTGCCTTTCAAACTTAACGATAGCGACTATCACTGTCAAATATGCTCGTCTTCCTTTGACAATTTTGCGAAAACCAACGAACACATGAATGTACATTACCAGACTTATGTTTGCGACACTTGCGGGAGAGGCTTTGTTTCCAAAACGCGCTTCAGGACTCACGTTCATGCTGGATTCAATTTAAACGAAAAGGGATATTTTCCTTGCGGATCTTGTGGTGAAGTATTAACCACTAAAAAAGAAAGAAATACGCATAACTTGAACGTTCATAGAAAAGGACTCAGATATGTGTGCCCACGATGTCCTGAGGCTTTCACGAGTTATAACGCCAGAGCTAAACATTTAATTAATTATCATGCACAGCCTGTCCAAAGATTTGTGTGTGAAATATGCAAAGAATGTTTCGATTCGAGGGCAAAGCGATCTGCACATTATAAATTAAATCACAGTGAAAGATAATCACTCTTCGTGATATTTGAATAATTTTCGTGGGAATTGGAATCTCACAGAATTCACCTGTAAAAATCTACGTAGATTATATAAGAGCTGATCGTAAAGCATGAATTTTGGTCGTACATTTAAATGAAATAGACGGCCCATGACTTCAAGAAAATGTTTTTCTATTTTTAGGACTGGGCCGCATCAAAACTGACGTCTGCACGACATCCGCGGACGCTCCTAAAATCGTTTGGAAACGAAGGCGGACGCTGTTTGAAGACAAAGCTAACGCAGCTTTGCTCATAGAACACTCCAATGCAATCGTTTTCAGATGGCAAAGGGGCAAATTTATGTGCGCGTACTGCCCAAACATTTACGCTAATATACATGAAATACGGTCGCATTCTATACAACACAACAGACTAGATATATTCGAGAACCCTCAAGTTCGCCAGCTTTTCCCACTGAAAATCGAAATAACTAACTTATCCTGTACCATCTGTGATACAAATATTAAATCTATCGATTTATTAAAGACGCATCTGTCTAAAGTACATAGCAAAGTTATCAATCCAAATTATACAGACGGCGTTATACCATTCTACTTGACTGACAAGGAACTTAGGTGCGTACATTGCGATGTGCACTTTGAAAAATTCATGACTCTCTTTATCCACATGAATAAGCATTATCAGAGTTTCGTATGTGATACTTGTGGCAAGGCTTTTTCTGGGCAGCACAAATTGCGTGCACATCAGGCCATGCATGAAACAGGAGAATTTAAATGTACTCAATGTGATTTAGTCTTACCCAATCGAATAGTTAGAAACAGGCATGTGAATGATGTCCATGGCCCCAAAGCAAGATATCGCTGTCCTATCTGTGACCAACACTTCGATTCATATCACAACCGATTGAGACATTTAAACGTAGTACACGGGGAGAAGACAGAGTATAAATGTACATATTGTCCAGCCGTATTTATCAGCTGTACTTCTCGATATTCCCATATCAATGGTGTCCATATGCGGAAACGTAAAAGCAAGAAAAAGAAGAAATTAGAAAATGGAATACTGACAGTTTAAGACAATAAACAGTTGTTTTATCAACTTAAATGTGTTTTTTTGCCATACCAATGAGTATAATTTAGATAATAATATTTTTTTTAATGAAAAAATATACACATAGACCAGGCGCTCGGTGGAGTTCAGTGTGCAAACTATGAGGACCGCAATGGTGTACGGTTTTGAACTCAGAAAAGCATGCACATTATGATTCCAGACGTGGACGCCAGGAGGTGTATTTGCATTTTTTTTACTTAAATTCTAAGGGGCCACCCCCTTAGAATTGTAAGTAAATGGACTGAAAACACGACTAAAAGTGGTTATTGTGGGCTATCCCTAAGAGATAGAAATTATATACCACCGTGGACATTTTATGGGTCTTTTTAAGGGGTACAATACTGCAGTACATTATTTTGATTTATCTAGGGTTCAGCCAGCGTTTGTAATGTAAGCGCAAAAACTGTGTATTTTTATAACATCACATTAGAAATTAGGGCATGCCACCGTTTAATCGAAAAAAACAACCGGATAACCGACGCAACGAGAAATTATTTTTTCTTTTGTTATACATCATGTTTTCGATCTTGTTCGGGGTTTTATGCGATTTTAATCATTTCGTAGTTAAATAGTTACTCATTTCACTTATTTCAATATCAACAAATAAATTACGTATTTGGGTCCGACAAGCTGCGCACCAGGGGGAAATCTGAAGAAACACTTGACTTGGAAACTCAAGTCAAAGTTGAAACTTTACCACGGTGGGGGAAGTATGGGAAATCACGAATCTATATCTATAATAATTTTGTAAAGCTGTAGTACTTGTTCGTTTGAACGCTAGGATCTCAAGAACTACTTGTCCGAAATGAAAGATAATTTTTCTGTTGTACAGTCATTTTATCGAGGAAGGTTATAGGCTATAGAACATTACGCTACATTAATAGGAGCGGAGCATGAATGAAGAATGTAACAAAAATGGTGAAAAATATTCCTTATTAAGAGCCTTCGTTGCGCGCGTTGACGTGCGCGAAGTCCATTACAGCATGTATCTATTTGTTAAGGTTGAGACATTAAACCAAATTTGTTCTAAATCTGAGTTGATACGACCAATTTTCGATAGGTGGCCTAGCAACGGGCGCAGGGTTCAGCTAAAGCATACCTACATATTTATCCAAACATTGACATTTAAAATATTAGTAGGATTTTATTACCTATACTATGATCGAGTGCAAAGATTTTTCACCTCTTGCTCTTTTGATTTCCCTCGCTAACGCCCAAGATTCTAAATTCAAGATTTAGAATCCTACCCTTGCTCGGTCCTCAATATTGAGATCGCGGTTACGGTGACAACTTTGCACTCTTATGTAAGAAATAACGATTTTTTGCAAATTTTGTTGCTTCTGTACTATCCGAAGAAATTTCGTTCCTACCTAGTGTTTCATGACACCACATCTTATTTTTTTTACGTAAAACAGGCACTTACATAGTTTTTTTTTGTTTTTAGGACCTGTGGACTTAAAGAAGACGGCCACGCGTCAACGAAAAATAAATGTCCTTACTCTACTAACTTATTCGAATATGTGTCCATTTAATGTTTGTAAAAAAATATTTCAATGTTGTTGCTGTGACTTTTCTTCGACAGAATTTGATTCTGTGAGAAATCACTTCGATCAACATAACAACAAAAAAACTAAAACTATAAAAATATCATCGTTTGTAATTTTGAAGGCTGACATCACTGACTTACAGTGCAAGATTTGTCTTAAAAGTATGGAAGATATTTCGTCACTAGCTGATCACTTAATCGATACTCATGGTAAACCAGTAGAAAAAAAATATGGTCTTGGAATTATGTCTTACAAACTTTTTAACCAAGATGTATTTAAATGTATTCATTGCGATCGTATTTGTGCAACGTTTGTAAGTCTGAATTGTCATATGAATAGTCACTACCCAAATATGGCCTGTCCAAAATGCAACAAGTATTTTGCTGATAACCAAAGATTAAGCAATCATATTCTTAAAGGGCATTCAACTGAAAAGAAAATCGATGAGAGAGATAACGCTCTCATACTTCTTAAGTGCTCAAATATGTGTCCTTTTAAATACCGTAAAGCTTTTATTTGCTTTTACTGTGACTTTTCTGCTTCTGAAATCGGTCCAATAAAGACACATACTATCGAACATAAGAGTATAACAAAAAGGAATGAGTTACTCAGATCTATACTTGTTAAGGCTGATATTACTAATCTAAAATGTACACTTTGTCATGATGATATGAAAACTGTTCCATCACTCGTAGATCATTTAATCATGAATCATAAACAACCTATTAATAAAGTATATGGTACTGGTATCATGCCTTTCCTCTTAGAGGGAAACGGACCTTATAAATGTAGTATTTGTAATCTCACCTTCATGCATTACTTAACATTAAACACCCATATGAATAGCCATTATGCTAATAGCATATGTAGTACTTGTGGGCAGGGGTTTGCTGATCCTCATAAGCTCAAATGTCATTTGAGAAACGTACATAACAAAAAAACTAAAAAGGTTATTCCTAACTCTCCAAAATACGCATGTAAAATTTGCACTAGGATATTTTCATCGAAGTTAGAAAGACAGCAACATTCAAAGGTTGAACATCAGTCAAAGGACTATCCATGTGCCATGTGCCCTGCTGTTTTCGAGAAGTGCAAAGAAAGAACGAAACACTGTCGTGTCTCCCACAATATTGCATCCCACTTTGTATGCAATGAGTGCCCGTATAGAAGCTTAACCCAGGCCATGCTAGACAAACATGTCAAAAAAAAACACACTGAAAGGATACGTGTAATAGCCAAATCTGTCAAAGGAAAAAAAGGGAAAAGCAAAGCCAAAACTTCAAAGAAAAGAAAAACCGCTTCAGCAACATATAATCCAGTAACTTTGTCGTTTGAAAGTACGGAGTAGGATGCGTTAAATCCGGTAGATCTGACAAATTTCACATCCTTGATGGCCGCAACCACAAAATGACGAAATACGTTTCTTTTTTCACAACTACCTCGATATGGTATAAATATAAATTTTTCATAGTGTATAGTAGTCTACTAGTCAAGCTCTTTTATTTGATACCCATATTAACGCATTAGTGAAAAAAATATGTAATTCGCCATTTTGTGATTTGAAATTTGTTATACTGTATAGTACTCTACTAGTCAAGCCCTTTCATTTGATACCCATATTGAGGTAGATTGTGATGAAATATTTGGTCCGCCATTTGGTGGAGGCGGCCATCTTGAATCGATATTAACAAAAAATAGCTCAAAACATTAACACAAAAATGTATCTTTAAATAAAAAAAAAACGCATCGAAATCGGCCCATCCGTTTGAGCTCTACGGTGCCATAGACAGATACACATAGAGACAGACCTGTATGTGTGTCTGTCTGATAGACAGACAGACTTCGGCGTCAAATTTATAACACCTCTTTTTTTGGTCGGGGGTTAAAAAGCGCAGTAACTGTGCCATAAAGTGGTCAAGTAGGAGTTCAAATATTGCAAAAAAATGCGAAGTTCGAAAAAATATTTAAACTTTGAAAGACTTATTCTCAGAAACTATTGTTTGTACAGAGACAACTCTAGTATCATATTGTAGAAAATTTAGTCTACTTTATAAACGCCAAAAGAAAGTTTTTATAAAAACTAGTCGTTTAGGGTTATAATCGCCAAAATTTTAAAATAAACGATTTTTCGCGGTTTTTTCGATTTTTGACAATCATTAGGTCAACATCATAAACAAGTCTGCAAAAAATCAGATCTACCGGATTTAACGCATACGGTAATTGTATAAAGTTACTGGACTAATACTAATAATAGGTGATTTTGTCACATGATGATAGTTCACCAATTCGTTTCATATATAATGATATATCAATGACTAAACATTTTGAAAAGTTCGATTTATTCCTTCATTGTTAGATACTCTGCTGGACATAGGCCTCTCTTATAATACGCCACCCAGCCCAATCCACGGTCTTACGTTTCCAACCGCCACCAGCCGTCTATCATTCATTGTTAGATCAATGAATGGAAAAGTCTGTATCTTGATGCCACATTTTCTTTTGTTTTTAGGACCCGTCACAGTAAAGTGGAGACCCGAACGCAAGTACCAAGACGAGAGACACAATGCGGGAATAATTTTAGAATGTTCTAATGTTTGTCCTTTTAAATGGGATCGAAGCGTATTCTGTTGTTCGTACTGTACGCATACTTGTGGCGATTTTAGTCCAATGAGAGAACATACTATCCAAAATCATCATCCTAATAAGTTGAAAGCCCTTCGTGGGTGGATAGGAGCCACGATCAAAGCCGATATTTCCGATTTAAAATGCGTACTCTGCCTGCAAAATATGACCGATCTTACAACTTTGTTCGACCACTTAATAGACGTACACGATAAACCACTAGATAAAAAATATGGCCCTGGTATTGTGCCTTTTCTTTTGAACGGTGATAAATACAGATGCGCCACTTGTGATCTCTCATTCGATCTATTTTTCAATTTAAACAAACATTTAAATGAACACTCTCCTAATAGCATATGCCCTTTTTGTGGCAAATCATTCGCTCATGTATCTAGGCTTAAGTCGCACATACATAATTCGCACGAAAAATCACAGCAACGCTATACGTGTTCGAAGTGTAGGGAATCGTTTATAAGTAAGCCTGACAAGAATACACATATGAGGTTAAAACATGGCTTAATGAAGCACAAGTGTCCACATTGCAACGAGTCGTTTAAATCGTACAACGGTAGAATGAAGCATTTGAAGGAATTTCATAATAAGAAGATAGAGTACCGTTGTAACATGTGTACGGCTTCGTTTTTGCTGAGCAGCCAAAGAACAAAACACGTGCAACACGTCCATATAAAGGATAAACGGTTTGCGTGCACTGTATGTACTTTCCGCGCCGTCACATCGGCCTCACTGAAGAACCATATGATTAAACACAATGGTGAAAGGAAGTACCAGTGTGAAGTATGTAAGAAAGCTTACGCGAGAAAGAAAACGTTAACGGAACACATGCGGATACATAACAACGATAGGAGATTTGTTTGTACACACTGCGATAGTGCGTTTGTCCAGAATTGCAGCTTAAAGAGTCATATAAGGACGCATCATCCTAATGCCGAGGCAACGGTTTTAGATAATGCTGCCAAAACATGACAAACATTCCATATAAAAATAATTTGAACTGTAATCAATCAAAGATATTATGTCGAAGAATTATTAGTAAAATATAATTTTAACATCATTAATAGCAGCAATTTTTCACTAGGTACGCTAATGAGTAAAGGTCAACTTGGTCCCTGGAGATGTTTAACCTGATAGGTACATATTAGATTTCTCTTTATTTCTCTTTGGCTGTTTAATTTTCAAGTATAGAATCTTAAAATGGGGAACAGTATTAGTTAAATTACCAAGGAAAATTAATTTATTCATTTTCTTTTGTTTTTAGGGCCCGCACCTAAATGGAAGACACGATACTGCGATGAAAGAGACAATGCAGCAGTAATTTTAGAATGTTCCAATATTTGCCCTTTTAAATGGAATCGTAACGTATTCCGATGTTCGTATTGTTCGCTAACTTCTGGTTATTTCGACGCTATCAGGGAACATATGGCAGATCATCCGAATAGGACTATAATCCTTCGTGCAGCACGATCGATTGACGCCGATGTCTCTGATTTAAGATGTGAACTCTGTCTCGAAAACATGAAAGACCTATCTTTATTGGTCGATCATTTAATAGAAGTGCACAATAAAAGTCTTGACAAATCATACGGTACGGGCATCGTGCCTTATCTTCTCACCGGGGAAACGATGAGATGCGCCATTTGTTTTATCTCTTTCGTCTCGTTTCTTAAACTAAAGAAGCATTTTGACGAACATTTCCCTAATAACATTTGTCCATTCTGCGGCAAGGCATTTTCTGATGAGCCGAGAATGAAAAGGCATATAATTCGTATGCACGAGAAGAGGCCGAAGCAACTTTACCATACGTGTAAAAAATGCGGTGAAACATTCTCGACCTTACAGAAGAAGGATAAACACATGGATTCGAAACACGGGATTCTAAAATACAAATGCCCGTATTGTGATGAATGTTTTCAAACGTACTCTAAGAGAGTGAGGCATTTGAACGAAATTCACGATAAAAACATTGGTTTCCGTTGTAGTCTGTGCTCGGCGACGTTTTTGTTGAGTAGCTCGAGAATTAAGCATATCCGTGCCGTTCATACGAAGGATTTCCGTTTCTCTTGCTCACTCTGTCCTTCACGTTTCGTTACCGCTGCTAGGTTAAAGCAGCATATGTTAAAACACACTGGCGAAAAGAACTATCAATGTCAACTGTGTAAAAAATCATACGCTAGAGCATACACGTTAAGAGAACACATGCGGATACATAACAACGATAGGCGTTTTCGGTGTGCGTACTGTGACAGCGCTTTTGTGCAGAAATGCAGCTTAAAGGGTCATATGAAAACTCATCACCCTAATAAAGATTGGCCTGAAAATCTATGATCTTAATATATCACCCTTACAAATCTCTAATTTCTTCGTCTTAACCATCCAATTGGAGCAATTATGAGCATACCAATTTTTTATTCATACTAAATATAGATAGTACCGTAATTATAGTTACCGTAATTATTTGTTGTATTCTTAACGTCCTTGACATAAATATCATGTCGTATTTCAAAGATCAATGTAGAAAACCGTAAAGGGATTTGGTTTTCTGCTTTAAGAATATTAAAGAACCTTATAAAGACATTGATATAATTTATTTTTTTGTTTATAGAGCAACAACGTCGCGTCGTGATTACGGAGAGTACAGAAACAGAATCGCGCACCATCCGTGAAAATTTAGCCGTAATGTTTGATTGCTCTAACGTTTGTCCGTTTTTATGGCGTTATGACTTCTTCGGATGCATGCTCTGTCCTTATAAGTCGTGCGAATTTCCTGTATTTAGGAAACACTACAGCACGCATAAAAATAAAAGCGATGTGGTAAAATATGTACGTACCCCTGTGTACGTTAAAGTTGATGTCTCAAGTTTAAAATGTTCGTTATGTGATGTCGACATGGATAACATAAAATCCCTAATGAACCATCTCGCCGTGGAACACGAAAGAAGCATACACAGCGAAGTAGATATCGGTGTTCTACCCTTTGTTCTGATGGATGGCTACAAATGTCCCGACTGTAACTCATCCTTCGATAAATTTTTACAGTTACGCAACCATTTGAGCGAACATTACCCTCGTTTTGTTTGCAGCCATTGTGGTAAGACGTTCACCCATGAGATGAACCTCAAAAACCACCTCGAAGTCCACGACAAACCAGCTACCGTCGCTTGTTCTAAATGCGGTGAAGAATTTACTTCTAAATCACGTCAACGCACCCACGAGATAAATGACCACAATCTCTTCCCATACAAATGTCCACATTGCAATATGACGTTTAAATTGTACACACAAAGAGTTCAGCATATGAATCAATACCACGATATGAATATCACGTACCCTTGCGATGTTTGCTCAATGGTTTGCTCAACAAGCAGCGCTCGGTCGAGTCATATGAGACGTGTGCACGCCAACGAGAGACGTCACATGTGCTCAGTCTGTGGCAAGGTATTTTTCTCCCCTATAGAACTCAGACAACACATGATCAGGCACGAGAAATGTCCGGAAAAGATTTACAAATGTAAGATATGCGAGAAATGCTACTCGCTAAAGAAGGTTTTGAAGGCGCACTACTTGAAAACGCATAAAACAAAAGTTTCTGTCGTATAATATTATTATCACAATCGTAAAACTACTTTAATTTAATTCTCGCTCTCCAAGTCTTGATACCACATAATATGGAAGCTATAGTTTCGTTAAATAAAATTTTCTTTAAAGAACCCTGTGACTGTTAGTGGCAAAAGGCTGATCGTACTTATAGCGGACCCGACAACCGTTGAGAAAGACGGGTTCTGCAGTGGAAACAGGTCCTTCTACCGCCTAACTACATCGGCTTAGGCCTTGCTATTGTTGTCTCTATAATTTCAAGAACAGAGAGAGCAACGTCAAATCCCAAAGACTGTTAACCTTAACCTGTTTAAGACCTTAGGCGGTAGACCTGCGGGAGTCTACCGCCTAACTCTTCTGATTTCTGCTGTGCTTTGGATTCTGATGTCATCGGCCAATTTGATAACACCGATGAAAGTCGACTTTCAGTTCCGCTGCATACGGAGAGCAGATGTAGATGTCTGCTTTCATCGGCGTCACCAAAATGGCTTATGACGTTACAAATGAAAGCATTGCAGAAAGTAGGAGAGTTGGTGCTAGACCTGCCAGTAATCATTAAATGCCGGAAAAAGGAGACCCTGAGATTAGACGGACTGACGATTTACGAAAGGCAACTGACGGCGGTAGCAAACGTAAAGCAGAGGATCTGCCTGAGTGGCGTATTATTGGAAAGACTTATGTCTAACAATGGCTGAGGATGATTTTATAAGCGGCTAAATAACTGATAAAATTGTGATAATTTCAAATGCGGACAATGCAAAGAGCTTTAACACCACCATTTCTTTAAATAGGTATTGTTTCTTTTGGCCATTAAAAAAAAAATCTATTCTATACTAAACTTACATATTATCCAGTCCAAAGTTAATTCTATGTTTTAACCCGTGATCATAAGCAAATGATAAGACAAATTCTGTTTTTTTTTCTGCTGCCACGGATTTTTTTTGTTGATAAACCTTCAATTATGATTTGTTTTGTCAAAACTAACCTCAACATTTTTGAGGGTAGTTTTTTTTTTTTTACATGATCTCCAGATTTTACCAGTTACCAGATTTTACAGATACAAGCAATATCTGGTGCCGAACCCAAATGGGTTCCGCGCCGCTTTACAGGTTTTAAGCTATTCCTGTTATTCAATACGCTGATATTGTTAATTACCTACGGTATTGCCATATCCATGTTGTTTCATACAGAATGTTCACGAGTATAGCAACCGTTTACTATATTTTTAGATGTGTTACCAATGAACATTGTGCATGACACTGCGTCGCAATAACGGGTACTCGCTCCACCATGTGACTACGATGAATATCCCTAAAATAAATTAAACATGTGTTAAGTTTATAATTATAGAGAACAGTTGACCTTTTTATAGATATTTGAAAGAGCCGTTTTGCAAATGCGAATAGAACCCTTATAGATAGTTTTCAATTTCACCATTCGTGGTAACATTGTTTTATTTTGTTAGAATAAAGGATTCAGGTTAAAGTTGGCGTTGTTTTTCGATTTCGTTTGGCGAATTTGCGTGACCAGTAATTAAACTTGGATATTTAAAAAAATAAGCATAAAGCGAACAAACATTATTATGGACACATTTTTCTAAACTGTATCGAAACGAAGATTTTTGGCTTTGCATTTCCCACGATAAAAGAAAATACATATAGCCTTCGAAAGTAACTCAGCTTCTATATTACTTACATCAGATCTGATTGTATAAATAACCCTCAAGGTAAGGTAATGTCACAAGGAAGTGACAAAAAATCTCTGGCCGCTAAAAAAAATGACGCCACTAGTCCATACAAAAATACCCAAACACCTTTACTAAATGAAACACTAGCGCTACTTTTGACGAAAATAGTAACTATCTTTGACGGACCTATACAGGGTTACTGGTATTCAATCTGCAGCCGGGCATGTTCTGTGTATTTATACAAACAACCTTTGTTCTGCAACTTTTTTTAAGACTCAATACATATCGCAAAAATAAATAAAGTGTTTGTTGTCATTTCTAAAACTGTTTAGCGGCTATTGTTTAGTGTTTATTCACTTCGGCACACCATTTATCGAGCGAGCGTTAAAAAGCGCACGCGCTCTTGTTCGTTCCGAGGAGTTCGATGCTTTTAGACTGAGAAAATGTACTTTTTTTAAATTTGGCATGGAAAAAAAATACGAATTTTTATAAACTACTAGCGGCCCATTCCGGCTTCGCTCGGATTTCGTCATAAAAGGACTATTAATCGAAAAAAAACTATCCTATCTCTCAAGTTGGACCAGATTGCTCACGGTGTGCCAATTTAATTTAAAATCGGTTAAGTAGTTTAGGAATCCATCGCGGACAAACATCGTGACAGGAGATTTATATATATTAAGATAGAACAAAAGTTGACGTATTTAATGTAGGTACTTAACATCCCTTTAAAAGGATGCAGGCTGATTACCAATAACAGGGTACAATCCTCAAAAAAAAAACGAATTAGTCCGTCAGTTAGATTTGCAAAAAAATATTGTACACGTATTTTTTCTTTTGTTTCACAAACAAAAAAATACGAAGATACAGCGCTTAGAAGTTTCGCGTGACGTCACTTGTGCCTACGATTTTTACTCACGAGTGACGTCGCGACCCTCGACGTTTGATGGTCTATATCTTTGACGATTTTTAATATTTTGAAAAAACAAAAAATACGTGTTCCATATTTTCCCATGATCTAGCTGACGGACTACTACTCTATATACATATTTGCATTCTCAAAATGCCTCATTTGTGCTATCTAAGTCTCTTTCTACTACTAGTTTAAGTTTTCGACGTATCTATAAAAATGTTTTGTCGTAAATTGAGTTTATGTATGTTGAATTTAACTTAATTGACAAATAGTAGAAAAAAATAATAAAACTTGTGTACAAAAATAACTAAGATGTCTTTAATTTTTTCTACAATATGTATTCCTGTTTTCGATATTAATTCATAACTAGTTATAGTATACCTAATAACCAGGTATTAAAGTAATCTAAACAGTAAATTATAGACAATATTCTTTAAAATAAGTTACCAAACTTCCAGACATATTCCGTGTGCCGTGTTGCTTTGCAGACGCTTTAAAACTTCCAAATATAATGACTTAACCTCAACGTAAATTCTAATACTCTATTTTTATATGTGTCTGTCACACAACTATTCTAAAACCATATTTAATTCGGTAAACGGGAAACTCGGTCAATCCGACTCGGTTATGTTAAAACCATTTACAAGACATACAAATCTAAGGGCCTAATCATCCCTCAAACTCAATTTTAAGTCAATACATCTCAATATATGTCTCACTCAGTCTCGCGCAACCAGTGGTATTAAATATGAGTTTAAGGGATGATTGGCCCCTTAGATCGGTATGTCTTGTAGAAGCTTTTAAATTTCTTGTCTGGCGGACATATATAAAAATAGAGTATCAGAATTTACGTGATGTTGTGTCATTATTTTGGTAGTTTTAAAGCATCTGCAAAGCAAAACGGCGCACGGGATGTGCCTAGGAGTATTAGCGACTTATTTTAAAAAATATTTCCTATAATATACGTGAAAATCAGTTAAGAGAATTTGCGTAAGGTGAGTAATTTTTTGATGTACTTAACATTATTATCTCATATCACAAAATTGGCCGTCTATGGCTAAGAAAGCATTGAGGAATTTCCAGCCGCGCCCGCAACGGTTGCGGGCCCGTAGCTTCTGTAGAATGCAGATATTGAAAATATGTAAAGATTAAGAGCACAACTCACGACGTGTTTTACGTCATCAGCGCGTGCGAATGCCGCGCGGTCACCGCCCGCCCGTCACTGTTCGTGGGCGATAATCTCACGGCGCCGTTGAAAAATCGTTCCATGCGCAAAGATTTCGAACCCAAATCAAAATCTAATCGAACCCATTTTCAAAGATCAATGTAGAAAACAGTAAAGGGATTTGGTTTTCTGTTTTAAGATGATTAAATAACCTTATATGAAGACATTGATATAATTTATTTTTTTGTTTATAGAGCAACAACGTCGCGTCGTGATTACGGAGAGTAAAGAAACAGGGTCGCGCGCCATCCGTGAAAATTTAGCCGTAATATTTGATTGCTCTAACGTTTGTCCGTTCTTATGGCGTTACAACGTCTTCGGATGCATGCTTTGCCCTTATAAGTCGTGCGAATTTCCTGTCTTTAGGAAACACTACAGTACACATAAGAATAAAAGCGATGTGGTAAAATATGCACGTACCCCTCTATACGTTAAAGTCGATGTCTCAAATTTAAAATGTTCGTTGTGTGATGTCGACATGAATAACATAAAATACCTTATGAACCATCTCGTCGTAGAGCACGAAAGAAGCATACACAGCGAAGTAGATATCGGTGTTCTACCCTTTGTTCTGATGGATGGCTACAAATGTCCCGATTGTAACTCATCTTTCGATAACTTTTTACAGTTACGGAACCATTTGAACGAACATTACCCCCGTTTTGTTTGTGGCCGCTGTGGTAAAACGTTTACCAATGAGACGAACCTCAAAAACCATCTCGAGATCCACGACAAACCAGCCATCGTCGCTTGTTCCAAATGCGGCGAAGAATTTACTTCCAAATCACGTCAGCGCACCCACGAGAAAAATGAACACGATCTCTTCCCATACAAATGTCCACATTGCAATATGACATTCAAATTGTACACGCAAAGAGTTCAGCATATGAATCAATACCACGATATGAATATCACGTACCCTTGCGATCTTTGCTCGGTGGTTTGCTCATCTAGCAGCATTCGATCGAGGCATATGAGACGAATGCACACCAACGAGAGACGGTACATGTGTTCAGTCTGTGGTAAGGTATTTTTCACCCCTTTAGAACTCAAACAACATATGATCAAGCATGAGGAATGTCCAGAAAAGATTTACAAATGTAAGATATGCGAGAAATGCTACTCGCGAGAAAAGGTTTTGAAGGCACACTTGAAGACGCATAGATCAAAAGTTTCTGCAGTCTAAAATTATTATTACAATTGTTAAAATACTATTTTAATTGTGTTGGTATATACCACTTTGTTCTCGGGAACGGTTCTCGTTTTGTAATGTAGAACTCTTAGCAGAGTCCGCCTGGGGAAGTACCACACCTTTGCCATTTATTCTACCGCCAAGCAGTAATGTGCAAACATTACTGTGTTCCGGTTTGAAGGGCAATGTTTCCAGAGAAATTATAGGGCTGAGAGATATAACAACTTAGATCTCTGGGTGACGAGCGCAGTGCAGTGCTAGGTAATGATTTGGACCCTTCATGTTCCAATAGCTGCGTGCCACTGTGCTGTTATGTAGCAGGCATGTTGTCTACCATCAGGCACATGTCCTGCTCGTCTCGTCATTCTTTATTTTTAAAAAAAAACGGGAATTTAGATTTGTTATTTTTTTTTAATGGGAACTGGCTATTAGCCTAATGTCGACTCCACTGCGAACCGAAGTTTGGTGTAGCACAGAAGGTGCAGAACCTAATTTTGCTTACGCACTAGACGTACAGTATATCCGAAAGCATGCTCGATGCATGTCATAAATGTATATTTAGGTATGCTTATTTAGCATACTCAAGGAGTATGTTAATTCAAGTTGTTTGATAATGAATTGGAACAGTATGTCTAAACTTGGAAAAAATAGTGGGAACTTCGAGGAGTCTTTTCGTTACCCACTCCAGGATGTCGTAAGACAAAAATTTATCAGTGCATCCTATGCCTATGGTGCTTACACGTGCACACTGATAGTAAAAAAGGTGAAAAAGTTTGCTCACTGCGCACTGAGCTGATCTGTCGCACTATGTTCGGGGTTTCTTTGATGGATTGTATTGGAAGGTAATCCGTTAGAACTAAGTCCACGGGCATAGCTCAGCGTATTAGCTAGCCGAAGTGGCAACAGGCTGGTCCCACATATAGCGGAACTGATAACCGTTTTGGAGACGGGTTCTGGAGCGGAGATCGGGAATCAGTAAACGTAGCGTGGGACGCCCTGAGACTAGATAAGAGTGATGGTTTGGGAAAGTGAACTGATGGCGGTAGCAAACATAAATCAGATGATCAGGTGGCGTATTATTGGAGAGACCTCTGTCTAACAGTGAACGAGTATGGGCTGATGATGATTTTAGTGGCGGCAAAATAAATGATAAGAGTGATCATTCCTAAAGCGGACAATGCAAAGAGCGATAATAGGTACTACAATTTCCCTTTACATTACTTTCTTTCGCCATGCAATAAAAACTGCTATTCCAAACTTGCATATTGTCCAGTTCTATGTTTTTAAGCTGTCCAATATTCGTTTCGGTAATTAAATATGCTAATATTATTAACTAGGGGTATTACCATGTCTATGTTCATCCATGCGGCATATTTACGGGCGAAGTAATTCTTTACCTGTTTACGTACTACATGTTTACCCGTACATGAGACTGCGTCGTAATAACGGGTAATATAACTATGGTAAATATCCCGTAAATAATTAAATTTATTCATTATTATCTGGTTTATTATCATTATTACCAAACAGCTGGTTTTTTTATCGAAATCTAAATGAGGCATTTTCAAAATGCAAATAGACCCCCTATGTTTTATGACTTTTAATAAAAACTCTTATATATTCTCATATACCTGTCAAAGATAGTTTTTAATTTAACCATAGGTGGCGCTATTGTATCATTTCGATAGATCAATTTTACTAAATGAAACATTAGCTTTTCGTTTAACGAAAAGAGATCTATCTTTACCAGACTTATACTTATACATATTTGCATTCGCAAAATGCCTCATTCGTGTCATCCAAGTCTCTTTCGACTAGTTCCAAGTTTTCTGCGTATACATGGTTATTGGTAACCAAGCATGCATCCTTTTAAGGGCATGTTAAGTACATTAAATAAGTAAACTTTTGTTCTTCAGTTTAAAAAAATCGTATTGATTTTTTCCTACACAAGTATGTATTTAAAATTATATCAACTATCTGGTTTCCATAGTACAAGCACAGTATACAAGCTTTGCTTAGTTTGGGGTCAGATGGTGCTGTGTGAAGTGTCCACAAAATAAGTGTGTTTGCCCGCTCGATAAAAGAAATACCGACGCAAATAGGGCTACACAGAGTTAAAGCCAGTTTTCACGGCGCGGATGCCAACCAGATTCAGAGGCAGATTTCCATATAAAATTGAATTCAATACACACGACGCGGTTTACGGCCGCTGCGGCTGCGGCAGCCGCGCGGCGCCCGCGTGGCTGCGCGCGGTTCTTGCGCAGTAGCTTTCCTTAGCAGAAACCGCGAAAACCTGCGGTCTCGTGAGTAGGTATTGAAACAAAACCGTCGCGCGGCGCGGCGCCGCGCCCGCGTTCGGGCGCGGTTTGAAACAGCGTCGTGAAAATTGGGCCATAGAGAGTACAAACAAAAAAAAAGTCGGATATCTATTGAGTTTTATAAGAAGTTGAAGAACATGAGTTTTTTTTTATTTTATAAGGATAACTTAAATGGATGCAGGTTGATTACCAGTCCTGTATATAAATATGTTTTGTCGCAAATTGAATTTTTGTATTGTTATGGAGTTTTAACTACAGTTTTAACATACTTTATAAGTACTTAATAAAAAATAAAGAAAATAACTAAGATGTGTGTCATTTTTCTACGGTATTCCTGTGTTTGATGTGAATTAATCTTACTAATAACTACCTACATACTAAATTAATCTAAATATTACATCAATACCTACGTGAAACAAAAACTTTGCACTCATTTGTACGAGAATAACGCGGACGGAGAAGTATGACATTTCGCATAGGTACATATACCTAGTTTTTAGGGTTTCGTAAAACGTAAAAACGGGACCCTTATAGATTCGTCATGTCTGTCTGTTTGTCCGTCCGTATGCCACAGCCATTTTTTTTTTCGAAACTATAAGAACTTTACCGTTGAAACTTGGTAAGTAGATGTATTCTGTGAACCGCATTAAGAATTTTACACAAAAATATAATAAAACAATAAATGTTGGGGGTTTAACCAAACCCATACGTGTGGGTTGTCTATGGATATGTCTTCCAAAAATGATGTTGAGATTTTTTTCTATACTGAATAATTTGGGCGAGAGACACTTCCAAAGTGGTAAAATGTCCCCCCTCCCCTCTGTAACTTCTAAAATAAGACAATGACAAAGCTAAAAAAAATATATGATGTACATACATTACCATGCAAACTTCCACCGAAAACTGATTTGAACAAGATCTAGTAGGTAAGCAGTTTTTTTTGTAATCGTCATTTATACAGTATTATTATAACATCGAGCAAAGTTACAACAAACTACAAGAATTTTTATTTTATGCTACTTGCTTCTATGGATCCCTTCATGGGTGAGTCCAACTCGCACTTGACCACTTTTATGTGTTAATTTGTGCAATTCAAATAATTCAGCAAAACAAAATTACACAAACTACCATGTATTTGACACACACTCATAAATCTCTCTTTAGTTTATTGTTATCTAGTTGCAGTCTGTGGTGAAATTGAGATTAGATTAATATATTGGTTTATCGTCGAATTTGTTGTTACCTAGTTGCAGTCTGTGGGGAAATTGAGATTAGATTGATATATTGGTTTATCGTCGAATTTGTTGTTACCTAGTTGCAGTCTGTGGGGAAATTGAGATTAGATTAATATATTGGTTTATCGTCGAATTTGTTGTTACCTAGTTGCAGTCTGTGGGGAAATTGAGATTAGATTGATATATTGGTTTATCGTCGAATTTGTTGTTACCTAGTTGCAGTCTGTGGGGAAATTGAGATTAGATTAATATATTGGTTTATCGTCGAATTTGTTGTTACCTAGTTGCAGTCTGTGGGGAAATTGAGATTAGATTAATATATTGGTTTATCGTCGAATTTCGACCACTTGGCAATCACTATTACCTGCTTACAAAGCGCAAGTTTGTTGCTCAACCACGTCGTAACGGTGGAACGGATCCTGTTTCAATTTGGATCACAGTTAGTGTTTTGCCTTTTCTTCTACTAATCCACGAACTATCTTTAAAAAAAAAGAGAATCCAAATGACATAGATCACCTCGGAGTCTGTGGAGTGGCTAAATTAAATAATAAAAATAGTATATAGTGGAGAATAGAGTATACGTTGTACATGTACGCTATATGTTTTATTAGTTAATATAGAAATCTAAATAATCATAGTGACTGAAAAATGTTGAAACCTAAAACGTGTCAGGTTGTACACCAATAAACGATTTTAATAGGAAACCTAAATATTGATACAATACAAAGATTTCTTCTGTCGGAAATATTCTTATTCCCGGGAACTGGATTATCTGGTGATTGTTTTCAATTTATCCGGTCTTATTCCAGATTTAAAAATAATAATAGTTAAAAAAACTTAAAAACACGCTTTTAGCGCGCACAAAAAATGACAAAATATTATTTTTTTCGTATCCCGTTCAGCAAACCCTTTCATTAAATACCCATGCCATGGGGGTGCATATCAAATAGCCAATCCGCCATCTTGGACGTCCGCCATATTGGATTTAAGTCACGTGACAATTTTTTTCGTATCCCGTTCAGCAAACCCTTTCATTTGATACCCATATCATGGGGGTTGATTTCAAACAGCCAGTCTGCCATCTTGGAGATGCCGCCATATTGGATTTGTAATTACGTTTCTTAGCTCGTCATCAGAACTCAGAGCGTGTCCAAAATTTAATCCTAATCGAAGACCGGAAAGTGGATCAAATTAAGATTCTAAGATTTTATACATATGTACATAGTTACAAGTGAAGCCAATAAAAGCGTGTTAATATGACTTAATACGTATAAATTAAAGGTGAATAAATAATTTAATCTAAAAATCTATGATCTAAGTACTTACTACTAAAAATTTAATAGATTTATTTGTTCTTGTAGCAATGGGAAAAAATGGATTGCTTAGTCTCACAGAAAAGCTAGAGATCTACGCGAAAACTGACGTGCATTTTCTTTTCGTTTTAGGAACCGCGGCCGTTGAGCAAAATGAGAAAATCAGGAAATTTGGCGACTCGCGAGACAATGCAGTCATTATTTTGGAGTGCTCAAACGCGTGTCCATTTAAGTTTCACCGTAGCGAATTCAGTTGCGCGTACTGTCTTTTCTCGTCCCCAGATTTCGATCCCATAAGAGAGCATAGTAAAAACAACCATCTGCAGAACAGAGCTAGGGCTGTATATCACAAAAGTGCTAACGTATACCAAATAGATGTTTCCGATTTGAAATGTGTAGTATGCGATACAGACATGAAAAATTTAATGACTCTTTGCGACCATCTCATTCAAGAACACAAAAAGCCCATAGTGAAAGATCGTGGGTTTGGTTTCGTACCGTATCTGTTAAAAGACGGCTTCACTTGTGCTGATTGTGGTTTTGTTTGTGAAATATTCAAAAACTTGAACACCCATGTCAATAAGCATTATCCTTTATACAGCTGCGCTGAGTGCGGTCAAGGGTTTACTAACAGAAACAAATTGAACGGTCATAAAGTGATACATAAAAAGACATCGACTACATTCAAATGTTCCAAATGCAAAGAAACTTTTCCTACTAATCAAGCTAGACGAAATCATTTGACGATAATGCATAACATACTTCCACATAAATGTCCGTATTGTGATGAAAGTTTTAAAGAATTTCAAAACAAAATAGTCCATTTAAATGAGATCCATAATAAGAATATACGTTATGCTTGCAAGCTTTGTCCTAAGGTATTTAATAGTGCTTCGAATCGGGCGGTGCATACACGGTTTGTGCATCTGAAAGATAAGCAAATCGTTTGTTCTGACTGTGGCGGTCTATTTCAATCTGCCGGTCAGTTGAAGAACCATATGCTCACGCATACAGGCATCAAAGACTTTCATTGTCAAGTATGCATGAAAGCATTTGCAAGAAAGTACAATTTAACTCAGCATATGCGTATCCACAACAACGATAAGAAATTCGTATGCACGTACTGTGATAAGAGATTTGTACAGAAATGCAGTCTACAAGGACATTTGAACACACATCATCCTAATGCCTGTTGAAATGATTGTTACAATTTCATACCCCTACGATTGTCTTCAGTAAATTATTTGAAAGTTGATAAATTCTGGCAGGAAATGACCTCATGTAGCAGAATTTTAAATTTTGGCGACATATCAGATCCTCTCGGTAATACTTGGTTTCGTTACAATCTTATTAGTAATTTTTCGATTAATATTTTAAGTTGTTTTTTTTTAACTTTAATAGGTTTACACTTGACCGCCATCTCGCCTGATGTTAAGCGACGATGCGGTCTACGATGGAGCGTGTTTACCTAAAAAAAAAACGATTCACTCTCGATTTGAAGACACATAGATTGTAACTAACGGGAAATACCCACTCAGGCAACGTATTCCACAGTTTTGACGTTCTTATCACGAACGTGGAGTCAAATATCTTCGTGTTTTTGGAACATCAACCATGAAACGATGTCGCTTTTTCGAGCTGCGAGCATTCCGATAGAAAATAGGGCGATAAAACCGATATGTTTTAAATTTTCTTGCTTTTATTGGTTTTATCTCGAGGAATTACTTTGAACTATAGAATTAACCATCCCCTGGTTCAAAACTATTGCTTTAACCATTTATTTGTTGTTTCTAATCCGGATTAGTAATGATGTGATTTCGGAAGAAAATTAACATTCTAAACTACTTACTAGCTAAACTACATCTGACGAAATGGGACTGGAACTGATATGTCAGCGACCCAAGGCTGTCCTCCGCTATTTTAAGGAGCTCGGCTGGTTTGGGTAGGCTGGCAGGGGGGAAGTGCACAATACACCCTTAGCGGGACGTCAGTGCAGGCCAATCACCCCCATCCTGAATTAGAATTAGAATTTACGTACTAGCTGTGGCTTTTTCCTGTTATAGATTGCCAATATTTGCTTGTATATTTTGATTTTAGAATGTTCAAATGTGACAATGCATTTGGGAAATCAGTCAACGGAGCCACACCAAAACAAAATTGTTAATTTTAGCGCTGCTATAGAACGAAATTGATAGTTTTAATGGGCTAGCTTGTTGCTTACCATCAGATGCCCGTCCTGTCATTCTAAGGTGAAATGGTTAATAAATCATAGATACTAGCTGACTTTGTAAAGTCCTATAGTAAAAGGCCTACCCAGTCATTTACTTCCAAGTCATTCGATTTTTGCATATTATGTTTGATGTTACAAATACATTTAATCTACTTTTTATTAACTATTTTTTTTTTTGAAATCACAACATTTTTTTACTAAAGATTAATAACTAAATAAATGTATTATATGTTTAAATGTAGAGAAATTTATTTTTATTGAACCAGGAAAGTTACAATCACCAACTCATACAAAAACAAATAATAAAATTAAAAAACAAACACACGAACACACACTAAATTCCAGAGAATTCAGTCAAAGAGTCCCCCGCGCACCGATCCTTGACCGAAAGTCCCCAGAACGCTAGCCGCATTCCCCCGCTGTACAGCCAATACTGGAATCTACAATCTACATCTTCAATCATTCAAACATTCTTCAATCTTCTACAATCTTCTTCTAAAGAGTGAAGGTGGTTGTAAATCGGGTCCTTTAAAACTACTCGATTTCGGCTCGAATTTGGTCTTGTATTCTCCAGAAGAGATGAGCGCAGTGTAATGCTAGTCATTATATATCATTAATTTCGACTCTTCAGATTCAACTAACTACGTGGCAGTGTGCTATTATGTGGGTAAGCCAAAGGGCTTAGCCATAATAGCCTTATTATTATTATGGTTAAGCCTTTGGATTACCCATAATTTGGCAGGATCTGATGGTAATCAGATTTAAAAAATCTAATTTGTATAAGTAAGTAGTGTCGTACGTGGTTAAAATATGTAAATATTAATCGGTCGTTGAATTTATTGTCTAGCTCTATGTTATTTACGTATTGAGAATAAAGTTATTTTACTAGCTTGTTGACTTTTATACTACAACCCTAACTAGCGACTTTAGTAAATGTGTCGTTGAAGCAATTTACAATAAACAAGTTCTAGATAAAATTGGCGTAAATAGTTAAGGCAGCGTTCGTAAGAAACGCTTTCATTCGACCGTTTTTTCTCCGATTCGCTTTGAAAACGGACTACCACGTAAAAGCCTTTTTATTTTTCGTTTTTTTATATAGCCTATGACACTCAGCAATAATGTGACTTTGGTGAAATGGTGAAAGAATTTTTAAAATCGGTTCAGTAGATCCCGAGATTACCCCTTACAATTTAACAAACACACAAACTTTACTTCTTTATAATATTAGTATAGATTAGGTATGACTGCAGTCCTAGGTAGGCTTTAAAAATTCCTGGAAAAAAGTTTTTGGCACTTTGTTAGCATGGGTAGACATCGTATATCGTCAAGTAAGTCGAGATTATTCGTGTTGTTATTGTTAAGATATATTACTCGTAAGACTACATCGGTTAAAACAAATCTGATACTTATTTTCTTTTGCTTATAGGATACGTCAGCATAGATTGGATCAAAACAGGAGTGATAGTAGAAAAAACGCAGACTGACGAATCAAATAAAAATACAACAGAAGTGATCAAAGTAGAACCCACCTTAACTGACGGGGTCAAAGATGAACAAATTGAAATTAATGCATCCAGGCTCAAAGATCTAGCCGATAAAAAAATAACTGTCAAAAAAAAGAAAAGAACAAAAACAGCAGACATCAAATTTGATGATTCGCGCTATAATGCGGCAATTGTCTTAGAATGCTCTAACGCGTGCCCGTTCAAACTTTATGACAATTCTTTTGGTTGTGCTTTCTGTTCCTTCAAATCTCCAGATTTTCTCGCCATCAGAGACCACTCAAAAGCCCATCAATCCAAAGACTTTGCGAAATTTTTACGAGATAGAAAGACCGATATAGAATGCAAAGCTGACGTTACAGATTTAAGATGCGTCCTATGTCAAATTAGTATGAAGGATATTTCAACTCTGTTTGAGCATCTCATTGATGCTCATGAAAAACCGTTGTTGCGAAAATATAATGTAGGTATTGTACCGTATTTGCTTTGTGAAGGGTACGCATGTGCCGATTGCGGCGTTAGCTTCGATCTGTTCACCAGTCTAAACAAACACGTCGTCTCTCACTACCCTCAATGTATTTGTTCTGAATGCGGTCAGGCATTCTTTGGATCATCATCGTTAAAAAGTCACTTGAAAGGACATGCGAAGCAAGCAAGACAGTATAAATGCGGCGTTTGTAATGAATCATTTCCCACTTCTCACCTTAAACGGAAACATATGATGTCCGAACATAACATGGCTACTTACAAATGTCCTTATTGCACGGAAACGTTCATACGTTTCAGCCAAAGAGTGACACACTTGAACAAGCTCCACGGAAAAAATATCAACTACCCGTGCAAGTTATGTGCCAAAGTGTTCACAAATACGACATCTAGATCAATACACATGAGGTACGTTCATATCAAGAACAATCCCCTGAACTGTGAGCAATGTGGTCGTGTCTTCCACAGGCCTGACGATTTGAAGAAACATATTTTGAAGCACACCGGCGAAAAGAAATACCAATGTCAAGTTTGTAAAAAATCTTTTGGGAGAAATCGAACGTTGACAGAACATATGCGTATACACTTAGACGATCGAAGATTTGTGTGTATGTTTTGTGATAAGGCGTTTATCCAGAAATGTAGTCTAAAAGGGCACCTGAAGACGCATCACCCTATTGCTTAATTCGTTTTTCATTCACAAAAAATAGGAAACACATTATTATGCCATCTTAGGATCTAATTAGTTACGTACCTGTAAATAACTACGTTGTCATTGAATATAGTTTTAATCGAAGCTTTAGTCATTTTATTTCATTGTACTAACAATGTTTTCATCATAAATTTGTCCCCCCTATTTGATGAACCTTTTGAGAGCGGATTTAGTAGAATTAATTATTTTCTAAATGTGAGTAGGTTTTTCTTAGATTAATAAATTTATTTACTAAAATTAGGTAGTTATTCGGACATGTTGAATAACTCTAATATTACACAGGAACGTCTCCGAATATTGCAATGCTCCAATGCAATGATCCAATGTCTATGTAGTGGGAAAGAAATCATCGCATAATACGAGCTGGTTTAACATTTTTAACCTTGTTTCAAGAAAGTTTGAAAAACCTCTGTTTCTGAGCTATTACGCCACGTGGCGATTACTTTCTCACTCATTGTCATGCTTGAGCCGCAGTGCACCAAGTTGATATCAACAGAAGGAAAGTAAGTCATTTTTGTCAGATCAGTTTACGGATTGTTGACTTCAAAACACGTTAGAAGCACTGCTTTCTCAAAATTAATGCTCTCAGGAATAGTTTTCTTCTGTTTATAAAAACTTGAAATTTTCAAGTAAGAAAAAAAAACGTTGTATACTTTTAACCGAAATGTTGGATCGCTATTATTTCTCTTGCTTGGTTTTTTATAAACAGAAGAAAACTATTCCTGAGCGCAGTAATTTTGGGAAAGCAGTGCTTCTAGCGTGTTTTTAAGTCAAAAATCCGTAAACTGATCTGACAAAAATGACTTACTTTCCTTCTGTTGATATCAACTTGGTGCACTGCGGCTCAAGCATGACAATGAGTGAGAAAGTATTTAATTTACTTAAGAATAACGTTTTACTGTTGGCAAAATATAAGAAAAAACATCAATTGTCCTATGCGCTTGAGTGTTTTATGTTACTGTGGCTTAAAATATAGCACATAGCAGTGACACATTGTCTTTTTAATCAATATCAAATCTGGCACCTTAAATTGCAACAAAATGATACGCAATTTTCTTTTGGTTTTAGAAAAGAGCACCGTCACCTCGAAAACGACTACAGACCGCGTCATCAGAGATGCAAGAGACAACGCAGCCATAATTTTGGAGTGCTCTAACATGTGTCTATTCAAATATTACAATAACACGTTTCGTTGCGCCTATTGTAATTTTAGGTCGCCAGATTTTGAGCCTATTAGAAGCCACACAAAACAACATAAGCTGAAATCAGTAACCCTTAAAGTACATCGTTATTATTCCGTATATAAAGTAGATGTTACAGAACTGAGATGCGAAATTTGCGATAAAAGCATGAAAGACATTCCCGCACTGGTTGACCATCTTATTGAAGACCACAATAAACCTCTTATCAAAGATTTGGGCCCTGGCATAGTGCCTTATATGTTAAGTGACAAGTTTGCGTGTGCTGTGTGTGGTTTGATTTTTGACCGTTTTCACAGTCTGAACATGCACGTCAACGAACATTACCCCAATCACATCTGTTCAGAATGTGGTCAGAGTTTCGCGTGTCTGAAACGATTGGAAGCCCACGTATTAAACACTCATAATAAAGCATCAAAGATTTACAACTGTTCCAGGTGCCATGAAAAATTTAGTTCCGACCACAAAAAGAAACTGCACATGTTATCCGAACATAATATGTCGCCGTACAAGTGCCCTTATTGCGCCGAAAGGTTTGATAAATTTACTCATAGGTTGAAACATTTGAACGAAGTCCACGACAAGGGGATCGAATACCCCTGCAAAATTTGTCCTAGAACTTTCACTAGCAGTTCTGCAAGAGGGTCTCATATGAGGCACGTACATGTTAAGACAAAGAAATTTGCTTGCCTTGTTTGCAGAGACATGTTTGCTACTTCTTATATTTTGAAAAGACACATGTTAACGCATAATGGGGAAAAGAAATATCAATGTCAAGTTTGCAAAAAAGCCTATGCTAGAAAAAATACGTTAAATGAGCACATGCGGATTCATAATAACGATAGGAGATTTGTTTGTGTACTATGTGGTAAAGCATTTGTACAGAAATGTAGTCTTAAGGGTCATATGAAGACGCATCATCCAGACGCGGTATTTGACTATCAGAGAAACAGTTCAGTTGCAAGAGAAGCACAAGCAAATGCTAATATTACTAAAGTTAAGGCTGAAGTCTCTAAGTAAAACGCACGAAATTCAATATTTTGGATTAATAATCAAAAATAATACATTTTAAATTACTATTTTAAACGTTTTAAAAATGTTGACTCGATAAATTGGTAGCGAAATGATGTGATGGACAAACAAACACAAGAACGAGAGATGTCATGGAATTAACTACTCATTAACGGCTATTGGCATTTCTATGTGTGTATTTATTGTTTCTATTAAATTTGTATTAGTTGTTTGCCGTTGAAGTAGTTATTTGAATAAGTTGGCCTTTGAATATTACAATAAAAATTTGTTGATTTTGGAAAAATGACCGCATTTTTCTTTTGGTTTTAGGGACCATCACCAACACCCTGAAATCAACTACACAAAATGCACAAAAAACCTTTGGAGACGCAAGGGACAATGCGGCCATAATACTGGAATATTCTAACATGTGTCCATTTAAATATTCAGATAACAATACGTTCGGTTGTGCGTACTGTTCTTACAAGTCGCCAGAATTTGAACCTATTAGGAGTCATACCAAACAGCATAAGCTAAAAGCGATAGTGCTTAGTAATATTAAGCGCTCGTCCGTATGCAAAACAGAAGTGACTGATTTAAGATGTGAGCTTTGCCATACATTTATGGTGAACGTGTCGATGCTTATTGACCATCTTATCGAGGCTCATGATAAACCTTTAAATAGAGATTTGGGTCCGGGTGTTGTACCTTACCTCTTACTGGACAAGTTCGTTTGCGCTGATTGCGGTCTAGCCTTCGATCGTTTCCACAATTTAAACATACATGTCAATGAACACTATCCAAATTATATTTGTTCTCAGTGCGGCCAAAGTTTTATTTGTGAACAACGATTAAGAGTCCACGCGTTATACACTCACAGCAAAACCCCAAAACTGTATAACTGTTCGAAATGCACCGAAAAATTTTCAAATGCTCAAGCTAGGCGTATGCATCTGAAAACTAAACATAACATTCTAGCATACAAATGCCCTTACTGCACTGAAGTTTTTGATAAATATCGCCTTAGAGTGAAACATTTAAACAAAGTACACGATAAAAATATCGATTATCCCTGTACTATATGCTCTCAAAGTTTTGTATGCAGCTCGTCAAGAGCGAAACATATGAGATATAACCATTTTAAAAACAAACAGTTAGTCTGTACTGTTTGTGGTGCAATGTTTCATGTCCTACGGGAATTAAAAAATCATATGGTGAAGCATAGCGGGGAAAAGAAGTACCAGTGTCAAGTGTGCGAAAAATTTTTCGCGTGGAAGAAGTCTTTAAGCCAACATATGCGCATACATAACAACGACAAAAGATTTGTCTGTTCGACTTGTAGCAAAGCATTCGTACAAAAATGTAGTTTAAAAGGACACATGAAAACTCACCATCCTGATGCTGTCATGCCTGTTGTCGATCAGGAGTCTGACAACCTCTCTAGCGAAATGATAGGCAAAAGTAAAACAGCTAAAAAAATTACGACGAAAGCATCCTAGTCAAGGAAGTTAACGATCTCATTACTTTTTATTCAAAGTTTTTCAATACAAAATGACTGATAATTGTCATTGATTGAAATAATTATTTTGTTTGAGAACAATTCTGATTTCTGACTTAATTAAAATTGTCTATAAAACAAGATTATTTTAACCCCCGACCAAAAAAAAGGGGATGATAAGTTTCGCGTCGATGTCTGTTTATCTTTGTGTCTGTCTGGCTGTGTGTCTGTCTGTCTCTGGCGCCGTAGAGCTCAAACGGATGGATCGATTTCGATGCGATTTTTTTGTTTGAAGGTTGATTTCCGTGCGGTGGTTCCTAGCTATGTGTGGTTAATATCGATTCAAGATGGCCGCCTCCACAAAATGGTGGCAAAAATATATCTTCACTACTTACCTCTATATGGGTATCAAATGAAAGGGATTGACTAGTAAAACATTATACGTTATGACAAATTTCAAATCCAAGATGGCCGCCACCACAAAATGACGAAGTACATTATTTTTTCACTCCTCCCTCAATATGGGAATCAAATGAAAGGGCTTGTAGAATGTTGTACAGATTACAAATCCGAGATAGTCGAGTAAATAATAACATCATAATAAATAGGTAAAAATAAAGTAAATCAAACATTTTAATATGTTCTTGTTGAGATACATTTCATGAGCTTACACAATCGAAAAAAAAATGTAAAGAAAATCGTGGAATGTTTTCTAATAAATCACCAAATAATAATTTATTTAGGTCCATAGGTATAAAAATGTAATTAAATTTTGCCTTTTCTGGTTTTAGGATCCGTTGCCGTAAACTGGACGAAAAAGAATATAATACTGAGTAAATTCGACGGGGCGCGGGCTAACGCAGCTCAGATTTTGGATCATTCCAACGCTTGTCCATTTCAATACTTCAGAAATTTATTTGCATGCGTATACTGTTCGTACACCTCGCCAGATTTCGGTCCTATTAAGCTTCATTCTATAGAACATAAAAACAGACGCTTGGCTCTCCGCAAAATAAAATCTGCGGCAGATTGTAAAGTCGAAGTTTCGAATTTGAAATGTGAAATATGTCAGGAAGCCATACCCGATTTATTAGCGTTGTTTGATCATCTCATTGAAACGCACAACATACCCTTAAACAGAAATTTCAAACCTGGTGTCATACCTTACTTACTATGTGATAGTTATACTTGCGCGGACTGTGGATTAAAATTCACATCATTTCGAAATTTGGATGTGCACATGAACAAACACTATCCATATTTTATCTGTGCTGAATGCGGCCAAGGTTTCATTAATGAATTACGTCTAAAAAATCATTTATTGATTCATGAAAGACCTTCGAAAACATTCAAATGTCAGAAATGTGATGAGTCCTTTCCAACTATCGCTGCTCAACGCACACACATGACAGCCAAACACAACACATTCTTCCATAAATGCCCTTATTGCAATGAATCTTTTAAATACCACTCTCTACGAGTAGTCCATTTAAACAAATTTCACAATAAAAATATATTCTATTCTTGTACGATGTGTTCTAAAGTTTACGGGACGTCTTCGAATCTGTCTAAACACGTGCGGACGTTCCATATGAATGAGAAACGATTTGTTTGTTCAGTTTGCGGCGACATGTACAATACTAAATATGAACTGAAAGATCACGCAGTAAAGCATAGCGCGGAAAAGAATTACCAATGCCTAGTGTGCAAGAAAGCATACGCGAGGAAGAAAACGCTAAGAGAACATATGAGGATTCATAATAACGACAAAAGGTTCGTCTGTGTGCACTGCAGTAAAGCGTTTGTGCAGAAATGTAGTCTTAAAGGTCACATGAAGACGCATCATCCCGAATTTGGTTTCGAATATACCAGTGCAGTCACAAGAGATGATGGATCAAATGATAAACTTAATAAAATTAAAACTGAAATTTCATAGACATTTTTAAAATGCCTTATAAGTATTCCATTCTCTTATTTTGGCAAATTTGTGGATTGTAACCATAGTTATGTTGTATTATTTTACTCAGAAATATTTGTAAATTAGTAATTATCTTGACCACCTTAGAGCAAAATCTATAATGTTGCGTTTCCCCCTTGTGTTGTTGGACCCTTGTAAACGTAGTTATGTGTTCCTTTCTAAGATCCTTTCTCGTATTTGCCCATTTCTTGACTTTGAGAAACACGTCAAATACCCCGTTGTTGTAGCGTTGGCGATTAAAATACAGTCACATGAAAAAATATATTTCAATTCGGCTATAGAAAGAGTTAGTCGCGCAGCGAGCTATGGAGAGAGCTACCTATGCTTGGAGTTTCTCTGAGGAATCGTATTCGGAACGAAGTGATCCGTCAGAGTACCAAGGTAACTGACGTAGCTCAACGCATTAGCAAGCTGAAGTGGCAATGGGCCGGCCATATCTGTCGCAGAACCGATAACCGTTGGAGTAGACGTGTTCTTGAGTGGAGACCACGAATCGGTAAACGTAGTGTAGGACACCCTGAGACTAGATGGAGTGACAACATACGGAAGACAGCAGTGGATGGAGACGTATAGCCGAAGATAGGGCTGAGTGGCGAGCCATGGGAGAGGCCTATGTCCAGCAGTGGACTAAGATAGGCTGATGATGATGATAGAAGGAGACACAGTGTAAGCATCAATATATAATACCATTGTCTTTTGTTCTGACGCAACTGTCACAAAGACTCAGCCCAGCGATGGGTCAACTGTGGTTATAAGAAAATGTACTATACTTTATTTATATCTATCCATGATAAGAAAAGAAAAGAATAACTTGAACTTATGGAACATATCTGAACTGATGTTTTGTAAGTACTAAGTACTAGATTTCTGTGACTAGACTACTCTACTTTCCGAATACGAACATCATAATTTGCCTGAGGTATTTTATTCTATCAGAGTTTTTGAAGATAAATATTTTCGCTAAGAAAATAATGATTGAAATCGCGACACTAACCGTTATCAACACATTTGTATACATATAAGTATTTGTCATTAGAATGGTATATTTTTAACCCAGTCATCATCACCATTGTTCACTTTTGAGGTCACTCTGAGGGCCAAAGTTTTTATTAATTTTATAAAAAAATGTTATTGATAAGCTGATATTTAACTGTTATTTTTCTTTATTGTTTTAAATTCGATCTGAAGCATCATCGTCTAGAAAAAAAATCAAGCGCCAATAATCTATTACTGTTAAAAAAACTGCCACTTAACATCAGGCGGGATGGCGTTCAAGTGTAAACACAGTTATTAAGAAGTATTTAAAAAAATATCGTTATAAAAGATAGAATACTTCTAAATGACTGTGTCTTCTCGTTTCTGTTAAACTATCATTAGTTTTTTAACAGTTAAATAGTTATTAGTCCATTAGTCGATCTATGAATTTTGAAATAAAAAGGTTTATAAAATTTTGCCGTTTGCATTGTTATTTTAGTTTAAGGAGCGTTTTTAGAAAAAAGTGTGGTTGCTAAGTAGTCGAAATTCTATAAGTGTGCGAAATGCCATAGGTGGAGTGGAGTACCTATGGCATTTCGCACACTTACAGAATTTCGACTACTTAGCAACCACAATTTTTTCTATTCTCCGTCCGTACAATTTACGTAAAAAGGGGTAACAATAATTTGGCTTCTCGTATGAAAACATAGATAATATACGTTTGCGATCATTATCTAACAAAATTAAACATTCACGCCATCTTTGGCGAAATTGAGAACTATTTTTGACAATTATTTTAACACTCCCGTAACGCCTAATTACTTACTGTAAAGCGGACTAGGTACTCGGAAAGAACGTTTCCTGCTGATAAAAAAACTGAGATTTGAAAAGTAGGTACTGGATGTAAAATAATGTTAGTTTTGAGATGCCATTTAGTAGGTGACTCTAGATGACTTATTTAGGGAAGAAAATAGTATGTCAATAGTAAAGTAAAACAGTATAGAGTCCGCGTCCTAAAACCCGTGGTGGACTTACCGTGGACTTACGTAGTGGCTTACCGCTGACACCGACGACGTCATCGGTCGGTTCGTACGGCGAGCGTTGGCTGCATCACCGACGACCATCCGAGAGTACAACTTACAGATTAATACAAATGCGGTTGTTGGGGGAGGCTCTGAGCCGGAAAGAGATGACAACTTACTTAAGGATACAAATGCGCCAGGAGGAGCGCCTCTGAGCCAGGAGGATGTTGCTTAGAAAATTGCTAAATAGGACTAAAGAGCACTAGAATTAGATTGAAAATGCTACCCTCTATTTTCCTAAGTGGCTTGAACGTGTTATTTAAGACGTGAGGTCGTTGGCTCGATCCCGTCTGCAACTGGGAGTGTTTTTCTTAGTGTGTATGTACATCTACACTAGTTTGTCATCGCCACTGGCTTTAACGTTCATTATCTAGTATCGTACAGCGCTCGGCACCCGAGGATACAAAACGATTCCTTTTTTTCCCCTTTTATTTTCTGGAAGCATTACCTTTTACAGAAATGTTTGGATATAACTCCTTGGCGGTAAAGTAACTGGAAAGCAAAGATCTGATGTTTTCTCAACCGGACTTTACAATAAACGTAAGTCTGGGCGACTTAAATGTTCCCACTGCGGGAACTCAGTGTCTTCTTTTTTTAAAGGGCCTCTGGCAGTCGGCCTAAAGTGGCCTCTACTGACTTTGGGGGTAGCGCAGAAAGCGTTAGTGTCGACCGAAATTGTGTTGCAAAAGATTAATCTGAGTCGGCTGACTCGTTTTAGCTTTACCATGCTAGTGTCGGCTGACTTAGTTTTAGTTTCTTACTGGAGTCGACTCGAATGACTTGTTATTTGAACACATCTTGAGTCGGCTGAAAACCTGAACAGTCAGCTGTAATTTATTATTTAGGCACTAATTTCCCGAATCGTACATTCTTGTTCACCTTTGCGCCGGGGGTAACAGCCCTGGGCGAGTTGAAACCTATGTGATTTGATTGACGTAACTGTGTTTCTGTTGATTTTGGCTTGGGAGTTAAATAAATTTACTTTATTTATGATAAAGTATAAAAATACCTATTTTATGGTTAAAGTTAAAAAAATAACTTTTTTTTTGGTTTTAGGGTCTGTTGCCGTAAATCGGACGTCAAACGTAGTAATGACTAAATTCGAAGGGGCGCGCGCTAACGCAGCCATGATCTTGGAGTATTCAAACATTTGCCCGTTCAAATACGACAAGAATGAGTTTGCATGTGCATATTGTTCGTATACGTCTCCGGATTTTGGTCCTATCAAGATTCATAGCAGAGAACACAAAAATAGAAGTTCTGCTCTTCGCAACATGACAGCTGCTACAGAATGCAAGGCTGAGATAACAAACCTGGCGTGTGAACTTTGCCAAGAAGCCATAGCCGATATATCGACGCTATTTGACCACCTCAAAGAAACGCACAACAAACCTCTTAACAAAAAATACAAACCGGGCATCTTACCTTACTTGCTGTGTGATGGTTTCGCCTGCGCGGATTGTGGTCTCAAATTCGATTCCTTCCGAAATTTGAGTATCCATTTGGACAAACATTACCCATATTTCATCTGCCCCAGTTGCGGCCAAGGGTTCGCAAACGAATTGCGTTTAAAAAATCATTTACTAAACCACGAAAAACCCTCAAGGACGTACAAATGCAAAAAATGTGACGAAATTTTCCCAAGCATCCAAACTCGCCGCGCCCACATGACGGTCAAACACAACGTATTTTTCTACAAATGTCCTTATTGCAAAGAACCGTTTAGATACTACAATCTTAGAGTACAGCATTTAAATAAATACCACAATAAGAATATCAGCTTCCCCTGCACGATGTGTCCGAAAGTTTACGTGACTGCCACGAACCTGGCGAACCATGTGCGATCGTTTCATATGAACGACAAGAGATTTGAGTGCGCAGAATGCACGGGCAAATTCAGTTCTAAGTTCGAACTACAAAAACATATGGTGAAGCATAGTTCGGAGAAGAACTTCCAGTGCCAAGTCTGCAAGAAATCGTACGCCAGAAAGAAGACACTGACAGAGCATATGCGGATACATAAAGGTGCGTATAAATTAAGCGCGGCAGCCGCGCGAGCCAATGTTCGACCAGAGTTGACGTTCATTTGCCGCGCGAGCCAATATGTAGATATAAATTTAGTTGGACGTGGCAGGCGCGCGCGGCAGGCGATCCATCACGAACAAACCGCGGCGGATAGACAGACCAGTTCACTCTTGTAAACCTGCGAGTATGGACGCGCGTGGTCGGGCGGCTGCCGCTTTCATTGTGATTCACCATCTTATTTGTAAAAAAAAGAAAAGAAAAAGGCGTTGGTGGATGAAAAAATTATATCTAAATAGATCGCTATATGGCCCGAAACTTCTGGAAGACATAAGATATGAAGCCGTTGCAAACACTATAAAAAATTTTACGCGAGTGTCAACTACAGAGTTCGAATTAATAAAATCATTAATAGAACCAAGTGTTATGAAAATGAACACACAATTTCGAGAGGCAATATCAGTTACTGAAAGATTAGCAATAACTTTAAGATTTCTGGCAACTGGAGACTCGTATACTAGCCTGCAATACCTTTTTCGAGTATCAAAACAGTCAATTTCAAGAATTGTTCCTGAAGTTTGTGATGCACTTTGCGATGCACTAAAAGACTGGGTAAAGGTGAGTAAATAAAATATCTAGTTTTCTTTTATTATTATATTTATTTATTGATATAATTCTTATTATTATTTAGGGGAAAAAATCATCCATAGGCAATGGCGTTGGTTCACGTTCATCAGTAGGAGTAGTGTCTGGAATCTGAGAAGACGGAGTCGAAGTCTGAGGAGACGGCGTTGAGGTGTAGTGTGACTGTGAATAATTTTGGGTACAATACTCATAATTCGAATATTTTCCTAGGTCAGCATCAAATATCACATTGTTAATCGCTTGCTTGACGTAAATTAAAGTGCGTGAATCATATTTACGGAGTTCATTAGCAATGTGCTGGCCGTAAGAAAAATATGGGTCAGCAGATGATGCAGCGGATTCAGTTAGAACCTGAAATGCTTTTTTCAGCATAGGGGAATCTTCTTCAGCGTTTACCTTTTTCTTTTTCTTTACTCTCAGATTATCTGGAGCGTTCATAATGTCACTTGGTGGTTCTATTTCTTGTTCCATAGCAGAAGGTGTAATTGGTCCTGTATCATTATTTTGTGCTATTTGTGCTGTTGCCAACTATAAAAAAAATACGAATGTTTAATTAATTGTTGCAGGTACCGGACTCAGAAGAAGAATGGTTGCAGATAGCACACGATTTCGAAAACAAATGGGACTTTCCTCATGCAGTAGGTGCATTGGATGGCAAACATGTAGTGTTGCAAGCACCTATAAACAGTGGCACAGAATTTTTCAACTACAAACAGTTTTTTAGTTTAGTATTACTAGCTTTAGTCGATGCAGACTATTGTTTTACGTATGTAAATGTGGGTTGTCAAGGTAGACTATCTGATGGAGGTATTTTCAAAAATACAAACTTATACAAAAAACTAGAAGAAAAATCTATGAGACTTCCTCCTCCATCCATTCTTCAAGTGCCCTATTCCTTCAAAGTACCGTATGTGATTCTAGCTGACAAAGCTTTTGCTTTAAATGAATATACTATGAAACCATTTCCAGGAGATCTAGAAAGGGGTTCTGAGGAAAGAATCTTTAATTACAGGTTATCTCGAGCACGTAGATGTGTGGAAAATGCATTCGGGATTCTGAGCTCAGTTTTTAGAGTTCTACGCAAACCTATGTTACTGCAACCAAAGATTGCTACTAAAATTGTTTTAGCAACAATACATTTGCATAATTATTTGAGAAAAAGAACTCTGACAAGATCACAGTACACGCCGCAAGGATGTATAGATAGTGAAGGAAACGAGGGGCAAATTATACCTGGAACTTGGAGAAATGAAACTGCCCCTACATCACTACTGCCTCTTAACTATATCCCAAGAAGAGCGGGAAATTTTGCACAACAAATACGTTCACACCTAGCCCATCACTTTGTTACCAATGGTGCAATATCTTGGCAAAATAGATATTAAAACTTGTACTCACATTTTCAGACATTGTGTCCAATGTTTCATTGGGTAGATCTTTATCCCTCATGAAATTAAAATCATCAAACGCAAACCACTTCGAAACGTATACTTCATTTGTCGCTGTAATAAAAATAAAAATTATTTACGTAATTACAATAATGCGTTTTATTTTTTGTTGTAAATGCAAAATAAATAGGTACTTACCAGAACCAGTACGACAACTTTTAGCTATTCTAGATTTTTCTCTTCTGTAGGACGCCAAAAGCGTAGTCATTTTTTTTTTCAAGTCAGGAATAGGTATATCCATTTTCTTACTGATTTCTACCCACGCATCATACCTCAACGATTTATTGTGGTATTGGGAGGATTTGCTGTTCCACAAAAATTCTTTTGCGCTATACAATTGTATTAGTAAACGGCACTTTTCGTTGTCCATTTTTACGTATTCGCCGCGCGAGCCAAATCACCAAAACTACAACCGTCCCCACTGCGCGCGAGCGAACGACTGAAGCTCCTTTGATGCGGTCTAAAAAACCGACAGCGAGCGGATCGCCCCGCGGCACGTTCGAGCGCGGCAATGTTCGCGTCGCCGCGCGCGGCGGTCCCGTCTACATAGAGCGCGGCCGCCGCGCGCACCAATGTTCGATGGTTTGCCGCGCTTAATTTATACGCGGCTTAACAATGACAGGAGATTCGTCTGCATGTATTGTCCCAAAGCATTTGTGCAGAATTGTAGCCTCAAAGGGCATATGAAGACACATCACCCCGATGCCCAATTTAATAATATCGCTGTAGGTCGAGATGGCACAAAACCAAAAACCAAAGCGTCAGAACCTATGGAGAAATAGACAATTAAATTAGGCGTGAATTATAAATATAGGTATGAATTTGACGTTTTTATTATTTTGTGGAGTTTCAATTAATTACATGAGGTGGTTAAATTAATTACAGGAGGGTTAGGGAGGCGAGACGAAGCTAATCTTTTTTTGGGGAGCGCGGGGGCTCGGCTAATGTTTTTACGCTAAAAACAGCAAAATTAATTTAATTTATAAATAAATACTGGTGGACAATTAACTAAGCAAAGCTTGTACTATGTCGGCCAGAATGCTGATATAATTACTTGTAAAGTTTTAAATACATACTAATTATACATAGAAACACCCAGAGACAGTAGGTACACGTATTTGAATTCATCACACAAACATTTGCACTGGGTGGGAATCGAACCCACGGCCCTCGGCTTCGCAGGCAGAGTTACTACCCACTAAGCCATGAGGCCCGTCATAAAAATAGACAGGTGTACTGAAACTTTGTTTGCGCAAATCTCAGAAACTACTGGACCGATTTCAAAAATTCTTGCAGCGTTGGATATATGCGTTGCCCTTGACTGCTACAGACTATATATTATTATGTACCACGGGCGAAGACGGGGCAGACCTCTAATATATAATATTATAAAGCTGAAGAGTGTGTTTGTTTGTTTGTATGTTTGTTTGTTTGAACGCAAGGATCTCTGGAACTACTGGTCCGAATTGAAAGACTATTTCTTTGTAAGATAGTCCATTTATCGAGGAAGGCTATAGGGTATTTAACATTACGCTACTATCAACAGGAGCCGAGCATGAATGAAAAATGTAACAGAAACGGGGAAAAAAATATTGCTTTTAGAGTGCTTTCGTTGCGTTGACAGCATTTGTCATAATTATGTTAAAGGTTGCGTCATTAGAACCTAAAGTAACCGAATTTGTTCAAAATTTGAATTGGTACGACCAATTTTTGATAGATGGCGTAGCAACGCGCGCGCGTTCAGCTAGTATTCGATAATATTAGACGAGTTTTATTTAAAGTGGAAACTTCTTTAGGCGCGCCTAGACAGATATTTCGTGGGCTGTGAATTGGATTCTAGCATCACGCTCGAGTATGATAAGAAATCTTCGGGTAAACTCGGGACCATGCCTATTGGCCATTTAGAAATGCGTCAGCCAATGGCTAATGCTGAAAGGGCGTGGCCTGGGCATCATGCCATGGCCATCTAGAAATGCATCAGCCAATAGGAAATGCTTGACGTATTTCTAGATGGCCATTCCATGATACCCATGCCACGCCCTCCGGTTACACACGTGTAGTTTCCAAAGTAAGCTATCAAATTCTGAGTTATAAGTTTTCACTTCTATCGGCAGTTCCTATGACTGCCAATTTTTTTTCTTTTTAGTTTTAAGCCAATGCATTTACGAGACACAGGACACACATTATGCAGATTTACGCCTCGTGCTGTAACCCGCGGCTAACAGTTTTTCACGAAAACTGGTTTTCGCAAAATACGGTAATCGCAAATGAATTATTTCATTAAGTATCCTATTAAGCTCAACGGGATAAAACTGACCCTATTTGTTAATCCAGACAGTTCTTACTACATACGATTGATACAGGTACCTGTTTTCATTCGAAACCCTTCAGCTTCAGCCGTTATAAAGATACAACATATTTATGATACGCACACAGATTTCCTAGAATGTTCGTCTTTATAAATCTATAGTTTTTTTTTAATAAAGAGTGACGAGACGACCTGGACATGTTCCTGATGGTAAGCAACATGCCTGCCACATAACAGCACAGTGACACGCAGCTATTGGAACATGAAGAATCCAAATCATTACCTTGCACTGTACTGCGCTCGCCACCCAGAGATCTAAGTTGTTATATCTCTAAGACCTGTAATTTCATTGGGATTTAATATTAGTGTGATGGCGCTTAGTGATAGGTAATACTATCACAAGTGAAATATTTTTTAAAATTGGTTCTAGAGTTTTTGAGTTTATTAATTACATACATAAACATAATATTACTATAGAGTATAGACAATCACTAAGGAATATAAAAGCAAAATAATTATTAAGAGGTATTGAACAAAAAAATAACAAACTTTTTTTTGTTTTTAGGGTCCGATGGTGTAGGGAAGACAACATGCCTCGTAACGTACGCAAACTTCCGAGAAACTCGAGCGAACGCAGCAATCATCTTGGAAAATTCCAACGTGTGCCCGTTCAAATTTTACGGAAACTCATTCAAGTGTGCATACTGCACTTTCTCGTCGCCGGATTTCACGCCAGTCAAGGATCATACGACCAAACATAAGAACAGAAGTCAGGCCCTGATCAAGACGCCAAATGACACAGAATGCAAAGTGAATGTTACGGATCTAAAATGCGAAGCCTGTCAAGAACCCATGCCAGATATAGCCACGCTATTTGAACATCTAATTGTAAAACACAAGAAACCCTTAAATAGAAATTTCCATTCCGGCGTATTACCATTCCGCCTAAGCGATAATAATATGACATGCGCAGACTGTGGAGTGAAATTTGATCAATTCCGAAATTTAAATGTCCATATGAATGTACATTATCCAAACTATATCTGCTCTGAATGCGGCAGTGCATTCACTAATAAGCTTAGATTAAGAAAACATATACTAGTTCATCAGAAACGTACACAATCAATCAAATGTACGAAATGTAGTCAATCATTTCCTACCGTTTCAAATCAACGAAAACATCTGAGAGCGGTACATAAAGTATATATTAATAAATGCCCGTATTGTAAGGAGTCATTTAAATTTCAAAGCGAAAGAGTTACTCATCTTAATAAGGTTCACAATAAGAATATCAACTTTCCTTGTACTATGTGCACTAAAGTTTATCTTTCTGCATCAAGCCGACATAAACATGTGAAGAATTTTCACATGAAAGTTAAGAAATTCTCGTGTTTCGTTTGTGGAGACATGTTCAAGACACAGTATAGATTAAACATGCATATGGTTAACCACAGGTCAGAAAATAACTTTAAGTGTCAGTTATGCCGCAATACATATGCGAGGAAAGAGACTCTAAGAGTGCATATGCGCATGCATAATAATAATAAACGATTTATTTGTACTATCTGTGATAAAGGGTTTGTACAGAAAAACGGTCTCCAGGGTCATATGAATATTGATCACCATGAGGATCAAGCTAATATCGAGACTCCTGGCGACTTAGCAGTCAACAACATAATTATTGTAAAAGTTGAGCAGGAAACGCCAGATTAGAATGTTAACATACGTAAATATGAAATGTTCTGAAGGTATGGAAGGTAGGTTTTTCTACGACAGTTTTTTTTTCTGTTTGATATCTTTACAGCCATCTCACTTGATACTATACGACCGTACGGTCTTCTACTGAGCACGTTTACTTTTTTTTAAACTTTTGTAGGTCTACACTTGACCACCATCTGGCCTGATGTTCAGCGATGATGCGGAGTACGATGGAGCGTGCTTACCTAGAAAAAACCGATTCACTCTCGATTTAAAGACACCAAGATTAATTATCACCTATAGACCGATTCCGACGATCGTTCAATTATTACGTTTTGGATTAGACTATTATTGGAAGAAATAATAGTGTGTTGTGCCCCTGTTCGTTATTATATTTGTGTTCTAGTGTCTTAACGAATTTGAATATCGTATGATGCGGAGCTAATTAACACAAAAAATATTCTTCTATGAAAGAGGCTGACCACGCGGGGTGACTAATTCATATTTCTACGATAAATTGAATTTGATAGTTGCCCCTGCAGTCGCCAACCCGGCGTGGGGACCATGGGCAACACCTTCCTATAATAGGCCCAACAAATAGAAGGCCCCTAGTTGGCTGCTCTGCTGTTCCAAGGCGGCGGTCATGGGCAGGGCAGGAGGTACGATGAATCCAAGGGCTACCGTAGGCCGACAAACCCAACTGATCCCGGCTATTCATAACGGACGACGAAAGACGGCTGGTGGTGGTTGGAAATGTAAGACCGGGGATCGGGCTGAGTGGGTGAGTGGCGTATTATGGGAGGCTTATGTCCCATAATACTCGGACTTCTCGTAACTCGAAGAAGCGGCATCGTTTCATGGTTGATGTTCCAAAGACACGAACAAAGAGGTTTGACTCTACTTTTGTGATAAGAATGTCTCGACTGTGGAATGAGTTGCCTGAGTGGGTTTTTCCCGATGGTTATAATCTTGGTGTCTTCAAATCGAGAGTGAATCGGTTTCTTCTAGGTAAGCACGCTCCATCTTAGACCGCATCGTCGCTTAACATCAGGCGAGATGGTGGTCAAGTGTAAACCTATAAATGTTAAAAAAAAAAAAAATGTCCAGCAGTGGACGAACACAGGCTGATGATGAAGACAATTGACATATGTTACGCTAATGAAGTAGCTACTCACTATTTAACACTGAATTCAAAAACTGACTGATTTATAACATCTATACATTTTTCTACTTTGTTTTTTCAGTCGAAAAATATCGTTTTAACTAAACTAAATAACAATAAAAGTTATGATACATATCTAACTTAATGAACATTTCAATTATCCAAAGACCTTTAAAAAGTTTTGAGATGATCTAGATGCTCAAACGTACCTACTACCAATCTTAAAACGTGTCCAGCAAATGCCTGAAATGACAGTTCGGATATAAAAATGTGAAAGCATTGTAAATAACTTGCTTTTTTGGTTTTAGGATCCGTTGCTGTCGAATGGACTCCAAAAAACAAAGTAACACACACTAAATTTGAAGGAGCGCGAGCTAATGCAGCAGAAATTTTGGCCTTTTCCAATGCGTGCCCATTTAAATATAGTGGAAATGTATTCCAATGCGCCTATTGTCCATTCACGACTCCAGATTTTGGTCCTCTCCGAAGCCATACCTTAGAACATAAAGATAGACGTATAGCTTTACGTAATATGAACTCTGCCATAGGATGTAAAGTAGACATTTCAGATTTAGAATGTGCAATTTGTCAAAAAAGCATTGTAGATATGACGACACTGTTCGAACATCTTATAACAGCGCACGACAAAGCTTTGAACAGAAATTTCAAAACTGGCGTCTTGCCTTATCTCTTGAACGAAGGTTACGCGTGCGCCGACTGCGGTCTAAAGTTCGAACAGTTCAAGAACTTAAATATTCATATGAATGATCATTACCTAAATTTTATCTGTCCCGAGTGCGGTCAAACGTTTACAAACGAAGTACGATTAAAAAACCATCTAACAACACATCAAAAACTAACGAAAACGTACAAATGTACGCATTGCGATGACACTTTTCCTACTATTTTTGGGAAACGAAAACACATGGGAGCTCAACATCAAATATACTTTTACAAATGCGCGTACTGCAATGAATCGTTTAAAGATAATCACTGCAGAGTGTTGCACTTAAAGAAATATCACAATAAGAACATCAGCTACCCTTGCTTAATGTGTTCCAATGTGTACGCCAGTTCTTCAAGCCGATCTATACACTTCAGGGGTACTCACATGAAAGAGAAACGATTCGAGTGCAATGTTTGCGCTGACAGATTTAATACTAAGGACGAATTGAAAAACCACATGGCCAAACACAGCTCCGATAAAGACTACCAGTGCCAAGTTTGCAATAAAGCTTACGCTAGAAAAAAGACTTTGACAGAACATATGCGAATCCACAATAATGATAGGAGATTCGTGTGCATGGTGTGCGACAGGGCGTTTGTGCAAAAATGCAGTCTCAAAGGACATATGAAGACGCATCATCCCAAGACTATAACCGACGATTCCAAAATCGGAGATCCTTCTAACATCAAAGATGCGGACACTAAACTAGAACCACACAAAGAAACGACATAAATTAAGTAAATACTAAATATATTTACAGGTAATAATATAGTTTTAAACTTTCGCGATATGAACTCATATTGTAAACACACAGGGCTTACTTTCGATCTAAATTATCATTTATATACATCGACGTTCTCGAGTGCAAAAAAATAAAACACTTCGGATTTTGTTTCAATTTTACGGAACCGAATTTTATAGAAGAATAAAGACAGAACGTTTGTGGGGGTCAGCTACTAAATGAACATATTTGTACCATAGAGTTCAGCACGTTTCGCAGCTTTAGAACAAATACACAAGTATTTCCGATTTCTGAAGTGATTGCCATAAAGTAAATTAACCCGGACCTTAAAGTTGTTGTAATGTTACAACAAAAAATAATAAATATTGGCGGACATTTCCAGACATTTTTTTTTTGTATAAATCATAATGCGGTTCACAGAATACATCTACTTACCAAGTTTCAACAGTGTAGTTCTCATAGTTTCGGCAAGAAGTGGCTGTGACATACGGACGGACAGACAGACAGACATGACGAATCTATAAGGGTTCCGTTTTTACGTTTTACGGAACCCTAAAAAATATATCTGTATCTCTGTACCGCCTGTAGAAACCCCTTAAAACGTTGGTGAAACCGCGGGCACAGCTAGTTTATGATATTAGAAAAAGACGTTAATGTTTTGGTGTTTGTTACTCAATCACGTCGAAACGCCGGAATGGATCCTGCTATACACAGTTAGACTATAATATGGGAGAACACAAGGGAACTTTTAATGCAAGAAAAATAACGGGAGCTAGTAGTAGTCAAAGTCAAAGTTCTTTATTCATAAATGTACAATTTACACGTCAAATATTAATGAAATAAAAAAACAAAGGAAATAGCATTCAAATAGTATACATTTTCAAAGTTTAAAATTAACATTTCACCTTACGATAACAATTACCGTACACTTCTGTACGGTAATTGTTATCGTACGGTGAAATGTTAATTTTAAACTCAAACTATATAAATATATTAATTTGTGGTAGGGTGTAGTAGGGACTAGTAATCATCTGTTCCCTATTGATCTGTTTTTTTTTGGTTTTAGGACTCATCTCTATTACGACGTCACGGGAACCCGACAGAAACTATAAAAAACCCATCGTCGTAAAATGGACCAAACATTACCAGAGCCCTCGACGTAATGCTGCATTGATAGTGAAATTCTCTAACGTGTGTCCATTCAAAGTCCATCGGAACACATTTGGATGTTTTCACTGTGCATTCAAATCCCCGGATTTTGATCCCATTAGGAAGCATTACCAAACACACAATATTAGGGAGAAACCTTTGGCCGATCATAAAGTTGAGTCATCAGCGTGCAAAGTAGACGTAACAGATCTGAGATGTGACGTCTGCCAAGAGAGCATGCACGATATACCATCTCTGTTTGAACACCTCATCGATGTCCACAACAAACCCTTGAAAAGAGACCTGGAATCTGGAATCATCCCTTACTTGTTAAATAACGGCTTCACTTGCGCTGATTGCGGTTTAGTTTTCGATACCTTCTTGAATTTGAATAAGCACATGAACAGCCACTACCCACTGTACGTCTGCAGCGTATGCGGACTAGGCTTTATGACTGTAAAAAGGATGAAAGAACATATGATTACTCACCAAACTAAGAAAAAAATTCTTAGATGTACTACATGTGGCGAGCAATTTCTGTCAATCTTGGCGAAACGGAAACATATGAGAGACAAGCATAATACATTCGCTCACAAATGCCCCTATTGCAGCGAATCATTTTACGACTTCGGCGCACGAGTGAGGCATTTAAATCAATTTCATGATAAAAATATAACATATCCGTGTACAACGTGTTCCAAAGTTTTTAAAACCAGATCATTGCGATCTGTACACGTTAAAACGGATCACCATCATGAACAATACGGCTGCCAAATTTGCGGTTACGTGTTCAAAGCTAAGGGATGTCTGAGAAGACATTTGGAAACGCACAAAGGAGAACGAAAATACAAATGCGATGTTTGCAAGAAATCCTACGGGGCGAAGAAAACTTTGAGAGAGCATATGCGTATTCATAACAATGACAAAAGATTTAAGTGTGCTCATTGTGAAAAAGCGTTTGTGCAGAAATGTAGTCTGAAGGGACATATAAAAACGCATCACCCCGACGCTTAACTGATACGTTTAATAATCCTCATTAACTATTACAGAATCTATGTTTTTATTTTTTACAAAATTAATTTAGATAATGCAAGAAATTCCGAAAGCACGGGTAATTACTGTTTTGTATTTAAAAATGTCAAATGTTAAATATATGATAGTCAAATTGTGGGAATGGCTATCCATTCCCATAGGTATCTAGGTTAGATAGGTTCCATAACCTATCAGAAATCGATATGATTTGATTGATGGCCTTGTCAGAATTAATACGAAGAAAAATATCTACTGACACGATTAGAGTGAAACCTATTAGAGCTATTTTACAGGAGTGCCTACTTCCCTAAATAGCATGAACGAAATATTAAATCGTAGAATTATATCGAACTCGTAAGCGACTAGTCCGAAAATTCAAACAAAGAAAGATTATAATTAAACTCTAATAATATTAAAAAACCGAGAGGTGCTGAGCAAAGAAGTTGATTAAATATTTCAATACATAAACTTTGTCTTTCAAAACGATTTAGTCCTAATAGCTCTTCTCGTACATGTTGCAACTAGTATGTGTATAGGTATGTGTAGTAGCTCTCTGAAAGGAGGAAAAAACGACCTTTGCCCAGCAGTGGGTTAATTTGAGCTAGTATAATAATAATTGTCTACGTCCTCATCAAAATTCGTCTATAATTAACCTCCCCGACACTACCAGCTAATTCAATTATCCTAAAATTTATAAATATGGCAACACTCCTATGGATTCTGTGTATCCTTGAAGATGGTGCAAGAAACTTTGTCAGAGTATCGGGTGCTCGATCCACAGAATCACGATGACAAATATTCTGTAATTAAAGATCACAATGTATGACTAACTATGATAGCTTTAAACTTATAGTAGACAGATTAACCAATGTAGGCCAGGGTATGAAATAAACCTTATGGAATAGGACCTACAGCGTTAAATAAGAAAAAAATTGACGTGATTTTTTTTTTGCTTTTAGGAACCATCACCATAAAATGGACGACAAAGGATTTACACAGGAACTTTGGAGATGCGCGGGACAACGCAGCTTTGATATTGAAGTTTTCTAACGCATGTCCTTTTAAATTCCACCGAAACACATTCAGGTGTGCGTACTGTCCTTTCACGTCACCAGATTTCGACCCTATCAGGAGTCACAGCAAAACTCATACGGGCGAAGACCTGGCCATTCGCAACGTAGATTGCTCTTCTGTCTGTAAAATTGACGTCACAGATCTACGATGCGAAATTTGTTTACAGAATGTAAAAGATGTAACAAAGCTATTTGAACACCTTATCGAAGCGCACGATAAACCTTTAAGTAAAGATTTTAGAATGGGAGTAGTCCCTTATCTGTTGAAGGATGGTTTCGCTTGCGCCGACTGCGGTGTTACCTTCGATGTGTTTCGGAACCTAAACTGCCACATGAATATACACTACCCACATCACGTATGTCCCGACTGCGGTCACGGTTTCCTGAACGAACAACGCCTAAAAGCTCACTTCACATCCTTACACAAAAAAGAGAAGAGAAAATACAGATGCTCGAAATGCGACCAATTCTTCCCCACGTACAGCAGCAAACGGAAACATATTTTAACTACCCACAATATATTTGCCCACAAGTGCCCTTACTGTGCCGAATCGTTCAAAGGGCACCGTGAAAGAGTGATACATCTCAATAAATATCATAACAAGAATATAAACTATCCGTGTTCATTGTGCCCGAAAGTTTGCACCACGGCGTCGAATCGAGCCTCTCACATGCGAAGCGTTCATGTAAAGGATAAAAGATTTGTGTGCCCCGTCTGCGGCGATATGTTCACTACTGCAGGAGAACTAAAGAACCATATGATAAAACATGGCGGGGAGAAAAAACACCAATGCGAGGTTTGCAAGAAAGCATATGCCAGAAAGAAGACCCTGACAGAACATATGCGGATACACAATGATGATAGAAGATTTGTTTGTGTGCATTGCGGGAAAGCATTTGTCCAGAAATGCAGTCTTAAAGGCCATATGAAGACGCATCATCCTAATTCAGATCCCTTACCAATTGGGAATTAGACTTTATAGGTTTATACAATATGTTTATTAAAATACTTCCAAAATTGCACACTATGTAGGCTGTATAGGCTGACCCGTTTTGATACTAACAACGTAATATTTAGATTGTCCCTCGACCATAGACCACGACCCAGTTCAACCATTAAAAAGATCCTGGCTTTTGACTTGCAAGTTCTATTTTCAAACATACATACGTTTGAGTAAAATAATGAACAAAAGTGCCTATTCGGAATACAGGATCATTATGAAAATGTTTTTATTTTTATGTTGTACTGCTGAGTCGCAAATAAGGAAGATGCAAGTATCTTCACTACTTGCGATTCAACATATCAACGCATTGAAGGAGTGAGGAGAACATAATGAAGAAACGGGTCCAATGTAAAGATTCCGGGCTGACGATAACGTAGTAATGTTATCGTCCTTGAAGTTGCAAAAACGAAAATCAAAACTGATAAAAGTTTTTTCTTTTGTTTTTAGAGTCCGGAAAATGGAGGCCGAAACTGGGAGACTATCGTGACGCCCGAGACAATGCGAGAATAATACTAACTTATTCCAACGCGAGTTCCTTCAAATGGATTCGAAATGTTTTCGGATGTCGTTCATGTCCCTACAGTTCTCCTCTATTCAAAGACATCAAAAATCATATGATGGCTGACCATCCACTCACTCTCTCAGAAAAACTGCACGTACTAAAAAACTCTCGACCGGGCGATACCGTCAAAATAGACGTTACCGATCTCAAATGCACTATATGTCAAGAAAAAGTTAACGATATTCAAAACTTAACAAATCACCTTCATGAAATACATAGTAAATCCATCAATGAAACATTTGATACTGGTGTCGTTCCTTACTTACTAAACGATGGATTTACTTGCGCGATATGCAATGTATCGTTCGAAGGGTTTATCGCTTTGAATACTCACGTGTTCCAACATTTCCCTAAGAACCCTTGCTCTGTATGCGGAGTTATGTTCTCCGCAGAAAGACTTAAAAAACATATGCTCAGGGCACATGGGAAAAATCAGAAAATAAAGCTTATGCCCAATTCCTTCGACGGTCGACATAACGCGATCATCATCTTTGAATGTTCTAACGTTTCTCCTTTCAAGTGGCACAGAAACGTGTTCGGTTGTGCATACTGTTCATTCACCTCGGCCGATTTCTCAAATATCAAAACCCATTTGGAAAATCACTCTGCTAAGACGGAAAAGATCAAAATACTCCGCAATTCGCGACCCACTGACGTTATCAAAGCGGATGTTACCGATTTGATATGTGGCATCTGCCAAAAAAACATCGAAGACGTTACATCATTAATGTATCACCTTAAAGACATACACGGGAAGCCTATTATTCAAAAATATGGTTCTGGTATTATACCTTACTTCTTAGATGGTATATTCAAATGCGCCTACAAATCATGCGGAAAATCATTCGATTGGTTTATACCATTGAACACACATGTAAAATCACATAATTTGAATTGTGCCTGTACAAAATGCGGTCAATGTTTTACTAATGCTGAGAGGTTACATGCTCATATGGTCAGGGTGCACTGTAAATCGTCGATACAAAAACTTTCTACTAAATCTGAGGCGGGTACAAGAATCAAATCTATGCTAGGTTCTACAAACAATGTTGGCGGCTTTGACGACGCCAGGCATAACGCCGCCATTTTAATGGAATTTTCTAACGTCTGTGTCTTTAAATGGGATCGAAATGTATTCAAATGTATCGGTTGTGAATTTACCTCCGCAGATTTTCACCCAATCAGGACTCATGTTCATACAAAAGATCTAGAAAGCCTCTTAATACGCCACTCGCGTCCGATGGATATAATAAAGGCGGAGGTGACGGGTCTGAAATGTAACGTCTGTGATCAACCTTCTCAAGATTTGAAATCTTTGCTCAACCATTTAGGCGAAATACATGACAAACCTATAAAAAAAGAATTCAAACATGGACTCATTCCCTATCTTTTAATGGACAACTATACGTGTGCCGAGTGCGGACTTCAATTCGATCGTTTCACTAAACTTAATTGCCACATGAACAAGCATTTCCCCAATTGTATCTGCTCTATTTGTGGAAGAGGTTTCACAAATACCAATAGATTACACCATCACATAAGCCAGCATAAAAATAAAAAGGAAAAAATCAAGTGTTCATCTTGTATGTTGACCTTTCAATCGCGGCACGAGAAACAAAAACATATGTTCTCTAAGCATGGACAGGCACCTAATAAGTGTCCGTACTGCAGCGAAGCTTTCTTATCCTACCCACTTAGACTCAAGCATTTGAACGATGCCCATGGAAAGAAGATAGAGTATCCTTGCAAATTGTGTACGGAAGTGTTCCAAAACGCATCTAAAAGAGCGAGTCATGTTCGACATAAGCACACAAAAGACAAGCCTTATTCTTGCACCATTTGTGACTACGTGTGTGTAACGCCAACTCTTCTGAAACACCATATGGTACGTCACGGTGGAGAGAAAAAATATAAGTGCAAAGTGTGTAACAAAGCTTTCTCCAGAACTGGATCCCTTTCTCTGCACAGGCGAATACACAACAACGATAAAAGATTCGTATGTGCGCATTGTAAAGCAGCGTTTGTGCAAAAAAGTAGCCTGAATTGCCACATCAAATCGCATCATCCATACGATTACCCTCAACCATCTTCATCGTATACTGATCACGAACTTGAAGCGAAAACAAACGACGAGAATGTAACTGCTCCTTGAATATTTTTACTAGCCGTAAGTCAGTTGCCATACGTTGTTGGTTCAATGAACAACTATCAAAAGCTCCCGGACAGCCAAACAAAACATGTCGAAATAGTTGATCACTTAAACGACCTTACCAGAAATGATTAAGTACATTTTTCTCAACTACCAAAAACGATAACTTACGTCAAACGTTCTGTAAGTTAGTATAAAATCGTAAGAGTTAGATTAAATAGAAAACAACTGACGATGCATTTTTCTTTTGTTCGTAGAGTCCCGCAAACGGAAGCTGTTTATCGGGAAGTATAACGACGCCAGGGATAACGCGGCGATAATTCTTGAATGTTCCAACGCTTGTCCGTTTAAATGGCGCAAAAACGTTTTCGGTTGTTCTTACTGCAAGTACACGTCCCCAGATTTCGGCGTATTTAAAACTCATATCGAGGAACGCCATCCGGTCAAATCTGAGAGGATCGAATTCTTCCGTAACTCTCGACTCGCGGACACTGTCAAAGCTGATATCGGCAATTTGAAATGCGATCTCTGCGAAGAAAGCATTCAAGATATGCAGACTCTCATGGATCACCTTACCGAAAAACACAATAAGCCCATAATAAAAGAATACGACTCTGGCATCGTAGCCTATCTGTTAAACGAAGGTTACAAATGCGCTTACTGTGGCGATTCTTTCGATCGCTTCATAGCGCTAAACATCCATGTCATACAGCACAAAATAAACTTTGCGTGCCCTCAATGTAACCAATACTTATCTACTCCTGAAGGGTTGAGGAAGCACATCATCAGACGTCACGTCCAAGGTCCGAGAGCACACGCTCGACCGAAATTAAGCGACTATAATGACGCCAGACACAACGCGTCAATTATTTTAGAATGTTCCAATATTTGTCCATTTAAATGGCATCGGAATGTATTTAGATGTGGCTACTGCGAATTCAAATCGGCTGACTTCAGTCCAATCAGAGCGCACGTCAACAACGCTCATCCAAAGCGTCTGGAAGCCTTGCATTATTCGCGTCCAACTGAAATATTTAAGGCGGACGTCACAAATCTCAAATGTGAGCTGTGCAATCAAATGGTTCCAGATCTGAACGCTTTTATCGACCATCTGAGCGATATTCACGATAGGACGATCAGGAAACAGTACGGTTCTGGTATCGTTCCATTCTTACTATGTGATGGGTATACGTGCGCAGATTGCGGTGTGACTTTCGATCGGTTTATGAAATTAAACATTCACGTTAACGAACATTATCCGAATTGTATATGCCCCCAATGCGGTCAGGCGTTCTCAAGCGAAAATAGACTTAGGGCTCATTGCGAACAGCACAAGAACAAAGTACTGCAATTCCGATGTGTTACTTGTGGGGAGGTATTCGACTCTAGATCTAGGAAGCAAAAGCACATGGTGACGAAACATGACATTCTTCCTCATAAATGTCCATATTGCAATGATGCTTTCAAGTCTTACGCGCATCGACTACAACATTTAAACAAGTATCATGGAAAGAAAATTGAGTTCCCTTGTCGAATGTGTTCGACTGTATTTAAAACGGCTTCCAAGAGATCTGATCACATGCGATACATTCATTTGAAAGATAAGCAATATTCCTGTACCTCTTGTGACTATGTATGTACAGCGGTTACTCAATTGAAGAAACACATGGCGAAACATGGTAGAGAAAGAAAAGATAAATAAACACCTTCTTACTCTTTGCCTCTTTGTCTCTGTAGTCTCTCTTTGTCATAGTACGGTGAACTCCTCAAATATATTTTTTTTAGCAGCGAACTAAAGCGCAAGTACATTCGTATCTTAAATAGCTCTTATATTCTTATCTCCCGTCTTTCTGCGCGGGCGTCACGACGTCGTACTAAAATCGTCGGCCACATTTGGCCGTTAGGATTTTACGGCTGATTATGCTTCATTTTGTTTTATTCGTCATGCCTATTTCTTATTTGTTCGTAAAGGTTTACTAAAATCACTGTATACGGCGTCATGAGACTGCTTTTCCATCAGAGATGTTCTTCCAGCTATGCTACGTTCCTAGAGATGCATTTAATATCCACCACTCTCATAATTATGTATCTTCAACTCAGTAAACTCTGTTTGTCTTTTTTGACGTGATAACGTCTTATAATTCGATGAAGCCGGCTGCACGCCCGCAAAACATGACGTCATTTAACGTTACCGCCATAGATTAGATAATATTTACCGCCGTTACCTCGCCTTATTACTTTTCGCACCATCTAGTGAGTGAAATGTGTATTACGTTCAAGGAGTCTGTTCATGTTTTAGAAAAGCGATATGAAGTTAAGAACTTGTGCTAGTACAATGATGTACGCTTTAACGATGTAACGCTTTGAACAGCTTTTCAAAAAGCTTCAGAATGTTTTACCTAGATGGCGCTTAACACAAATACTAGTCGTTGTCACGTTCAACTATCGTCAGTAAACCGACTTTACAGACAACCATTTTTTTTTATCAATAATAGGTATGCACTTGACCACCACCATGATGTCTGATGTTAAGAGACGGTGCGGTCCATGGTAGAGCGCGCTAACCTAGAAAAAACCCAACTTACTTTGAGACTTGAAGACACCCAGATTAAATCCATCTGGAAATACCCACTCAGGCGACGAGTTCCAAAGTTTAGATGTTTTTACAACGAAAGTGGAGAAAAAACTCGTCGTTCCAGTCTTTGGAACGAATGTCACGAAACACTGAACACTTTTTGAAGCTAGGAGCAGATTTGTTTTAACGCTCATTTGTTATCTCTGTAATCTTTATTGCTGTATAGTATATTGCTCTCTTTATACATAAGTAGGTAAACATTAAAAATTTCCAATGAACACGATCTAGTATGTAAACTGTATACATAACTTTTGGTCTAAGTATATATTATGAATAGTATAAGTCTAAGTATAACTTGAGAGAAGGCCCCGAGTCCCAGCAGTGGGAACGTTTAGTGGGCTGTTGATGTTGCTGTTGATATATAACTTTTAGATACTACAAGTATATAACATGTATACCTATCCATACTCTGGAAACACATTTTTTTGTTGTTTTTTTTTTTTTATAAAAATGTATCATTATGTTCGTGTCTTTGGAATGTCAACCTAGAAACGACATCGCTTTTTCGAGCATCGAGCAGTGCTATAGAAAAAAACAAGGTTATATAATGCAGAGCAATACAATAATGGACACCGACATTTTGCATTTAATTTTTAAAATGTGTTTTAAGATTGAAGCTTATTCTTGGTGCAAATACTTAGATCTGTCAAAATTTGTACCTACGCGTTTCACCGATGTGGAGTTTGTGGAGCCAATGTTTCATATTGATAAAAATTAACCAACAAAATCAAACATTCGCGCCACCTATGGGCAAATTAAGAACTATCTTTGACAGGTATATGTCCATCTTGAAAACACGTCATTATTCCCAGTGTAAACATTAAACATGATAAAGTAATAATGTAAAAATCGTGCGTAAGAATTCAAATGTATAATTAGGAGAGTTTATATTTTTAGTAAGTTAGTTGTTAGTATGTAAGCCGTCGAATTTTATCATTTAATTAAAGAATTTAAGGAGACGGCTCATTTCTGCCCTAAGTCGTTTCGAGTTTATGTAGGTACATAATTAGACCTAAAAAAGTTATTTAATTAAAATAACATATAATTAAATAATGCAAACTGTACATTCAATACTAACGTGCCAAGCGGGGATTGCAAATTGGTGTGATTAAAAAGTACCTTAATGGCTACACTCAAAGTCAGCCATTTTCTTTCTCTTTTTTTCTTCTGTTGTAGTTCGCGTAAAGTACATGCGATTCGTTTGAAACTCACACAACACAAGGAATGTCGTTATTTTTCCAAAGGTTTCGTAATTTTCTTGTGGTTTTGCCGAATCTCCGCGGGCCTTTTGCGTTGAGTCGATATTATTTTGAGCACAGTAAGTCGCAAAATAATGAATTTACTAGGTACCTACTTTTAGTAATAAGTACACGTAATAAGTAAATATAAGTACAAGTAAATAATCACGTTCTTGATTACCTACTTGAGGCGTTATTTTTTTTACTTGAGGCGTTATCTTGTAAATCCCGCTATGCAGAATAAAAACATGAACGCTTCCTCAATATATATTAAAAATCCTGAAACAATGATCCAATTTTGGTCAAGTCTCCTGCACTTTTGCTGTGGGGCAAATACCCCTGGAAAATGGGCCGTCTCCTTTAGTTAACAAGATAATGTATAAAGTTAAAGTCAAATATATATGTCTCAATTTTGCACAAAACTGATGCCAGTGGTTAATTTTGTTAGATAAATTTGATCAACATAGGTCAATGTTAATAATGTTCAAATATTTTGATCACCCATCTATCATATACATATATGTATATCTGTCATTCTGACAACTACATTAATTATTCGAGGCGCTGCCGACGCGAATCAGTGAGTGTTAACCTTAAGTCATACTATTTTTAATCGCTATGTAATATTATCTTCTCTTATACTTAAGTACGAACACTATAAAACATTTGTCTATATATCAATAATAATCAAAAACAATGTTTTAACATTACGTAGGACTTAATCGGGATCTAAATTATTATACAGGGTTACTGGTAATTAGCCTGCATCCGTTGGGCGTGTGCTGTATATTTAAACAAAAAACCTTTGTTAAAAATCAATGCCTAAGGATCCCAAAAAAAATTGTTTGTTGTCCTCTCGTCCTGTTTAGCGGCTGTTTAGTGTTTATTAACTTCGGCACACCATTTATCGAGCGTAAAAGAACGGGCATGCTCTTGTTACGAAAATTTCGATGCTTTTAAACCGGGGAATACAATTTTTTTAGTTAGTGGTATACAAAATTGCGAATTTTTAAAAACTGTTGAACAAAAGTTGACATATTTTATGTAGGTACTTACTTAACATCTCCTTAAAAGGATGCAGGCTAATTACCAATAACCCTGTATAACCAGCGATCCATCCCGGCTTTGCCTGTGATACATAATATAAAACACTCTGGGATCACGTACATAACCAACGATCAAATATTTTTTGAAATCGGTCCAGTAGTTCCTGAGATTAACGCGTTCAAACAAAAAAGACCTCTTCAGTTTTATAATATTAGTACAGATTACCTCTGAGTTTAACGTCTAGATAATTAAATAATAATTGAGATCGGGATTAAGTTCTGTGTACCTAATAATTTCAATGTGAGTTGAAATCATACTTACAATTATTATTAAAAACTATTTTCCATAAAATATGTAGATATTTGATTAATTTAGTTTTGATTTTATTATGTTATTAAGGCGACCTGTTACGTACCTACTACGTTTGTATCTTGTCTATAAATAGGCGAATAAAACTATTGGAACAATATTAAATTTGTGTTATTTTTTCATTGAGTAGTATACTTAGTGGCCGGCAAAAAAGTTGACCCAAAATTGACGTGGAAGGGGAAAGTTCGCGCATGTACACTTCCACCAAAGATACCTTAAAAACGTTTCTGCGCAACCATGCGCAGCTAACTTCATTGGGTCAACTTGTTTGCTGGCACCTATACCAGGGCGACATAACTTCATTGGGTCAACTTGTTTGCCGGCACCTATACCAGGGCGACATAACTTCATTGGGTCAACTTGTTTCCCGGCACCTATACCAGGGCGACATAACTTCATTGGGTCAACTTGTTTGCCGGCACCTATACCAGGGCGACATAACTTCATTGGGTCAACTTGTTTGCCGGCACCTATACCAGGGCGACATAACTTCATTGGGTCAACTTGTTTGCCGGCACCTATACCAGGGCGACATAACTTCATTGGGTCAACTTGTTTGCCGGCACCTATACCAGGGCGACATAACTTCATTGGGTCAACTTGTTTGGCGGCACGTATACCACTCAAACCATTTGCAGTGCAACCTAAAAGAGATGCTCAAAAGTAAATTAACCTATTAAGCCCGACTCGCGACGCGGCCGGCGTCGTGACGTCACACAAAAAATCATAACTAAAAAATGAAACCAAATTTTGTGTGTCTGTAAACGACAATGTACTGATAAATATTATCACCTATCTCTTAGGCATCAAAATAAACTAATAATCGAGTATGTTTATCATGAAAAAATAAGGTTTTAAAGTCTCAAAACCGGTTTTGCCCAAATTTGGCCTCTTGGGGCTCAAGTGATTAAAATAAATATTAAGTGACATGTTTTTGTAGTGGTAGGACTATTTGCAGAGTCCGCCTGGGAAGTACCGCGCCTTTGCCAGTTATTCTACACCCAAACAGAAATGTCCTAACTTCACTGTGTTCTGGTTTGAAAGGAAATGTTTGAAATTACAGGGTATAGAGATATATCATACATCTCTGAGTGACGATTGCAGTGCAGTGCTAGGTAATGATTTGGAATCTATAATGTTCCAATAGCGTAATACTCATGGGCAGGCGTTTTGCTTACCATCAGGCACATGTCCGGCTCGTTCTGTCACTTTATACTATAAAAACCAAACATATAATTCGACACCTGACTAATATTAATATTGTGTATTTGTACTCGAGCCAGATATGTCTTATCAGAGAGATGTGAAAAATTACGGGGCATTAGAGATATTTTTCTTCTTAAGTATCTAAGTAACGAGTGCAGTACCTACTAGGTAATAATTTAGACTCTTCATGTTCTAAAAACTGCGTGGTACTGTAATGTTACGCAGGTGTGATGCTTACCATCAGGCACATGTCCTGCTCTTCTTGGCACTCTGTACTATACAAATACTGATCTAAAGCAGGGGTCGGAAACGCGCGGCCCGCGACCTACCTCCTTGAAATAAATTAAAAATGAATTACGAGTAGGTACAAACTTAGAAGTGTGACCCGCTTTTATCTACTTTTTTCACCATGTGGCCCACGACTCCCAAAAGGTTGCCGACTCCTGATTTAAAGTAATGTTGCTGAGTGCAGCATCAAAAGCTCAATTACTTGTTTGCTGTTCGACTAGTATAATGATTGCTCTCACATTCTCACGATTTCGTGCCATATCACATAGGTGACATACACAAACAATCAATCGTATGTTCCCTCTGCTAGGAGCATACGAGTCACAAGTATAGTGTGATGTAGTTGTACATCTTTTGGAGCAATAGCAATAGTGCAAGTCATCACAAGGAGGAATCATGTTGGTGTGTTGCTTAAAATTTAATTTGTCAAAAAATTATAGAACCACGTTATCACGTTAAGGTTTAGTACCTGGGTGACCGAGCTTTGCTCTGTTTAAATACTAAATATACTTAGATACCTACAGATAAAAGACTCCAAGAAATAGATTTTCTTAAAAAAAAACGAATTGAAAAAAAAAGAGAACCCGTCTGGATTCGAATCCGGAGCTACTAATTCGTGACCGCTATGAGTGCCCGACTTCCCGTCTGAGCTAATTATGCTGTCGCGTCACGCGGCGAAATTTACCTTCACAATCTAATGTCTAATGTGACAGTTTTTCATTGTCTAAAAACGCGCATAATATGCGTTTTTTTTTAATAAGATCTAGTTAGATCGATTTATCGTCCCCGAAATCCCCTGCATACATAATTTCATGAAAATCCGTCGAGCCGTTTCCGAGATTCAGATTCTACATATTTATATAGGTACAAGAATTGCTCGTTTAAAGGTATAAGATTAACAAACATTGTGTCTTTCTATAGAAATAAATATTTTTCTTTTATTACCCTCGATTGTCTCACTGCTGGGCAAAGGTCTCCCTAAATTATCTCCACTTAGTCCGGTCCAAAGCTCCCATCGCTCAATCTTTTTAAACGCTCCGAGCTCTTCTGTCTACGAGCCACGGAACGCAGTATTTTAAGCATTAAAAGACAAGACTGCGTTCGTAACATCATACTGCATTCTATTAAAGATGTAGGATATGGATCTGCCAAACTTAAATGGGAATGTAAGCAGAATGCACCCCGACAGGTGGGCCAGAGTTACTACAAAGTGGACACCATCAGCTAGTTGACCCTAGAGCCGTCCTCCAAAGCGCTGGAAATAAATAAAATACGAATAATATATAGAATATGGTTGCACATTATAAGCATCTTGATTGTTTCGTTACGGTCTGAGTCGACATACAGGTACTAGAGATCAGGAAACAACGGTAGGTACCTACCTACCTGATTCATAAAACAGAAGAGTGTATGGACGCATGGATCCCCAAAGATCTTGTTGCGTTTGGTGCCCCATGACAAGGAAGGCTATAAAGTATCAACGGATGAAACCCTAAGGTATAACATAATTCGATCAACAAAACCTGGTTGCTTGTTTTACGCCCACAAACTCTATAAATATTTTCCAAACAGTTACTTTAAGATAAGTGCTTATGTATATCTTGTGAAGTAGACGTTGCTTATACCTCCAACTGCAATCAAGAACCTATATTGGATTTTCTCTATTTTTAGGAAGAAAAAAAGAAGCAACTAAGATAAAACAGGAGGAGTCAGACTCCGAGAATTACTCGAGTCTCGCAGCGGAGGCTACCGACGGCGTCCTGAGGAGGGCGGCCTTCAGAAATAACATCACCACCATCCTCGACTCATGCACAGCCTACCCCTTTAAATACAGAAAAGGCACCTACCTCTGTTTCTATTGCAAGATGACTTTCCTAGAACCAGAGAAACTTCGGGAGCACAACACTCATCACCATACAGAATCCCATCAACTCAAACCAAAGAAATATGAACCTCTAAAGATGGACTTTTCGAACACCGCCTGCAGACTTTGTAGCATCACGATCGAAGATTACGCGACGTTGAAAGCACACTTAACAGAACACGGGAAGACAATTGATTGTACATGGGGTGACAGTGTGTTACCATACAAACTAAGCAAAGATGAGCACCGCTGCCAAGTCTGCGGCAAACGATACGAAATGTTCTTAAGCCTCCACAAGCACATGAACGAACATTATGAGCATTACATCTGCGAGACTTGTGGGAAGAGATTTGCGACGTCGCAACGAATGGTGAACCATTCTCGGACGCACGAACGCGGCATATTTCCTTGCAAGCATTGCACTGAGACCTTCCAATCTTATTCAGCTCTCTACGCTCACATAGCTAAAATACACAAATTAAACAAACGGTACAAATGCCCGATATGCGATGAGAAATTCGGCTCCTACAAACATAGATTGAAACACCTAAACGTGGTTCATGGAGAGAAAACTGCCGTGTTTCCTTGCCCCTCGTGTCCAAAAGTCTTCGATTTGTGCAGCAGAAGAACGGCTCATATACGATTCCAGCACTTGCAAGAGCGGAATCATATCTGCTCTGTGTGCGGAATGAAGTTTTTTACTAACTACGAACTCCAGGAGCATTCAATCAAGCATGGCGGAGAAAGGATCTATCAGTGCGATGTTTGTAAGAAGGCGTATGCTAGGCTGAAAACTCTAAGGGAGCATATGCGGATACATAACAATGATAGGAGGTTTGTCTGTCCTGTTTGTGGACAGTCTTTTATTCAGAATTGTAGCTTGAAGCAGCATATGAGGGTGCATCATCCGACTCACTTGAAAGATGTGTTCTGAAGATCCATGTATCATGGGTCGTCCCAATATTTGTACAAAGCGATGGGTTAAGAGATGGTTGGAAGAGATTTGACGAAAATCGGACTGGCTAGCGTATCATGAGAAAGATTAAAGTCTAGCAGTAAATTTGTATACGGATCGGGGCCAAAGATCATTATGCCCACTGCTAATATCGGCATACATTGCGAACTTCCATTTTCTCTGAGTCATATAAATTGAGCTTATTTTAATTGAGAGTACTCGTTTGAAAATTCGCATATTTGCCCCAGCACAGTACCTTACTATAATACTCGTTGGTAGTCACACATGAATCTCTATAAGTTAAAAAATATTTTTTTATTGTGTACTTAAATAAGTAGTTAATGCATTTAAATAAATTTGTAAATTGTAGGTACAACGACATTTCAAGCCCAAATAATTAAATGACATGACGATTGTACTGTTTTATACCTAATTATTACAAATTTAAACCAAGATCAATTAAATCGACCTCATTTACGTTTAATATTATCAGGGTTTTTTTATTAAATTACTAAGCAATGAATTAAAAATGTTTCCCCGAAGGAACATATCGAACAATATGGCGACCAAACACACAGCGCTGTTAAGAGAAATATCTTTAGAGAGTTTATCCGTAAAAGTGTGCCTATAATAATGTTAAATAGGTATACATGTAATAAAACTCGGTTAGCAAGATAAATAAAGCCACTAAATACTATATTTAATTAGATAGTCGTAATTCACACCATAATATTGAAGATATCTTAAAACTCAGCTTTCAAGATTCAATTTCAGTTACAACAATGACCACTGAGTAAATTAATTAGGAAAAAATAATTAATTGTACATTTGCCATATGTAAATAAATATATATACATGTAATCAATGGAAATGTACATTTATTAGACGATTATGTAATCAAGTTCTCACAATAAACCATTTTATTGAAGAAACATACTTAATTGTATTTTTGCTAAATTATACATCCTCCCTCCTAGAGTGGTATTCCTCATGTCTGAGGGTCGTGACCACCACGTCTCAACAACTTCTCAACGATGAAATTACGCCATCTCCCTTCTATCACCGGTAACCTGTAGGGCATCGCAGACTGATGGGTCTAAAGCAGTGCGAATCTGATCTGACCAACGCGTCGGACTCCGGCCTATTGTTCTTTTGCCTTCAACTTTCCCAGTAACTATCAGCTTCTCGAGGTTGTGACCTATCTTCCTGGCTATATGCCCAAAGTACTCTAGCACTCGTTTGAGGCAGATGGTAGAGGGTCTTATCTTGATCATAAGTTGCTGAAGTATCGAAATATTGGTCCGACGCGCTGTCCAAGGTATCCTGAGCATTCATCTCCAACACCACATCTCAAAGGCATCAATACGGCCGCGGTCTGCTGATTTAAGTGTCCCAAGTCTCAGCTTCATAAAGAAAAATAGAAAAGACTAGGGTCCGGCCTAATCTCATTTTCGTCTTGAGATTTATCCCTCTGTTCTTCCATATCCTACCAAGCTGCAGCATGGCACCCTTTGCCATTGCGATGCGCCGCCGAACATCTGTTTCGCTGGAGCCTTTGATGTTGATGCCGGAACCGAGATACTTAGATGAAATCCTCAACCGTCTCTAGGCCCTACACACCAGTGGAGCTCAAGGAACCAGCACGATCTACCACCATGAGTTTTGTTTTTGCTCTGTTTATGGACGTGCCAAGTTCAGTGCTGACATGCTCCATAAAACCTAACAATAGCGATATTTCAGCATATCTGAGATTTGTGATTTTAACTCCGCCCATGCTTCATCCCAATTTTCACAAGTATGTCGCATTATATACTCCCCATTTGCATTGAATAGTATGGGTGACACCATGCAGCCCTGGCGTACACCTTTTCCAAAAAAGAAAGGTTGAGATGTCATTTCACCAATCCTAACCACTCCTTGGCTTAACTTGAAATTATACATACCTTATGGAATACTTAGAATATTCATATCTACCCTATAAATAAATAAATAAATATTGGTGGACAATTCACACACAACACCATCTGACCCCACACTAAGCAAAGCTTGTATGATGGCGGCCAGATAGCTGATATAATACTTATATAGTTTTAAATACATACTTATCATACAAAGAAACCTATGTAGCTATAGTTTATAATTATCAGCTAATTTAACTTTGCTTTGCTGTTACGGAATACACGCCATAGGTGAGGCTTTTCAACGCGTCAAGCGAATGTACTTATCTGATGAATAATAATATCGGTAGGACTATTTGCAGAGTCCGCCTGGGGAAGTACCACACCTTTGCCAGTTATTCTACCGCAGTAATGTGCAAGCATTACTGTGTTCCGGTTTGAAGGGCAATGTTTCCAGTGAAATCACATGGTATAGAGATAAAAGGTCTTGTATCTCTGGGTGACGAGCGCGGTGCAGTGCTAGGTAATGATTTGGACTCGTTCATGTTTCAATAGCTGCCTGTCACTGTGTTGTTATGGGCAGGAATGTTGCCTACCATCAGGCACATGTCCTGCTCGTCTCGTCACTCTTCATTATAAAAAAAATAACACGCAGATAGTTCTCAAATGCGCTATAAATGGCGTTAATGTTTCATTTGACATTGACATGTATTTGACACAGGGTTGGCATGATTAAAACAAGTTGTTTTAAAACACGTGTTTAAAACAGTTTGAATTTAAACAGTGTTTTTAATCACATGTTTAAAAACAAAGATTAAAACAAGTATTAAACAGTGTTTAAAACATAAAGAAAAAAACAATGTTTAAAACTACTTTTTGATGAAAATAAATTAATATTTAGGGCTCGAAATAGATTGGCCAGTTGAGTCTATGCTATTTTATTTTATTTTTTTGTACCTACTCACAAAACGAATTTTGAGTTTTTGAAAAGAAACATTACAAAGAAAGACACTTCAATTTATACCTCTAGAATTAATAGGTAATTCCCCGTTGGTCCTGCTAGGAAAGTCCCTAATGTCGACCATCGAAAGAAAGTAATTCATTGGACTAGTAGGGTATTTCCCGTATTAAAATAGAAATATTGGAGTTTCCCCATTGAAGTCTTAAAAACGATATTTATAACAATGGGTTTCCCCTGTTAAAAATGAACATTAGTTAGAAGACACAGGTGAATCTAAACCGTTTAGTACAGATTAGATATAGGGATGCTCGCAACATAAAAACAACTGTGTAACCAATAACCATTATGCAAAGGACAATGTCCATTTTTGACTCTCCAAAATATTCGTCGTGTAGACATATGAGTTATATATTAAAAAATCGGTGATTTTTTTGTTGTACTCGTGTGCGAAGTTATATAACTTTCTAACATTACAAAATAAAATAATTTGCATTTCTTTAAATTAAACCTACCATTTTCCAACAAAGCTGACTTGGAAAATATTGCAATAACGAATCGGTACTTGCGTTTCGTTTTATTGATCCGCGTTAGATTGAGATTGAATGTAGATGTTATGTATGTCAATTTCTTTCACAATATCGTTTACTTACTACTTTTACATATTTAAATAACGATATATGTAATTACGGCGACAAAGAAATTATCATTGCATTTTATATTATTTATAGCAATGTAAACGAGAAAGAAGTTGGCATGCAATTGTGAAACGAAACGTTTTCACCAAACCAAATTGGTCAAACAAAGAGGTAAAACAATCTTTGTGGTCAAAGATTAATGTCAAATTGACAAGTTGTCAAATCAAAAATTCAAAAAGTAAACAAGCAAAATGAATTGTTTTCGTCCTATATTATAGTTTTCTTCGTGTTTTCTAAGCGGTTTAATATTTATGCATTATTCACCACAACAAACTCCGATTACCAATGTTTCAATGTCGGATTTCAGACACAGTAAAATTATTCCGATTGTTCAAAAGAGATTGCTCCAGGAAAAATTTTTGAGCTTCTTTGCGGTGCGTAGAGAAATATTAGGAATTAGAAGAATATTATTAATTCCTAATCGGACGTCAACGACAACTCATCCAGTTTTTGTGAGGGAATTTATATTGGTTTTAACAAAACTGGGAATTATGTGATTCAGTGCTCCTTATTACTTAGGTACATAATTGTGGTAATAATTACATAAAACCATATATGCTTGTGTTGTCTGATGGAAACCTCTAACTCGAATATCAAAATAATGGGATATTTATATCACAATTAAGATATTCCCTTCTGTGACAATATTTATATGTAAATGAAGTGTTCATACGTATGATAATCATGCAGTTGGTATGGAGCAGTACTATTATTCCTATTTATTCTGATAAGAAATATGTTTTGAAAGATAATACCATAGTTCTTTATTTTCTTTTCTCTTCTAATCCGAAAGAAAACATAATTCTAATGTATTTTGACAGTAAACATAACCTTACTTTTGGTTTAACTGTAACTCATTTTTGGTATTTGGAAAATAAAAAACACCAACAGCAATGTTTTAAGAAGCATGAACAATCCTAATTAGACACTATTCATCTCTATGCACTTTCAGTATCAAAAAAAGTTTGACAGGGTTTTCAATGTATGGGACGTGGGCATTGTCCTTTGAAAGTACCTAGCCTATAAACCTATAAATTAATAAATATGACGTCTATTTGAAATGAAATGAATGCACAAAACTAAAATGAATAAAAAAAACATAAAAAACAAAAAAAACACTTGTTTAAAACATTTTGAACTGTTTGTTTTATAATATTTAAAAAAACTGTTTTTTTTCCAACCCTGATTTTATTGACATATTTTCACCCTAATTTTCATGGTTTAATTTTATATTCATTAGATCTCACTAAAAACAGTTTTCCAGTGAAATGCAGTGTGCTGGTCTTGTTCCATTTTACAGATTGTTCTTGTTATGTTTGGCTTTACAGATATTTAATGGCATTGTCTAGAATAACAGCAGGCGCTATTACTATGGCTATTAATGAATTGCTAAAATAATATCTATTGGACACCGAAAGATTTATACTTTTCCAAATATTTTTAAACTTTCTGTAGCATTTTCTTTTATTTCTGATTGACTTCTCTCATTTTTAGGTATCGAAAACCAGGAAACTACAATAGGTCAGAGAATTAAAGACACCGCTGCCAAGAAACAGACTGAAGATATTACAGCAAGGAAGAAGCGAGCCTACACGCTGCTAGAAAATTCCAAAATTTGTCCGTTCAGGTGGATGAAAAACTTATACTTCTGTTTTTGCTGTGACGCAGAATTCACAGACCCTACCGAGTTGAGAAAACATTATTCTGACCACATAATCACTCCTGGGGTGTTAAATAACGGAATCAGGCTCAAAAAGTATGAACTAATCAAAGTGGACATTACAGACGTTGGTTGCAAACTCTGTAGCGATCAAATAAGAAATTTTGATGATCTCAAATTACATTTACTCAAAAAACACACCAAAGACATCAACCCAAAATCCGATGGAGTCTTACCCTTTAAGATTACAAAAGATAGTTTCACTTGCGCTCTATGTGACAAAATATGTGACGAATTCAAATCACTCAACCACCATATGAATGTGCATTACCAGAACTTTATATGCGAGCAGTGTGGTTCAGGGTTTGTAACCCCAGACAGATTAAGAGTTCACTCATTTTCGCACGAAACGGGAGCCTTCAAATGCGACGCCGAAGGTTGCAACAAAATCTTTCGATCGAAAAACAACAGGAACGAACATTACGCCATAGTTCACATGAAGAGAAAACGACACAGATGCCCTCAATGCCCGGAGACTTTCATCAATTACTTCCAAAGATCGAAACACATATCCTTAATCCATGGAGTGAAGTTAAAAGAATTTAAATGTGATATGTGTCCTAAAGTTTTTACTCTAAGCGGAAAGTTGGGAGCTCACATTCGGACCTTTCATTTGAAGATGAAGAGATATTCGTGCGACGTTTGTTCTTGGAAGGTGTACTCTAGAACAGAGCTGAAGCAGCATATGTTGAAGCACGCGAGCAACAAGCTGTTTCCATGCCTCGTTTGTAAGAAAAGCTATGCCAGAGACTATAGCTTGAAACAGCATATGAAGACGCATGAGAATGGAAGGCGGTTTACATGTGGGCCTTGTGGGAAGGTTTTTCTTCAAGGTTGCAGTCTCAGCAGACATTTAAAGACTTATCATCCAGACTCGGTGGCTGGAATTGATCATGGAACAGAAAATACTCAATAACATAGTGACTTTTGTCTACCATGTAGCATAGTTATTCGACCAATAATAGTGGTTTAGTTCTCGAACTCACACAAATTACAATAAAATCTTGTTTTAAACAGAAGCAAACAAGAAGATTTAGAACGTCCAATTAAACAAGCTTCTTTCTCTATCTTCCAGAATAACATGTCCTAAAAGAAAAATGTAATCTTCGTTAAGTGCATATTTATAATTTAAAAGACTGCTTTACTGCCATATTTTTTATTTTTTTAATTGTAGGTAATAAATCGTAATTTGCTCAATAGTATTTTTTATTTCGTCTTTAATTAATGACAACCTTAGTAGTTAATTGCTCCTATGTTTCTAATCTCAAGTTACGGCCACAGACTAAGTAGAGAGATACTCTGTTACGGCCGCTACGTGTACCTATAGGAAGTCTGTTAATATTCGAAGTTTTGAAAATAGATCATGTCGTCTTATTGAAACAACAAAAAGGTTATGGCATATCGTTTGTCTTTGTAAAGCGGAACTTTTTGTAACCATACTAGGAAAAAATAACAAAGAAATTAACGATAATAGTGTTTATAATAAGAAGTAAAAAAGGTGTAGGTAACCAATTTCCTGTTAAAGATTCGTCAAATACTTGCACTTGCACGAAGCACAGCACCATACACGTCGGTACGAGTAAAACTTTATTTCTATTTTCTAGGAACGAACGCAAACACCGGCCGGCCAGTCGGGCGAATTGTGCCGCTTTTCCAAGTCGCGTACGATCGCAGCCTCTGCAAACCGCTGGGAACAGTAGCTGACTTCAGTAAACTCGTAAAAGGCTTTACTGCACCCGAAGCGTCCGTCGAATCCAGAAATGCGTCCCCTATCTCGCTCTCTCTTTCTCGTTCCCCCTCGCCTCTTCCGCTGGAAACTACAAATCCCCCCGCGAAATACCTCCTTAAACCTAAGCCGGAAAAGAAATCTTCAGACTCGAGACAAAATGCCCTAAGCATCTTTGAATTCTCCACAGCGTACCCTTTCGTGTTCTCGAACAACAAGTTCAAATGCTTCGTCTGTTCCCAACCATATTTAGATCTCGTCATCTTAAAACAGCACATGGTAGAACATGCTTTCGCAGCTTTAAAACGATTGGTGAATAATAGAAAGGAGAACGTTCTGAAAGTGGACGTCAGTGATTTGGCTTGTAAACTTTGCTCGATCCCCATAAAAAGTTTAGTAGATCTAAAACTTCATCTTAAAGAAACACACGGCAAGCCAGTTGATACAGAACTGCAAGATAATCTGATTCCATTTAACTTGGCCTTGTTCAGTACCAACGAAGGGTATCAATGTGTTATTTGCGAGCAGAACTTCATCAAACTCCGTATATTGGTTATCCACATGAGTGCGCATTTCAGTAACTACAGTTGCGAAATATGCGGCTCGGGTTTTATGACGTTGCGACTGTTGAAGAAGCATTTGGAGGTCCACGAGACTGGCAACTTCCCTTGCGACAGATGCGAGAAATCTTTCACGACCAGTTATAAAAGGGCTTTACACGTTCGGGGGGTCCATCTGAAGCAATACCCTCGTCGATGCCCAATATGTCCCGAGCGATTTAACTCAAATTATAAACGCACAATTCATTTGCAAGACGTACATAACCAGTCGACTCGAGTGCATAAATGCAAGACTTGTGGACGAGGCTTCAATCTGAAGTACCATTTGATATGCCATGTAAGGTCGGTGCACTTACAGGAGAGGAATCAGCAGTGTGACGTCTGTCATCAGAGGTTCTGTAACAAGGAATCATTGAAGAGACATATGGTCATTCACACCGGAGAGAAGAATTATAAGTGTGACGTTTGCGGAATGGCGTTTTTGAGGAGAAAGAATCTTAAAGACCATTTGAGGCTTCATGACATCAACTGAGTATCACTGCAGATTTTTAGTAATGCTTTGTTAGAATTAGAATTATTTATAATTATTTTTTACTATGACTTAGATTGTATTGCTAATGATTTCTTCTACGCGGTGTTTGATAGATATATTTTACTGACAATATTTTTTAAAGCTACAAACATGTATACGAGATTATTTTCCACCACTCTAATGTAATGATTTTACAAAAATTATAAAAATTATAATTTATCACGAAAGCGATGACATGTTACTATTATTGAATGGACATTTATTGAAATACAAATTAAGTAAAATGCGTTTGTAAAATCAGTTTTATTTTTGACCCTGGCATTTTTTTCATGTACATAACCTGCTCAATACAAGGAATTATTCTTTGCCTCAATCTTCTATTCATCGTCGTCTAATAAAGCATTATATACCTTAGCTAGATTTTATCTCAATAGTAGTAGTTAAATAGTTATGCTTGGATATTTCACGCGCTATGTATTCCGAAAAAAAAAAACATTTATATCCTTTGAAAAACCTTGCACGATTCAATACTTGCGGTGTGACTGATTGTCCTTGGTATAATGAAAATGTGACAGTATCTGTAGTATCTAAATATTCTTGAACCTTCAATGGACGAAAACATGAAGAAGCATATGGAACAGGTAAAATTAATATTGAAAATGCATTTACCATAACTAAGTATATCGATTCAAACTAATCAGAAAACGTGTTTACATTAAAAGGAAGCCGACAGCTGATGAAAATAAAGGCAACTTTTATTTTCCCAGGAAAGCCAGCGACACCGCAATCCTCAAAGAAAGACGAAGGACCGAGAACTAGTGCGTGGATTATCACGGCCCCAGAACGAGAAAACGCAGCTACGTTCCTTCAATACACTACTGTCGTACCTTTCGTATTGTTTCATGGCAACTACAAATGTTTCTATTGTGAAGAGACGTTCACAGAACTGCATCCAGTTCTCCAGCACACGAAAACTCACGCTGTTCCCAATCGATCTTCCCTGTTAAGCAAATACGTCAAAAACGGCAGAAAAATAGTCGTCAAAGTCGATATTTCCGGATTGAAATGTAGAATCTGTGAGTTGAAATATTCAAAATTGGATGACATCAGAGCTCATTTGAACACAGCACATAAGAAGGTGTTCAATAAGGCTGGAAATGGTTTGATGGCTTACAATCTGAGTATACCGAATGGCAACGTCGCTTGCCACATATGCGACATGGAATTCTCGTCCTTTTTCAATTTGAACCGTCATATGAACGTACACGATAATTTGGTCTGTGAGACTTGCGGCTTAGGTTTTATGACTCATCATCGACTGAGGACTCACAGAGTGATCCACGAAAATGGAAGTCACAAATGCGAGCAGTGTTCTAAAATATTCACCACGAAGCTTAAATTACGGTATCACATAGACAAATTCCATAAAGAGGCCAGCGAGATGAAGATGAAACGTCAGAAATGCCCTCATTGTCTCGAAAGATTTTCTGGACACTACAGAAAGCTAACCCACATGAGAGAAGTTCACGGGATAACATTTAAATTCGAATGTCAGACGTGCAAAGCCGAGTTCCCGACAAAGTTAGCGTTGACACAGCACACGACCAAAATCCATATACAAAACGTCGTGTGCAAAGTCTGCGGAAAGTGCTTTGCAACTCCTAGCAGGCTGAAGATCCATTCGAGAGGACATACTGGCGAGAGGAACTTCATCTGTGCTATCTGTCAAAAAGCATACATGCACGAGAGAGAGTTAAGGAGACACATGAAGACCCACGGATATAAGTTCACCTGCTTCAAATGTGGGAACGGGTTTCTAGAGAAGGCAGAATTAAGTGAACATAAGAAGCGAGAACACGCGTAGCAACTGCATTCGTTATTTTGTAGATCAATTGCAAAATTGTGTACTTAGTTAGCCTAATATTTATATTTTTGTCTGATTTATCTGGCAGCTAGGCAAAGGCCTCCACACTCTTTTCCATCTATCTCTTTAAAAAATTGTAATATTATTCCAATTAGCCGTTTTTATAAAGAAGAAAAAAATATCCAAAAGATAACTAGATCGTGAATTCGTGATATTTGGTTTGGTTTTGGGATTATTTTCTCACTACTAATGTTTCCTTTTGTATCATATGAACTAAAAATACCTATTTTAAAAATATTATTATATTCCATGCCTTTTATGACGTTTAAATTAAATTTAGATTATAATAAAACAGCTGGCTATCAAAACATTAGTCAATCATACTGGCCGAATTTTAGTATTGAATAAAAAAATGTTCGAGTTGTGTAAGAAAGGCGCCATCTATAATTATATTTTTAAATCAATTTTTGTCTCGTTCTAAACGGTTAATTTCCAATCTTCACGGAAATAATCAAATTCAGTAGACTATCTTCTTCTAGGTTTGTCAGGATGTCGATTCCTAATACACATACGAGGGTCAAACTGAAAGTTCTTAGAAAATCAAAAACTGATTACATTAGCCAGTTATTAGTTTTATTATATCTTTTCAAAATATTGTCCATTCACGTCAATACACCGCTGCATGCGATGGAACCACTGGGAAAAGCACTTTGCCCACTCGTCCTTAGGGGTCTCTTCAATGGCATCGCGATACGCAGCCACCGCTTCTTCAGCATTCAGAAACCGCTTTCCTTTAAGTTTTTCTTTAATTTTTGAAAATAAATAAAAATCACAAGGCGCGAGGTCGGGGCTATACGGCGGGTGACCCAGTAATTCAACGTTTGATGTCGCCAAATAGTCGATCGTTCGCTTTGCGGTGTGCGATGAGGCGTTGTCGTGGTGAAGGAGGATCCTACTGCGAGGTCGTTTCTCTCGAACTTTTTCCAAGACAAGTGGCAAACAATTGGTAGTGTACCATTCTGCAGAAACTGTTTTTTGATCCTCTAACACAATTGTTGCGAAATGACCTATCCTTCCAAAGAACGAGGCCACCATTTTTTTCCCCGCACTTCGATCTCTCTTCACTTTAGTTGGCAACTCCTCGAAAGGAAACACCCACTGAGCAGATTGTCTTTTGGTTTCAGGATCATAACAGTAAATCCAGCTTTCGTCACCTGTTAGTATGTCGAACACAGCATTTGAGTCACCTCCGTTAAATCTTTCAATCATTTTACGGCACCAATCCACACGATGGAGTTTTTGAGCCTCAGTCAAATTATGAGGTATCCACCGGGTGCAAAGCTTCCTGACCGCTAAATGTTCGTGTAGGATTTTGTGCACTTGACTCATGATGCCTAAGCTTGTCCGAATCTGCTGATAGGTCACTCTTTTGTCAGTCTCTATCATACGCCGCACAACACAGATGTTATCTTCAGTCGTCGCCGTAGAAGGCCGTCCCTCACGTAAATCATCAGTGAGATTAGTGCGACCACGTTTAAACTCATTAAACCAGTTGTAAACAGTCGCACGAGATGGGGCTTCATCGTGAAAGGCCAATCGTAGTCTATCATAACTTTCTTGTTGACTTAAATGACATCGAAAGTCATAAAAAATCATTGCACGAAAATTTTCTCGTGTTAAATTCATGTTGACGTGACACAGACAATTTTCAATTTGCCGCCAAATCGTAAAACAAATGACAAATGAATGAAGTATATACTCAGTAATATTGGCAAAGAGTTCTATTTTCTAATTATAGAATTACTAGCTGACCCCGCAAACGTTGTTTTGCCTTAGTGAACAACCCTTGTCACTTAGGGGTATGAAAAATAGCTAGTAGCCGATTCTCATACCTACAGAATATGCATATAAAATTTGGTTAAAATCAGTAAAGCCGTTTCGGAGGAGTAAGGAAACAAACACTGTGACACGAGAATTTTATATATAAGATTTTTTTATTATATTGTTTATAAGTGGCCAGTTCTAAGAACTTTCAGTTTGACCCTCGTATGTATGTGTACAGTAGGTATGTACCTACTGCTTGGACCAGGAACACTAAGGATTACTAATTTTAGAAAACAGGGATTGAGTTCTATTAGATTCTTTTATATTATAAAAATTGTACATTCAATAAATTAACGAAATGAATAAATCAATACATCAGATTTGACGTGGTATTATTATCTACCAAAAAAAATTATTGGCAGTCATAGGACCTACCGATAGAAGTGAAAACTCAGAATTTGATAGCTTACCTTGGAAACTACACGGGTGTAACCGGTGGGCGTGGCCTCGCCATCTTGGCATGGCCATCTAGAAATGCGTCAGCATTTCCCATTGGCTGACGTATTTCTAGATGGCCAATAGCCATGGTCCCGAGTTTACCCGAAGCTTTCTTATCATACCCGAGCGTGACGGATGAATTCAATTCATAGCCCACGAAAAATCTGTCTAGGCGCGCCTAAAGAAGTTTTCACTTCAAAAAACGCATTCCTTAAGTATGTGGCTAATCGCCATAGTTGCGCTCATATGAAAACTGATTTATTTTTCCCTACGTACTAACCAAAAAAATTTCATGACTCTTCTTCAGTGTTGAAATAATTTTTTGTTATTATTTTATTCACAAGTGTGTTGAAAAACGTCGTATGATACACGTGTGTATTGATGATTACCGTCCTCGGCCTCTAAGACCCTCGCCAAGGGTCGGGTCTCAAGAGCGCCTCAGCGGTAATCCCCAACATTACACACTTGTACCATTATAAGCTATTGTTATATACACACAAAAAAATACGATGAAATCGTACATTAAAGTATGCTTTATTATCATCATCACTATCTCACTACCAGTTAATAGAAATCTCTCTCTCTCTCTCTTACTTTACTATCTGTTTTCAGTGGAATCGAGTCGATGATTATCTTAACTCATTCATGGCTTACCTATAGAATGCCGGCCAAAGTAATTCACCAACTTAGCTTAATTAAGTGCTTTATAAATAAACTACCCAAATCGTGCGCGCGTTGCTCACGCCATCGAAATTGGTCGTATCAATAGAAATTTTGAACAAATTCAGTTATCTTAGTTTCTAATGACGCAACCTTTAAAAGATAGACACATGCTGTCACGCAACGAAAGCGCTCAAAAAAGCAATATTTTTTCCCGTTTTTGGTACATTTTTCATTCAGGTTCTGCTCCTGTTGATAGTAGCGTAATGTTAAATAGCCTTATAGCCTTCCTCGATAAATGGACTATCCAACAGATAAATAATCTTTCAATTCGGACCAGTAGGTAGTTCCCGAGATCCTAGCGTTCAAACAAATAAACTCTTCAGCTTTATTATATTATAGTATAGATTTACGATAACGTTAAGTATAAATAAAAAAATAACTGCTATAATGAGACATTCAGAAATGTAGGGTTTATAAGTCTAGGATCAAGCATAAGCCCACGAAATGTTTCCGCTACTGGGACTCGGGGCCTTCTCTGGTTAAGAGATAGTTATAGCTATTTTCCAACACGGTGGTTTAGTCCAGGTTGTTGGAAGACGCATGACCTCGAAAGATTTTTTGAACATGCTGGTTTATCTCACGATGTTTCCCTTCACTGTTAAGATCAGTGTACAAGTGTCAACATCTTGGAAAAGTTCTAACTTTGACTTCGCGATTGTTGATTGCAAAATCTAACCATTGTAACACCATACCTTCATTTCAATAAGAGAGAAGTATCTACAGGCTAGCCTAATCTATAGAAATTAATAATTACTAACAATTTACCAAAGTTGCCCTGGAGATCGTCTTAAATTTGAAGAAGAGGATCATAAGTCCTTGAAATCGTATGTAAGCTACCAAGTGAGTACCATCTAATATTATAATATTGAATAAGGGCGGCCAAATGATATTCACTCGTTCTCGAATTTACATCTTAAAAGATAATAAATTCACATGATATTTTGAAATAAAGATGGTACCTAACTCATCTAAAAATCAAAAAAGTGCGTCCTTAACATCAACCTGTGTTTCTTTCCACAGGAACCACGACTTCACCTCAGAAAAACAAGAAATCAAGAACCAGCGAATGGATCTTGACACTGTCAGAGCGAGAAAACGTTGCCACGTTCCTAGAATTCACTACCGTCGTCCCTTTCACTGTTTTTCACGGTCATTTTAAATGCTTTTATTGTGAGGACATTTCCCCCGAGATATATCCCATATTGAATCACTCGAAAACACATGACGTACCCAATAGAGCCTTATTACTTAAATTGTATATCAAGCCAGGCAAACGCTTAATAGCTGTCGACGCTTCTAAGTTAAACTGTAGAATATGTGACCAAAAGTTTGCTAAACTCGAAGAGGTAAAAGAACATTTAAAATCTGCTCACCAGAAAGTTTTTAATGATTGTAGAGATGGCGTAACGCCTTATAACCTCGATACATCAAGCGGTCTTCTCGCTTGTCACACCTGCAACGTGGGGTTCACATCTTTCTACACTCTGAACCGTCACATGAATGTCCACGAAAATTTGGTTTGTTATATCTGCGGAGCGGGTTTCATGAGTCATTCCCGACTAAAATCACACGTCACTATCCACGAAAATGGTAGCTACAAATGTGAGCAATGCCCTAAAATATTTCCAACCAGAAACAAACTGAATTACCACATAGGCACACGTCACTGCGACGACGAAAACAAACTTAAACGACAAAAGTGTACCAACTGCTTGGAACGGTTTTCATCGTACTATAGAAAGATGGTCCATATGAAAAATGCACATGGCGTCACATTGGAATTCGTGTGTAAAAGCTGCGATGCCGTATTCTCGAGCAAACCGGCACTAACAAAACACAACACGATTATACATAAACAATCGAATGTGTGCAAATTCTGTGGTAGCTGTTTTTCATGCCCGAGTACCTTGAAAATACATTTAAGATCGCACACAAGAGAAAGGACCTTGATATGTGCTGTTTGTAAAAAGTCGTTCTTACACGAGAAGCAGCTGAGAAATCATATAAAGGCTCATGGGTTCGAGTGTGGTTGTATGAGATGTGGACAAGGATTTTGCGATAGGGATGATTTAAAGGAACATTTGAAGCGAGAGCATGAAGTCAGCCACTTGAAAAAGGCGGCTTAAATTCAAGCTTATCGTCAAATCGTAGGATTATTTTGTAGTGCTAACACCTGATATGTCTGCACAGTCGCCTACCACCTTACAACTTGTTACACAAACATTTTTTGGCAAAACATCGCTAAAACCAACTATTCGTATAATATTCATTCCAAAAGATTGGGTTCCCGCATTTTTAGTATACACTCAAGGTAGTAGTGACAAGACTAGGTGGATTTTGGGTGCTCCGAGTCGGATCTGGATCCAAAGTAGCCCAACCGGTCCGATTAGGTTACTTGTGTTAAAAAAGTGATTACTAAGTACTTTTCCCCTAAAGAGCTATTAAGAATTTGTCATTTTCGGAAATTGCCCTTTTCAGAATCTATCTATTATAGAATACTTAGACGTTTCAGGAAGTTGTAGTTCTCAGCCTGAGTTGTATTTAATCATGTTCACGTATTATACTGTAATAACTGGAGTACACATCTTTTATTTGATCCCATTTCTGGCATTTACATTTCCGACAAATACATTTATAATTACGAGTAGGTACTTTATGTATTTGATACCTAATAATTGTTAATGGTAACACGTTCCATTTAAAATTCATTTTGAACTGTTCAAAAAAGTCTATACTTAAAGCTATGCTGCTATGTTTAAAAACGTTTTCAAAAGGCGCTAAAGCATCTCCCATTTTTTATGGGACACTAAGGCCTTTTAGTTTTGTTTCTGTGATGGATCACTTCGTTCCGAAGATGATCCTATAGAGAAACTCCAAACATAGCTGTTTCCACAGCTTGTTGGTGTGACTTTGAAATCATGGACTGCCTTACTTGATGACTTACTAAAAAAATACTACGGCTAAGATTTGTAGATGGAGATCTAAGAAGGCTCTTATCCAACAAAAATGTTATCAAAAGCATGAGTGTTAATTCGTCGTCAATGCATTTGTGCAAATATATATACATATATAGGTAGATACCTAAGAATGACTTAGACACACATATTTATGTAATCCACGTAAGTTATTTATCTAAACAAGCTAAGTTGAAGCGCTTAGCGTGGAGCAAGCCAATTAAGCCAAAGTTTTGTTTTTCAGAAGCGACACCAGTGCAAGCTCAGACCGATGAGGGGCCAAGAACTAGTGCGTGGATAATTACAGCAACAGAGCGAGTGAACGCGGCTGCATTGATTCAGTTCACAACAGTCATACCTTTCACAGCGCTGCAGGGAAGCTATAAATGCTTCTACTGCGAAGAAATTTTCACCGAACTACATGCGGCCCTACAGCACACGAAAACCCACACAGTTCCTAGTCAATCCGCTCTATTAGATACACATATTAAAAACGGGAAACGAGTCATAAAAGTCGACGCGTCAGGCCTGAAATGCAGAATCTGTGAGCTTAAATATACAGAACTGGATGACATCAGAACACATTTAAATACCGTCCATAAGAAAGTCTTTAATAAAGGTGGAAATGGTTTGATGCCTTACAATTTAAGCACACCTAGTGGCAACGTTGCATGCCACAAATGTGGCTCCGAATTCTCTAGTTTTTTTGCTTTGAATCGACACATGAACGTTCACGATAATTTAGTCTGTGAGATTTGTGGGTCAGGATTCGTGTCGCATTCAAGACTGCGGAGCCATAGGATAGTACATCAAAACGGGAACCATAAATGCGACCAATGCGATCAGGTTTTCACGACAAAAATGAAGCTGCGTTGCCACGCGACCAGACATCACGAACAAACGAATGAAAAGAGATTGAAACCAAACAAATGTCCTCACTGTTTGGAAAGATTTTCTGAACACTACCAAAAGTTGCTCCACATGAAAGAAGTCCATCAAATTAAGTTCAAATTCGAATGTCAGACTTGCAAAGCTGAATTTCCTAATAAGATGGCCTTGACAGAACATACTAGAAAGGTCCACATACAAAATATAGTGTGCAAGATTTGTGGGAAGTGCTTTGGGAATCCTGGTGCGCTAAGGAGGCATATGAGAGGGCATACGGGAGAGAGAAGTTTCGTTTGCGCGGTGTGCCAAAAAGCATACATGCATGAGAAGCAGCTAAGGGTGCACGTAAAAACACACGGATACCGGTTTACATGCATTAAATGTGGCAACGGTTTTATGGACAAAGCTGAATTGAAGAAGCATAAAAGACAATGGCATTCGGAACAGGCGACAAAAAACTTTTCTGAATTATCTCAATAGTAAATTACTGTGTTTTTAATTAAATTTACTGACATTATTTGGTTAAAGCGATCAATGAGATTCGTTCAATATTAGGTAACTCTAAACTGAATGACGTAAGTACAAAACGGAATGGTTTTCAGATTGTGCTCACTGCAGCTGTGGAGTTCTATTTAAAATCGTATATTTTTCTTGAACATCGCCTAACCTCGCCTCGCATATCTCGAATTGACCTCCATCAGTGGCGTCGCTTGGACTATTAAAGACGTGGGCAAAGTCGCAGGTCGCAGAAGCGATGCCACTTTTCTTTCGATCCCAAGACCTACTCAATAAACATATCTTACTAAACATGCTTCGACACGACATAGGTACTACTTTTGATGGTGACAAAAAAACTAAAACTTCTAACTAAAAATTCGCGGTGAAAGAATATTGAATAGCATATAGGTTTGACAAAAGGTTGTGACGACTTTAGCCCATATTATTTTTATTTAATTTAAGTATAAACGGGGATTTTATGTATGGTGGCATCGCATTGAAAGAAGCCTCGCCAGGCTCTTTTATGTGCGAGGCCGTATGCGAGGGCCCACTTCGCCTATTGCCCTATTGACGTCACTGGTAACTAGGATGCTTTATGCTTTCCAAATTATAGAAGAAGCATTGTAAGCGTTGATGGTGTTAAATTATAAGGATGAACGAAACTGAGACATCTAAATTTTAAATTAATTACCTATACATCCAAAAATTTGTAAAATTGAATCTCTTGTAACTTATGTTTAAGCTCAAGGCATGAAAATAATTTCCGCAACATTAGTCAATATTATTTGAATATTCTAATTATACCTACTTAAAATCGGTAAGACAAATAGGGTATAATTAATAAACTAATTTTTAAAATTATAGGAAAATTTATCCAGGTTATGTCGAGCGAAAAGAATCAATCTTATATTATATAAAATTCTCGTGTCACAATGTTAGTTACCTTACTCCTCCGATTACCTTGCTTTACTAATTTTATATGCATATTCAGTAGGTCTGAGAATCGGCTACTATCTATTTTTCATCAACTCTACATTTTTACACTTTTATCACTAACCCCTATTTTTTAATAGCCATTTTAGTAATTCAATATTTTTTCATCCCGCTCGATAACTGATCAATTATCGTAGGTACTTTTTGTAAATGTTTTTCACTCTATTTCGATAAAAAAATCCCGGAGCTTATGGCAAATCTAAAATTGTTCTTAAAAAAATAAACATTTATTTTTATTATGAAAGTTTAGGGTTACCAATGTTATACCCCGTTTACATGATTCCAGTCCAGCGACCGAATCCAGCGCTGGATTGCTTACTGGAATAATGTAAACCAATACCCCGTTTACATTATTCCAGTCCAGCGACCGAATCCAGCGCTGGATTGCTTACTGGAATAATGGAGACCGACACTGGAATGCATCAATACAGTGCCAATGCATTCCAGTGCCGGTTTACATTATTCCAGTAAGCAATCCAGCGCTGGATTCGGTCGCTGGACTGGAATAATGTAAACGGGGTATTAGATCTAAAAAAATGTATTATAATTTATATATGGCAAAACAACATTTGCCGGGTCAGCTATAGATAGCGCGCGAGTTGAATGCAGAGCTTAGGAATGCGGAGTGCTGTGACCGCGACGGTGACAGCACTATACCATATACAATGCAGGCGCGTGAGGTGGGGCGTGCGGATAGCGGGGGGAAATACTCCCGCTCTTTACCTCAGACCCCGACTGCATTCAACTCGCGCGCTATCTGTAGTACAAATGGAACAAACAATATATATACAAAAAAATCTTTATTGCTGTTTGCAGGAGGTAAAGGATAAGATATTACAAAACATTTTAAAAAGATGACTCCTACAAACTGGCCTCTTCGAGAGGAACTTATACAATATATCTGGCAAAAACAACTTGTTTTAATCTTAATTTATGCAATGAAAGATATAAAATAATAGTCAGCTGATTAATGTCATGTTCTTCTTTACATTACTGGCTTATAATCGGTCGTGCTATATAAATAATGCAATCCACGAAGACGCGCCCCACTAATTTTCGTTTCCACCAATCGCGTTTGCTACGAGCGTCAGTCGCGAACCATTCACCAGTCATTGTAGTGTGCGTGTGCATTCATAGGTAATTAGTGTGTACCGATAACACTCAAACATTGACGGAAGCTTGCACACATAATACTATAAACGGTTAGGAGGAATAGTGGGGCGCGTCTTCGTGGATTGCACTATCTGTACATGTGAGATATGTTCGGTGAGTACAATTACATCAACGCCTTGTGTTTCAGCAGGATGTATGTATGTATGTTGTATATTGATCATGTTGTACATCTTCTATAATAAATAAAATATCGTGTCACGATGGCTGCGTTTGTACTTCTCCAAAAAAAGCTTTAATGGTATGAGAATAAGTCTGAAAGTATTTTTCACCCCATTTCCGACACCACTCTTTATTTTTACCCCCGATTTATCTGTCGGGATGTCTCTGTGTGTGTCTGTCTGTGGCACCGTTGCTCTCAAACACAGGAACATGGGTTCGATGCGGTTTTTAGGGTTCCGTACCCAAAGGGTAAAAACGGAACCTATTACGGAAACTTGGCTGTCCGTCCGTCCGTCCGTCTGTCACCAGGCTGTATCTCAAGAACGGTGATAGCTAGACAGTGACATTTTCACAGACGATGTATTGCTATTGCCGCTATAACAACAAATACTGTAATCTGTTATGTACGCCTAATTAAATAAATAAATAAATACTAATAATAAAATAAAATGAATATCTAAGGGGGGCTCATAAACAACAAACTTGATTTTACCGTTTCTTGCTCGATTAGTCCGTCCCATGGAAACTAGATGGCGCCACTAGAAGACTAAAACGCGGTATCGAATTCCCCAAATTCGTCGTTACAACTATGAGGTAAAATCAAATTTTTAATAAAGCTTTTCGGATGAATGCCTTTCTGCAGAAACTGCGATAGTCTACGAGTATCTAAACAAAAAATTCGGAATAAAGCCAACAAGGTTTTCGCCGTTTAGTTTATTTTTTTTATATATATATTAATGGTACGGAACCCTTCATGCAGGAGTCTCACTCGCACTTGGCCACTTTTATTTTCATTTAAAAGCTAGTTTCCGTGTAGTAGTTCTTAATAAGTAGCTATGTTTGGTTAATATCGATTCAAGATGGCAGCCTTCACAAAGAGGTGGACAGTAGTTATTTGTTGTACAAGAGTGCAAAGTGGCTTTTTAACCGCGTGCTCAATTTTGATGACCGAGCAAGCGAAGAATTCTATAAATGAATCACGAGCGTAGCGAGGGATTCTAAATTAGAATCCTGAGCGTAGCAAGGGAATCAAAAGGGCAAAAGGTGAAAAATCTTTGCACTCGAGTGCAACACGTAATTTTTCATCCCACCTTAGCGAGGAAATCACTAGTTACCTACTTAAATGCTTTGTGCATTTTCAGTTTCAGTCAATTTTGTTGGTGTCAAATAAACTTCTTGGTTGTTAGAAAACCAAGAAGTTTATTTGACACCAACAGAATTTACTGAAACTGAAAATAGTAGGTAACTAGTGATTTCCTCGCTAAGGTGGGATGAAAAATTACGTGTTGCACTCGAGTGCAAAGATTTTTCACCTTGTGCCCTTTTGATTCCCTTGCTACGCTCAGGATTCTAATTTAGAATCCCTCGCTACGCTCGTGATTCATATATAGAATTCTTCGCTTGCTCGGTCATCAAAATTGAGCACGCGGTTAAAAAGCCACTTTGCACTCTTGTACAACAAATAACTATTGTCCACCTCTTTGTGAAGGCTGCCATCTTGAATCGATATTAACCAAACATAGCTAAGAACTACTACACGGAAACTAGCTTTTAAATGAAAATAAAAGTGGCCAAGTGCGAGTAAGACTCCTGCATGAAGGGTTCCGTACCATTAGCAAATAAACGGCGAAAACCTTGTTGGCTTTATTCCGAATTCCGTTTACATACTCGTAGACTATTGCAATTTCTGCAGACAGGCATTCATCCGAAAAGCTTTATTAAAAATTTGATTTTACCTCATGGTTGTAACGACGAATTTGGGGAATTCGATACCGCGTTTTAGTCACTTAGGTATTTCGGATTTTCACTTGTATTTAATTTTTTAACCTAAGTTTTTAACTTTGAGTTTTAACAATAACAATATGACGTGAAAATATGGAGAGTTGAGCGATTGAGGTAAGGAGTTTCATCTGTGTACATAAAAAAGTATCCGGGCGGACAAATTCATTAAATTATAGTAGCGCTAAGTTAGCATCAGGGTATATTAAAGAAAATAAATAAACATTATCATTTAGAATTCATTAAAAAAAATTACACTGCCTATAGAAGTGTAAACTTATAACTCAGAATTTGATTGCTTACTTTGGAAACTACGCGAGTGAAACCAGAATGCGTGGCTATGAGCTCATGAACCTTCCCCATTTGCCATGCGCCAGCATTTCTAAATGGCCAATGGGAAAGGTTGGCGCATTTCTAGATGGCCAATGGCCATGATCCCGCGTTTACCCGAAGATTTATTATCGTTCCCGAGCGTGACGCTAGAATTCAATTGACAGCCCACGAAAAACCTGTCTTTGGCGCGCCAAGAGAAGTTTTCGCTTCAAAATATATTGTATCTACATGTTTTCTCAAAATAGTAATTATTTATTTGATGTTATATTTACTACATTATTTTGTACTGCACAAGTAGTTGAAATGATCTATTAGTTAATATTTTAGTCGTCAATAATATTTAATTATTAAATCGGCATACTTCAATTTGATTACAATTGATTAATTCATAGCATTTTAAAATTTTCTGCCATTTGAAATAACATTCCTTACCTCTATCGTCCATACGTGAAAAGAAAATTGCGCGCAAAGGATTTAAAAAAAAAGTACACCAACGAGGATCCGATTTTAAGTTTTTAACGAATTAAAAAAAAATTATGATGAATTCGGCACCAAGGAGGCAGAAATGAAAAGGTTAAAGGGTAAAATTATGTTTTCGATTTAAAATTTCAGTACACGCGATGTTCTAAATTCAAATTTACTTTACCCTCCAGAGGGTAAAAACTACTTTTGCGCCCTGATTTCGAGGACAAAAGTACTCTTTCCGAGCTGGTGGGATGAAAAATATTTTTTCACCACGTCCCGCAATATGGGTATTAAATGAAATGGCTTTACTAATAGAATTATATACCTACACTATGACAAATTTCAAATCCACGACAGCAGCCACCACAAAATGGAGATTTATTTTTCACTACTCCCTCTACATGAGTACCTACCTATCAAATGAAAGGGCTTGACTAGTAGAATATTGTACAAATTACAAATCCGAGATCGATCGGGATAAATCAAATTTTTTAATTTTGTTGTTGTTAATCTTGATTTTATTATTTTTTATGAGAACATTAAAATATCCATCAAAGAGAATGTAAATTACTACGATATCCATTTGAACAAAATTGACGTGAAGTCATTCTCAATCAGTCATAAGAAGCAAAGATAATAGAAAATAAGAAGTATCGCGCCAATCACATTTTATTCGATTGACAATTTATGTACCTACATATGTGACAGAACAACCTTTTCAGGATCAGCTAATATTCTGTATTTATATCGAATCTCCAATAACTAAAATATTAACTAGAATATAAATTGGACATCTGGATTACACTTATGACGCAGGTGAGTTTCAATCAAGTCACTCGTTTCAATTTCTTAATCAAGTAATAAGCATGCAAGCAAATTATTATAAGTACAAATTTTGTTTCCTCAGGTACACCCAAGTTACAGCATGCTGGTGCAGAGGGCTGCTTAAAAGCTAGGATACGAGCACAACCGCTGTTACGCTCTGAACGAGAAAACGCTGCGACCCTTATCGAATTCACTACTATCATCCCGTACTCTTGGATCAGTCGAGGCAACTACAAATGCTTCTATTGCGATGAAATACTTACAGAGCCACATGCAATCCTGGAGCATACAAAAACACACGACATTCCTAATCGTGACACTTTGTTGTCTAAATACGTCAGAAGAGGCAAAAACGAAATCAAAGTTGACGCATCTGAATTAAATTGCAGAATCTGTCAAATAACGTATAATGATCTCGAAGACGTTAAGCAACATTTGATATCCGTCCACAAGAAAGTGTTTTATGAGACTCGTAATGGTCTTGTTGTTTACAATCTGGCGACTACAACTGGAAAGTCCCCACAAACTCCATCTGGAGGCCGAAAAAATCCTACGTGGCTACAGACGACGCAGGAACTTGAGAATGCTGTCACTTTCATTGAATTCACAACCGTTATCCCTTTCACATGGATTCAGGGAAACTTCAAATGTTTCTACTGCGACGAGTTATTCGCAGAATTGCAAATAGCTTTGCAGCACACTAAGACGCACGACGTACGCAATCTATCGTCATTGCTAACCAAACATATCAAAACTGGGAAACAAGTCATCAAAGTAGACGCTTCCGGGCTTCAATGTAGAATATGTGAGCTGAAATATTCAAACCTGGACGATATTCGAAACCATTTAATCACTGCTCACAAGAAAGCGTTTAACAAAGCTGGGAATGGCTTGATGGCTTATGACCTTAGCACAACGAGTGGTAAAGTGGCATGCCATCAATGCCACATGGAATTTACATCCTTCTTCTATCTTAACCGTCACATGAACGTTCACGACAATTTGATCTGCGAAACTTGCGGTTTAGGTTTTATGAATCTACAAAGAATGAAAAACCATATCATCGTTCACGAGAAAGGAAACTACAAATGTGATCAGTGCGATAAGACATTCTCGACAAAACTTAAATTAGGATACCACAATACCAGGCATCACGAACAAGCCAACATCAAGAAAGCAAAACCTCTAAAATGTTCTCATTGCTTGGAAAGATTCGCAGAACATTATAAAAAGATGACTCATTTAAAAGAAGTTCACGGGATCACATTTAAGTTTGAATGTCAAACTTGTAAAGAAGATTTTCCGACCAGAAAACATCTAAGAGAGCACACTAGAAAACTCCACATTCAGAACATAGTATGTAAATTTTGCGGGAAGTGCTTTGGGACAACAGATTACTTAAGGAAGCATTTAAGAGGTCACACGGACGAGAGGTCATTTAGTTGCGTCGTTTGTTCGAAGGCTTACAAACATGACAGGGACCTCCGCAAGCACATGAAGACTCATGGCTTCAAATTTACTTGCATTAAATGTGGGAACGGGTTTATGGAAAAGGCTGATTTGGTGAAACATAAGCAAATTATGCATAGTACGGATCAGATTGATAATAAAAATGAGGTTGATTAAGTTAGAGATGTGTTCTTTTGCTCAAACTTACGCGCAAATTAGTAACATTTACAACGATGAAATTAGAAGAATAAGCTCAAAGAAGCAAAGTTTACTTTTGTGAATTTATCCCAATCGGCTTCATACTCGTGTGGTTACTTAGTAAACATTTCTTAATAAATAATAGTACCTAAACCTGCAAAGATTCTGTTCCCATATTTTTTCGTGGTGTAAGTAAAATAACAGACATGTGCTATTTCAGACTAAATAAAATCTAACTTAGTATTATAGGATAATGTCGTAATGTAAGTCTTCTGCATGTTTATAAAAAAAACGATTCTCAAATATGTCACTGTAAATGAATTACTGGGTAGCAGACTAGTAAATTTATAAAAGACAATCGATGAAGCTATTAGTTAATCTACTTTATAGTACATGTGAAATATCAATAAGTTTCTGGTATTGACATCCAATTTATAATTTTATAAAGGTTCCTTTTTTGAAAAAAACTTGTAGTTTATTCTAAACATTATTCTGTATATCTGTTCCAATCTACAAACCTAAATCCTAAAAATCAAAAAATCCTAAAGGTGCGCTTATACGGGCGACTAAAATTGCTCAATTTCAGTCAATACTCGTCAACAATGACGTCACGACAACATCAAGCAATTTACGGCAACGGTAACAAGCATCAATACTGCGCAATACAATATTGAGAGATATCGCGCAACTTCATCAACTAGGCAATACTGTCCTACACGAGCATTTCAGTATTCGCTCGCTATGGACGATATTGTTCTTGCTGCGGCGGCTTGTAGCGCCACCCGACCTCTCGCTCTCCCCGCGGAAGCAAGACGGCAAGCCGCAAAACAAACAAGTGCGAATGAGATATATACAACAATTGCTAGGAATTTCCAAGCCCATTGGATATTCGTCAATTCGTATCGGCGACATTGAGCAATATGAAATATCTGGAGCAATTAGAAGCAATATTGCCGAAATAATTGCCGCAATTGCGTTTAATTGCTCCATTAATTGGTCCAGATCGGTCCATTCGTGTCGCCGAGCAATTATTGCCCTCGTGTAAGCGCACCTTTAGAGATGCAATAGAAATATAATCTTAAAAGTGTAAATAAATAAAATCAACGATAAAATTATTATCATTGATCGAGCACATCCCTCCGATACAATAGCAATGAAAATCCCAAGTCACAGCCCTGTGTTGTACGCTGTGGCCGAAATATGGGATAGAGCGAATATTCTTATTGTCATGTTTGGTCAAACATAACATCGAACTTTTTGACAAGCTCTTACCATGAATAAAAGTATTTGAAATGGGTGGTGTGACCAAACAACGCAAGTCTTTGGCCTCTGTACCTACATAGTAAATACATGTGTAGCCGCAGCTGAATAACATAAATAAATGCCCACTTACAAATGTGGATTTTAAGTATCATTTGATTTGTAGAAGTGCGCCTTTTACATATTTAGAACAACAGAGCCAAAGTTCTGAAATGTTCATGCAAATGCAATAAGCAAAATCATACAATTATCTAAAGTAATAATAAGACAATTAAACAAACTTTTTAAAGGTACTGGTAGGTATAGTGCTATATTATACTTAGCTGCTATTTGATCTGAAAAAGAAATTAATCAATTATTTAGATATTTTTTAGGTTTCTCAAGACCAAGAGGCTAATCTCTCTATAAAAACTAAATATATTATTAACAACCTTCATATTTTCCACACAGATTAGTCTATTACTTCTTATCATACTATGTTGTAAAATAGTTAAGTGCACTTTTACATCCGGGACACATCTGGGATATGTGTACCATCACGCAAGTAAGTTTTTTTAAATTATAGCAGTAAAATATAAGAGTTAAATGTTGAAACAGTATGTAATATAAAAGTAAAATTTAAATTGGTCATTTTTTTCCTCAGATCGACCCAAAGTACCGCAAGTTGTCGAAGAATGCCGTAAAATGAAAAGAAAAATGGAAGTGAAATTATTGAAGCCAGAACGAGAAAACGCCGCCACTTTTATTGCATATACAACTGTCATTCCTTACACATGGATCGGTCGAAACAATTTCAGTTGCTTCTATTGCGATGAGAAATTCACAGAACCAATGCAAGTTCTGCAGCATACAAAAACACACCCCGTTCCTGACAGAAATTCTATTTTAGATAAACATATCAAATTGTGCAAAACCATCATCAAAGTTGACGTATCTGAACTCAAATGCAGAATTTGTGATACGACTTATACAGATTTGAATGATATTAAAACACATTTGGTAACAGTACACATGAAAGTATTTAATGAAAACGGTAATGGTCTAGCGGCTTACAATCTCAAAACAATAATTGGAAAACCGAAACCAATGCGAACATTTTGCGATGAAAGAAACATGTGGCAAGAACCTGTGTTTTGCAAGACGAGACAGCAACTAGAGAACGCTGCTATTTTGATTGAATTCACAACTGTTGTACCATTTTATTGGCAAAATGATTACAAATGCTTCTATTGCGGTGAAATGTTTCCAGATCTAAATACGGGCCTACAGCATACTAAAACACACAAGTTTGATGATTTATCCACAATTATACATAAACATATTAAAAAGGGGCGTGATAAATACATCAAAGTTGACGTATCCGGATTGAAATGTAGGATCTGTGAGCTGAAATATTCAAAACTAGACGACATAAGAACACATCTGATTACTATTCATAAGAAAGTGTTTAATGACGAAGGGAACGGACTGTTAGCTTACGAGCTTAGTACACCGAATGGTAAAGTTACATGCCACGAATGTCATATGGAGTTTACGTCTTTCAGCTACTTAAACCGGCATATGAATGTTCACAATAATTTGATTTGTGAAACTTGTGGCATAAGTTTCTTGAATCTGGAACGGATGAAACGTCACATCATGACTCATGAAAAAGGAAATTACAAATGCGATCAATGTCCAAAAGTATTTCCTACAAAACGTAAATTAGGATACCACAACAAAAGATATCACTTACACACAATAAAGAAAATTAACCGATTCAGATGTTCTCACTGTATTGAAAGGTTTGCGGAGAACAGCAAAAGGATTCAACATTTAAAAGTAGCGCACGGGGTCACTGTTAAGTTTGAATGTGAGACCTGCAACGCTGTTTTTCCTTATAAACAAAAACTGATGGAACACATAAGAATAGTTCACACTAAAAACTATGAATGCAAAATTTGTGGGAGATGCCATGGATCAGATGATGCTTTGAAGAGACATTTGCGAACTCATATAGACGAGAGAGCATTCAGTTGTGCTATCTGTTGGAAAGCATACAAACATGATACAGGTCTTCGTAAGCACGTGAAGACACACGGTTTTAAATTTACTTGTACCAAGTGTGGGAACGGGTTTCTAGAAAAGTCTGAGTTGGAAAAACATAGGCTACAATCGCACTACAAGGACCAAAAATCAACGGAGGACTCATAATTTTACAAAATACAACTGTTATTAAAATGTTCCACAACATTCCGGTTTCCCCATCTTGTTTTAAGTCTTGAACACTATTCATACAAAAATAATGAAACAACACAGATTCAACATCACAAGATTGCATTGAATGAAGAGTACTTAGGTACATTATGCAAAATATTTATATCGTCATACCTAGCCAGATACATACATTTTACTAAAAAGATATGTACAGTCGCGGTAGCTATCTGTACTTTTTTGGGGGAACACCTTAAAATAAATTAGGATGTCGTATGGATCTTGGAGTGAAGAATATAATATATCACGTCACGTACCTGTGTATGATATGCAATCGCTGCTGCGTTAACCAACTCAACTGTTTGTTTTGGTAAAAGGGCATTTCTGCTCCTCGACAACCACCCAATGGATCAGTTTGCCTAATGACATTGGCCCAAATTTACAATTAGGAATAAATAAATACTTACCATTAGCTATTACACAAAAAAAAGTCAATACGCGATAAAGTTTATGAACAGTGATTTAATTGTGTTCATAGTATCATAGTAGATGTTACCTACTTGTATTGACATAGATGCCTAGTCCCTGCAGGTGAGTTGTCACTTAGTTGCACGAATTTGTATTTTATTTTCAAGCCCTTTAACTCCAATTTAAGATTCCACCCACTGTTTGTTTTGAAAATGCATGACACAAAATTTCTAATTCGCAGTTTCTAATGAAGCCAGATTACAATATCTGTAATTTAACATGAATATGAAAATAAGCCATTATTAAGATGACGTTTTGTTTCCTCAGATCCAAGAGTCTCTCCACAAACTCCTGCTACAACAGACTACAGCCCCAGTTATAGTAAATGGCATATGACGACACCCGAGCGAGAAAATGCCGCTACGTTTCTTGAATTCACGAACGTCGTGCCGTTTACCTGGATTCAAGGAAGGTTCAAATGCTTCTATTGCAATGAAGGCTTCTCAGAACTACACCCGGCCCTCCAACACACAAAAACTCACACAGTTCCGAATCGAACAGCTCTTCTAGAAACACATATTAAATACGGCAAAAGGGTCGTAAAGGTTGATGCTTCTGGGCTTAAATGCAGAATCTGTGAATTAAAATATACAGAACTAGATGATATTAGAAAGCATTTATTTTCCGCCCATAAAAAGGCATTTCATAAAGCTGGGAATGGATTAATGGCTTACAATCTTACAACGAATAATGGGATGGTTGAGTGCCACAGATGCCGCATGGAATTCTCATCGTTTTTCTATCTAAATCGCCATATGAATGTCCATTACAATTTAGTCTGCGAAACATGTGGAATAGGCTTTATGACACACCATAGATTAAGAAGTCACAGGATAGCTCATCAGGACGGCAACCACAAATGCGAACTATGTCAAAAAGTGTTCCCCACAAAAGTAAAATTGCGGTACCACACCATAAAACAGCACGAACAGACAAACGTAAAGAAACTGAAGCCTCTAAAATGTACTCAGTGCTTGGAACGGTTTTCGGAGCATTATAAGAAAATGATGCATTTAAAAGATGTTCACGGTATCACATTCAAATTTGAGTGCCAGAGTTGTAAAGCTGTTTATCCTACAAGAAGAGCATTAACTGAACACACCAGAAAACTCCATCTTCAGAACATAGTATGTAAAACCTGTGGAAAATGCTTCGGAACATTATTAGCTCTTAAAATGCACTCCAGAGGACATACGGGAGAAAAGAACTTCTTTTGCGCAGTCTGTCAAAAAGCATACATGCATGAAAAGCATCTGAGGAAGCATATGAAGAGTCATGGATACATGGTAACTTGCCTTGAGTGTGGGAACGGATTTTTGGACAAGATAGACTTGGAAAAACATCAAAAGCAATGGCATATGACCCAGCCGAGTAAAGATTCATCGGAAAAGGAAACCCCTTAAAACAAATTAGGTAGGTAGGTCTATTGTAATTTCACCAATGTACCGTAAAGTTGGGGAAATTCATTAAATTTAAAAAAAGCGGCCAAGAGCGAGTCGGACTCGCCCATGAAGGGTTCTGCAGTAACAAGTAACATAATACATCAGTTCTTATAGTTCGTTGTAACTTTGATCGATGTTTTAATAATAAACTACTTACTTCTCCGTCTTTATCCTAGGTCTCCGTGGATATCCTACTCATCGATACCACATGCAAAAGTAGCATACACTCTCTAACATAAACAAACATACACATTACACACACACACCCTCTCTCTCTCTCTCACACACACACACACACACACACACAACATAAACACCTGTCAACATCTCAACATGTTCATTTAATTTGTTTTTATGTTTTTTTTTTTTCCATTTTTGTATAACCATAACAATAAGGCTACTCATATTTATGTTTGTTATTGTAGTGATTAGCGGAGCCTCCTACTACATGTATACCCATGCTTAAAAGGAGACTCCATATTGCATGTTTCATAAGAGTAATTTTAGAAGAAATAAATATTTTGATTTTTTTTTGTGTTTTTTTTTACTAGACTGATTTCAAACCAATTTCAGTGGAAGTTTGCATGGTAATGTAGGTCCATCAAATATTTTTTTAGTTCTATCTTTCTCTTATTTTAGTAGTTACAGGGAAGGGGGGAGGGGGTCACATTTTACCACTTTGGAAGTGTCTCTCGCGGAAATTATTCAGTATAGATTTTTTTTTATGGAAACCTCAACATCACTTTTGAAGACTCCCAAAATGTATTGTTTTATTTATATTTTTGTGTAAAAATATTAATGCGGTTCACAAAATACATCTACTTACCAAGTTTCAACAGTATAGTTCTTATAGTTTCGGAAAGAAGTGTCTGTGACATACGGACGGACAGACAGACAGACATGACGAATCCATAAGGGTTCCGTTTTTACGTTTTACGAAACCCTAAAAAGGTGTGTATGTATGTACTTACCCACGCAAGAAGTTATACATAATCCTTTGATCTTTAAGAAGTACTAGCGGTCCTCCCCGACCCCGACTTCGACCGTAGTAGATAATCTATATCTATACTTATAATAAAACTGTAACAGGTCGAATTATGTACATTGAAGATATTTTGAAAAAAAAAATTTGGGGGCACTCCATAGTCGATACTGATGGCGAAACTGCATTTTTTTTCTTTCATGTCTGTCAGTCTGTCTGTCTTTCTGTATAGGGAACTCTCATCACGCCGAAACTACTGATTCAATTCAAATGAAACTTGACATAATTTAAGATCATACTAAGTAGATGGTAGCTGACTACTTTTTATCCCCAAATTCTGCACGGTTTTCTTGCAGAAAGGGTTGAAAGTATGAATGTGTATTTGGTTGTAACTCGTGTTTGCGTTGTTCAATTTAGTTAAATATTTTTTTGTTAGAAAGAACACATTTTTATTATAGTCTCATCAAAATTTTAACAATATTTGTCGTGTGATTCGGAAGTTACATAGAAATTAAATAATAACGGTAATAATAAGTTCGGTACATACTAACTTCGAAGTTTTCTGTGGCACTGTAAACAGCAGGGATGTAACGTAACGGAGGTCATTTTATCGGAACCGAAGGCGCGGTCGGAGTTTCTAAATTTAATTTATCTGAATCGGAACAGAAGTCGGAGACATAGGCATGATCAAAAGTGGTGGCAGGAGAAACATTTTTATTGGGTATAATTATTTTTTTGCCAAACGCGTGGACACGATAAACATTGACGAACAATTGATTTAGGAAGTTGGGATTTTGTATTTCCATTTACGATAAGGGATTATCTGCAATAGTTATACACCTTACCTCCGATTGTAACCTCCGTTTTAAAAAAATCGGAGCCGTAATCAAAACCGAAGGTGTAATAGTAATTGGAAGTCCCGACTTATCGGAGTCGGAGTCGAAGCTCATCCCTGATACACACACCGCACTCAAATCCGCCATCCGTCATCTATCGTCAGGTAATAATATGGCAATACCTTTCTAATGTTTTTCCACATTAACTACAGATGGCAGCTTATGGTACGAAACACGATCTAAGAATTATTAGAAAATGTGTAATGTCTCAGAAACAGGAATTCATTTGTAACGTAATGTTATCAACCAAAGTCGAACTACATTTAAAAATTTACCGGTTGGTGTTTGTGGATGCAATCCTTGCTTCTGAATTTAGTATGTTAGGTTACTGAATGCTATTATACTTTAGCTACTGAATGTTGTAGCGAATAAAATCACGTTGGTAAGTACCCTAGGTACGTGAATTCTAAATTAGGTATTAAAAAACCGGTCATGTGCGAGTGGGACTCGCGAACGAAGGATTCCGTACCATTACCAAATAAACGGCGAAAACTTATTTTATTGTATGGGAGGGAGCCTCCTTAATCATTAATTTTAATTAAATATTTAAAGAGAACATAAAACGAAATATTCTGTGAACAGTTAAAGCGTCTACCTGTCAGCATTATTAGTATCGAGCAAGAAACGGAAAAAAAATCAAGTTTGTTGTATTCGAGACTCATAATTTTACAAAATACAACTGTTATTTAAATTTCCACTACATTCCGGTTTCCCCATCTTGTTTTAAGTCTTGAACACTATTCATTCAAATAGTTTCAGTTGAAACAACACAGTTTCAACATTACAAGATTGCATTGAATGAAGAGGACTTAGGTACATTATGCAAAATATTTCTATCGACATACGTAGCCTGATACATATATTTTTCTAAAAATATATGTACAGCCGCGGTAGCTATCTGTACTTTTTTGGAGGAACACTTTAAAATAAATTAGGATATCGTATGGATCTTGGAGTGAAGAGTATTCATAAGCGTCACGTACCTGTGTAGTGTGTATGATATCCCATCGCTGCTGCTTCCACCAACTGTTTGTTTCGGTAAAAGGGCATTTCTGCTTCTCAGCAAGCACCCGATGGATCAGTTTGGCCAATGATATTGGGCCAAATTTACAATCACGAATAAATAAATACTTACCATTAGGTATTACACAAAAAAATTAATGATGAATATGAAAATAAGCCTTTATTAAGATGACGTTTTGTTTCCTCAGATCCAAGAGTCTCTCCACAAACTCCTGCCACAACAGACTACAGCCCCAGTAAATGGCATATGACGACACCCGAGCGAGAAAATGCTGCTACGTTTCTTGAATTCACGAACGTCGTGCCGTTTACCTGGATTCAAGGAAGGTTCAAATGCTTCTATTGCAATGAAGGCTTCTCAGAACTACACCCGGCCCTCCAACACACAAAAACTCACACAGTTCCGAATCGAACAGCTCTTCTAGAAACACATATTAAATACGGCAAAAGGGTCGTAAAGGTTGATGCTTCTGGGCTTAAATGCAGAATCTGTGAATTAAAATATACAGAACTAGATGATATTAGAAAGCATTTATTTTCCGCCCATAAAAAGGCATTTCATAAAGCTGGGAATGGCTTAATGGCTTACAATCTTACAACGAATAATGGCATGGTTGAGTGCCACAGATGCCGCATGGAATTCTCATCGTTTTTCTATCTTAATCGCCATATGAATGTTCACTACAATTTAGTCTGCGAAACATGTGGAAAAGGCTTTATGACACACCATAGATTAAGAATTCACAGGATAGTTCATCAGGACGGGAACCACAAATGCGAACTATGTCAAAAACAAAAGTGAAATTGCGGTACCACACCAGAAAACAGCACGAACAGACAAACGTAAAGAAACTGAAGCCTCTAAAATGTACTCAGTGCTTGGAACGATTTTCGGAGCATTATAAGAAAATGATGCATTTAAAAGAGGTTCACGGTATCACATTCAAATTTGAGTGCCAGAGTTGTAAAGCTGTTTATCCGACAAGAAGAGCATTAACTGAACACACCAGAAAACTTCATCTTCAGAACATAGTATGCAAAACCTGTGGAAAATGCTTCGGAACATTAATTGCTCTAAAAATGCACTCTAGAAGACATACGGGAGAAAAGAACTTCTTTTGCGCAGTCTGTCAAAAAGCATACATGCATGAAAAGCATCTGAGGGAGCATATGAAGAGTCATGGATACATGGTAACTTGCCTTGAGTGTGGGAACGGATTTTTGGACAAGATAGACTTGGAAAAACATCAAAAGCAATGGCATATGACCCACCCAAGTAAAGATTCATCGGGAAAGGAAACCTCTTAAAACAAATTAGGTAGGTAGGCCTATTGTAGTAGATAATAGCCCATATAGCACTCAGGAATCACGTACCTGACCGCCATCATACAAGCTTTGCTTAGTTTGGGGTCAGATGGTGTTGTGTGAATTGGCCACCATTCCAGCAATATTTATTTATTTATATATCCAACGGTAACAGATTTTAGATTTTATAGACCATGGCCATGCTCATGGTCCCGAGCTTATCTGAAGATTTCTTATCATTCCCGAGCGTGACGCTAGAATGAGGCTTTTCCAGATGTAAATTGACTTGTTCTCTTTATCTACATCTACTCTCATGCCTAGACAATTTTTAACAGGTCCCAAATCTTTGATTTTAAACTTTGATGACAAAATTTCCTTTAACAGATCATAGTCTCTTTTTCATTATTTCACCACCGCAAAGTCTACCAACACCGTACCAATCAGGCTGCTTGTGTATACGCTTATTAGGCTTTTCTATTGGAATCTCCACGGAAAACCCTGGCTGTGACATGTGATCTCGCACAAGCTGCGCAGGTTCTGCCTCTAGCATATCTGTAGAGTCCTCAAAGTCCTCTTCTTCAGTACTATTTAGTGCTTTCTCTTTTATAGTGAATGGCAGTGCGGATGGACAACGACTGACTTTATTTTTCTAGAAAGAAGGAACATTAACGAGTTCATAGATAGCGCTACTGCTTACATTTTGTTTCTCATTTTAACAACAGATGGCGCTACTAGACATTTTGTTATACATTCTAACACCCCCACTTAACAAAATAACAGATACATACACCTATTACAGTATAACAGATAGATACATCACATTATTATGTTTTATCACATAAACCAAACATTCCTAAAAAGTTATGTTTTATTTTACATAAACCCTTGGTTAGTAAATCTGCGGGTATCTCTGATGTGGGCAAGTATTTAATCTTTACAATTTCGCTAGCAACTTTCTTACTACAAAAATGATATCGCACGTCTATGTGTTTAGTTCTTTTATGGTAAATAGGATTCGCTGACAACTTATGGGCTGATTGGTTATCATTAAAAATTGGTATAGGATAAGTTTCATTAGTTAACTCAAATAATAAATTCTGCAAGTATACTGCTTCTTTACAACTCTCCGAAATGCCCATATATTCAGCTTTCGTACTGGATAATGCTACTGTAGCTTGCTTCTTGGTTTCCCAAGAGATTGCACAACCTGACAACCTAAAGAAATATCCAGTATACGATCTCCGATCTATTACATTACTGGCCCAGTCTGCATCTACAAAAGCTTCTAACTGACTATCACCATTAGCTGAAAACTTGAAGCGAAAAGCTTTACTTTTCTTTATGTATTTTAGAACTCTCTTTGCATAAGCCCAATGCCTCTCATCGTAGCAGTTATTAAACTGGCTTAAGAAATTCACAGAAAAAAACAATATCAGGACGTGTGAGCACAGCTACATACATAAGTGAACCAATCAATTTCTGATATGGTAACTTTGTGTCACATTTTTCACTTTTAGTTATATTCAGTCTAGGTTCAATCGGTGTCTCTGCAGACTTACAATCAGATATATTGAATTTTAACAACAGTTCTTCAATATAGCTTTCTTGGTCTAAAGTTATTGTACCATTCTCTTTATCTACATCTACTCTCATGCCTAGACAATTTTTAACAGGTCCCAAATCTTTGATGACAAAATTTCCTTTAACATATTAGTCTCTTTGTCATTATTTGAAAACACAAAAAAATCATCAACGTACAAGGCAATCTTTACATCTTTGTATTTTTTTGTAAATAGGTTCAAGTTCAGGTTCAAGTTTAGATTTTGAATATCCCGTTGATTGCAACAATTCATCAACTCGTTCGTGCCAAACCACTGCCCTTGACGATTGTTTCAATCCATAAATCACACGTTTCAATCGCAAAACCTTGTTTACATGTTCATTACTACCCTGAAATCCTGGTGGTATCATCATGTACATAGTTTCATTTAAAAACTATTCAAAAATGCAGTGTTAACATTTAATGACAAATATCTAAATGAAGCTGAACTGGTAAAGCAAACAACAATCTTAAAGTGGAATGCCTGATATCAGGTGAAAAACATTCATCAAAATCAATGCCCGGCTTTTGGGTGAAACCCTTAGCAACTAATCTAGCTCTGTACCTTATTTTATTGTCATTTTCCAATTTCCGCTTAAAACCCATTTACATTGTACTACTGTTGAACTGGGTGGAATATCGACTAATTCCCAAGCGTCATTTTCTTCAAATGATTTAAATTCATTTTGCATGGCTAATTTTCACAGTTCGCTTTCAGGTCCATTCAATGCTTCGTCTAGCAATATTTCATTAGTTTGACCAACGCAAACTCTACCTGATTGGTACGGTACCAATCAGGCTGCTGCGTATACGCGTACTAGGCTTTTCTATTGGAATCTCCACGGAAAGCCCTGGCTGTGATATGTGATCTCTCACAAGCTCCGCAGGTTCTGCCTCTAACATTTCTGTAGAGTCCTCAAAGTCCTCTTCTTCAGTACTAGTGCTTTCTCTTTTGAAGTTCAGTGTTTTCTTCATTTCCTGATCTTCTAATGTACTTACATCCCTCATGTCCCCCACTTCTTGGGTACATGCTGGTCTTTCTTCCTTTACTGGAAAAATGTCATCAGTGCTCTCACTAATGTCAAAGTGTATTACATCTTGCTTCTGTTCTGATAGTTATACATTTGACCAAGTGTGCCAATTGCAATACCTCTCTTAATCTATTATTTTGCAACGCCATACAAAAATCATGCCACAAGGATAAATTATCGGGGGTTGCAACCCTCCATCTTCGACTGTACTCGGTTGAACCGGCTCGGTGGTCGGCTGTTTAATTTATCTGACTATAATAGTAGTGGTAGGACTCTTTGCAGAGCTCATTTGGGGAAGTACCACACAGTGCAGTGGTTGATTAGTAATGATTTGGACTCTTCATGCTCCAATAGCTGCGTGTCACTGTGCTGCTATGTGGCAGGTTTGTTGCTTACCATCAGGCACATGTCCTGCTCGTCACTCTATACTATAAAAAACTCACGTTACCCGTGTATTCATTTAAAAGGGTACCATAGACTTAGTATCATTTGAACTTACTTCGTTGTTAATTTGATTTTACTTACATACTCCAATTTTCTTCATTTGTGTAAATTTAAATCTTCTACCAGTATTTTAATTTGGGTACCGATGTGCACGCGCTTCGTCAAATCCATTCTGGAAACACAATTGTGCCAAGTTCAAACTTTTGAGGACATTAGTCCAAGATCCCAGAGCCGCCAGACGTCACGTATTTTCTGACGAACGAAATGTGGATGATTGAGTAGTGTTAGTTTGTACTAAGAACGCATGCCTAGATTGCTAGAACCCGCTAGCTTGCTTAGACGGCCAATTTTGAGATATCAGGTAATAATGGTACATAGAAAATTACCTTCTTCACGTAAAATCTTCCTAACTGATTTTCACGTATACCTATTATCTATACCTATATCCTTAAAAAATAAGTCGCCTATACTCCCAGATACATTCCGTGTGTCGTTTTACTTTGCACACGCTTTAAAACTCCCAAAATAATTACTTAACTTTACGCCAATTCTGATGCTGAATTTTTAGATATGTCTGCCCACCTGCCAGACAACTATTTTAAAATATTTTACAGAAGACAGACCGATCCAAGGGGCCATTCATCCTCTAAACTCAATTTAAGAAATTGAAGTTGCTTATGTCATTAATTTGGGAGCTTTAAAAACGGCACACGAAACGTGTGGTAGTATTGGCGACTTATTTTTAAGGACATTGCTTATAATATACTACGTGAAAATCAGTTAGGAGAATTTACGTGAGGTAAGTAATTTTTTTGTGTAGATGTAGGTACATTAATTACCTGATATTGGTCGTCTAAGCAAAGAAACTGTTGTTATGAACGGTGAAGAGTGCGGAATGTGTTCTTAGTACATTCTAACACTACTCAATCGTCGACACTTCGTTCGTCAGAAATTATGTGACATCTGGCGGCTCTAAAATCACACTCTACATGTGTCATCCTCTAACATGCTCTAGTCTAGCGTGGTGAATTATGTCCTTGAACCTGTGCTTGCGAGTGAAGGACCTGAATAACAGCATTGGGAAAATAAATTGAGTTGCTTATGGTAGACGAAAAGATGAATTATCATGATAGTTTACCATTTATACACATACAATGCCACAGCCCCACAGAAATACAACACAAACACTTAAGATCATCAGAGACACAAAATTAATAAACTTAATAACACTCCACCAAAAGTGTCGACGACAGACGAAGACACATTTGAAATACGAAAAAAAATTCAGTCATAAGAAATACCGATAGAAGTCAAAACTTAAATTTTTAGTACTTAAACAGTAAAAATGCTGCACTATACGTCACCTGTATAGGTGTATAGCTAGTGATACACTGATATTATGCTTGATGTTGAAACGAACTCAAGATTTCACCTATCCCAAAAGCATCTCTCAAATAAACGATCGTCATCATTCAGCATTTTCAGCAGTTTGCATCCATTTTCCAACTGTTACTAAAACCGAATTTCGTTTTCGCAGGGTCGCTAGAGTTAGACAAGCAATCGCCGCGTCCGCCGCAAATCACTTCAGGGACGCGGCACAACTTGGCCAACCTTCTGGAGTTCACAACCATGACAGCCTTCCGCGTCGAACGGTTTCACTTCAAATGTTTCTACTGTGACGACCTGTACTCTGACACCGAGTCGATTCTTAAACACACCAACGCCCACACGATCCCGGAACGATCGGTCCTCATGAAACTCTTATCGCAAATCCGGGGCAGATTGGATTTCAAAGTCGATATTACAGACCTAAAATGTAAGATGTGCCCGAAAACATTTACGGACATTGACGCCATCCAGAAACACCTGATAGATGTTCACGAGAAAATATTTTACGTAGGCGGCAATATCATCACACCGTACCGTCTTTGTCTGAACAATGGCATGTATACATGTTGCAAATGTTCTGAGGAGTTCGCGTCTTTCTTTTCGTTGTCAAAGCATATGAATAGTCATTCTAGTGTGGTCTGCGATACTTGCGGTCTGAGTTTTTTAACACAAAGCCGCCTCAAAATGCACATGACCATTCATGGCAACGGTACCTTCACATGCAACGACTGCTCTGATGTATTTCCAACAAAACGGAAATTAATTTACCACATACAAAGCAAACATGATAAAGCTATCATAGAAAAACGACTACGTTTGAAATGCACTCATTGTATCCAGCGTTTCACGGATCACTATCTGAAGATAAATCATTTGAAAGAAATCCACGGAGTTACGTTCACATTCAAATGTCCGAGTTGTATAGCGGTGTTCTCGTCGCGAAGAGCCTTGACAAGACACAAAGCAAGGAACCATTCCAATAAATTTGAATGTAAATTTTGTTTAAAGCGCTGGCCGACATTAGAGAAGCTCAAGTATCATACAAAAAAGCATACAGGAAAGAGAATCGCCTGTTCTATATGTCTGAAAGATTACAGACATAGAACATCTCTGTTCAGGCACATGAAAACGCATGACGTTCTGACGTGTGTGTGTGGTGAATTATTTCAGAATAAATATGACTTGCAAAATCATACAAAGCAGTGCGTGGAATGCAAAGATAGCCATTAAAAACATTTTGCAAGAGAAGCTGAAATATCTGCAGGTGAATCAACTTCATCCTCATCATTTTCAGTTTTACTACTCACTACTCTTTACTTACTCATCACTATTAAATTAATACACTGCTCGTTTATCTAAGGGGGGGGGGGCAGAATAAAAAAGAGGTGCAGAACTCTTTAGCTCTGCGTCTCTGTTCTCTATCCTGGCCGACTCAATCTATTTAAGTTAGCGGCATTACACATGACTTCTTAAAGACAGTGGATCCGGTGAACCCGGGTACCAAACCACGTGTTTGGAACCCGGGGTCACCGGTGCTCAACTTTGCACTAAACTTCCGATCCAATTTTTTTATGTAAGGTTTTGGATCACTTTACTGAGTATAAAATCACAAAATGCTGACAGATCCACATAGAACTTAAAGCGCCATCTTGAAAAAACGGGTTTCGCCGATATCTCGGAAACTATAGGTAGGTACACTGTACCGCAACAAGCATAGAGACCACTATTGTAGAAAATATAATTTCGAAACTTTCGTTTTCAGCAGTATTTTTTGTAAATCTTACCGTTTACGAATTATGGCCCATTTAATGGTAGGACTGTAGAATATACAGACTTTTCCCCTAAAGTGCACGTTTCTGTGATATCGGCGAAATCCGTTTTTTTTTCAAGATGGCACTTGTTGCTTCACCTGGATCTGTCAGCATTTTGTGATTTTATTATCATTAAGTGATGCAAAACCTTAGTTTAGAAAAACCTGTTAATAACAAAAATTTAGGATTGGAAATTTAGTGCAAAGATAAATTCTATTTTTACCAGCCTTTTATCGGCTTTCCAAGTAATTTATACGTAGTTCGTCCTTTTTAAAATAAAATCTTGATTCTAATAAACTAATTCCCCTATGTTTCTGTCCTCAGATCAAAGGCCCGAGGATGCCAAACAGCGCGAAATAACAAGTCTCTGGGAGCTGACGCTATCAGAACGGACAAACGCCGCTCTCTTCGTCGGACTCACCACGGCCAGGCCTTTCGTCTACTGCCGCTACTATTTCAAGTGCTTCTTCTGCCAACAACATCATTCCGACATCAAAACACTCTTAGAACACACATCAACACACGACATCCCAGAACACCCAAAAATACTCAAAGAACTCCTCAAAAAAGGACGCAGAACTTTGAAAGTAGATATATCTCAGCTGAAATGCCGAAGTTGCTCAAAAGATTTCTGTGATTTGGATGCTATACGACAACATTTAATATCAGAACACGGTAAAGTATTCACACAATCGCGAAACGGTGTTGTGGCATACAATTTGGAGACCCAAAACGAGCTGTTCTGTTGTCATATTTGTAGCAAAAAGTTTCAGACTTTCATACTTCTAAATAGACACATGAATGTGCATTTCAGGAATTCAGTTTGCGAAATATGCGGCGCTGGATTCATGACGCACCAAAGATTGATGCAACACAAAGAAATCCACCAACCGGGAGGATACCCGTGCGACAGATGCAGCAAAGTCTATACAACAAGTTCAAACCTAAAATTTCACGTAGAAAAAACTCACGAGGGTAACAGAAAGATGAGAATGTTACGCTGCCCTCATTGCAGCGAAAGATTCACGGAACATTTCCGGAAGCTAAAACATTTGAAGGAAATTCATAACATCACGTTTACATACGAATGCGATGTTTGCAAATTGACATTTTCAAGCAGACGAGCTTTAACGACGCACACGAACAGAGAGCACAGTTCGAAAACTCAATGCGATGTCTGCAAAAAGTGTTTCAGCTGTGTCACAGCTCTGAAAGTCCACATGCGATGCCATACGAGCGACAGAGATTACATTTGCGAGGTTTGTCAGAAGTCGTATCGACATAAAAAGAGTTTAAAATATCACATGAAGACACATACGAACGGCGATCAGTTGATCAAGTTCACTTGCCGGGAGTGTAACAGTGGGTTTCCTAGTAGAAACGATTTTAATAAGCATTTGAAGGAGTGGCATCCGAACAGTTACTTTGATTTTGTTATTCACTGAGTTTGACTGTATTCGGTTGAGTTCACTTAGCATATATGCAAGGCAAGTAAGCAGTGCGTAAAGAAAATATATATCAATATGCCAAGGAAATTTAAGTTACCTTCTGCGATATTAATATTTTTTTAATGTACAGCCTGAAACCGAAATTGAAATTGAAAAGAGCCTTAGTATCGGCGGGCGTTCCTTGCGTTCTTAACCCCCTGGGCCTATGCCGATCGGACGGCAATGATAGACCGGATGGGTTGACTCTGGTGCCCTGAAAGGACCGGAAGTGCTTAATTTGGGATGTCACCTGCGTCAGAGCACTGTCGCCGCCAGCCACCTGAGCCGCACTATCCAATCACCATCAGCCGCGGCAGAGGATGCCGCTGATAAGAAGAAGCGAAAATATAGTTTGTTAGTGTCGCAGTACGAATTTGTACCCCTTGCCGTGGAGACCTTGGGTTGTTGGGAGGCATAGGCTAAAATGTTCCTCTCAGAGTTAGGGCGCAGGCTCAGGGAGCGAGCGTCATGGGCACCGCTGCGCCGGGAGCAGTTAGGGGTGGGTAATTCGGAGATTAGTTTTAATATTTTTTTGGAATAAATAAATAGGTCGTTATAACGTAAGTAAGCACACAGCACTTCACATCGAGAGCGAAATAACGGTAAAATTTAAAGCTATTTTCAATAAAAAAAAGACACATGGGTCGTATTTCAGAATTTGCTATATAAAAACATTTATGATTTTGGAAGAAATTTAGATTTAAGTAGAATTAATTAAAGTAAATTTAATACAATTTAATAATCGTGCATTTTCGTCAATGTCGGAATCGTGCGCAAGATATTTTCTGTGACAAATTTGTAATAGGTAGGTATAATGGTATTAAAATATAATTATTTTAGTTATGATTTGGTTTTATTTCTCCTCTGTGCTCCCTGTTTTATTCTCAACAACAATTAATAGATCGTTAAAACCAATCGTAGTAAGTACTTACCACGATTTTTTCTCGCGTCAGGGATTTGGTGATTTTAGAGATTTAGAAAGATCCCTGGGAAAATTTCATGGGATTTGGCTCAGCTCCCTTCCCCATGCGTTAAAAAATGCATGCGTTTAAAAATGCATTAAATACTGAATAAGACAAATTATTATTATTTTTTTTTTTTACTTTTATATGTTTACACTTGACCGCCATGTCTTGAAGTTACGGTGGTCTAGTCGGGAGAACGGCGGCTGCCGATCCGGAGTCCCCGGGTTCAAACCCCACACGCACCACTGTCTTTTCGAAGTCATGTGCGTAATGCCGCTAACTTAAAACGGTGAAGGAAAACATCGTGAGGAAACCGACATGTACCTAGAATCTTTCGAAGTCATGTGTCATCCGCCAACCCGCACTGGGCCAGCGTGGTGGATTATGGCCTTAACTCTCTCCTTGCGAGAGAAGGCCCCGAGTCCCAGCAGTGGGAACGTTTAGTGGGCTGTTGATGATGACCGCCATGTCGCCTGACGTTAAGCGACGATGCGGTCTACGATGGAGCGTGTTTACCTAGAAAAAATTCAATCTCGATTTGAAGACACAATGCTTGTAAGCATCGGGGAAAATCCACTCAGGCAATGTATTCCATAGCCTATCGTTCTTATCACAAAAGTAGAGTCAAATCTCTTCGTTCGTGTCTTTGGAACATCAACCATGAAACGATGTCGCTTTTTAGAGCTACGAGCATTCCGATAGAAAAAAGGACAAGATGGTATTAGATTATGTAAATTAGCCGCACACTCTCCGAAGCGTATCCGATAAAAACCCGATAGACTAGCAATTTACGGCGATGTTCAAGACTGAAGTCTTTGTCGCTCAAGAGTGTCGTTGCCTATGATTCTTTTGGCACGTCTCTCGATCGATTCCAGAGCTTCTAGCTGATACTTAGCCGAATCATCCCAAAGGTGCGAACAGTACTCCATACAGGAGCGAATCTGTGCTTGATATAATGTAAGCAACTGTTCAGACTTGAAGTACCTTCGCACCTTTGAGAGAAGTTGAGAGGCCACCTAGTTTTTTGACAGCTAGTATAAAAGTTGAGCGTAGAGGTCAAAGTAACACCCAAAAACTTAAGACGGTCAGAAACCGGCACGGATACACCTCTAAAAGTTGGAGTCAGTTGGAATGGACTCCTTTAATCGGAGAATATACACGCCTGCGTTTTACTCTAGGTGAACTTGACCAGATTGGCATCGCCCCAATTAGACACCGCCTCAAGGGTCAAGCTCAAACGCTCGATCAGACTCTCTCTCAGACTTGAGTTTGCTGCCCACTGGCTCTCGCGCTAGATATGTAACTCTCTATAACGGTGCTATCATCTGCGTACCCAAAGATACCGGGCTTTAACAGATTGTTGATATGTAGCAGGAAGAGCGTTGCAGAGATAACCGACCCTTGAGGGACTCCGGCATTGGTAGCCATTTGATCCGACGAGCAGCCATCAATGACGACTCGAATGGATCGATCCCTCAAGAAGTCCGATATCCACACAATAAACCCAGGAGACAAACCATAACTAGAAATCTTGCTTATAAGGCCATCATGCCAAACCCTATTGAAAGCCTTCGAGATATCCAGGGAGACTGCAAGTGCTTCCCCGTGTTTCTCAATAGCTTCATTCCAGATGTGAGTGACGTACGCTAGAATATCCCTGGTGGACCGGTTTCGGCGAAATCCGTATTGCCGATCATTGAGGAGTTCGTTTGATTATAGGTACGTCAGGAGCCTGTGGTTTAAGACACGTTCCATAGTCTTACAGAGTATGGACGTGACCGAGATGGGCCTGTAGTTGGCAGGGTAAGCACGACTACCCTTTTTGGGTACTGGTTGCACATACTGGAACCTTCCCACTTCCAAGACTTCGGTACTAGCCCAGTTTGGAGAGAGAGTCTCAATAGGTGCGTCAGTATCGGAGACAACTCAGGCGCACCAGCCTTCAACACTAGGGCAGGAATACTATCTGGGCCACTGGCTTTATTCACGTCCAGATTGCGTAGCACTTTGCGAACCTCCATTTGGCGAATGTGTAAAAATAAAAAATCTGACATAAAAGTCGGACAGCCAGGTAGAGTAGGAGGTGTCGTGCTACCAGCATCAGAGCATCTAGACGAGAAGATTCCGCAAACTGAGTTGCAAACAAGTTTGATTTCTCCGTTGCAGTGTGAGCCAGTGTCCCAACAGGTTTCAGCATTGGAGGTAGTGAGGGGCAGCAGAAGTTCGATTCGACCGATTTAGCTAGGGACCAAAACGCTTTGCTGCCCGCAGGGTATGAAGCTAGTTTGTTCCCTATTCGACTAATTTGGTCAAAGCGAGCCCTCTGATGAACCATTTTGCATGCCTTAGCACTCTCAGCCTTAGCCTTAGTCTCATGTTTAAATGCTTCAGCACATTTACATTGAAACCAAACCATGGGCGAGCTTTGCTGGATAATGGGACGTTGGAATATAATATTCCATAGCCGTTCCTATTACATTAGTCACAGGATCCGCACAGACTGAAGGATCACCAGAAGTGAAGGACAATGACTGCCATGGGTAAGACGCAAAGAAAGAACGCATCTCATCCCAATCTGCTGACTAGTATCGCCACAATCGCCGGTTGCCTCTAGGGCTGGGATCAGGCGGATGGTAGAGAGATACAGATTTCACCAGACAGTGGTCGGAGCTGCCTAACGGCGAAGATACCACCACGGAATAACGGTCTGGATTTGTTGTCAGCAGAAGGTCTAAGCAATAAGGTGTATGCGACTCAACGTCGGGCACTCTTGTGGCCTCTTGGACCAGCTGGGTTAGGTCTAACGATAAAGCTAGCTTTCTCGTTTCGTGCCCAGCGTGGTCAGTGTCCCGGTATGGGAACAGCCATTCCTTGTGATGGCCGTTGAAATCCCCCAGTAACACTAATTGAGCCAAATGATACTTGTTCCGTATAATCGGGCAACATTATATCGGCCATCGAAATATAGCGGATCTATGTTTTGACAGCCGGCATTCAAGTGACGTTGTCTCGTTTCGCCGGTACGTTCGAGTCACGCTTTTTTGCTAACCTGGTTTTTCTGGATAAAAGCTTTAATATTGTGCGGGAACACGTTATTAACATTAATTGTGACTACTGGATTAGTGCTGGACTATTATTTGTGAAGTGCGCTACTGGATTGGCCCCTTCTACAACGCAGGATCGTTCTGGAACGGGAAGTCTACGGAACTACTGTCTGGTTTGGTTTCCTTATTCCCGTGTTCCGTTCCCAATTCCTAATAACCAAACAGGGCTTTGGACGACGCCGGGAACCCTACGTAAGTGATTTCTTTTCGGTACCTTGTTTGCAATTAGGGGGTAAATATTAAAATCGGTATAAAAGCAAAATAATAATGTTTTGACTTGCTATGGGCCCCAAGTCGGTATTTCTGGCATAAATACTATACAATACTTCTGTTGCGCTGCGTCCGCCGCCTCACTTAAATAATCCATGAGCCTAGTTGTCTCCTGCAGGTCAACTACGAAAACAACCTCCAAATAATTGGATCCGACCGACAGCTGTCCATTATAATCGGTAAGGTAATTAATTAAATGCTTTCGTAACTGCTTAAGGTTTACGACACAAAAACTGTCAAATCTATGTCGGTCGGAATTCGAAATGATCGAAACGCCCGATTCGATCAACCGACTCATTGTGTTTCGTGGTAAGAAACGTCCATAAGTTCGGCCGATATATCGTTTATCGGACTTCGTAGTAGACCTGCTGCTCTCCGCTGTGCGACCGATACACATAGGCATAGATAATTTCGTCTATGCCTGTGTCTATCAGTGCCCAAAGAACCGAAAATCTAGTGTCTTCATGGTTACGAAGACGCCGACAGGAGATGTCATCACGCTCACGGGCGTACAGGCACACTCCAGCACGAGGCCGGAATTTGTGCTCCAGAGTATAGCCTGGGTACGTTAGGTACGCCAAGTCCGAGGGACAACCTATCTGCGTCTCCGTAAGAAACAAGCAGTGTTGGCTGCTCAGTCTCGAGGTGATGGTGGACTGCTGAGATATTGGAGTGCAGACCTCGAATATTCGTGAGGTGCATTTTAACCGACAAGGCGTGCAGTCGCTCTTTAACCTTGTTTTTATTATTTCCTTCTTTCATGTTTCTTTATGGGAGAGAATCGGTGGGAAAAACCTACCACCGGTAATTTGTCACCTGACTTGCAGAATCTCGTAAAGTTCAATAGAATTCATAGAATACAATTTGTGTTAGAAATTCAACAAATAATATAATTTAATGTGTGTAATTCTATTTTCTCTTTGCATACATAAACTTTGTACCTAAGTATATTAAGTGGCATACTTTCAGGTATAGGTACCATACCTACTCTACGTATGTAAGTATACCTTTCCCAGTTATTCTGCCGCCAAGCAGTGATGTGTAAGAGTTGCTGTGTTCCGGTATGTAGGGCAATGTTTCCGGAAAAATTACTGGTCTTAGATATATAATATCTTAGATCTCTGGGTGACGAGCGCAGTGCAGTGCTAGGTATTGATTTGGACTCTTCATGTTCCAATAGCTGTGTGTCACTGTGCTGTTATGTGGCAGGCATGTTGCTTACCATCAGGCACATGTCCTGTTCGTCTCGTCACTTTTAATATTAAAAAAAAATGTTTCAGACGTATGATTTGGACTCTTCATGTTCTAATAGCTGCGTGACACTGCTGTTATGGGCAGGCGTGTTGCTTACCATCAGGTACATGTCCTGCTCGTCTCATCACTGTTTACCATAAAAAAGTAAGTACCTACAGTTAATTGGTAAGATTAGGTTCACGATCACGCGTCCATACGACTGAGACCAACTGCCATCTTATACCTTTAAATCAGAGGTCGGCAACGTTTCAGGAGCCATGGGCCACAAAGTGAAAAAAGTAGATAAAAGAGGACCGCACTTCTGAAAATTTGGAATTCATATTCATTTGCACTTTTAATACACTTATTTAGTGTTGTATAGGTAACTGTAAAAATAAATATTTAACAATTTGTAATATACATAATATAAAGGATATTTGTGGGTCAGGAATAAATGATTTAAAACCGTCCGAATTATTTAGAACCGAGCAATTCTTGTATATACTTACCCTAAGTATAATATAGAGAATCTGAATCTCGCAAACGACTCGAAAGATTTCCATTAAATTATCCGTATGCAGGTGGTTTCAGGGACAATAAATCAATCTAACTAGGTTGCATTTAAAAAAAGGCATTTTATGCGCGTTTTTAGACAGTCAAAAACTGTTACATTAACATTAGAGTGCGACGGCTAATATCGCAACATTGCGCGACTGTCAAATTGCTTGCGCCATCGTACAAGCTTTGCTTAGTTTGGGGTCAGATGGTGTTGTGTGTAGATTGTCCACCAATATTTATTATTTACTAGCGGCCCGTGCCGGCTTCGCTCGGATAATAACCTAGATACCAACTAAAGCGCCACCTGCCGGGCTGATTTGTGAATCTAAACCATCCAGGGCCCTACCTAAACGTGTACAAAAAAATCATTCAAATCGGCCCAGCCGTTTAGGAGGAGTTCATTAACAACGACAAGTGGCATTGATTTTTAGGGTTCCGTAAAACGTAAAAACGGAACCCTTATAGATTCGTCATGTCTGTCTGTCTGTCCGTCCGTATGTCACAGCCACTTTTTGCCGAAACTATGAGAACTACACTGTTGAAACTTGGTAAGTAGATGTATTATGTGAACCGCATTAAGATTTTTACAAAAGTTTTTTAAAAAAACAAAAATTAGGGGTGCCCCCCATACTGAGAACTGAAGCTCAAAAATGTTTTTTTCATCAAACCTACACGTGTGGGGTGTCTATCGATAGGTCTTAAAAAATGATGTTGAGGTTTCTAATATATTTTTTGTCTAGACTGAATAACTTGCGCGAGAGACGCTTCCAAAGTGGTAAAATGTGTGTCCCCCCCCCCCCCCTCTAACTTCTAAAGTAAGAGAATGAAAAAACTAAAAAAAATATATGATGTACATTACCATGAAAACTACCAACGAAAATTTGTTTGAACTCGATCTGATGAGTAGTTTTTTTTTAGTACGTCATAAATACACTATTATTAAAACTTCGATCAAAGTTACAACGAACTACAAGAACTATGTGTACTATGTATATTATGTTACTTGCTGGAACGGAACCCTTCATGGGCGAGTCCAACTCGCACTTGGCTACTTTATTTTTCAAGTTCCTTTTTTTGAGAAAATATATTTCTAGGAGCCCTTTATCTGTAGGTATCTAAGAATACTCAGTGTTTAAACCGACCAAAGCTCGAGCACCCAGGTACTATATCTATAAAAACACAGCAAGATATTCAAAATTTTTAATTAAATAGAAAATATTGTAGAATACAACAAAATTATATATAACAAGAATTTAACGATATTGCAACGATTGACAATTATAATCACTTATACCACGGGGTTCACATTTCATGTAGGGTAACACAGAAAGGGTATACTAAGTCGAAAGATCAACGCTATACAATCATAGCACATCAACCGTATTCATCAACTTTTTAACAACTAATAATTTTACGGGACAAAAAGTAGTTTTTACGTTAATCCAGATAATGTACTTACTACGTATTTATAATATGTAATTTTATTCAAATCCTTTGAGTCATTACAGAGAACAGAAAAAATACTAATTATTTATTGTAAAATAAAAATGTGTAGGCTGCACGGCAGCGTATTTCCAATCTATACAAGGCCAGAACGCAAGGGTATGAAACTAATCACGTATAGATTGTAAATAAGTTTTTTTACTAAGATCTTCCAAACCATGCAAGGCCAGTACGCAAATACTCGCGTATACTTTGTAGTAACGTAGAAGTATTATGCTGTTACAAAATATACAGCGCCAGTACGCATACGGACTAATCGTGTATGTTTTGGAACAAGCGCGCGAAGCTTTATTGTAGATGTTGGTTTCCCAGATCCGACTCGGAGCACCCCGACTCCACCTAGTCTTGTCGCTACTACCCCTAGAGTGTATATAAAAAATGCGGGAGCCAGATAAGCTCAAGGGAGGTCCTGAGTGGAGCGAGCCATACGAGGCCTAGCGAAACGCAGGGGGGAGGAGGCGAGCGAAGCGAGGCGGCGACCTCCGTAGTGGAGCTCAGGCCGAGTATGGAGAAGCGACACTCAGGGCTGACCGCAGGGCTTCTGGCGGGAGCCCACCCAGAGTCAAAACTCAGCATCGGATCGACAACATAGACAATCAGTACGAAAAATTATTGTATGCATCGTAATAACAGATTTATAACAACATTACAATATAATATACTCATACGCGAACAGTTTCCTATGGCTGCGTTCTGGCGTTGTATAGAATGGAAAGACGCGACGCGAGCATCCACGTTACAAACTATACACCATCAGTACGCAAAACTCTTGTATGGTTTGTAATAACAGATTTTAAAACAACATTACAATATATACTTTAATTACTTTAGCAGTTTTCTATGGCTGCGTTCTGGCGTTGTATAGTTTGGAAATACGCTGCACGGCAGAAGTGGAACAGAAAATACGAAATAACTACATAATATTAAAAACCATTTAATAATTTTAATAAATAAAAATGATTAATTCTCGGTTTCTTCTAGGTAAGCACGCTCCATCGTAGATCGCATCGGCGCTTAACATCAAGCGAGATAGTGCGAACGAATTATAGTTAAAAAAAAATGGTTGTCTGTAAAGTCGGTTTACTGACGATAGTTGAACGTGACAACGTCTTAAGAAATCAGTACGCTGATAGCGCGAGTAGTGATACCACTCGACTCGGCGGGTGGCGCCCTCAGCGCTCAGCTTCGTCCGCATGGCACGGACGACGAACTAACGGTAACGGCGTAACGTTACATGACGTCATGTTTTGCGGGCGGGCAGCCGGCTTCATCGAATTATAAGACGTTATCACGTCAAAAAATATTACATTTATATTGAATAGAGACTGCAACAGCTGACTATCTTTCTCGCTCTAGTGCCGAGTGTACAATAGCGTATACACACACTTGATATGCGTAACAAATAAACACATTTATAAGTGACCATCTGACCCCAAACTAAGCAAAGCTTGTACTATGACGGCCAGATAGCTGATATAATACTTATATAGTTTTAAATACATACTTGTTATACATAGAAACACTCAGACACAGTACAAATATTTGAATTCATCACACAAATATTTCCAATGGGTGGAAATCGAACCCACACACACACACACACACAAACAGTTTGAACTTTGAACATTCCGAAATTAGAGTCCCTTTCAGACTTAGTATACCATTTTTGTGTACTCCAAATAATTGCACAATTTCAAAATTGATCTACACTTATTAAATCTACAGCTAAAACTATTGTATAATTTCCTAATAGAAGTGTACAATTATGTAGAAAACTGCGGCTAATTCAGGGTAAACTGCTAAGCTTTATTATATTTGACTAAATTTAGTCGCGTCTGAATTCAGTGAAGTGAAATAGCATTCAATACCGTCAGGCACGTGTCCTCGTCTCGTCACTCTTTAGACTACAGGCCCGTAAACAAAATTGATGGATCATATGAACCACCAGGAGACCTATGTAGGATGATAGAAGGGTATAAAGTTATAAGATTCAGCACTATGCCGTCACTTGTAAGCTGTCCAACTGAGTGCCGTTGAAGAGGGGGGGTTGCAACCCTCGATTATTTCTCCTTGTCGCATGATTTTTGTACGGCGTTGCGGAGTTTTTATTTTTATTACATTGAGTGACAAGACGAGCAGGACATGTGCCTGATGGTGAGCAACACACCTGCTACATAGCAGCACAGCGACACACAGCTATTGAAACATGAAAGGTCCAAATCATTACCTAGCACTGCACTGCGCTCGTTACCCAGATATCTGAGATATTATGTCTCTAGGCCCTGTAATTTCTCTGGAAAGATTGCCCTTCAAACCGGAACACAGTAATGCTTGCACATTACTACTTGGCGGTAGAATAACTGGCAAAGGTGTGGTACTTCCCCGGGCGGCCTCTGCCAAGAGTTCTACCACTACAATGGATACTATACTACCACAATAATGGATTAGAAGAGGTATTACATATCTATAATATTTAAAAAAAAATGTTCAGTCGACTAATTTTTCCTCTGAATTCATGCACTAAATTTAGTCAAGTGTAATAAGGGCATTACCTACAAACAATGCGTACTGTGGGCTTGCTGATTCACAACGAAATCCTAACTATTCCGCCACGGAATGACAACCCTTCTCTCTGTCATACTAAACGGATAACACAAAGACCGAGAGATTTGATTCACTGTTTAGATCAATCCATTTACTGTTAACAATCGGATTGATCTCGATCGTCGCGACTTTCCTACTCCGGTTCTATTCGTCTGATCAAACATCGTTTGACGTTCAAATGTTCTAAGTCGACTCAAATTAGAGTAGGCTTAGAACATCGACGGATCGAAGTACCCGAGTAGGAAAGTCGCGAGTTTATTTCGAAATTCGTTTCGTCCGATCGGACATTGTTAGACGTTTAAATGTTATAAGCCTATTCTAATTAGAGTAAGTAGGCTTAGAACATTTAAACGGACGAAACGACGGATCGAAGTAGAACCGGAGTGTGAAAGTCGCCGAGTCTATTTCGAAATTACGTTTTTTTTCGTCCTGATCCACAACGCAATCGGATTGATCACGACACTGAATCATATCTCTCGGTCTTTGTCTGATCCGTTTCGAATGACAGAGACAATGATTGTCATTCCGTCCCAGTATCGTTCCTATTATAACGATGTGAATCAGCTCCCTGGGGGCCCTTCAAGTATTACGTAATCAGATTTTTGAAGTGAAAACTTCAAATTTTTAAAGGTAAATTGAATTCTACCGTCACGCTCGGGTATGATAAGAAATCTTCGGGTAAACTCGGGACCTTGGCGATTGGGCATCTAGAAATGCGTCAGCCAATGGGAAATGCTGAAAGGGCGTGGCCTCGCCATCATGGCATGGCCATCTAGATGTGCGTGGGCCAATGGGAAATGCTGACGCATTTCTAGATGGCCATGCCATGATGGCGAGGCCACGCCCTACGGTTACACCCGTGTAGTTTCCAAGGTAAGCTATCAAATTCTGAGTTATAAGTTTTCACTTCTATCAGCAGTTCCTGTGACTGACAATATTTTATTTCACTATTATCGACCCCGCCCCTCCTCCCCCCTTATCATCAAAATTAAGCAAAGCTCTTACCCCCCCTCTCCCATGCTTACGTAAACATTGGTACCTTAGACCTTAGATAAAGAATAAGTAAATTTCCGCACGGTACCTTCGTACCAATCGTAAGCAGATGAGGTGTATGTTAGCTATGGCGACATAGTGATGTGCCGCGACAAAAGTATGACACTTCCACAAGAGCGACAAGGCAAGAGCGATCAGACCCGTGCTTTCGGTGTAAAGCGTTTGTTCTAACTCTATACGTGGTATATATGTAAACTCTTTGATTGGTACCTATTCCCCCGAAAATTCATTTCGTTGTCAAGTAAAGACAATGTGTGGGTTACCATCTGTGTGTAAAAAAAAACTATGGATGACGTAATCACCATATATATAGTCCCTCCCACCCTCATGTCACCAAAAATAAGCAAAACGTAACCCCCCCCCCCCTCCCCCTTATGGTGCTTACGTACTTGAAAGGCCCACTGGACGAAATTTGGTACTTACTTTAATAGATAGATAATAATGAATAGTCTGAAATAACACATATAGGCTCATTTTTATCTCGGAAAAATAACTGGAATGGTAACTACGCAGGTGAAAACCGCGGGTCTCTGCTAGTTGCCTATAAGAGTTACTTATTTTTTTAATTTTTATCCTTTTGATTCTTGAAAGCGCTTTCTTTGATTGCTCTTAAAGTTTGCGTTTATTTTACAGCTATTTTTTTTTTCTATAAATTTAATAGGCGAGGCTTCTGAAACAAATAATTAACCCGTCAGTTAGATTTAAAAAAAAATACCGTACTTTTTCTTGTGTATCACAAACAAAAAATAACGAAGATATAGAGTGCTTAGAAGTTTCGAATGACGTCACTTTAAGGCCGATTTACATCAGACGAGCGAATGCTCATGCTATCCCCACTGCATCAAATTCATTTGGTGTAAACAAACGTAGAGCATTCTTTCGTTGTTTTGTTTGCGTTCGCAAAGATTCTATGGAATATATAATACGGAAAACGCTAAGAACGATCTTTTGTTTACACTAAAAGATCGAGATAGAATGTCCTTGTTCCAGCTCTAGCTCTATATTCGTTCAGTTTAAATCGGCCTTTATAGAACGATTATTACGAAGTTTACGTCGTGACGTCACAACTCCCGACTCCTTATCTTTGTCGATTTTTAATACTTGGATAAAACCAAAAATTACGTGTCCCATATTTTTCGATAATCTAGCAGACGAACTAATTAAAATGGTATATATTTGACCCAGACATCAGAATTCTATAACAAATTATCTGCTAAAAAAAAGTGCGTGATTGTACATTTTCTCTATTTTGCATATACTTATGTATTATAATATAATATTAGCTTATACATTTACAAAAAAATCACTAAAACTATTTATGTTTATTTACAACTTTATACAACAGTAACGCTCACCTCTTCCGCAATTAATAATGACATATTATTTACACATTAAATAGAATACATATTTACAAATAATGTAATAACAATTATATCACAACAGAAATTTAGTTTTATTATAGCCATATTGCCAGACGAATACCAAATTAGTACATCCTCCAAGGATATATTTCGTTAAAATTTATTGCAAAAAAAAAACTATTTTTGAAGTCACTTATTTGGCCGTCTTGAGTATTTTTTATCGTCACACGAAGACCAGTTTCATCCCGGGTAAATAACAAGGACAGGACAGGAATAACTAATAAATAAATAAATGCTTTAAATCTTATTGCCGCCTATACATACTGGCCGAGTGCAGGCCAACGCCAGTGTGTGGAGGGTCGTTTTGTCATGACTTGTGATCACTCGCCGTCGCTCGCCTAGCTGGCCGATTGACGGCAAGTGGCCAGTGTGTATAGGGCTATTTTGTCTCGACTCGTCTCTCGTGACCGGTGTCGGTTTTTGTGCACAAAACAAAAGCTCTTGTAGCTCGTATTGGCTCGCTCAGCCAGTGTGTGGATGCTACCACTCGCCATGTCCCGTTTTGTCGACGCTCGCGTTGGCCACCACTCGGCCTGTCTGTATAGGCGGCTTTAGACTTAAAAGTTGGTGTATTATTCCTTGGAGGCATTATCACCGGGTAGATTCTACAGAGAATCCTACCACAATAGGTATGGTGAATAACAAAAAAACGAATTAGTCCGTCAGATAAATTATTAAAAAATAAATTGTACACGTATTTTTTCTTTTGTTTCTCAAACAAAAACTAACGATGATACAGTACTTAAAATTTCTAGTGACGTCATTGTACGATTTTTATGTAGACGTGACGTCACAAACTACGCCGCAAGTTTCGTGACTTTTTTTAGCGATTTTTTTTTTTATGAGTGACAAGTCAAGCAGGACATGTGCCTGATGGTAAGCAACATGCCTGCCACATGACAGCACAGTGACACGCAGCTATTGGAACATTAAGAGTCCAAATCATCACCTAGCACTGCACTGCGCTCGTCACCCAGAGATCTAACATGTATCTCTAAGCCCCATGATTTCTCTGGAAACATTGCCCTTCAAACCGGAACACAGTAATGTTTGCGCATTACTGCTAGGCGGTAGATAAACTGGCAAAGGTGCGGTACTTCTCCAGGCGGACTCCGCTAAGAGTCCTACCACTACAAAACAAATATATTGATAGAACAAAAATACGTGTCCCATATCTTTCCCTAATCTTACCTGACGGACTAATAGGGTACAATCCTCAAAAAAACTAATTAGTACGTCAGTTAGATTGCTAAAAAACATTGTACACGTATTTTTTCTTTTGTTTCACAAACAAAAAATTACGAAGATACAGCGGTTAGAAGTTTCGCGTGACGTCACTCGTGCCTACGATTTTCACTCACGAGTGACGTCGCGACCCCCCCACTCTCTAAGTTTGATGTTCTATATCTATGTCGATTTTTAATACGTGTCCCATATTTTTCCATGGTCTAGCTGACGGACTAATTAGAATAGTGTATTTTTGACCCAGTCCGGTACCCTATTAGATTGGTATAATTTTGTTGCAGTCATCAACCTATCATCAGGTTACAGAAGATTTACATTTCAAATTGCAACAGAATGCAACGGTTGTCCCACCCTATCATCAACTTCCACCTTCCTCTCGTGCACTCTGAGATGTCCTTTCAATGTGCACTTTTGTGTGAACGCCCGCCCACAAACCGGACACACAAATCTCTTATCATTATCATGAATCCGCATATGCTCTCTCAGGGTCTTCTTCCGTTGATACGATTTCTGGCAGACATTACACACATGTATTCTCTCCCCATCATGTTTAATCATATGCATCTTCAAAGCATTCTTCGTGTAGAACGCCAAATCACACTTATCACATTTATGGTTCCGCTCATTCAAATGATCCCTTCTCACATGACTGGATAAGTGACCTGGTGTTATATAGCTTTGTGGACACGCTTTGCATTTGTATCTCTTCAATTCTTCATTGTGAACTTCGGCTAAGTGTTTCTGACGGGCGTAGAACGATGTCAGAGTTATATTGCAGCGTTTGCAAGCGTACCTTACCCCCGCCTTATGCTCTTTCGATACGTGATTCTCCCGTTTTGTGACCCTATCGAAAACGGCATCGCAGAACCTACACGCAAACTGACCCTCTTCGTGCGTCCTCATATGACCCCTCAATCTAGCTTTCGAAGCGAACGCTTTACCACAACTCTCGCATATATAGTTCGGATAGTGGACATTCATATGTGTATTCAAACTGACAAAGTTAAGAAAACGTTTCTTGCAAACGGGACAGTCCACTTGATCCTTTTCCAACTTAAATGGTAGATTATTCCACGTTTTCGGTGCGAATTTCAATCGTGTGCAATTCTCTATATGCTCTTTCAACTCGTCGAAGGTTGAGATATCAGCGGTACAGATTTTGCATCTGAGTTGAGTCGCTGACTTATAAAACCGGTGGGAGTCTGAGAACATCATCTTGTTGAAAGCCAAATGTATGTTGTATTTCGTATGCTGACATATATGAGTCTTTAGGTCATCCAGACTCTTCGAAGTTTCCGGACATATGGAGCATGAAAAAGATCGGTTTTTCCGTATTTTGAATGGAAAAAGTCCGGATTGTATCATGGACTCTGTCTCGTGGATGTCGTGTGGGAGTTTGCGCGAGTATTTAATCGGTTTTTTGGACTTTTTCGGTTTTTTTAGTTCGGGTGTCTCCTCTTTGATCAACGGTTTGTAATCTGGAAAGGGGAAATTTGAACTATTAATACATGAAAACAGAAGCATTAGCAAATATATTTAAAAACATAGGAGCATATCTATACTAATATTATAAAGCTGAAGAGTTTGTTTGTTTGTTTGAACGCTAGGATCTCGGAAACTACTGGACCGATACGAAAGATTCTTTTTTTGTTGGATACTCCATTTATCGAGGAAGGCTATAGGGTATATAACATTACGCTACTATCAATAGGTACGGAGTATGAGTGAAGAATGTAAAGAAAACGGGGAAAAATATTTCTCTTCGAGAGCTTTAGTTCCGTGAATTTAAATTCTCTTTGGTTGCTGAAGTCTGTGACGGCGCGTGTCTACATTTGAAGTTTGTGTCATTTGAAGTAATCAAATTTGTTCTACAACAATGCATTGTTGCTTATTTACGTATTTTTAGGGTTCCGTAAAACGTAATAAAGTGGCCAGCAATGGATATTTTAGTATGGATTTTCCTCAAATAGACGCGGGTGAAACCGCGGGGCACAGCTAGTTAATTACTATAAATGTCAAAGTTTGAATGTCTATATTATGTTTGTTGTTCAATCACATAGGAAAGGCTAAACGGATTGGGTTGAAATGTGAAACACAGTTAGATTAGTCTAACTGTCTTTTTTATAGGATATAAATGCCTGATGGTAAGCAATACGTATGCCCATAACACATAACAGCACAGTATCAACGACCTATTAAAACACGAAGAGTCCAAATCATTACCTTACAATCCATTAGCCTTACACTGTCCATTCTAAAGATATAAGCTGATTTTTTTCTATGCCTTGTAATTTCTCTGAAAACATTGCCCTTAAAACCAGAATACAGTGACGTTTGTACATTACTGCTTGGCACTTGATTAGCTGGCAAAGGTGTGGTACTTTCCCTCCCTGACAGACATTCAAAGTTTTGTACAAAATTGTATTTGGACATAAAAAATACCCTTAAGCCTTAAGATAATAAAGCCCTACTACAGTCAACAGTACTTACAGTAAAGACCTACTAAAGGTTGGTAAGCCGGAGGCAGCTACTAGCATTAACATAAGTTACAATATTTCAGTATTTAATGTCATTTGATTTTTATTGTATGATTTTAATTATTGCTATGGAATTTTAAATTGACATCTAACTTGTATATAGATACTATTGACTTGTATTTGTAATTAATTTTAATATCTTTAAGGTCGATTCACACATATCAGTGACGGCACAGTTCCATCAACGTGTCCGCTCAGTAAAGTATCAGTGCTTCAGTGCTGCGTCAATGATTCAATTCTACTGTGTCTGCACTGTGCCGTCACTGATATATGATATATGTGAATCGACCCTATAAGGTCGACTACACAGTACCGGCACAGTGCGAAATATTCTTTCATACGTTCTCTATGAACTCATCCACACTTGTCAGTGTCAGTGACGACACAGTGCTCTCATTGTCAGTACCGACACCGGCAATCACGGAAGGTAGGTTGATTCACAGATATCAGTGAAGTCACAGTGCCGACACAGTACCGGCCCAGTATGAAATATTCTTTCATATTGTTTTCATACGGGTTTTGTATGATTTGTCTCATGCAAAGTACATGGATTCAACATACAAAACCAATTTGTGGAACAAAATAGGAGCGTAAATAAATTTAGATGGTGAATAACATCACATAGTTTTAATACTTTATTTATGTATGTATTTGTTGTATTATATTATATTATCTAGATCCGCAGTATTGAACAGAGAGCCACAACAGCAATCACGATACTTGACGACGGACACGTTTTCACTGAAGCTCCGTGAACTGAGTACTGACGTGTGAATTGAATCACTGACGCAACACTGAAGCACTGATATTGAACAGAGCGGACACTGAGCCGTCACTGATTTGTCTGAATCGACCTTTAATATGACATGTAACTACTCGTTATCAATAAATGAGTATTTATATGTATGAGTATTTAAAAACTGCATTTTATTTTTAAAACCTGTTTGAATGTACGTACCTTTATCTTTAACATCGTCGTCCAGATCGTCGCCGTGAAGATCGTCAGGTGGTAAGTCGAAATAATCGTCGAACGCGGCCTCCGCCACCTCTTGCTTCACGGGAGACTCCTCTGGAACGTACAACATACTGTTATTATTACTTGTGTACTTAATATGCGTTCCAGGACTCAAATAGCCAATGTGAAAGGTACTTCAAGTCTGAACAGTCACTTACATTATATCAAGCAAAGATTCGCTCCTGTATGGAGTACTGTTCGCATCTTTGGGATGGATCGGCTAAGTATCAGCTGGAGGCTCTAGAATCGATCGAGAGACGTGCCAAAAGGCTCATAGGCAACGATACTCTTGTGCGAAAAAGACTCCAAAGTCTTGAACATCGCCGAAAAATTGTTAGCCTATCGGTTTCTTATCGGATGCACTTCGGAGAGTGTGCAACTGATTTGCATGATCTGATACCACCTTGTCCTTTTTTCTATCGGAATGCTCGTAGCTCTAAAACGCGACATCGTTTCATGGTTGACGTTCCAAAGACACGAACGAAGAAATTTGACTCTACTTTTGTGATAAGAACGTCAAGACGTTCTTATACAGCCTAGGCTGTGGCATATTTTTTATTGCCTGAGTGGGTTTTCCCCGATGGTTACAATCTTTGTGTCTTCAAATCGTGAGTGAATCGGTTTTTTCTTGATAAACACGATCCATCCTAGACCGCATCGTCTTTTAACATCAGGCGAGATGGCGGTCACCTGTAAGCTTATAGAAGTTAAAAATAAAATGTGACCCAAAACACATTACATGCTACACTGCTAAGTGCGTACCCAGCTTAATATGCGTTCCAGGACTCAAATAGCCGATGTGACCCTAAAGACCAAAATACTGCTAATTTGAAATGGGCTGGACATGTCTGCCGCATGTCTGTTGCTCACTGAGCCAAACTCACTACTCAGTGGAGGCCCGATCGCAAACGACGATGCGGCAGGCCAAAGAAACGCTGGCGAAAAATGGGAAACATTAACTCAAGACTGAACTAAATGGAAGGTGGGGTGGCCTTTACATTGGGACAGTATAGGCTCCAAATAAGTGTGCTTAATATGCGACTTTAAATGCCAGCATACTCACTGTCCAAGTTCTGGTCAAGTTAGTGTGTCACCGTGTGTTTATTTTTTCATAGTCGCTATGAGAGTGTGTTAGCATACTCGCTATGTGAGTCTGTACTCACTGTGCGAGTGTTTTAGCATACCGTCACTGCGCCAAGTTTCGTTGTGCTATTTTTTTATTTTCACTGTTGCTTATAAATATGATCTCCGTTTTATTTTCTGTTGATAAAAAAATGGTTGTCTGTAAAGTCGGTTTACTGACGATAGTTGAACGTGACAACTTCAACTACGCCTTAGAGCGAGGTAACGCCGCATGACGTCATGCGGCGAGGTAACGGCGGTAACGGCGCATGACGTCATGTTTTTTCGTGCGTGCAGCCGGCTTCATCGAATTATAAGACGTTGTCACGTCAAAAAAATGTGATGTTCCAACTAGAAACAGATGTAGCAAATTCTTTAAATGTTTTGACCGTTGACAAAAAATCCCAAATTCATTCTATTCCCAAAACTTTGAAAATATCACATATGGAAGGTCCATAGGCGCAGCAACGATACTAGCTAGCCGTGAGAGTGTATACTCGCCACGAAAGTGTGATCAATGTTCAAGCAATGTTTTGTGGTATACTGTAATAGTGTTTTTGACGTGACAACGTCTTATAATTCGATGAAGGCGGCTGCACGCCCGCAAAACATGACGTCATGTGCCGTTAACGCCGTTACCTCGCCACCGGCGTTACCTCGCTCTAAGGCGTAGTTGAACTTGTCACGTTCAACTAACGTCAGTAACCCGACTTTACAGACAACCATTTTTTGTCTTGTATTGTGTGTACTCATCGTGCGAGCTTTTCAGCATACTCGCCATGAGAGTATGTACTCACTGTGCGAGTGTTTTAGCATACTCGTCATGAGAGTGTGCACTCACTGTGCAGCTTGCAGCTGGCCTCCAGCTCTCGCAGCGAGTCCGCCACAAGCCGCCGGAAGTGAGCTACGACCACGACACACAGCTGTCGTGGATTAGACGCTTCGTGTCACCCTTTTTGAGCTTCTCCCAGTGAGGTTTATGCCTGCGCATACTCACTGTGTATGCTTGTCTTTGAGGTACTTACCTACTCACTTTATATGTGCGTGTTGTATGAGATTGCTCACTGTATTATCTTGCAAGAGCAGACTTACTGTATTACAGTGTGAATGCATACTCACCATGTAAATGTGTGTGGAAAATCTGTCTATATGAGTATAACTAAAAAAGCAAGATTCTGCTTTAGCATACACGGGTGTGTGTGTGAGAGAGAGAGAGAGAGAGTGTGTGTAGTCAGTGTTTTAGCAGTCGCCAAGAGTTTATCTACTGTGAGAGTGTTTTAGCGTACTCGGCGTTAGTGTGTACTCACTGTGCGAGTGTTTTAGCATACTTGCTACGAGAGTTTGTACTCATTGTGTGTGTTTTTAGCATACATGCTATGGGATTGAGTCAGTACACACTCCCATGTACTCAGTACTCACTCTCATAGCATGTATGCTAAAGCACTTGCACAGTACTGACTGTGCTAGTGTTTTAGCATACTTCCTATGAGAGTGAGTACTCATTGTGAGAGTGTTTTAGCATAATTGCCATGTGTGTACTCACTATGCGAGTGTTTCAGCATACTCGCTATTTGAGCGTGTATTCACTGTGAGTATTTCAGCATACTCACTGTGCAGCTTGCAGCTGGTCTCGAGCACCCGAAGCGAGTCTTCCACCTGTCGCCGGAAGGTCGCCACGTCGCGCAGCCGCGACACGCAGCCGTCGCAGATCAGACGCTTCGTGTCACCCAGCTCCAACACCGATATCTGGAGTTAATAACAATTGGCATGACAAAAAACTAATTAAAATTAGTCCGTGAGTTAGACTATAAAAAAAATGTCATAGGTGTCATAGGTTCATTTCCCACCCAGTGCAAATATTTATTTGATGTTTACACATATTTGTTGTATGTCTTTTACATGCAATAAGTATGTATTTAGAACTATACAAGTATTAAATCAGCTATCTAGATTCCACACTTCAAGCTTGGCTTGCTGTGGCTGATAAATGTTTGCGGAAATTCTAAAACCATTTTAAATTCTTCCCTGAACCATTATAAATTATAAGTTAGATACTGTGAAGTGTGGACTTTGTATTCCAGGTTAACCTTTTAAATTGTTATTATAGACGTGGAATCCATTTTAGTTCAGCTTCTCGGACTCACCGTTGGAGTCAGATTAGATTAGAAATAACTTAAGCTTGTTTGGTTTATGCAGTAGCACAGCGATCAAAGACCTGACCTTTTACCCATTGTATTCATCTTCCTAAAGGTATAATAAATGTTTGAAAACTGTCCACATTTTTTTTACTTTTATCTAACTTTTTCTTAAGGGGCGCGTCTGCGATTTTAACGAAATCGATGTGTTTTTGTAGCCAATTCATGGCCATAATACATTATGTGGAAGTGTGAAATTAATACATACTATTACACATATCCTGAATTTCAAACTGAACTTTTAAAAATCGTTGCATATGCTTCTTGTCTCTTGAAACTATGAAATTGGTTTGGCCAAATTTGTTTTCACCCGTAATTTTGATGTGAAAAAATTATATGAAAACCGTGTTTTTAAAGATTCTAACTTTTATGTAGATACATATATGGGTTAGATCTTGTATGCCAATCTACTTATTAATCAGCAGATAGCCAGGGATAGTTTTTGAAAGTTTTTAAAAAAAGCCTACTGAATACGCCTGTTGTTTGAGTGACAGCAAATACATGTTGCACAGATGTATTTGCTATCACTCAAACAACAGGCGTTTTTGTAGTTGCTCGGCCACGTTATTCACAGTAGTAACTATTATCATAATCTGTGCCAGCCATAGAATACATAATGACAGCCACTGTTTGGTTGCTCGCTCGTTTTGTACTTACGTATAGTAGTGGTAGGACTCTTAGCAGAGTCCGCCTGGGGAAGTACCACACCTTTGCCAAATATTCTACCGCCAAGCAGTAATGTGCAAACATTACTGTGTTCCGGTTTGAAGGGCAATGATTCCAGAGAAATTACAGGGCTTAGAGACATAATATCTTAGATCTCTGGGTGACGAGCGCAGTGCAGTGCTAGGTAATGATTTGGACTATCATGTTCCAATAGCTGCGTGTTACTGTGCTGTTATGTGGCAGGCATGTTGCTTACCATCAGGCACATGACCTGCTCGTCTCGTCACTCTATGCTATAAAAAAAAAAAAAACGTTTGCTATGTTTCGAAAGAGTTGATATAGGTATGTATTTATACCTACATGTAGAGGTGCATTTCAATATTTTTTTCGCGTACACCTAGGTAGAAACTGATTGCCGATGTGCGATATAGAATTCTCACATACTAGGTATTGATTGATTGCTATAATCTGTTAAATGCAATGTAATAAAATTATAAAAATATTATCTATACATACCTATACAAATAAATAAAATTGGGTCGTCTGTTTGTAATATCAAATTAACAGTTTTTCACTTAGCTCCAATGAAACTAAATACCTACGGTACCTATACCTAAAAACTATTTTTTGTCTATCTCTTTGTTTGTGCCGGCTAATCTCCGAAAAGGTTGGACCGATTATGACATGACTTGCACTATCACATAGGTAGCTGATCTCTTTTTTTACGAGCAGGACATATGCCTGATGGTAAGCAACATGCCTGTCACATAACAGCACAGTGACACGCAACTATTGGAACATGAAGAGTCCAAATCCTCACTTAGCACTGCGCTCGTCACCCAGAGATCTAAGATATTATATCTCTCGGCCCTGTAATTTCTCTGAAAACATTGCCCTTCAAAGCGGAACACGGTAATGTTAGCATATTACTGATTGGCGGTAGAATTATTGGCAAAGGTGTGGTACTTCCCCAGGCGGACTCTGCCAAGAGTCCTACCAATACTAAAGATTTCCTAAGGCATGACAGGTTACTCTTACTTGAGGAAAATAATTAGAAAAAGGAAACCCTCAAAACGGGCGGGCACAGTAAGTGGTTATGAACAAACGTTCATAATGTTTTTTTTTTCATCACAAGCTTCGCGTTTGTGATAAAAATTATACGTTGTTTTGTTCGGCTGCATCTATCGGTGGTTAGACTTCTTCAAAAGGTGGGTACTGTTCTTAAACACGTATACAGGGTTACTATAAAGACAGTGAGTTTTTTTTATCGCGTATATGTCCTCTTTTGACCACCAACTCGCCTGATGGTAAGCGACGGTGTGGTCGAAGATGACGCACGTTGACCTAGTAAGAACGTATTCACTCTAACCTTGAAAAGTTCTAAATTGTATCTTTCAGAGAACAAGGAGGCCGACAACTTATTCCACTCTAAATCTGTACGTACGAGAAAAGTGGACTCAAACCGTTTAGTACGGATTTGGGAATATTGAGAAAATTCTGTTCGAGTTGCCTTAATATTTAATTTGTATTTCTCGCGGACTAAGCCGCGGGCAACAGCTAGTTTAATCATAAAGGCATATACCCTAAAACTAAGAACAAACATAGAAACACGACACTAAAAAAAACTGCAACGGATTCTGAAAGAAATAACACTTCTTGAGGCACCCATAAACATAACAATATGTTTATATACAATATCCAAATTAATGCAAAATCAAAATATAGCTGTGGCAGCAGAAAAGTAAGGATGCACAGATGGCTTCAAAGTCACTTGGATACGGGGGCTGTGGTGTATTCCTAAAATAAATAATAAATTAATAATTTATTTCCGAAACTTTGAATACAACACAATTTAACAAGACGGTAATTCAGCAAGAGTTAAACATATACAAAATAGACATTTCCGTGATAGTAAGATATCACGTGTATTTATTTTTCGTCAACCGCATGATTTTAAATCGAAAATCGACGTGTAGTGTAAACCTTGACTCCCCGTTAAGGTAACGAACGAAGACCTCGCGCGCCTAGAATAGGATTAGATTCTACTTTATACCGGTATTTAAAAAAAAGATTTAAAAAATTGGATTCTTTGTAGAAATTAAATATACACGTGATTTTGGTTTTAGTTGTAAACCTCACCAAGTATCACAAAGGGGGAGGGAGGGGTTAAAAATTTAAAAAAAAACATCACGTGTTTAATGAACAGCCCCTATATAGTTTGACACCAGATTTTGCATCCCCAGAAATGGCCCAATTTATGTAATGTAATCAGAATTTATCCAATCAAATTTCGATAGAGGAACTATCAAACTGCATTAAACGATCAGATACAGCTCCCGGCATGGACAATATTTCGTACTTTATGGTTAAAAACCTTCCAGATATAGGTAATCTAGTTTCTTTATACATTCGATTTTGGAGTACTAATTTTGTTTCCAAACAATGGTAGAAAGTTAAGATAGTTCCTATACCAAAAACATGAAATGAAAACCGGCCAACGTCAGCTGTCCATACTAAAATTTTACAAGCTATACTTACTCGTAGACTTGATTGGTTTCTTGAGAAAAAGACCTGATTTTCAGAGGAAACTGTCGGTTTTAGGCGGTCTAGATCATGCCTTGATAATTTAGCTAGGTCATATATTCAGATTGGTCACACAGAAAGTTATCCAACTACAGGTTGTTTTGTAGACACTAGACATAGAAAGCGCCTACATCAACGTCAATAATATAACAAGTCTCTTGCAAGTATTGGATGGTTTGGAAGTGGGATCAGATTTCTGTAAATATCTATGGCAATTTCTTCATGAAAGAGTCTTGTTGGTTCCGATAGATGACAATGTCACATTATGCCGAACTACGGGAGTTGGTTTAGCCCAAGGAGTGTTCAGAATGTGATGTGAGATGTGATAGAGGATGTCTAACATATTTTGACGGAGTACGTCCGAAACGAAGTGCTCCGTCAGAGTCTTTTTGTACAAAACACCAATGTTGGAGAGTTTAATGGTATTTTGCCTTCATCATCATCACAGGAAGCAAAAAAGCAACTGCGGCTTTACTTGTTTCTCTTTGGAGCGGGTTCCTAAGCTTAATTATTTTTATTTAGGTCATTAAAAGTGTCATCCGTTATTTTATAAGTTATTGATAGATTTTTTCCTTGTGTGGTCTTTTAATAAAGAGTTTTTTATTATTCTCTTAAATAACTCTATATATTAAAATCCGCATCAAAATCTGTTTGGTAGTTTTAAAGATCTAAGCAAGCATAGGGACAGACAGACAGTGGGAAGTAACTTTGTTTTATACTATGTAGTGACAATGTATGATTTGAAATGAGATGACCAGAATGATGATTTTTAAAAAAGTTTAAAGAAGAAGATGACTCACAATCGTAAAGCAATGATAGGGTTATAATCTTACAACATCAGATTAAATTTTTTAAACCAATAACAATTGATCGATTTTTGTGAATGTTGTTTTTTTTTTTTTTTATTTATTTAATCCACAAAAATATCAGTAACATTTTTCAAAATATTAAACTCTGCCAAACTGCACAGCAGTTTGTAGGCAGCAATGCTCTCAGATCATTTGTTTAATTAAAATAACATCTATCTTTGCATACAAATATTTTAATTTAATGATTTTATTGTAGACATTGTTATATTGTGGGGCTGTGGTATGTTAAAACTACCGTGAATCAGAATTAAGCAATCCCCTTAGCTCATTCTTTCCAACATAACCTTTTTTAATGCTATTTTGAAACATACTTTATTTTTAAATTGGTCCTCGAACCCCGCAGGCAAATCATTAAATAATCTAGGTACAATCCATTTCCTAGTACGTGTTCCATAGTAGTTCCTATGCTTATACAACACTTTCAGTCTAGGCCTAGCCGCTCGTGGTTCATTATAATATGAATTTAATTGCTTATATGATTCATTTTGAAATTGCTCTAACATTATTAAATATTCAACTTTAGTTTTAACTGGCAATATCTTACATATTTTAAACAATCTATGATATTCCTTGTTTAGTGATTTTTTCGTTTTTTTGTTAACGAGCCTTTTCAAAATTCTGATTTGCTGATTTTGTACTAATTGTAAGTAGGTTGGAAAGGTGAGTCCGTAGCAACTAAGCCCATAACTGATTATAGAATCTACCAGTGCATAGTAAACAATGTATAAAGTGCCTCGATTTAAAATTCTTGAAAGATGATAAAATTTTGTCAAAATAATTCTAAGCTTGTTACAAACATTATTAATATGTACTTTCCATGAAAAATTATTGTCTATAGTTAAACCTAAGTATTTACTTTGCGTTGTTTCTTCTAAAAATGAACAATTACATTGCAATGCATTATTATGCAAACATTCATAAGAATGACCATTAGGTACCTACTCAGGCGAATTTGAAAATATCTAGCCAAGAAATGAATAAAAACAGGTTTACTTCAAATGAAATTAATGAACTAATACTTGTGTAAAACATTTTTTCTAACACTGCATTTGTCCTTCCTGTACGTTTGTCACAGTAACCCTGTAGAGGTAAATTTCCTAATGTCAATGTTTGGATATCTGTTGGTCAATTACATGGTAAAGTGAGAACGGATCGGGCTGAAATTTAGAACACAGTTAGATTATAGCCTGGAAGAACTCATAGGATATAGTTATCCCAGAAAAATACGGGAACAGGAATTACGCAGGTAAAACCGTGGGAGCCTATTAGAACGCATAATTTTTTGTTCCTAATTTACTTTGTCAATGAATGTAGCATAATGTATAGTGTCATAATGCAACTTTCGCATAATAGTTTTTTTGCGTTATGTGTTTTAAGCATAACAATCTATTGTACTACATTTAATTCGACTATTGATGAGACGCATAATAGTTTTTAGGCATTTTTTTATTTGATCTCATTTTTTTAAGGTGCCTTTTAAATCGCATATTATTTTTCACCTAATTTGCTTTGTCATAATGAATATAGCATAATATATAGTGTCATAATGTAACTTTTGCACAGTCGTTTTGTGGCGTAATGTGTTTTAATCATAAAAATCTATTGTACTACATTTGATTTGACCGTTGCTCAGACGCATTTAGACATTTTTTAATTATTTGTTGTGCTACATAATATATTTATTACACATAGGACCACCAAGTAACATAGGACCCAGATCCGATTCGGAGCACCCCGACTTCACCTAGTCTTGTCACTACTACCCCTAGAGTGTATTTAAAAAATGCGGGAGCCAGAAGCTCAAGGGAGGTCCTGAGTGGAGCGATCCATGCGAGGCCAAGCGTAGCGAAGGCGAGCGAAGCGAGGCGGTGACCTCCGTAGTGGAGCGCAGGCCGAGTATGGAGAAGCAACACTCAGGGCTGACCGCAGAGCTTCTGGCGGGAGCCCACCCGGAGTCAAAAAGTGCACCATTTGTCTTAGGTGTATGTAGGTTTTTAAGTCCTAAAAATGTTGTCTACACAAATTAGTACAAACATTGCTATACTACTGCATAAATACCGTTTATAGTACCTACCATAAAAATGGTGTTTACCATAAAAAAAAATATGGTGTTATTCTCAGACCAACGATTCTTAATCCTCAAAATATACTAAATAATTTCACAGCAACAGTATGATAACACGAATGCGATAATGACAGATACTATTGGCAATGATATTCCATTTAATTAGTAGATACCTACATTACGAGTAATAAATATTGTTGTCAAAGTACCCACCCGCATTTGACTTGTTTTTTAGTTAGGCGTTTAAAGTTTATGCCGTTGATCATTATGTTTAAGTATAGTTATGCTTTTCTCAATGTGTGCCTTTAAACATTAAGCTATTTATGGTTATGCGTCGAAACTTTATACTAAGTTATCTGTATGCTATAAATGGCTATGCGGTTAAACATTATGCTAAGTTATCGTTATGTCATATATGGTTATGCTAGTTAACATTATGCGAAGTCAGTTATGCGTTTAGTTGTTATGGTAAATTATCATTAGTCCTAAAAACGTTATGCCTACCTAAAATAGGACAAAAAATGTTATGCCACCCCATATAGACCCTAAAACCGTAAAACCGAGAGGAGCTGCTGGTCTTTACAAATGTATGTAAATGTTTGAATGTTAGCAAATGTGTTGCTCAAAGCTTGGAAAACTATTTCACGGTAATATTATAAATAATACTTATATATTGGTGGACAATTCGCACTCAACACCATCTGATCCAAAATTAAGCAACCTTGTAATATGGCAACCAGATAGCTGATATAATACTTATATAGAAGGAAATACATACTCATTATAGATATGAATACCTAGACACAGTACAAATATTTGCACTGGGTGGGAATCGAACCCACAACTCTCGGCTCTCCGAAGTGTATCCGATAAAAAACCGGTAAGCTAGTAATTTTTCGGCGATTTTTTTTACTTCATATGAAATTAATGGCTTAACCTAAAAAAACACTTATGTAATAGTACATTATGATATAAGTGCGGTAAGTTGATAATTACAGCCGAGGCTTTATTGCTAGCTCGAGCCGAAGGCGAGAGCTATAATTAGCAGAGGCTGTAATTATCAAAGCGCACGTATGTCATACGACGTTTTATAACATATTTGCGAGGAAATAAACAAAACTCTGACGACATTTTCAAATAAAAATAATACAGCGAAAAAAAACGCGCGGAATAATATTTACTTGATCACAGCACAGAGTAAGTAATCACTATGGATCACAGATTAGCAATGCGCGGGCATCGGCGCCTTTTTTTTTTTAAGCAACGACACAGAACCAGCCGGTATGCCATTAATAATAAAGTAAATTAATATTTTTGTGTTTTGTTACAGAAAAATTAAAGTAATTTATGGTCTAAATTAATTAAATTAACGAATTTAATAATTATTTATTATATTTTACCTCTCAAAGTTAATTTTATTCATAAAATGTTGACCACACTTTTCTGACATAAAAACTCTTTACTAAGATTTAAAAAGGTACCGTTCGTTTTAGATGGAGCATATCTCTCTACCTCGTCTGTGGACAGACCACTTTGAAACCGTGCGTTTTACATTACACATTACAGCACTAGTGGGTAATAAGATACATTACGATACAGAAATTGGTCCAATAAGAGACCCTTTACGAGCAAATATGTTATAAAACACTTTTTCTATCTAACCCTGCACTTTGTCCTTCCTGCACGTTCGTTACAGTAACCCTGTAGAGATAAATGTCCTATTAGTACCTATTTGCTATTATGAAAGTCAATGTTTGGATATTATGTGGATGTGTTTTGCTGAATGACAGTTTGGAACATTGAGATTATAGCCGTTTGTTATTGTCACATTCCAAATCGAAATGCAACTTACAACAGAGCACACTAAAGTCTAATATTCCTAAATGGTGTATGATATTGAATACGTAACAGTAACTTAACATGGCATATGTAGCAGTTCGCACCTGCTTCGGAATCCCCGTTTCGTAGAAACTATGGCTCTGTCTGTGGGCGCCTATCAGAATACGAATAGTGCTATATCTGTGTGAGTAATGTTGTCAATGTAGTTATGCAATTTTATTTTCCCACGCTCACAGACTACGGTCTTAAAGGTTTGAGATTTTAACTTTAAACAGTTGACCTCTCAACCATTTTCACCCCTTTTTACCTTACAATTTGGCTTTGCTTAGTCAGATGGTGTAGTCTGAGGAATGTCCACCAATATTTATTTATACTGGAAATGGGCTGCTTTAGATGGAATTTACATATAAACTTAGGGAATCAGAAAAACACAAATCACAAGGCCTTTTTTTTTTATAATTCATCTATTTTTACATACTTAAGTCAAGGGCAGATTTAGCTTTGGCTCCAGGGGGGGAGGTTACATAGTCCTGGTCAGGTCATAAAGCTGTGCAATAAGTGCATGCATGCTTTTATTAAGCGGTTCACCGAAGTACTGGACCCAGCCCAGAGGGGGTCATGACACATATGAACCCCCGCCTCCCTGGATCTGCCGTTGACTTAAGTCTGCTTTTGAGGATCTCATAGGAAGTATAGGAATTATACTAAATGTATCAGGGTTTTCTGTAAATTTAACCAACTATCATGGTTCTACTGCAAAACTCAACCTTTGATGTGAATATTACATTAGCTGCATTGAGAACTTTTGATAGAGGAAACCTTATGGTTTTCCATCAAGGATATGGTAATGTAGTAGTATAGCGTCGGAGGGGAGGTGGAGTAGGACATGCACCTTAAACGCTTAGGATAGGTAAAATCCTGTGAGCTTGTCTGTATACAGGTAACATATTGTACACTGTTCACAGTTCTGAGAGACGAACTTCTTAGCATTCCATGGATTCACCGTGCGGGTGCCGGGTCCATCGTGTTAATATTAAATATTCTGGATGTTTCTATGTATAATAAGTATGTATTTAAAACTGTATAAGTATTATATCTATCTGGACGGCATAGTACAAGCTTTGCTTAGTTTGGGGTCAGATGGTGTTGTGTGTGAATTATCCACCAATATTTATTTATTTATTTAATATTAATATTCTGAGTTATAAGTTTTCGCTTCTATTGGGCCAATTTTTGTTTTGTTTGGGACCTATGGTAGGAGTTTTAGATAACTTTTACTGCCTATCGAGCTAAACACAAAATCTACTCCTTCATACACTTGAGTTTTGTTCACTGCCTACATTAAAAATGGTATGGTATAACTGAAAGTGAGACTGAAAATAATATACTAATATGTACTTACGTCGATTGAGAAGCATTTTTGCAGCATCTCCGAGTAATCTTCAGAAATTCCATTGTGTTTATGCTCTAACAACATACTTTTCACTGCACCTTCGTTCAAGCACAAATTACACACACCCAGCTGGGGTAAGCTCTCCACTATTATATCGGCATCCATGGTAAGGATATTTACTTGACTATTTTAAAGATAAAAACCGAATGTCGCATTGTTTTCTAATAAGAAATGGGAATTTTCTTCAAAATAAATGCAAGGACGACATTTTTTGCTTTGATAACATTTTAGACGTTGACTTTTGAAATTATTAGACAGTTTCATGTTTTTTTTTAATTTGGTGATATCGACATATTTCATATTTGACCAGAAAATATTTCCTATCAACTTTGTTTGTTTGTTTATTCAAAAGCGTGCGAACGTATCTCTCTACTTAGTCTGTGGTGCGAACTCAAAAGACTATAGACTATAGACTAATAGATAAGTTATATTATCTCTCTACCTAGTCTGTGGTTATATTTAGCCAGTTTGAATAAGAAGAAAGAGCACAATAAAATGTCTGTATGCTGTAGCATGTTTTGTAGAGTCTGTGCAAAAAACCCTTCACAATCGCTCAAAGCTGCACTCTCGAAATGCTCATGTACTTTTGTGCTCGAACTAGCCTTCGAACTTAGGGAATCGAAAACAAAACAAGTAAATCAAAAAAACTTGGTCATAAACCGCAACCTTAGCTGGAAAACTAAAGGCTAAACATAAAAATCACTTTTCTTTTTTTTTCATCAAAAGCCTACCGGAAGACCTTAGCAAACCGAGCGTATGATACGATTTTAGCCTGTACATTCATTCATTCTTTCATTCATTCATTCTACATCCCTATCTCTACATTTGATCGTTCATTCTTTTGTCCATTTTGTTTTCTGTTGCTGAGTTTTATGAATTTAAAAATTGTTTTTTGAGCAAAACTTCTACAGAAAAGTTTACATCTGAAAAATTATGTGAGAGTGATTATCGTATACCAGTGTTCTGTGCAAAGTATTTAGACTTTGCACTGCAATTAAGTGGGAATCGTTTACAAAAAGATGTAAGTCAAAACTTGAAGCATGTTCAAAACTTTCGGTGTTTTTTTTTTATCATGATTGATACGTAAATATTATCTTCTAATCTGACGATTTACTACTATAATTGTGTTGACTACTGAAAAACGATTGCTGTCTTACTATTTAGCTCTTTTCAATACAGTTTATGATGAAACTTAGAAGTTTAAGCTACATTTTTCTTCTGTAGGTATTTCTTGTTTTTCCTAACCAAATTGGGGTGGACAAGTTCATTATGCACTTCTAAATAACTAAAATATCACTTCGTAAAAGATTACTTCGAAAAATAAATAAGTAATTTTTCAAGTTACTTTTATTGGTTATGAAAACATAGAAGTACCTAGCAACTTTTGGAGTATGTTAAGTTGTTTGTTGTATGTTTGGAGTAAATTAATGGATATGTTTTTAAATTGTATTTATTTAAATTTTTATTATTATAATTATAATTTTTAAATTGTTTTAGATAGTAAATAATTATTTAAGATCAAGATGAATGGCAACCTGTTGCTAACTGAATCTGAGGAATTCTACATTGTGAATGAAGACGGCCTTATTAACTTTCCGTAAGTGTAATTTAGTTTCATAATTTAATATTATAAATCGGCTGGCCTGGTGGCTTAGTTGGTAGGAAGTCTGCCTGGGAAGCTGTGGTCGTGGGTTCAATCCCCACGCAGTACAAATAATTGTATTCATCACAAATATCTGTACTGTGCCTATGCCCTTTTCTATGTATCATCAACAACATCAACAGCCCACTAAATGTTCCCATTGCTGGGACTCGGGGCCTTCTCTCGCAAGGAGAGAGTTAAGGCCATAATCCCCCACGCTGGGCCAGTGCGGGTTGATGGATTAAACATGACTTCGAAAGATTCTAGGTACATGTCGGTTTCCTCACGATGTTTTCCTTCACCGTTTTAAGTTAGCGGCATTACGCACATGACTTCGAAAACACAGTGGTGCGTGTGGGGTCGAACCCCGGGGTCTCCAGATCGGCAGTCGCCGTTCTCCCGACTAGACCAGCCGTAACTTTCTATGTATAATAAGTATGTATTAGTGTGGGTGCCGGGTCCATCGTGTGGTAGAGAGAGAAATCCCAAGTAGACCCCAAGACTTGTGACTCGGGGTAGGTTTAAAAGGGGCCCCTTTTTGACGTACGTCAACACTCACCTTCACTACTCGTATTTCTCTCCCTACCCAGCCAAATCCTTCAAGCTGGAACACATATCTAAATGGCAGTATGATATAAGTGGAAGACTGGCAAAGGTTTAATGTAAAGGTTTAATATCACAGAAAGAATTTATCAACACATAGAGAATGAAACAGAGATCAAATTAATTGGGGATTTTTTTGCACATACAATTTTTTGTCCATGGTCAAATCATTTAAAGAATTTGCCACATCTGTTGAAATATCACAAAAAATAGTTGTTCAACACCGATAATGAAATGGGTTTTTTTTGCACTTCCGATTTTTTGTCAACGATCAAAACATTTAAAGAATTTGCTACATCTGTTGGAATATCACATAAAGGAATTTATCAACACATAAGAGAATGTAACGGAGATCAAATGAATTGGGGATATTTTTTGCACATACAATTTTTTGTCAACAGTCAAAACACTTAAGAATTTGCTACATCTATTGAAATATCACAAAAAGAATGTATTAACACACAGAGAATGAAACGGAGATCAAATTAATTGGGGATTTTTTTGCACATACGATTTTTTGTCCATGGTCAAATCATTTAAAGAGTTTGCCACATCTCTTGAAATATCACAAAAAATAGTTGGTCAACACAGATAATGAATTGGGGATTTTTTTTTGCACATATTATTTTTTGTCAACGGTCAAAACATTTAAAGAATTTGCTGCATCTGTTGGAATATCACATAAAATAATTTATCAACACATAAGAGAATGTAACGGAAATCAAATGTATTGGGGATTTTTTTTTGCACATATGATTTTTCTCAACGGGTAAAACACTTGAAGAATTTGCTACATCTGTTGGAATATCACATACAAGAATTTATCAGCACAGAGAATGAAATTTTTATGCAAAAGTGAAAACCAAAAAACTCACTTAAAATGAAACTTGGCAAGGGCAGTGAGGATATGCTGTTCGACAAATCTTAAACAAACGGGTTAAAATAATTATCAAAAGGATATGGATAAAATTTGGTACAGAAAATGCTCTAGAACCGTGGTCAGCAACAGGCCGACTGTGGTCCGTTTCGTGGACTGCAAGAGGTCAAACTTTGGACCAAGTTGAATTTGATTTGAAACCGAAATAATAAAAGATTAGCTGTCGACGTATAATGACGTCATCGGTAACTACGCGGTTGAAACCGAGGGGTGCTGCTAGTAAGTAAAGAAAAATATACAAAATAATTGGCAGTCATAGGAACTGCGGATAGAAGTGAAAACTTATAACTCAGAATTTGATAGCTCGCTTTGGAAACTACGCGGGTGAAACCGGAGGGCGTGGCCATGAGCATGGCTGGCGCATTTCTAGATAGCCAATGGGAAATGCTGACTCATTTCTAGATGGTCCCAAGTTCACCCGAAAATTTCTTATCATTTCGAAGTTTCGTGTGACGTCACTTGTGAGTACGATTTTTACTCACGAGTGACGTCGCGACCCCCCACTCTCGAAGTTTGATGGTCTATATCTTTGACGATTTGTAAAATTATGAAAAAACAAAAAATACGTGTCCAATATTTTTCCATGATCTAGCTGATGGACTAATTAAGTAGTATGGTGTATTTTTGACCCAGTCCGGTAAACTATTCAATTCAAAGCCCACGAAAAATTTGTTTGTGGTGCGCCAAACGAAATTTTTACTTAATTTTTTTTTTTTTGTTGTATGATACAAAACCTAACCTGACCGAATTACCTTTTCAGAGTCGGGCTACCTCTCGATGCCTTGCCTGATTCCCTGCCCGAATTAAACTTCGCAGTTGAAGAGCAATTGCCTGAACTATCAGTAGAGAGTGTAAGTATTTAAAATATATATATGTATTGAGGAATATTACGCTCCACAGACAAGGAGACTGTACTTTTTAGGGCTCCGTTAAATGTAAAAATGGAACCCTGATGGGTTTGTCGTGTCACCGCCACTTTTTTCTGAAACTATAAGAGCTAAGTATACTGTTGAAATTTAGAACTGAAACTCAACATTTTTTTGTCTTCAAACTTCAAACCTATATGTTAGGTGTGTCTATGGATAGGTCTTCAATACTGAATAATCGGTCTAGTAGGTCCTGAGATTTGCGCTTTCAAATAGACCTGTGTCGATCGTGATCGATCGAATCCTTTTGATTCGATCGCAACCTGTACACGTGTGATCGAATCACGGATTTCTAAAACACCCGATCTTTTGGAACCCGATGATCATTTACAAGACAAACTAAATTGAACTTTATTGCAATTACCATAACTTAACTAATTGCTTGTTCGAGGAATCGATTGAATCGTGCATTTATTCGATGACATTGACGTATCATCAACGAAAATGTTTTCTATCTCCTTCCTGTGTCGGTCTCACTCTGCCTTTGGGTCACGGGTCGCGGGTCGCGCGCGACACAGATCACGAGTCGAGAACCGGCAGCCACTCAGTCGCGACCTGTTTATTAACAGTTTAGACAAGACAAACCAAATTGAACTTTATGTTAATCTGATTTACCTATTTGCTCGCTCATAAAAGCGATTGAATCCACAGACCAGGTAGAGAGATACTCTCAGACAGACATGTCGGGAACAAGGAACATTGGTCTATGGTTACTAGACTAAATTCACTTTATCTGTGCTGAAAATGATACGCCGCCATTTTTTATATTTTTTTTAATTAAACAAACTGCATCAACACAAAGATCTAATTTGCCAACTCGTGCATTCGCGCCAGTAGGTAGGTATAAATCATACATTATTTAATTTTTTACGCCTAAAAGGAACCAGTTTCTATAAGAAAAATATAGCGCAAATTGGCTTGATTCATTTATTTCTTCTTGAACAATTTCTTTCAAAAATGTTTTGAGCCGTAGGTACCAATAAACTTTCTGTTATTTAATTTTAACTACGATAGTGCGAGTCCAATGTTAGAGTCAGAACTCATCTTGATTAAGATCCGCAACAGTTTTTTAGCAAAAGAATCACCACTTCACAGGATATAAGTCATATTTGGAGTGTTTTTCTTTCCAATGTGGAAACGTATGTAACAGACGTATTTTCCGAAGTAACTGCAGCCTGGTACAATACACTTGTTATAAATCTTAGGTAAGGTGCGAAAAGAACATTTGCACCTAATAAAGAACAAAAATACACGAAAATGTAAACATGTAAACAATAATAATTATTTTTATCAACACACAATGACAACGTCATATTCACCATAGATAAATACTATAATTTTATGAAAAAAGTATACCAATAGTGTCATAGAGATGCCCGATAATGTGATAATTTTATCGTAATATCGAAACTAAGTCAAATATCGATCGATCGATTACAAAATTTGGGCTATGAGATAGGTTCCACATTTTGAATTGTCTCTCTGTGTGTGGGTTATTTATTTATTTTGTATGCTGTAAAAAGTTTAAATTTTGCTTTTGACCTATGTGTAAATACTGTTTATTACTCAGTGAATGAAATTAATCCATAAAAAACATTGAATCACTTGGCCAATTTTCTTTCATGCAGTCCTTACTAACCTTTGATCTCTGTGATTTTGTTTGAGCATGGTTCAAAAAAAAATAGCAGTCATAGGAACTGCCGATAGTAGTGAAAACGTATAACTCAGAATTTGATAGCTTACTTTGTACACTACGCGGGTGAAATCTGAAGGCGTCACTATGATCATGGTCATCTAGAAATCCTGACGCATATCTAGATGGCGCCCACCGCACAGGCCCTCGCCCTACTCAACGACTTACTCGCCTATTCACCGGAAACTGATATATTTTTTAGTAAGCAACGAGAATTGATCGCTATAATAATGAGATTTTTAAGTGTGTAGCTGTAGGGTTACATGCTATGTGTTGAGTTGGTGTGTAGCCAATAGTGGATTGTAAAACTATAATTTGTGATGTGAATTTTATAATGCTATTTGTACTTATAGTAATACTGGTTGCTGTGCGTGTTGGCTTAAGCTGTTAGCATAGTTAACAATTGTTTAAATAAATAAAATAAATGGCCAGTGGGAAATGCTAACGCATTTCTAGTAATGGTAGGACTCTTAGTAGAGTCCGCCTGGGGAGTACCACACCTTTACCAGTTATTCTACCGCCAAGTAGTAATGTGCAAACCTTAATGTGTTCCGGTTTGAAGGGCAATGTTTCCAGATAAATTACAGGGCTTAGAGATATAACATCTTAGATCTCTGGGTGACGAGCGCAGTGCAGTGCTAAGTAATGATTTGGACTCATCATGTTCCAATAGATGCGTGTCACTGTGCTGTTATGTGGCAGGTATGTTGCTGTTCATGTGTGTGTACCATCAGGCACATGTCCTGCTCGTCTCGTCACTCTTTATTTTAAAAAAAAACATGGCCAGTGGCCATGGTCCCGAGTTTAGCCGAAGATTTTTTTATCATTTGCGAGCGTGACGTTAGAATTCAATTCAAAAAGAAAGCCCACGAAAAATCTGTCTGTGGTGAGCCAAAAGTTTTCATATAAAAAATGACGACAAAAACACGGTTGAAGACAATGTGACAAATTTTAAAATATACATACATGTTTTACAACCATAGAACAGACCGCGTTAAAAAACACGCGATAGTGTTTCAATACTATAAAACGAATACTATGAATTTGATCTAGTGACAATGACAATCGATAAACCGATACCGTCCAATTTATAGGTATCCCTAACGTGGAATTTTGGATTTTATAAATTCACAGACTAAGTACCTAGAACTCTTTTAAACTTTTAAATCAAAGATTTTAAATTATACAAGAAGTGACGTTGGCATGAAATCCAATTGTGACTACTGAAGTAAAGCGCGGGGAGCAGAAGTGTCAGCTTTGTTAGTCTGGTTGTCAAACTCAAATGACATAGCGAAAAGAAAAAAAAAATGACATAAGATTTGTATGAGGTTTACCCCCCGTGATTGAATCGTGCATTATTTCAATCACATCGACGTAACAACGAAAATATTATTTTCTATCTCCTTCTTTTACTTCAAGTGTGACTTGTTCTCATAATATGTCGATTGTCGATCTCATTCCGCCTTGGGGTCGTGCGCGACACGGCGACACAGCTCGTAGGTTGTACAAAGGAACCGCGACCCAAATGATCGAAAGATCGAATCTTTATAACGATCACCATACGAGTGGGTCGTGATCGACCCGGGTCTCGAGAAATGATCGATTGACACAGGTCTACTTTCAAACAAAACACCTCTTCAGCTTTATAATATTAGTAAAGACTTAGTGGCTCATTCCGACTTAGCTCTCATATTGTCTTTTAAAGATCATTCATTGAAATAAGAACTATTCTATCTCTCAACTTGGTTCAAATTACATGTAAATACCAAACTTTTGGAATTATCGGTTAACTTGATGAAGAGTTAATTGGGAAAAAACATCAAGCCACTGGATTTTCATATATTTACAGGACATGTGCCTTAACGGCGCAGTGTCTATGTCTTGTCTATGATTGTCGTTAAAGAATGCTACACTTGCCGTTTTTTGACACCCTTTTAGTGAGGACAATTTTAAATGCCAACATGAAATCCTTAGTTTTCACTTTCAATATGATTTAATTTTTTAACTATAATAGGTTCGCACATGACCTCCATGTCTCATGATGTTAAGCGACGATGGAGCGTGCTTACCTAGAAGAAACCAATTCACTCTTGATTTGAAGACACCAAAATTGTAACTATCGGGGAAAACTAACTTGACTAACTTAACTAATCGTTTTTGCAGGCGCCACAACACGGACCCCCAGATAATAAGCCAGACCCCGGCAAATATGACTTTCATGTGGAAATCAATAGCTCTCACACACACAAGAAGAAATATGTGGTAAGTACGACATACAACATTTTTATATATTGTTCTTATTAAAAGTAACCCTTATTGTAATATCCCACTTTTTATGTAGATCCTAGGCTACTTACTCAAGGGCAAATTACAGGGCTTAGAGATATAACAACTTAGATATCTGGGTGGCGAGTGCAGTGCAGTGCTAGGTAATGATTTGGATTCTTCATGTTCCAATAGCTGCGTGTCACTGTGCTGTTATGTGGCAGGCATGTTGTTTACCATCAGGCACATGTCCTGCTCGTCTCGTCACTCTTTAAAATAAATAAACTCTTGTAGTAATTTTTTTTTAATGTGAATCGCCGGTTACTCAGCAACTTCCACTAAGGGGCCATCCATAAATTACGTCACACGTTAAGGGGGAGAAAGGGGTTCGATGAAGTGTGACATTGTGTGACAGGGGGCGAGGAGGGGTCTAGATATTTGTGACGTCACATTTAAAAAAAAAAATTTGGCGTATTTAATGTCTATGTATTACAACACTACATTTAAACGATAATTGGCCAAATATGTGACGTCACACACCAAATAGGTAGGGGGGAAACACAAAAATGTGACCAGTTGTGACAAGGACAAGGGAGGGGTATAAAAATCATGAAATTCGTGTGACGTAATTTCTGGATGGGCCCTAATGCCGTAATGCGTGAACTGTTTTATTTGGGGGAAAAAATAGATACCTATCGATAAAATGTGTCGATATTTTTTAATCGACCTCTATAAAACGTATCGATATTTTTAATCTAAACTAAGTAAAAATTCGTGTATAAAATCTTTTAATGATCTGACTGACGAAGTAATTAGTATGTTTAGTCATCATACCTATTGAATAATTACAGGTGTCGCATAAGCTGAACAGGATTTATGTGGACAAGGACATCGACTTCCCGGTGCAGTTCAGCTGGCAAGGGCCGCCTCAGATGTACGTGCGCGCCACTTGCGCGTTCGCGGACGACGCGCAGCGACAGAAGAGAGTGGAGCGCTGTCTTAGTCACTACCACTCTAGCGCGACCAAAAGTGAGTAATTTTAATTTAAAATAGTATTTTTTGTAAAAAAAAAGTCGATAAAAAGTATCGATATCGGCAAAAGGTATCGATATCGTTAAAATAGTATCGATATCGATAAAACTGTATCGATATCGCTAAAAAAGAATCGACCTCGATAAAAAAATATCGATATCAATAAAAAGTATCAATGTCGACGACAAATATCGATATCGTTGAAAAGTATCGAAGACGATGAAAAGTATCGATATCAGCGAAAAGTGTCGATATATAAATCTAGGTGAAATCAAGGACATCGACTTCCTGGTGCAGTTCAGCTGGCACGAGCCGGCGCAGATGTCTGTGCGCGCCGTCAAGATCCGTGGAGACCGCACACCAAGTGGCTACCGGCCCCGCGCTGTTCCGTTCGACGCTAGACCTTATTTTCAGATACTTACGAACTATCTTAATAGTATGTTCGTCACACGATAAGTCACACAGAAAAGGGGGTCTACCGCCTAACGAAAAACGCTTTGATATTGCTGTCTCTTTTCTTCTCGCTTGAAATGAAAGAGACGGCAATGTCAAAGCGTCAAAGCGTTTTTCGTTAGGCGGTAGAGGCGCAGGTAGTCAAACGGAGACACCCAGGCGTCGCTTGGCAGTGTAAATAGCCAAATGCGACTGGCCAAATGAATGACTATGATTAATGGGTGTGATTTTTTTGTTTTCAGACCCAGTGGTAGCGAGCAATGTGCTCCACTCCTCCCGTCCGCCGGGCACCCAAGGCGTCCAGTACTGCGGCTGCCGCGACTCTGCCGACTCTTGGTTCTCCGTGCGCGTCGCGTTCAACAAGCGAGACACGGAGCCGGCGACGCACGCCTACCGGTTCACTTGCAAGAACTCCTGCACCACCGGGATCAACCGGCGAGCCATCCTGATCATATTCACGCTCGAGGACCAGCGGTGAGTCAAGTTATCACACTAGAAAACCAATGGTGAGTCAAATTGTGACACTCGAGGACCAACAGTGAGTTAAACTGTGACACTCGAGTAACAACAGTGAGTCAAATTGTGACACTCGAGTACCAACGGTGAGTTAAACTGTGACACTCGAGTACCAACGGTGAGTTCAATTGTGAGACTCGAGGACCAATGGTGAGTTAAATTGTGGCACTCGAGGACCAACGGTGAGTTAAATTATGACACTCGAGGACCAATGGTGAGTTAAATTGTGACACTCAAGTACCAACGGTAAGTCAAATTGTCACACTAGAAGACCAACAGTGAGTCTAATTGTCACACTAGAACACCAATGATGAGTCAATTTGGTACATTTATAGACCAATAATGAGTCTAATTGTCACACTCAAATACCAACGGTAAGTCAAATTGGCACACCCAACCACCAACAATGAGTAAACTTCTCTCACTCCTACAATATGTGACAGTTGACAGCCAACGGTGAGTGAAATAGTGAGTCTCGAGTTGTCGGGGCACTCCCTGCCCCCAGTATTGCGGCCCCCGAGCCTCGGCCGACTCTTGGTTCTCGGTCCGCGTCGCGTTCAACAAGCGGGACAAGGAGCCGGCGACGCACGCGTACCGGTTCACTTGCAAGAACAACTGCACCACCGGGATCAACCGGCGAGCCATTCTGATCATATCCACGCTCGAGGACCAACGGTGAGTCCAATTGTCAAACTCGAGTACCAACAATGAGTAAATTTGTCACATTCAAGGACCAATAATGAGTCAATTTGTCACACTCGAGGATCTACAATGAGTGACATAGTCTCAATCCTACAATATGTCACAGTTGAAAACCAACGGTGAGTGAAATAGTGAGTCTCACGTCGGTCGTCTGGGCACCAATGATGAGTCAAATTGTCACACTGATGGACCAATGGTGAGTCAAATTGTGACACTCGAGGACTAACAGTGATTCAAATTGTCACACTCTAGGACCAACAAGTAAAATTGACAGACTAGAACACCAATGGTAAGTCAAATCATCACACTCGAAGACCAATGATAACTCTTTACATAATTTTAGAATTTTTGGCTGTCTGTTTGTTTGTTCCGTCTAATCTTCGAAACGGATGGACCGATTATGACAGGACTTTCATTACTAGATAGCTGATGTTCTAATGCTACTACTACTTGAGTACTGGCTCAAGCTCATAGGCTCATAGGGTAAAAGCTCATAGGCAGCGACAATCTTCAGTCTTCAGTCTTGTGAAAGACTGAAGTCTTTTTCGCACAAGAGTGTCGCTGCCTATGAGCCTTTTGGCACGTCTCTCGATCGATTCCAGAGCTTCCAGCTGATACTTAGCCGATCCATCCCAAAGGTGCGAACAGTACTCCATACAGGAGCGAATCTGTGCTGGATATAATGTAAGATTTAAGTAACTTACCGAGTAACGCCGCCATATTGGCCTCGACTGCTCACACATCACTTTACCCCTGCGGCCGTCACGCGACATGCAATAGATGCAAGAAAAAGTTCGAGGCGATGATATAAAAGTTTCACTTTTATTTAAAAAATAATTATTGTCGCCAGGGGCACGGTCCACGGCCGTCAGATCGTCGGGGCGCGCGTCTGCGCCTGCCCCCGCCGCGACATGGTCAAGGACGAGGAGAGCGAGGGCGCTCCGCGGGGCGCCAAGAGGAAGCTCGCCGCGCCGCAGCCGCCGCCGCCGCCGGCCAAGGTGAAGAGGGAGGACGGCGACGATGCCGTGCTGAACTTGAATGTGAGTGTGTTATTTGAATATAATAGGCGACAATCCAATCGAGGGCGCTCCACTGGGCGCCAAAATCCGCGGGGCGCCAAGAGGAAAGTCGCCGGCCAAGGTGAAGAGGAAGGACGGCGACCATGTCGTGCTGAACCTGAATGTAAGTGTGTTAATTGAATACAATAAAAAGAAAAGATAGGAGAGCGAGTGCGCTCCGTGGGGCGCCAAGATCCGCAGGGTGCCAAGAGGAAAGTTGCCGCCGCCGCCGCCGGCCAAGGTGAAGAGGGAGGACGGCGACAATGCCGTGCTGAACCTGAATGTAAGTGTGCTATTTGAGTATAATAGACGACAATATTAAAAAGAAAGGACGAGGAGAGCGAGGGCGTCAAGATCCGCGGAGTGCCAAGAGGAATGTACCATAATATCAGCAATAAATGATTGAGTATCGGGTATTGAATATCGCCGGGCAAGGTGAAGAGGAAGGTCGGCGAGGATGCCGTACTGAACCTGAATGTAAGTGTGTTAATCTCAACGTGAGTTGTTTGAATATAATAGGCGACAATCCTAAAAAGTTATCACATCTGATAGTGAAATCTAGTATACTTAATAATACATAAATGATCCTTAGGGATCATCAGCATCATCTGATTTTAGTTTGAACACTATAGTGGTTGTTAAATATTTAATGCGAAGCCGTGCCAAAAGGTACAGCAATCACTTTTTGAAGTGAAGACTTATTTTGCACCACAGATAGATTTTTCGTGGGCTGTGAATTGACCTCAAGCATCATGCTCGGGAATGATAGAAATCTTCGGGTAACTCGGGACCATGACCATTGGTCATCTAGAAATGCGCGAGCATTTCCCATTGGCATTGCTAACGCATTTCTAGATAGCAATGGTCATGGCCACGCCCTCCGGTTGCACCCGCGTAGTTTCCAAAGTGAGCTCTCAAATTCTGTGTTATAAGTTTTCACTTCTATCGGCAGTTCCTATGACTGCCAATTTCTTTTGTAGTACACTAGCAGTGCCCCAGGTTTTACCCGAGTAGTTTCCCTTCCCTGTTTTCGGGATAAAAAGCAGCCTGTCTTCTGTCTGAACTATATATATATATATATACTAGCGGCCCGTTCCGGCTTCGCTCGAATCATAATCTAGACACTGTCTGCAGGGCCATTTGCCGGGCTTATTTGTGAATCTAAACCATCCTCGAATCCACACACAAACAATCAATGTATACACACAAAAAAAATCATTTTAATTGGTCCCGCCGTTTAGGAGGCGTTCACTGTCAAATGATTAAATTACTAAAATGGCTATTAAAAAATAGGGGTTCGTGATAAAAGGGTAAAAATGTAGGGTTGTGTGTATTTGTTAACGCCACATTATAAAAAAAAAAAACAAAAAAAATTGTCCGAAAATTTAAAAAAAAAATTGGGTTGAACAACCCTTATCACTTAGGGGTATGAAAAATAGCTAGTAGCCGATTCTCAGACCTACAGATACAGATACAGATACAGATATTTATTAATAAATCAAGACAATTTACACGTCACATATTACAAAAATGAATATTGAGTACATCATTCGTACATATTTATATAACTATAACAATCCAAAAGAATTTAAATTAATTGTTAAATTATTTATACACTTGTTATGTATTAACATATCACACATATACGTCATTTATTTTCATTCAATAACAATAGTAATCAATCTTAATATATCAATGATTAGATATCAAATTATTCATTAATTATAAATTTGTCATTTATGTATTCCTTAACGGAATAATACGCCTTTTCTTCTAAAAGATGTTTTAATCTACTCTTAAAAGTATTGTCTGAGGCTGCATCCTTTATACATTCCGGTAGGTGGTTGTACAAGGTCACACCACGCACGTAAATCGACTTCGCAGACTTAGCGAGCGCATGACTAGGCGTTCTCAGCCTCCCCCTATGTCTCAACGTACTCTGATCACGTGATGCTCCAAATTTTTCAAAGCAATCTATGTTACGTCGCGTAAACAGACAGGCCTGGTATATTAGGATCGAAGGCACCGTTAGTATTTTAAGTTCCACGAAATATGGTTTAGCGGAAACATCCCATTTCACTCCAACAATAGCGCGAACAGCCCTCTTTTGGAGAATGAAGGCCCTCTCCGACTCAGCCGCCTCACCCCACAGCTCAGTTCCATACGTAAGCAGGGAGTGAACTGTGGCGAAATAGCAGGTAAGTACGGCATGTCTGGGGGCTGAAGCAGCTACTCGTCCTAGGGCAAAGCACGTCTGGCTCAGGCGAGTACACAGTGCGTCAATGTGGATGTCCCATTTCAACGCTCGATCCACATGAAAACCAAGGAGCTTCACCGACGGGACTTGTTGTAATGTAACGTCTCCGACTACTACCGCCATGGGTTTCTGTGGTTTGTTTGCCAAATCAAAATGGATACAACAAGTTTTTTCTAAGTTGAGAGCAAACCCGTTCATCCTGAACCATTCCTGTAGCTGCCGCGCAGCTATTGCAAGTTTGTTTTTTAAAGCTGCTAAATTAGGCGCAATCACCAGAGCCGCAACATCATCCGCGAACATGTACACCTCAGCGTCATTCATTGATCCGGGTAGATCGTTCATCAGGAGTGTAAAAGTCGTGTTTGACAGGCATGATCCTTGCGGGACTCCCAGGTCTGGAATACCCTCTTCTGACTGGACTTTGCCTGAGTCACCGAAGACCCTCTGGCGTCTGTCAGTGACAAAGTCTGCCATGAGATTCTCAGCCGGCCCTCGGACACCGTAATGTTCGAGTTTAGCCTTAATCAGGCTGCGGTCCGCTGTGTCAAAAGCACGTGATAAATCGCAGCAAATTGCCGCGACATGGTGCTTCTTTTCCCGTCCCTGCAATACACTCCTGATGAATTCCCGGACCAACGCCGTGGTAGACCTGCCCGCACGATATGCATACTGACGGTCCGTGAGAACGCTGCAACCATCAAAAAACTGGATGAGTCTTTTATTTATACCTACTTCGAGTACCTTCGCTAATACTGGGATTATAGAAATAGGCCTATAATTTTTTGCGACAGATTTATCTCCTTTACCCTTGTAAACTGGTATTATTTTTACTTTTTTTAGCGCTTGAGGGTACCTGCCACATCGTATGCACCGGTTAAAAAGTTCTACTAATACGGGAGCCATTACGTGTGATATATCGCGCAACAATGACATAGATAAATCATAGTAATCTGTCGTTCTCTTTGGAGAAATATCTATGTTTATGATTTTAATTACTTCATTTAAAGTAAAAGGTTTTAAGTACAATGAGCAAATATTGTACGGTATATTGCGAGAGAGGACAGACATACACTCCCCCACGCGCGCGGCGGGGGCGCCAGCTTGGACACCAGCCGTCAGATAATTATCGTTAACAAAGTTAACGATCTCAAACTTATTAGAAAACGTGAGGCCGTCATCCTTCCTAAGGAGGTCCGTAAAGTCTACTTTACTGTGCGACGACCGCCCCGCCTCCCTATTAACGATTGACCACATCGTTTTACATTTATTTGAACTCTGTTTTATTCGTTCGTCATAATACTTTCTTTTAGTATAAGTCAATTTGATATTATATGTCCGGTTAAAATCTTCATTCAATATTTTAATGTCATCATTTAAAGGGAATTGTATTATTAATTTGTTAATGTCAGATATTAAATATTTTAAATTAATTAAATCATTCGTAATCCAATCAGAATTCGGTTTCCTCACAGGTACATATCTCATAGGGAAGAATATGTAGAACTGTCCCGTTATAATATTTATAATACTATCAGCGAGCAGATTACAGTCAGTATGCTTCGCGAGTAGTGAGGCCCAGTCAACATTGCCCACCGCCGACACAAAGTCGCGTGTACGAGATTGTGTTATGACGCGGCGCTGTATGTGCTGTGGCGTACGCGGCTTAATGATGTCAGGAATACAGGCGCGTATGCCGTAGTGATCGCTAACGTTCGATACCACTGTATTTGTGTTCACTCGTTCAGGAGGTAAATTCGTATAGACATGGTCAATTATTGTAGAACTCGTACCGGTGACGCGAGTCGGCGAGTTTACACACTGGGTAAAGTTATGGGCTACCAGTATATCCTTGAGTTTCTTTCGAGATAACGAGTCTACGGCGTAGTCGATATTAATGTCGCCTACGATTACAGCATTGTACTGCTCGTTATTTATCTTGCTCAGCAATGCGTCAAACAAAGGGAGGAACTCGTTTACGTTCGTGAGATTGGAGCGATATATGCCTACCACTAGAAAGTTATAATCAGTGATCAGAACAGCACAGACATCAAACACCTGTTCACGCGACAGGTCACGGTAATCGTCTAACTGTTCGGAATTAAAGTCGGAATGTACAAAGATGCAGCTCCCACCGTGTTTAATCGTAGGTCTACAGTAGTAGGAGGTCAGTGAGTAGTCATTAAAGTGAATACATTTCAACTGGTCGGATGTTAGCCAATGTTCCGTCAAAACTAATATACCACATTTTAATTGGTCTCTGAGTAGGACATCTAGGCGATTTATCGTATTGTTATTTAGGCACTGTACGTTTTGATGGCAAACAATAAAGCCGTCGGCGGCTTCGCTGGACGGATCGCTGTCACCGTTGGTACGCGCATTAGTGGGAACCGGTTCCGCCGGCGGGCGCGGGTGCGGGCGCGGGCGGGGGCTCGCGGCCGGCGCGCGCGCGGCCGGCGCCGGCGCAGCGCGTGGCAGTGGGCCGGTCGCGCGGCGCGCCAACCGCACGCCGCGCGCCTCCACGAAAGTTCCATGCGCTGATCTCTGTGCCCGGTGGCCACATCTTAGGTTCCATCCAGTAGTCTATTTTGCTCGATGGGATCGAAATTGCAAATGAAGCGTAGTGCTCGTGCTTCAAGTTTAGTTTTTGTACCTTGTAGTTATCAGATTTGTTCTTCCTAGTCATGTAGTTCTTTATGGTGTTTTCTGTAGTGTCAGGACGGAAGAAACATGCGTGCAGTTTTTTGATTCGCTCGACCGTCTGAACGTCGTCATCAAGCTCTCCGGATCCCAGAACGACTCGTCGACGAGGCCGTTTTTTGTTTTTAACTACCTCCCAATCCGAGAAGAGTGGTATATCAACATTTCGATGTTTTGTGTTAGATTTAGGGATATCGCTCAATACAGGTGATTGCGGAATTTGTGAACCGGCTATCTGTTTCGTGTCGTGTTGTCTAACCGGCTTGGCCTTCGCGTCGATGGTTCGCGCAGTGCTCAGGGGGGTGGTACTAAGTCGCTGCTGCAGGGGTGGTGCTGCAGAGGACTGCGTCGTCAACTTGTCACGCCTGTCCTGGACGGTCGGGCTGTCCCGGTGCCGGCGCGCGGCGGCTCGCTGGGCGCGCGAGCTGGCGGCAGCGGCGGCGGGCGCCGGGGGGACCGGGGCAGCTGATCCATCGGTAGCTGGCGGTGCCTTCGACTGCTCGTGGTTCTTAGTCACTTGAAGGCGAGATGAACCTCCATCGGTATCCGGGAGGGGATTCCCTTGAGTGACGTCTTGAGTGACGATTTTCTGCTCGAGACGCTTTAAGGCTTTTAGGAGTTGATCCAATTTTTCGTCAGTTGAAGATAGGCACTTTTTCACTATGTTTTCAATTAATTCTAGAGTAATAGACATAATTAACTAATTAAAATCTATAATTTGTTTTGAATTTACGAAAAACACGACCGGCCGTTACGCGTTCCGAATCACGTACATCTTAACTGAATATGCATATAAAATTTGGTAAAAATCAGTAGAGCCGTTTCGGAGGAGTAAGGAAACAAACACTGTGACACGAGAATTTTACATATAAGATAATCTATCTGTGTTCCGAATTTCAGCCCGATCCGTTCGTACTTTACGACCGTGATTCAGCAAAAAACGTCCAAACATTGACAACATGTCCTTTTGAAACGAAATAAATAACTTTAATTTAAAAAACCAGACTGTAAAAAATCAACAAAAAAAACATTATATACTATCTAAGGACACTTGGGTGATTGAGACGAATCTAACGATATCTTAATTAGCAAAATCCATCCAGCCGTTTGGAAGATACGTGAGAATAAATAAATTTACAAACATACAAGATACGCGCGAAAAACATAACCCTTCTTTCAGTCATGTAGTGGTAGGACTCTTGGCAGAGTCCGCCTGGGGAAGGACCACACCTTTGCCAGTTATTCTACCGCCAAGCAGTAATATGCAAACATTGCTATGTTCCGGTTTGAAGGGTAATGTTTCGAGAGAAATTACAGGGCTTAGAGATATAACAACTTAGATCTCTGGGTGACGAGCGCAGTGCAGTGCTAGGTTATGATTTGGATTCTTCATGTTCCAATAGCTGCGTGTCACTGTGCTGTTATGTGGCAGCCATGTTGCTTACCATCGGGCACATGTTCGGCTCGTTTCGTCACTCTTTATTAAAATAAAAAAAAGTCGGCTAAAAAAGTTGTTTTTGTTCCACAGCTACCATTGATAACGCCGCGGGCTGCCTTGGCCGCCGTCGAATCTTCGCTCAGAGTCGAGGAGCAAGCCTACGAGGCGAGTCGCGAGCCCCGGGCCGCCGAGCTACTAGCCTTCCTCAAACAGAAGGCGCAGGACCTCAAAGACAAGTACCCTGCCTTGGCATAAAAAAACACTGTTTAAAATACATATTTGTTGCTGTAAACGAACAGTTTTGTCATCGTAAATGAGCAATTTTGTTTTCAGAGATGAACAATTTTGTTATTGTAAACGAACAATGTTGTTTTTTTATAAATTAACAAATTTGTTATTGAAAACAATGTATTAATGAGCGATTTTATTGTCGTGGATGAACAATGTTTGTATTGAAAACAAACAATGTTATAGTTATATTAATGAGCAATTTTGTTGTCGTTGATGAACAATGTTTGTTTTGAAAACGAACAATGTTAGATTATGAGCAATTTTATTGTTACTGGTGAAAATTTTTTTGTCATAGATTTGTTGTGTTGTTCATAGTTGTAAAAACGAACAATATTGTTGTCATAAAAAATTGTCATTACAAATAAACAACTATGTTATCACTAATGAGTTATTTGGTGCATGGAACAATCTTATATATAAAATTCTCGTGTCACAGTGTTTGTTTCCTTACTCCTCCGAAACGGCTTTACTGATTTTAACCAAATTTTATATGCATATTCTGTAGGTATGAGAATCGGCTACTAGCTATTTTTCATACCCCTAAGTGACAAGGGTTGTTCACTAAGGCAAAACAACGTTTGCGGGGTCAGCTAGTATTGTTATAAAATTACAAATGTGCTGTCACAGGTGAACAATTACGTTATCAAAACTGAATAATCTTTTTGTTTTAGATAAGCAATTATGTTGTTATAAATGCATAATTATTGTACATTTACAATGGTTGTATAAATAATAATGCACAATAATTGTTTTCTATGAGTAATGTGAAGCAACCCAGAAATTTTCCGAAATGTTATAAATGAACAATTTTATGATTAATAATGAACAATTATGTTGACATAAATGAACAATTCTGTTGTAATTGATAGGTGTTTAATTCTTTCAAATAATATCAAGATTATTCTAAGTTAGTATCATAAATATATGATATCTGTATTGTATTTGTGTACACAATATTAGTATTTCAAATAAACAAATTGTACCAGTTAAAACTGAATGAACATTTATGTAATCATAAATGCAAAAATATACACATATTCACGATACATAGTTGTTGCTCATGTGCGTTAATTTCGCCATCGTATATCAGCAACATCATGCGTGATCGTAGCAGAAAAAAATAATTGAAAATGCTTTTTGGTCCAATAATTTTGTTGCCAAAAACTGGCAAAACCATTAAAAACAAAATAATTTTACCAAAACAATCATAATCTTAAACGAATCGGGAACCAAGAGAAAAAGGTTAAAATATAATTGAAAATAAGGTTCATAGACCTATCATACACTTTATGAACAATAGACAATTGTGACATAAATGAGTAATGTTAGATTCTGACATATAAATAATACTCATAAGAATTGACATAGCAGATATACAATGGCGGCAATTAATAACTACCCTTCTATTGACAGTGTAAACATAAAACCCAGTCTTATTTTTTTTATTATGTTATAAGTTTTAATGTACTTCTTGCTTTATAAGTCTTTATTATTTTATAAGTTTACTGTTTTAGATTGCTAGTATTTTACAATCATGTCTTAGGCCGAGAGAAATTTGTAATTCGTGGGGTGATTAAGGAATAGTTTGGTGCCTTTACTTTAATTAGTTTTAAATATATTAATAAGATTTCAAAAAAAAATATGCGGCGTTCTCATTGACAATCACATTCTTTTCAAATATATTTTAATGAATACCCCGATAATAAACAATTTTGTTGTTCCCTCTATGTATGGGCTGTCATAAATGAACAAATTTGTTTTCATAAATGAACAAATTTGTTTTCAAATATGAACCATTTTGTTGACATAAATGTACTATTTTGCTACCTTAAATGACCAATGCCTAGGAATCGTCTTGATCATTATGTTATATTTTACAATTAAAAACCTTATTAAAATCGGTCCGTTCTTTTACGAGCTACGAAGTTTCAGCTGCATAGATAGACTCGTCAATCTTATAATGTCCCACCGTAGGCGTTTAACATATAATATAATGTATGTAAAACGCCTGGAGATAAAAAATATTATCTACAAATGGTGGTAATTTGGCTACCATATTGTAGTAATGCTGCGATATTATGTAATATAAATAGTTGTACTACGGTGTGGTAGTAACTAGACTACCATTACTACACCAAACAATATTATATGGTAGTCATTTGACTGTATTTTAGTCATTTGGTTGCTATATTACATAATATTACCATAATGTATATAGTAATACAACAATATAGTAACTTGACTCTCATTAATAGACCATACAATAGGGTAATAAGTCTTTAAACTACGTATTTTAGTAATTTGGCTACTACATTGTGTATTACTACAATACCATAGTAACACGTCCACTGTCCACCATTACCGTAAAATGGGGTGATTAGGGACAATTTCGAACTTCATTGAGTATTTTGAGGTACTGTTTCTAAGATACGAATTTATTTCAGGACATCTATGAATGAGTCTTGGTAGCATCTTCGTTATTAAATATACAAATATGTAATAATCTCAAAGATTTAAGAAAAAAATGCAAAAATATATGATATCCCCATTCACCTTCAATCTGGGGTGAATAGGGATGAGAATGGGGTTATTAGGGAAATTCGCTAGGGCTGGTACGATAGAAATATTAATATACTAGCGGCCCGTTCCGGCTTCGCTCGGATATTGTCATTTAAAGACTATTAATCGAAATAAAAACTATCCTATCTCTCAAGTTGGACCAGACTGCTCACGGTGTGCCAATTTAATTTAAAATCGGTTAAGTAGTTTAGGAATCCATCGCGGACAAACATCGTGACAGGAGATTTATATACATTAAGAAGATTAATTAAATGTTACTCTTACTTGTGTTCATATCAGTTTGTCTTGTTACTTCTTGAGTCAGTATATTTTCAGTTTAATTTCTTAAATATATAAAATTACACACCAAATGCGCTCATAAAAAAGGACATTGAAATGAAATTTCATTTACTGCGAGTTAGATGGGTACTATACTTAATACTACTACTATAGTGTAGGTATGTATTACTCTACTAGTCAAGCTTTTTCCTTTGATACCCATGTTGAGGTAGTAGTGAATAAAAAAATATAATTCGCCATTTTGTGGTGACGGCCATCTTGTATTTGAAATTAATCCTACTGTATAGTATTTTACTAGTAAAGCCCTTTCATTTGATACCCATATTGAAGGAGGTGCAAAAATATTTTGTCCGCCATTTTGTGGAGACGGCCATCTTGAATAAATATTGCCCAAAAATAGTTAACCACCACAAGGAAACTAATAAAACCACATCCAAATCAGTCTATCCGTTTTAGCTCTACGGTGCCACAGACAGAAAGACACACACACACAGACACTTTAAACTATCAATAAAATGTATAACTTAAAAAACACTTACAAATGTTGCTTAAATCTTTACCACTCAAAATATTGCAGACCCGAGCCAATGAAAATTCATTTTATTACGTATTTATTTGTGCAAGTAAATCCAAACAAAAACAAAAGGTAAATTATTATAATTATAGCCATATTTGCATTAGTGAAAACCCTACAAAGCTATCCCTATTTATACTTAAGTCGTCCCTATTCAACTACTTAGCGTCCCTTTTAACCTTCTCATGGTTCCTATTCAGGCAGAAGTCGTCCCTATTCACCCCAAAAAAACAGATTTTTCAATAAGTTTCAAGATTTATCAAAAACATAAAAATTAAGCAACAATTGAGACTTATCTTGATTGTATACAAAAGTTTAAGAATTAAATAATTTTTCTACTTGAAAGTCACATCTTCATATACACAGAAACAACTTAATTCAACAAAGTTTTTGTACCTGTTAGTAGCTATCACCATGAATGGTTATTTTCAAGTAATGTTTTTGACAGTTTGCAGCTAACTTTATGCTTCTTTAGTGTTACCATAAGAACTTCAAATAATCTACTACAATTTACTAAAAAAAAGGTAGGATATTATTGCGTGATACCAATTTTATCAAACATTGAAAATGAATCCTGGTTTTTTCCCTATTCACCTCTTGTTCCCTAATCACCCCATTTTACGGTACTTAACCGTATGATATGGTCGTAATTTGGTTGCCATATAATTTTATTTCAACTATCATTACCATACCATTAAATATGGTATAAATTTGACTATTATGTTGTGTCTATTATAATTGTCTGAAAAAAACAAAAATACATTCAACTGTTAATTAAATGTATTTTTATGACATTTAACATTTTATTGAATGTGTTTTTATTACATTTAACATTTTATTAAATGTATCTTTATTACATTTAACATTTTATTAAATGTAGTATTTATGTTATAAATGTATGTACACAATGTACAGGGTTGCTCAGATAGCCTGTAATGTGCCGAAAGGGTCACTTTCTTATTATTTTTGAACAACTTTTATCCTTTCCAATGACATAGTTAATGGAGACGCCGCCTTTAGTCTACTCGCCTTCGCCTGGCATCGAGGTAACAAAAATTAGCGTCGAATTTTAACATAGCATCATAAATAAATAAAAAATTGGCAGTCATAGGAACTGCAGATAGAAGTGAAAACTTTACTCAGAATTTGATAGCTTACCTTGGAAACTACACGGGTGTAACCGGAGGGTGTGGCATAGTCATTATGGCATGACCATCTAGAAATGCATCACCATTTCCCATTGGCTGACGCATTTATAGATGGCCAATGGCTATGGTCCCGAGTTTACTTGAAGATTTTACCCCAGGGTGCCGCTAGAATTAAATTCACAGCCCACGAAAAATCTGTCTAGGCGCGCCAAAAGAAGTTTTCACTTCAAAAAATGAATGTTTGTCTGTACGTCCTTTATAGAATCGTAAACTATGCATTTACGTATATTTTAGCGTGCGTACATAAGTACGCGCAGATTTGTATTGCTATTGATTGCGGTGCTATAACCTACTTTTATGCAAGGCGACGGCGAAAAGAGTTTAAACAATATTGGTTCTGTTCCCATGTATGAGATGATGTCTGGATCAAAAATATACAATACAATACAAAACTCTTTATTAAAAGCCACAAAGTACAATAAATAAATTACAAAACAATAAATAAGCAAATAAGAACGATCTCTTCCAGGCAACCGTGCACGGATAAGAGATAACATAGCAAAATGGCCCTTAATGGCCATTCTAATTATTATTACTTCGTCAGATAGTTTATGGAAAAGTATGTTTTGTTTTATCAAATTGTTCATAATCGACAATGATATACATAGTTATAGATCATCAAACTTCCGTAGTGGGGGTGCTGTGGCGTCACGTCTTCGTAAAAATCTTGCAATGAAGTGACGTCACTGGAAACTTCTAACCACTGTATCTTCGTCAGTTTTGATTTGTGAAACAAAAGAAAAAATACGTGTTCAATATTTTTTATACTTAATCTAACTGACGCACTAATTTGTTCATTTTATTTTTTTATTTTAGGCATTATGCATATTTGCTAAGGGTATGTTTATATTTACCTATTTTTTGAGAACAGAACCAATTGCCATTGAAGTATATTTAATATCTTTAAGAATACGAATTTAAACCGTAAGTCTAGTTGTTAAGATTTAAAAACCCACCACAGGGACCAAATTCCTTTTTTTTTTATATATACCATTACGAACCAAAATAATAAATTAGGTAAAAAGCTAGGTTCTATACTGAACGTACATTTGAAACATTTAATCTACTGCCACTGTTTTTTTTTTCTTGAAGCGAAAACTTTATATGATATTTATATTTATGTGAAAAGTCTTAAGGGGTCGCGACACTTATATGTTAATGTAGCGTCGGAGCGAAAATGGAGCAGTTACAATTGCGTCGGACAAAATTGTTTCAAACTTCAGATATGTTTGCACGTAAAGCAAATACCCAAATTAATACTAAGATTCCTATCGCAGCTAACAAAAGAGAGATAGATAGATAAACTCTTTCTTGCACTTAAATTACAATGAAAAATACACAAAAAAACCTTATAATAAAGCAGCAATCGGTGACCTTATCGCTAAATGGCTGGTAACTTTGAAACGACTGAACTGATTTTGATGAAACATCGCTAAGAACACTCCACTAATTCTTCTTTCAAACATAGAATAACACAAATCTAAATCGGTTGAGCCGTCTGGCAGCTACGGTGCCACGGATAGGTTTTTTTTTGTATAAAACAATAATATACATTTTTGACACCCCGTTATAGTAAATCCAACCGTTTATTTTCTTTTTGACAGCACCAATAGAACGTAACTGCGTCATGTTACGCAAAAGTTCACTTTTAAATGTGAGGTTTTAAAAATATGACAACTGCTTAAATTTGCTCCTTGATCCCGTATAATAATCATCTTTGACAAATTGAGTCCATAAGTGCAGTAGTTTTTTTATAAATTACGTAAAATAACAAACGTTTTTAAAAATGTACGTTCTATGGGTGATGTTGTGTCTACTGCACCTATGGACTCAATTTGTCAAAGATGATTATTATACGGGATCAAGGAGCAAAATTAAGCAGTTGTCATATTTTTAAAACCTCGCATTTAAAAGTGAACTTTTGCGTAACAAGGCGCAATTACGTTCTATTGGTGCTGTCAAAAAGAAAATAAACGGTTGGATCTATTATAGTTTACTATTTACCTAGTTATCTCTATGTATATAGACCTATATTGTGACGTCATGTGTTTGTCCTTTACAGTAGTTAAATACTAACCACTAACTAAACTACAAGAAGTCAACCGAACAAAGGCCTACCAGCATAGCACTGCAAATATACCGATCAACCCTGAGAACAGTGGCCCACCGACAACGACACACAAGACACTGGCGAAGTTGTGGTTATGCCGCATACAGAAGCCAAACACAAAAGAAGTTGAAGAAGCTAGTATAGTTTTTTTTGCATCGGTTAGAAATAACGCTATAATTTTCAAATGTACCTTTAGAATAGAACCTACAATCAATAGTGATTTTTATAAGTACACCATACCATAATACTCTGGTGAGATTATTGTAATAAAACACCTTGTTTTTTTTACTAAGTATTAGGCACTTTTTCACAAGATAATTTAGCCAAGCTAAGCAAAGTTTGTACTATGAAAGGCAGATAGCTGATTTAATAGGTAACTCGTTTTTAAATACACATTCATGATTCACACACAAAATACAACCCAGTCACACACTCATTATAAACATGCACACACCCTCTCACGGCGAAACCTAATATACTAATGTATTTACAAATTTACCACGGGAGGAGGCATTGTCTTCCGAAATACATACATTGGAGCCAAGGAGTTCATGGCTAAATATATGTTAACTTTTCGTTCTATAATTATTTTGTATTCAGGGTTATTGGTAATCAGCCAGCATCATTTTAAGGGCATGTTAAGTACATTAAATACGTCAACTTTTGTTCTACAGTTTATAAAAATCTTTTTTTTTTTTTCTATACAAAATAAAAATAGTGTACTTACCTATTTTTTGCCCGATCTAAAAGCATTTAACACTCTATAAATGATGCCCCAAAGTGAATAAACACTAAACAGTGCACAACCTCTATTTTGCACAGTGATTATTCGTTTATAGTGTTTATAAAAAAGTGCTTTTTTTTGGGATATGTATTGAGTTTTAACAAAAGTTGTCTATTTAAGTAAACAGAACATTAAACGGATGCAGGCTGATTGCCAGTAACCCTGTATATTGGCAATGCAATGTGTCATTTTAGTATGTATTTTTTATGTTTCAATTTTATGAGTATAAGACTTGTGAAGTTTGTGAAATTGTGTCAGTAGTTCTACTTGTTTCTTCAATGATTGAAAAGATAATAAAAAAATTGTTGAAATGTTTTGTGTTTAATTGATGTAAAACGAACGTACCTACCTACATTTTTTTTTTTTTAATAAAGAGTGACGAGACGTCGAGACTAGCTGCAGGACATGTGCCTGGTGGTAAGCAACATGCCTGCCACATAACAGCACAGTGACACGCAGCTATTGGAACATGAAGAGTCCAAATCATTAACCTAGCACTGCAAAGCGCTCGTCACCCAGAGATCTAATATATTATAACTCTAAGCCCCGTAATTTCTAGAATTGCCAAGAGTCCTACCACTACTACTAATGTGCTTCACTCATTTATCCAGTTTTGGGGCGTTATTGTGAAATTACAGATAATACAGATATATCACTTATGTCATACCTACTTATCTCTGGGTGACCGAGCTATGCTCGGTTTAAACACCGAGTATACTTAGATACCTACAGATAAAGGGCTCCCAGTAATAGATTTACCCGTAGCAAAAATGAACTTAGAGGTTAGAGGAGCCGTTTGGATTCGAACCCGGATCCAGGGATCCATTATAACGTGACCGCCCAACTTCCCGCCTGAGCTATTATAACGTCGCGAAATTCGCCGTTGCATTCTAATGCTAATGTAACAATTTTCATTGTATAAAAACGCGTATAAAATTACGTTTCTTTAAAAATTAAACCTAGCTAGATCGACTTATCGCCCCCGAAACCCCTTGCATACCTACATAATTTCATGAAAATCATTCGAGCTGTTTCCGAGATTCAGATTCTGTATTACCTACATATATGTAGGTAGGTAAATACTAGAATTGCTCGTTTAAAGGTATAAGATGTTCCAATAGCGTGTCACAGTAAAGGACAGGCTTGTTGCTTCATCATCATCAGCCGCAAGACGTCCACTGCTGAACATAGGCCTCCCCCCTAGATTTCCACAACGAACGGTCCCGCGGAACCTGCAACCAGCTGTTTCCAGCGACCTTTGTGAGGTCATCTGTCCATCTAGTGGGAGGCCGTCCAACACTGCGTCTTCCGGTTCGTGGTCGCCACTCGAGAACCTTTCTTCCCCATCGGTTGTCAGTTCTGCCACAGAATAAATATTAGTACAGAAGCATCACTTACCAAAAACAATTATATAAATAGCGACTCTTGCTGGGACACAACAAAGTTCAATTCAGCTCGCATTAGCGCTCAATACCTGTCGCGATTTTCAACTCAACATCTACGCTCTCTTCTAACGCGTAACTCTGTCCCTGTCTAGCACGGAGGGTTTACGACATATCTAATAACAATATGCGCGGGAAACGTTTTGCGCGAGCGCTCAGCCGTGCGTCCGACAATCGACTGTCATTTGTTTCCTGGAAGGAACGGTCTAGCGGTAGGCTAAAACCGCGCGACCTTGAGCGAGTGAGGGTGCACTGGTTCTGCGAGCGATGTGGCCTGCCCATTGCCACTTCAGCTTGCTTGTTGCTTATCATCAGGCAAATGTTCTGCTGGCCCTATAAATTTTTGAAGTGAAACCTTCTTTAGGCGCACCCCACACAGATTTTGTGTCGTTCGTGGGCTGTGAATAGACCTCCAGCGTAACGTTCGTAAATTAAACAAATCTTCGGGAGAACTCGTGATCGTGTTCGTGGCCATCTAGAAATACTTCAGCATTTCTACGTGGCGATGATGTGTTACCATTTCACATCTAACCATGACTATTGCTTAGAAGGCTAATATGTAAATATTACCTTTTACCCGCGACTTCGTCCGCGCTATTCAAAATTTCAGTTTTTTCTTCAACAATGACGAACTCGTATAAAAAATAATTGGCAGCCATAGGAACTGCCGATAGAAGTGAAAACTTATAACTCAGAATTTGATAGCTTACTTTGGAAACTACACGTGTGTAACCGGAGGGCGTGGCCTGGGCATTATGGCATGTCCATCTCGAAATGCGTCAGCATTTCCTATTGGCTGATGCATTTCTAGATGGCCATGGCATGATGCCGAGGGCACGCCCTTTCAGCATTTCCCATTGGCTGGCGCATTTCTAAATGGCCAATAGCCATGGTCCAGAATTTAACCGAAGATTTCTTATCATATCCGAGCGTGACGCTAGAAATCAATTTACACCCCACGAAAAATCTGTCTAGGCGCGCCTAAAGAAGTTTTCACTTCAAAAATTCCTTATTCCACACTTTCAATCCTTTTTGATTTCCGCACTAAAAACGTCTATGTCCGCACTAAGTATGTCTTTTCTCGGGATCTATGTACCAAATTTCATTATTTCATCGAACGATTTCGATGAAGTTCTGTGGTTTAGGCGGTAAAGCAGACAGACAATTACTTTTGCATTTATAATATTAGTATGATATACGATAATGCTTTGAAGACTCTTTATACTTTATTCTAGACTATCAGCGTCCTCCGGTTTCACCCGCTTAAGTTTCCAAAGTGAGATATCAAATTCTGAGTAATAAGTTTTCACTTCTATCGGCAGTTCCTATGACTGCCAATTTTTTTATTTAAGCTCGTATTTATCACTCAAATACCTATATTATTTTGAAAACGCCTTGTGTACCACACCTGGGACACAAATTATTATCTCAGAAGGAGAAAGCCAAGGCCATAATCCACCACGCTGGCCCGTTGCTGGTTGGAGGATGATGCATGTCCTCGATAGATTCTAGGAACATGTAGGTTTCTTCGCAATGTTTTCCTCCACCTTTTTTTAAGTTAGTATTCACTAGTGTAGTGAACTCTTTCCAAAAGTGCGCCTGGGGAAGTACCACGCTTTTACAGTTATTCTAATGGAAAGCAGCAATATGACTTCATATTTGGGGCTGGGTTGAAGGACTATGTTTCCAGTTAAATTAATTACAGGGCATAGAGAAAACATCGTATATCTCTGGGCGACGAGCGCAGTACAGTGCTAAGTAATGATTGGAACTCTTAGTGTTCTAATAACTGCGTGTCACTGTGCTGTTAAGGACAAATGTGTTGCTTACCATCAGACACATGGCACATGTCCTGCTCGCCTCGTCACTTACTATACTATACTATTTATTTTAAAAAAATGGCAGTCATAGGAACTGCCGATAAAAGTGAAAACTTAAAACTCAGAATTTGATAGCTTACCTTGGAAACTACACGGGTGTAACCGGAGGGCGTGGCCTCGCCATCTTGGCATGCCCTTCTAGAAATGCGTCAGCATTTCCTATTGACTGATGCATTTCTAGATGGCCATGGCATGATGCCGAGGCCACGCCCTTTCAGCATTTGCCATTGGCTGACGCATTTCTAAATGACCAATAGCCATGGTACCGAGTTTACCCGAAGATTTCTTATCACACCCGAGCGTGACGATAGAATTAAATTCACACCCCACGAAAAATCTGTCTAGGCGCGCCTAAAGAAGTTTTCACTTCAACATTAAGTTAGCAGAATTACGCACATTACGTTACATTGGGATTCGAAACAGTTTCTCCGTTTCGGCAGTTGCCGTTCTTCCGACTAGACAGTCTGAACTTAACGTCTCAACTCTCAACCCATCAAAATGAAGAAACTTGTACCTTAGAAGAGGTAGGAAATAAAAGTAACTGTATAAATAAAAGTATATTAAATAAATTAATCACTCAGCTACATTTAATACAGCTATAAGAATACTATTATTTATCCGAGCATCTATAGGGATATACAGAAAGTATATACTAATGAATGGAGCAGGGTATAGCTCATGCAACCAATGAATAAAATATTACCAACTTTATCTGTAGAATATAGAGATGGCGCCATGATCGAAAAATGTTGCCACTTATGGCAAGACTGGCCTCGTGGCTTAGTTGGTAGTAGCTCTGCCTGCGAAGCCGAGGGTCGTGGGTTCGATTCCCACCCAGCGCAAATATTTGTGTGATGAATTCAAATGTTTGCACTGTGTCTGGGTGTTTCTACGTATATTATTAAAATTCAATAGCTCAGGTCTTGCCCGTTCTACGGATAAGTCGGTGGCACTGTGGGGTTGCCTGAGTGGGTGTTTCTTTGGGGGTCATCCATAAATTACGTCACACGTCGAGGGGAAGGGTCAGGCGCGGTGCCAGCCTCGAATTTTGGAGGGGGTCACCAGGACCTCTACTCTCTTCCTACGAAAACGTAATTTCGAAAAAAAAACTCGCGACTTTCCTACTCCGGTTCTACTTACGAAATTACGTTTTTCGTAGAAAGAGATTAGACGTCCAGACTGATTCTGAACGGAATCCGAACAACTCAAATTCGGAATAGTAGGTAATCCTTGCATACTTAATGAAACGGATAAGACAAAGACCAAGAGGTTTGATTCCGCGATTCGAGATCAATCCGATTCCATTGTGAATCAGGGTACCAGATAGCATGACATATTTGGTTAATATACTCCAATGAGACAGCGACGTTTAAGAATTACGGAAATATCGACGAAAAATTGAAAATTTTAATTTTTTGTATGTTTTTTCATAAACTGCTGTACCGATTTCAATAAAATTTAAATGGGTCAATAAATAAGAAGGGTATAAAATCTTCAGAAACTGAGTTATGCAATACTTGAACGGCCGTTTGCGAGAGCCATCGAGTCAGTGCAGTGTACATGAAGTGCTTTATGATATGCTGTGAAGAACCTAGAAGAGATTGATTCACTCTCGAATGTTTGGTCACCGTATTGAGGCTAAACGACTAAGGCTAAGAACTCATGGAGTGATTCTCACCCGCGCCCGCCGCGGTTTTATTTCAAAACTCAGACTCAGACGTTTCGCATACGCAGCGGTTGAGGTTTTCGCCCGCAAACGTGGCGGGCGATTATAGCAGACGCCCGCATGGGAGCCACGCGCGCCGCGGGTGTAAAACGCGTCGTGAGTTGTGTTTTCAATTTTTAGGCTTCCGTACGCAAAGGGTAAAAACGGGACCCTTTTACTGAGGCTTCGGTGTCCGTCCGTCCGTCTGTCACCAGGCTGTATCTCAAGAACGGTGATAGCTAGACAGTTTAAATTTTCACAGATGATGTATTTCTAAAGCCGTTTTAACAACAAAAAGATAAAATAAATATCTATGGGAGCCCCAGACAATAAATTTGTTTTTTCACCGTTTCTTGCTCGATACTAATAACGGTGGAAGCTGTAACTATTCACAGAATATTTAGTTTTATGTTCTCTTTAAATTTAATTAGTTAAAATAAAATAAATAATTAAGGGTTTATTAATTAATTTATTGTACGGGAGCCCCATACAATAAAAAATGTTTTCGCCGTTTATTTGCTAATGGTATGGAACCCTTTCGTAAGCGAGTCCACTCGCACTTTGCCGGTTTTTTTATTACATATAAATCTGTATTTTACAGAAGCTGCGGGACCGCAACCGCAACCGCGGGCGCGGCTGAAAACCGCTCCATGAGTGAGCCGGAGTCGCGATGCTAACAATAGCTACAGTGGCGTCACATGGACTTTTAAAGACATGGGCAAAGTCACTTCAGCAAGGCCTCTTTTTCTTTCGTTCCCAAGACCTAGCCAATAAATATATATTGCTAAAAGGCTTATTACACTTGGCTAAATTTATTCGCTACTGAATTCAAAATAAATTGCATACTAAATTCAGAAGCGAGGACTGCTTGCTTCTGAATTCAGTCTACTAAATTTACCCAACTTTAAACCTTTAAACATGATAGGAGTTAAAACTATGAGTTATGTTTTGTTGTTAACTATTTCAGGTTCCAGGAAAGTGACGAGTCTGACTAATATTTTAAGATTTCTATTAAATTTTAAATTAAATAATGATTTTAAGTTTGATGGCATCACATTTAAATAGGACTCACGAGGCCCCTTTAAATGCTAGGGCCATTGGCTAGGCTAGGCTACGCCAAGCGACGCCACTGAGTAATTATGATGTGGCTTTTAAAGATGCCAAGATTGCGGCTTAGTATACAATTTCTGCATAATCCTATATCGTTTTTACATGTTAAAACTTTACGTATACCTCCATATAAGAAAATATAACATAAATTAGTAAATTACCAACACACTTAGGCTGCGGGCACGAAACTAGCGATGGACGATACTTCTTACATTTTCGATTGATAAAATAAAACGATTGATTTCAAAGAAATCTTAGAAATTACGTAACTGGACCACCAAAATTCGCAATCAGTTACGTAATTAACATATCCGTGTCCTACTTACAAATACGTCACCCAGCCGCGCCGCCGCCGTCGTTCGTATGTCGCTAGTTTCGTGCCCTTCTGTCGGCGGGATAGTTATTGACGTTTTTTTGCCCGCCGGACTAGTTGGCGACTTTTTGTCGTCGGGCTAGTTGTCGATTTTTACCGGCTAACCAAAACTGTCTTAGCTTTGACATCGCCCTCTCTTTTTTTCCGCATGAAATTATAGAGACAGAAATAGCAAAGCCGGTTTGGTTCAACAGCAACTCTTGATTTATTACTTTTATTGGCTTTAAATAAAAGCCTTTTTGAGGTTTAGCCTCACGATTTAGTTAGACGGTAGAAAGACTCGTATTCGTAGCCATAACTAGCCTAATCAGCCGTAAATCTACAGCCTAGCTCCTTCATTAAACATCACCGTTTATCTAGCGGTCTGAATAATATTCAGCCGTATCGTTTGTTATAATTTTCTTTTTGATTATAATATAATTCATTTTCGACCGATCGAACATTGTTTGACGTTTAAATGTTCTAAGCCTACTTAGAACATTTCAACGGACGAAACGACGGATCGAAGTAGAACCGTAGTAGGAAAGTCGCGAGTTTATTTCGAAATTACGTTTTTCGTAGAAAGAGAGTAGACGTCCTTGTGACCCCCTCCAAAATTCGAGGCTAAGACCGCGCCTGAAACTGGCTGGCTAATGCTTAGGCCATTCGTATGGTAGTCTGTGGGTAGAGTGAGTACTGAATATTTGATCGAAATGGAAAAAAATAATTACATGAGATAAGAACTTCTTTATGTAATAGGTGCTGTAAAATGTAACTAAGTAGGTAGGTACATAGTTAAAAAAAAAGTTGTTTTTTTTTATAAACCAACTTAACTTGATTACATTTTATTGTTTTAGTTCATTTGTTGTTCGCCGACGCCGTTTTGATAGTTTGGAGTGTTTTGGTAGCAGAAAGTGGAACTAAATAGGCTAGACAAGTAATAAAAAAGCTAGACAATCAATGGAATACCATCGATCCAAGTCATTTGCCTAATGCCTAGTTGTTTGATCAATTGGCTAAACTTCATTAATGAAGCTGGGTTAGGTAGATAAAACGCCGATGTTTAATAAAGAGGCTAGGCTGTTGATTGGATAGCTGATTATACTAGTTGGCTGCTACATATCGACGGCTTTGATACGTATTGTCATTTACAGATAAATTAAATAATGGACGATAACTTTACAAGGCTAATATTTTATTATAAAATTCCGTTCATTTGTTTCTAAAGTATGCAATGCAGATCTGTTAATTAAATTAAAATACTGCTAAAATAGCCCTTAATGCAATAAAATATTTCTTAAAAAACAAAGAAATGCTTCCTTCCCATTCAAACTTTCACATTTGCGATTATTGCGCGTACCTATCGGTCTCCGCACAGGGGCCACACGCGATAGCCACAAACGCCGTCACAAGTAACTAGAAGCGGCTTCAAAAGTAGCTGAAGTGCGCGACAGCCACTTGGGGTTGCGGTCGGCCTCTTTACCGAATATATTACTTATACTTACCAAACTTCTTTCATCAATCCCAAGACTGCCTAAAGACTGAGAGACAGACTGACTGCCTACATTGAGCATCTGAAGCAAGACTCATATTTCTTCACTGAATGAACCTCAGATGACTATTCCAATGATGAAACACTAGATACTGGCGTAATTACGGTAGCTTTACCGAATGGAAGCCAAAAGAAAGTTGAAGTTGACAGCCACTTGTGGCGTGTGGTCGACACTTGCGGTCGGTGGCTGCTACCTTCCTACCTTTTTAACTCATGCAGTATCATAATGGACTCTGACAAAGAAGGTTTAATTGTACTGCTTGTGATAAAAAAAAACGTAATCGTAGAAGATGAAACCGCAGTTTTAACTAAAGTCGAGAGAGAGGGTGGAATTTTGCGCGAGTGGCGCGTGTCGGCGTTTTTTAGAAGCCGGTTCCGGACAAAAGAAGCGAGAAGCGGCGTTTCGCAACAAGTGGCGAGGTCTAGCGTCACTGTGTGCGTCAAGCTCATATAAAATGTATGAAAAGTACAGGAAATAGATCAATGGCGGCGTTTTGTGGCTGTGGTCGGTGGCGGCGTTTTGTGGTTGTGGTCGGTGGCGGCGTTTTGTGGTTGTGGTCGGTGGTCAGTGTGCGGCGACACTAAGATTAACTAAAAACAATATCTGAGCAGTCATAAAAATGATGACTATGATATTATTATTTATTATTGCAAATAAGATACATTATAAACAATATCTGAGCAATGTCATAAAAATTATGACTTTTAACTACATATACATTAAAATATTGCAATCTACAATATAATGGCAGATTTTATACATTTACATGAGTTTTTATGTGTTGTTTTAGAATACTTTCATATGGTGTAGTAAATTCACACATATCACATTTATGTGAATCGTCTTCTGTATGTGTTTTAACATGTTCTGCTAAAACACTTTCATCTGTAGCCCTATAATCGCACATATTACATTGATGTGTATTTAATACGAAATGAGTTTTTATGTGATCTTTCAGAAAACTTTCATGTGTTGTTCTAAAATTACACATATCACATTTATGTGTATTTTGTTTGTGTGTTTTAGTCGGTTCTGTCAAAAGACTTTGAAGTCTTGGTGCAAAATTACTAAAATTAGGTTTATGTGTATTTGATCCATGTGTTTTTGTGTGTTCTGTTAAAAGACTCTCAATCCTTGTTTCATAATTGCACATTTGACATTTGTACACAGCTAATCCAACAAAATGAGTTTTTATGTGTTCTATCAAAACATTTTCTATTTTCGTTTCAAAATCACACATATCACATTTATGTGTATTATCATCGTGTGTTTTCATATGTTCCACTAAAATACTTTTACTTTTTGTTTCAAAATTACAAACATTACATTTATGTACATTTAATTCAACAAAATGAGTTTTTATATGATCTACCAAAACACTATCGCTATTTGTTTCAAAATTACACATATTACATTTGTGTACATTTAATGGATTAAAATGTGATTTTATGTGTTCTTTCAGATGAGTTTCGTGTGTTGCTCTAAATTCACACAAGTCACATTTATATGTATTTTCTACAGAATGTTTTTTAACATGTTCTTTTAAAATACTTTCATGTATTGTACAATAATCGCATACTTTACATTTGTGTACATTTAATTTGTTAAGCGTTTCTAAATGTTCTTTCAAAATACTAGTAGGTGTAGTTTTATAATTAAGGGCACCAAATATTGTAGTCTCTTGAGAATGGGCCTTTATGTGTTGTATTAAGTCATATTTTTGCATGGTTGTGAAACCGCACATATCACATTCCACGATTTTGTCACTAACATGTGTTTTTATATGTCGTTTCAAATGATACACTTGTTTCGCTTCATAATCACATAAATCACATTTAAACTTCTTCTCTCCGACGTGAATCAATAAATGTCGTTTTAAATTACTCGCTTCTGCAGTTCTATAATCGCACATATCACATTTATGTGGCTTTTCACCTGTATGTGTTTTTAAATGTCTTTTTATATGACATAACTGTGTCGCTTTATAATCACACATTTCACATTTAAATGGCTTTTCACCTGTATGTTTCTTCATGTGTTCTTTTAAGTTGCTTGCCTGTGCTGTCCTGAATTCGCACATGGGACATTTGTGTGGTTTTTCACCGGAATGCGTTTTTAAATGTTGTTTGAGATTGCTTGATTGGGCGGATTTAAAATCACACATATGACATTTGTGTGGCTTTTCACCTGTGTGTATTTTAAGATGTTGTTTTAGATGGCTTGCTTGCGTCGATTTGAAGTCGCACATATCGCATTTGTGAGGCTTCTCTCCTGTGTGTCTTTTTATATGAGCTCTTAGATGACCTAATTGAGTTGCTCGGTAATCGCAGATGTCACATTCGTATGGTTTCTCACCAGTGTGCCTTTTTATGTGTCTTTTTAAGTGACATAACTGTGTTGCCTTGTAGTCGCATAGGTCGCACTTGAAAGGTTTCTCCCCTGTGTGGATTTTTATGTGCTTTTTTATGTTACCGTGTTGGGTGGATTTAAAATCACATATTGGGCAACTATGCCATTTTTTATTTGTACTATAACTTGGTTGTCCATCATTTTCTTCAATTCTTGTAATTTCTATAGTAATCTCCATATTGATTACAAAACACTATTTTTATAATAGAATTTAGATTATTTAGCATTCATATGCTAACATTTTTGTGTAGCAATGTACCACCAATCACAACATAATTTGACAATAAAAATGAAGAGAATGATTGGTACTCCCATTCAACGCTCAAAATGTCAAAATACGCTCTTTTTACCGTGTATCTATACTATAGTTGACTAATTATCAGATGCTTGCTCTCAGGTAAACTGGCCACTGGAGATAAAGATATAGTATAGTTGATCTCAGGATAAGCTTGGAGTGCTCTGGGCTATACCTGACTTGAGAATGTGACTCTGTTACAAGATGTCATTTTCTGAGAAATCCATGACTCATTTTCTAACAGGACATGTGTAAATGTAGCATTTTCCATCAACACTATAAGTCGATATCATCTCCAACGCTTATTAATCGTGTTCTTGCGTTGCTTTGTTTCAGGAAGTAAGAAATTTTTACATTAAACGTGTTTGGAGACAGTTGCTTTCACAGCTGTGGGTCATATCATAAATCCATCGATATAAAACGATTTCAGTACAGGAAACTTCAAGTAACACCACCAAAGATCAAGTATCACTCACAAGAGTCCACTTGTAAAGAAGACGTAAGTATTGATTCACATACACATATAGGTATTCTTCAGTGAAAGTTACAAGTTGTCTACGCTAAGTTCAATCAAACACTAAAAGAATTAGACAAGGGTTAACTGTAGACTGTCCATTATTGTCCACCGATTAGCTTTAGCTGTTTTTAATGTAGTGATGATTACACATTTTGATATCTTTTTATTGATGACTTTGGGACAGAAAAATAGTTTTTGTCGCGACTAAACAAGTAAAAATAAAGTGTTAGTGAGACACTCAGACACTGATCAACACTGAGACAAGAACAAGACAGTGTTGCCAACCTTATTTTTGAGATAATCGTACCAAAAGTTTAAAAAGATAGTATTTTGCCAATAAATCAAGAAAAATAATAGTACGCAAAGGAATTTCAATAAAATTACGTAAATCAATGAAATAAAAGTGGCCAAGTGCGAGTTGTACTCGCTCATAAAGGTTTCCATTGCAGAAAGTAGCATAATATATATTGTTTTGTAGTTCGTTATAACTTTGATCGATGTTTTAATAATACTTTATATATGACGATAACAAAAAAACTGCTTATTAGATCTTATTCAAAGCAATTTTCGGTGGAAGTTTCCATAGTACATGGTACATCATATATTTTTTAAGTTTTGTCATTCTCTTATTTTAGAAGTTACAGCCCCCCCCCCCCCTCCCCAACTCTTACCACTTTGGAAGTGTCTCTCGCGCAAATTATTCAGTATAGAAAAAAAAATATTAGAAAAATTGACATAATATAAGGAGACAGCAGGTCTCTCGCGCAAATTATTCAGTACAGAAAAAATAATATTAGAAACATCGACATAATATAAGTTTCTAATATCGTTGATTAGAAACCTCAACATCATCTTTGAAGACCTATTCATGGACACCCTGCGTGACAGTCAGACGTATGGGTCTGATGAAAAAAAAACTATGAGTTTCAGTTCTTTGTATGGGGCACCTCCAAAATTTAATTTTGTATTTTATTTAAAAATTTTAATGTGGTTCACAGAATACATCTCAGCAGTATGGTTCTCATAGTTTCGGAAAAAAATGGCTGTGATATACGGACGGACAGACAGACAGACAGACATGAGCCCGGGCCAGAACGGAACTTATAAGGGTCCGTTTTTTGCCAGTTGGCTACGAAACCCTAAAATCAAGTCCATTTTAGGGTTTCGTTCCATTATAATTTTTGAAGTGAAAACTTCTTTAGGCGCGCTATAGACAGAATTTTCGTGGGCTGTGAAATGGATTCATCAATCGTCACGCTTGGATATGATAATAGATCGGATCGGATCGGATCGGATATGAAATCTTCGGGTAAACTCGGTAAAAAACGGCCAGGTAGGTACCAGGGTAACAGAAACAGTAAAGAGTTTCGATTACCTACCTACCTCCAACAGCCCAGCGTTTATCTCCAGATACCAGGACAACAGAAATATAAAAGAGTTGCGTTTGCCCCTAGGTACCAGTACCAGGGCAACAGAAACAGTAGAGTTGCAATATTCTGTATAATTACGTTGATATAAAACTAGATGGCGCAACCATCGATTTAGCTGGCGGTGTTGAAATTATGCGAATGTACATAGACCTACGATGGTTTACCAAATAATTAGTATTCTGACAAGGTGATAAATAAATTAGACAATTCAATTAAAAGTGAAAACATTTGAGTCACAAGTTTTCACTTCTATCGGCAGTTCCTATGACTGCCAATTTTCTTTTTTTATTAGTATATGTATGTGGGAATGTTTATTTTTATAATAAAATATAGTGCAACGACGACGAGCAATGTACCTGATGCACACGTAACAGAACAGTTACACGCAACTATTATTGGAACACAAGAAACAGAACGAAGAATCCCAATCATTACCTAACACAGCTAGCACTGCAGTGTGCTCGTCATCTAGAGAGAAGAGAAGTGGGCTGTATAACCAAATTAAAAGGTTAATACCGTAATACCACTGTATAAACTACAAATAATACAGTATAAATAAAATAGACTATGTTAATCCGCTGTGTATCTTTAGTGGAACTACATAAATATAGAGATATTAGCATATTTTATTGGATGCGTTCATAAAACGACCTACAGATAAGAAGTGTTTTTGACGTGATAACGTCTTATAATTCGGTGAAGCCGGCTGCACGCCCGCATAACATGACGTCATGTAACGTTACCGTTAGTTCGTCGTCAGTGCCATGCGGACGAAGCTGAGCGCTGAGGGCGCCACCCGCCGAGTCGAGCGGTATCACTACTCGCGCTATCAGCGTACTGATTTCTTAAGACGTTGTCACATTTAACTATCGTCAGTAAACCGACTTTACAGACAACCATTTTTTTTACCCAAAAAAATAATTTATGGTGATTTTTCATTTTGTAAGATTCCATTCAAAAGATCGTATGTTTTGCGTACGATTTCGACTTCGTGATCGTATATCGTACATGAGCCAAAAAGAACGTATAAATACGATTTAAATCTTTCGGTTGGCAACACTGGAACAAGATGACAAGTTGACAAGTGAACAAGTTGACACGAGACAAGCACAGGAGACAAGTGATTGTGGACTACGATTTTTTAGGAGGACTAACTCGGTGGTGGCTATAACCCCTACACGTGTTTGGTTTTTTTTCTTGTATTTGTGTACTATTTATTGGAATTTTATTGGTAAGTTTTATATATTTTAATAGCTAGTAGAAGGCAGAGACAATGGAGAATGTTTCTCCGTCGCCAAAACCCCCTGATCCGCCCGATCCTAGTAATGTAATGGAAACAGAAAATTCGATGACTCCAAACCTCTTGAAGAGGCATCTACCATCTCAGCCAGACCGATCCGCACTCGTAAAGAAGTCTGGTATGAACTCAGAGACAGCGACCGCGTCTATACAGCAGATATATGTCCATCCTGCGATGTCGATTATAGGTATTCAACAATATGAAAACATCGACTCTGGACCTTTTATAGTGCATGTTTCTAGAACTGATCCTGACCCAACCTTAGGTACGGTGATTAGACCTATGAAATTTGGAAAATTCTTGCACACGAACAAGATTGATAGTGTCTGCCAAGATGGGGTGAAAAAAGTAGGTAGGAACAAAATATCTATCGAATTCCTAAATGCTGCAGCCGCCAATAAATTCCTAGTCAACCCTATCCTGAAAATCGGTAAATACGAGGCGATGATCCCAACTTATAATGTCACCCGAATGGGCTTAGTGAGGGGTGTCCCTGTAGAATGGTCCATGGAGGACTTCGCAAACTCAATCCAAATACCTGGTAACAGCTACGTTCTGAAGGCAAGGAGGCTAAACCGAAAAAACAAAGTCGAGAATACAGTAAATTGGGTGCCTACTCAGACAGTGGTTCTCACATTTAGAGCTCAACAACTGCCAACCAGAATATTCTCGTTCTACTCATCTTTGACCGTAGAGGCATATCAGTACCCCACCATTCAATGCAACAACTGCCTTAGATTCGGACACATCAAAAATCAGTGCCGCTCTCAACCTCGATGCTTTCGTTGTACACAACCTCATAGTGGAGACAATTGCGTGGTGCAAGAGTCAGAGGCTTCATGCCTGTACTGCTCTGAGCGACACTTCTCCACAAGTAGGTCATGTCCAGAACAAGAAAGACAGCGAGCTATAAAAATGAAAATGTCAAGAGATGGGATTTCGTACCAAGAAGCTTGCAGTCAAACCGCTAAAGTAAATAGAAGGTTTAGCCAAGTTGCTGGAAGCGTACCTGTTGCCCAAATGCAAGCCTCACAACTCCCACCCTCCAATGCCACGCAACCTCTCCCTTCTCCTTCATCACAACCCGTCCAATCCTACAGAAAGGCTATTTCCCAGAGCCCACGTCCAAGAGCACCTCTTGGAAAATCCTACGACCGCATTGCCCATCAGAACATCATTGCCCAGGGTCCTTCCACAATCCCTAACGGATATTCCTTAGAGCAAGCTCAATCCCAGTCCCATCACCTAACACCAGACACTCATGATCTCCTTACCCAACTTCTCACAATTGTCATGAAAATGATAACACAAGACCCCAATTCCTTACCGTCCAACGTAGCCCACATGATCTCCCAGCTCCCAACCTTAATAGCCCACCATGGATCTATGCCCAATAATCCAATGGAACAGCAGGAGCCTCCGTCGGAAGCTTCCTGAACTCCTCCACCTTATCAACAAATACAGCCCCATCTTGGTGGCCGTCTCGGAGACGTGGTTTGTCCCTGGAGTTCGATATCGAGTCCCGGGATTCTCATGTCTTCGGAGCGACCGCCAGGATGGAACAGCTGGCTGTGCATTATTTGTCAAATTATCCCAAACATTCTCCCAAATTCCCCTTCCCCCTCACAGTCCTGAAATAAACGCGGTCGCTGTACATGCGTTTAATTCCTCCTTCATATCCCTATACATCCCTCATCCTTCTCCACATCTCATATCCGATATCCTTCTCATCATATCCTCTGTTCCTTCTCCAGTTGTGGTTATGGGAGACTTCAATGCCCACCACACCTCCTGGGGTTCCTATCACAGTGACTCTTTTGGTCGATTACTGTTTGAGGCTCTGGATGAAGTAAATTTGTGCATAGGGAATGACGGCTCTCCTACTCGAAGAGTTCTACCCACTCAAAATCCAAAATCAGCAGTGGATTTAACTCTCTGTTCTCCTGGTCTGCTTCCCTCCCTATCTTGGCAGGTCCTCCCTCTCACCAATGGTAGCGATCATTTCCCCATCTTAATCAGCCTAGGTCTCAGGGTATCCCATCTCACCCCTCCCACCCCTCTCTTAAAATATAGGTTAACTGGAGCCAAATGGGACACATATTCTTCACAATTGGATGAAAAAACTACATCTCTTCCTAATCCAATAGAAGAAAATCCCCTGGTGTGCTACCAAAAACTTGTAGATATTATCATATCTTCTGCTGATGAGTCTATCCCTCTAAAAAAGCCCAGAAACAATCTCCTCTCCCCTCCCTGGTGGGATTCTGAGTGTACAAAAGCAGTTCATGATCGAAAAAGTTCAGAAACCAACTACAACCGACAAATGACCACAAATAATTTCCTCATTTATAAGAAGACAGCTGCAAAATGCAGAAAGATACTTGCGTCTAAAAAGAAACAGGGTTGGTTAAGTTTCTGCGAAAGCCTATCACCATCCACCCCAACTACCATTGTGTGGAAACAAATCCGTAGATTCAGAGGCTCTTACAGAGATAATAACCCGGCTACCAACGATCCTGTTTCCTGGTTGGAACCATTTGCTGACCAGTTGGCCCCGCCTTTTGTACATCAGAATCCACATCATCCCAGCCCATCACATTCCCATACATCTACCCATTTTGATGTCCCCTTCTCATTTGAAGAACTGCGATTGGCTCTAGATGGACTGACCGACTCTGCCCCTGGAGTAGATGGCATTCCTTACTCTTTTATCACTAGAGCTAATGATGCAACAAAACTTTACTTTCTGAATCTGGTAAACATATTTTTTGAGCAGGGCTATATCCCAGATTCATGGAAAACTCAAATGATAATTCCTATCCCTAAACCTGGTAAACATCCCTCTGATCCTAACTCCCGACGTCCTATTGCCCTATCCTGCGTAGCTGCTAAGATCACTGAAGTTCTTATCAAAAATAGATTGGAATGGTATATAGAAAATAATAGCTTACTACCAGTATCACAATTTGGTTTTAGAAAAGGAAAGAGCACCATGGATAGCCTAAGTATACTAACTACCGACATCCGTATCGCAATTAAAAGTAAGAAACAGTATGTTGCAGCAGTTTTTCTAGATATAGCATCAGCATATGACAATGTCCAGCTTCCAAAACTCAGAAACAAATTGTTGCAGCTGAGTGTTTCAGAGAAGATGGTACAATTCATTAGCTGCTTTCTGATTGAAAGAACCATCCTCATTCAAAACCAGGATATGCCTATATCTAGAAAGGTCTGGAAGGGTCTCCCCCAAGGTTCAGTCTTAAGTCCCCCCCTGTATGGCCTATACACAGCTGACCTAGACCAAACTGTGAACCCTTTCTGTAACATCTTACAATATGCTGATGACATTGCCCTCTACTACTCCGGTGAATCCATCGAGGAGGCTGCAAATTCCCTAAACCTAGCCTTATTGTATCTTGAAGATCATTTGAACGACATTGGATTATCAATCTCTCCCACCAAAAGTAACGCAATAGTTTTCACTAATAAAAGAACAATCCCAAGTCTGACTTTAAAATGCAACAATGAAGTAATTCCCCAAAAAAACTGCGTAAAATTTTTAGGCCTATGGCTAGATACCAAATTAACAGGTGTAGCCCATTCAGAGCATGTTGCTTCTAAATGCGAAAAAAACATTAATATTCTCCGCTCTCTTTCTGGCGTATGGTGGGGCTCCCATCCATTTACCCAAAAACTATTATACAATTCTATTATTCGTAGTCACTTTGACTACGGAGCATTCCTGCTGGAGCCTGGTAACAAATCTGCCTTAAATAAACTGACATCAATCCAAGCTAAATGCCTTCGCATCATTCTAGGGGCTATGAAAACCTCACCCACTAATGCTATTCAAATAGAAGCTGGTGATCCCCCCCTATACCTACGAAGACAATTTTTAGCTGACCGATTTTACAATATAATAGTTCAGAATACAGACCACCCTTTATTTCCAAAACTCATTGAACTCCACAGACTTACTTCACCACAAGAGTTGAGAACTCAAACTAATCTGCCATGTATTCTTCGCAGCTTCGTTAAACTTTCACTCCTCCCATTCCCGACAGTCAACTTTCCTATTAATCCCCTGTTCACAACTTCCTACCATGCCATAACCTATCAGCCATCTGTAATATTAGACTTAGGCATCAGTAAAGACACAACAGATCCCAGCAAGGCACTCTCTGAAATTATTGATAGCAACTGGAGTCATTGGCTCTCTGTTTTCACTGATGCATCTAAATTGTGTAAGAATGGAGACGTAGGTGCATCTGTCTGGATTCCAAGATATAGCATTGTATTAAGTTATAAGTGTCCTCCATTGGCGTCTGTATTCACTGGCGAAGCAATAGCTATACTTGAGGCAATACGGTATGTTACATCCCATTCTATTCCCAAAACCTTAATCCTTTCCGACTCAAAAAGTTGTTTACAAGCTATTTTGGCTAACCAATTCAAAATTAAAACTAAATTTCCTGTTATACTCAAAATTAAAGAGGAACTCTTCAAGTCCTCTAATCTTGGCCTCCAAATAGTTCTAGCTTGGATACCAGGGCATGTAGGCATCCCGGGTAACGAAAATGCAGATTTCCATGCCAAAAAAGCTACATTACATGGTAATAAAGATCACTACAGTGTATATGCCCATGACCTTTCCGCTGTCTGTCTACCCCAACTCCTTGATTCATGGAATGCTGAGTGGCAGAAGTCCAAAACCACTAAAGGTAAATTCTATGGTCAAATCCAACCTGCTATCCCAACTAGACCCTGGTTTTTCAAATTTAAAAAAATTGATAAGCGTGTTACCTCAACTCTCTGCCGCCTAAGGTTGGGTTTTGTTTGTACCCCAGTGTTCCTGGCTAAAATAAGAATACAAGACCATTCCCTTTGCGAATGCGGGTTAGCTGAAGGTACAACAGATCATATATTTTTTGAGTGCATCAAAAATCGTGGCTCCTTATATGACTTGATCCCAGATGACCTTCCTCGTCCTGTTTCCTTTTCCAACCTCCTCCCCCTAGTATACACTCCCTTTATTTATGTACTTAGTAAATTTATCAAAGTTAATAATATTAAGTTATGATTACATATATTATTCTATATATTCTGTGTAAATACATTATTAATTTATTTATCTTTATGTATATCTGTGTTGTGACGTCATATTTGTGTTTGTCCCTTTCAGTAGTAGTAGTAGACTAAAGGTGCGCCCGCACTGGGCGACGCGACGCGACGCGACGCGCCGCGGCCAAATCGTCACAGATCACAATATAGACTCCGCGCCACCACTCGTGACCGTTGGCGAAAGGAGCCACTGTCGTATTCCACAATGACAGCTGAAACCTATGATATTATAGTGGCTTAGTTCAATAATTTCGCCAAAGTACTTCAGTGATGGCACGGAGTCTACTACTAGCACAGATAAGTAACTTCAACTTCAACTTCTTGGTTAATGGCTATTATTGTGGATTAGCCTCACAATTCCGCCAATGTCACGTAGAAAGATATTCTGTCAAACGAGGAGATTTAAAGGTGATCTACGGTGGATTTAATTCTTGAAGCAAGTGTTTTCCCCGTTTTCTGGAATACAAATTGTTAGTATTGACTAACTACAGACAGTCACAGAACAACACACAAATATATATATAGAACACTTAAATAATAAAACATAGAAGTATATAAATATTTATAATTTTATCTTATTTTGTTTAATATATTTACATAGAGTATTTACAAATGATGTATTTACAAGGGAGAGGAGACATTTGAAGGAAGTAGGACGGGGAATATCTGGAGGGATGATATCATACAATGAGGACTGCATTAAGGGACAATTAAAAAATATGTGGTCAACGTTTCCTTCCTCTAATCCACATTCGCAAACAGAATGATCCCTAATCCTAAGTTTGGCCAAGAAGACAGGGGAACAACAGTGATTTAGCCGGAGTCGGCATATAGTGGAAGTTGTCAATTTGTCTGTGTTTTGGAATTTATAGAACCAGGGTCTATGAGGTATTTCAGGTTGAACATCTCCATAGTATTTTCCTTTCTCCAGTTTCGATATCTTCCATTTCTGGGTCCAACATTTACGGAGCATAGGTTTTAAGATGGTGCATAGATCGTGAGCATGGATTTGGGAGTATGCAAGGGAGCCTGATTGGACTGCGGCTTTAGCATAGGCATCAGCATGCTCATTACCTAGGACACCAGAGTGTCCAGGAATCCAAGCCAAAACTACCTCGATGTTGAGATTGAGGCATTGCAGGAGAGCTTCTCTAATTTTTAAAATTATAGGGAATCTGGTTTTTGAATGAAATGGGTTTGAAAGAATTGTTTGGAGGCAGCTCTTAGAATCTGTTAAAATTATGGACTTGTTCAGGTTGTGGGATATGATGAATAAAAGGGATTCTAGGATTGCAATTGCTTCACCTGTGAAGACAGAAGTCACAGACGGGCATTTGAAACTTAAGATAATGCTAGTAGAGGGGATCCATACCGCAGCACCAACCGGACAATAGGGGGACTTGGAAGCGTCTGTGAAGATTTTGGTCCAGTCATGATATTCAGATTGAATTTTGTGGGAAAAGGTTTTATCGGCTTCAACAGAATTCTTGCCCACCCCAAAGTCCAATATGATGTTGTTGGGTAGGAGAGTCAACGCATCAAAAGGCGTAGAGTAAAGGGGTAAGATGGAGGATTGAAAAAGTGGGTATGGAAGTCCAGAGACAAACATGAAACTGCGGAGAAGGCACGGGATATCGTCGTCAAATAGCCGGTTTGGGTGGTAGAGTGAAGCCAGGTACTCAAGTTTATGTAGTAAGGTATGATCATTTTGTTGGGCCAACTTTACGAAAAATCGGTCGGATAGGTATTGTCGCCTAAGGGATAGTGGGGGTTCGCAACATTCCACTTGCATCGCGTTAATGGGAGACGACTTCATTGCGCCTAGAATAATTCGCATAGATTTAGCCTGTAATTTGTCCAGCTTACTTAAGCCTGCTTTGTTACCGGGGTCCAGGAGAAAAGTACCATAATCTATGTGGCTGCGTATTAGGGCATTATACATCAGTTTTTGTGTGAAAGGGTGAGCGCCCCACCACACACCAGACAGAGACCTAAGGATGTTGATGTTCTTTTCAGCTTTTTTATTAACATATTCATAATGGGGGACACCAGATAATTTACGGTCCAACCATACACCCAAGAATTTAACTTTGTTGTCTTCTGGGATTGTTTCTCCGTTGATTTGAATGTTAGCAGGAGGGATAGACCTTTTATTTGTGAAGACTACTGCTTTACATTTACGTGCAGCCAGGCCAAGGCCATGAGGAAGAAACCATTCTATGAGATGCTCCAGAGCGAGATTAAGTTGGCTAATAGCTTTCTCATGTGAGTTTCCTGAATAATATAAGACTATGTCATCTGCATACTGAAGCATTTCACAGAAGGGCAGAACAGGCTGTTCCAAGTCATGTGTATACAGGTTGTACAATATGGGGCTTACAACTGAGCCCTGGGGCAAACCCCTCCACACTCTTCTAGCTGGCATTGTGGAATTGGAGGTCTTAATGTGAATTGTTCTTTCGGTCAGCATGTTGCATATGAGACGAACCAACTTCGGAGGAATACTCAGCTGTGAGAGTTTTCTCCTGAGCACCGGAAGGAGGACGTTGTCATAGGCAGCTTCAATGTCTAGGAAGATTGCTACAAGGTATTCCTTTCTAATGATAGCTGTGCGAATGTCGGTGGTCAATATACCCAGGCTATCCATAGTGCTGAAACCCTTTCTGAATCCGTACTGAGTCTTAGCTATTATGCTGTTGTTTTCTGCAAACCATTCTAATCTTTGTTTAGTCAGATGTTCTGTAATCTTTGCTAAAGCCGAAGTTAAAGCAATTGGTCTATAACTATCGGAGTCTGCAGGATTTTTGCCAGGTTTCAGTATAGGGATGATCACCTGTGATTTCCACGCAAGAGGTACTGTACCATATTCAAGAAGGTTGTTGATTATATTCAAAAAGAATACCTTGCAAATATCAGATGAGTTTTTTACAAATGAGTATGGAATGCCATCAGCCCCAGGGGCAGAATCTGATAGCCCATTTAGGGCTAGTTGAAGTTCTGATAGGGTAAATGGTGCGTCTAAATTGTGAGCTGATGGAAGAGGGCCAGGGATAGAGGGAAGACAATCTATATATGGGACGGAATGAGGAGCTAGCTTATTAGCAAAGGTCTCAATCCAGGCCGATGAATCTGCATTAATTGGGTTATCAGGGCGGAATGAACCTCGGTACCGTTTCATTTGTTTCCATACCATAGAAGATGGAGTTCTAGGGGATAATTCTTGACAGAAATTAATCCATCCTTGTTTTTTTTTCTTTTTAAATAACCTAGTGGCTTGGGCAGCATTTTTTTTGTACTCTAGGAAATTCACTAATGTCATTGAGACCCTGTATGCTCTTTCAGAATCCTTCCGTTTCTTGGCAGCATCTGTACATTCCGCATCCCACCAAGGCGTAGAAACTCTGAATTTAAAAGGTTTTTTGATAGGGAAATTTTCATCGGCACTAGAGGTTATAGATTCTACAAAATTGCAGTAGTTTTGAAGGACATTGAAGCCATTTGTGGGAGGTAAAGACTCAATTCGACTTTCAAGGGACAAAGAATAAGAGGACCAATCAGGGTTAGATAATCTATATTTTAGGAGGGGATTAAAATTACAGGCAGGAACTGTTCTATTGGGAAAGGAGATAGAGATTGGGAAGTGATCACTGCCATATGAGTGAGATAACACTTGCCAGGAAAGAAGTGAAGAGAGGGAAGGAGAACAGATAGTGAGGTCAACTGCACTGTTAGGGTTTTGGGCTGGAGAGACTCGACGGGTAGGAGAACCATTATTGATGACACATAGGTTAGCATCATCAAGAATGTCTAAAAGAGAGAGAGCAAAATCATCGTCAACACAGCATCCCCATGAAGTATGATGGGCATTGAAATCACCCATCACAATCATAGGGGGCTGTATTGACATGAAAAGAAATAGGATATCAGAGATCATAGAAGAGTGAGGATGAGGGATGTAAACTGACACATAAGTGATGTCCAGGACTTTAGCAGCTACTATGTTGATACCGGGGGAGGTAGGAGGGAGGGAGATTTGGGAGAAAGGAAGAGAGCGTCTTATAAGTAAGGCGCTACCAGAGTAACCATCAGCTCTGTCATCCCGGAGACACGAGTAGCCCGGGACCCTGAAACGGGAGCCCGGAACTAACCACGTCTCCGAGACGGCAATAACTAATGGCTGAAACTTATTAATTAAGTGGATGACACTATGTTTCTTGGGACGTAGGCTTCGTGCATTCCATTGCAGAACGACTTGATCCATTATTAAAAAGTGTGGATATTTGGGAAAGTTGGTGGGCAACGTGGGACGGTAAGTTGAAGTTGTTTTGAGAAATGAGAGTGAGGAGAGTTGAAAGGAGAATTTCGATGATTCTGTGGTCCTGGGGGACTGGTGAGGATTGAGACAGGGCAAACCCGTTCGGAAGGTCAGATGACACTTCAGCCGTGATGGCATCATGGGCTGCCTTGTCATAGGGTTTGTTCAAAGGAGCTCTAGTACGGGATGGGATAAGGAGTGTTTTTCTGTAGCTGCCTGTGGATTTAGATGACAGGGATTGGAGAGAGGATGATGGTTGGGATGAGTATGATGGCCGGGATGAATGAATTGAGGGTGAACTAGCTGCTTCCGCATATGGTCTGGTAGGTTTAGGAAACCGTAAAGAAGCCTCCTCATATGGTAGATTATCCTGCGACATCAGAAGCTTGATGGCTTTCTGTCTGCCCTGCTCAGGGCAACTCTTGTTGCTAGCGAAGTGTAGCCCGGAGCAGTGAAGACACGTAGCCTCACTCTCCCTAACGTCACAGGAATCACCGGCATGAGGTTGGGCACACCGGTAACATCTGGGCTTCGAGCGGCATTGCAATTTTACGTGACCAAAACGGCAGCAGTTGAGACACTGGATAGTAGGGAATTGGTATGTTTCTACCGGTAATGATGTGTGGAAAAGGAATACCCTTTGTGGTAGGACTTGACCCTGGAGGGTCATCACAATGGTTTGGGTGGGAACCCAGGAAGTTTTGCCATCAATTATAATTTTTCGGTTGAATCTCCGGGCTTTTAAAAGTGTTCCACATCCTCTGGGAATATTAATTTCATTCGCGAATTCCTCCATGGAGAGATCCACGGGGACTTGGCGTACAATACCCATTTTGGTTATGTTAAATGTGGGAATAACTGCTTGGAAGTTGTTATTTTCCAGGATTGGGTTATCCAAAAAAAGGTTGGCGGCTTCAAATGTCGTAAATTCAACTGAAACTTTATTCCTACCCACTTTTTTTACTCCTTCAGGGCAGATATTAGATACGCGATGTTTGCATAAAAATTGTCCAAACTTAATAGCTCTAATCGACGAGCCTGTGGCGGGATCTATGTCTGTCTTCGAGATGTGAATTAGGAAGGGACCCTTATCTAGGGCCGTATATTGCTTAATGCCAATGACCAAGGATGGGTGTATGTACACATTTTGGATCGAGGCAGATGCCAGGTCTTGGTTTATAATGTTTTTTTTAGGAACTGTTTCGTTGGCGGAAATGTCTGTCGCACGGCGTTTCGCGCAAGAGGAGGGGGTAGACATCTGGATATCCGGGGGGTCCGGCGGATCCGGCTCCAAATCGGACATGATGGACTTACAATACCAGTAAAATGTTAGTACATATAAACACTTACCGGTATAATTTATACCACCACCACCAAGGGAAAACACTAATTAACGATATTTTGCACTAATAATAGCTAAATATACACTATTAACCGGTACTTTTTACTAAAATTCCCGACTCCCATGTGACAGCTATCAGTAGCGACGGCAGCCACAGATAAGTAAATCTTGAAGCTGCCGTCATTTTCGAGATATTATTAAATGTCAGTGTCAGTGAATCAGTGACAAATATTACTGTTACGAACTGTGTTGCCAAACGATACGAGTTAATACGATTTAAATCGTATTTATAAGATCTTTTTGGCTCATGTACGATGTACGATTGCAAAGTCGAAACCGTACGCAAAATATACGATCTTTTGAATGGAATCTTACGAAATTAACAATCACCATAAATTATTTTTTGAAGTGAAAACTTCTTCAGGCGTGCCTCGACAAGTTTTTCGTTTAAATTGATTTTTAACGTTACGCTCGGGTATGATAAGAAATCTTCGGGTAAACTCGGGACCTTGGCGATTGGGCATCTAGAAATGCGTCAGCCAATGGGAAATTATGACGCATTTCTAGACGCAATGCCAAGATGGCGAGGCAACGCCCTCCAGTTACATCCGTGTAGTTTCCAAGGTAAGCTATCAAATTCTGAGTTATAAGTTTTCACTTCTATCGGCAGTTCCTATGACTGCCCTTTTTTTTTAGTGTGAAAAGTAAAACAAGATGGTCGAACAACAAAAAAGTTAATCGAACTGAACTTCTTAAATGTAGATTGCTTTATGAATGCATACCCGAATATCTCTACGTAGTTCCTTTATAAATATAAGAGATCAAACAAACAAACAAACAAACATACAAACAAACAAACAAACTCTTCAGCTTTATAATATTAGTATAGATAGCGTTTTAATGTTAACACAGTCGATATATAGTTAAATTGTGGTATTATCTTGTCAATTTGCCTATACAACCAGTTGAAGTTGTTTTTGATCAAGTTTCGGAATAAACCTAACAGTTTTCTAATCTGAAAAAGTTTGATGTAACTATATCTTAATGCCATAATGTTTCATCCTATATAGAGTTAGGCATATGTATAATGCGACAGGATGAGCAGAACATGGATGGTAAGCCATAACAACCTAGCGTCACGCAGCGTTTGAACATGATTTGGACTCTATCATTACCTAACACTGCAAAGCGCTCAACACCCATAGATAGTTTAGTAGTGGTAGGATTCTTTGCAGAGTCCCGCTGGGGAACTACCATCTTTGCTAGTTATTCTACGGCCAAGCAGTAATTTGCAACAATCACTGTGTTCCGTTTCGAAGGTCACAAAATGTCAAAGCCCACTTGGCCAGTTTTTTAATTTTTTTATATGGCAGCATAGAATGAATGAGTATCTAAAATTACTTATCTGTGCTAGTAGTATATTGTGATCTGTGACTATTTGGCCGCGGCGCGTCGCGTCGCGTCGCGTCTTGTCGCGTCGCCCAGTGCGGGCGCACCTTAACAACCAGTAAAACTACGTGAAGTCCACCGACCAACGGCCCATGTCAATATAACGCTGCGCCTATACCGATCAAACTTGGGAAGAGTGTACCAGCAACCATACATAGACGCTGGCGAAGTGGCAGTCAAGCTGCATACAGAAGCCAAAGATAAAAGTTGAAGTTGAAGTTGTGGACTACACGATAATTGCTTACACGATAATTTACTGCCAGGCCAAGATGAGGTTGTAACAAAATCTAGCATGTAGTACATAGTACTGTACGAGGTAGCACACTTTGTATTTACCATAAGAGGACGAAAGACATTTCGCTTGCTAACAAACTTTTTCACAGTACTAGGAGAGCCCGCGGTGTTACCCGCGTAGTTCCCTTTCCCGTTGTTTTTTCGGGATAAAATAGGCTATGTGTGTTCTTCCAGACTATAATCTATATGTGTTCCAAATTTCAGCCCGATCCGTTCATACGTTAGGACGTGATAGAGCAACAAACATCCATACATTGACATTTATACATATTAGTAGGATTTATTATCATTAATCAATCAAATTAATTATCAAAAAATTCACACATTAATTTGTAAACTCGCACAAGAGCAACCAACAAAAAAGAGTCCTCTATACACAGTATACACACTGGCCACTTGCCGTCACTCGGGCAGCTAGGCGAGCGACAGCGAGTGGTCACAAGTCATGGCAAAACGACCCTCCAGCCCTGCCCTATGCCTCCACAGTCCACACACAGCACACACTGGCGTGACTGACGTTGGCCTTCACTCGCTGGCGCTCTTTTTGCCCATTTCTTGCCAATTTAGCAAGATTGGGACGTTGTTTTAGCCTTTGGCATGATCGGTGGACGTTTTAGGTAAACTGGCAGATTTAGGCAGTATCGAAAATAGTTTTCGTTACATATCGCAACTCATTTTCCCGATAATGTACACCGTGGGCTCTGATCAAATATTCAAACATGGACTTAGACGAAAGTGACTGATTGTCGTTTGAAATTTAGTTGGTTATTTCTCACACATCCCTATTGTACCTACCCACTGCCCAGGACGTCTACTCTAATTCAACGAAAACGTAATTTCGAAATAAACTCGCGATTTTCCAACTCTGATTCTAGTTCGATCCTTCGATTTGTCCGTTTAAATGTTCTAAGCCTACTTTAATTAGAGTATGCTTAGAACATTTAAACGTCAAACAATGTTGTATCGGACGAAACGAAGTAGAACGAGAGTAGGAAAGTCGCTAGTTTTTTTTTCGAAATTTCGTTTTTGTAGAAACAGAGTAGACGTCCAGTATATTATAGTAAAACGCCACTAGTGGGAAATTCCCTGCGAAATTAAATCACACTTCTTCTTTCGTTTCTATCATTCGTCTGTTACTTTCGATATATTCAGCATTTAGCTCAATGACGATTGTGTTTAATTTCAACCAACAATGTTTTTTTTAATATAAAATATCATGAATTATTCAATGCAATGTTTTAAGATTACCCAGATTACCTGAACTACCTACACTGAAAATTGCAATAGTTACCATAAATTTAATAAAAATCCTACTTTCTACAATAATTATTATACTTCTCAATGTTTCGACCCCGATACCTATTGTATCGTATATGAGATAGGTGATCGAATCTAGTTGAATTTTGAATCACGGTTAGATTATAGTCTGGAACAATACATAAGTTACTGTTTATCCCGTAAAAATAGGGGTAAACGGGGAAAAAGCGCGGGCAAAACCTACGGGCGCTGATATTATGGCATAACTAACGGTATTCATTGTTTTTCTTGAATTAATACAACGATAATTGCTATTAGCAATATTTTGGCATTTTGAAGTGAAAACTTCTTTAGGCGCGCTTAGACAGATTTTTCGTGGGGTGTAAATTGAATTCTATCGTCACGGTCGGGTATGATAAGAAATCTTCGGGTAAACTCGGGACCATGGCCATTGGCCATCTAGAAATGCGTCAGCCAATGGAAAATGCTGAAAGGGCGTGGACTGAGCATCATGGCAAGGCCACGTCCTCCGGTTACACCCGTGTAGTTTCCAAAGTAAGCTATCAAATTATGAGTTTTCACTTCTATCGGTAGTTCCCTTGACTGCCTATTTTTGAAGTGAAAACTTCTTTAGGCGCGCCTAGACAGATTTTCGTGGGCTGTGAATTGGATTCTAGCATCACGCTCGGGTATGATAAGAAATCTTCGGGTAAACTCGGGACCATGGCTATTGGACATTTGGAAATGCGTCAGCCAATGGCAAATGCTGAAAGGGCGTGGCCTCGGCATCTTGCCATGGCCGTCTAGAAATGCATCAGCCAATAGGAAATGCTGACGCATTTCTAGATGGCCATGCCATGGTGCCCAGGCCACGCCCTCCGGTTACACCCGTGTAGTTTCCAAGGTAAGCTATCAAATTCTGAGTTATAAGTTTTCACTTCTATCGGAAGTTCCTATGACTGCCAATTTTTTTTTTGTTCCAAGCAGTAGCAGGTTTTGGCAGGATTTCACCCAGTGTGACCATATGTGGCAGTTTCCTGCCATTTTGGCAGGATTTGGGCGTTATTTTAGCCTTTGGCATGATAGGTTGACGTTTTATGAAAACTGGCAGTTTTTGGCAGTATTGGTGGATCGGAAAAAATGTTTGTTACCATAACTCATATTCCCGATAATGACCACCCGGGGGTGAAAATAAGAGCATAACGATAGACAAAATTAACTAACGCTTTCAATTTATTTGATTAGTTCTCACACATCCCTAGTAAACTCAGTAGATTATAGTAAAGCGTCACTAGTGGGGAATTCTCAGAAAAATTCAACTATACTTCTTCGTTCTTTTGGTATGTACTGTAACTTTCGTAAGTCGTAACATTCAGCTCTATGACGGTTGTATTTCATTTTAACCAACAAAAGAAAAGTTAAATATAATGAATAAATCAATGTATAAACATGTAAAAATGGAGGTATACAATGAAAATTGCAATGCTTAACATCCCACTGATATTATAAATGGAGATGTTTGGATTTTAATGTCAGAATGACGTTTGTACGTCTGAACGCATCGGGTTGGTATTTGGAACACAAATAGATTATAGTCTGGAAAAACACATAGGCTACGTTTTATCCCGAAAAAATAACGGAAACGCGAATTACTTGAGTAAAACCGCGGAGACTGCTCGTTTATGATATTACTAGGATGTCAATGTTTGGATGTTTGTTGCTCAATCACGTCTTAAAGTACAAACGGATCTTGTTGAAATTTGTAACACGGTTATATTACAGTCTCGAAGAAAATATGGGCTACTTTTTATCCCGGGAAAATAACAAGAACGAGAACTGTGCGGCTAAAACCCCGGGGCGCTGTATTACGACATAATCTTGTGTATTTATGGTTTTTCTTTGATAAATACAGCGATAATTGCGGTTGGCAATATTTTGGCATTTTTTGCCCCAAGCGTTGGCAGGATTTCACCCGCAGTATGGCAGGTTCCGTGATTTAGAGATGGTCACACTGATTTTCACCCGCAGCATGGCAGGATTCGTGTTCTAGAGTTGGTCACACTGCTCTCAGTGTCTCAGTTTTCGCTTTTCGAGTTTTCTTACAAAATTCTACTGTTTAGGTGTTTAGTATTATAGTATTTACTGGTATTTACATTTGTAGGTAGTAGGTACTAATGTAAGTTAGCCGATGACGAAAATGGATATCAGAGCAAATTATTTTTATAAATAATGAGTAAAAACACAGTATCGTTAATTTAATTTTGAAGTTTCGTAAAAACAAAATGAATATCACGTAGTATCCTGTGAATGTGAACGATGTTGATTACCATTTACCACAAAAGTGGTTGAACCACGGTTGAACTGTGGAATACTACTGACTGTGCAGTGCTTCTGTGATATTGTTATCAAACGTCGGTCCTAGTGAATATTGGCCTACAATACGTACATTTAGACTTTCAACAATATTAGCGGGACCGATAAACCGCAGGTCTAAATGCACCCATTTATTGGACTTTACACACGAAGATCGTAGTGTTTCTGTTTTTTCTAAGCGTTATGTTACCGTCATTATTCTTACGGTGTCTGCAAGCTAAGTCACAGCATGTGATATTCGTAAAGAATGGGTCTGCATGGACTATGAACTTAGAGGAATTAAAATGATCATCACAATAGAACCTTATAAATCCAATTGTTGGCAAAGAAAGTACAGAAATAATCTTAAAGTTGCATCACAAAAGAGTATCAACTGAACATATTTAGTTATTTATCTGTAAATCCAAGATGATGGAGGAACCGGATCTTATTGACTTAGATAATGTAAATACCGCACCATTGGAAACAAACGATTCTGACAGTGTGGACGAGTCAGCACCAGAACCGAGCGTATCCCAGAAAAACATAAAGAAACATGAATGCCCAATGTGTGATTATAAATCAGTGAATTCAAACCATATAAAATCACACATAAGAGTCCATTACGGTATAAAACCGTTTACATGCGAGTTGTGTGATTATAAAACATCAATACCGAGTAACCTAAATCGTCATAAACTGAAACACACAGGAGAAAAATTATATGAATGTGACGAATGTAACTACAAATTCGCGCACCTCACATCTTTGAAACAGCATAAATTATTACACACCGGAGAACGACCATACGAATGCAGTATATGCAACTATAAAGCAGTTCAAGCAAATCATCTCAAACGCCACTTATTCACTCACACGGGCGAGAAACCTAAAGAGTGTGATTTGTGTGATTACCGAACAACAACGTCTGGAGATTTGAAACGTCACAAAATGACTCACACTCGTAAGAAACCATACAAATGCGATCAGTGTAACTACCGTACAACACAAACAAGTAATTTGTACCGTCACAAAATTAAACACAGCGAAGAAAAACCATTGGAATGTGACGAGTGTGACTTCAAAACTGCATATACAAGCACATTGAAACAACACAAGTTTCTACACACCGGAGAAAAACCTTTTGAATGTGACTTATGTGATTACAAAGCGGCGCAAGCAGCTCATCTAAAACGTCACATATTCACCCACACAGGTGAAAAACCGAAAAAATGTGATAAATGCAACTTTAGAACAGTCACTGCAAGCGATTTGAGTCGACATAAAAAGACGCACACCAAAAAGAAAAAGCCGTTTAAATGTAACAAATGTGATTTTAGATCGATCCGAGCGAATCTTTTGAAGAAGCACAAACTGAAACATAGACAGGAGCGAGAGCTAGTGAAACTGATTTTATCTCAACCCGAATATCCAGTTAAAACTGAGAGTTGTACCATCTATATACCTAGTGATCCAACTGATCCATAAACACTACTTCGGTTTCTGAACATATTTTACTATAAACTTTATCATATTATAAATTAGCAGTGCCCGTGGTTTTACCCTTGTAGTTTGCCTTCTTGTTATTTTACTCTCATAAAAAGTAACCTATGGGTTTTTTCAGACAAATAACAGCCAGATCTGTATAACATTACGATGTGATTGAGCAACAAACATCCAAACATTGATGTTTATAAGATTAATAGGATGTGAAAGTTAATGTTTGTTGCTCAATCACGTCGGAATTTCTGAAAGGTTTGAGTTGTAATTTAGAACACATATTATATTATATTATATAATATCATACAGGACGTCTAGTATATTTCTACGATAACGTAATTTCGAAAAAAAACTCGCGACTTTCCTGCTCTCGTTCTACTTCGTTTCGTCCGATACAACATTGTTAGACGTTTAAATGTTCTGAGCATATTCTAATTAGAGTAGGCTTAGAACATTTAAACAGTCAAAACGACGGATCGAAGTAGAATCGGAGTTGGAATGTCGCGAGTTTATTTCGAAATTACGTTTTCGTAGAAAGAGTAGACGTCCTGTATGATATTCCAGAATATACCTATAATATAATCTGTGTTCTAAACTACAACTCAAACCGTTCAGAAATTCCGACGTGATTGAGCAACAAACATTAACTTTCACATCCTATTAATCTTATAAACATTATAGTCGGGATAACCTGGACGTCAGGTTATCCCGATAGTTTTATCCTGAATAATAAATGGCAATGGGAACCGGGTAAAATCATGGAGTGGTACAATACTACCATTGTATATGTTAGACTTATGTAATACTAGCTGTTACCCGCGACTTCGTCCGCGCGAAATAAATAGTGAGGTAACTCAGGCAATAACTCATTTTACACCCAGACACATTTTTACTGTTACTAAAAACAGCTTATAATAAAACGATTTCATCAAAATCGGTTCAGTTGTTTAGGTGTGAAAGCGTAAGAGACATTCGTCCCTCATTTCAACTTCAATTTAATCCTCATACAGTTCGAAATTACAAAATTGCTAGAACAAACATGTATTGGTTTCGTGCCAAGTACCTACCTATATAAAGAGTTTCATAGTTTTATCTTCAACAAATGGAAGCTGCCATGTATACTTTCATTCCCCATTTCAATTCCAATTTCATCCCTATACAGTTCGAAATCACAAAATTGCTAGAACAAACATTGATTGCTTCGTATCAAGTTTCTATATTCAGAGCTTCATGGTTTTATCTTCAACGGTTGGGATCTTCCATGTTGACATTCATCCCCCATTTCAACCCTAAATTCACCCCCGTACAGTTCGAAATTGCAAAATTGCTAGACCAAACATTCGTTTGCTTCGTGTCAAGTGTCTATTTACAGAGTCTCATGGTTTTGTATTTAACGGTTGGGAACTTCCATATTGACATTCATCCCGCATTTCAACCCCAATTTCATCCCCGTACAGTTCAAAATTACAAAATTGATAGAACAAACATTCGGTTGCTTCGTGTCAAGTGTCCATTTACAGAGTTTCATGGTTTTATCTTCAACGGTTGGGAACTTCCATATTGACTTTCATCCCTCATTTCAACCCCAAATTCACCCCCGTACAGTTCGAAATTACGAAATTGATGGAACAAACATTCGGTTGCTTCGTGTCAAGTGTCCATTTACAGAGTTTCATGGTTTTATCTTCAACGGTTGGGAACTTCCATATTGACATTCATCCCTCATTTCAACCCCAATTTCACCCCCATACAGTTCGAAATTACGAAATTGATGGAACAAACATTCGTTTGCTTCGTGTCAAGTGTCTATATACAGAGTTTCATGGTTTTATCTTCAACGGTTGGGAACTTCCATATTGACATACATCCCTCATTTCAACCCCAATTTCACCCCCGTACAGTTCGAAATATTTTTTTTTATAGAACGTGCATTTAATTGCTTCGTGTCAAGTGTCTAGATACAAAATTTGATAACTTTGAAAATCACGTTTCATACAAAATTTTCATAGAACCGTTCATCCCTTGTTTCACCCACTTAGGGGTTGAATTTCGCAAAACCCCGTCTTAGCGAGCGCCTACATGCTAAAAGGGACCACCATGCAAAATTTCAGATTCTTAGCATTTGTAGTTTCTGAGATTCCTTGATGAGTGACCTTTCGCTTTTATATATATAGACAATCTCATTTTTGAAATTAGATGTCTTTATAAACAAAGTAACTTATACTCATTTGCTGCAGTTAAAAACAGACAAAAAAATTGGCAGTCATAGGAACTGCCGATAGAAGTGAAAACTTAAAACTCAGAATTTGATAGCTTACTTGGGAAACTACACCGGAGTGTAACCGGAGGGCGTGGCCTCGCCATCATGGCATGGCCATCTAAAAATGCGTCAGCATTTCCCATTGGCTCACGCATTTCTAGATGGCCATGCCATGATGGCGAAGCCACGCCCTTTCAGCATTTCTCATTGGCTGACGCATTTCTAGATGCCCAATCGCCAAGGTCCCGAGTTTACCCGAAGATTTCTTATCATACCCGAGCGTGACGCCAGAATTCAATTTACACCCCACGAAAAATCTGTCTAGGCGCGCCTAAAGAAGTTTTCACTTCAAAACTGTTTTATTACATCACTAGCTGTACCCTGCGCGGGTTGCTACGCCACCTGTCAAAAATTGGTCATACTAACACAGAAACCCATTGGCTCATGCACAGCAACTTTGCTAAAGACCATCACATGTTCAAATGCATAGTTTACATTTCTATAAAGGACATACAGATATACATTCATTTTTATCTATATATATAAAAGCGAAAGGTCACTCGTCACGACATCTCAGAAACTACACGTGCTAGGAGTCTGAAATTTTGCTTGGAATTGCCTTTTAGCACGTAGGCGCTCGCTAAGACGGGGTTTTGCGAAATTCAACTCCTAAGAGGGTAAAATAGGGGATGAAAGTTGTAGGTAAACGCACAGGGCTAAAAACTTAAAATTTCATATTTACAAAAACTTAGGCCTTACGCCAACGACTTACAAAACGCGAGCGAAGCCGCGGGCAAAAGCTAGTATACCTATCTTATATATAAAATTCTCGTGTCACAGTGTTTGTTTCCTTACTCCTCCGAAACGGCTTTACTGATTTTTTTTTTACCAAATTTTATATGCATATTCAGTAGGTCTGAGAATCGGCTACTAGCTATTTTTCATACCCCTAAGTGTGAGGGGTTGTTCACCCCAAACATTTTTATTTTTGTTCAATTTTTTTTGTTTTTATTTTTTTATAATGTGGCGTTAAAAAATACATACAACCTTAAATTTTTACTCTTTTATCACCAACCCCTGTTTTTTATAGCCATTTTAGTAATTTAATCATTTGACAGTGAACTCCTAAACGACGGGCCCGATTTGAATGTTTTTTTTTGTGTGTGTATTCGAAGATGGTTTAAATTCACAAATAAGCCCGGCAGATGGCGCTGCAGACAGTGTCTAGGTTATGTCCGAGCGAAGCCGGAACGGGCAGCTAGTATATTATAAGACAGACTGTTTAGTGCAATCCCCATAGTATAATATAGATACAACATTAATTTATGAAATAGAATCTCATGTAATAAGAATAATTAAATTAATTATTGCTAATAACAGTATTTGAAATACATATTACTACATACATTAAATAAATGTTTTTTTTTCTAAATCCACTTACCAGATTTTATTATACTCAGGATACATCCTATGAGTACAGACATGTAAATGTAGCATCGTGCCCCAAAACAAGCAGTGCCCCGCGGTTTTACACGCGTAGCTCCCGTTCCAGTTTTTTGACGTGATAACGTCTTATAATTCGATGAAGCCGGCTGCACGCCCGCAAATCATGACGTCATGTACCGTTACCGCGTTACCGTCGGTCGTTACCTCGCCGCATGTTTGTTACAGTTGTATTAATTATTTCGACCAGTAGTTCAAGCGGGGATGTAGCTCAGTGGTAGAGCGTTCGCTTTGCATGTGAAATGCCCCGGGTTCGATCCCCGGCATCTAAAAGCTTTTTTGCATTGTTTTGATTGAAAATGACTAAATTCTACTGATTACTTTTTACATACAAATCTATTAAACAAATGAAGTTAAAATTTTCTTTTGAAAAATGCTACCATTCCATCAGTATTTTCTTAAGACGTTGTCACGTTCAACTATCGTCAGTAAACAGACTTTACAGACAACAATTTTTTTTTTTGGGATAAAAAGTAGCCTATGTGTGCTTCCAGACTATAATCTATCTATGTTCCAAATTTCATCCCGATCCGTTCATACGTTACGATGTGAAAGAGTAACAAACATCCATCCATCCATACTTACAAACTTTCGGGTTTAGGTATAATATTGGTACAAAATAATAAAAAGGTTGTAGCTTGGTACTATTTATTTTTCTTCTAAATACTGCTCATTCTTTTGGCCCGACATTCAATAAGTTTTCACTTCTATCATTGGCAGTTCCTATGACTGCTCCTATGATTTTTTTGTTTATAATTATAAAATTCAACGAAACAATTCTTGTTACCCTTCACCTATCCTATCCGCCCTACCCCTACCCGCGGATTATAATACAGTCTTTGTGGCATGACATGATACACTTTTTGCGTAGGTATAATAGGTATGTCAAAATGCGTATTGCTCATTTTGCGTAAATGGGAATTGATTTGGCATTATGCGTATTGCACTTTTTGCGTACCCTTCTGACGCATAATGACCAACACGCGTTTTGACTAATTTAAAAAACGCATCTTGACATATAAAACGACCTCTAGATAATAATCGTTGAATTTATTTATATTTTTTTAAAATAAAAAGTGAGGAGACGAGCAGGACATTTGCCTGATAGTAAGCAACATGCCTGCCACATAACAGCACAGTGCCACGCAGCTATTGGAACATGAAGAGCCCAAATCATTACATAGCACTGCACTGCGCTAATCACCCAGAGATCTAAGATGTTACATCTCTAAGCCCTGTAATTTCACTGGAAACATTGCCCTTCAAACCGGAACACAGTAATGTTTGCACATTACTGTTTGGCGGTAGGATAACTGGCAAAGGTGTGGTACTTCCCCAGGCGGACTCTGCTAAGAGTCCTACCACTACAAAACCTATTCATCTTTGTTATCTCATAAACTTGTGTTCACCTGTGTTCTAATAGCGTTTTAAATGTGTTTAGTAGTCTCGGCAGTGCACCCTCACTCGCTCAAGGTCGCGCGGTTTTAGCCTACAGCTAGACCGTTTCTCACAGGGAACAAGTGCCAGTCGGTTGTCGGACGCACGGCTGAGCGTTCGCGCAACACGTTTCCCGCGCATATTGTTATTAGATATGTCGACAACCCTCCGCGCTAGACAGAGACAGAGTTACGCGTTAGAAGAGAGCGTAGATGTTGAGTTGAAAATCGCGACAGGAATTAAGCGTTAATGCGAGCTGAATTGAACTTTGTTGTGTCCCAGCAAGAGTCGCTATTTATATAATTGTTTTCGGTAAGTGTGGCTTTTGTACTAATATTTATTCTGTGGTCTCGCCTAGGAGACAACTAAACACTGATTAGTTCGTCAAGTTAGATTATTAAAAAATATTGTACGCGTATTTATACATTTTTCACAAGTGAAAAATGACAAAGATACAGTAAGTACTTATAAGTTTCCAGTGATGTCACTTTATGGTACGTTTCCGAAAAAGTGACTTCACAAACTCCACTTCGGAAGTTTGATGGTCTAATTTTTAATAATTTAAATTTTATAACTAAAAAATTGGCAGTCATAGGAACTGCCGATAGAAGTGAAAACTTATAACTCAGAACTTGATAGCGCACCTTGGAAACTACACGGGTGTTGCCGGAGGGCGTGGCTTCGCCATCATGGAATGGCCATCTAGCAGGCCACGCCCTTTCAGCATTTCCCATTGGCTGACATATTTCTAGATGACCAATGGGTATGGTCCCGAGTTTACCCGAAGGTTTCTTATCATACCCGAGCGTGACCCTAGAATTAAATTCACAGCCCACGAAAAATCTGTCTAAGCACGCCTAAAGAAGTTTTCACTTCAAAAAATACTTGTCCCATATTTTTCCATAATCTGGCTGACGGACTAATTGGAAGAATATTCTTGTTCCAGTCGTCACTCCATTTCGTTACTAACTGTGTAGGATTTAAACATTTCCAAATGTTGACAAAAATGTCCAGGATGAGGTGAAGTGAACCTGCTTCATTCGGGAAAGTAGTGTTGTGTGGTATTCGCAAATACCATTATATAAACAACTTATTTTATATTACCACAGCTTGAACAAGCTGCCTTCTCTCATAAAGTAAAAGTTAAGACAATAATGCACCATGGACCATGGTATTCAATATCCCAGTACAGTTTCACGATGTTGCATGTAGCTCGAAGGACGTCTTCCATTAAATCGTCCTTCGAGCTACATGCAACAGAATCTTAAACTCAACAGTCTGCTATACCACAATCGTTTGTAATAAGTCGTTTATGTAAGTTTTAGTAATGTCGTTTGGTGAACATTCTATTAAGTTACGGCTGATCTAGTCGGGAGAACGGCAACTGCCGATCCGTAGGTGCGTATCTAATGCTGCTAACTTAAAAACGGCGAAGGAAATAGGTACATCGTGAAGAAACCGACATGATCCTATACTCTTTCGAAGTCATACGTCATCCACCACCCTGCAGTAGGCCTGCTTGGTGGATTATGGCCTTAACTCTCTCCTAGCGAGAGAAAGTCCCTAGCCCCGGCAGTGGGAACATTTCGTAGGCTGCTTAATGCTATTATGTTACCACTGCTACATACGTTGCATACCTGAATATCAATTATGTACCAGGAAACTAAAGCTATACGAAGTAAAACAAAGCATGCTGAGATTCTGGACGTCTACTTTTTTTCTACGAAACACGTAATTTCGAAATAAACTCCGCGACTTTCCTACTACGGTTCTACTTCATTTCGTCCGATCGAATATTGTTTGACGTTTAAATGTTCTAAGCCTACTCTGAACGGACGAAACGGCGGGTCGAAGTAGAACCGGAGTAGGAAAGTCGCGAGTTAATTTCATTTTTAGATTATGATGATTATTTAGATAGAGATTATGGTCTTAACTCTCTCCTTGCGAGAGAAGGACCTTGCTGGGACTCGGGGCCCAACAGTGGGAACGTTTAGTGGGCTGTTGATGATGATTGATGAGTTAATTTCGATATTACCTTTTTCGTAGAAAGAGAGTAGACGTCTTGAACTTTAATATGATTCAACTTCAACAAAACAAGTAATAATACACAACAGACACTCCTCACCCCCTGCCAATCGATCGGAGCTACTCCCCCCAGAACCGAGCTTTCAAGATGGCGCGACGAACGGCATACTCTCACGTATGCTTTACCTACTAGGTTTTAGGTTTTTCTGCCCATGCTTTATCAGTCTCAGTCTTGCGAGAATAGCTTGATAGTGTTGTATTGTACAAGCAGGATACTTCTCAGCTTCTAACACAAATTGAATGATTTTATTTTCGTCGTCGGCCATATTGTTGTATCGAAAACGACGTATAGACGCCAAAACCATTGAAACGTAAACATTAGTTTCCTGCATGCCGGTTTCAACGCAACTGATTTGCAATGCGTTTCAAATCGGTTTCAAAATGGTCGCGCCATGTGCTGTCACTGTCACTCTTAGGAGTCTGTTGAGAGACAAGTTGCAGTTTCGTTTCATTAGCGTTGCGCCGTCTGTTCTGGGCCTTAAGAGTGCCTATAGAAGTGTAATTGGGCGTTAGTGGTGTCACTTAACTGTCCAACACATCAAATTGAATAGATATTTTCGTTCTCAAACATCAAGCTCATACTTTTCCTAAAGGATCATCCTGCCGTTGTGGTGAATCCAAAAAATGTCTCACTCCATTGATGACAAGATACATAGACTCCGTCTCAGTCTCATCCTTCACTTGACTCCCAGATTTACTTATAAACGTATCACTTGTCGTTTCAACACCTTCCCGTTTCAAATATTCATTTTCATCTAATTCTGTATACTCTATTATTAAACGCTGTATTTTTCGTTTGAGTATACCTTTGTATCTGATAAAGTGCATGTTCCGAATCTCATTTGCGATGTAGTCGCTGAATATTTGATATTCGTCGTCGCTACGTTCGGATATCTTCGGCGGATGGTCGTGGCTGTATTTATTCGCTTTCTTGTTCCGTTTCACTGTCGGTGTGGTTATAATTAATTCTTCTTCCGCCGCTTCTAACCTGTTTGTAGTACTGCTTGAACTACTGTTCTGAAATTTAAATTAAAAATGTTTAGTAATGGCACAGTCTATTAAATCATACAGTCGTTCGACGAAGCCGTCGAGACGGGGCAATCGTGCGAGACATAGATGAAGAATTTTTTTTGCTACGCAAAAAGATCAACAAAGCGAGTGAGCGAGAAATCATTTTCAAGTGGAAATCGCTCGAGAGAAGAAGAGAAAGTGAATGAAGTAACGTCATTACAATATTTTAGTATACCCGAACGTAACAGTCTGATTTCGTCGCGGTGAAAATCGTGTATTTTTTAATTAATCCTTGGATTGCAGACGATTTTATTAAATTATTTATATTATGGCATGTTCTGTGCGTCAATGTGATACAAGACGATATTATAATCCGAATCATTACACTAGTCACCAACACATGTAAATATGATTTTTTATCAGGTCTCCGAGCAGCCTTTGTGTGTCTTTTACATTTGACGTCTTTGGTGCGAGGCGTGCGAGGTGAGACGCGGGTAGCGCGCTCCAGCAATTGCCAACATTACAATGTTAGTATTTCGCTATTACGTGAGCGCGGTTCAATTTTCGGTTTTATCTACCCGTGTTTAGACATTATCGGCGTTTCTTCCAAGATCAAAGGCGATGAACTACTGGTAGTATTTCTTTATACTGTGATAATGAAAAACTCACTTAGGTACTTGAAAAAAGCTACTATAAATTAGCTGACGCTCTGGCAGACAGAAACATATTTGAATAACACCACTTATTTTAGTTTTTGACGTGATAACGTCTCATAATTCGATGAAGCCGGTTGCACGCCCACAAAACATGACGTCATGTACCGTTACCGCGTTACCGTCGGTCGTTACCTCGCCGCATGTTTGTTACAGTTGTATTAATTATTTCGACCAGTAGTTCAAGCGGGGATGTAGCTCAGTGGTAGAGCGTTCGCTTTGCATGTGAAATGCCCCGGGTTCGATCCCCGGCATCTAAAAGCTTTTTTGCATTGTTTTGATTGAAAATGACTAAATTCTACTGATTACTTTTTACAAACAAATCTATTAAACAAATGAAATTAAAATTTTCTTTTGAAAAATGCTACCATTCCATCAGTATTTTCTTAAGGCGTTGTCACGTTCTATCGTCAGTAAACCGACTTTACAGACAAACATTTTCTATGTAAAATCGATTTAATCAAAATAGACAAAACCCTATGACTATTCGAGTATTTAACTGATGTATTTATTATGTACGTATTTATTTCCTTTCTTAAGCCTAAGTTTTTACAGTATTCATATATAAAACATCATAAAAACATTATAAAAACCTAAACTTAGTGTGCCGCCAGCGGCGGGGCAGTGCCCAAGCTACCGGTGGTTAGGACTGCAGAGTGAGGAACCTCCTGACGATGCGCGCTGTGTCGAGGATGACCGCCTTCTGCATCTGACCCTTGATCCAACCGTCTAGCGAAAGTCTCTTAAGGTGTTGGTCGAGACTTTTCGCTACAAGGCCGTTTGCCGACACGACTATTGGGACTATGATCGTCGAATCAACATCCCACATAGCGTTAACCTCATGAGCCAAGTCAAGGTACTTGCTTAGCTTGTCCTTCTCGGCTTTCACGAGGTTCTCGTCATGTGGTACGGTGATATCAACGATCACAGCCCGGCGCTGAGAACGGTCTACCAGCACGATATCAGGCTTATTGGCGACAATAGTCCTGTCCGTGATGATAGAGCGGTCCCAGTAGAGCAACGCACGACCATTCTCGAGAACTGGCAGAGGTGCGTACTTATAGTACGGCACCTCGGACTCGACAAGGCAGTATCTAAGAGCAAGTTGCTGGTGGATGATCCTGGCTACTAGGTTATGCCTGTGCAAGTACTCGCCGTTAGCAAGATGCGAACAACAGGAAATAACATGACGAAGAGATTCGCCTGGACGGCGGCATGCTCGACAGATGTTGACCGTACCGTCCTTCATTGCACCACAGACACAGTTTTCGTGGGCTGTGAATTGAATTCTAGCGTCACGCTCGGGAATGATAAGAAATCTTCGTGTAAAGTCGGGACCATGGCCATTGGCTATCTAGAAATGCGTCTGCATTTACCATTGGCTGACGCATTTCTAGATGGCCATGCTCACGGCCACGCCCTCCCGGTTTCACCCGCGTAGTTTCCAAAGTAAGCTATCAAAATTCTGAGTTATAAGTTTTCGCTTCTATAGGCAGTTCCTATGACTGCCAATTTTTTTTTTTATAAACTGAGCGTTAGCTGAATTTTTTTTATAAACGAAAATTAATAGCTTATTCATCTATTAATAATTTAGGTTGAATAATTTCTTCTATTATAATCAGAGAAAATTTATGAATTTTTAATTTACTAATTTATAACACCATTGTAACAGCTCATGATTTTATTATAATTTTTTTATTCTCTATTATTGTCTATCAACAAAAAAAGTAACGTGAACTGGTAGGAGGCATGTTACGCGATAGCTCCGCCAATTATGAATCGATTTTGAATTTTTGATAGGTTTCTTTTCGTTTCAATTTCAAAAAAAAAATCTTCCGTTCAAAGTGAAAAAAGTGGACCGATTTGCCTGGTCTAAAAACATCAAACTCTTCGTAACACTAGCGCGCGCCGATGCGAATAGACCCAAGCAGTGCTAGAGTGGACAACAAAACCTAAAAAAAAATAAAAATTGGTAGTCATAGGAACTGCCGATAGAAGTGAAAACTCAGAATTTGATAGCTTACCTTGGAAACTACACGGGTGTTGCCGGAGGGCGTGGCCTGGCCATCATGGCATGGCCATCTAGAAATGCGTGAGCATTTCCCATTGGCTGATGAATTTCTAGATGGCCATGCCATGATGGGCAGGCCACGCCCTTTCAGCATTTCCCATTGGCTGACGCATTTCTAGATAGCCAATGGGCATGGTCCCGAGTTTACCCGAAGGTTTCTTATCATACCCGAGCGTGACGGTAGAATTCAATTCACAGCCCACGAAAAATGTGTCTATGTGACTTAGGTATATGTTAAAATACAGAACATGTTCTTAAATGGATACATGCTGATTACCAGCAACCCTGTATAACCAAAGGATCATCCATTCCTGATAATTTAGATTAGAGCATTTTATGCAGATGGAAGTTATGGCTGGTCTAGTCGGGAGAACGCAACTGCCAATCTGGAGACCCGCGAAATCTGGGTTCAAAACCACCACTGTCTTTTCCAAGTCATGTGCGTAATGCCGCTAACTTAAAACGGTGAAGGAAAACATAATGAGGACACCGACATGTACCTAGATATATTTCGAAGTCATGTGTCATCCACCAAACCGAACTGGGCCCTCATGGTTAATTATGGCCTTGACTATCTCCTTGCGAAAGAAGGCCCGAGTGCCGAGTGAGTGTGTTTAGTGGGCTGTTTATGTATGCATGTCCAGATCGTGACTTAGCTCCTAGATACTGTATTCATCCAAGGAAAAGAATGTGAGGACAACAACATGGTCAATGATAGACCTCTATCGAGGATCTTACCAAGGAGGTATTTACCAACAAGACCCTGACTCTTTCCTTGTAAGAGAAGACCGTGATTCCTAACAGTGGGAATAATTTACAAGGAAGTTTAATTTTTATTTTTTTTTTTACTTTTATAGATTTACACATGACCACCATCTCGCCTGATGTTAAGCGACGATGCGGTCTACGATGGAGCGTGTTTACCTAGAAGAAACCGATTCACTCTCGATTTGAAGACACCAAGGTTATAACTATCAGGGAAAACCCACTCTGGCAACTCATTCCACAGCCTAGACGTTCTTATCACAAAAGTAGAGTCAAACCTCTTCGTCCGTGTCTTTGGAACATCAACCATGAAACGGTGCCGCTTCTTCGAGTTACGAGAAGTCCGATAGAAAAAATTATATTAAAATATATTAGGTATATATTATATTATAATTATTATTTTATGATGTACTAGCAGCACCCTGTGATTTTTTTCCTGTAATAAAGAGTAGCTTATGTGCTATTTCAGACTACCTATATTGTGTTTCTGAATTCAATCCAATCCATTCTGCTGTTTCAATGTGATTGAGCAATAAACATCCAAACTATTGTATTCAGAATACCTATTAGTATGTTTATGTTGTACCTATTTTTTGTTTTATGAACTGTTTTGCTCTTATACTTGACTACATATAATTTGTGATGCGAGAAGAAATCGAGTCACTTGAATCGAAGACCAGATATTACCTGGCCTCGTGACTTAGTGGGTAGTAACTCTGCCTGCGAAGCCAAGGGCTGTGGGTTCGATTCCCACCCAACACAAATATTTGTGTGATGAATTCAAATATTTGTACTGTCTGGGTGTTTCTATGTATAATAAGTATGTATTTACAACTATTTTATTATATCAGCTATCTGGCCGCCATCATACAAGCTTTGCTTAGTTTGGGGTCAGATGGTGTTGTGTGTGAATTGTCCACCAATATTTATTTATTATTTTATCTAGTAGTTCCCCGCTCAGGCAACTCATTCCATAGATTAGATGTTGTTACTCACCATAGAATCGTCAGTAGCAGCAGAGCTATTATGGTTAACTGCGACAATAGGCTCTAAAAACTTCATAATATCAAAATACTGCCATTTACTCTTATAATTTTCATCAGTATTGGCATGTTGTAGCTCCTTCTTATATTCCTGACTAAACTGAGTCTTTAAATTGTGCAGTTTTCTACCGATTTCTATATCTGATGTGTCGAATTCAGCGGCTAGTTTTAATAAAGTTTGTTTTTTTATTCTCTTGAGGTAGCCCGAGTTGCGACCGAGGGTTGGGTCCCAAAGACCACGGTTTTGCTCAAATTTCTCGATTAGTTGCAACGTTTCACTGCGGGACCATAACTTCTTTTCAGACATTTTCGGGATTGAAAAATCTGGTTTGTCGTGGAAAAAGTTTTAGGTCCATATCCATAAATGCAGTTGTGAATTTCGATTAATTTCGTTAGCTAGTAAAAGGCATACACTTTTTTCTCACGTATGCGGAATGTGAAAAGCAAAATTATAATCAGCGTTTTCACAAATTCACGCTTGAAGCTTGAAGAAAGAACACAAGTAAACAAATAAAAAGGTATTATTTGTTATTTTTATTTCACTTTCACAGATTATTATTTGTATTTAGCAGTTTTTTTTCATCCAAAGCATTTTTTTTAATTTTTTTTTTTTTTTTTTTGGTTTATTATATACATGGCTTGGATGCTTGTCCATGAGCCGAAATAATTCACAGTTCTAAAACGTTACATCATGTCCAAATAGTTTGCAGCACTTGACACACATTTCAATAAAAACGTGTAGCAGTGCTTACCATACTTGGAATGGTCCGAAGCGCCAACTCTACAATAAAAAATCGAAAAAATCTAGTTGAGAACTTTGAATATGTAAATAGGACTGGATGGACAAAGTGTAATAAGGATTATAATAAATAGTTTATGTGTAATTCATCGGAATTTTAAATTAATTGTCGTGAATTCGTTCTAATGTCACGTGGGTAAACAAATCTAATCCTTAAAAAATGCCTAAAAAGAAATATATCATCCAACTAAGCCACATTATTTTAAGTTCCTTCATTCTTCTGGATTGAATTGAAATGAGTGAGCGAATGATCATGAACATGTTAGTGTTGCCTTGAATCGATCATCGAGATTTATTTTAGGCTCCGATGTTAAAAGTGGGGTGAGTGCCCTGCGGGCGCAGTGTTACCCTCGTAGTTCCCGTTCCTGTCCATCACTTTATTTTTTCGGAATAAAAAGTAGCCTATGTTTTCTTCCAGACAATAATCTAAATTAAGTATATTATGTTCCAAGTTTCAGCCCGATCCATTCTGAAGTTACGACGGGATTGAGCAATAAACATGCAAACATCCATACGTTGACATTTTTAATAGTAGTAAGATGAATTGAACATGTCAATCTGAGTCTTCAGATATTTTTTAGGGAGAGAATGAATCGATGTTCAACATAACGCTGCGCTTTCACCGATCAAACTGAAAAACAGTATACCAGCAACTACCCATAAGACGCTGGCGAACTTGTGGTCACGCCGCATGAAGAAGCAAAGGAGACGGCCCATTTTCCATGGGCATTTGCCCCACAGCAAAAGTGCAGGAGACTTGACCAAAATTGGACCATTGTATAGGATTTTTAGTATATATTGAGGAACTGTTAATGTTTTTATTGTGCATAGCGGGGTTTAAAAGATATCAACTAAAATGTTGAATAAAATAACGTGATGTGTGAGTTTCAAATGAATCGAGCATATTTTACATTCTTTTTGGAATCGAGTTTCGAACGAATCGGATGATGTGTGAATTTTGTTCACTTTTTTGAAGTGAAACTTCTTTAGAATCGATGTGATTTCAAACCGGATGCAACGGAAAAAACGACAGGTAGGAGACACAAATACAAATATGTGCAGGAAAGAATGAGACAGAAATATACATACTATTTTGTCCCACACTGCAAATAAGCGTCATTTTCGACGCATCTCTCAAACGGCGTTTGGCGCAATTGTTACGGTCTCGGATTAACGATTGTCGAGTGCCGGTTTCGATCCTTACCAAGACATGTATTAAGATTTTTGTTTTGCACGCTTTTTGAAGTGAAAACTTCTTTAGGCAGTAGTTTCCAAGAAGCTATCAAATTCTGAGTTTAAAAATTAAGAAAAATATTGTGTCACTGGCAAGCCAATCTTCACTTTTTAATCACTTGCGCGCATCCTACCCTTGTTATATTTATTAATCTCATTCTTTCGTCGATTTACTGAAGTTTCACTTCTATCGTGTGTGAATCGCACACACACCTTTTTTATTTTTATTTTGGCGTCGCACGTCTTTTTTGTTTTCGCATATTACGTATTTCAATATTTTCAAGTTTTACTAAAAATCGTCAAAGAAGTACGTTCACGAACATTTTCCATGGGCATTTGCCCCACAGCAAAAGTGCAAGAGGCTCGACCAAAATTGGATCATTGTATAGGATTTTTAATGTATATTTAGGAACTGTTAATGTTTTTATTCTGCATATCGGGGTTTAAAAGATATCAACTAAAATGTTGAAAAAAATAACGCCCCAAGTAGGTAATCAAGAACGTGATTATTTACTTACTAATAAAAGAAGGTAGTAAATTAATGACTTGGCGACTTACTGTACTCAAAATAATGTCGACTCAACGCAGAAGGACCGGGGATTAGGCAAAACTACAAGCAAATTACGATACCTTTGGAAAAATAACGAAATTCCTTGTGTTGTGCGAGTTTCGAACTAATCGGATGTTGTGCCAATTTTATTCACTTTTTTTTAAGCTGAGAACAGTCAATTAATTACTTTTTATTCACACCAATTTGCAATCCCCGCTTGGCACGTTAATATCGAATGTACAGTTTGCATTATTTAATTGAATGTTAATTTAATTAAATAGGTAACTTTTTTAGGTCTCCGGGGCTAATTAAGTTCATGAACATGAAACGACGTGGGGCAGAAATGAGCCGTCTCCTTTGCAAATTTTTATTTTTTGACTCTAACATAAAAACAAACAACGTGTGTGTGCGTTTCTTAAACATTAATTTTGAAGAGACATTTGTCATTTTTAACCTCATCACGTCGTTTCTTAGTTATTATCGGTGTGCCTAGAGTATCTCTCTACCTAGTCTGTGGTGTGCCTGCATCGTTAAAAATTCTTCTTATCTGATTCTGAAGGTTGATTCTGATTTTATCATATTTATCGTATGAGATCGTTATTTTTAACCTCTAAAGGCTGGCCTCGACGCCACACATTATTCGAAGGAGCGAATATGATTCGAATTACGAGTATCATCGACCAAACTTCTAAAAATGTTTTCTCTGTGTTAAATGTAACATAACTTACACAACATTTCAATTTCACATCACTAGCGAATGTGCCTGAGAAAAAAAAAGTCGCCTCGGTAAATATTTTTCAAATCGCTTGTTTTGTGTTATTTTTGCGATTATTCCTTAAAACAACGTTTATTATGTGTGAAAGTGCAAACGTTACTTAATATTTGACATAATTAAGACATGGACAGTGAGTTATGTGAAGTAAAATCATAGGTAAGTCTGCAAAGTGTATTTTAGTTGATCCAACCTTCCCGGCTATGTTTTCGCGCGCAAATTCGCTCCTAGATTGTTTACAAACATTGGAAAGTTGTATTTTTGACTATATTTCGCCGTTTTGATTGATTTTAATTCACTTGGAATTAATTAATATGCATACTTATTCTGAGGATCGGCTTGTGAGCGCGATATCGATGTAGGATCGTTGTTTTTATAAAATAGACCTTATTTCTAGGGCAATAAAGCTGAAAATATGGGTCGGAGTCGTAACGATGTCGCCGGTCCAGAATAGGGATCCACAAGTTATTGAATTTGTCTCTCTTCAGACTACGCTACTTTTATTTATGCCATTATTTTTTATAAAAAAATAAAATGTTTATTTTCCCGCCAAATTCTAAAAAGCTGTGCGACTATTTATTTATGTTTAAAATTGAATTAATGTTTATGTAATTGCTTGAAGAAAATACTTCTAAATACAAAGTAGGTAGTACTGTGTTTTTTTAAAGTAAAAGTAAGTTTAGGAATAAAACCATTAATTTACTTAAAACGATTTGAATCAAAACTTTATGTTGTTGTATACAATATAATTGAAAAAAAAAACATTTAAATTAAGTATGGTTTGATAGCAAATTGAATTAATTTCAACTATAATTAATACAACAATTTTAAAACTATTTCAAAGTAATAATTTTAAACAATTTCCACATAACCTAGTCTGAATGGGGTCTTCTTTATTTGAGGGGATCAATGCCTACACAGATTCTCATTTTCTTATGTTACTACGATTTTAGATGTTGTTAATAAAAAAAAAAAGTAATTTAACTATTATAGCAACAAAAATAGTCCTCATTTGCCTATTTTTTGCCTAACATAAGTTACATTAAGATGTTTCACTGACCCAGTGTCTTAGTCGTTAGTAAGTCTGCCTGTGAAGGTCCTGGGTTCGATTCCCACCCATAAATACAAACATTTATTCTATAACTGTGTGTTCCCGTGTATAATATAAATAATAAGTGTGTATTTACAATTATATAAGTATTGTATTATAAGCTATCTGGCTCCCATGGTACAAGTTTTGCTTAGTTTGGGGCCAGATGGTGATGTGTGATAAATCTTCACAAATATTAATTTAAAAAAAGTAATAGAATGTTTTTACTAATTCTCTCTCCATAGCTGAATCGTTTAATTTCAGTGGAACTGTCTGCCCGAGTGGGTGTTCCCCAGTTTTAACTTTTCAGTGATGACCCTGTGAGAATGCCTGATTTCACAATTATGATGTAGGTTCAAATGCCACCTGCGTGTATTGATGCATTTTTTTCAAATGTACAAGTTCGTCATCACTAGCTATGACGGTGAAGGAAAACATTGTGAGGAAACTCACGTGTTGCAAGACATATTTTGAGAACATGTGTCATTGGCCGAACCATACTTGGCCAGATTTCCAAGGCCATTGTTCTCTCCCTGGTGCAGGTGGTGCAGGTCCGTGTTGGGGTATAATAGGAGAGAGCTATGTAACAAGTTTTCAGCTTAACTCCAATAAACTTTTTTTTTTTTTTTTTTAAATAAAGAGTGACGAGACGAGCTGGACATGTGCCTGATGGTAAGCAACATGCCTGCCACATAACAGCACAGTGACACGCAGCTATTGGAACATGATGACCCCAAATCATTACCTAGCACTGCACTGCGCTCGTCACCCAAGTTGTTATATCTCTAAGCCCTGTAATTTCTCTGGAAACATTGCCCTTCAAACCGGAACACAGTAATGTTTGCACGTTACTGCTTGGCGGTAGAATACTTGGCAAAGGTGTGGTACTTCCCCAGGCGGACTCTGCTAAAAGTCACTGTGCTGTTATGTGGCAGGCATGTTGCTTACCATCAGGCACATGACCTGTTCGTCTCGTCACTCTTTATTTAAATTTAAAAAAAAAAATAGGTCCGTGTTGTGGTATAATATAGGAGAGCTTAGGGACAAGTTTTCAAATACCCACCAGAAATGTTCCCAGCTCTCCAAATGTGTAGACAAACTCTTTATTGCGCTTAAATAATAATATTATCACTAGCAGTGCCTCGCGGTGTTACCAGCGAAGTTCCAGTTGTTACCCTTGTTTTTCCGGGATAAAAAGCCTATGTGTTCTTCCAGACTATATTCTATCTGTGTTCCGAATTTCAGCCCGATCCGTTCATACGTTAGGACGTGATTGAGCAACAAATATCCAAACATCCATACATTTACATTTATAATATTAGTAGGATAGTAATATATTTAGATAGTAATATATATCTACTTACGTAAATAATTATAAGGAATATAAGAATAAGTTACGGCTGGTCTAGTCGGGACTGCCGATTCGGAGACCCCGGGTTCTAATCCCATCACTGTCTTTTCAAAGTCATGCGCGTAATGCCGCTAACTTAAAACGGTGAATAGAAACATCGTGAGGAAACCGACATGTACCTAGAATCTTTTGAGGTCATGTGTCATCAACCAACCCGCACTGGGCCAGCGTGGTGGATTATGGCCTTGAATCTCTCCTTGCGAGAGAAGGCCTTGTGCCCTGAGTCCCAGCAGTGGGAATTAGTAGTGGGCTGTTTATTATGCATTATGCAAGGAATATAGAACGAATGGAACACAACTGATAGAGACAATCTTGATATCATAAAATCCAGTGTGATCATGTTTGTGCCCAGCGAACTCTTTAAGTTACGACAAACCAAGTCAAACGATATTCACAAAAGTTTCTCATTTATGTGTGATTTGGTCCAACTTGACAGACATGATAGTTTTTATTTTGATTAATAATCTCAATTATCAACAAATATTTTTTTTTTTGTTTTGTTTGAAATTATCATACAATCAGTCACGGTGACTATAAGTAGATGGGGTGAATGTATCGTGGCATTGAGGGTCCCACTCCCTGTGGAGTTCGCCCTTTTTTTTTGACGTGATAACGTCTTATAATTCGATGAAGCCGGCTGCACGCCCACAAAACATGACGTCATGTACCGTTACCGCGTTACCGTCGGTCGTTACCTCGCCGCATGTTTGTTACAGTTGTATTAATTATTTCGACCAGTATTTCAAGCGGGGATGTAGCTCAGTGGTAGAGCGTTCGCTTTGCATTTGAAATGCCCCGGGTTCGATCCCCGGCACCTAAAAGCTTTTTGCATTGTTTTTTGCATTGTTTTGATTGAAAATGACTAAATTCTACTGATTACTTTTTACATACAAATCTATTAAACAAATGAAATTAATATTTTCTTTTGAAAAATGCTACCATTCCATCAGTATTTTCTTAAGACGTTGTCACGTTATATAGTCAGTATACCGACTTTACAGACAAACCTTTTTTTTTTTACAATATTTTTGTCTCAGTCATACATGTCCCGTGGCTTTTTGAGACGACGTATAGTTTCAGGGATGGTGAGTTGAGCAAGTTCATTCGGGTGCTTTTGCAGTAACAAATTACTAATGATGACGATTGTTTTAGATCACGAGTTTCATTAGTCTCAAACAGACTATTCCTCAATAGGCTATAGGGCATTATCCTCCATGCTGGCCCAGTGTGGGTTGATGGATGGTACATGACCTCAAAAGATTCTTATTATATGTCGGTTTTCACACTATGTCTGTCCTTCACCGTTTCAAGTTAGAGGCATTACACACACATGACTCCGAAAAAACAGTGGTGCCCATGGGATTTGCACCCGGGAGCTTCGCTCAGCTGTCGCCGTTCTCCTATCTAGACCAGCTGTAACTTTCGGATTTGAGAACACTAGTAAAGTAATTATTAAGTGCATTAAGTGTTTAAAAAAATTGGAAGTCTTAGGAACTGCCGTTAGAACTGAAAACTTATAAATCAGAATTTGATAGCTCGCTTTGGAAACTATGCAGGTGAAACCGGAGGGTGTGGCCATGAGCATAGCAATCTAGAAATGCATCAGCATTTCTGGAATGTCAATGGTCATGGTCCCGAGTTTACCCGAAGATTTCTTATCAATCCCGAGCGTGACGCTAGAATTCAATTCACATCCCACGAAAAATCTGTATTTGACGCGCCAAAATAAGTTTTCACTTCTAAAATACAAATTTAGATTTTTGCTCATTAGGTAATAATGTAACAGAATATGTTGTGAAATTTTCTCGAATTTAAAAACTGCGTTTTATTAGGGTTCCGTAAAACGTAAAACGGAACCCTTATAGTTTCGTCATGTCTGTCTGTCTGTCTGTCTGTCTGTCTGTCCGTCCGTATGTCACAGCCACTTTTTGCCGAAACTATGAGAACTACACTGTTGAAACTTGGTAAGTAGATGTATTCTGTGAACCGCATTAAGATTTGAACAAAAAAAAATTAAAAAAAGAAAAATTAGGGTTGCCCCCCATACTGAGAAAACTCAAATTTTTTTTTTTCATCAAACCTAAACGTGTGGGGTGTCTATCGATAGGTCTTCAAAAATGATGTTGAGGTTTCTAAAATTATTTTCGTCTACACTGAATAATTTGCGCGAGAGACACTTCCAAAGTGGTAAAATGTGTGTCCCCCCCCTCTAACTTCTAAAGTGAGAGAATGAAAAATCTAAAAAAAATATATGATGTACATTACTATGTAAACTACCAACGAAAATTGGTTTGAACTCGATCTAATGAGTAGTTTTTTTTAATACGTCATAAATACACTATTATTGAAACTTCGATCAAAGTTACAACGAACTACAAGAAATATGTGTATTATGTATATAATGTTACTTGTTACAACGGAACCCTTCATGGGCGAGTCCAACTCGCACTTGGCCACTTTATTTTAAAAGAGGTTCATCAGTACAAATTGTTTTGGATATTTCAAAGCGATTTATGATCAAATACATGTATACAATATCAAATTAACCAAATAAATAAATAAAGGAACAAAATATAAATATATAAATGAACAAAGTAAATAAATAAATGAACAAAGTAAATAAATAAATTAACAAAATAAATAAATGAATGAACAAAATAAACAAATAACCAAACAAAACAAATAAATTGAAAAAATAATTGTATTTTATAGATGGTTGCAAAGCGTCTAGAGCTACAATGAAGGAGTGCAGTGTAGAAGGCTGTAAGGGCCCTGGCACACCCGATCCAGTGTTTTTCGGGTAAGTAATTATCATTAAAAAAAATTGTGTTTGGAATTTGATTATTAGTAATAGCTATTCTAATAAACAAATTCCAAAAATGTAAGTACATGGGCTTTGTTAAGACACTATGTTTTAAAAAGGCCTAAGGCTAAGAGTTCCAGAATTACTTAATTTTAAGTCAGTTTTAATAAAAAAAACAGAATACTTATTTTTTCTTAATTACTTAAAATTAATAATGTCAAATAATAATGCCTTGCTTTTATTTATCATAATATATATATTCGAATAATAAATCAGAATATGAGTGTTTGAAATCAGGTAGACCTTTTTGTTTCATCTTATATCTTGGATTCGGAGAAGGGAATAGGGGGGAGTTGGGAGCATTTTTAACTTAATTCTAGTGCTAGTCCGATTTCGTCTGTTGAGTCGATCACCTACCGATTGGGATTCCGCTAGTAATCGACTCGACATCGTCATTTGCTATTTAACCGACTTCAAAACAAGAGGAGGTTTTTTTTTTGTTTTTTAATTTATTTAATTTAAACACTCCACGGACTCCGGGGTCCGTGACTTTTGTCATTACAATAATCTTTTTTTATTTACATAGTTCTTGGATTAGGAGAAGAAGAGGAAAATAAGGGGGGGGGGGGAAAGGGGGGGGGGGTGGTGAACATTTTAAACGTACGTTTGGGATTCCGATAGTAATCGACTCGACATCGTCTTTTGCCTAAGCCGCCTCCTCCTGGCCCAGAGCCTCCACTACAGCCGCATTTCTGTCTCTAATGGCCATCTGCAGGTTGAAATCTTGAATGGTCTTTAGTGATGCAGCCAACGCTCGCCGCACGAACCGACCGATGGCGTCGTCGGTGTCGTCAGCGTAGTATGTGAAGGTCTCCGTAACAAGAGGAGGTTCTCAGTTGTATGTTTTTTTTGTATGTTACGCGATTCGATCGCGATCGAATTTGATGGTTCTTTTAAGTTTGGCAGATCATAGTTCAGAGGTGGCCCAATATACATTTTACCCAAATCGGTGTGACGAGTTTGTTTAGGGTTCCGTACCAAAGAGTAAAAACGGGACTGAGACTTCGCTGTCCGTCCGTCTGCCACCAGGCTGTATCTCAAGAACTGTGATAGCTAGACAGTTGCAATTTTCACAGATGATATATTTCTATTGCCGCTATAACAACAAATACTAAAAATAAAATAAATATTGAAGGGACCCCCTTCAATATTCCCGTACATCAAACTTGATTTTTTACCGTTTCTTGATCGATTAGTACCGTCCGAAGCAAACTAGATGGCGCCACTACTAGAATAAAAGGCGCTATCGACTTCTTCGTTAGAATCATTTAGACTTCCAATTTTTTTTACAAATACAAATAATTTCAAGAATGTAGTGTAGATCCTTAGTAATACCCTCCAGGTTTCCATCGAGCCGTCTTCTCCGCAAGCGGTGGCTGGACGCCATCAACTGCCCTTCAGCGGGGGCAGACGCCACAGTCTGCATCAGGCACTTCAACCGGACAGACTATGACCTGGTCCGTGGGGAGACCAGGCTCAAAAGCCGGTCTGTACCTAGCAGGAGGATACGGGATGTAAGTATTGGGAACTCTAAACACTATATCATTTTTGAAGTGAAAACTTCATTTGGCGCGCCACAGACATACCTTTCGTGGGCTGTGAATTGAATTCTAGCGTCGCGCTCGGGAATGATAAGAAGTCTTCGGGTAAACTCGGGGCTATGGCCATTGGGCATATAGAAATGCGTTAGCGTTTCCCATTGGCCATCTAGAAATCCTGACGCATTTCTAGATGGCCATACTCGTGTTCGCGCCCTCCGGTTTCACCCGCGTAGTTTCCAAAGTGAGCTATCAAATTCTGAGTTATAAGTTTTCACTTCTGTCGGCAGTTCCTATGACTGTCATTTTTTTTGGTTTAAATGTAATGAATCGTTTCATTTCCAAAAACACAATACAGCACATTTAACATGACGGTGAAATTGTGGAATTCATATAAATCTACTAGCCGTACCATTGGGCTTGCTTCTTAATTTCTTTCGACTAAATTCAGTGACATTGCTTTCTAATAGAAGCAAGGTTAGTCGGACTGAATTCAGTCAGGCAGTCACTAAATTTAGTTCACAAATTCAGAGTTACAAGTTTTCACTTCTATCGGCAGTCCCTATGAATGGCAATTTTTAAAAAATGTATAATTTTTCTTTTAGTCTATTGATGCGGACAGCGAATCAGATTCAGGAACAGAATCAGACACGTCATCGGCCAGCGACGCATCGGACACCCCTAACGAGATCACACCCGATATTAAGAAAAATAAAATAAAAAATAATAAAGTGAAAAATGATAAAACAGATAATAAAGACATAAATCATGATAATACAGATAATAAACAAACAAAACAAAATATAGATAACGGAAACATAATGAATGAAAATGGGTTGACCGAAGTCGGTGAACAACTGAAAACTGTTTCAAACAAAAAAAAACCGTTTGATCACAAAAATGATAGTACAGAAAGAATGAACATTGATAATGTCGAATCTAGATTAATTAATGATGAAGAAGGAATAACAAATGAGAGTAATGAAAAAACAAATGTTGAAATAAAAAAAATAAGTGATAATAATGAAACCGTTAATGATAATAAACAAGTAACGGAAAACAAAGAAAAGAAAACAGACGATCATCCGAAAACAACGGGAGACAATAAAAAAATAGCAGATAAACCAAGAATAACAAAAGATAATGAAAAAATAATCGATAGTAATGGAGTAATTGATGGGGATAAAGTAAGTGATAGTAAAAAACTTAAAAGCAACAAAACGCGGTGTAAAGTAACAGCAATGAGACCAATCAATGGGAGAACACTCAATTATAGCAGTGACAGTACTAACAGTGATAGTGTGAGCAATAGGTGAGTCTTTCTAGCCATCTTATTTTTAAGTCTTCTATACAGGGTTATCGGTAATCAATGAAATAATAAAATCAATATCAATCAATCAATAATAATAATAAAAAAAATGAATGTTTGTCTGGATGTCCTTTATATTTATTTATTTATTTATAGAATCGTAAGCCATGCATTTGATCATGTGATGGTCTGTACAGCAAAGTCGTTGTGAATAGGGTACCGGACTGGGTCAAAAATACACAATTCTAATTAGTCCGTCAGCTAGATCATGGAAAAATATAGGACACGTATTTTTTGTTTTTTTAAAATATTAAAAATCGACAAAGATATAGAACATCAAACTTCGAGAGTGGGGGGTCGCGACGTCACTCGTGAGTAAAAATCGTAGGCACGAGTGACGTCACGCGAAACTTCTAAGCGCTGTATCTTCGTATTTTTTTGTTTGTGAAACAAAAGAAAAAATACGTGTACAATATTTTTAGGGTTCCGTAAAACGTAAAAACGGAACCCTTATAGATTCGTCATGTCTGTCTGTCTGTCTGTCTGTCTGTCTGTCCGTCCGTATGTCACAGCCACTTTTTGCCGAAACTATGAGAACTACACTGTTGAAACTCGGTAAGTAGATGTATTCTATGAACCGCATTAAGATTTGAACAAAATAATTTAAAAAAAAGAATAATTAGGGTTGCCCCCCATACTGAGAACTGAAACTCAAAAATGTTTTTTTCATCTAACCTACACGTGTGGGGTGTCTATCGATAGGTCTTCAAAAATGATGTAGAGGTTTCTAAAACAATTTTCGTCTACACTGAATAATTTGCGCGAGAGACACTTCCAAAGTGAGAAAATGTGTGTCCCCCCCCCTCTAATTTCTAAAGTAAGAGAATGAAAAATCTAAAAAAAATATATGATGTACATTACCATATAAACTACCAACGAAAATTAGTTTGAACTCGATCTGATGAGTAGTTTTTTTTTAGTACGTCATAAATACACTATTATTGAAACTTCGATCAAAGTTACAACGAACTACAAGAACTATGTGTAATATGTATATTATGTTACTTGCTGCAACGGAACCCTTCATGGGCGAGTCCAACTCGCACTTGGCCACTTTATTTAGTAATCTAACTGACGGACTAATTAGTTTTTTTGAGGATTGTAGCCTAATAGGCTACAATCCAAAGAACAAAGACATGTTTCTGAGTTGGTACGACTAATTTTCGGTAATCAGGTGGCAGGATTCGTAAATCAGGTGGCGTAGTAACGTGCGCTGGGTACAGCTAGTCTAGTCTTCTTATATTATAAAAAATGAATCTTTAAATGTACATACGCTCATAACTTCCGAATGACTGCATCAAATTGGATGATTAATTGTTTCATTCAAAAATGTTGACGAAAAAAATGTATGGCGGTACGAAGTTCGCCGGGTCAGCTAGTTTTAAATTAAATCTTAGTTTAATATGCCAAAGTGGGTTCAAACCATTGACAGTAGATGGTTTTCACATTTTTTTATAGTATAGAGCAGGAGTCGGCAGCCTTTTAGGAGCATGGTGAAAAAAGTAGATATAAGCGAGCAGCACTTCCAATAGTTTGTAATTCCTATGATTTGCAACCCAGGGGGCAGTGGCGGCTTTAGGGGGTGGCGAACGGGGCCTCGCTCTTGCAGGGGCCTCGCGCAAAAATCCAAGCAAATAAAAAAAAATGGAACAAAGAGACCAAACATCAACATTGATTTTGTTCCTTAATTAATTATTCAGGTTATAACGTAACGGTAAATTAAAATAAAGTTAGTTACTAATTCATTCAAAACATAACAGAAAAATTAATTAGTACTTGTAGTTCACTACCGAAAAATGTAGTCCTGAGAGTTATCGCTACTAAACCTATTACAGTTCCGTCTACTGAAAAGGGAGTTTTTCGCAACTTAAAATTAATAAAACATTTTTGAGGAATTTGATTATTTAGTTAGTCTAATGAAAAGCCGCAAACATCAACTTTTTAATTTATCATCGCAGTAGTAGGTATCTACGTATTTGTTAAGTTTGTAAATATTTCAATGTAAAATCTATCACTTTTGTGTACTAAACCGTAGGTATAGTTTAGCATTTCTTGTCAAATACGACGAATAGGTACCTAAACCAAACAACCAGACCTATTTTCGCAACACATACTTTTCCCGAAGGTCAAAGGACAATCATCATGCAACCTGATACACTGTCATTGTTGCAATGCCGTCGGCACCAGGGGTGTCGCCCGCGTAAAGCCCTTTTGTATCGACCCAGTATAATATGATGCTGTGACCGGCTGTTCATTCGCACTAACTGTTTGTTACCTTTGAAAAAAACAGCGTTCGCGATAACATGATTATGTAGCGAATAAATACATTTATTTCGTTATAGGTAGCTGTGTAAATAGGGAATTAGTTATTTATATTTTTAAATCTTATTCAAAACTGTCGCGGGCCGTGCGTTGCCGACCCCTGGTATATAGTGATGTATAGAGCAGGATATCGGCTTGTTGGTAAGTTACACGCTTGTCCATAACAGCACAGTGTCAGTGCACCCTCACTCGCTCAAGGTCGCGCGGTTTTAGCCTACCGCTAGACCGTTCCTTCCAGGAAACAAGTGACAGTCGGTTGTCGGACGCACGGCTGAGCGCTCGCGCAAAACGTTTCCCGCGCATATTGTTATTAGATATGTCGTAAACCCTCCGCGCTAGACAGGGACAGAGTTACGCGTTAGAAAGAGCGCAAATGTTTATTTGAAAATCGCTACAGGTATTATTGCGAGCTGAATTGAACTTTGTTGTGTCCCAGCAAGAGTCGCTATTTATATAATTGTTTTTGGTAAGTGTGGCTTCTGTACTAATATTTATTCTGTGACAGTGTCAGCTATCGGGATGAGTCCAAATAATTACTTAGCACTGTGCTCGTCACCCAGAGATACGAGTATAGATTTGTCTCTGTACCCAAGGGGGGGGGGGCAAGTGCACCCCCTTACACCCACCCTACTGACGACCATTTTAATTTTCATTCCAGTCCTCGTCCACTAGAACCAGACGCCAGCAAAGAAGATATAGAAGAGTCTCTGCAACATTACTACATAGAGAACAAGAAGACAGAACGTCAGGTCGCCGCCATGACCGACGTTATAAACGAAAAGGTAACTTTTTTTGAACAAGTAACTTTTTATGAACAGATAACTTGTATGAATAGGAATAGGTAACTTTTATATGAACAAGTAACTTTTTATAAAGACAGGCGACTTTTCTATGTACTAACAGGTACCTTTTGTGAATAGGTAACTGTTTAAAAATAGGTAACTTTTATGAATAGGTAACATTTTATGAACAAGTAACTTTTCATGGACAGGTAATTTATTATAGACAAGTAACTTTTTTAGGAATAAGTATTTTTTATGAACTTTATATGAAAGGGTAACTTTTATGAACAGGTTTCTTTTTAATAAACAGGTAACTGTTTCATTAACAGCTAACTGTTATGAACAGGAAACTGTTTCATTAACAGCTAACTGTTATAAACAGGAAACTTCTAATGAACATGTAACCTTTTTTTGAATAAGTAACTTTGTTTATAATTGACTTCAAAAATATTTTTTTTATGTAATATGTATGTTACGCGATAGTACTGCCAATAGTGTTTTTTGTTTAGTAAAAATCAAACTTCAGAGGTGGTCCCAATAGACTACAGGCCCGTGAACAAAATTTACGTAGTAAATGAACCACCAGGAGACCTATGTAGGATGATAGAAGGGTGTAAAGTATTAAGATTCAGCACTATGCCGTCACTTGTAAGCTGTCCAATTGAGTACAGTCGAAGAGGGGGGGGGGGGGGGGGGGGGGTCGCAACCAATGCATTGTACGTAATCAAATTCCCAAATTTAATCTGTAAATCGTCGGAAAAAAAATTTCACGATTTTAAACAGAACTAGATTTATATTTTTTGTAGTTTCAATACCTCTTCTAATCTATTATTCTGCAACGCCGTAAAAATCATGCGACAAGGAGAAATGATCGAGGGTTGCGACCCCCCCCCCTCTTCGACTGCACTCAGTTGGACAGCTTACAAGTGACGGCATAGTGCTGAATCTTATTACTTTACACCCTTCTATCATCCTAGATAGGTCTCCTGGTGGTTCATTTACTACGTAAATTTTGTTCACGGGCCTGTAGTCTACCCAAATAATTGTTTCCCAATTATCCCAATTATTATTAGAGGTAGTCCCAAAGGACCACCTCTGAAGTTTGATTTACTAAACAAAAAACACTATTGGCAGTACCTACTATCGCGTAACATACATACATAAAAAAATATATTTTTGAAGTCAATTAAAAACAAAGTTACTTATTAAAAAAAAGGTTACATGTTCATTAGTAGTTTCCTGTTCATAACAGTTAGCTGTTCATGCAGTTGCATTCAACCTATAAAAGTTAAAAATAACAATATTTATAAACTTTGAAACTACCAATTTAGTAAGTACCTAGTTTAACTTCAAAAACCTTGTAAAAGTACTGACCAATTCTTTTTGATACCAGGAGAGCAGATCTGATGATGGTTTGAAGGGGCAAGAGGCTGCTGAACCTGTTTTCATTGAACTTTCTGTTGGACAAGGTATGTTATGAACAACTGTTTTTGAAGTGAAAACTTCTTTAGGCGCGCTATAGACAGAATTTTCGTGGGCTGTGAAATGGATTCATCAATCGTCACGCTCGGATATGATAAGAAATCTTTGGGTAAACTCGGTAAAAACGGCCAGGTAGGTACCAGGGCAACAGAAACAGTAAAGAGTTTCGATTACCTACCTCCAACAGCCCAGCGTTTATATCCAGATACCAGGACAACAGAAATATAAAAGAGTTGCGTTTGCCCCTAGGTACCAGTACCAGGGCAACAGCAAGTTTTCACTTCTATCGGCAGTTCCTATGACTGCCAATTTTTTTTTTATAGTCATTTTATTTATTTATTTTTTTATTGTCAAGAGCCAATAAAAAAAAAGTTGTTTTCTTTTTGCATGTTTCTACGTATATTATGTACTAGCAGTACCCCGCGGTTTTTCCCGCGTAGTTCCCGTTCCCGTATTTTTTCGGGATAAAAAGGAGCCTATGTATTCTTTCATACTATAATCTAACTAAGTATATTCCATATTTCAGCCCGATCCGTTGATACGTTACGACGCAATTGAGCAACAATCATCCTTAAATATTGAGTTTTAAATGTAACGTTAGTAGGATGTGTCGCAGCCAATCAGCTAAATCAGCTGTTCAATCAACAGCCTAGCCTCTTTACTAAACAGCGCCAGCTCAACCAGCTTCCCGAATCATATTCAGCCATTTGAACAAATTACTAGGCAAAAAACTTGGACCGTTGACCTTTAATTACTTGCCTAGCTTGTTCATTTCAATTCAGTTCCACTTTTCACATAGTGTGAAGCTCTCCAAACTGACGAAACGGTGCCGGCAAAATTTTGATGTTTTTTTTAAGTAAAAACTTCTTTTGGTCACCGCATAATTTTTTTCCGTAGGCTGTGAGGATTCAACCAATATTTTTTATTTTTTTTCCATAGTGAGGCTGATTCAACCAATATTTTTTATTGTTGAAGTGAAAAATCTTTTGGCGCACCACAGACAGATTTTTCGTGGGCTGTGAATTGAGCTCAAGCGTCACGCTCGTCAATGAAAGAACTCTTCGGGTGAACTCGGGACCATGCCCATCTAGAAATGACGCGTGGTACCATGGTTACCATTACACATTATAGCCATGAAGACTTATTTAGACGACAATGCATTGTTTTTTTTATTTTTTATAGCATAGAGTGACGAGACGAGCAGGTCATGTGCCTGATGGTAAGCAACATGCCTGCCACATAACAGCACAGTAACACGCAGCTATTGAAACATGATAGTCCAAATAATTACCTAGCACTGCACTGCGCTCGTCACCCAGAGACCTAACATATTATGTCTCTAAGCCCTGTAATTTCTCTGGAATCATTGCCCGTTCAAACCGGAACACAGTAATGTTTGCACATTACTGCTTGGCGGTAGAATATTTGGCAAAGGTGTGGTACTTCCCCAGGCGGACTCTGCTAAGAGTCCTACCGCTACTAAAACTATTCCAGACTAGTAGCGCCCTCCGGTCTCACCCGCGTAGTTTCCAAAGTGTGCTATCAATTTCTGAGCTATAAGTTTTCACTTCTGTCTTGCGATGTATAAGAAACTAGCTACTCCGTGCGCGCGTTGCTACGCCATCTATCGAAAATTGGTCTTGCCAATTCAAATTTTGAACAAATTCGGTTACCTTAAGTTCTAATGACGCAACCTTTAAAAGATAGACACATGCTGTCAAGCAATGAAAGCTCTCAAAAAGCAATATTTTTCCCGTTTTTCTTACATTTTTCATTCATGCTCCGCATCTGTTGATGGTAGCGTAATGCCTATATAGCCTTCCTCGATTAATGGACTATCCAACAGAGAAATAATCCTTAAATTCGGACTAATAGTTTCCGAGATCCTTGCGTTCATACAAACAAACTCTTCAGCTTTATAATATTAGTATAGATTTAGAATAAATAAATAAATATTGGTGGACAATTCACACAACACCATCTGACCCCAAACTAAGCAAAGCTTGTATGATGGTGGCCAGGTAGCTGATATAATACTTATACAAGGTGTTGCAGAAAGGTGCAACAATATTCATTGTAGTTCATCTACATAACGTTTTGAATCATTTATGTGAAAATTAGACATGAAAGCTCAAATTTTTTTTCCATAAAAAAAAGATTTGTTTTGTTTGTTATTTTATTTGACATACCCCTAATGGCCTGATCTCGGCACGGATTTTTGTACGACGTCGTGGCGTCGGCGGTAAGGTCGTTTGTCAGCTGTACATGCTTTAAGGTTGAAGCTGGTGATTTGGTGGGAATTTTACGTCAAACTTTGACTCGAATTATCTCGTGATCTACTGTGCTGAGGGGAAAGAGACCTTCGGTGACGAAGTCTACATCAGTGTTAGAATGGACTGTCAAAATATTGTTGGGGGGTAAATCCACCACGTTATAGTTTTTAAATGCATACTTATTATACATAAAAACACCCAGACACAGTGTAAAGATTTAATAATAATATCAATAATTATCATAGAATAAAGCCAAAGAGGTTATCGCCGTTTATTTGCTAATTGTACGGAACCCTTCGTGCGGGAGACCCACTCGCAATTGGCCGGTTTTTTTAAAATTTATTTTTTTATTTTTCAGGGTCCACAAAACAGGGACAAGAGCCAGCCGAGAACGATTGTCTCATGCTGCTGGAAAGTGTTCAGTGCGACATCGATCCGACCTTAATGCTGGCAGCCAGGTAACATACTCAAACACACCTAAATCCAGTTAACATACTCAAACATAACTAAATACGTGTGACATACTCAAACATACCTTAATGCGTGGGACATACTCAAACATACCTTAATGCGTGGGACATACTCAAACATACCCAAATACGTGTGACATACTCAAACGACACAATGTTGCACGCCCTATGGGTTCGGATATAGTGATACCTTATTTAAATTTATTATTTTAGATCTGTAACTAATACCTATATTCCAGCAGTAAAGATAATTTGATTTGATTTGACACATTTAACATACTGAAACATACCAAGATACATTTAATACTAGCAGCGCCCCGCTGTCTTACCCGCGTAGTTCCCTTTCCCATTATTTTGCCGGGATAAAAAGTATCCAATCCGTTCATATGTTACGACGTGATTAAGCAACAAATATCCATACATCGACTTATAAAATACAGGGTGGGCCAGAGTAAAGTTCACTTTTGAAACCTTTATAAAAAAAGACTGATTGTACTAAAACAATTTATTTAAAAAGTAACTTAATTTAACATTATTATAATTTATTTTTTGAAAATAACATCATCTAGATGTGCTCCCTCTCGCCGGGAGCACTCTTCCAAGCGGTGTTTAAAATTTTCAAAAACGCGCTGGCACGTTGCTGTTGATATAGCCGCCATTTCCGTTCGAATGTTTTCTTTCAAGGCGGTGATTGCCTCTGGTTTATTGGAGTAAACCTTATTTTTGAGGTATCCCCACAAAAAAAAATCCGGTGGAGACAAGTCGGGGCTTCGTGGTGGCCACTCGATCGAACATTGTTTAACGTTTAAATGATCTAACTCTACTTAGAGTAGGCTTAGAACATTTTAAACGGACGAAACGACGGATCGAAGTAGGAAAGTCGCGAGTTTTATCTCGAAATTACGTATATTTAACATACTCAAACATATCCAAATATTATACATTTAACATACTCAAACATACCTAAATACATTTAACATGCTTATTAACTACTAGCAGCGTCCCGCGGTGTTACCTGCGCAGTTCCCGTTCCCTTTCCCGGGATAAAAGGTAGCCTATATGTCTCATTGGCCACACCTATTTTTTTTCTAAAGTATATCAATTCATCTGCAGGGAGGAAGACGAAGCGAACATGGAACACGTCGACTTGGCGGACGACGATGAAGATGATGATGATGTCCAAATTGTCGACAAGAAGTAAGTTTTTTTTCGTACCCAAATCATTGACAATAATTTTCAACATTAATTTATATTTTTTATAACATATTTGCTCGTAAAAAGTCTCTTATTGGACCAATTTCTGTATCGTAATGTATCTTATTACGTACTTGTGCTGTAATGTGTAATGTAAAACGCACGGTTTCAAAATGCTCCGTCCACAGACTAGGTAGAGAGATATGCTCCGTCTAAAACGAACGGTACCTTTTTAAATTTTAGTAAAGAGTTTTATGTCAGAAAAGTGTGGTCAACATTTTATGAATAAAATTAACTTTGAGGTAAAATATAATAAAGAGTTATTTAATTCGTTAATTTAATTAATTTTGACTATAAATTACTTTAATTTTTCTGTAACAAAACACAAAAATATTAATTTACTTTATTACTAATGGCATACCGGCTGGTTCTGTGCCGTTGCTTTACAAAAAGGCGCCGATGCGCGCGCATTGCTAATCTGTGATCCATAGTGATTACTTACTCTGTGCTGTGATCTGTGATCAAGTAAATATTCCGCGTATTATTATTTCTTCACAAATATGTTATAAAACGTCGTATGACATACGTGCGCTTTGATAATTACAGCCTCTGCTAAATTATAGCTCTCGCCTTCGGCTCGAGCTAGTAATAAAGCCTCGGCTGTAATTATCAACTTAGCGCACTTATATAATGTACTATTACACATTATTATTGGCAAAAAGTAAAATTAATTTATTTTTTTACAATATATTCATAAACAGTATGTTTATTTATTAACTTTTTACTCAAATTATTGGTAAAAAGTAAGATTATCTATTTTACACAAATATGCATCATCTTAATATATATAAATCTCCTGTCACGATGTTTGTCCGCGATGGATTCCTAAACTACTTAACCGATTTTAAATTAAATTGGCACACCGTGAGCAGTCTGGTCCAACTTGAGAGATGGATAGTTTTTATTTCGATTAATAGTCTTTAAATAACGATATCCGAGCGCAGCCGGAATGGGCCGCTAGTTTATTATGAATTGTGATATGACTCAGACGTTTGGCTATGTCAATCACGATATTCTTCATAGTAAATTTGAAGCCTATATTGGTGTATTCAATTTGTTGGTCTCTTGAAGAATCTCCGAACAATTTATTTTTATAACAAACACATTTGCTTGTAAAGGGTCTCTTATTTAACCAATTTCAATTTGGTAATGTATCTCATTACGTACTCGTGCGATAATGTAATACGAAACGCACGGTTTATCAAAATGCTCCCTCCAGAACGGACGGTACTTTTTTAAATGTTAGCAAAGACTTTTTATGTCAGAAAAGTGGTAAACATTTTATGAATAAAATTAACTTTGAGAGGTAAAATATAATAAAAAAAATATTGAATTCGTTAATTTTGATCATAAATTACAACAATTTATCTGTAACAAAACACAAAAATATTAATTTACTTTATAACTCGACTGAAAGAAGGGATGGGATATGTTTTTCGCGCGGATCTTGTATGTTTGTAAATATCTTTATTCCCACGTATTTTCCAAACGGCTGGATGGATTTTGACCATTAAGGTATCGTTAGACTCGTCTCAATCACCCAAGATATTGCAATACGTAATGTTTTTTATGAGTTGATTTTTTGCAGTCAGGTTTTTAGGGTTCCGTAAAACGTAAAAACGGAACCCTTATAGATTCGTCATGTCTGTCTGTCTGTCCGTCCGTATGTCACGGCCACTTTTTGCCGAAACTATGAGAACTACACTGTTGAAACTTGGTAAGTAGATGTATTCTGTGAACCGCATTAAGATTTGAACAAAAAAAATAAAAAAATAAAAAAATTAGGGTTGTCTCCCCATACTGAGAACTGATACTCAAAATATTTTTTTTCATCAAACCTACACGTGTGGGTTGTCTATCGATAGGTCTTCAAAAATGATGGTTAGGTTTCTAAAATTAATTTTCGCCTACACTGAATACTTTGCGCGAGAGACACTTCCAAAGTGGTAAAATGTGTGTCCCCCCCCTCTAACTTCTAAAGTAAGATAATGAAAAATCTAAAAAAAATATATGATGGACATTACCATGTAAACTACCAACGAAAATTAGTTTGAACTCGATCTGATGAGTAGTTTTTTTAGTACGTCATAAATACACTATTATTGAAACTTCGATCAAAGTTACAACGAACTACAAGAACTATGTGTACTATGTATATAATGTTACTTGCTGCAACGGAACCCTTCATGGGCGAGTCCAACTCGCACTTGGCCAGTTTATTTTAAATTAAAGTTATTAAGAATGTAATACTGCCTGGTTTTGTGCAATTGTTTAAAAAAAAAGCACCGATGCGCGCGCATCGCTAATTTGTGAACAAGTAAAAATTATACCGCGTACTTTTTCTTTTCGCGGTAGTGTTTTTATTTGAAAATGTCGCCAGAGTTTTATTTATTTCCTCGCAAATATGTTATAAAACGTCGTATGACATACGTGCGCTTTTATAATTACATACTCTGCTTTCTTAGCAATATCGCCTCGGCTGTGACTTTCAACTTACTATTATTACATATATATATTGTGTTTTCCCAGGAAAGATGACCCTATCAGTCTTCTGACATCGAGCGACGAAGACGACGTCATAATCCAAGAACCAAAATACGACCTAGTCGAGGTCTCATCGGCCGATACATCCGAGGACGACATGCCACTCGTCAAGCTCGTCAAGCCATCAGGCAAGCCTGACGCGAAAAAAATGAAAAACTTGATAACAAAACTCCTATGGGGAGGAAGGGACTACTACTGCGTCCAATGCGGATTTTCAACATCGAATTCAGCCGAATACACTACACATATGGCAGTGCATAATGAGTGCGAGAAAATTATCCAGTATTGCCATGATTGCGGCTTCACAACGAGCAGCAAACACCAAATGCAAAAACATAAGAAGAAACATAAGACCGAGAAGAGATTCAAATGTCAGTTGTGTAATTATGCAGCGAAGCATAAAATGAGTTTACTCTACCACATGAAGACGCATAAAAATAGTGGTTTAAACGAAGTTGAATTAGCTATATGTGGGACTTTCGATCCGAGTGAAAAAGATAAAAGTGCAAGTCAGAGTAAAAGTCAAAGTGAAAGTAAAAGTGCAAGTCAAAGTGAAAGAAAAAGTGAAAGAAGGAGCAAAGGTGAAAAGAGGAAGGGTGATACGATAAACGAATCTGATAAAAAGTATAAGTGTAATACGTGCGGTTACAAGACTAATAGGAGGTCTGATTTGCTTCGCCATAGGAGAAGGAAACATGAGGCTGATGATGATGATGACGAGGAAGAGGAGTATGTACCTTGAAATGGTCAAGAGCGTGTCAAATCTGTGGCGTAACAACGTACTAGACCGAAAAAATCACATTGAAATACAATAGGTCTTTGTAGTGGTAGGACTCTTTGCCGAGTCCGCCTGGGGAAGCACCACACCTTTGCCAGTTATTATTCAACCAAGTAGTAGTGTGCAAACATCACTGTGTTCCAGTTTGAAGGGCAATGTTTCTAGAGAAATGACATAGCACAGAGATATATCTCAATGCCTTAATGCTCACTTATTTTATAGGTATATCTGTGTGTGACGAGAACAGGGCAGTGCTAGGTATGATTTGGACTCTTCATGTTCCAATAGCTCTGTAACACTGTGCTTTTTTTTTTTTTTTTTTTTTATTTAAATTTTACAGCTCCACAGACTCCGGGGTCCGTGACCTTTGTCAATCGTTTTCTTTTTATTACATGAATCTTGGATTGGAGAAGAAAAGGAAATAGGGGAAAGTAGGGAACATTTTCTTGCTAATTCTATTTTCTAAGTCGCCTCCTCCCGGCCCAGCGTAACACTGTGCTGGTATGGGCAGGCATGTTACTTACCATTAAGCACATATCCTACTTGCCACCATACCATATAAAATAAAATAAAGATTTAGGATTTGTAGTAATAATTACAGACAGTATTCTCCCATCTTATAACTTTTCACATTTCTTTTTCCACGCTAAGGTTGCCTGGAAGAGATCGCTATTAGCGATAAAGCCGCAATCAGTCCCACTAGCTTTAAGTTTAAATTGTTTCAACTTGTGAATTATTTTGAATTTGATGTGTGTTCGATAAATTATGTATCTGTCTACCTGTCAGAATATTAGTATTAAATTATAAAACAATATTTTAGCATTTTTATTGGTATCCTTATCGGTTAAAATGATCTACACCAGGCAACCTACAATGGATTTAAGATGGCTTACCAAAATAACCCTTACTTAATGTGGAATATCCATATTAATATACCAATATTAATAAGATCAAATGAGAGTAAATACGGAACCTATAAATAACAATTTTAAATAATATCTGTCCGTTTATTTATTTATTCCTGTTTGTGGCTAATTTCCAAAACGGCTGGACCGATTATGACACGACTTTCTCTACCAGATAGCTGATCTTCTAAGACATAACATAGGCTACACTTAGGGGAGGAAAATAATTAGGGTTTGTGTGAAAAAAAAGGAAACCACGGCACAGCTACATAGTTTTTTCATATTATTAATTTACATACAAAAATTAAACAATAACTAGGTGAAGGCGTCTAGTAAAAAGAACTAGTCTAAAGAGGAACATATACATAACATACACTTAAAATGAGTCATCAAAATTAAATACAAAAAAAAATTGTCGGGCTGGAATGACTGGATCGATTTTAATGGGACTTAAATTGGGAGATAGCTCAAGATTTAAAGAGTAATGTAGGCTACTTTTATTTTGGAATAAAAATAGCTCTGCAGAAAGAAAATTAATATTAATAAAAGAAACAATGTTCAATACTAAAAAAAAAATAGAACGAAATTTACCGCGTCAGTCAAGCGTCAGTTGTAAATAAATGTAGTTGTAAATATTATTTATCCAATGTAAATGTCTGAAATGAAAATAATTAATAATTATTTATTAGTACTAAGCCGAAGGCGGCGTATTAAACATGCAAAAATACTTTTTCAGAAGAAGAAAAAATGTCTAAGTTATACTAATAAGTTGTACTAAATTACAGTAGTGAATTTTTAACCGATTTCCAAATAAGGAGGAGGTTCTGAAATCAGTTGTATTTTTTTTACGCGATAGCTCCGCTAATTGAGACTATTGTAGTATTGAGAGAGAGTATATTATAATCGTGAGTCTATATGGTTGGGTTGATTCATTTTTTTAACCCCTAACCAAAAAGAGGGGTGTTATTAAGTTTGACGTCAATGTATGTCTGTGTGTGTGTGTGTGTCTCACCGTAGACTTCAAACGGATGATTCAGATTCTTTATTAACCTTATAACCATGGTGCGTTACATTAGGCAAGTCAGATACAAATATAAGTTTCTTATTAATTTAAAAATAATTTACAGTAATTCAATTGCAATGACAAAACTAGCCAAAATAAGTCAAAAATGAAAACAAAAATTACGTCAAAATCAGCATAAATAAAAATATTATATCATTATAAAATGTCAAAGTTCCATTACCAATATACATACTCACATTTTCAAATCAAAAAAGAGTTATCTGTTAATTTCATTTTCATAAAATCATAAAAAAGCCTTCGTAATGAAGGAAAAACAATTTTATTTTTCTTTTAAAATCAGGCATTGGTTCATGATGAACCGATTTCAATGCGTTTTTTTTTATGTGAAAGCTAGTTTCCGTGCGGTGGTTCTTAGCTATGGCGGCCTCCACTTCCACAAAATGAGAGATAAAATAGTTTTTCACAATCTCCCTCTATATGGGTATCAAAGGAAAGGGCTGCACTAGTCTCTACTAATAGTGCACAAATTTCAAATTCAAGTTAGACGGGGTATTTTTTTTTAAATTGTTGCGTTTTGTAGAAAATACTTTAGGAATATGGCCTCGATCACAAATTTTATCGGCATCAGTACATCTGATATATCACCAAAAGAAAATTATAAACTGCTTACATTTGTCAGGACCATGTAGTCATAGCTTCTAATTAAATTTAATCGAGTGTGTCTGTGTTTAATGTTAAATTGAAATCGTATTTTGTTTCTTCAGAGCCAATAAAATTATTGCCAATGTATTTTTTTCTTCTAAATACGGCGTCTTAAAACTTAATTAATAATTTCTTACAATAATACATAATATGTATATGTCGTTATAATGTATTGTATTAATATTGTCAAAATGTGAGAGCAAGCCAGTCTGATGCGATTCTTGCACCATAAGTTAATAATAAACTAAAAAATTAAAGCAAGATTAACCCACGCGTGGTGTTCAGTTCAGTCCGACTTAAGTTCGTCAGTACCAAACGAGCCGAGGTCACGCGCGTGCACTCTCTTTGAAAAACGCCGCCGGCCGAACTTAAGTTTGACTGAACTGACTATAGCATACGTGAGTTACCTGTATTAAATTAAAATGTGTAACAACCACTTTAGTTTTAAGACTAAAATAATAAACTTAGATTTAATATTATTGGATTGATGTTTTGGAAAAATTGTAAATATAAACATTCCAATTAAACTGATTTATTTTATTTATATATACCTTTTTACTCGATTTATTGTATTTCTACTCGAGACTCCACCCAAATTCGAGGCTGGTACCGCGCCTGCGCCAAGCAGTAATATGCAAACATTGATATGTTCCTCTCTAAAGAGAAATTAAAAAAAATCTCAGAGAAATTATAGAGATGAATCATCTTGTATATCTGGGCAAAGAGTTAGAACAAACGCTTTACACCGAAAGCACGGGTCTGGTCGCTATTGTGGAAGTGTCATACTTTTGTCGCGGCACATCACTATGTCGCTATAGCTAACATAGAGGTACACCTCATCAGGGTAGCGATTCTGAAACCATTCGGTTGCATCCCACACGGAATCTCATCTCTCGGTCTTTGTCTTATCTAGCATGACAAAGACCGAGAGATGAGATTCCGTGTCGGATGCAACCGAATGGTTTCAGAATCGCTACCCAGGTTTTCCGCACGGTTCCCTTGTAGGTACTTATGTAGCGTAGTGTAGTTCTCATTGTATTTTAGTTTTGTTGATAAAGGCTCTGCCCGTTTTAAAAAATCTGTAATGCCAACATATTGCATGGCTCTAGGTCTAGAACAAGAGGCCAGTTTGTATGAGTCAATTTTTAAAATCGCCCATTGACGTATAAAAAAAGGACGTATAATAAACTTTTTGAAGTGAAAACTTCTTTAGGCGCGCCTAGACAAATTTTTCATGGGGTGTGAATTGAATTCTAGCGTCACGCTCGGGTATGATAAGAAATCTTCGGGTAAACTCGGGACCTTGGCGATTGGGCATCTAGAAATGCGTAAGCCAATGGGAAATGCTAAAAGAGCGTGGCCTGCCCACCATGGCATGGCCATCTAGAAATGCGTGAGCTAATGGGAAATGCTGACGCATTTCTAGATGGCCATGCCATGATGGCGAGGCCACGCCCTCCGGTTACACCCGTGTTGTTTCCAAGGTAAGCTATCAAATTCTGAGTTATAGGTAAGTTTTCACTTACATATATCGGCAGTTCCTATGACTGCCAATTTTTTTTATAAGTACCTACGTCTATCGCCTTATCTTACCTACAAACAGCAATTAAGAATTTTGTATTTGTATAATCACATCGGAACGTCTAAACGGATCGGGTTGTTGGAGTAGGTAGATACAATTAAAATAATAATCTGAAATAACATAACATTAGCCTACCTAGCTAATTTTTATCTCGGGAAAATAACGTGAACGGGAACGGGAAATACGCGGATAAAACCGCGAGACGCTCTTAGAACATAATATTTTATATGTGTCAATGGAAACCGTATAGGTAGATGACATGCTGCGCTATCAATACCTAAGTCACGCTGAAATATTTCTATACAAACTGTTAAAAATAAATATACCTACGTTGATTGAATAGTTATAAGCCCTAGTGCAAGTAAATAATAAAGACATACTTGGGTCGAGTTTGTATTTTCATGATCAACTGCCGTACTCACCTCATAACCAAAGGTTAACCATACTTTTTTATAATCAACGCATAGTGGCCAGTCCACTCGGCGAAGCAGCCGCAAGCGCGCGTGCCGTAAAAAATAAAAAAGTTACATTAAAAAGTTTTTTTTTTTTTGCTTTTTGGCGCGCATCGTGACCAGCCAGGGGTGTACAAAGGAGGTCGATAACCCAGATTTACAAATAAAAAGGTAAGGTTTTATTTTAATCTGAGTTCAAATCGCGTGCGAATTTTTTGTTTCCTTTTTAATTAAGACATATCTTTTGTTATGATCTTATTACGAAGTTGTATGGCGTTGCGCTGGTTTTTAATAACTTTATGTGCAACTTTGAAACAGTCACGTGTAAAGAATGATAAATTTACATTCGTAGTTCTCCCGATGATTTCTTCTGCGCTATATTCCCTATAATCTTCCATAGATATTTACGACGAATTTCGACAAGGAAAAAAATTAACACATCTTTAGTCCGGCAAATCGTATCTAAGCAAACATCCTTGATATTGTAGATCTTCATAACTACCGCTTACTATCAGGCGAACCGTATACTTATTACCACTAATCCTATAAATAAGGTAAATAGTAAGTACATAATTATATTTGTACCTACTCACCTTACCTTTAAACTATTTTGTTGAGTTCCTACTTTGGTTAAGTGTTATGTTTGTTTAAAATGGATTTTGTATGACAGGACTTTTTGTAGAATCCGCTTAGAGAGGTAGAAATACCTGTCAAACCTGGCAAGTTTGCCAAGGGATGTTAACTTTACCACTAGTAGTGTGTTAACATAAAACTTCTTATACTCGTGAAATTCGTAAGTTATTTTTGTTGTGGCCACACTTGTCCTAAAATAAGTTAAATTACTGACAACACTGTACAGAACAAAGCACCTAGGCGGCCATCTTTACCTGCCATCGTACATTTGAATTCGCGCTAGTCAAGTAACCTCAGATTCAGTGCTCCAGAACTTTTGAAATTTATGTTACAAATCCTGTATTTACGTAAGTAAAACTTATTGATAACATTGTTTGAATGGTACTTGTTCGAATTATTACATTATTATTGATGAAAGTGTTGCATTTTGTCTCAAAATATCGTTGGCAAAGTTGACATACCCTATTTGCCGGTAAGTGATGGTAACATTACCAAGTTTTGGAAAGGCTAGGGTTGTTACTGTTCAAATATATCAATGGACCCCTTTACTTTCTCATAATGTATAAATGTTTTCATCATCATAACAATCATATTACACACCAAAAGTGAGATCACCGAGTGCATTTTTTATAAAATGATTAATGATTATTGATATAATTTTCACAAACGTTTTTTAAAAAAAATATAATAATATTTTTTTTGAAACGAACATGAAAAATAAAAAAATCTTAGAAATGAAATTTATCTCAACTTTGCAATTCATTTTTTGTTTTAATCGTCGAAAATTGGGATGTTGACACTATAAAAATAATACTCCGGAAGTTTTTGAAGCAGCCGTTAACCTTGTTAAAAAGAAAATAATCACTTCATCGGAGGCAGAAAAACATTTTTTATACTTTTATTTTGTTACTTGTCTCAATAATTTATAATTAACAATAAGATGATTACTAATGTCGATTGTTGTTAATGATTGTAAGTAAGGTTCATAAGTCTTGAACAGATGTCGCCTCCTGCATGAGTTATTATTATTACAGATAGATACTACTTTTGATCTTTTATTAATATTTTATATTTAATTTTATTAATAAACAAAAATACGTTATTAAAGCTCATAAATAGCAAGTAAATCGCTAAGAGTGAACTCTTTCGGGCAACCAGAGGATGGAGATATATTATTATATTAAATATACATATATAGGTACGTATAACTTTATATTACATACCTATTGAGAGATATGATAATCTATATAAAATATAATCAATTTACACTTACGCAATTTATTTTTAAAATTTATTGTTTATTTTAAATATGACATAACCCGAGCGTAGCCAAACGGGCCGCTAGTTATTGAATAAAAATAACAGTCTCATGATTTTGACAACCCTGATGCCTTTTTCTAACTTAGTACGAAAATCACTTTATTGGGTGGTCAACTTTACCATTTTGTCAGATTTTTTATAAATTTGATATGTAAAGTGCATTTATAAAATGGTTTAGACATGTACCAAATGAATTCTTGACGGGAAGATTTATGTTGTTTGTAATTTTTTCAATTTTAGGAATTATGGCCTGGTGGTAAAGTTGCCGCAACGTAGGGTCATCTTTGCCATTTTTGTTTTTCTACTTTTTCTTTCTCTATCTCTAGCCATTCTCAGAATTTTTAGGCACTAGTATATAAACTGTCAAATATATTGTCCATCTCATTGACTGAAAAGGGTTCTCACAATTTTTAAAACTTTAAAAATATATTTAACTCACCGAGTAATCAGAAATCTGGCAAAGTTGCCAGGTTTGACTACCACAATGTTTGCTAGTTATTCTTAGCCTTGAGTAATACGCAGAAATGACTGTTTCTGTTTGAAATGCAATATTTCCACAGGAATTGTAGGAGAATAAATAAATCATCTTATACCGCAGGCCAGTGCTAGGTACCATTTTGGATTCTTCATGTTCATGTAGATAATGTGCTGTACTGGACAGGCATGTTGCTTACTATCAGGGACATGTCTTGTTGAAGTGAACACTTCTTTTGGCGCGCCTGGACAGATTTTTCGTGGGCTGTGAATTGAATTCATTCGTCACGCTCGGGTATGATAAGAAAGCTTCGGGTAAACTCGGGACTATGGCTATTGGCCATCAATACGTCAGCCAATGGGAAATGCTGAAAGGGCGTGGACAGGCCATCATGGCATGGCCATCTAGAAACGCATCAGCCAATGGGAAACGCTGACGCATTTCATGCCATGGCAAGATGGCGAGGCCACGCCCTCCGGTTACACCCGTGTAGTTTCCAAAGTAAGCTATCAAATTCTGAGTTATAAGTTTTCACTTCTATCGGCAGTTCCTATGACTGCCAATTTTTTTTAGAGATTGTAGTATTTGTTCTTGTTTGTAGAGTCAATCTTAGATTCTTGCTTTTTCACCTAGTAAGGTAAGGATCTACGACGATGATTTAAAAATTGGCAACACAATTTGTCACGATCAACAAAAATTGGTCACGAACAGTTTTTATGCGTCACTTCCGTTATATATTTTTCTTACGGCTTTAGTCTAACTTTTTAAAGTGAAAACTTCTTTTGTCGTAGGTACCTACCACGTATCTCTCTACCTAGTGTGTGCCTACCACAGACAGATTTTTCGTGGGCTGTGAATTGAATTCTAGCGTCACGCTCGGGAATGATAAGAAATTTTCGGGAAAAAACTCGGGACCATGGCTATATTATTGGCATATTTATTCTGTGACCATGGCAATAGGGTACAATCCTAAAAAAACTAAGTAGCCCGTTAGTTAGATTGCCAAAATATATTGTACACGTATTTTTTCTTTTGTTTCACAAACAAAAAATGACGAAGATACAGCGCTTCGAAGTTTCGTGTGACGTCACTTGTGTATACGATTTTTACTCACGAGTGACGTCGCGACCCCCACTCTCGAAGTTTGATGGTCTATATCTTTGACGATTTTTAATATTTTGAAAAAACAAAAAATACGTGTCCAATATTTTTCCATGCTCTAGCTGACGGACTAATTAGGATGGTATATTTTTGACCCAGTCCGGTACCCTATTGACTAGAAATGCGACGCATTGCTAGATAGCCGTGCGTGACGCTAGAATTCAATTCACAGCCTACGAAAAATCTGTCTGAAGCGCGCCAAAAGAAGATCTTACTCTAATAAAAATGTTCATAAAATGAAAACTACCGGACCTATTCTTAACTATGTTAAATATTTATGGGACAAAATGGCAACCAATCCGAATCAAACCAAATAAGAACCACGCAAATCGGATCATAATTAATCTCAGCGTAATCGGTGTAGGTAGGTACATTGTACATAAAAAAAATAGTGCGAGTCGCACTCGCCCATGAAGGGTTCCGTAGCAGCAAGTAACATAATACATAGTTCTTGTAGTTCGGTGTACCTAACATTGATCGATGTTTTAATAATAGTGTATACCTATTTTATGACACTTACAAAAAACTACTTCTAGACTCCATCTTGTTGAAACCAATTTTCGTTGGAAGTTTGCGTGTACGTCATATATTTTTTTCAGTGTTATCATTCTCTTATTTTTGAAGTTATAGGGGGAGGAAACACGTTTTACCACTTTGGAAGTGTCTCTCGCGCAAATTATTCAGTGTAGAAAAAAATGATTTCAGAAACCTCAACATCATTTTTGAAGACCTATCGATAGACACGTATAGATTAAATTTAGGGAAAAAATTTTTTTTGGAGATTCAGTTGTCAGTAAAATCTAAATAAGGCTCCTCTAAAATTTATAGTTAAAAAAAAAAACTTAATACGTTTCACAGAATACATTTACTTACCTACCAAGTAAAACCAAGTTTCAACTGTGTAGTTCTCATAGTTTCGGCAAAAAGTGGCTGTGACTTACGGACGGACAGACAGACAGACAGACAGACATGACGAATCTATAAGGGTTTCGTTTTTTACGTTGTATGGAACCCTAAAAACGAATTGATAACCTCATCCTGTATGAACTCTATTAAACAGTTATCACTGAGTCATTGGTCATTTTTGAAGTTATTCTTATTAAGCGCGTTAAGGAAAAAATATTTATTAATAATAATCTTAATATATATAAATCTCCTGTCACGATGATTGTCCGCGATGGATTCCTAAACTACTTAACCGATTTTAAATTAAATTGGCACAATGTGAGCAGTCTGGTCCAACTTGAGAGATAGGATAGTTTTTATTTCGATTAATAGTCTTTAAATGACAATATCCGAGCGCAGCCGGAATGTGCCGCTAGTAATAATATATATTAAGGATAATATATTTATTAATGAATAAATATTAAAAAAAACACCTATTCACTGTTTGCGTGCGTAGATACATATGTACCTATACACATTTTTTTTTAAATGTTGTATGAGTAAGAATAATTTATTTTCACCGAAAAATGTTTAGCAGCTATATAGTTCTGCGTAATCCTATATTTTGAATTGTAATTAAACAAAGGTAGGTATGGATAAATCGTGTTCCCACGTTGCCAAGGCCATATGACTGTCATACCGGCTTTTTGTGCGATGACTATCATTCCTTTGTTTTGTTTCAACCGGTATTCATGCGAGGTATTTTATTATTTAGTTTTCACGCATATCGTCACTCCATTGCGATGACAACATGCATCGGCACTACGCTAGACTGCGTATAAAGCGGATGTTTTTTTAATATTATTTTTGATGTGAAGACTTGTTTTGGCGCGCCAGAGGCAGATTTTTCGTGGAATTCCAGCGTCACGCTCGGGAACGATAAGAAATCGTCGGGTTAATTCGGAAGCATGGCCATCTTGATGCTGACGCATTTTAGATAGCCAATGGGAATTGCTGACGCATTTCTAGATGGCTATGCTCATGGTCACGCCCTGCATTCCCACTGCTGGGCCTCGGGGCCTTCTCTCGCAAGGAGACAGTTAAGGTCATAATCCACCACGCTGGCCCAGTGCGGGTTGGTGGATGACACATGACATCGAAAGATTCTAGGCACATGTCGGCTTCCTCGAAAAAAAAAAAAAATTGAGGCAATTCTATTTTTTTTTGGTTTTAAGTAGGTAGGTATTTGGTTTTTAATAAAATTCCGCTAGTGATAGATGTATGAGAAAACAATAAATAAATGTACCTAAATGCGTTTTAGGAATTTTAAATGTGATCGTGTTTCTAAACCACGAATCTCGATTAACAATGCAGTCGGAATAATTCCGACACGCTAGAATTCCGGCCGATAGAGATCTGTATTCAAGCCGCGCCGGACAACGGTATCGACTATTGATGTTTTGTGTGCGTTTTTTGCAAATAGGTACATGGACTTAAACTTGCTAATGCAATTAATGATCCTCCCTGTACTATGAATAATTAAAAAATGGTCGTCTGCATGTCGTGTGTGTTTATACTACTAGTTTTTGCCCGCGGCTTCGCATGCGCTTTGTAATTCGTTGGAGTAAAGCCTAAGCGTTTCTGTGAATTTTTGTCCCCTATTTCACCCCCTTGGGGATGGAAGTTTTCATAAATTCTTCCTTAGTAGATCCATACATCATAGGACAAATACATACGTAGAGTCATGTGGGTTAAGTGTACGCAGCGTCTAAGTGTGCGCATTCTAAATATCTCGAAAAATATATAGCTCTAAGGACGGCAATCCCCCTCTTCAGTACCCCGCGGGATGTCCTACGAAGCGCTCGTATTATAGCGGCCTCTCGCACGCCATTTTGCATTGACAGGTGAATGAAGATTTTTGCCAAAACATTTACGATATTTTGCCACATTTGACGCGTAATTTTTTGTAGTCATGTACATTTTTTGATAATATGCTTTTTGCATTTGAATACAACATAATATCAAGTTTGTTATTTGCCAGTGTTTAAGTTGTTATGATGACGCAATAATCAACAATATTCATGCAATCCTGTTTCGATGGTTTGGGTTAAGTGTGCGCAGAAACCTGTCGTGTAAGTGTGCGCATGCGCACACTTACGTACCCCGCTTGCATTTCTTTGTACATGTGTAGCTATGATTTGTTTCAGAGTACAAATATAAACCAAAATGCCTCGAAATTATCTAAGGAAAGCTCCGGATAGATGCATCGTCACAGATGAACAGCTGGAAGCCGCCAAATTATTAATTTCAAAGGGTGCCAGTAAAAGAAAAGCTGCATCTCAAGTCGGACTTAATGAAAGTACTCTGCGAAAACGTTTAAAAGCTGGGAAGACTGCAACCAGTATGGGAAGATTTTCTTAGACATTCACCAAGGAGCAAGAGACTGATATTTACAATTATATTAAACAAAGTGATGATCTTTATTATGGTCTCACTATGCAGAACCTCCAGAAGTTGATTTATGAGTATGCTGAACTAAATTAAATTACTCATAGATTCATTAGCTGGCCGAGACTGGGTATATTTATGGATTTCTCAAAAGGTTCCCTGAATTGAAATTGCGACAGCCAGTCCCAACTAGTATTGCCAGAGCCATGGGATTCAATAAAACTCAAGTTACAAGATTTTATGATAACTTGCAGAGCCTCTACAACAAACACAAATTTGTACCCAGCCGAATATAAATATAATGTAGGTGAAAGTGGAGTCAATACTGTACCAAATAAAATTCCAAAAGTAATATCGGTGAAAGGAAAAAACCTGGTGGGAAAAATCGTCTCTGCTTAAAGAGGCCAAACGATTACACTAGTTTGCGCAATGAGTGCAACAGGAAACTATGTTCCTTCAGCATTTATTTTTCCCCGAAAGAAAATGCAAGGTTATTTGCTCAACAATGCACCCGAAAGTAGTATTGGAATGGCTTCTGATTCAGGATTCATAAATACGGGCCTGTTTATAGAATACTTATGCCATTTCAAAGACAATGTTCAGCCAACCAAAGACAATCCCGTCTTGTTAATTTTTGACAACCATACCAACCACATCTCTCTGAATGCTATACTGTTTTGTCGTGTTAATGGTATTCACATGCTTACTCTCCCACCTCACAGTAGCCACAAGATGCAGCCCTTAGATCGTGCGTTTTTTGGGCCCCTGAAAATGAAGTTCGCTTACGCGTGTGATAAATGGCTAAAGTCACCATCCAGGCCGCGTGATTGGACAAATAGAAATAGCTCAATTTGTAAATGAGGCCTTCCAAAAAGCAGCTTCCCTTAGCAATGCGGTTTCAGGTTTCAAAGCTTCTGGAATCTGGCCAATAGACAAAGATCTTTTTTCGGATGAAGACTTCGCGGCAGCGTCTGTAACTGACATGATTCCTGCACAAAATTTAGAAGAGATGTTGCCAACTACATCATTACAGGTACCTTTCCAAGAAGATTCAATTCCATCACGCGCAGAGCATTTGACAAACTTAGTAGCATCCACCTCTTCTACACAGCCAACACAAGAAGTTTTTGAAACTGCAGGAACGACTTCACCTTCGATATTACATAATCTTTCTACATCAGAGCAAGATTCTTCTATGTATAACTTTACAGTTACCACATCATTCAGTCAACCTGCACAAGATCTACTGTTGACTACTGAGCATACATTGACATCATCCAACGCTGACAAGCAAACTCGAAAAAACTTCTTAGAGATCGCTCAATCATATCCAGCGACAAACATCAGTTCAGCCACCACTGCATCTACACCAACATCCGTAGCTTCAACCAGCAAAGAATTTATACCATTGTCGTCCATACAAGCTCTACCGAAAGCAACGTCACAAAATCGACGACGAAAATGCAAAAAGTCAATCATTGCTACTGATAGTCCCTATAAATCTGAGTTAAAAGCTAAGAAAAAAGAGGAAGCCGAGAAATTAGCAAAAAAGAAAATACGACTAGATTTGAAAGAAAGACTTAACACTAAGAAAACTAGTACGAAATCATCTGTGACTGCCAAAAAAAATGTTAAAAATAAGACTCTTAAGAAACCAAAAAATGACGAAAATGAGTATTACTGCCCCTTATGTGGCGAAAAGTATTCTGATCCACCGACTGAAGATTGGATTGAATGTAGCCTTTGTGGAACCTGGTGGCACGAACAGTGCACCAGCTCCGAACACGGCACTTTTATTTGTGATTCATGTATGACGAAGTAGGTACTTCGTAACTACTTTGTAGAAATCTTAAAAGTTCAAATTGATCACATATTTTGATTTAAGATGTTTATTATGTTGATTACTTTAAGTTACTATGATGAAAAATTGTGTAATTATAATATATAGCATTGTTTATTTTCTAAATATATGTTTTTGTTGTTGCGTACACTTACCCATAGTAGCTCTAGAAAAAAGGAAAATGTCCGTTCTGGATGACGAAACACCCACATCCTCTGGGATTTTATAGTGCTTTTCATATGTCCATTAAAATAGTCCAATCAGGTGCTGTACCCAGAACTGAGTAAGTCTTGATCTTGGAGTTTGAATTTGAGCCTTCTTTTACAATGTTAATTTGTCTTTTGTTTGTATGATTTCAAGTACTCTGTCATGGCGCTGTGAGTAATGACCCCTATTAAGGAGCACCTTGCATCCCACCAATATGTGCCTTGCTATACGTATTACCTCTCCACAAGTATAGCAACATTTTTCAGAGGCTTTTCCCACCTTACCAAGTTACTCTGGTCAGGGAGGGTCATTTGGAAAGCATTTAGATAAATTTTAGTATAACAGGAGACAGTCATAGAGCAAGGTGCGCCACTTTAGAGCTAATAGAATACAAAACTCTCCTATGGTTAACCACTCACTTTGCATTTCCAAATTCATAGCGTGGACTTTGTAACCATCATTTTCGTCTTGTTGTATAAAGGTTTTCCCTATGTCTCGGTCTTCCCTTTTCTTTCTTGCACCCAATCAAGATGTATATACTTGTGCACCTGCCATAAATTTGTTTATTGGAATTGAAGTCTAGATTTAAGGTCTGAAGCACTTTTGCCTTTTGGGAGAGATCGGACGGTTTCTTTAGTTTCAGCTTAGTTTGTAGTTTGATTGGACTACTTAAATAGAGACGTGTGAAAAGCACTAGAGAATGTGGGTGTTTCGTCATCCGGATCGGACATTTTCCTTTTTTCTAGAGCTACGAAATGCATTGTCCTTGTAGAACTTAGCGCACCGTGGGAAACTGATATACCTAAATACCAAGCGATGAAATAAAATAAGTATTACGACCTGCTGAAAGACCTTGGCTTGTCCAGAAGTGCAGTAAGTTCTATACTAGAACGAGTATCTAAAGCTGCACTAGTAGGTTTATATCAGATTGGTATGGGCAGGGAGAGAAACGCGAGTAGTGAAGGTGAGTGTTGATGTACGTCGGAAAGAGCCCCTTAAACCTATACCCGTGTCACAAGTCTCGGGATCTATTCGGGATTTCTCTCTCTGCCGCACGATGGACCCGGCATCCGCACGGTGAATTCTTGGAATGCTAAGAAGTTCGTCTCTTTGTTAATGCTACTAAAATTTTGATAATAATTTTTAGTCTTTAACAATTTAACCATAAATAAAACATATCTGATATTAGGATAATTATGAGTAGTTTTCGACACAGTCATGTTATTAATTAGAAAAGTTAATCAACAAATAAGATTATTTTATCTCTCAAATATTTAATTCTAAGGTAAAGACTGAGTTTTTACTAAACATAATAATAATTTTGCTATAACATTAAGTGAAATTTTAATTGTTCAATAAATGTAGAATTCTGTTATAAAATAATTGTTTTTTTAAAAAGCTGCTACTATATTATATAAATTAGGAAGATTATTTCATAGATGTAAACTGAATGGTAAGTAAGAAAATGGTAAGTAAAAGTCAAAGTAAAGTAATGGTAAGTAAAAACTCTCAAAATTTTTAAAAATTGACGATGTTTTTAAATATGTACTAAATGAAATAACTAATCTGTCTCTCCACTTTATTTTAATTTTACTGGTGATATCAATAAAATATCAAAACACACAATTTTTCACAAAATCACTGGATTCGTACGTTTTATATAGAAGTTATAGTAAACATAGTTACAGTAAGTTAAATAGACCGGACATTTTGTTAAACATATTTACAGTATGTTATCGAGTTACTGTAAAAATGTTTAAGAAAGTGTTATTTGAGCTAACAGAAGTAGTAAATAGAAATACATTCATTAAAATTATGTAAAAAGCACTAGCATTAAGTCAATCAAATTTATCAAGAATAAATCTACGTAAAAGTATATTTTATTGTCTGTTTGAATATCCGAGTTATCTGCTATAGTTATTGAGATACACAAATTTTAAAAAGTTTAAGCAAAAGTGCGATTTCCCGCGTGTTACATTTTCTGACTTACTGTAATTACAATAACGGGGGCAGCGTAGCTCTAGAAAAAAGGAAAATGTCCGTTCTGGATGACGAAACACCCACATCCTCTGGGATTTTATAGTGCTTTTCATATGTCCATTAAAATAGTCCAATCAGGTGCTGTACCCAGAACTGAGTAAGTCTTGATCTTGGAGTTTGAATTTGAGCCTTCTTTTACAATGTTAATTTGTCTTTTGTTTGTATGATTTCAAGTACTCTGTCATGGCGCTGTGAGTAATGACCCCTATTAAGGAGCACCTTGCATCCCACCAATATGTGCCTTGCTATACGTATTACCTCTCCACAAGTATAGCAACATTTTTCAGAGGCTTTTCCCACCTTACCAAGTTACTCTGGTCAGGGAGGGTCATTTGGAAAGCATTTAGATAAATTTTAGTATAACAGGAGACAGTCATAGAGCAAGGTGCGCCACTTTAGAGCTAATAGAATACAAAACTCTCCTATGGTTAACCACTCACTTTGCATTTCCAAATTCATAGCGTGGACTTTGTAACCATCATTTTCGTCTTGTTGTATAAAGGTTTTCCCTATGTCTCGGTCTTCCCTTTTCTTTCTTGCACCCAATCAAGATGTATATACTTGTGCACCTGCCATAAATTTGTTTATTGGAATTGAAGTCTAGATTTAAGGTCTGAAGCACTTTTGCCTTTTGGGAGAGATCGGACGGTTTCTTTAGTTTCAGCTTAGTTTGTAGTTTGATTGGACTACTTAAATAGAGACGTGTGAAAAGCACTAGAGAATGTGGGTGTTTCGTCATCCGGATCGGACATTTTCCTTTTTTCTAGAGCTACGAAATGCATTGTCCTTGTAGAACTTAGCGCACCGTGGGAAACTGATATACCTAAATACCAAGCGATGAAATAAAATAAGTATTACGACCTGCTGAAAGACCTTGGCTTGTCCAGAAGTGCAGTAAGTTCTATACTAGAACGAGTATCTAAAGCTGCACTAGTAGGTTTATATCAGATTGGTATGGGCAGGGAGAGAAACGCGAGTAGTGAAGGTGAGTGTTGATGTACGTCGGAAAGAGCCCCTTAAACCTATACCCGTGTCACAAGTCTCGGGATCTATTCGGGATTTCTCTCTCTGCCGCACGATGGACCCGGCATCCGCACGGTGAATTCTTGGAATGCTAAGAAGTTCGTCTCTTTGTTAATGCTACTAAAATTTTGATAATAATTTTTAGTCTTTAACAATTTAACCATAAATAAAACATATCTGATATTAGGATAATTATGAGTAGTTTTCGACACAGTCATGTTATTAATTAGAAAAGTTAATCAACAAATAAGATTATTTTATCTCTCAAATATTTAATTCTAAGGTAAAGACTGAGTTTTTACTAAACATAATAATAATTTTGCTATAACATTAAGTGAAATTTTAATTGTTCAATAAATGTAGAATTCTGTTATAAAATAATTGTTTTTTTAAAAAGCTGCTACTATATTATATAAATTAGGAAGATTATTTCATAGATGTAAACTGAATGGTAAGTAAGAAAATGGTAAGTAAAAGTCAAAGTAAAGTAATGGTAAGTAAAAACTCTCAAAATTTTTAAAAATTGACGATGTTTTTAAATATGTACTAAATGAAATAACTAATCTGTCTCTCCACTTTATTTTAATTTTACTGGTGATATCAATAAAATATCAAAACACACAATTTTTCACAAAATCACTGGATTCGTACGTTTTATATAGAAGTTATAGTAAACATAGTTACAGTAAGTTAAATAGACCGGACATTTTGTTAAACATATTTACAGTATGTTATCGAGTTACTGTAAAAATGTTTAAGAAAGTGTTATTTGAGCTAACAGAAGTAGTAAATAGAAATACATTCATTAAAATTATGTAAAAAGCACTAGCATTAAGTCAATCAAATTTATCAAGAATAAATCTACGTAAAAGTATATTTTATTGTCTGTTTGAATTTCTGAGTTATCTGCTATAGTTATCGAGATACACACATTTTAAAAAGTTTCAGTAAAAGTGCGATTTCCCGCGTGTTACATTTTCTGACTTACTGTAATTACAATAACGGGGGCAGCATAGTGCTGCGTACACATATCCCGATACTGAGGTAAAAGTGCGCATATGAAAGGGTCTTTGTTTTCTATAGCTTCTTAAAATACAAGCTACTGATAATACTATTGTTGTGTCTAAGTTGATTATAAATAAACAGTCTTACTAATTAACACAGTTTTATTTCATTCTACTAATAATATTCGAGTTTTTGAAGCATCAAAGTTAAAATGCGCACACTTGACCCACATGACTCTATGTGAAATATAAAGTTTCTAGCCCTAAGGATTGGCCCTGTGCGTTTATGCAAAACTTTCATCCCCTATTTTACCCTCTTAGGGGTTCGTTTATTTATTAACATTGTTCGATGTTTAAATGATGTAAGCATACTCTAATTAGAGTAGGCTTAGAACTTTTAAACGGTCAAAACGACGGATCGACGTAGAATCGGGAGTTGGAAAGTCGCGAGTTTATTTCGAAATAACGTTTTCGTAGAAAGTGAGTAGACGTCCTGGGTGTCGGTTTATCGTGTTGTAAAAAAATGCTCTGGTTATTTTTCCTGCCAAAAGAAGTACTTTCCTAACTGTAAAAAAAATGGTTGTCTGTAAAATCGGATTACTGACGATAGTTGAACGTGACAACGTCTTAAGAAAATACTGATGGAATTTGTGTTAAGCGCCATCTAGGTAAAACATTCTGAAGCTTTTTGAAAAGCTGTTCAAAGCGCCATCTCTGGGTACATCATTGTACTAGCACAAGTTCTTAACATCATATCGTCGCTTTTCTAAAACATGGACAGACTCCTTGAACGTAATACACATTTCATTTACTAGATGGTGCGAAAAGTAATAAGGCGAGGTAACGGTGGTAAATATTATCTATTCTATAGCGGTAACGTTACATGACGTCATGTTTTGCGGGCGTGCAGCCGGCTTCATCGAATTAGAAGACGTTATCACGTCAAAAATAAACAACAGATAAAAAGCAAGATCTCCAGAGAAATTACAGGACTATGCCTTACTTATGAGGTTGTCAAACTCAGAACATAATGACAACACTATAATTCGGAAATCCCAGGCAAAACCGGGGGAGAAACTTGTATTAAAATCAATTACTTACTGAGGCCGAGTCTTTCACAATTCACAACTAAGGTGAACGGCACTTACTGCATACCTAACCAATATAATTTGACCCTATACTGTTTGAACTATAATTTACTGGACAGACTTTGTTATATTGGTTACTGGTGCAAAAACCATTTCTGCTTGAGATTTCGCTTCTTACATTTTCAAGGATAGAATATCTCCTTTAAAATGGTTAATATACCTTTTTACTATTTTCACTTGATACCTAAATCCGTGAACGTTGGTTGACCGGACAGACCTCTTAAAATTGGTCATATAATCCACCATTTTTGCTTGACCCGTTGACCCCTTAAACGACAAATTACCGGAGAGATCTCCTTTTACTAGTCACTTTCATACGACCATATTGACTTGACCGTTTGATTCTTAGACATTGATCGATGGTAGAGTTTAGTTTATACTGGTCAATTTAAACCATTTCCTCTGGATACTACGGGTCCTTCAACTTTCAATGACCGGACAGTCCTATTAATTTTGGCCGGTGCGTACTAGTAACTATTTTCACTTGATACTAGATGATTTGACTTTTCAATCACCCGATAGGTCATTCTACATTGGTCAGTGATAACTGCTTTGACTTGACACTTAGTTACGTGAACTGTCAGTGACCGGACGGGTCATCTTAAAATGGGTATAAGCGTCCATTTCGAATGACCTTCGGTGTGGCAATCTTTGCAAGGTTAGGTAGGTCCAAGAGATTGGATAGTCATTAGTGTACTTCAAATAATTTTGTTGGTATTTTACACCTTGTTAATAAAAAATAGAAACAGGATAAACAATTTTAAACGTTTTATTAAAAAAAAAATTGCAGTCGTAGGAGCTGCCGATAGAAGTGAAAACTTGTAACTCAGAATTTGATAGCTCACTTAGGAAACTACGCGGGTGACACCGGAAGGCGTGGCCATCAGCATGGCCATCTAGAAATGCTGACGCATTGCTAAATGGTCAATGGGAAATGTTGACGGATTTCTAGATGGCCAATGACCATGGTTCCGAGTTTACCTGAAGATTTCTATCGTTCCCGAGCGTGACGCTTGAGGTCAATTCACAGCCTACGAAAAATCTGTCTATGGTGCGCCAAAATAAGTTTTCACTTCAAGAATATCGTGTGAGGCTGTTAATTGGCGGCCTTATTTCTTAAAGCAATCTCTTTCAGGCAACCTTGCACAGAATAAATCAATCATGTGAATGAAGTGATCCATAACATAATCTTGCACATCTATATTAATAAAATTGAAGTAAGTATCTATTCTTTTTTTATAGTATAGAGTGACGAGACGAGCAGGACATGTGCCTGATGGTAAGCCACACGCCTACCGAGTCACACAGCTATGGGACTATGAAGAGTTCAAGAGTCCAAATCATCACCTGGCCCTGCACTGTGGTTGTCACCCATATCACAGAATAAATATTAGTACAGAAGCCACACTTACAAAAAACAATTATATAAATAGCGACTCTTGCTGGGACACCACAAAGTTCAATTCAGCTCGCAATACCTGTCGCGATTTTCAAATAAACATAATTTGCGTTCTTTCTAACGCGTAACCCTGTCCCTGTCTAGCGCGGAGGGTTTACGACATATCTAATAACAATATGCGCGGGAAACGTTTTGCGCGAGCGCTCAGCCGTGCGTTCGACAACCGACTGTCACTTGTTTCCTGGAAGGAACGGTCTAGCGGTAGGCTGAAACCGCGCGACCTTGAGCGAGTGAGGGTGCACTGCCCATATACATAAGGGGCTGTCTATTAATCACGTGAGGTTCAAAGGGGGGGGGGGGAGGGGTTCGGCAAAAATCACGAAATATCACCAGGGGGAGGGGGGGGGGGGGGTATAGTAGGATATCACGTGTATTTATGTTTTCGTAAAACGCGTGATTTTTAAATCGAAACTCGACGTGTAACCTTGACTCCCCTTTAAGGTAACGAACGAAAACGATTATACTTTATATAGCTTTATACCGGTATTTCAAAAAAAATATTATAAAAAAAATTAAGATTCTCTGTAGGTACTAAAAATACATGTGATTTTGGTGGGGGGGGGGTTAGTTTTAAACCTCACCACGTATCACCAAGGGGGAGGGAGGGGTTAAAAAATGTAAAAAAAAAACTACACGTGATTAATGGACAGCCCCTAAGATGCTTTATATTAGTGTCTGAATTTAATTTTCAATTGAAATCGGTTTTTATTTTTTTTGATAAATAAATTATTGATATAAATCATGGGCGTATAAAAAGTCAGACGTATCGTACGTAATCGAGCAAGAAACGGTAAAACATCAAGTTTATTGAATGGGAATATTTATTACATTTTTTGTATTTGTTGTAATAGCGGCAATAGAAATGTAGATAGTGCAATCCACGAAGACGCGCCCCACCAATTTTCGTTTCCACCAATCGCGTTTGCTCCGAGCGTCAGTCGCGAACCATTCACCAGTCATTGTAGTGTGCGTGTGCATTCATAGGTAATTAGTGTGTACCGATAACACTCAAACATTGACGGAAGCTTGCACACATGTACTATAAACGGTTAGGAGGAATAGTAGGGCGCGTCTTCGTGGATTGCATCATCATCATGACGGACGGACGAAAAGCTAAGTCCAGTTATAGGCTAATAGGGTCCCGTTTTTACCCTTCGGGTATAGAACCCTAAAAAGAAGAAGAAGAAGACTACGTCCGACTTTTTTATACGTCCTTTTTTTTTTAAATAAGGAGTGACAAGACGAGCAGGACATTTGCCTGATGGTAAACAACATGCCTGCCACATAACAGCACAGTGACACGCAGCTATTGGAACATGTAGAGTCCAAATCATTACCTAGCACTGCGCTCGTCACCCAGAGATCTAAGATGTTATATCACTAAGCCCTGTAATTTCACTGGAAACATTGCCCTTCAAACCGGAACACAGTAATGATTGTACATTACTGCTTGGCGGTAGAATAACTGGCAAAGGTGTGGTACTTCCCCAGGCGGACTCTGCTATGAGTCCTACCACTAAAATACATGTCGATGGTACAAATAAACAATAAGCCATTTGAGGTCTTATGCGTTCTTAAAACACGTGATGTGATTGATTGTTTATTTATTAACATAATAATTACAGTTAGCAACTGGGATAACCTTTGTGTGATAAGTCTATTATTAAACGCGTTATCGGGGTAAAGAAACGTTTTTACTGTGGCGCCTACTTCGCAGATAAGAGGTCGAAATTCTACGTATAAAGAACTATTGCTTATGTTATACAAAGGATAAGACAGTTCAATCTTCTATGTCAGTCTAATCTATACTAATACTAGCGGTCCGTTCCGGCTTCGCTCGGACATAAACTAAACACTGTCTGCAGCGCCATCTGCCGGGCATGAAAAATAGCTAGTAGCCGATTCTCAGACCTACTGAATATGCATATAAAATTTGGTAAAAATCAGTAAAGCCGTTTCGGAGGAGTAAGGAAACAAACACTGTGACACGAGAATTTTATATATAAGACTAGCGGCCTATTCCGGCTGCGCTCGGATATTGTCATTTAAAGACTATTAATCGAAATAAAAACTATCCTATCTCTCAAGTTGGACCAGACTGCTCACGGTGTGCCAATTTAATTTAAAATCGGGTAAGTAATTTAGGAATCATCGCGGACAAACATCGTGACAGGAGATTTATATATACTAAGAAGATATTAAGATAAGATTATAAAGCTGAAGAGTTTGTTTGAACGCAAGGATTTTGGATTTTTTTTTTGGACTACTGATCCGAATTGAAAGATTCTTTCTCTGTCTGATAGTTCATTTACCGAGGAAGGATATTTAACATTACGCTACTATCAACAGGAACGGAGCATGAATGAAAAATGTCACAAAAACGGGTAAAATACCGCTTTTTAAGGGCTTTCGTTGCGTGACAGAATGTGTCTATCATTTAAATGTTGCGTCATTAGAACCTAAGGTAACCGAATTCGTTAAAAATTTCAAAATGCTGACGCATTTCTAGATGGCCATGCCATGATGACCGGGCCACGCCCTCAGGTTACACCCGTGTAGTTTCTAAAGTAAGCTATCAAATTCTGAGTTATAAGTTTTCACTTCTATCGGCAGTTCCTATGACTGCCAATTTTTTTTTTAATTTACAAACGTGACGCTTTATGTCAGTTCACAGCCCACGAAAAATCTGTCTATGGTGCGCCAAACGAAGTCTTCACTTCATCAAGGCTAGACTAGGGTCATCTAGGGTATGAATGTAAGATAGTCACGTTAAGTTTGTAGTGGTAGGAGTCTTGGCAGAGTCCGCCTGGGGAAGTACCTCACCTTTGCCAGTTATTCTACCGCCAAGCAGTAATGTGCAAACATTACTGTGTTTCGGTTTGAAGGGCAATGTTTCCAGAGAAATTATAGGGCCTAAGCCCTAAAGATACAATATCTTAGATGTCTGGGTGATTAGCGCAGTGCAGTGCTAGGTAATGATTTGGACGCTTAATGTTCCAATAGCTGCGTGTCACTGTGCTGTTATTTTCAGGGATGTTGCTTACCATCAGGCACATGTCCTACTCGTCTCGTCACTCTTTATTTAAAAAAAAAAACAAAAAAATCAGAACATTACCCTTTTCAGCTCAATACGCAGTTCTGCCTGACCTTATCAATTGTCTGCCTACTTTTACATAGTCGGCAGGTTATCAAATGACACGCGGTTCACAGTTCAAGAAACCTGATATGTTATTACTTTGATAGCATTTAATTACTTTAATGTATTAGTGTTGAATTGTGACTTGAGATGAACACTTGTATAATTTATATAATTATCTAAAGTACATAAAAGTGCAGTGTTTCTATGTTAAGAGTACTTTTGAAGGCGATTAGAAGGGTATGAGAAAGTTTTTTTATTTCATTTTACACTAGCGACCGCCCCGACTACGCACGGGGGCAATCCTGATGCTAAATACACTAATCAAAATAAATATATTTATTCTGTGGCCTAAGGTCCTAAGGCATCCAGAGAGACGAACTTCTTAGCATTCCATGGATTCAGCGTGCGGGTGCCGGGTCCATCGTGTGGCAGAGAGAGAAATCTCGAGTAGACCCCAAGACTTGTGATTCGGGCGTAAGTTTAAAAGGGGCCCCTTTTGGTGACGTACGTCGACACTCACCTTCATCACTCGTATTTCTCTGCCTACCCAGCCAAATCCGATATGATCCTACTAGTGCAGCTTTAGATACTCGTTCTAGTATGGAACTTACTGCACTTCTGGACAAGCCAAGGTCTTTAAGCAGGTTATAGAGAGATTTTGCTGGTATACCTCTCGCTCCTGCTTCTACAGCGTATAATAAATTAACTACATAGCCATTTTTTGTTAATTCGTTTTGAAGGTCGTAATACTTATTTTGTTTCATCGCGTGGTCTTTAGGTATATTAGTTTCCCACGGTACGGTAATTACGTGAGGTATTTTGACGATCTTTCGATACGATTTGACGATTCGAAGGGAGGTGTCCCTTCTATGTGAGAAAGATTTTATTCAACGCCGCACCACTCACATGAGAATTTTACACATTTTTTTCTCAATTTCTCTCAGTTATCTCAGAGATATTTTTTTGCGAAAAAAATGTCGTTTGATTTGCCGAAATGCTCACGTAATTAATGGACGCTCACTAAGAGATAGAGTTATATCATCAAGGACTTTTTTGTATACCTTTTTAAGATGTACAATACTGCAGTACATTATTTTGATCTATTTCGTAGGGTTCAGCCAGCGTTTGCAATGTAAAAGCCCCCGACGGATATTATTGTTTTTTTTTAAGTTTGCCGTAATTACATTAATTATCTCGCGCTACATTTGTTAATTAAGTTGCGATTTTTTAATTATTTTATCCTTTTTCAATTACTTCTTAACCGTCGGGGGTTTTTACAAATAAATTAATTTTGCGTTTTATTTTAAACTTTTTAGAGAGCATACAAAATTTTATTTTTTAGGTACCTATTGTTGTTGTTCTACATACTTACCTGTCGAGTTCTATCGAGTTTCCTTCTTTCCTTATTGCATAGTAGCTACGACAAATACAATGCAGTGCCCGGCACCTCTACCGCCTAACGAAAAACGCTTTGACCCTTTGACGTTTCTCTATTCTTCTCGCTTGAAAATTAAAATGAAAGAGATGGCAATGTCTAAGCGTCAAAGCTTCAAAGCGTTTTTCGTTAGGCGGTAGACCCCCCGTAATTACCTAATATCGTAACTACAAACCCGCCACTGAAAACGGCATCAAAAGAGGACTTTTAGTTTTGGAAAAAAATGGCAACATTGATTTGCACAAAAATATTCACTGCAGCGCCCTCTGGTGAGTTGTCGCCGTAATACTTATCTATGAACATGCACCACTCAAATCTTGACACATCACTGAATATTTCATCAAAAACGGATTAGTAGTTATGGAGAAAATTAGCAACATGGTTTTGCACAATTTTTTTTATTACAGCGCCTCCTGGTGAGTTATCACCGTAATACTTATCTAAAAAGATGCACCACTCGAACCTTGACACATTACTGAAAATTTCATCAAAATCGGACTGGTAGTTTTGGAGAAAAATGGCAATGTGTTTCCGTTCCGTCGTGGCATAGAATAGATAATGTAAAAAACAAACACCCACATTAAGAACTTCTTTCTTTTTTGAAATCGGTTCACAAAAGAGTATATCATAGTCGTTCGACGAAGCCGTCTAGACGGGGCAATCGTGCGGGGCGTGCGGGGTGAGACGCGAGAACCGCGCTCCTGCATTGCCTACATTACAATCTCAGCATTGCAGGAGCGCGACTCAGGGCTGACGTCTTCCGTATGTTTTAATTTTATTGTGGTGCCACGTTTTTGAATAGATTTCTTTATGCTATGCTCATACTCAGAACGCGAAAGTTTGCATGTCTGTTGCTCAATAACGCCGGAACTTCTGAACGCTCGTCACTCAGAGGTATAAGATGTTATATCTCTATGACCTGTAATTTCACTGGAAACACTGCCCTTCAAACCTGAACACAGTAATGTTTGCACATTACTGCTTGGCGGTAGAATGACTGGAAAATGTGTGGTACTTCCCCAGGCGGACTCTGCAAAGAGTCCTACCCCTACAAAATCTGAGTCATTTTAATATTTGTGTCCTTTAAGTGCTTAGTGTGGGTAAGTAGTTAAGGTGCGCTTACACGAGGGCAATAATTGCTCGGCGACACGAATGGACCGATCTGGACCAATTAATGGAGCAATTTCAACAAATTGCGGCTATTATTTCGGCGATATTGCTTCTAATTGCTCCAGATATTTCATATTGCTCAATGTCGCAGATACGAATTGAAGAATATCCAATGGGCTTGGAAATTCCTAGCAATTTTTGTATATATCTCATTCGCACTTGTTTGTTTTGCGGCTTGCCGTCTTGCTTCCGCGGGGAGAGCGAGAGGTCGGGTGGCGCTACAAGCCGCCGCAGCAAGAACAATGTCGTCCATAGCGAGCGAATACTGAAATGCTCGTGTAGGACAGTATTGCCTAGTTGATGAAGTTGCGCCATATCGCTCAATATTGTATCGCGCAGTATTGATGCTTGTTGCCGTTGCCGTAAATTGCTTGATGTAGTCGTGACGTCATAGTTGACGAGTATTGACTGAAATTGAGCAATTTTAGTCGCCCGTATAAGCGCACCTTTAGTAATCAGACAGTAAAGTAGTCATTTCAAACTTTGAAAATGTATACAATTTGTATGCTCTTTCTTTTGTTTTTATTTTTTATTAATTGACGTGTCAATTGTACATTTATGAACAAAGTGATTTGACTTTAACTTTAATCTTATGTTTTTTGGCAAAGTCTTTGATGTGTTTAGGGCTCCCACACAAAACTGCGATGCGATGTGGTGCGACGCCGCATCGGAGGAATTTGCTATGGCGAATTGCTCCGATGCGGCGTCGCAACGCATCGCATCGCAGTTTTGTTTGGGCGCCCTTAGTGTAAGTAGTCAGATAGATGTTGGATGATTTTGAGTATGATTGTCGGACAATACACGGCCCATACTGCTCGATGTTCCGTGCTCGGCAGTGATGTATTATTAATGACAATCTAGCCCACTTGTACCCATCTAGGTTGCCCTAATGGTGTCCTATTACTGCTTTGTACTTTGACTCCTCATACATTCCTGACAGCGAATTGACGCGAAATGTACCTTAAGCCTGAAGTAATACGGATGAATGCAGACAACAGATAGATAGATAACTCTTTGTGGTGACACAAACAATTTATTTTGTATTTTTTAAGCTAATAATTCCTTGTTCATGCCAAATAAAAAAATTATTAATATCCACAAAGTTATTAACTAAAATAACCGACCCGACCGACTGAATCGTTCCTGGTGCAAAGCCCAAAACGCTGGATGCGTTGCCTCGCTCAATAGCTATGGCTAGCCTCTGCCTCAGGAACGAGCCAGAACGGAAGTCACTATTTTATTTGAATTTTGTCACAGTGTTTAGTATTCTAATAGTCAAACCCTTTCATTTGATACCCATATTGAGAGAGGTTATGAAAAAATATTTTATCCGCCATTTTGTAGAGGCCGCCATTTTGAATCAACATTAACCAAACATAGCTAAGAAACTAAGTTTCAAATAAAAAATCCGCTTTGAAATCGATCGATCCGTTTGAGCTATACGGTCAGACTGACAGACACGGAGACAGACAGATTACCTACATCCCTCTTTTTAGTCGGGGTTACAAATTACGCATAAAAATATTAAACCAATAAAAGAACATTACACACACGTCGTAAACTTTATTTAAAAAAACTGGTTGGTATAGTTATTCTACCTAATTGCTGGTATTATCAAAAAATCTCCAAATCTGCCGTTTTAGCGGAAGTGTTATTGGTAATTGGTCACTTTCGCTTCTATGGCGGCGATATTTTATAAACCATAGGTACTAATATTACAATTGGTAAATTTGTATGTTTGGTATTTTTTTTGTAATTCTCCATGTTTATTAATTGTAATATTAATTATGAATGTTAATTGAATTTAGTTATTGTGTATTTTTGAATGTCAAAAATGACGACGCATTACTTTTCTTCTTTTGTTACTTTTCAAATCAAATCAAATCAAAATCAAATCAAATCGTTTATTTGTTAGAAACATGGTCGTAACACATACATTGACTGACGTGTACAGATGTAATTCACATTTTGTTTCACATGTTCTTGCCTGTTTCGACGTACAAATGTTGTTACAGGAATGTTTAATTTCATGCATAGAAATAAATATTTTTTTATTAACAAAGTCATTCAAATATCTACCCGTGACAATATACACATTTGGGTCATCTTATGTTATACTCGTAATTGATAAAACACATAAATTCCATAATATAACAAATAGTAGCAATGTCAAATTAAAAATATAGTGAATGTCAATATAAATTAATAAATATTAGTTATTTTAATATATCGTTCAATGTCATGAAATCTAAAAGGCCGAGCAATGAGTAATGTCTTAATTATAGTAAATTATAAAATATATGCTAATCATCAGTAATACTGTGTATTTTGTCGCTAAGAAAGTCAGCTATTTCATAGTAACATTTTTTTTTTAACAACTTTTTTAGTTTATATTTAAATATGTCAACATTTAAGTCTCTGACCTCTTTGGGTATTTTGCTGAATATGATGGGAGCCATACAAAATATGCTCTTACGCATGAGTGCTGATCTCGGTTTAGGTAGGCGAAGTCGTATTTCTTCCTGTCTCCGAGTTCTAATACCGTCACTAGTCCAGTCACAGAAAAGTTGTGAGTTGGTTTTAACAAATATTGCTACTTCCAGGATGTATAGAGACGGCAACGTTAGAATGCCCTTATCCAAAAAATAAGGTTTGCAGCTATCAGATTTATACAGATGGAACATTGCCCGGATGCACCGCTTTTGGGCTTTGAAAGCAATCTCTTTATCGACAGAGTTACCCCAGAATATTATACCGTACCGCATAATTGACTCTACCATACCATAATATGCAGTCACAAGACCATCCATGTTGATTACTGATGAAAGTTTGAATAATGCATAGGACGCAGAATTCATTCTTTTTGTTAATGTGTCAATATGTGCCTTCCAAGTGAGTTTATGATGAATATTCAAACCTAAGAACTTCGTGCCATAAACTTCTTTTACAACTGAGCCATTATATTGTAAAACTGGGTTTTTCATATTTGTGCGTTGTTTGAAATGCATTATAAATGCCTTTTCCAGATTAATTTTAAGATTGTTGTCACTCATCCAAGCAATCATCGATTGTAGGCATCTATTTATTTCCGAATCGTAGGTGTCAGTGTTTTCACAACTTATGATTGCTGTACTATCGTCCGCAAACAATGTTATTGGGTGACTTAGTGCTCTAGGTAAATCATTTATATATGCGATAAAAAAGAGAGGGCCGACGACGCTACCTTGTGGTACACCAAAGTTTGGAGAGCGAGCTTTAGATCGATAAATAATTTCGCGTTTCTTTGGTATATTTATCTCTACTATTTCTGTATAATTTTGTCTATCCGTTAGATACGATCTTATAAGGTTTAGTGCATTTCCTCTTATTCCGTATGCCTCTAATTTTCTTAATAATGTTTCATGTCGGACATAGTCAAAAGCTTGAGTCATATCGCAAAATATTGCGCAAACCGGTGTCCTAGCATCGACATTGGTCATTACCTTTTTTAAAAAATCGTATATTGCTATATTTATAGTTTTATTTTCTCTGAACCCCTTCTGTTCCTCACAAAATATATTTTTCTTTTCCATATAGTTATAGAGCTGCGAGTGAATATACTTTTCTAGAACTTTGGAAAATATAGGTATCAAAGATATTGGTCTGTAGTTGTCTATACACTCTTTACTATTTCTTTTAAATATAGGCTTTATTATAGATATTTTTAGTGCCTTTGGATAGGTACCGGTATTAATACATAGATTCATTATGTGGCTTAAATGTCCGCAAATATATTTAGCTACGTGTTTAATTACATTAGTAGAAATTCCATCGTATCCTACACTATGCGTATTTTTTAGTGAATTAATAATCTTAAACATGTCATACGGAGTACAAGGTTGCATAAACATTGAATTTAATTTGGTAATTATCGAAGAATTTGGTTTACTGTTTCTTCTAGAGTCAATAGGTTTAATTTTATTAATAAAATAGTCATTGAACAAATTGCATATTTTCCCAGGGTCAGTGATAGTATTATTATTTATTTTCAATTGCCACGAGTATTCATTGGGTATTCTAAATTTTGAATTTTTAATAATGTTCCATGTACATTTTGATTTATTTGTTGCCATTTTAATAGCGTAGTCATTTTGGGTCTTTTGTGTCAACTTAATTATTTTTTTGAACAGCTTGGAATAATTTATTAACATATTCTTATTTGCAGCAGTAGGATACCTTCTGTAGTGCCATAGATGTTTTCGCTTCTTTTTACTACAGAGCTTGATACCACGAGATATCCACTTAGGCTTTCTACAAAGTTTTATCATTCTGTTTATATTCAAAAATCAATTTAAAAATGTCAATAAAATAATTATATGCTTCGTCAGGGTTGTCAATTTTATAAATGTCCGAAAAAGCTAGGTCCTTAATATACATTACAAATTTCGAGATATTTTCATGACTAAAATCACGTCGTCTGGCTGACCAGCTGTCAATAACGGTTTTCTTATCTACTGGACATACCAACAGTTGAGATCTATGGTCCGACAGAGCAAATTCAACAACTTCGGTTTTTACTTTTTTCTTAAAATCATGTGCAATATTGTCAATACATGTTTTACTGCTTAACCTTGTCGCTTGTTTAATGCCCAGCTTTAAATTATAGCACATTAACAAACGCTCTAATTTTCGCGAATTGTTATCTGGTTTTAATATATTGATATTATAGTCCCCGGCAACTATCAGGTGATTATATCGTTTTTTGGATAATTTTGTAAGTATTTTATCTAATTGTATAAGGAACATTTCCATATGATATGCTCTTTTCTTTTGCAAAGGTACTCTGTAAATGCATACCACAACTATTCTATAATGGGTGAGCTCTATAGCACAACACTCAAAAACGCTAACTATGGATAGAGCTTTTATGTCTGGAAGTTCTGTATATTGTAGTCCATCTCTTACTAGGATACATGCTCCACCTTTGGAAGTTGTCCTGCAGAAACAAGAGGCCAACTGGTAACTGGTATCAACTTTTGCACTGTATCCTCACTCTATTCTTAATTACTTGCTGTTCCTGCTATTAATGGTTGCTTGGCAGAGATCGCTATTAGCGGTAAAGCCGCCATTTATGGCACTAGATTTAAGTCATCGTTGAATTGTTTTTTTGTTATTATTATTTGTCTGTATGCTATTTTTTCTAGTGTACATAATAAAGTGTTTCTGTTTGTCTATGTACGGATGGACAAACATCCATTTATTTGCACGTACCTATCTTTGTTAGTCTTTTATCTGACTTTCATGGATGCTTGTATAGCCTTCAAAAAAATAAAATGAGACTTTAGACCATAGGTTCCCAAAGTGGTCCAGGTGGGCCCCCAGGGGTCCATAAGAGACCACATGGGGGTTCACGTAGACATGAAAAGAAAACAGGGGTTCACAAGTTGTAAGTGGGGGTCCACGAAACATTTTTTGGTTTTCATAATAAAAAACAAACATTTTGGCTTGGATTTACCCTTCAACTGCCTACGTTGGTAGCATCATTCACTAGGCAGGTACTCAAAAATATTCGAGACTCATTTCAAACGCAGAATTGAATAGAACAATAGACAATAGTGCAAGTGTACACCATATGTTGAGACTTGCAAGGTGCCGCTGCCGTCCGTGCACTCGCTCGTCCAGATGCTTGTTTAGACCTGCGAAGGGATGAAGTGAGACTTGCGCTGCGCTTGCAATATATTTTTGGATAAATACGTACAAATAATTACTCATTTGTTTCCGGAATTTTGAACATTAAAGTGTGACTGTGAGTGAATCGATGTCGGTGTTTGCGGTGCCGGAAAAAGTAAGTACGAGTATATGCCTATTTATCTTACATATTTTTATTATTATATATACATATTTGTTTTACTATTTGAGTAGGTAGTTTTTTAAGTAAAAATTTTCACTTCACTTAACTAAATATATTACTAGAGATTATTCAAAACAACAATAAAAAATACAAAGTCAGGGAAGCTTAAACTTTACGAGTAGGTATTTTAAACTAATTCAACAGGATGCGGTTATCAATTCAGCCGGTTTTTTTATGTACGTACTTACCTACACAATTTACGTGATTTTTTTCTTGTTGCCAAATCGCTGAAATTTGTTTCCATAGAAATTTTGTACAGTTTGGTTTAGTAGTTTTTATTTTATGAACATTTTTGTTTGTTCGGACGATGTAATTTTGTATTTTGTACGGCTTCTCAGAATTTTTTATTTCTATAGGCTGGTTATTATATATTATATGCCCATTTGTGGTAGAAAAAACCCATTGTAGTTAACAGAACAACCTATTACAGACACAAAAAAAAAACTACGTTTATAAAAACCCGACGTCAAAACTACAAATGCGCACTCAAAAGCGTAAAATAAAGTAATACGTATAAAACTATTGTAAGCGCTACCCGCTCATCTATTAAATTGAAGTCGGTTTTTTTTAAACGTGGTATTTTTTTATTTAAAAATATATATTTGCGCCTCGACGGCGATTTTTTAAAACAACGGTGTTTCCGCCGTTCCGTTGTCATTTTTTTTGCAATAATTCTATTCTTTTGGATTATAATAGCCATATTCTGGTAAACTCGCCTCAAAAACAAACATTTTTTACAGGTCACTCGCTACTAACTGATTCGGAAAATGGCTGAATCTAAGAAGAAATGTCGACAGTACAGTGTGCATTATTTGAAATTTGGTTTTGTTCCATCAACGGCAGACAAACGATTGCCCATGTGTCTTTTATGCAACAAAGTTCTGAGCAATGACTCTATGAAACCATCGAAGCTCGTAGATCATCTAAGAAGGTGTTATCCTGAAAAAATAGGCAAAGATCAGAAATACTTTCAAATATTGAAGGGGAAATATGAAAAGAGACCTACCCTAAATAGTATGTTTGCTTCAACTTCTCAAAGTAACGATGATGGCTTACGGGCATCTTACAATATTTCGTTGCTTATAGCGAAATCTGGAAAACCACACACCATCGGAGAAGAGTTAATTTTACCCGCTATTGAAGAGGTACTAAAAACTGTTCTGCACAAACCTCCATTTGACGTACTAAAAAGAATTCCTTTAAGTAACAACACTGTGGAAAGGCGTATTGATGAAATGAGCTCTGATATAGATTTTCTTTTGTGTAATTATCTGCAAACTGTCATTTTTCTATTCAATTAGACGAGTCTACTTTGCCTGGTAATGAAGCATTATTATTGGCATATGTCCGATTTGTTATGGACGAAGAAACCCACGAAGAGCTGCTATTCGCAAGAACATTTAATGTTCTGAATGTTTTTTTTACAGAAAAATCAATTCCACTCACAAACATTCGGTGGCAGCAGATGGAGCTCCTGCCATGCTCGGACGATATCGTGGGTTTATAAGCCATCTTAAAAGAATATTACCAGGAGTAATTGCAATCCACGGTGTCATCCACCGACAACACCTTGTAGCAAAAAAATTGAGTGATAGATTGCACCAGTCGCTTCAATTTGTAATTAACGCAGTTAATAAAATAAGAAGCAATGCTCTGAATACCCGTTTATTTGCACTATTGTGCGATGAAAATGATGAAGATTTCCAACGGGTGCTGTTACATACTGAAGTACGCTGGTTGTCGAAAGGTGCATGTTAAAGGTGAAATTTTACTCACTTTTTGAATCTGTGATAGAGTTTCTGGAAAACAAAGCACCAGATTTAAAAGAAAATCTGATCAAATATAAAGTGGACATTGTGTATTTAACAGAGTTGTTTAAAAAATTCAATGACGTTAACTTGCAGTTACAAGGGGACAGCCTTAATTTAGTAAAAACAAAGAGTGTAATTTCGGCTTTTCTTAGTAAATTGAAATTAATGAAACAAAACATTAGTCGGCGCGAATTCGCCCAATTTCCGCATTTGTCGCAGATAGAATGTCTTGATGAAGATATTCAGACAAACGCTCAACATTTAAGTACCCTGCACGATGATTTCAAACACAGATTTGAAGATATTCTGACGATGGAAATACCACCATGGATCATAACCCCATTTGATGAGACGGAAGAGGTAAATGTGATATTGCAAGAGGAGCTACTTGAACTCAGCACCAACGAGGAATTGAAGGTGAAATTTAAAAAAGGCTATCAAAAATTTTGGCTGCAGGCAGAAATCCCCGAAAAATATCCTGGGTTGTGGGAAATTGCGAAAAAATTTTTGATAGCGTTTCCCTCGTCATATCTTGTCGAAAAAAGTTTTAGTGCCGTAACCAACCTGTTAACAAAAATAAAGTAGCCAAGTGCGAGTTGGACTCGCCCATGAAGGGTTCCGTTCCAGCAAGTAACATAATATACATAGTACACATAGTTCTTGTAGTTCGTTGTAACTTTGATCGAAGTTTTAATAATAGTTTATTTATGACGTACTAAAAAAAAACTACTCATCAGATCGAGTTCAAACTAATTTTCGTTGGTAGTTTTCATGGTAATGTACATCATATATTTTTTTTAGTTTTTTCATTCTCTTACTTTAGAAGTTAGAGGGGGGGGGACACACATTTTACCACTTTGGAAGCGTCTCTCGCGCAAGTTATTCAGTGTAGACAAAAATTATATTAGAAACTTCAACATCATTTTTTAAGACCTATCGATAGACACCACACACGTGTAGGTTTGATGAAAAAAAAATTTTTGAGCTTCAGTTCTCGGTATGGGGGGCACCCCTAATTTTTGTTTTTTTAAAAAACTTTTGTAAAAATCTTAATGCGGTTCACAGAATACATCTACTTACCAAGTTTCAACAGTGTAGTTCTCATAGTTTCGGCAAAAAGTGGCTGTGACATACGGACGGACAGACAGACAGACAGACAGACAGACATGACGAATCTATAAGGGTTCCGTTTTTACGTTTTACGGAACCCTAAAAAGGAGCAGATTGAACGTCACAGAACGGGGAGATCTGAGATTACTCCTTACAAAACTGAAGCCGAATATTGATAACTTGTTATCAATTCATCAAGCACATCCGTCTCATTAAAAGTATGAGTATTTTCTTATTGTTAATTTTACATTTCATTGTTGATTTTTTATCAATTGTTACTTGTTTGCAATAATATTTAATTTCTTTTTAATTATAATAATATTTATGACTTATAACCACAACTATTATTTTAATAAATAAGACACAAAAAATGTGCTAAGTACTTTTTTTTCTTCTTAACACCCACCCCCAATTTAGGGTGAAATTTTAGGAGTTTTGGAAATACAGTAGAAATATAGCAGCAAGTCTACAAGTATAGGGGGTCTACGCAAAATACTACAATTTTGAAAGTGGTCCACGAGAAAAATAAGTTTGGGAACCTCTGCTTTAGACGCTTCTAAAATAGTCCCAATATATCCTAATTTCCTAATATATCATTTAACGCGCCAATAAAAATGTATATTTATTTGGAAAACACTTCATGTAATTTATTATTGTTTCTATCAGTTTTTCTTTTTTTTGAAAAAAAAAATTGGCAGTCACAGGAACTGCCGATAGAAGTGACAACTTATAACTCAGAATTTGATAGCTTACCTTGGAAACTACACGGGTGTAACCGGAGGGCGTGGCCTCGCCATCTTGGCATGGCCATCTAGAAATGCGTCATCATTTCCCATTGGCTCACGCATTTCTAGATGGCCATGCCATGATGGCGAGGCCACGCCCTTTCAGCATTTCCCATTAGCTGACGTATTTCTAGATAGCCAATAGCCATGGTCCCGAGTTTACCCGAAGCTTTCTTATCATACCCGAGCGTGACGAATGAATTCAATTCACAGGTCACGAAAAATCTGTCTAGGCGCGCCTAAAGAAGTTTCACTTCAATAAATTTTAGTTTTTTTAGTCATAGCTTCTTAGTATAAAAATTTGGTCGAATGTCTATAGTTAAATTGAAAAATGAAAAGATTCTAAACAAGGTTGCCTGAAAGAGATTGCTTGAAGGACAGGAACCGGTAGTGTCTAAGTTGTTAACTTGTTTTCTTATGGTTGTGTGTTGTGTGGTCTTTTAAAAATAGTTAAGTAATTATTTATTTTTGTCGCGGTAAACCTACGGTAAGAGGAACGCGGATAAAACGACGCTATTATTTTGAGTGTAGAGTTGAATAGTACATAGTTATGACGTCATGCATTCAGCAAGTAGGTAAAATCAGTCGCTTGGAAACTTCCTCATAGGAAGGCAGGCAATATAGACGAGGATGGCGCTGACCTTTGACATCTATGAAAAACATTTATACTACTAATATTTTAAACCTGTAAAGATTTTCAAGTGAAACCATTTTTTGGCGCCACTAACAGATTTTTCGTGGGCTGTGAATTGAATTCTAGCGTCACGATGGGAAATGATAAGAAATGTTCGGGTAAGCTCGGGACCATGACCATTGGCCATCTATGCATCATCTCATCAGCCATATCATCAGCATTTCTAGATGGCCAACTCATCATAGCCGTGCACTCCGGTTCCACTGACCGCCAGTTTTTTTTGTTTGAACGCGCTAATCTCAGGAACTACTAGACCGAACAATTTATCGTAGGATATATACGTGATATCTGAGTGATTTAAGCTATATTTTATATGTAGGTACCACGACTGAAGCCGGGGTGGACTACTAATAGTTTATAAGATTATAAGCTTTCGCAATTTCACGAATTATTATCTAATTACTTCGATGTTATTCTCTCGTGATTCTGTGATAATTAAATAATAGTTTGTATCGCGAATATGATGAATATATTTTTTTCAATATTTATGGGAACTTTATGGATCCTTCTTGTCTAACTTTATTTAGGTTTGATGTATTTCCCATTTTTTTGCGACCCTCTGTTCTGTCCTTCGACTGCCTGACTCAAACTGTTCTGGTGCTATGTTCTGTCCTTCGACTGCCTGACTCAAACTGTTCTGGTGCTATGTTCTGTCCTTCGACTGCCAGAGTATAACTGTTCTGATATTCTGTTCTGTCTTTCGACTGCATGATTATAAATGTTCTGGTGCTATGTTTTGCCTTTCGACTGCAAGACTAAAACTGTTCTGCTGCTATGTTCTGCCTTTCGACTGCATTACTAAAACTGTTCTGGTGCTATGTTCTGTCCTTCGACTGCCTCATTATAACTGTTCTGGCATTCTGTTCTATCCTTCGACTGCATGATTAAAACTGTTCTGGTGCTATGTTCTGCCCTTCGACTTCATGACTAAATTTGTTCTGGTGCTATGTTCTGTCCTTCGACTGCCTGACTAAAACTGTTCTGGTGCTATGTTCTGTCCTTCGACTGCCTGACTCAAACTGTTCTGATGCTATGTTCTGCCTTTCGACTGCCTGATTAAAACTGTTCTGATACTGTGTTCTACCCTTCGACTTCATGACTAAAACTGTTCTGGTGCTATGTTCTACCCTTCGACTTCATGACTAAAACTGTTCTGGTGCTATGTTCTACCCTTCGACTCCCTGACTGAAACTGTTCCGTTGCTATGTTCTATCCTTCGACTCCCTGACTGAAACTGTTCTGTTGCTATGTTCTATCCTTCGACTCCCTGACTGAAACTGTTCTGGTGCTATGTTCTATCCTTCGACTCCCTGACTGAAACTGTTCTGTTGCTATGTTCTATCCTTCGACTCCCTGACTGAAACTGTTCTGGTGCTATGTTCTATCCTTCGACTCCCTGACTGAAACTGTTCTGGTGCTATGTTATGCCTTTCGACTGCCTGACTGAAACTGTTCTGGTGCTATGTTATGCCTTTCGACTCCCTGACTGAAACTGTTCTGTTGCTATGTTCTATCCTTCGACTCCCTGACTGAAACTGTTCTGGTGCTATGTTCTATCCTTCGACTCCCTGACTGAAACTGTTCTGTTGCTATGTTCTATCCTTCGACTCCCTGACTGAAACTGTTCTGTTGCTATGTTCTATCCTTCGACTCCCTGACTGAAACTGTTCTGGTGCTATGTTCTATCCTTCGACTCCCTGACTGAAACTGTTCTGTTGCTATGTTCTATCCTTCGACTCCCTGACTGAAACTGTTCTGGTGCTATGTTCTATCCTTCGACTCCCTGACTGAAACTGTTCTGGTGCTATGTTATGCCTTTCGACTCCCTGACTGAAACTGTTCTGGTGCTATGTTATGCCTTTCGACTGCCTGACTGAAACTGTTCTGGTGCTTTGTTTTGCCCCTCGACTTCATGACTAGAACTGTTATGATGTTTTGTTCTGCCTTTCCACTGCCTGGCTAACACTGTTCTGGTGCTATGTTCTACCCTTCGACTCCCTGACTGAAACTGTTCTGGTGCTATGTTCTGCCTTTCGACTACCTGGCTTAAACTGTTATGATGCTATGTTCTGCCTTTCGACTGCTTGACTAAAACGACGGATTCAGTGGCTCAAACCGAACCGGATTCGTGAATAGGGACACTAAAGTACCACAAATCTTATTCTATTCACAACAAAAACTTCGAGACAGCCGAAGACAGGGCGGGACGCAAGTTTGGAAATAAATCACTAAAATTAGTAATGGCTTACGGAAATCCTAATTCGTACCGGTTTCCTAATAGTAGAAAAGCGACTTTCACACGTGTAGGTACATATACTGTAAACATTACTGTACTGATGGCTATTCTGTGAGTGGCTATTGGGTCAACTCGCGACCTCGAGGGTGTGAGCTGAGTTGATAAGCGTTAGCGGGAGCGGTAAAGATATCCTGCTAATATTGTAAACTGGAAGTTCTTGACGTTTTAACCCGTGTAGTTCCTGTTGTTTTCTCGTAGTAAAAATAGGTTTTGTGTGATTTCAGCCTATCTGTGTCCCAAGTTTCAGTCTGATCAGTTCAGGCGTTCCCAAGGGATTGCAACATTTAAACGTTAGCATGCTACTAATATTAAAATGCGAGTGTTTGGGTGTTTGCTGCTCAATCACGTCGGAACGGCTGAAAGGTCAGGTTGTAATGTGGAACAGTACTTGCTTAGGCTACTTTTTATCGCGGGAAAATAACGAGAACGGGTACTAGGCGAGCAACACCGCGAGGTGCAGGTAGTATTTACATAATTTTGAAGTATACAGCAACGGGTGTCTAACATCCTGCCTAGTCCCATTACCATCGATTACGCCGTTTCAGAGATTAACCCGAACAAACAGACAGAGAGACAAAAAAAAAAGATTTTTATAAGAGTATTTAATACATACTTTTGTATGTATGAAGTGTACAAAAAATGTCAAGAAGTTTCACCTGAAAAATATCAGTCAAATCCAAACCGCTCCGCTCGTCGCTCCGCTAATCGCTCCGCTCGTGACCAACCCCGCTCCCCGCGGCCAGTTTCCCCACATCCTAAGTAGTCGCCAGCGGTAACTGTACAATAAATTGCATTGCGCCAGTACTCTCTCGGTCGTTGCTCACTAAACTCGTTGATTCGCTAACTATACTCCTTCTATCGCTTAACTAAATCTTGCTATGGCTTTGCTATCTCTATCATTTTAAGCGAAAAGAAAAGAGAGGCAACATCAAAGCTAATACAATCGTTCGACGGTCATTCGTCTTCACAATTTGCTAACAGTATTTTGTATCCAGTCAATTTATAGGTCTAGTTGTGACAGTTATCTCGTGTCAGTGCCGTCTAGATATTGCTAGATTAATTTAGATATTCCAAACTTTGAAGTCAAGGTAAGTGAGATGTTAAGTTACTAAACAGTTTTTGTAATTATTTTTCCTGTTCCTAAAACCGAATGAATGAAAATCAAATTAATTCGACTTATTGAACAAGAAACTTGTTTGTAAACTTATTACACTACCTAAAAGTAGTTAACGAAATAATTGTTTGTATTTTTTATTTTTTTTATTAAATAAGGAGTGACGAGACGAGCAGGACATGTGCCTGATGGTAAGCAACATGCCTGCCACATAACACGCACAGTGACACGCAACTATTGGAACATGAAGAGCCAAAATCATTACCTAGCACCGCACTGCGCTCGTCACCCAGAGATCTAAGTTGTTATATCTCTAAGCCCTGTAATTTCTCTGGAAACATTGCCCTTCAAACCGGAACACAGTAATGTTTGCACATTACTGCTTGGCGGTAGAATAACTGACAAAGGTGTGGTACTTCCCCAGACAGGTATTTGTTTTATTTAAGTTATTTGTTTGTTTGTATTGTAAATATTTATACTGTTTACATTTATATTTTTCGATGGATGTTTGTTGCTCATTCGTGTCGGTATGTGTGTACGGATCGTGTTGAAATTTGGTACACAGATTAATAACTGAAATAGCACATTAGCCTATTTTTATCATTGTGAGAACGGGAACTGCGCCGGTTAAACCGGTGCAGTGTAAACTTTTGCAATGTAAGGGCAAAAAAGTGTGCATATTTATGACAGCCCTTTTGAAACCTTTAAAATGATCTGTTTCGCTACTATTTTAGTATTTTATGCACGTATTATACGTAAGTACCTGGCTGACTGAGCTTTGCTCGGTTTAAACACTGAGTATACTTAGATTTTTTTTTAAATCAAGAGTGCCGAGACGAGCATGTCATGTGCCTGATGGTAAGCAACATGCCTGCCACATAACAGCACAGTGACACGCAGCTATTGGAACATGAAGAGTCCTAATCATTACCTAGCACTGCACTGCGCTCGTCACCCAAAGATCTAAGATTGTATATCTCTAAGCCCTGTAATTTCTCTGGAAACATTGCCCTTCAAACCGGAACACAGTAATGTTTGCACATTACTGCTTGGCGGCAGAATAACTGGCAATGGTGTGGTACTTCCCCAGGCGGACTCTGCCAAGAGTTCTACCACTACAAAACCAGATGCCCACAGATAAAGAGCTCCCAGTAATAGATTTTCTCTCAAAAAAAGAAAGAAACTTGAAAAGAAGTCTGGATTCAAACCAGGATCTACTAATTCGTGACCGCCAAACTTCCCGTCTGAGCTATTATACTGTCCCGCAACGAAGCGAAATTTACCATCGCATTCTTTTTCATTGTCAAAAATCGCGCATAAAATGTCCTTTTTAAATGAAACCTAGTTAGATCGATTTATCATCTCCGAAACCCCCTGCATACATAATTTCATGGATATCGTTCGAGCCGTTTCCGAGATTCAGTTCCTATGTATATGTTACCGGCCAAACCCGATTTGAGGACAAACTAGGTTTGTCTAGGATAAACTAGTATAGCCTATAGACTACAGGACGTCTACTCTTTTTCTACGAAAACTAAATTTCGAAAAAAAAACTCCTTTTTTGAAAAAAAAAAAAAAGACTTTTCCTCTCTCGTTCTACTTCGTTTCGTCCGATACAACATTGTTTGACGTTTAAATGTTCTAACTATACTCTACTTATAGCATTTAAACGGATCGGATCGAAGTAGAATCGGAGTTGGAAAATCGCGAGTTTATTTCGAAATTACGTTTTCGTTGAATTAGAGTAGACGTCCTGCTGGCCCGTGAACAAAATTTACAGGTCAAATGAACCACCAGGAGACTATATCCTCTTCTAATCCATTAATTCGCAACGCCGTACAAAAATCATGCGACAAGGAGAAATGATCGAGGATTGCAACCCCCCCCTCTTCAACTGCACTTAGTTGGACAGCTTACAAGTGACGGCATAGTGCTGAATCTTATTACTTTATACCCTTCTATCATCCTACATAGGTGTCCTGGTGGTTCATTTGACCCGTAAATTTTGATGACGGGCCTGTAGTCTACTAGTCCTAACTAATTTGTCCTAAACCCGATAGAATAAACAAGTATATCCTATCGGCTCATGTCACACCCTCCGGTTTCACCCGTGTAGTTTCCAAAGCTATAGTTTTCACTTCTATCGGCAGTTCCTATGACTGCCATTTTTTTAGGATAGAACATAGTTAAAAATTGTTTGTTAAAAATGTTCGATTTATTGCATATATTTTTGACGTGATAACGTCTTATAATTCGATGAAGCCGGCTGCACGCCCGCAAAACATGACGTCATGTAACGTTACCGCCATAGAATAGATAATATTTACCACCGTTACCTCGCCTTATTACTTTTCGCACCATCTAGTGAGTGAAATGTGTATTACGTTCAAGGAGTCTGTCCATGTTTTAGAAAAGCGACGATTTGAAGTTAAGAACTTGTGCTAGTACAATGATGTACCCAGAGATGGCGCTTTGAACAGCTTTTCAAAAAGCTTCAGAATGTTTTACCTAGATGGCGCTTAACACAATCAGTATTTTCTTAAGACGTTGTCACGTTCAACTATCGTCAGTAAACCGACTTTACAGACAACCTTTTTTTTAATACTTAATTCAGTTTTTTTATAATTTCAGAACAAAATGCGGTGTGTCGTCGTCGTTTGTCTCGCCGCGCTCTTCTGCTGCGTCGTCGCCAAGAATAAGAAGCCAGATGATAATAAAGTGAGTTTTATTCCCCACAAAATCAAATAAAAAACATTAAATAATTCCCACTGCTGTGACTCGGGACCTTCTCGTTGGGAGAGAATCCGGGGCATAATCCACCATGCTAGCTCAGAGCTGGAAGCGCTGTGCCTATTGAAGTTAAAAATAAAAGTGGCCAAGTGCGAGTTGAACTCGTTCATGAAGGGTTCCATAGCAGCAAGTGGCATGTTATAAAAATTCTTGTAGTTCGTTGTAACTTTGATCGATGTTTTCATTATTGTATTTATGACGATTACAAAAAAAGAAACTGTTAACTAGATCTTGTTGAAAACCAATTTTCGGTGAAAGTTTGCATGGTAAAAAAAGTGTATGATGTACATACATCATACACTTTTTTTAGTTCTCTTAGTTGTTATTATCTTGTTTTAGAAGTTACAGGAACACACACACATTTTACCACTTCGGAAGAGTCGCTCGCGCAAACTGTTCAGTTTAGAAGAAAAAAAATTCTAACCTCAATATAATTTTTAAAGACCTATCCGGTAAGGTTTTGATGAAATTTGTTTTTGAGTTTCAGTTCTAATTATGGTAAATTTATGGTATTTCTATTTTCCACCCGAAACCAACAGTTTTTCGGGTGGAATATAGAGGGCTGTTATACTACGCGACAGTGTTCTGAAAAGACTATGGTTTTTAAACTACATAGATTATTTGAATTTAGTTATTTTTGAAGCATTTAGCTTTCAACTGAAAAGCTTCAAAGGAAAATGTTTGTTACAAATTATAATTTTAGTTGTGATATTTTAAGGGTATTATTTGATTTTACGTTTATATTGAGACGGATGCGGTAATTACTATTATTATTCTTTTGGGAAATTGAGATTTTTTAAATAATTTGATGCTAAATTGCCACTTTTACAGTGAAGCGTAGATAAATGGGTGATTCATCTGTACGTTTATGTTGTCCCCACTGCCCAGGGTCTTCACGGACTTTTACTGCTCATGGCCTCAAAATACATATCAGTCGGAAACACAAGGATGCGCGACGTCCAGCTGCCGCAACACAGGTACAGGCATCTGATACAGATTCTTCATCGGGAGGTCAAGTGCCGTCACCTTCGGCGCCGGGCCGATGTCCTTTGGCGGGGCTAGTTCAAGCGAGTTTTTTGTAGTGGTAGGACTCTTAGCAGAGTCCGCCTGGGGAAGTACCACACCTTTGCCAAATATTCTACCGCCAAGCAGTAATGTGCAAACTTTACTGTGTTCTGGTTTGAAGGGCAATGATTCCAGAGAAATTACAGGGCTTAGAGACATAATATCTTAGATCTCTGGGTGACGAGCGCAGTGCAGTGCTAGGTAATGATTTGGACTATCATGTTTCAATAGCTGCGTGTTACTGTGCTGTTATGTGGCAGGCATGTTGCTTACCATCAGGGACATGACCTGCTCGTCTCGTCACTCTATGCTATAAAAAAAAAAAGCGAGGGGATGTATACCGGTCCTGCGACATGTCCCTAAAGGTGCGCGTAATCAGGCTGCTGGGAAGCTGTGTCACATTATAGATGCCTGTGTGGACAACAATGAGGTTGACGACTGGTGTACACTCCTTTGTTTTGACTTTGTTGCTCTAAAGGTTCCAGCAAAGGATCAACCTGGTAATATGACGGCTAAAGTTAAAGCCAACATTATGTCTGCTGGATCGAATCATCGGGTTCTTTCTGATGGGCATGAACGACACCGGGCCGTGTGTTGCGCTCGACTAATAAACTTATAGAGTCGAAGGTTTTCGAAGGTGATCTGAGAGGGGCAGTTCGTCTATTGTTGTCTGATGACACGTATGCGCGTCAGGATCCCGAAACGTTAGCTGCAATGAGGCTAAAGCACCCGGCTCCGTCCCGGCCCCTAAGCTTCCCACCAGAACCAGATATATCCTTTACTCCCTTATCAGTGACTTTAGTAGATGTGGTATCTGGGCTCGAGTCATTCTATAGTGGTTCTGCTGGGGGCTTGGATGGAGTGCGTCCTGGTTACCTTAAGGAGTTGACGTCAGTGTCCGCTGGGGAAAATGGACGACGTCTTCTGGGGTGTTTAGTGAAGCTTATGAATTTTTTGCTGAGTGGTCAACTGAACCCTCTCGTTTCTCCCTATATGTACGGTGCGTCGCTCTACGCATTATCGAAAAAAGATGGAGGTATAAGACCAATTGCTGTTGGTAGCGTTTTTCGCCGTCTTGCTGCTAAGCTGGCATGCCGCGCCGTGAAAGACGAGATAGCAGGATATATGGTGCCGCATCAGTTGGGTTTTGGAACACGTTTGGGCTGTGAAGCGGCTATTCACGCGACACGTTCTTATTTGATGAACCCGAAAAATGCAGGTAATGTCGTACTGAAGATTGACATCGCCAATGCTTTCAATACCTTAGAAAGGGACATTCTGTTAAGGGAGGTTAAGGAAAAAGTTCCTTCTCTTTACCCCTTCCTGCACCAAATTTACCGAGTTCCTTCCAAACTCTTCTTCAGTAACGAATTAATTATTTCTCAAGTAGGAGCCCAACAAGGTGATCCCCTCGGGCCACTCGTTTTTAGCTTGGCCATCCACAAGCTCATCGTTGATCTGGAATCCCCATTAAACATCTGGTACTTAGATGATGGCACTATTGGAGGTAAACCAGAACAGGTAGCTCAGGACCTTCGGGTACTTATTCCACGCCTCAGGGACCTAGGGCTTGTGGTGAACCCTTCCAAATGTGAGTTTTTCCCCTGTAGTGTGGAAGCTCGAACACACTTCACCCTCTTTAGTTCCTTGTTACCAGGCCTTAAAGAGGTGTCGGCTTCAGACCTCTTTCTTTTGGGGTCACCAATTTTTCCTGATGGGGTCCCGGAGGCCATTCACTCTCGTACTGAGCTTCTTCTTTCCACTCACGAACGTATTAAAAATCTTCCCGCACACGTGGCACTTGTTTCATTACGAATGTGCTTTGCTGTCCCAAAAATAAATTACTTTTTGCGAACTGCCCCCACCTGGAAATTTCCGGCAGAAGTATCTGCATTTGATGTCGCACTGAAATCGGCGGTGGAGTCTGTCCTCAACGTTGCCCTTGATGGTCATCAATGGTTGCAGGCAGCTCTTCCGATTCGGTTTGGAGGTCTTGGGGTGCGTTGTGCGAGGGACGTTGGGCTACCGGCTTTCCTTGCGTCGGTGCATGGAGCTGCTAACCTTGCCGCTAATATACTAAATTTAAATGGCGGTGAGGAAAGTTTGCCTTATGCGTCCGATGCTTTGGTAGCCTGGAGTGGCCTCAACCCTGGTGAGGCGTGGCCTGTGGAGTCTCATAGTCAACGGGCGTGGGATATCGTTGGGGCTAAACGGATTCAAGCACAACTATTTGCATGTGCCTCGGGGGTGGATATGGCTAGACTCCGGGCCGTCACGCAGTCTGAATCTGGGGCTTGGTTGCATGCGCTACCTTCTCCTCACCTTGGCACCTTACTAGAAGACAGCTCACTGCGCGTGGCGGTGGCTCTCCGCCTGGGCTGCAAGGTGTGTGAACCTCACATATGCACCTGCGGCTCCATGGTGGAGGCCAATGGTCATCACGCTTTGAGTTGTAGACGGTGCGCGGGAAGGTTTTCGCGTCACCATGCACTCAACGACGTCGTTCGGCGTGCTTTGGTTTCGGCGGGCATTCCCTGTATGCTTGAACCCCCGGGCTTATGCAGATCGGACGGCAAGAGACCGGATGGATTGACTCTGGTGCCCTGGAAGAACGGGAAGTGTCTAATTTGGGACGCCACTTGCGTCAGCACTGTCGCCGCCAGTCACCTGAGTCGTACTAAGCACTCATCGTCAGCCGCGGCAGAGGATGCTGCTGATAAGAAAAATAATAAGTACAGCGCATTAATGTCTCTATACGAATTTGTGCCTGTCGCCGTGGAGACTTTGGGTTGTTGGGGAGCAGAAGCTAAAGCGTTAATTTCAGAGTTGGGGCGCAGGCTCAGGGAGAACACGGGTGACTCCCGCTCCGGCTTGTTCCTGGAGCAAAGGTTGGCCATTGCCATCCAACGCGGGAACGCAGCCAGCATCATGGACACCTTTGCGCCGGGAACGGTTCGGGGTGGATTATTTGGGGAATAGTTTTTAGTTTAAGAATTTACATGTTACAAGTAGTTTACAGTTTTTATTGAAACAAACTTTTCAATTTATGGTATGGTTATTGCTTTTTTTTTCTATTTTTGTGTGATGTAATAAACTGGAGTGTAAACCTAGATTATAAAGTTTTACTGGAGAATGAACTCAGGATTTATATATAGGTTTTTTTTTCATCCTGGTCAAATTGTAATGGTTCATATTTTCAATATTTTCACAAATTGTAATGGTTCAGCCTACCTATATATGAAATATGAGACTAATATCCTAGTGATGGCGCTAAACTGTGGACTGGAGAGTGTCCTTAAGAATTATAAAGTTTTAGTTTAGAATGAACTCAGGATTTATATATAGGTTTTTTCATCCTGGTCACCTCACCAAATTGTACCCGATTGCCTTTGACCTTGGATTAAATAAAATGAGTAAAAGTACTCTGGCTGAAGGCCTTAACACAAAATTGATATAAGCTGAAGGCTTTATACAAAAAAAAGTATTGAATATAAATTGAATATAGTTAATGATATAATTGATGATAGTTAAAGACCTAAATAAAGAGAAGATAATTATAGAGTTGGCCAAGTGAACGTCTAGTGGAAAATATAGGACTCTACGTTGTATCCGCATTACCCGAGATTCTACGAAAAGACCGGTTTACCTATATGTTCCTAAGAAATAAATAAATGACACAGATCTTATAGTTTACTAAAACGCAGTTAGAGATAATTTTGATAAATACTTAGGATGCTGAAAAGAAAGTGATAATCCTATCTACAAAGAGAGTTTATGGAGTATAATTATTTTAATATTATAGATCAAATTCACAAAACAAGAGGTCTAGATTAATAGGTATTTGAAAATGAAAATCACCGTTGACTATAAATACATTTTGATTAGTTTTAATTAGCCTGCCTGCCTATAGAATTAAATAGTGAACTTCTTTCTACTACAAACGAATAGCATGTTTATGAATTTTAGTTTTGTTTATTATTATTTTCTTAAACCGCATTTTAATCGGATTCCACGAGGATGCCCTCGCTTCGACACTATTACGCAATCCTAGCCGCGAGAAGAGAGACATATCTTAACACTCTTTGGATTCACCGAGCGGAAGCCAGGTGTCCATCGTGCAACAGAGAGAGAAAACAGAAAACTGGAGTAGACCCCAAGACTTGTGACTTGGGCGTAGGTTTAAGGGATCCCTTTGTGAAGCACTTCCACACTCACCTTAACTACTGTCAGACCTCTCATCTGTTCAGCTAAATCTGACATAAACCCGCCAGTACAGTTTTAGATACTCGTTCTAGCATAGAACGTACTGCATTTCTGGGCAAGCCCAATTCTTTCAGCAGGTTATAGTGAGATTTTGCTGGTATATCTCTCACTCCTACTTTTGCAGCAACTTTCTATGTAGAAATTAACTACATTACCGTTTTTGTTAGTTTGTTTAGGAGATTATAGTAATCATTTTGTTTTATAGCATTTTCTTTAGAGATTTTATGAAGTCTAAATCTACGTTAATTTGTTTAGAAGGTTAAAGGTTATAATACTTAATATGTCGCTTCGCGTATCTTTCAGAGATTACAGTATAAATCTATGTTAATTTATTTAGAAGGTTGTTATAGAACTTATTCCGTCTCATCGCGTATGTTTTAGAGATTATGGACTAAATCTATGATTACTTCAGACAGTAATAAAATTAGTATTTTACTCTGCAAGTCCAGAAGAACAGTCTAATTGTCAAATTCTTGCTCTGTATTAGTAACAGGAATTCGACGAGCTTTATTTTATCTAGCCCAAGGACTGACTTCGAAGCCTTGTAGCTCAAAACACTCATCCCATTAGAGCCTAAGTATTATTAGTACTGATAACCATGTACTCGAAGTTATTAATTTACTTTAATGTCTCTATAGGACAAAAAATTTATAAGTTGTCGAAAGTTTGTTATTATGCACATATTGCAAAATAAGGATCCTCGCTTTGAGGGTTTCTCGAAAACTATATGTTTGTTACAGATATCTATCTTCATAAAATCACGTGTATTAACCTTGTTTCTCTCGAATCCAGCGCGTCTAGTCTCGGAACTAGAGCTCCGAATCAAAGATAATAGTTGCAACAAATTAAACTTACAGTTGAGTGTAACCCTTTTAAGTACCTAGGTTTCTCCAAATATGGTCATCTATGAGGTAATAAATTGAGTATTCCTCTATTTTCAGTTTCCTCGAAAGATAGGCCTGGAATCATTCAAACTTTTAGATTCGAATTACGCTAATTACGCATAATGCAATTTTTATATTTGTATGTACTTACAATTGATGGGTTGTGTTTTTATTTGATCCTTCTTTTTACATTTCTTTATTTAATTTTATCAAAGAAAGTATAATTTTTTCACATAGAAAATTTGCATGTTTGAGTGACGTTTCTCGTCAAACAAAAAAGAACTCAAAAAATGCCAACATTGGAATAAAATAAAACTGAAAATTTTCAAAGAAGTTTTTACTTTGCTCTCTGTCAACGAGGTCTTACTGTCTCGTTACAGTGATAATCATAATGCGGTTCACAGAATACATCTAAGAACTTACCAAGTTTTAACTGTGAAATTCTCATAGTTTTGGCAAAAAGTGTCAGTGACATACGGACGGACAGACAGACAGACATGACAAATCTATAAGGGTCTATATTTTGCCATTTGGGTATGTAACCCTAAATAAAATCGGCCAAGTGCGAGTGGGATTCCATTAGCAAATAGACGGTGAAAACCTCTTTAGCATTATTCGAAATTTCTTTTACATTGCAAGTTTCGCAGACAGGCAATGAGTTTTATTAAAATATTGATTTTTCCGTCATGATTTTTACGATGAAGTCTACATCGCGATCTATTGTTACTAGTGGTGCCATCTAGTTTATTTGCGACGGACTAATCGAGCTAAAATCAAGTTTCTTGAATGGGAGCCCCCCTTAAATACCTAATGTTTTTATTTTATTTTTAGTATTTGTTGTTATATCGGCAAAAGAAATACATCGTCTGTGAAAATTTCAATGTTTATACTTGGTCACCATATAAGACACGCGACGCTTTGTGAGATAAAACTACTTCATTATAAAGGGCCGTGTCTATGATGCAGACACACCCACTATTTAGGTATATAAGCCTAGGTTTGAATTATCCTTATGTGAGCAATATCACGGCCTAGAATGTAACGTCTAAAGTTCTAAAGCCTTTCCGATTTGCGCTTGGATGACGGGACGCGTGATCAAAATACTGACATTTTTTAGGGTTCCGTACCCAAAGGGTAAAAACGGAACCCTATTACTGGGACTTGGCTGTCCGTCCGTCCGTCCGTCTGTCACCAGGCTGTATCTCAAGAACGGTGATAGCTACATAGTTGAAATTTTCACAGAAAATGTATTTCTATTACCGTTATAACAACAAATTCTAAGAATAAAATCAAATAAATATTTAAGGGGGCCTCCCATACAACAAACTTGATTTTTTACCGTTTCTTGCTCGATTAGTCCGTCTCAAGAGATGGCGCCACTAGTAAAATAAAACGCGCTATCGACGTCGTCGTTAGAATCATAAGGTAAAATCAAAAATTTTATATGTTTTTTGGATGAAAGCCTCTCTGCGGAAACTGTGATAGTCTATGTTTACGGTATTCGGAATAAAACCAAAAAGTTTTCGCCGTTTATTTGCTAATGGTACGAAACCGACGAAACCCTACGTGCTACTCGCACTTGGCCGGTTTTTTTATATTAGTAGTCTTTATATGACAATATTTGAACGAAGCTGGAACGGGCGGCTAGTAAAAGATGTAAACTGATGATGCCGCAGCCCTAAAGCATAGGTCCTATATCCCCAGATTTGTTACCATTCGTTTGTTTGACTTGTCTTACTATGGGAGCAATTTTTTGTTATAAGTTTGACGTAAATGTCTGTCTGTCTGTGGCACCGTAGCCCTCAAACGGATGTACCGATTTTGCTACGGTTTTTATTTTATTTGAAAGCCCAGTTTCCTTGCGTTTGTGCTTACCTTCACTTCGCTTAATAATTCAAAATGGCCGCCTCCACATAATGGCAATTTTTTTTTCACAACTCAAATTAATATGGGTCTTCGATAATCAAGTGAAAGACGGGCTTGACTAGTAGAATACTGTATACCTAACAAATTTAAATCCAAGTAGTGAGTAAATTATTTTTTAATTTTGTGGTTGTTTTGTACTGTCATCGTCATATGTGAGCAATTTTAAACGTTTTCACGTCAATAATCTATTTCTGTTAATTCCAGGTGAAGATAGCGGTGTACTACGAGTCCCTGTGCCCCGACAGCAAACGATTCATCACCCAGCAGCTAGCGCCGGTGTGGAGAGACCTGCGCGGAGCCATCAAGGTCAAGATGGTGCCTTATGGCAAGGCCACGGTAAGTCACGACTCTTTTCAGACATCTTTAATAGTGCTAGACTTTAATTCAAAGAAGATCTCAAAGAAGACTTAAAAATGACGTCGAAAACGACTTTAGAAAAGACTTCGCAACCGACTTCAAAAACTACTACAAGAAGGCTTAAAAAGACAAATACAAATACAAATACAAAAATCTTTATTGCTGTTTGTAGGTAAGATAGGATAATACAAAACATTTTAAAAGTTGCCCCATACCATAATATATGCCATAAGACGTCAAAGAACACTTCAAAGAAGACTACAATAAAGACTTCAAATAATACTACAAAGGAAATTTCAGAGAAAATTTCGAAGAAGACTTACCAGAACACTTTGAAGATGACCTCAATAAAGACTTGGAAAAAGATACAGTAAGCGATTCATCACTCGGCAGCTGGCGCCGGTGTAGAGAGACCTACGCGGAGCCATCAAGGTCAAGATGGTGCCTTATGGCAAGGCTACGGTGAGTGACGACTTTTATCAAACATCCTATACAGTGCAAGACTTTTATTTAAAAAATACTGCAGCGAAGGCTTTGAAAAAGACTTATAAGAAGACTTTTGAAGAAGAAGAAGAGAAGGTATTGAAAAAGAAACAACAAACTTAACTTCATAAAAAACTTAGAAGAAAACTTCGAAGAAGACTTTAGTAAAGCTTTAACGGAAAAAAGGCTTTAACAAAAACTGCAAAGAAGACTTCAAAAAAGACAACAAACCTGACTTCATAAAACACTTAGAAGAAAACTACGAAGAAGAGTTCAGACAAGACTTCTAAGGTGACTGCAGAGAAGGCTTTGAAAAAGATTTCAAAGAAAATCTCAGATAAAACTTCGAAGAAGACTTACCAGCTGACTTGAAAAAGACTTAGAAGAAGACTTCGAAAAAGTCTTCAAAGAAAACTTCGAGCAAAAAGAAGAGCCTCAATTTTTTTCAAGTGATGTCACACATCACTTGAATCTATCATCATAGGTCCCTTATAAAATTGATCCAAATGATATATCAGCTATGTGGCTCCTAAGCTTTGCTAATTAGAGGAAGAATGTACAAATATGTCTTTCTTCAACCATTATTTTAAAAAAACTTTAGATTTATAAATTAGAATATAGATGGCGCCACGGGTTCACTACAAGTACCTGAGGCGCCATCTGTAGTTAAAAATTTAGCATTATTTCATAAAGTCTGTTTTTTGTTTCAGCACGATAAAGTGGATAATAAGTGGCAGTTCACGTGCCACCACGGCCCTGACGAGTGTTACGGAAACAAGGTAAAGAAAACTAAAAACAAAAGACGCTCCGGAGAATATGTATCTCCGGAGCGTCTTGTTTTTTTAAAAACTTTTTTAGGTTTACACTTGACCGCCATCTCGCCTGATGTAAAAGCCGGGTCACACAGAGGCGATCCGATAGCGATAGCGATCCGATAGCGAGACGATATTTTTTGTAATGTTCGAATTTGAAACCTGACACACAGCAAGCGGGCGCGATCTCATACTCGGTAACGGATCGCTATCGCTACCGGATCACCTCTGTGTGACCCGGCCTTTATGCGATGATGCGGTCTACGATGGAGCATGCTTGGAACATGCGTAGACCGCATCGTCGCTTAACATCAAGCAAAATGGCGGTTAAGTGTAAACCTGCTCTTAATAGTTTCAAAAAATTAAAAAGAAAGAGAGAGAAGCACATCTCGAACCCATTAAGTCCAAAGTCTGTGTAAACTTCATCATCATCATCAACAGCCCACTAAATGTTCCCACTGCTGGGACAAGGGGCCTTCTCTCGCAAGGAGAGAGTTAAGCCCATAATCCACCACGCTGGCCCAGTCCGGGTTGGTTGACAACCACATGACTTCGAAAGATTCTAGTTACATCTCAGTTTCCTCACGATGTTTTCCTTCACCGTTTTAAGTTAACGGCATTCCGCACATTAATAATAAAAAATGTCTTTAGAAATTTTTGTAACAGCAGATATTTTTAGAAAGAGAAAGAATGAAAGAGTTCGCTTTCAGCGATAAGGCCGCTTACTTATCGCACTAGATTTAAAGTTTATTGTTAATTCTCTTTGTGTATCTTTTGATCACAATATCCGACATAGGTCAGCGTACTAGCAAACTGAAGTGTCAGCGGGCTAGTCACATCTGTCGCAGACCCGATAACCGTTTGGGGTAGTTCTGGAATTCCGGGTTCCGAGTTCTTCACGGGTACTTCAGTGGAGGTCTCCACTCCAGAACCCGTGAAGAACGCGAATCAGTAAACGTAGTTTAGGACGCCCTGAGACTAGATAGAGTGATGACATACGAAAGGCCGCTGGTGACGGCTGGAGACATAGCTATTAACTACTTAGTTATAAGGCTCAACTGTTATTTATGGCACGTCAGCTAGGACAAACTGTTGATACCGGCGCTTCTACCGCCTAACGAAAAACGCTTTGATGCTTTGACATTGCTGTCTCTTTTCTTTTCGCTTGAAATGAAAGAGACGGCAATGCCAAAGCGTCAAACCATCAAAGCGTTTTTCGTTAGGCGGTAGACCCCTAGATCTTTGTAACACCATTGTATACACGGTTTAAAGCAATACAATTTATTTCTATTTCATAAGACCAAGGATTGGGCTGAGTGGAGTACTATGGGAGAGGCCCATGTCCAGCAGTGGAGGAATACAGGTTGATGATGATCGTTTTCGTGTGTCATTATAGTGCATCTATCTATTTTGTCCCCTATCTGATTAGTACATAATACCCCGTTTACATGATTCCAGTCCAGCGACCGAATCGGAGCGGATTCGGTCGCTGGACTGGAATAATGTAAACAGGGTATAACATTTTTAAGCATAGTTGGTCAGACTAACACTGACGTATCACTATGTCCAGGTACAATCGTGCATCCTGAAGGACCGCAGCCTACAAGACACGGAGAAGATGGAGCTGGTCATCTGTCTGATGGGCCAGGCCAACCCTGACAAGTCGCTGGACACGGTAAACTGCTATTTTATTTATTCTCATCATGAGCTCACAAAAAACGATGCCTCATATACATACACCAAGTTTTATAAAAATACTCAATGATACTCAATACTCGATGATACTTTAATAATCTATATCTATCCTACTAATATTATAAATGTGAATGTATGGATGTTTGTTGCTCAATCACGTCCTAACGTATGAATGGATCGGGCTGAAATTTGGAACACATAGATTATAGTCTGGAAGAACACATAGGCTACTTTTTATCCCGGAAAAACAACGTGAACAACGGGAACGGGAACTTCGCGGGTAACACCGCGGGGTGCTTCTAGTATCTATATATGTATATAAAAATCAATGCCACTTTTCGTTGTAAGTGAACTCCTCCTAAATGGCTAGACCGATTTGAATGATTTTTGACGTGACAACGTCTTATAATTCGATGAAGCCGGCTGCATGCCCGCAAAACATGACATCATGTGCCGTTAACGCCGTTACCTCGCCGAATGACGTCATGCGGCGTTACCTCGCTCTAAGGCGTAGTTGAAGTTGTCACGTTCAACTATCGTCAGTAAACCGACTTTACAGACAACCATTTTTTTGCATACGTTTGGGTAGTGCCTCGGATGGTTTAGATTCACAAATCAGCCCGGCAGATGGCGCTGCAGTTGGTATCTAGGTTATTATCCGAGCGAAGCTGGAATGGGCCGCTAGTAGTCTATGAAAGTAGGTCTATTACAGATGTGTTAAGTACTAAGTATAATTTGGTTTCACTAGTTCCAACCATGCGTGGTATACATACCTCTCCTGCTTCTGTAATCAAGGATAGTCCCTCAATAACGGAAACAAAGCGAAGACATTAATATTATTATCAACTTAATTGTGGCTTATCTCTTCAGGCACTAGCATACCGAGTCGTATTTTCCTTAGCATTCAGCGAGTATTGTTTTAGTACAGCAAATATTTAGTATATTGAGAAAAATAAATGAATTAAAAGAAATAGCAGTTAAGAAAAGCGTTTTACGTTTTAGTGAAAAGAAAGATAAAAAAAACTAAATAAATATTTACGATTTCATATTACAAGTTCGATCCGGAGCCCCTGGTTCGATACCCACACGCACCACTGTCGTTTCAAACTCATGTGCGTAATGCCGCTAACTTAAAAATGGTGAATGAAAAACGTCGTAAGAAACCGGCATGTTCGTAAAATATTTTTAGGTAATTACCACCAACCCGTACTGGACCAGCGAGCGTGGTGGATAATGGATCTCTGGAACTACTGGTCCGAATTGAAAGATTTTTTCTTTTTAGAATAGTCCATTTATCGAGGAAGGCTATTTAACATTTCGCTACTATCAACAGGAGCCGAGCATGAACGAAAAATGTAACAAAAACGGGGAAAAAACATTGCTTTTAGAGAGCTTTCGTTGCGTGACAGCATTTGTCATAAATGTTAAAGGTTGCGTCATTAGAACCTAAAGTAACCGAATTTGTTTAAAATTTGAATTAGTACGACCAATTTTCGATAGATAGCGTAGCAACGCGCGCGCTTTCAGCTAGTTAGATATAAAATCTTCAAGGAAAAACCGAACATTTTACTGTAACTTCAGCCGTGTCAAATGCCACTATGTATCAAGGGTACATATAGTGCTCGCAATATAACTCTGCGCGTAGCAAAATATGGAACTAATTGACAGGCCGTCAACTTCTTGTTTACGTCAGTTGACAAAAGTTTGTTTACGTTTTGTGTATTTAGTAATTTCCAAAGTAAAGATTAGCTTTTATTATGCCGAAAGTGATTAAAAATGCTGGCCGTGGCTGAAATCAATCGTGGTTGTGAAGAAGAACGATACAATAACAGGCCAAAAGTGCAGTTTTCCAAACGCAGAGCTATTTGACAACTAATATGTAGGGATACCATAGCAATCAAATCTCCACCTATTATCGGCGTATTTTTAAGCTGAGGCTTGATTTTTGAGGTTTGATTGTTTTATCGCCAATGTCAATCAATAACCGTGGGAAAAAATGTGAAAAACAAGTTATATTTTTTTTTTTTTCATAACATACAAATCAAAATAGAAAACACAGTGACACAGCAGTAAAGTATGATTGTATCTTTCTCGCTCGGGTACACTCGGCGGTCCTACGTTCACCCGATCGACCCTTTCACCTAACAGCGTCAGCTTCATTTACCACCGAAGCGAAAATATGTGGGCGGTGCGCCAAAAGAAATTTCACTTAATTTTTTTAGCTTGGATGCTCTGTAATAATTTACTCCGTATAAATTACTGTATGTTTTATTATAGGCGTTTCAGAACGTACAATTACGTGGTAATGGACAACGCATCATACCACTGCACTCAGACTAAAGAGACTACAATGTATCTAATAAAGAGGCACAAAGAAGACCCACAATAGTAGAATTAAAAGGACATGGACAAGAAGTTTTGCGGTTACCGCTGTGATCCATCGTGATCTAAACCCTATTGAAAAATAAGATGATCCATCAAAGAGCATTCATACGCCAAATTTTCAAATAGTGTTATTTATGGTCTCAATAAAAGATTTCCAAGTTTAAATTAAATTATCATTATTTCGTTGTTGGTGTAGGTTGAAAATGACAGATTTTTTATAATGTAATTAACTAAAATAAAGTTCTCCTGGTGGTAAGAGACTCAGACAGTCATTAACCTGTACCAATGATACTTGGTCATACTGAACCAAACTGCACTGAACCAGCACTGCAACAGCGTTCATTATTTCGAGACATTCGTTCTAATCTCAGTTGTCCTATAATTTATAAATAGTTAGTTATATTGCTTCCCTGAAAAATCCCTTCCCGTACCTGTTTTATGAAGTTGAAAGTTTGCAATGAAAGGGGAGGGAACCTATTAGGTTGACCTGGCAACATTAAGTACGCCACCAGTCGCGCGCAGACTTATACTGCGAGCACTAGTAGCATTTGACTCGGCTAATTTCTTGAAGTTTTGATTCATTTTAACGTCTTTTTGATATGAACACACTTCTTTTGGTGTTTTCACACAGAATTCCCGGGGCTGTGAATTGACATCACGTTCGTAAATTAAAATTAATCTTCGGGTGAACTCGGGACCATGGCCATGGCCATAGTGTTATTATTGGTGTGTGTTTGGTTTAGTGTTATGCGCATGCCCATGGGGTCATGGCGCACGCGCGTGTTACCATAGTTATCATTACACATTTAACCATGAAGCCATTTTTAGACGACAATGCTTTGAAGATGTATTCCAGACTAGCACCGCCCTACGGTCTCACCTGCGTAGTTTCTAAAGTGTGCTATCAAATTCTGAGAAAGTTTTCACTTCTATCGGCAGTCCCTGTATGACTGTCATTTTTGATGTGAAGATTACTTTTGGCGCGCCACAGCCAGATTTTTCGTGGGCTGTGAATTGAATAGGGTATCGGACTGGGTCAAAAATACACCATCCTAATTAGTCCGTCAGCTAAATCATGGAAAAATATTGGACACGTATTTTTTGTTTTTTCATAATATCAAAAATCGTCAAAGATATAGAAAATCAAACTTCGAGAGTGGGGGGTCGCGACGTCACTCGTGAGTAAAAATCGTACTCACAAGTGACGTCACACGAAACTTCGAAGCGCTGTATCTTCGTCATGTTTTGTTTGTGAAACAAAAGAAAAAATACGTGTACAATATTTTTTGGCAATTTAGATTGCCAAAAAATTAGTTAGCTAACGGGCTACTTAGTTTTTTTGAGGATTGTACCCTATTCTAGTGTCACGCTCGGGAATGATAAGAAATCTTCGGGTAAAATCGGGACCATGGCCATTAGCCACCTAGAAATGCGTCAGCATGCCCCATTGGGCATATGTCCTGCTAGAAATGCGTCAGCATGCCCCATTGGGCATATGTCCTGCTAGAAATGCGTCAGCATGCCCCATTGGGCATAAGTCCTTCTAGAAATGCGTCAGCATGCCCCATTGGGCATATGACCATCTAGGAATGCGTCAGCATTGAGCATGGCCACACCCTCTGGTTTCACTCGCGTAGTTTCCAAAGTTACTATACTCGCAGTAAAATAGAAAACATACCTATTTACTCTTATTTCGTGTTTCCTTTTTCAGTGCCTAACTCAAGTGCAAAAGACATCCGAGTCTGTCAAGCTGAAGACATGCGCAAGCGGCCCTCAAGGTGACACCCTTCTAGCCAGCTACGGGAACAAGACTGATGCGGTCCTGCGGCCGTTGGCATTCGTGCCTACTATTGTCATCAATGAGGTACGTGGCAAGATGGATGGATCTACCTAGTGTGGACCAAGGGTAAATAATTCTGCCTGTAGTACACTAAGGTGGACCAAGGTGTACCACGGAAAAAAATGGTTGTCTGTAAAGTCGGGTTACTGACGTTAGTTGAACGTGACAACTTCAACTACGCCTTAGAGCGAGGTAACGCCGGCGGCGAGGTAACGGCGTTAACGTTACATGACGTCATGTTTTGCGGGCGTGCAGCCGGCTTCATCGAATTATAAGACGTTGTCACGTCAAAAAATAATTGGTCGTGGTCCACCCAGGTGAACCAATGAGGTGTACCATGGGTTGGGAGGGGTGTTTTATACGCTTTGTAAATTGTAGTGGTAGGACTCTTGGCAGACTCCACACCTTTGCCAGATATTCTACCGCTAAATAGTAATGTGCAAACATTACTGTGTTCCGGGTTGAAGGGCAATGTTTCCAGAGAAATTACAGGGCTTAGAGATGTAACATCCTAGACCTCTGGGTGAGAACGCAGTGCAGTGCTAGGTGCTAGGTAATGATTTGGACTCTTCATGGTCCAATAGCTGCGTGTCATTGTGCTGTTATGTGGCAGGCATGTTGCTTACCATCAGGCACATGTCCCTGCTCGTCTCGTCAATCTTAATTAAAAAAAAATGTTTGTCTGTAAAGTCGGTTTACTGACGATAGAACGTGACGTCTTAAGAAAATACTGATGGAATGGTAGCATTTTTCAAAAGAAAATTTTAATTTCATTTGTTTAATAGATTTGTATGTAAAAAGTAATCAGTAGAATTTAGTCATTTTCAATCAAAACAATGCAAAAAAGCTTTTAGATGCCGGGGATCGAACCCGGGGCATTTCACATGCAAAGCGAACGCTCTACCACTGAGCTACATCCCCGCTTCAACTACTGGTCGAAATAATTAATACAACTGTAACAAACATGCGGCGAGGTAACGACCGACGGTAACGCGGTAACGGTACATGACGTCATGTTTTGTGGGCGTGCAGCCGGCTTCATCGAATTATAAGACGTTATCACGTCAAAAATACATACCTAAGTGGCACCATCCAGTGTTAGATAATGTATTACTAATAGCTTTTGGTCAAAGACGTATACTAAATCTATGATTTTGGTTGTACAAGTATCGCCATCTATGGGTACTTTTTAGTAAATAGCTCGGTCCAGCAGGCCTACTACGAAGTCCGAAAAACGATATATCGGCCGAACTTATGGACGTTTCCTACCTCGAAAGACAATCTATCGGGTGATAGGATCGGCCGTTTCGTTCGATCCGACCCAAGTCTATAACTACCGACCGAAATGTATAGATCCAAATGTTTTTCGCGGTAGGCTACAATCCGATTCAGCTGTCGGTCGGATCCGATCATTCGGAGTTTGTTTTCGTAGTAGACCTGCTGGCTACACAGAGAACAGATTGAAGGTTATTTCTAAGTCAGTTATGGAAGCAACCCCGAAACAGTGTTTTGGCCTTCTTACTTATATTATAGCTGTATTTAATGAAGGACCTAGCCTGATCTACCAATGCACACCGTTTAGTTTTTTACTCAAGTGACGCCATTCAGTGGCATACAAAAATCAAAAATAAAAGGCTGGACGTCTACTATATTTCTACGAAAACGTAATTACGAAAAAAAAACTCGCGACTTTCCTACACTCGTTCTACTTCGTTTTGTCCGATACAACATTGTTTGACGTTTAAATGTTCTACTAAGCATACTCTAATAATAATTAGTGTAAGCTTAGAACATTAAAACCGACGAAATCGACGGGTAGAAGTATAATCAAAGTAGGAAAGTCGCGAGTTTATTTCGAAATTACGTTTTCGTTGAATTAGAGTAGACGTCTTATTTTGACATTTGTCATCGCGAAGTAACCAGTGATGTAACTGTATGATTCAGGGTGGTGATTCTAAATGCGATTCCGAATGGTTCGGAATCGGAATGACAATCCCTGTCTCTGTCATGCTAAACAGATAAGACAAAGACCGAGAGATGAGATTCCGTGTCGGATGCAACCGCATGGATTTAGAATCGCTACCTTGTACTCGATACTACTCATGATAAATGCACGGGTCTCTTTATTGTAAGACTAGATCGGCCTCATCTTTCATACTTTTATTTTCTTGTATGAAAAAACACGTCTAAATCCTAATTTCTTGAAGTTTTCCTCACATAATTGTACCTATATAGGTACCTAATGATTACCAACTTGTCTTTTTTTTTCAGAAATTCGACCAAGCCATTCAAGATGAAGCGTTCCCAAATCTGAAAGCGGTCGTGTGTCGCGTCGCCGTCAACAAGCCGTCATCGTGCTAACATTGACAGCTGTCATATCATCCCACCATTAGTTTTAAGCTTAAAATAAACGACAATAAGACCTTAATTATCGAAAAAAACTAATTTTTTACGCTATCCGATAGATGGTGCTGTAAAACTGAGTAATTTAAATCAATAATAAAGGATTTTGAAAATTGCGTGATAGTACAAGTTCAACCTAAACAGAGAGCAAGAGACAATAAAAAAAATAACAATAAAAAAAAATACAATAAAAATGTATTATTTTCTCAGGAAATTTAGGCATTTTTGACATATTGAAGTTTTGAATGAAATCTGAAACAGCGTAAGCCACGCTATATCGATAATGTCTTGCTAATTAATGTAGTTTGTTAAAATATATGGCAATTAAACCTGGACAAATTACGTTCAAAATCAGTTAGATGCAAAGTCAACGAAATCTATTATAATATTTTTGAATCAATTTGTTGCCTTGAAAACGGCTCATTGAAACAGCACAATCTATCGGAAATTTTAGTTTTTTTTTCAACTCCTTTTTTCTATTTCTATTGAATGACATTTGTGTTTAAAATATTATTTATGACAATATTCAAAACTCTAATGTCTTTAAAATGTAGACCCTGATAATTACACACATAGAATTATTACGACATGGAATCTATGCTGTTGGTCTTTGTCATATCAATTTAGAACGACAGAGACAAAGAGGGATTATTCTGTGTCGAATCATTTCGATGTTGTGAAGTGACCATTGGCGCATCAAATGATGCAACAAAATGGCGTCTGACTACCAATCCTAAAACTCTGTTTGTATTAATAAATAATTAACTTTTCCCAAAAATCAAGAAATCACTTTAATTAAATAAAAAAACTAAATTTAATTATTTTTTTGTAATCAAGTAGCGATATAGGATGAATACATGAATAAATTTACTAAAATATTGATTGGTCAGTCCGCCATTTTTCTTCACCTTATATGACAGATGACAGTGAACATTAGAATTTGTTAAAAAAGTACAATGGCTAAAGTTTAACGTCATCCGAATTTATTTTTTCGAATGCAATCATTATTAATTAGCTCTAAGATTTCTTTTATACTAGTAATAAATTAAGTACTTATAAATTTTTATATTTTTACTTCTACCTTTTTTACATATTTTTTTTGTAAGATGAGTAATAAGTATACGATGTGCCTTGTGGTAAGCGGTAGACGATGCAAGCTTCGCTTTGGCATCTAAGTGACCGTGAAACTTTACATCACCAGAAATGCTAACGCCAAAATCTCCGGTCTATTTGAAAGTTTTAAGGGAATGCCCTGAAATCGTAAAACTTCGACCAAAGGTTTTTTTTTTCGGAGAACGCACCGTAAATACCTATGTATGTAGTGAGGTGGTTAAATGTAACAATATTAAGATTTCCCCACATCGAAATTTCTATTAGGATCTTCTTTATAGAAGACATAAGTTTTTTTTTAAAAATAAAGATTGACGATACGAGCAGGACATGTGCCTGATGGTAAGCAACATGCCTGCCACATAACAGCACAGTGACACGCAGCTATTGAAACATAAAGAGTCCAAATCATTACCTAGCACTGCACTGCGCTCGTCTATGATCTAAGATGATATATCTCTAAGCCCTGTAATTTCACTGGAAACATTGCCCTTCAAACCGGAACACAGTAATGTTTGCACATTACTGCTTGGTGGTAGAATAACTGGCAAAGGTGTGGTCCTTCCCCAGGCGGACTCTGCCAAGAGTCCTACCACTACATCTGCCAAGAGCCCTACCACTACTGTTTGTCTTAGGAAGCCTAGCTCTGACACGACCAAGGTAAAAAGCATCACCTGTGCTATCATCAGCATAACAACGAATGTTATCGAGTCCTAACGTATCGTTAATGTGCAAGATTCGAATAGTGGGAGGACTCTTTGCAGAGCCCGCCTGGGGATGTGCCACACCTTTGCCGGTTATTCTACCATCCATCACTAATGTGCAAACATCACTGTGTTCCAGTTTGAAGGGAAACGTTTCTTGATAAATTACAGGGTGCAGAGATGGATCATCTTATATATCTGGGTGACGAGCGCATTGCAGTGTTAAAAAATGATTTGGGCTCTTCATGTTCCCATAGCTGCGTGCCACTGTTCTGTTATGGGCAGGCTTGTTGCACACCATTAGTACATCTCTTGCTCGTCTTGTTAAAAAAAACAGCACGAGCGACAACACAGAGCCCTGAGGGACCCCAACATTAATAGACAAAGGGTCTTAACACGAACTATCTACCACAACTTTAATTCCAAATCCCCAGCTTTCTCACTGAGCGAACCCTCAGTGAGAAAGCTGGGGATCCAATAGCATAGCATAGGCGGTATGTCGTTCAATGAAAGCTTCGACAAGAGAACCTTGTGCCACATTATCAAATGCTTTCGCAATATCCAGACTCACTGCCAAAGCCTCCCTTTTACTTTCAACAGTAGTGGATCTACGATCCGTGAGAAAGGCTATAAGATCACCAGCCGTACGACCGTGATGGAACCCATATTGACAATCTCTGATCAGCTGGCGATCTTCCACATCTCTCAGAGAAGTGGGGTGGTTGCTACGTTTAAGAAAGTCGATCCAAAATGGTAGCCACTGAAAAAATCCCTAAGGTTCCATATTAAAATAAATCAATAAAAATATATTTATGAATCTTATATTTATTACTTTTTGTACATATTTTTTAGATGATCATTACATTTAACATTAAAAATAAAAGAAAACGCGAGGATTTGTTGAAAGAAGGAGATGTTGATTTCAATATGTTCAAAGTTACATTTCATGGACATGTAAATAAATAAATAAATGTGTGTCAGTTGCCAACTTGCAGTAGGCTAGCGTGAAGGATTATTATATTTTTTACTCTTTCCTTGTGAGAGAAGATCCCAAGTCCCAGAAGTGGGAACATTTAGTGCCCTGATTATGTTTATGCTTGTCCATTATCCAGTATGTCAGTGTAAGCGCGTTGTAAGGCCGCCCGGTCCAGTTTATCTCCCGCGCCATGTGGAAGTGATGTCACTATGTGGGCCCCACCTGATAGCCGCACCCGAGACGTATGCGTTATCTGTGGATAGAGACGGTAATGAAGTTTTAGAGAGCGTTCAGGCCTCCCGAAGAGGCCAGTTCCGTGAGTAAATACGTTCTGTGGGCCAGTTTGTATGGGTCAAAAATGTTTTGTAATATCTTAGCAATGGTAAAATGGGTTAGCAGTGAAGTATGACAAACAGGTTGATAATGGTGATGAAAGAGACTTCTCAATTTCGGCAAAAGTGTCGCCAGTATTTAGGTAAGATGTAAAACACCTTATACCTCCGGGTGACGAGCGCAGTGCGGTGCTAGGTAATGATTTGGACTCTTCATGTTCCAATAGCTGTGTGTCACTGTGCTGTTATGGACAGTCATGTTGTTTACCAACCAGGCAGGCACATGGCCTGCTTGTCTCGTCACTCTATTCTACATAAAAAAAACTGGCAGTTATAGGAACTGCCGTCGATAGAAGTGAAAACTTATAACTCAGAATTTGATAGCTTACTTTGGAAACTACCTACGCGGCTGAAAACGGCGTGGCTATGAGCATGGCCTTCTAGAAATGCTGACACATTGTTAGAAGGCCAATGGGAAATACTGACGCATTTCTAAATGGCCCCAATGGCTATGGTCCCAAGTTTACTCAAAGATATATTATCATTCCCGAGCGTGACGCTAGAATTTAATTCACAGGTCACGTAAAATCTGTCTGTGGCCCGCCAAAAGAAGTATTCACTTCAAAAAAGAAAAATATCGATGTAGCGAGCGGATAAAGACAGAGTACTTACATTGTCATGTAGATAGTCCTCCAATTCCCGCGGGCTGGCAGTAGTGTGCGGTTGTAGTACGACCAGCGCCGCGACGAGTCCTCGCGCTGACGTCACGCCCGCGTCACGGACGCGCGGCTCGCGGACCAAGATGGCTTCCAGCTCCGCTGGCGCTACCTGTCAACGTCAGCTGTCTCTGTCACTGAACCATGATTTTTTTATATGACAAGCTGTTTCAGAAGATAAAACGATGGAGAGATTTAGTATTTATGACTAAGAGTAACTGGGCATCCAAAAGGGCTCGTGGACTCATTTAGTTAGCGCTTTTGGTCAACAGTGACTCATGTTCTAATGAACAATGAGCGTAAGTAATAGACGTTGCCAGATGAAATATTTTTGAAGTGAAAACTTCTTTAAGCGCGCCTAGACAGATATTTAGTGGGCTGTGAATTGGATTCTAGCGTCACGCTCGGGTATGATAAGAAATCTTCGGGTAAACTCGGGACGATGGCTATTGGTCATTTAGAAATGCGTCAGCCAATGGGAAATGCTGAAAGGGCGTGGCCTCGGCATCATGCCATGGCCATCTAGCAAATGCATGAGCCAATAGGAAATGCTGACGCATTTCGAGATGGTCATGCCATGATGCCCAGGCCACGCCCTCCGGTTACACACGTGTAGTTTCCAAAGTAAGCTATCAAATTCTGAGTTATAAGTTTTCACTTCTATCGGCAGTTCCTATGACTGCCAATTTTTTTTAAATGTGTGTCTGCGTACTCATGTGCGCACGCAATAAGTTAAAACTTCTTCTCCTTAGATAGTGATAGATACATTCTTGATTGCACTTAATTTAAAAACTTTACTTCTCATGTTGAAAAGACCTGTCTCCCGACCGAAGATCGTGGTAGTAAAATAATAATTTAAATCTTGATTAAGTCCTACACAATGTTTATAATACCAATATCTTCAAATCGCGAAGGTTAAAAACAATACAGATAATTTTTAGGGTTCCGTAAAACGTAAAAACGGAACCCTTATAGATTAGTCATGTCTGTCTGTCTGTCTGTCTGTCTGTCCGTCCGTATGTCACAGCCACTTTTTGCCGAAACTATGAGAACTACACTGTTGAAAATTGGTAAGTAGATGTATTCTGTGAACCGCATTAAGATTTGACAAAAATTAAAAAAAAAAAGATAAATTAGGGTTGCCCCCCATACTGAGAACTGAAACTCAAAATTTTTTTTTTCATCAAACCTACACGTGTGGGGTGTCTATCGATAGGTCTTCAAAAATGATGTTGAGGTTTCTAAAATCATTTTCGTCTACACTGAATAATTTGCGCGAGAGACACTTCCAAAGTGGTAAAATGTGTGTCCCCCCCCCCTCTAACTTCTAAAGTAAGAGAATGAAAAATCTAAAAAAAATATATGATGTACATTACCACGTAAACTACCAACGAAAATTAGTTTGAACTCGATCTGATGAGTAGTTTTTTTTAGTACGTCATAAATAAACTATTATTAAAACTTCGATCAAAGTTACAACGAACTACAAGAACTATGTATATTATGTTACTTGCTGCAACGGAACCCTTCATGGGCGAGTCCAACTCGCACTTGGCCACTTTATTAGTACTAAATTACTACTAAGTAACTTTAGTACTAAGTGTAGAAGTAGGAGCGAGAGGTATACCAGCAAAATCTCTCTATAACCTGCTTAAAGACCTTGGCTTGTCCAGAAGTGCAGTAAGTTCTATACTAGAATGAGTATCTAAAGCTGCACTAGTAGGATCATACCGGATTTGGCTGGGCAGGGAGAGAAATACGAGTAGTGAAGGTGAGTGTTGACGTACGTCACCAAAAGGGCCCCCTTTTAAACCTACGCCCGAGTCACAAGTCTCGGGGTCTAATCGAGATTTCTCTCTCTGCCACACGATGGACCCGGCACCCGCACGGTGAATCCATGGAATGCTAAGAAGTTCGTCTCAACAGTCACATTTTCAGTCATTTAAAATTGGTAGAATTAGACATATTACCGAGAAATCATTAAATTTGATTAGTTCCTTCACTCGATTGATGACGTAAAAATACTGATCGTCATCATAGTAGCCCACGTCTCCTGACTTGTAGAACCCTTCCGAGTCCAGGTGGGATCCTTCTTCCATACCGATGTACCCTGGAAATAGATAGTTCTAAATACACGTTTATTAGTAACCAGCCTGCAACCATTTATATGTTCCTGCATGTTCTGCATGTGGGCATGTTCTGTATATTCAAACAAACAATATTATACTTGTCCTACAACTTTTGTAAAAACCCGTAATGCTGCGCGAAAACCATATACAGGGTTACTGGTAATCAGCCTGCAAGCCTGCATCCGTTTAAGGGCATGTTCTGTATAATTAAACAAACAACTTTTGTTCTACAACTTTCGTTAAAACTTAATAGATAACCGAAAAAAAATTGTATTTGTTGCCCTTTTTTGTACTGTTTAGCGACTTTTTAGTGTTTATTCACTTCGGTACATCATTTTTTGCGCGTTAAATAAGAGCGTACGCGCTCTCGTTACGAATTGTTACGAAGAGTTCGATACTTTTAGACCGCGCAAATGCACTTTTTATTTATTTTGTAAAAGAAAAAAAAAACATTTTTTTTTAAAACTGTAGAACAAAAGTATTGAATGTACCTAACATCCCCTTAAAAGGATGCAGGCTGATTACCAATAACCCTGTATATGATGGGTTTGGCACCGGATATGACTCATCAAGTTAAAAAAAAAAATCTATGTACCTTAAAAAACTTTGAGGTTAGTTTTGACAAAATAAATCACGAGTGAAGGTTTATCAACTAAAAAATATTCGTGGCAGCAGAAAAAAAAAACTATGAACTAGTGAAATAAATAAATAGTTTTTGTATTAACATTTGCTTTTGATCACTCTCACCTGGAGTAAGGGAAAGAGATTTGAATCGAATTTCGCCGCGTTGGTTTGCTCCTAAAGGCTCGCCCGTGTTTAGATCTACAACCTGAAAGTAAATACATAAGTATTTTTTTAATAAATAATAGGTACTAACCAGTACGAATTGTAAATAATTTGTGATTCAGAACTTCTCTCGTCTTTTTGTGCACTCGCTAGATACAATTAAACTTAGTGAGAACTAACAGCGTCCCACGGTTTCACCCGCGTAGTTTCCGATCCCGTAAATTTAACGGGATAAAAAAAATTGGCAGTCATAGGACCTGCCGATAGAAGTGAAAACTTATAACTCAGAATTTGATAGCTTACCTTGGAAACTACACGGGTGTAACCGGAGGGCGTGGCCTCGCCATCATGGCATAGCCATCTAGAAATGCGTCAGCATTTCCCATTGGCTCACGCATTTCTAGATGGCCACGCCATGATGGCGAGGCCACGCCCTTTCAGCATTTCCCATTGGCTGACGTATTACTAGATGCCCAATCGCCAAGGTCCCGAGTTTACTCGAAGCTTTCTTATCATACCCGTACGTGACGATAAAATGCAATTTGCATCCCACGAAAAATTTGTCTAGGCGCGCCTAAAGAAGTTTTCACTTCAAAAATGTGTTATTTCAGACTATTATCTATTGATGAATCAAATTTCATCCAGATCCCTTTAGTGGTTGTGGTGTGAGAACTTATCAAACATCTATCCATCCCCCCCCCAGACAAATTATTCTTACTAATCCATCCTCACACGCTTTCAAGTTTATACTCAACACTATTTCGTAAGATTATTATACAGGGTTATTGGTATTCAACCTGCATCCTTTTAAGGATTTTTTTTTATATTAAAGAGTGACGAGACGAGCAGGCCATGTGCCTGATGGTAAGCAACATGCCTGCCACATAACAGCACAGTGACACACAGCTATTGGAACATGAAGAGTCCAAATCATTACCTAGCACTAATAATATGATAATTATGTTAAGTACATTGAATACGTCAACTTTTGACTGGCTCCGTGGCTTAGTGGGTAGTAGCTCTGCCTACGAAGCAGAGGGTCGTGGGTTCGATTCCCACCCAGTGCAAATATTTGTGTGATGAATTCAAATGTTTGCACTGTGTCTGGGTGTTTCTATGTATCATAAGTATTTATTTAAAACTATATAAGTATTATATCAGCTATCTGGCCGCCATCATACAAGCTTTGCTTAGTTTGGGGTCAGATGGTGTTGTGTGTGAATTGTCCACCAATATTTACTTACTAGCTGTTCTCCGCGGTTTCACCCGCGTCTATTTGAGGAAAATCCATACTAAAATATCCATTGCTGGCCACTTTATTACGTTTTACAGAACCCTAAAAATACGTAAATAAGCAACAATGCATAATTGTAGAACAAATTTGATTACTTCAAATGACACAAACTTCAAATGTAGACACGCGCCGTCACAGACTTCAACGACCAAAGAGAATTTAAATTCACGGAACTAAAGCTCTCGAAGAGAAATATTTTTTCCCGTTTTCTTTACATTCTTCACCATACTCCGTACATATTGATAGTAGCGTAATGTTATATACCCTATAGCCTTCCTCGATAAATGGAGTATCCAACAAAAAAAGAATCTTTCGTATCGGTTCAGCAGTTTCCGAGATCCTAGCGTTCAAACAAACAAACAAACTCTTCAGCTTTATAATATTAGTATAGAAGTATAGATTTATTTATATTTGTTCTACAATTTATAAAAATTCTGTAATTTTTTTTCACACAAAATATTAATAGTGTATTTGCCCAGTCTAAAAGCATCGAACTCTACGTAGAAAGAGCGCTTGCGCTCTTTAGAACACTCGGTAAATGATGGGCAGAGGGAAGTGTATTGAATAAACACTAAACACTTAATATGTAAGTATATGTAGTATGTTTTAAGAGTAGGTATTATAGTTTAATTATGTATTATAATAATATAGTTAATTTTCCAAATTATATAATTATAAGTATCTTTCACTCATTATTTGTACTTCCCCGTATTCTTTTTTTTCTTTTCTCCTTTTCCATACTGTGGTTGCCTGGAAGAGATCGCTCTTAGCGATAAGGTCGCCAATTGCTACTTTGTTTTTAAGTTTTTGTTTAATTTTGTTGTTTTGTTTTCTAAATAAGTGCAATAAACAGTTAATCTATCTATCTATCTAAACAGTCGGGATACAGTGGTGGAGAGGACAACAAATACTATTTTTTTGGGAAATGTATACACTTTTGACAAAAGTTGTTAGAACAAAAGTTGTTAGAACAAAAGTTGTTTGTTTAAATACCGGATGCGAGATGACGGATGATAGAGAAGGTTCCGGATGCAAGCTGATTACCAGACACCCTGTATTAGTAAGATACCTTAATTATGAAACCAAACGACGCAGTCCCGACACTGCCATCTTTCGGTCCCAGGGGCGCGTGGAGCTCATTACAAACGTTCCCAGCCTCGCTGGTCCCGTATATCTGGTACACTCCACGAAGGTTGGGAAACCTGCAACCATTGCCAAAGGATCCATAAATTACGTCATAGGTTCTGTAGTGGTAGGACACTTTGCAGAGTCCACCTAGGGAAGTACCACACCTTTGCCAGTTATTCTACCGCCAACAGTAATGTGCAAACATTACTGTGTTCCGGTTTGAAGGCCAATGTGCTAATTGCAGGCTTAGAGGTAAAACATCTATTTCTCTGAGTGACGAGCGCAGTGCAGTGCTGCAGGTAGTGATTTGGACTCTTCATATGCCAATAGCTGCGTGTCACTGTGCTGTTATGTGGCAGGCATGTTGCTTACTATCAGGCACATGTCCTGCTCGTCTCGTCACTCTATACTATACTATAAATAAAAAAGGTACTAATTCTGAGATTTTATTTTTAATCCCGACTTTGTCACAGTTTGTGACATTTCCCCTCCCTAGTGTAGTGTTGTGACATCACATATTTATATATTTTTTTTAATTTGCCATTTTTTTACCGACAAAAAAAACAGACGAGGCTCTCAAGTATGTTTTTTTTTAAATTTGACGATAATCCGCTACGTGTATTTTTTGAAGTGAAAACTTCTTTTGGGGCGCCACAGACAGATGTTTCGTGCGCTGTGAATTGATTTCTAGCGTCACGCTCGGGAATGATAAGAAATCTTCGGATAAACTCGGAACGACGACCATGCTCATGGCCACGCCTTCCGGTTTAACCCGCGTAGTTTCCAGAGTAAGCTATCAAATTCTGAGTTCTAAGTTTTCACTTCTATCGGCAGTTCCTATGACTGCCAATTTTTTTTTATATCGAGACGAATCGGAGCATGACATGCCTGATGGCAAGCAACATGCCTGCCCATAACAGCACAATGACACGCAGCTATTGCAATATGAAGAGTCCAAATCATTACCTAGTACTGTACTGCACTTGTTACCCAGATATATAAGATGTTTTTCTCTACGCTCTGTTATTTCACTGGAAACATTGCTCTTCAAATCGGAACACAGTAATGCTTGCAGATTACTGCTTGGCAGCAGAATAGCTAGGCAAAGGTGTGGTACTTCCCCAGGCGGACTTTGCAAAGAGTCCTATCACTATTAAATCCACTACCAATTCCGACCAATGAGCCTTCCCTAACCGAAATCCTTGAAGAGGCAAGCAAGTAAGCGGATCCAGCGAATCCAAAGGGGGTCATGACTCCCCTCCCCCCGTGGGCTGGGTCCAGTACCTAGGTGGACCACTAATTAAAAAGCACGGACTTATAGCACAGTTTTAGGTGGACCACTAATAAAAAAGCATGGACTTATAGCACAGTTTTAGGTGGACCACTAATTAAAAACCATGGACTTGTAGCACAGTTTTAGGTGGAGCACTAATTAAAAAGCATGGACTTGTAGCACAGTTTTAGGTGGACCACTAATTAAAAAGCATGGACTTGTAGCACAGTTTTAGGTGGACCACTAATTAAATAGCATGGACTTGTAGCACAGTTTTAGGTGGACCACTAATTAAAAAGCACGGACTTATAGCACAGTTTTAGGTGGACCACTAATTAAAAAGCATGGACTTATAGCACAGTTTTAGGTGGACCACTAATTAAAAAGCACGGACTTATAGCACAGTTTTAGGTGGACCACTAATTAAAAAGCACGGACTTGTAGCACAGTTTTAGGTGGACCACTAATTAAAAAGCATTAGAGATGCGCCGAGTAACACTTTTGCCGATTAACGAGTAACGAGTATTACTCGGTTCCATTTTTTTTCAACCGAGTACTCGGCCGAGTAACTCGGTTCAATCAAATTCCCATTTCGCGTCCGTGAACAAACAGGCTACTATTACTACTCATTCATTAGCATAATTTTGATTTTATTGATTGAGATTATCAAAGCTTTCCTAAATTAGTAAAAAATACTTTTTGATTAACTGTTGGCTTAATTATATCTACCTAAATGGTTTCATTAGGCAGAATTTTTGTTAAACAGATTTTTATAATGACTCAATACGTTCAAGGCACTTATCATTTATCAAATCTTTCACTACGCCAAACTTTCATTCCGCGGCAGCGTCCGGCAAAGTGCCAGAACCAAATCGCTTTTGTTTCAGTACACAGAGCACAAACATGAGAAAAATTATTATTAAATAAAATACTCCAATAATACTATCAACCTGTATAATATTTGTTCCAAATGAAAATGGCATCCCAGGAAATAACTTTCGGCGAAAAGGTAGAGAACCCTACCTAAATATATTGCTTTTCTTAAACCGAGTATACTCGGCATTCAAACCGAGTACCGAGGCCGAGTACGAGTATCAAAAAACCCGCCGAGTATGCCGAGTACCGAGTATCAACCGAGTACTCGGCCCATCTCTAAAAAGCATGGACTTGTAGCACAGTTTTAGGTGGACCACTACTAAAAAAGCATGGACTTGTAGCACAGTTTTAGGTGGACCACTAATTAAAAAGCATGGACTTGTAGCACAGTTTTAGGTGGACCACTAATTAAAAAGCATAGACTTATAGCACAGTTTTAGGTGGACCGCTAATTAAAAAGCATGGACTTATAGCACAGTTTTAGGTGGACCGCTAATTAAAAAGCATGGACTTATAGCACAGTTTTAGGTGGACCACTAATTAAAAAGCATGGACTTATAGCACAGTTTTAGCACACGCGATGTTCAAGAATTTGAAGTCTTTTTAGAACAAAACCTTGTTCTAATCAGTGCCTATGAAACTTTTGACACGTCTCTCGATCGATTCCAGAGCCTCTAGCTGATACTTAGCCGACCCATCCCAAAGGTGCAAACAGTACTCCATGCAAGAGCGAATCTGAGCTTGATATAACGTGAGCAACTGTTTAGCCGACATAGCTCAAAGAGTAAATAAGCTGAAGTGGCAATGGGCAGGCCACATTGCTCGCAGAACTGACAACCGATGGGGAAGAAAGGTTCTCGAGTGGCGACCACGAACCGGAAGACGCAGTGTTGGACGGCCTCCCACTAGATGGACAGATGACCTCACAAAGGTTGCTGGAAACCGCTGGCTCCAGGTTGCGCGGGACCGTTCGTTGTGGAAATCTAAGGGGGGCTTTTTTTAATTTTATAGGTTTACACTTGGCCACCATTTCGCCTGATATTAAGCGACGATGCGATCTACGATAGAGCGTGTTTACCTAGAAAAAAACCGATTCACTCTCGATTTGAAGACACAAAGATTGTAACCATCGGGGAAATCCCACTCAGGTAACGTATTCCACAACCTAGACGTTCGTCTTATCACAAAAGTAGAGTCAAATCTCTTCATTCGTGTCTTTGTAACATCAACCATGAAACCTATGTTCAGCAGTGGACGCCTTGCGCTGATGATGATGATGATGATGAACTGTTCAGACTTGAGGCACTATGTTTGCTTACCTAATTTTGACCGCTTCGACTTGTTCCTTCATAACTGGAGTGCTGGATGACATGATGTATTCAATGGAAGTCACGTCATAGTCGTTCAAAATTTTAGATTTGATTAACTGGTTGATAGAACTGGGAGCAGACTGCAACACTTTCACCTGAAAAATGATCATAGAAGGCGTTTAAGCCGATTAAGTTACGTCTGGACGTCTACTCTATTTCTACTAAACCGTAATTTCGAAAAAAATACTCGCGACTTTCCTACTCTCGTTCTACTCTTCTACTTGCTAGTCTAGTAAGTTACTAGTCTAGTCAGCTGGTCAAGTAAGTTACGGATGGTCTAGCACTCTAGCAAGTTACGATCGGCCTACTTAGTTACGGCTGGTCTAGTAAGCTATGGCTGGTCTAGTAAGTTACGGCTAGTCTAGTAAGTTACTAGTCTAGTCAGCTGGTCAAGTAAGTTACGGATGGTCTAGCACTCTAGAAAGTTACGATCGGCCTACTTAGTTACGGCTGGTCTAGTAAGCTATGGCTGGTCTAGTAAGTTACGGCTGGTCTAGAAGTTACGGCTAGTCTAATAAGTTACTAGTCTAGTTAGCTGGTGAAGTAAGTTACGGATGGTCTAGCACTCTAGCAAGTTACGATTGGCCTACTTAGTTACGGCTGGTCTAGTAGCTGTGGCTGGTCTAGTAAGTTACGGCTAGTCTAGTAGCTGTGGCTGGTCTAGTAAGTTACGGCTAGTCTAGTAAGTTACTAGTCTAGTTAGCTGGTGAAGTAAGTTACGGATGGTCTAGCACTCTAGCAAGTTACGATTGGCCTTCTTAGTTACGGCTGGTCTAGTGAGCTATGGCTGGTCTAGTAAGTTACGGCTAGTCTAGTAAGTTACTAGTCTAGTTAGCTGGTCAAGTAAGTTACGGATGGTCTAGCACTCTAGCAAGTTACGATTGGCCTACTTAGTTACGGCTGGTCTAGTGAGCTATGGCTGGTCTAGTAAGTTACGGCTAGTCTAGTAAGTTACTAGTCTAGTTAGCTGGTCAAGTAAGTTACGGATGGTCTAGCACTCTAGCAAGTTACGATTGGCCTACTTAGTTACGGCTGGTCTAGTAGCTGTGGCTGGTCTAGTAAGTTACGGCTGGTCTAGAAGTTACGGCTAGTCTAGTAAGTTACTAGTCTAGTTAGCTGGTGAAGTAAGTTACGGATGGTCTAGCACTCTAGCAAGTTACGATTGGCCTACTTAGTTACGGCTGGTCTAGTGAGCTATGGCTGGTCTAGTAAGTTACGGCTAGTCTAGTAAGTTACTAGTCTAGTTAGCTGGTCAAGTAAGTTACGGATGGTCTAGCACTCTAGCAAGTTACGATTGGCCTACTTAGTTACGGCTGGTCTAGTAGCTGTGGCTGGTCTAGTAAGTTACGGCTGGTCTAGAAGTTACGGCTAGTCTAGTAAGTTACTAGTCTAGTTAGCTGGTGAAGTAAGTTACGGATGGTCTAGCACTCTAGCAAGTTACGATTGGCCTTCTTAGTTACGGCTGGTCTAGTGAGCTATGGCTGGTCTAGTAAGTTACGGCTAGTCTAGTAAGTTACTAGTCTAGTTAGCTGGTCAAGTAAGTTACGGATGGTCTAGCACTCTAGCAAGTTACGATTGGCCTACTTAGTTACGGCTGGTCTAGTAGCTGTGGCTGGTCTAGTAAGTTACGGCTGGTCTAGAAGTTACGGCTAGTCTAGTAAGTTACTAGTCTAGTTAGCTGGTGAAGTAAGTTACGGATGGTCTAGCACTCTAGCAAGTTACGATTGGCCTACTTAGTTACGGCTGGTCTAGTGAGCTATGGCTGGTCTAGTAAGTTACGGCTAGTCTAGTAAGTTACTAGTCTAGTTAGCTGGTCAAGTAAGTTACGGATGGTCTAGCACTCTAGCAAGTTACGATTGGCCTTCTTAGTTACGGCTGGTCTAGTGAGCTATGGCTGGTCTAGTAAGTTACGGCTAGTCTAGTAAGTTACTAGTCTAGTTAGCTGGTCAAGTAAGTTACGGATGGTCTAGCACTCTAGCAAGTTACGATTGGCCTACTTAGTTACGGCTGGTCTAGTGAGCTATGGCTGGTCTAGTAAGTTACGGCTAGTCTAGTAAGTTACTAGTCTAGTTAGCTGGTCAAGTAAGTTACGGATGGTCTAGCACTCTAGCAAGTTACGATTGGCCTACTTAGTTACGGCTGGTCTAGTAGCTGTGGCTGGTCTAGTAAGTTACGGCTGGTCTAGAAGTTACGGCTAGTCTAGTAAGTTACTAGTCTAGTTAGCTGGTGAAGTAAGTTACGGATGGTCTAGCACTCTAGCAAGTTACGATTGGCCTACTTAGTTACGGCTGGTCTAGTAGCTGTGGCTGGTCTAGTAAGTTACGGCTGGTCTAGAAGTTACGGCTAGTCTAGTAAGTTACTAGTCTAGTTAGCTGGTGAAGTAAGTTACGGATGGTCTAGCACTCTAGCAAGTTACGATTGGCCTACTTAGTTACGGCTGGTCTAATAAGCTATGGCTGGTCTAGTAAGTTACGGCTAGTCTAGTAAGTTACTAGTCTAGTTAGCTGGTCAAGTAAGTTACGGCTGGTCTAGTAGTTATGGCTGGTCTAGTAAGCCACGGCTGGTCTAGAAGTTACGGCTGGTCTAAAAATTACGGCTAGTCTAGTAAGTTACAGCTGGTCAAGTAAGCTACGGCTAGTGTTGTAAGTTAGAGTTGGTCTAGTAAGTTGCGGTTGGTTGTTGGTTTAGTGAGTTACGGCTGGTCTAGATGTTAAAGCTCGATTAGGTAATACTAAGTTACGGGCGGTCTTGAAGTAATGGCTGCTCTAGAAGTTACGGCTGGACTCGAAATTGCGGGTAGTCTAGTAAGTTATAGCCTTATAGCTGGTCTAGTAAGTTACAGCAGGTTTAGAAGTTATGGCTTACCATCAGTTAAGAGCTGGCCTTTAGTAGTGGTAGGACTCTTGGCAGAGTCCGCCTGGGAAAGTACCACACCTTTGCCAGTTATTCTAGCGCCAAGCAATAATGTGTAAGCGTTACTGTGTTCCGGTTTGAAGGGCAATGTTTCCAGAGAAATTACTGGGCTTAGAGATATATCTAATATCTTAGATCTCTGGGTGACGAGGCGCAGTGCTGTGCTAGGTAATGATTTGGACTCTTCGTGTTCCAATAGATGTGTGTCACTGTGCTGTTATGTGGCCGGCATGTTGCTTACCGTCAGGCACATGTCCTGCTCGTCTCGTCACTCCTTAATATAAAAAAAAAGATACATGTGTTGCTCGTCCAATCGATCTATTGATATTATATCTATTGATGTTTCTTCGAAAAGGAAAGGTACATACTTGATATTTTTGTATAGCTTGCAGACAGTCGTGCTCTTGGTTCCTCGGAGAGTAAACGCATGTCGTTCCACGTTTGAGACAGCTGATCGTTATAAACAGCCCGTATGTGAAACACCACTCGCGGGTTATTAGGATCGAAGAGTATTTGAAACTAAAATTAAACAAAAAATCATACATATGTAATGGAAGTATCGTCAGCATTACGCTTTTCCCCCAACTTTCAGATATATCCGCCATGTTGGGAGAATCGCGTGATTTGATGGCAACACACAACCATAGAGGCATGTTGACTAAAAATAATTAAAGAAATTGGGAGTCATAGGAACTGCCGACAAAAGTGAAAACTTAAAACTCAGAATTTGATAGCTTACCTTGAAAACTACACGGGTGTAACCGGAGGGCGTGACCTCGCCATCATGGTATGGCCATCTAGAAATGCGTCAACATTTCCCATTGGCTCACGCATTTCTAGATGGACATGCCATGATAGCGAGGCCACGCCCTTTCAGCATTTCCCATTGGCTGACGCATTTCTAGATGGGCAATGGCTATGGTCCCGAGTTTACCCGAAGGTTTCTTATCATACCCGAGCGTCACGGTAGAATCCAATTTACATCCCACGAAAAATCTGTCTAGGCGCGCGTAAAGAAGTTTTCACTTCAATTATTCAGTCACGTCAGTTTATTTAAAAGATAGTAACTACACACATAAGCACACACACGCTTTTATGCAAATGGCAACATACTACAACATATTACATCTGGCTACATTTATATTTATAGTACTCACCTTTCGTTAGAACATGAGTCACTATTGACTAAAAGCGCTAAATGAGTCCACGGGACGCCTTTGGGAAGTCCAGTAGTTCCAGAAGAAAACAAAATAAACACTAGATCTTTCCATCCTTCCACAGGAGTTGGAAAAAAATCTGCGACATCAGCAGTTTCCGTCAAAAAATCCTTGAACAAAACGGCGCCATCTTTGTTTTCGTCGCCATAGACAATGTATTTTTCTACGCCCGCCGCGTCGATAGTTGGCTTGTGCAAATCGTAACCTTTTGCTGACATGAACATTACTTTCGGTTTTCCGATTTCCAATCGATGTCGTAGTGGAACTGAAATGAAATACAAACAGCCAGAAATAGAACCTATTTTCACCAATATCTATTTATTTATTGAAGTAAAAAGTTCTTTAGGCGCGCCTAGACAGATTTTTCGTGGGCTGTGAATTGAATTCATTCGTCACGCTCGGGTATGATAAGAAAGCTTCTGGTAAACTCGGGACCATGGCTATTGACCATTTAGAAATACGTCAGCCAATGGGAAATGCTGAAAGGGTGTGGACAGGCCATCGTGGCATGGCCATCTAGAAACGCATCAGCCAATGGGAAATGCTGACGCATTTCTAGATGGCCATGCCAAGATGGCGAGGCTACGCCCTCCGGTTACACCCGTGTAGTTTCCAAGGTAAGCTATCAAATTCTGAGTTTTAAGTTTCTATCGGCAGTTCCTATAACTGCCAATTTATTTTTATTTATTATTTTATCGAACTAGCTCAATGAAAATCTTGCAGTTTATTGCCTGCCCATCACGGCATGGCCACGCCCTTTCAGCAATCCCCATTAGCTGACGCATTTCTAGATAGAGCGTGACGGTAGAATTCAATTCACACCCCACGAAAAATCTGTCTAGGCGCGCCTAAAGAAGTTTTCACTTCAAAAAATGATGAGATTAGTTTAAACGAAGTTCACACACCTACAGCCAAAAAAACGTCATGATTAAGTTGGCTGAAGAAAATTTACTCATAATTTTGGAACGAAGTTCCTTACTTCTACTAGGCTTGGAGGAGATAGGGGTTTTGCTGCTCGACTAAAGTGAAAAAAATGTGAGACTAAAATCGTAAGAAATATGTGTAGATAACAGAAATGACGCGTAAAAACCGTGACCAGTGTTGCCTACTACATTTTTCAGATGCGAATCGTACTTCAAATCGAGAGTGAATCGGTTTCTTCTAGGTAAGCACGCTTCATCGTAGATCGCATCATCGCTTAACATCGGGCGAGATGGTGGTCAAGTGCGAAACTATAATTGTTAAAAAAAAAAACATGCATGCAACATGCCTGCCACATGACAGCATAGTGCACACGTAGCTATTGGAATATGAAGAGTCCAAATCATTATCTAGCACTGCACTGCGCTCGCCACCCAGAGATCTAAAATGTTATATCCCTGTAATTTCTCTGGAAACATTGCCCTTCAAACCGGACCACAGTAATGTTTGCACATTACTGCTTGGCCGTAGAATAACTGGCAAAGGTGTGGTCCTTCCCCAGGCGGACTCTGCCAAGAGTCCTACCACTACAAAAATGACGTCCCTGATGTCCCATGACATCACATCTTTTTTTCCCTTAACGCGCGCCAAAAGCAGTATAACTTTAAAAATAATTTACCTGAACTAAACTCAATATCAGTGGAAGCAAAAACAGCCCCAACACAAAACACACCCAAAATCGTGGGTATAACTTCCATCCTCTTCTCGCTGCACACAGACACCACGTCTCCCTTTCTAACTCCCATACGAGTGAGGGAGAGGGCGATATCGACAATTTTTTGGGCTAGTTGACTAAATGTTACTATCTCGCCATCATCTGCATTAATCTGTAAAAAAAGTTCAATAATGACGTATTTTTTGCTTAGTACAGACAGACAGGCTAAAACACCCATACTACGTTACAATGTTATACATAGTACACATAATATCTACGATACGAACAAAACATCTTAGAACTCAGGGTGACGAGCGTAGTGCAATGCTAGGTAATGATTTGGACTCTTCATATTCCAATAGCTGCGTGATACTGTGCTGCTAATAGCTGCGTGATTTTTTAAAATTATTATTTTAGATAATCTAATAAGTATGTACCTATTTAAAACTACATTAAGTATTATATCAGCTATCTGGCCGCCATCATACAAGCTTTGCTTAGTTTGGGGTCAGATGGTGTTGTGTGAATTGTCCACCAATATTTATTTATTTTATAAGATACATAACGTAAGCAGCGCACTAAATGTTCCCACAGCTGGGACTCGGGGCCTTCGCTCGCAAGGAGAGATTCAAGCCTATAATTCACCACGCTTATCTGTGTGTTATATTGTAATGTAGCCTATTTTTAACAATCATAAGACGACATCTTAGTTTACTTCTTTGTGCTTCTTTCGCACTCTATCCTCGCTGCATTTTTATTCACATGTTGTTCCTGCTGTGAATGGTTGTCTGGAAGAGATCGCTATCAGCGATAAGACCGCCATTTATGGCGCTAGAATTAAGTAACTTTGTATATTGTTTGATTGTATGTATTTTTCTGGTGCATAATAAAGTGTTTCTGTCTGTCTGTCTGTCACGCTGGCCCAGTGCGGGTTGGTGGATGACACATGACCACGAAAGATCCTAGGTACATGTCGGTTTCCTCACGATGTTTTCCTACACCGTTTTTAAGTTAGCGGGATTGCGCACATTACTTCGAAAAGGCAGTGGTGCGTGTGGAATTTGAACTCGGGGTCGGGATCGGCAGTCGCCGATCTAATGTATCTGAATTTATATTTTTAAATAAATAAATAAATATTGGTAGACATTTCACACACAACACCATCTGACCCTAAACTAAGCAAAGCTTGTACTATGGATGCCAGATAGCTGATATGATGCTTATATATTTTTAAATGTATACTTATTACATAAAAAACACCCAGGCACGGTACACATATTTGAATTCATCACACAAATATTCGCAATGGGTGGGGATCGAACCCACGACCCCTCGGCAGTGCACCCTCACTCGCTCAAGGTCGCGCGGTTTTAGCCTACCGCTAGACCGTTCCTTCCAGGAAACAAGTGACAGTCGGTTGTCGGACGCACGGCTGAGCGCTCGCGCAAAACGTTTCCCGCGCATATTGTTATTAGATATGTCGTAAACCCTCCGCACTAGACAGGGACAGAGTTACGTGTTAGAAAGAGCGCAAATGTTTATTTGTAAATCGCGACAGGTATTGCGAGCTGAATTGAACTTTGTTGTGTCCCAACAAGAGTCGCTATTTATATATCGCTCGCTATTGTTTTTGGTAAGTGTGGCTTCTGTACTAATATTTATTCTGTGCCCTGGGCTTCGCACGCAGCCTTACTACCAACTAAGCTATCACGCTAGCCATGTACACAATGATACTTCTTACCTTAACCCTCCATGCGCAGGACCAAGACCCTCAGAAGGAACTAGAGTAAGAAGGAGTAGACTGAAGAACAAGGTGGTTTGTGTAGGTAACTGTTTTTCGAGGTCTACTCACCAATGCAGGATGGTCGCCATATTCTATCATTCTGTCAAGCATTTCCTTAGACAAGTGGTTTGTATAACTGTTTTTAGAGGCCAACTCACCAGTGCAGGATGGTCCCCATATTCTATCATTCTGTCAAGCATTTCCTTCCCGAAGTGTAAGTGGGAGGGAACCTGGAACCGCTCGTCGCCGTATACATACTGCTTTGTACGTAGCATTGTTCACTAGATTTCTGAAATAATTTGCGTAGAATAAATAAAGTGGCCAAGTGCGAGTCGGACTCGCCCATGAAGGGTTCCGTTGCAGCAAGTAACATAATATACATAGTACACAAACATAGTTCTTGTAGTTCGTTAAACTTTGATCGAAGTTTTAATAATAGTGTATAGTATAGTGTAGTGTGTAGTGTAATAGTGACGTACTAAAAAAAAACTACTCGTCAGATCGAGTTCAAACCAAATTTCGTTGGTATTTTGCATGGTAATGTACATCATATATTTTTTTTAATTTTTTCATTCGCTTACTTTAGAAGTTTATAAGTTACGGTGGTCTAGTCGGGAGAACGGCGGCTGCCGATCCGGAGACCCCGGGTTCAAACCCCACACGCACCACTGTCTTTTCGAAGTCATGTGCGTAATGCCGCTAACTTAAAACGGTGAAGGAAAACATCGTGAGGAAACCGACATGTACCTAGAATCTTTCGAAGTCATGTGTCATCCGCCAACCCGCACTGGGCCAGCGTGGTGGATTATGGCCTTAACTCTCTCCTTGCGAGAGAAGGCCCCGAGTCCCAGCAGTGGGAACGTTTAGTGGGCTGTTGATTGATTGATTGACTTTAGAAGTTAGAGGGGGGGGGGATACATTTTAGCACTTAGGAAGTGTCTCTCGCGCAAATTATTCAGTGTAGACAAAAATTATATTAGAAACCTCAACATCATTTTTGAAGACTTATCGATAGACACCCCACACGTGTAGGTTTGATGAAAAAAATATTTTTTGAGTTTCAGTTCTCAGTATGGGGGGCAACCCTAATTTTTATTTTTTTGTAAAAATCTTAATGCGGTTCACAGAATACATCTATTTACCAAGTTTCAACAGTGTAGTTCTCATAGTTTCGGCAAAAAGTGGCTGTGACATACGGACGGACAGACAGACAGACAGACATGACGAATCTATAAGGGTTCCGTTTTTACGTTTTACGGAACCCTAAAAATGGGTGTGTGCAGTTAATATATGTACCTACCTACGTACTTCTACTGTACTGTAATTGTTCTCTTTACTCCTCATGCTAAGTCTGACATGGACGTCATGGTCGTCATGAAACTGGGATGGGTCTAGAACCCAGGTTAAAACGCAAAGTAATTAATCTGAAGTTAATTTAAAGTCTGAAAATTACATACATAACAATATTGAAACATGGACAGGATTTGCTCGTAAAGGTATTAGATAAACTAAAAGACTGACAACCTTCTCATTTGGAAAAGCATCGTATACTTCTTTGTACGCAACAGCGTAGTTTTTTTGCCTCATCACATTGGCCTTTATATTTCCGGAAAATGCCACAGGTTTCGGATCGGCCACACCTCTATTATTCCAATAATATTATTATTTAATTTAATTTTATTATTATTTTAATTTTAATATTATAATTTATTTATTTAATTAATAATATTAAACGTCCTAGTAGCATTATAATAGAACTATGTATAAAATTAAGCAATAAATGATTCTGATTCTGATAACGTAGCGATCGTCACCAAATACACGGATAAGTAAATGAGCACCATTTTATACTCGTATAATGCTTGACAGTTTTCTATACAATAATTATTATAATAGAGTAAAGACATGTATTTATATTTATTCAATTCAAATGTATAGAATATTATAAGTTCACCGTGCCGTAAGTATGATTATTTATAATTATTTGAAAATACATACCTACTGTAAAATGACTGGCCTTGCACCTTTAACCAATATGTTATTTTTGGCCCTTAAAGATTTGAAATCTGAAATAAAATTTACATGGGACCTATGAACTATTAAAACATTATATAACAAGAACAAGTAATCAATTTATATACATGGCCATAATTTATAATATATACATTAAAATAAAATAAAATTTAATATTATTTTATTTTAGCACCATTTTCTTCTCTAAAGTGGAGGTGCGAAGTCATGCAAGGTACATGCACCTTTTTGTATCATAGGTACATTTCTATATCTGATCACCTATTTAAAGCGGAGGAGGGGACAGTGTCAACTTACTGAATAATTGCTACTAATGATTTTAAAATGAAGTTAATTACAATGTTTACTCAAATGTTGACTTAGCCAACTTCGGAGTGTTGGTTTTTCGTGACTATATGCGCGCGTATAGCAAAAATTTTACTCTCATAATCTATCCTTAACGCGCCAACAGAAATTTAGCTTAAAAATACAAACAAACATACAAGATACGTAAGGAAGGGTAAAAAGACTTACCTTTTTCAATTTATATAAGTATTTTCATTGATGTATGTTCTGCAACAGTTATTTAATCTATGGTCTACAATACTTCACTTTTGTTCTGGGTTAATTCACTTTAAGCTCTGTTATAATTGGTTTTTGTTCTCCTGTAGTTCTCTTATGCCAGATATATGTAGAAATAAGTGCTTTACAAAATATAAGACGTTCTGCAAAAAATAATTAATTAATTGTCTCTAATTTTTACATATTTATTCCTTGTTATACTGTAGTTCACTTAGTAAGTTCCGTAACCAGTTGTGTTAAAAAGGTTTTATGAAAAATGAGAAAGTATTTCAATAAAACTTCCTTTTTCACCTCTATCAAATACTGCAATGTACCTACCTCTATATCTTTATTATCAACTGCAATCATCAAAATAAAACTGCATTTCAAATCATTGCGATAAATGATTGCAACTGATATACCTATCAATTTTAAAACCCATATTCTGTAATAGCGTAACTCTAAACGTAGAACACATGGTGTGACTTGATTCCGGGATTCCTCACTACTTGACGCAGACGAAAGCTTACTATTTAATGGCAATTGAGCCACGGTAATATTTATTGATTATCGTGGTTGTTCGTTATGAGTAGGCGTTTTTACCATCGATATAAGTAGAAGTAGTAGAAATGAACGGATCAGCCTGGATTCGTTTTTGACGTGATAACGTCTTATAATTCGATGGAGCCGGCTGCACGCCCGCAAAACATGATGTCATGTAACTTTACCGCCATAGATTAGATAACAACTTACCCCGTTACCTCGCCATATTACTTTTCGCACCATCTAGTGAGTGAAATGTGTATTACGTTCAAGGAGTCTGTCCATGTTTTAGAAAAGCGACGATATGAAGTTAAGAACTTGTGCTAGTACAATGATGTACCCAGAGATGGCGCTTTGAACAGCTTTTCAAAAAGCTTCAGAATGTTTTACCTAGATGGCGCTTAATACAATCAGTATTTTCTTAAGACATTGTCACGTTCAGCTATCGTCAGTAAACCGACTTTACAGATAACCATTTTTTGTTGAACTTTTATAGATTTTAGTTTGTAAACACACACGCTACTTCATCCCGAAGTAGTGGTTCTTATGGTTACCCAATGTGACAAATATTTTTAATCCTATGTTAGGGTTTCATTCACGTTTCCGATCCCGTTATTTTCCCGGGATATGTGTTATGTGAGACTATTTTCTATCTATGTATCACGACGACGACGCCATCGGCCGGTTCGTGCGGCGAGCGTTGGCTGCATCACCGAAGACCATCCGAGACTTCAACCTGCAGATGGCCATCAGGGACAGAAATGCGGCCGTTGTGGAGGCTCTGGGCCGGGAGGAGGCGGCTTAGGCAAATTATGCACTAGAATTAGGTTTACAATGTTCCCAACTCCCTTCTATTTTCCTCTTCTTCTCCTAATCCAAGACATATGCAAAAAAAAGAATTGAAATGACATAGATCACGGACCCCGGTGTCTGTGGAGTGGCTAAATTAAATAATAAAAAAAAAACTATGTATCAAATTTTGTCCAGATCCCTTCAGTTGTTTTAGCTTGAAAGAGTAACATATTATATGTAATATCCATCCATAATATTTTAACTTAATATTTTTTTTGATTTTAACATTGCCGAGCACACACTGACATGCGACACATAGTCTTGAAGATACCGTGTTTTGTATCTCGATTTAGCTTTTACAGAATATAGGTTCAGTTGCAATAACATTGCAAATCATAATAATCAAATGATGTAAGTGATACTATTAATATAATAGAAAAGGTATGTGAGTTTGGATGTTTTTGTTTATAATTGAAGCAGAAAAGACAAGCATGATAAATTTACAGTTAAAGTATATTAAACTACTTTGCCATAAAAAAAATCCAATAAAAAATATTTCTCTGCATTGTTGGCATTTACCGGAAGTTCAAAGGCGTCGTTATTTCTTTATACTAGAAATAAGAGGTTTATTTCCACAGAGATGGCAGTCAAATGCAGACCTACTTTGGTAAAAAAAGTACTAAAATATGTAGGTATAATCATACGAATGAGCCAGTGAAACGCCAACTAGCGTAGGTATATATTATCTTTTCAATTCAGGTCACCTTCCATGTCATATCGTTATAATATACACACCTATCTTATCTTATACCTTTAAACGAGCAATTCTTGTTTATAAATATGTATATATCTTCTTATATATAAAATTCTCGTGTCACAGTGTTTGTTTTCTTACTCCTCCGAAACGGCTTTACTGATTTTAACCAAATTTTATACGCATAGGTATTCTGTTGGTATGAGAATCGGCTACTAGCTATTTTTCATACCCCTAAGTGACAAGGGTTGTTCACTAAGGCAAAACAACGTTTGCGGGGTCAGCTAGTATATATATAGAATCTGAATCTCGGAAACGGCTCAAACAATTTTGATGAAATTATGTATGCATCTTTCTTATATATAAAATTCTCGTGTCACAGTGTTTGTTTTCTTACTCCTCCGAAACGGCTTTACTGATTTTAACCAAATTTTATACGCATATTCTGTTGGTATGAGAATCGGCTACTAGCTATTTTTCATACCCCTAAGTGACAAGGGTTGTTCACTAAGGCAAAACAACGTTTGCGGGGTCAGCTAGTATATATATAGAATCTGAATCTCGGAAACGGCTCAAACAATTTTGATGAAATTATGTATGCAGGGGGTTTCGGGGACGATTTATCGATCTAACTACGTTTCATTTATAAAAAAAACGTAAAAAAAATAGTATTATGGGCGTTTTTAGACAATGAAAAACTGTCACATTAGACATTAGAATGCGAAGGTAAATTTCGCCGCTTGACGCGACAGCGTAATAGCTCAGATGGGAAGTCGGGCGGTCTAGCGTTCACGAATTAGTAGTTCCGGGTTCAAATCCAGACAGACGGCTTCTATGTTTTTTTTTTTTAAGAAAATCTATTTCTTGGAGTCTTTTTTCTGTATGTATCTAAGTATATTTAGTATTTAAACCGAGCAAAGCTCGGTCACCCAGGTACTAATTAATTTATGGATCTAACAATTGTATAATAATTTGTGAAATAAATGAATAATATGGGCTGTTTTTTCATACGGCTTGTATTTCATCGTGTCTAAAGGACATTATTTTTGGAACAACCTGATATTTGGCACGAATTTCCTAATCGCATGTTTCTTCTAGTTTTTTGAAGTGAAAACTTCTTTAGGCGCGCCTAGACAGATTTTTGGTGGGCTGTAAATTAAATAGGGTACCGGACTAGGTCAAAAATACACCATCCTTATTAGTCCGTCAGCTAGATCATGGAAAAATATTGGACACGTATTTTTGTTTTTTCATAATATTAAAAATCGTCAAAGATATAGACCATCAAACTTCGAGAGTGGGGGGTCGCGACGTCACTCGCTCACTCGTGAGTAAAAATTGTACTCAAAAGTGACGTCACACGAGACTTCGAAGCGCTGTATCTTCGTCATTTTTTGTTTGTGAAACAAAAGAAAAAATACCTACATGTACAATATTTTTTGGCAATCTAACTAACGGCCTACTTAGTTTGAGGATTGTACCCAATTCTAGCGTCACGCTCGGGTATGATAAGAAATCTTCGGGTAAACTCGGGACCATAGCCATTGACCATCTAGAAATGCGTCAGCCAATGGGAAATGCTACAAGGGCGTGGCCTGGCCATCATGACATGGCCGTCTAGACATGCACCAGCCAATGGGAAATGCTGACGCATTTCTAGATGGCCATGCCATGATGCCCAGGCCATGCCCTCCGGTTACATCCAAGTCCAAGCTTCCAAGGTAAGCTATCAAATTTTAAGTTATAAGTTTTCACTTCTATCGGCAGTACCTATGACTGCCAATTTTTTATGGTAACGAGTCGGGCAGGACATGTGCCTGCTGTTAGGCAAAGCGTCACGCAGGTATTGGAACACACAGAATCAAAATCAGTATAGAGCAAAAGCCCGTGAACCTTAGTACCTACCGTTATCTGCCAAAGCCAGGACGACCCAAACTTCATAATGGTCCATCGTTCTTACGTGTGCTAGGAGCACCATAACGAAGGTCTGGGGTCCATGGGCTCTTAGTCCATTACTTGAAGGCGGCGCCGCGACAGGCACTTGCCATTATAGAATAGGGTACCGGACTGGGTCAAAAATACGCCATCCTAATTAGTCCGTCAGCTAGATCATGGAAAAATATTGGACACGGTATTTTTTGTTTTTTCATAATATTAAAAATCGTCAAAGATATAGACCATCAAACTTTGAGAGTGGGGTGGAGAGTGAGAGTGGAGTCGCGACGTCACTCGTGAGTAAAAATCGTACTCACAAGTGACGTCACACGAAATTTCGAAGCGCTCTATCTTCGTAATTTTTTGTTTGTGAAACAAAAGAAAAAATACGTGTACAATATTTTTTGGCAATCTAACTAACGGGCTAGGTACTTAGTTTCTTTTAGGATTGTACCCTAAGGTAAGGCAGGTTCGCGCTGAGACCCCGACAGGAGACTACGACTGGAAACAGCGACAGGCACTTGACATTATAGCTTTGTATGGGCGTCAGTTCGCGCTGCGACCGCGACACTAGGTCTCCTGTCGCGGTCTCGGCGCTAACTGACGCCCATACAAACCTATAATGTCAAGTGCCTGTCGCAGTCTCCAGTCGTGGTCTCCTGTCGGGGTCTCAGCGCGAACCTGCCTTACCTGAACCTACTGCATTGCCCTCTGCGCTCGTCACCCAGAGATATCTAAGTTGCTTTATCTCTACGTCCTGTAATTTCTCTGGTAACATTGCCCTTCAAACCGGAACTGTACAATAATCATTATAATACAGTAAATTACCTAGTCATTTCAAACTTTGAAAATGTATACAATAGGGTACAATCCTCAAAAAATACTAATTAGTCCGTCAGTTAGATTGCAAAAAAATATTGTACACGTATTTTTTCTTTTCTTTCACAAACAAAAAATTACGAAGATACAGCGCTTCGAAGTTTCGCGTGACGTCACCCGTGCCTACGATTTTTACTCACGAGTGACTTCGCGACCCCCCACTCTCGAAGTTTGATGTTCGATTCTTAATATTTTGAAAAAACAAAAAATACGTGTCCCATATTTTTCCCTGATCTAGCCGACGGACTTATTAGAATAGTGTATTTTTGACCCAGTCCGGTACCCTATTTGTATGCTCCTTCTTTTGTTTTTATTTTTTATGAATTGACGTGTAAATTGTACATTTATGAAAAAAGTACTTTGACTTTCTGAGTTGACTTTGAACACAACGATCAATGATATTTGAAACTATACGTCAATGACAACGATGCTTGTGTTAGCAATATTAGTAATTTAAAGAAGTTCTTATTGAAAGAATAGTAAGAATACCGAAATGCACTCTATGGCAACCCTACAAGTCCGCGTTTGATTTGTATATATAGTCTGTGGCTTGATCGTTTTGGCGGGAAACAATCAAGCTCTTGTTTTTGCTCGTAAAACATGTAAATACGAAAAATCATATGCAGCCTTTGATGAAACTAAGTGTTTTAAGAGTTCAATGTATGCAGCAGCAAGTCTAAGCGAAAGGTTTAAATTAAAAGTACTTATTAGTAAACCGATAAATATCTAAGTAAAAGTGATAATTGTACATCTGTTACTGAATTTAAGGTACTGTAAAGCGTTTTCTTTAATTATGTAATATTTTACAAAATGTAAGTACTACTTCAGCTGCACAAGGCAGCTGTGAATAAGTTGGTATGATGAAGGATTGATTCCGAAATATAATGCTGTAGATGTAGACTGATCATAGCTGTTTTATTTATGGACTAACTAGCTGTTACCCGCGACTTCGTCCGCGATAAATAAATACTGATGTAACTCAGGCAATAGCTAATTTTATACCCAGACACATTTACTAAAAACAGCTTATAATAAAACAATTTCATCAAAATCGGTTCAGTTGTTTCGGTGTGAAAGCGTAAGAGACATTCCTCCCCAATTTCAACTTCAATTTCATCCCCTTACAGTTCGAAATTACAAAATTGCTAGAACAAACATTTTTTGGCTTCGTGCCAAGTGCCTAATAAAGAGTTTCATAGTTTTATATTCAACGGTTGGGATCTTCCATGTTGACATTCATCCCCCATTTCAACCCCAATTTCACCCTCGTACAGTTCGAAATTACGAAATTGATGGAACAAACATTCGTTTGCTTCGTGTCAAGTGTCTATATACAGAGTTTCATGGTTTTATCTTCAACGGTTGGGAATTTCCATATTGACATTCATCCCTCATTTCAACCCCAATTTCACCCCCGTACAGTTTGAAATTACGAAATTGATGGAACAAACATTCGTTTGCTTTGTGTCAAGTGTCTATATACAGAGTTTCATGGTTTTATCTTCAACGGTTGGAAACTTCCATATTTACATTCATCCCTCATTTCAACCCCAATTTAACCCCCGTACAGTTTGAAATTACGAAATTGATGGAACAAACATTCGTTTGCTTTGTGTCAAGTGTCTATATACAGAGTTTCATGGTTTTATCTTCAACGGTTGGGAATTTCCATATTGACATTCATCCCTCATTTCAACCCCAATTTCACCCCCGTACAGTTTGAAATTACGAAATTGATGGAACAAACATTCGTTTGCTTTGTGTCAAGTGTCTATATACAGAGTTTCATGGTTTTATCTTCAACGGTTGGAAACTTCCATATTTACATTCATCCCTCATTTCAACCCCAATTTAACCCCCGTACAGTTTGAAATTACGAAATTGATGGAACAAACATTCGTTTGCTTTGTGTCAAGTGTCTATATACAGAGTTTCATGGTTTCATCTTCAACGGTTGGAAACTTCCATATTTACATTCATCCCTCATTTCAACCCCAATTTAACCCCCGTACAGTTCGAAATTACAAAATTGATGAAACAAACATTCGTTTGCTTCATGTCAAGTGTCTATATAAGTACAGAGTTTCATGGTTTCATCTTCAACGGTTGGGAATTTCCATATTGACATTCATCCCTCATTTGAACCCCAAATTCACCCCCGTACAGTTCGAAATTACGAAATTGATGGAACAAACATTCGTTTACTTCGTGTCAAGTGTCTATATACAGAGTTTCATGGTTTTATCTTCAACGGTTGGGAACTTCCATATTGACATTCATCCCTCATTTCAACCCCAATTTCACCCCCGTACAGTTCGAAATTACGAAATTGATGGAACAAACATTCGTTTGCTTCGTGTCAAGTGTCTATATACAGAGTTTCATGGTTTTATCTTCAACGGTTGGAAACTTCCATATTTACATTCATCCCTCATTTCAACCCCAATTTAACCCCCGTACAGTTTGAAATTACGAAATTGATGGAACAAACATTCGTTTGCTTTGTGTCAAGTGTCTATATACAGAGTTTCATGGTTTTATCTTCAACGGTTGGGAATTTCCATATTGACATTCATCCCTCATTTCAACCCCAATTTCACCCCCGTACAGTTTGAAATTACGAAATTGATGGAACAAACATTCGTTTGCTTTGTGTCAAGTGTCTATATACAGAGTTTCATGGTTTTATCTTCAACGGTTGGAAACTTCCATATTTACATTCATCCCTCATTTCAACCCCAATTTAACCCCCGTACAGTTTGAAATTACGAAATTGATGGAACAAACATTCGTTTGCTTTGTGTCAAGTGTCTATATACAGAGTTTCATGGTTTCATCTTCAACGGTTGGAAACTTCCATATTTACATTCATCCCTCATTTCAACCCCAATTTAACCCCCGTATAGTTCGAAATTACAAAATTGATGAAACAAACATTCGTTTGCTTCATGTCAAGTGTCTATATAAGTACAGAGTTTCATGGTTTCATCTTCAACGGTTGGGAATTTCCATATTGACATTCATCCCTCATTTGAACCCCAAATTCACCCCCGTACAGTTCGAAATTACGAAATTGATGGAACAAACATTCGTTTACTTCGTGTCAAGTGTCTATATACAGAGTTTCATGGTTTTATCTTCAACGGTTGGGAACTTCCATATTCTAACATATTCCATATTCCAACGTCTATATAAACGAATGTCTAAGTAGGGTTTCCCTGATGGTTGCAATTTGATGTCTTCAAATCGAGAGTGAACCGGTTTCTTCTAGGTAAGCACGCTCCACCGTAGACCGCATCGTCGCTTAACATCAGGCGAGATGGCGGTCAAGTGTACAACAAATATAAAACAAAAGTTATATGTATGTTACACAGGCGCGCTGCTGGCTCCTTCGTCGCCCGCGTGCAATGCCGATTACGCCGCCCTAGGACTACTTATCCTGAGTATAAAAAATAAAGTGGCCAAGTGCGAGTTGAACTCGCCCATGAAGGGTTCCGTTGCAGCAAGTAACATAACATACATAGTACACATAGTTTTTGTAGTTCGTTGTAACTTTGATCGAAGTTTTAATAATAGTGTATTTATGACGTACTAAAAAAAACTACGCCTCAGATCGAGTTTCTAACCAATTTTCGTTGGTACCTAGTTTGCATGGTAATTACCTATACATCATATATTTTTATTAGATTAGATTTATTTATTGACCTTAAAACATATAGTTACACTGGGCAAGTCACTGGTACATTAGAAATTATTTTATAATCCATGAAAAAAACATCAAACAATCAATTATTCTAGTGATTAAACACGAATAAGACTAGAACGCCATCTAGCCTAATATTAAGCGACAATACGATTTACTATGGAGGGTGCTTACCTAGAAGAAACTGAGTCATTCTCGATATAAAGACACCAAGATTGTAACCATTGGCATAGAATAGATAATATAGAAGCCATTGGGAAACTACTCGGGCATTCCACAACCTAGGCGTTCTTGTCACAAAAGTAGAATAATTTTATTTTTTAATGCTTGGAATATAGTAAAAACAACAATTTCGCTTTTCCTAAAAACTACGCCTACATTTAAAACATTTGATGTTCGTCCCGTAGATTAGGTTAAATTTAAAAGTCGCTATTTAAATTTAAATCTATATTAGGTGGAACGGCCGGATCAGCTCTGCTATTAATCTACAAAAAATTAACTCTTCTTGACTTTATATTTCCAAAATCTTCTATCAACTTTCTTGATTTTATCCAAATTGTTTAAAATTTCATGTTCAATCTAGGGTACCGGACAGTAGTCACAAAAAAATCTGAAATTAAGTTAGTTAGTACATTTATGAAGTGAAATAACCATTTAATTAAAATTTACACGAAGGAATACTGATTTATAATTTTAATTCAATTAATAAAGTTTAATATTTCTAATATTTTTCATCTGTTGGCCGCCGTAAACGAAACACCAATCACAGCGCGTGACGTCAACTGTGTCTAAATAACAGTATTTTGTATAGAGTATTTGCGAATTTTACGATTCTTTGCCGTTTTTAAAGTATTTAAAACTATTACAATTGAGGAACAGTAATTAAAACAACACGTTTTAACTATGGAAGCAGGTTATTTGAAAGCTGACTGCCGAAATCTCCCAAGAGTGGATATGTTCATGGTTGGAAATTTCTTTGCCACAAATTCTGACTTCTGTGCTGCTGAATTTAGAAATGTTAAAACATCTATGTAAGTATTCATGCAAAATGTCCAAGGAATAGAAAGTTTCATATAAACTTTAATCCCTTGTTTCACCTGTTATTTGTTTCCAGTATAAAATAAATGTCAGTCTAACCTAACATATTTATTGTACTCGTAGTTATATTATGTACTTTCTATTACTTCAAGATTTAAAACTTATTGTTTTTACATGTTTTCAGATCGGCGAGAAAGTCTTACGGTGATGACGCGATAGGATACGTACAACTTCGGCGTGATTCTGACATGTGTACTATTAAATGTAAGGTGTGTCCAGAACACAAAGTTCATTCAAAATTGTACGCAGTGACTATGATAGTTGACGAAAAACAAGGTAAAATTGTAAGCGTACAGTGTCATGATTGTGCTGCATCAACTGGGGGCTGCAAACATGCTGTAGCTTTTCTGATGTGGGTCCACAGGAGAAGTGAGGAACCGTCCAGTACTGAAGTGCAGTGTTACTGGAAAAAATCGAAACTGGCTCAAGTTGGCACTAGTCTCAAGTTTATAAATTCGAAGGATCTGTCAAATGAAAGAAATCCATGCTCTACACAGGCTACTCTGCAAAAAAACATGCTGGAACAATTTCTTGAAGCAGCGGCAAATCGAGGTGTTACAAACTGTGAATTATTGAAGTATAAAATAAACAGAATGGAAGATTACGAGAAATTGTCACTTCACTATTTAGTTTTAGAATATGGTGGTGATGGTGATTATGACTTATTTTTAAATAAGATTTCACAGTATTTTATCGAAGAAAATATTAAAAGAATTGAACAAAATACTCGGGCACAATACAAAAACAAGTTGTGGTATGAACTGAGATATGGGCGTGTTACAGCTTCAAGAGCTTACGAAGTAAGCAAATGTCATACCACAGATGGGTCTTTAATCGCAATGATAATGGGAGCCAAAATTCCTGACACAAAAGCCATGATGAGAGGAAGGAATTTAGAAAACAAAGTGAAAATAGCAGTGGAAAAGAGATTAGGTAAGAAAGTGAAGGAATGTGGCTTATTTATTTCCTGTCAATACCCATTCATTGCTGGTTCACCAGATGGTATTTATGATGATAAATTTTGTATTGAAATAAAATGTCCTACCAGTGAAAAAACATACAAAAGTTATTTAAAAGATAATAAAGTGGCAAAAAAATACATGGTACAAATGCAAATCCAAATGTTTGTGACAAATTTGAAAAATTGTTACTTTTGTGTTGCTGATCCTAACTTCGAAATCACCAACCACGTGGAAATGTTGTTAGTTCATTATGATGAAGCTTTAGTTAAGCACTATATATCAAGCATATGCCAATTTTGGAAAAATAATGTATATCCTATTCTGTATGAAAGTAGAAAATAAAATTTGATTTTCATGATCAGCTATGTTTTATTTGCTAAAATTTACAGTAAATACAATATTAAAATAGTTATTGTGGGTTATCCCTACGAGATAGACACATACCATGAGCTTTTTTGTAGACCTTTTTAGGTGTACAATACTGCAGTACATTATTTTTATCTATCTCACAGGGTTCAGCCAGGGTTTGCAATTTAAGCGCAAAAATTGTGTTTATTAATGACATCGTTTAGATTTTTTTTTAATTATCAGTGTCTCTCTACTGTACTATGCATGTATTCTACACAAAAACCTTCCTCTTAAATCACTCGTATCTATTAAAAAAGCCCGCATCAAAATCTGTTAGGTAGTTGTAAAGATCTAAACATACACAGGGACAGAGAGACACGGGAAGTTAATTTGTTTTCTACTATGTAGTGATACAAACATATATATTCAATTAAATTGACAATAGATTTTATTTATAACTAGCTGGTACTCGCGACTTCGTTCGCGTGAAATAAATACTATGGTAACTCAGGCAGTACCTATTGTTATACCCAGACACATTTATGGTTACTTAAAACAGCATATAATAAAACAATTTCATACAATTTTATCAAAATCGGTTCAGTTGTTTAGGTGTGAAAGCGTAAGAGACATTCGTCCCTCTTTTCAACTCCAATTTCATACCCATACAGCTCGAAATTACAAAATTGCTAGAACCAATATTCGTTTGCTTCGTGTCAAGTGTCTATATACAGAGTTTCATGGTTTTATCTGCAACGGTTGGGAACTTCCATATTGACATTCATCCCCCATTTCACCCCCGTACAGTTCGAAATTACAAAATTGATAGAACAAACATTTAATTGCTTCGTGTCTAGTGATATATAGATACAAAATTTGATAACTTTGAAAATCACGAATTTTCATCCCTTGTTTAACCCTCTTAGGGGTTGAATTTCACAAAACCCCGTCTTAGCGAGCGCCTATGTGCTAAAAGGGACCTCCATGCAAAATTTCAGATTTGTAGTTTCTGAGATTCCTTGATGAGTGACCTTTCGCTTTTATATATATATAGATGTAAAAATCACGTGATTAAAATAGTAATTAGGTGTAATAAATATTGGTGGACAATTCACACACAACACCATCTGACCCCAAACTAAGCAAATCTTGTATGATGGCGGCCAGAGAGCTGATATAATACTTATATAGTTTTAAATACATACTTATTATACATAGAAACACCCAGACACAGTGCAAACATTTGAATTAATCACACAAATATTTGCACTGGGTGGGAATCGAACCCACGACCCTCGGCTTCGCAGGCAGAGCTACTACCAACTAAGCCACGAGGCCAGTCAGTATGAGAAATCATTACAAAAATTGTATGCAAATCTAAGTGGTTTCCTAAGTATTAAAAAACCTCTTATTTAAGATGACACAAGCGAGAAATACAAAGTGAAAAGAAGTACAAAATATTGTTATCAATTGAGTAAAAGTAAATCAATTAAATAAATGTAAGAATTTATATTGACAACTGTTCGATCTTTCTCATATAAAATTTCAAAAAGGAATGCCCGTCAACCCCTTAGCTCCATCTACTTATAGCCACAACCCCTTCAAAACTCTTTTGAGATGGCGGGTAGAAATGGATAGTTTCACACTGGCGCCCTCTGTACTAAATTTTATCAGTCATACCCATTTCTTTAAATAATCAGCTACTTGTTCTTTTATATGACACATATTTAGACTCAAATCCCAGAATTAAATATAATACTATAAGTGAAATATATACTACAAACATTACAGGTGACAACAATATGTTTCAGTTTCAAAGAAGCCACTGAACAAAAATAGCTATTTAAATCAGTATGTTAACATTAACTTAGTTATAGACATTAAATAGTAAAGTACTAACTAATAGTGTTTAACATAATCTGGTGCCTGTTATTGGGATGTATATAATTTAAAAGACAATGCTACTTTGTAAGTTGATAAGAGCACATGCTATTATCATGCAATAATCTAGCATACTTATCAACTTCGAATTCACAACAGAATGTGGTTTCAACATAGAAAATTCCAGGATTCTACGAATGACCCTTTCAATGTGAATCCTTAAACTTGCAATCTGTTTTGTTTTTATGGCTTCTTGCTTGGATAACTTTTGACCTTGACCTAGACTTGGGGGTCTCAGTAAATGACATTTATTTTCAATTAGCATTTGTTCTATGTGTTTGAAACCACGGTCAGCTAAAACCCAGCTTTCAGGTTTTAATTGTTGTAGAAACCCACACTTTTCTACAAGTAATGTGTCACTTATCCGTCCTCCATACCCTGATGATATATAATTTATTAAGCCGTTAGGTGTACTTGATACTAAATATTTAATTGTATTTGCTTTCTTATATTCAGACCATGTTAGAGCTTGATGTAGTGGCTTTGAGGGTTTCGCTATTTCAATTTCAAAACAGTCTATTAAACAGCTTACTTTATTGTAGCGATGTCTAAATGCTATTGGAAGACATTTTTTAATATTTTTTTTATCTAGGTCTACAATAAATGGTTTGAGAATGCTAGAGATTATTGGGATATTCTTCCGAAATATTTTGCCAGCATATGATTCAGATGTTCCAAATTGATCTGCAAGTTCTGAGAATGTTGTATTCAACCTAATTTTTTTTAAGCATAGTAATATATGCTCTGTAGGTATCATGGTATTTGTATGTATCAAATCAACCAAAAAATAACAATCATTAGGTATGCCGATATATAAACGAGGTTTCGTTTTAATTCTTTTACACATGTCATTTATGGCTTGCTTTGCCTCGCTTTCTTTTTCCATTTTAGAATATTCTTCATTTAAGCTACTGCTATCCGATGGTAATTTAAACTCTAATGACTGGACTGAAGGTGATGATGGCTGATATGATGATGATGATGGGTTGTTCTGTGATATGTCACTATCAGAACGATCAATTAGTTTTCTAATAACACTAGGACCACTAGGCATAGCTGGCTTTGAATGTTGTTCTACTTTGAAGGGAGATGTTGAAACACTTGTGGTCAATGGTTTAAATGGTGACACTGCTATATCTTGAGATTTATGTTTGGTTTGGGTATACTTGCTTCTGAAATATTTACTTTTTACAAAAGCTTGTACACCTTTATCTTGATAGTTTGATTGATGTTCTACTGCTACAACTTCCGTTTGTAAATCTGAAAGAAATGGACAGTTCATTATTTTTCATCAGTAAAAATAGGTATACCGACCTACCCAAGTTCAATATTGAATTAATACTTACTAATAGGCAAAGTGGTGTTTTCATTTTCGTTACTACTGCTCAATTTACTATCTTCTAGGGCTTCTTGTATTAGGGCCAATCTTTGCCTTTTCATAGCAGCGGGTCGAGGCATACTAGTTGATGGGAAACTTCTTTTTCTATTAGTTTGACATTGAAATATTGATGGAAGACATCCTGGTTTCATCATAATTTTATTTACATAACCCATAATTCGGTATCTCATGTAATTTTCCATGTCATTCGGTAGCTAAAACAAAAAATCCAAAGTAAGTACTTACATAATTAATAGCATCTAATATTCCACCGCCTTTAAATATGAAGTGTTCGCAGTGTTATGTACCTATTTACCGTAATGTAAATTTGTGTACTTACATCAAAGTGATCCTCGCAGAAGTAAATCGGTGAAGTTACAGACATTCCATCGAAATTTCGTCTTGCTAGTTTCAACCATTTTTTTCGTATATCTGCTTTTCGTGGCACATCAATGAATAATTTAGCTGGTGTGGTTTTACTGTTATTACTACACTGAGGAACTACACACGTACGATATCTTATGTGATCCATTATAACATTAAAGAAAGAAAACAAAAACAACACTTTCCACTGAATAACTGTGTTTATTTACAGTTTGAAACACGTATGACGTCACACGCTCTGAGATCACGTGACATACCGTTTACGCGGCAATTTAAAACAATTATTTTTTACACACTATTTTAAGTACTTAAAAAGTTATATTTGTTTAAAATAAAAAAATGTAGGGCTATATTTAGCCATTAAGATTAATTTGAAGCACTTTTTGAAAAGTTGTCCGATACCCTATTACTTAGTCTTTGCTGAAGCATTGTTGATCTTAAATAGTTTTTGATTATTTTTAATTTAGAAAAAGATCTTTCACCAGATGCCACTGAAACGGGCAGTGTAAAGCTTTGGTCTGGTGATCATGACGCACAACGCTGCGGTATGCGGTATGCGTCGCCGGACACTCAATCATATGAAAAACGTCGAGAATGGTCTCTTGTTCCGTCGCAGTATGCGTCAGCGGCGAGGGGCAAGCGCGGTGAAGTGGGGAGGTGTACTCCCGCACAACGCGGCGTCATTCTCGGTTCAACGCTGCGGTGTGCGGTGTGCGTCACGGGTCAATATGGAATTTTTTGAAGACAATTAGGTAGCTGCGGCAAAATCAAATGACCACCTCTCCGCAGGGATGCTAAATGCTGCGTCGTGACGCTGCGTTGTGGCGCATACCGCAGCGTTGTGCGTCATGATCACCAGACCAAAGCTTAAGTAATATTCTTAGGGATTTTGCTGTGTTCGAAAATGTTGAAATTAAATCATTGGTTAAAAGATATTGCAAAAGAGTTTGCGGATCATTACACTGGTTTTCTGAAAAATGTAATTTTAGTGCAATGATTTCATAAATAAATCAATACCGTCAATATCTGATTCACCACTTGAATTATCTTTAAGTATTAGATTTAAATCTTACAGTATTTCAATAAATCATCATTGGGATAGTTAAATAAATTATTTGTAAATAATAAAGTGGTCAAGTGCGAGTTGGACTCGCCCATGAAGGGTTCCGTTGCAGCAAGTAACATAATATACATAGTACACATAGTTCTTGTAGTTCGTTGTAACTTTGATCGAAGTTTCAATAATAGTGTATTTATGACGTACTAAAAAAAACTACACATCAGATCGAGTTCAAACTAATTTTCGTTGGTAGTTTACATGGTAATGTACATCATATATTTTTTTTAGATTTTTCATTCTCTTACTTTAGAAGTTAGAGGGGGGGGGACACACATTTTACCACTTTGGAAGTGTCTCTCGCGCAAATTATTCAGTGTAGACAAAAATTATATTAGAAACCTCAACATCATTTTTGAAGAGCTATCGATAGATACCCCACACGTGTAGGTTTGATGAAAAAAAAGTTTTTGAGTTTCAGTTCTCAGTATGGGGGGCAACCCTAATTTTTCTTTTTTTTGATTTTTTTTGTTCAAATCTTAATGCGGTTCACAGAATACATCTACTTACCAAGTTTCAACAGTGTAGTTCTCATAGTTTCGGCAAAAAGTGGCTGTGACATACGGACGGACAGACAGACAGACAGACAGACAGACAGACAGACATGACGAATCTATAAGGGTTCCGTTTTTACGTTTTACGGAACCCTAAAAAGCCAAATACTTCGGAAAATGTCTTCAACTCGTCGAATCTATTATTTAAAGAAGCTATTGTTTGATCAAGAATTCTAAAATAAAACTCTACTCTATATTTTGTTTTGGGGTCTTCTATAACTTCATCTCTGTGTTCATATAGAAATTGTGTGGTTTTTTTTCTAGGACGTATTCTATTCAATGGCTGGAAATCTGTTTCTACGTTGAGTTTATCTGCCACTTTGGAAGCTTCTGTTAAGACCGTTTGAAAATGTTCATCCGTCCGATAATGTAAATCATCTGCAAATCTGTCATCTGTAAATTTTTGAATCAACTTTTTTAACAAATTGTGGTGATTTAAGCTGTACTTGTTGAAGCTACTTCAATGTCTTCTTGACGATTGTTTTCCTTATTTTCTGGCTTGCTTAAAAATTTCAGTAAAGAACCCGCAATTTTTTCTTTTTGTCTTTTTCGCGTTTTTGTTGTCGAAATTACGCTCCCGAAAGCTTTTTCTTTTTTGCGGTTCCTAAAATTATTTGTAAAATTAAGATACTTTTTTAATTATGTTTCATTTTAATATGCTTAAAAAGTTTAGACAAATAGACTTTTAAATCACGTAACAACTACACGATCTACACCACAGTCACAGTAAGTTAATTTCAATCAGAACAAAATTTACGTAATTCATTCATTCATTTTATTTTTTTATAAGTAGTCAAGGACGTTTAAAAAACACGGACAGAGCCCATCCTGAGACAAGACTGAGGCACTCAAATGACCCAAAATGGCGGCGGATATTCATGTGTGGAATGAATTCTGGGTTGCCACGTTAACCAAATTTACACCACAAAAAACAAGTACCTAATCAATAAAATTATTCCATTTCTTAATCATTTTGCTGGTCCATCCTAGAGAATTCGAGCATTTAGGCATTGTCATATATGCCATTAACTTCGAAATGCTTACTTACTGCACTTGACACTGCTACACACTGACACTGCTATTTGGGATCCAATTGTTTTCACAATTACAATTTTTAACCGTTTCGATCCAGTCGTTTCTTCGTTGTCGTTTTCGTTTGCTTAATTTTCTTTTGGAAATCTAGCACACAGAATATTAAAATACGTAGTGACAATGGCAACCAAAATCATCTGTGTGCTTAAGACCGTGCGGCAGAAGCGAACACTAAAATAAGAAACAACTAGTAGAGAAAACGATTTAATAATTTTAAGAGTAAAAAACAAAAATGTAATATAGTAAACATAGCTCGGGCACAGTCTGCGGTCCCATTTCACCTGAACGAATCTTTTACTTCCAAACGTGACTATGAGCTTCATTCACATCTCTGACAAAAAATTCTGTGTGGTGCGCAACAAGAAGTTTTCACTTCAATAATATATTATGATATAATTACTTATATAAATAAATATCAACTATCTCAATACAAAAATGTGCCCTCCCAAACTTCAGGGCGCACGGAATCATGTTATCGTTGGGAAGAGTGAGCTCACTTTTTCCATTCTAGTCGGTTGCAGGAAGCGGTGGACGCCGGACGTTTTTGAAGTGAAAACTTCTTTAGGCGCGCCTAGACAGATTTTTTGTGGGCTGTGAATTGCATTAATTCGTCACGCTTGGGTGTGATAAGAAAGCTTCGAGTAAACTCGGGATCATGGCTATTAGCCATCTAGAAATACGTCAGTCTGTGGGAAATGATGAAAGAGTGTGGACAGGTCATCATGGCATGGCCATCTAGAAACGCTGACGCATGGGCCAATGGGAAATGCTGACGCATTTCTAGATGGCCATGCCAAGATGGCAAGGCCAAGCCCTCCGTTTACACCCGTGTAGTTTCCAAGGTATGCTATCAAATTCAGAGTTATAAGTTTTCACTTCTATCGGCAGTTCCTATGACTGCCAATTTTTTTTCCTATCACTATTCGTTATCCACAACCAAAATAAGTAGAACCACAGCATATCTTGCCGCTAGCGATTCTAGGGGTCAAGTAGGTTGTTTGTAAACTACTTACGATACACACAGAGACGCAGTTTATTACCAATTTCAAGGTGCTCAGGGCACATCTGTTGGTTTATATCGATGTTATATGAATTATTAAGTTACGGCTGGTCTAGACGGGAGAACGGCGACTGCCGATCCGAAGTTCAAATCCTAGGCGCACCACTGTATTTTCGAATTCGTATGCATAATGTGCCGCTTACTTAAAAAACGCCGAACGAAAACATCGTGAGGAAAACGACATGTACTTATCTAGATGGCTTTGACTTTCAATACAATAAGTGAACATTTAGTGGGCTGCTTATAATATGCTATTCATATAATTTACGAGTAGGTACCATATATTTTGGGTAACTATCACGCGGTAATATTGGCAACACTGGTCTTGGGATTCCCTATTTTGTGTTAGGAAATAAAGATTTGTTTTAATATTTAAAATGGGGAAATAAATGATTAAATTATTCAATCACTTATGAAACATGATTCCTGGAGGTTTATTGCGTTGGTCACTACGGCTTTTACAGGATTTCAAGGCGCAGGACGTTCTGTGTGTCAAGATTTGTATTTATCGCGAAACGTGTTGGCTGGCCTAGTTTTGCGCGCATAATGGCCGACTAGTGTGCGAATGTGTGCGTGTTATCCTGTATGTGACAGAGCTCTGGCCGACTCAATATGACACAACTTGTTCGTTAGCCAGACTCTGTCCGACTTTTTTTAAACGTCCTTGTAAGTAGTATATAAATATAGTAATATTAAAGACAAACTTCATACACTACAAGAAATAAAAATAATATAACTGCCCTCGATCTTTGTTTTGAAACTTGTCTTATTGTATATGTGTAGTGTTTACTACTAAACAAGTCCTTTCATTTGAAAGCCATAGGTATTGAGGGAGTTGCGAAAAAAATGCTGATCTCTATTTTGTGGTAATGGCCATCAAATTCATTTGACATGTAACAAACATAGTCTCTGTAGTCAGGCCCTTTCATTTGATACCATGTTGAGGGAGTTGTGAAAAAAAAATGATTTAAAAAACTGTTAATCTGGATTCTGGATGTAATTCGCCATTCGTGGAGGTGGCCATCTTGGATCGGTTTTTATACTACTATGTTTTAGCACTAGCAGCGCCCACGGTGTTACCCGCGTAGTTCCCACTCCCATTATTTTCTCAGGATAAAAAGTAGGCTGTGTTCTTCCAGACTAAGATCTGTTTTCCAAATTTCAGCCCGATCCGGTCATGCGCTACAACGTGATTGAGCGACAAACATCTATGTATCCAAACATTCATACATTGATATTTGTGATACTAGCAGCGCCCCGCGGTGTTACACGCGTAGTTCCCGTTCTCGTTGTTTTTTCGGGATAAAAAGTAACTAATGTGTTATTCCAGACTATAAACTATCCGTGTTCCAAATTTCAGCCCGATCCGTTCATCCGTTAGGACGTGATTGAGGAACAAACATTCAAACATCAATACATTGACATTTATAATATTAGCAGGGTAGCTAAAACCCGACAATATCCGAATAATCCAACAAATTAATCTTACAAAAAAGCAGTCACCTACTCTGTTCAGGGGCTATGCTGCCACAGCAAGACAGACACACATACATACACATACACTTCAAACTTTAAAAAATCCATCGTTAGTAAATAATATTTTTTAAGAATTAAAATCCCTTATTTTATTGTTCCTTGAACAGTACCTAATTATTGTGATAAGTCTATAAATAAGCGTAAGTACTTACCATAATTATGATTCCTCTGCACTTCTGTTTTTTTACTGGCGGATGATTGAATTAAGTGTAATCACAAAATCAAATTTAAATAATATCATTAACTAATCCGAAGCCAAAAAAAGTCAAAAGAAACATTATCTTGATAATTGCAGCACAAATCATAAGTTCGATTGCGTAACCGTAAAAGACTCTAGGTGTGTACCTAATACCTAAAACTTTCCAATTGGGAAAGGGGAAAAAATCTCTAAAGGGGATTCCCGCAGATTAGATTATTATTTTAACTTCCCTAGAGCTGGGGGTCTACCGCCTAACATTGCCGTCTTTTTCATTTCAAGCGAGAAGAAAAGAGACAGCAATGTCAACGCGTCAAAGCGTTTTCGTTAGGCGGTGGACCCCCTGATTTTCTTATAATAACAGGATACGTTTGGTACTGCATCTTAGTTAACGGACGCCAATAGATGGCGGTATTTGCGTTTTTTTGTCATAATTTCCGTGCTATGATATTTCTTATACATACCTATGGTGGGGTAGGTATTATGAGATTATGACAATGACTTCAAATACTTGATGAGTCGCTCGGTTTGCCGCCCCCCTGGGTGTGCCGCCCGCGTGCGGTGCACGCCTTGCACGCGCCGTTGCGGCGGGCCTGATGTTACACCTAAAACTGTTAAAAAGCGGGATTATAGCAGGGTAATAAAAATATTTTTTTTTACAACAAATAGCCTTTTATTACGAAAAATCTACATGTTTAACGATTTTTTTTTACATTTTCTACACGATTCTATATTTAAAACTAGCAGCGACTCCCGGTTTTATCCACGTTGGTTGGGTGTTCGGTGGTCGAAATTTGACAGTAAACTTTATTATAGTCTATATATCTATGTATATTTCTATATACATAGGGTACTTTTTATCACGCGAAAATAATGTTAACGGGAATTGCGCGGGTAAGACCGGGGGACGCAGCTAGTATCATAATTAGTACATTCAAACAAAAATAAGTAATAATTCAGTTGTATAATTATAAATATAAGTAGGACATACTGGGCAATGTAAGATGACTTATAGTGAGTGCTACAAGAATCATTTGACATTTGGATGACATTGTCATTGTAGGTAATAAGGGTTACCCGCAAAAAAAATTACCTTAGTTTTGGGGTTTAAATAAACTCTATCTCCACAAAATTACTTGGATTTACATTAATTGCAGGAGAAATTCTATTTCATAGGCAGACAAAGTTTAGGTACATTAACGAGGCGTTTTCCAGACGCAAATTGACTTTATATAGTTGTTAATTGTTAAGTATAGTTATAAATTTGTCCAAGTGTGGCACCACTGTTTGTTTTTGTCATTTTTTTTTCTAACAAAGTAAAAAAATGGCTCCATCTATGGTGAAATTGGGAACTCTCTTTGGCAGGTCTTTTAGCATCATGAAACGCTCCATTAGGTAATATTTGCTACACTTACGACGTATGGTATCATTTTCTTGTTGCAGCTGTGACACGCGGCAGCTGGAGTTAGTTTCTCCTCAAATTTAGGGATTTTTCTTAAACATTTTGGGGAATTTGGAAATCGGGCATCGGCTACCCTTGAGCGGCTTGACTGCGGCATTAGTTCCCATTTTAGCCACCTGCCAAATGATCTTTGTAATGCTATACCGCATGCATCAATATAAACCATTGGATGTGCCCTGAGCACCTTGAAATTGGTAATAAACTGCGTCGTTGTGTGTAGCGTTAGTAGTTTACACACAACTAATTTACTTGAGCCTTCGAATCGCTAGCGGTGAGATTTGTTGTGGGTTCTACTTATTTTGGTTGTAGACAGCGAATAGTGATAGGTACAAACGTCCGGCGTTCACCGCTTCCTGCAACCGACTAGAACGGAAAGAGTGAGCTCACTCTTCCCAACGATGACATAATTCCGTGCGCCTGAAGTTTGGGAGGGCACATCTAGTGGTTCACATCGATGACCGCATGGATAAGCGTTTACAATTCTGTAGTTACACTGTATTGTGGGTTACACATAAATTGTATCAAGCTCAAAGAGACGTGTCTTAATCAACATTATTATAGGGTCATAATGTGTACTATTTATGATTACGCTTATAAAGATGACACGCCCTTTTTATCAGTATACCCTTTCTGAATAAACTTTGAAAAATATATATATTTTATTTATAACCCCTTTTTTAATTTTGAATCGGTTTAATTTATAGTATAAATAAGAGGCTTATAAATTGTAGTATAATCTACATCTAATAACTAAGTACATTCAAATTTAAACTATATATTTTAAAAATAATACTTGTATAGGTTTTATTATTTCTTCAGTGTCACCGCTGGCTCTAAACGGTGAAAGAAGATAACGTGAGGAAACCGAGATGTTCCAAGAATCTTTCGAGAAAAGACAACCGAAGGAAATATCCTTCGGTTGTCTTTCTTCATCGGCATCATCAGTACCACACCTTTGCCAGTTATTCTACCGCCAAGCAGTAATGTGCAAAGATTACTGTGTTCCGGTTTGAAGGGCAATGTTTCTAGAGAAATTACAGGGCTTTGAGATACAACATCTTACGATCTCTGTGTAACGAGCGCAGTGCAATGATCTGGACTCTTCATGTTCCAATAGCTGCGTGTCACTGTGCTGTTATGTGGCAGGTTTGTTGCTTGCCATCAGGCACATGTCAAGCTCGTCTCGTCACTTTTTATTTAAAAAAAAAATGGTTGTCTGAAAAGTCGGTTTACTGACGATAGAACGTGACAACGTCTTAAGAAAATACTGATGGAATGGTAGCATTTTTCAAAAGAAAATTTTAATTTCATTTGATTAATAGATTTGTATGTAAAAAGTAATCAGTAGAATTTAGTCATTTTCAATCAAAACAATGCAAAAAACAACGCAAAAAAGCTTTTAGATGCCGGGGATCGAACCCGGGGCATTTCACATGCAAAGCGAACGCTCTACCACTGAGCTACATCCCCGCTTGAACTACTGGTCGAAATAATTAATACAACTGTAACAAACATCCGGCGAGGTAACGACCGACGGTAACGACCGAGCGGTAACGGTACATGACGTCATGTTTTGTAGGCGTGCAGCCGGCTTCATCGAATTATAAGACGTTATCACGTCAAAAACCCCACATTTTACCAGCGTTATGGGTTAGGTATAGCCTTGACTGGCTTCCGAGAGAAGGCTTTTAATTCTAGTAGTAGGAATTACTGGGTTGCTTTTGTTTATGCGATTCTTAAAAATAATGTAAAATAAATAAATTAACTAAAATAAAAAAAACACACAGTCTATAGTTTTAAAGCAAAAACATGAGTCGCTTTTAGAAGAAACAAAAAAAGTTCTATACAACGTAATAGATGGCGTTAGTGGGGTTTTAAGTATTACATAGAGATAACGATTATTTTATATTCACTCGTATCTAAATTAATATTACAAAGCTGAAGAGTTTGTTTGTTTGAACGCTAGGATCTCGGGAACTACTTGTCCGAATTGTAAGATTATTTTTCTGTCGGATAGACAATAGGGTACAATCCTAAAAAAAAATAAGTAGCCCGTTAGTTAGATTGCCAAAAACTATTGTACACATATTTTTTCTTTTGGTTCACAAACAAAAAATGACGAAGATACAGCGCTTCGAAGTTTCGTGTGACGTGACTTGTGAGTACAGTACCCGGCGATAAGTATTGCACATCGGCCTTTGGAGGGAGACAGTCGGCTGATTTCGGCTTCGTAGAGCATTATCTCTGTCGCACACTACCTATGTGACGTTTTGTCAGTCGTTGTTCAAGTGCGATAGAGAGCGGGCGCGTCCAGTTAAAAAAAAAATATAGAGTTGTTAACACCCCCAAATTTAAATAATTTAAAGTTGTACTATGGCATCTTTAGGAAAAAGAGGAAAACCTTTACGAGGTCAGTCACGCCAAATTATCTACAATGTTTATAAATATTTTCTAACCTTTTTAATATTTTTAAGCTGACAGATTTTAAAAAAATGAAGATAAAACTGTAAGTTGTTATTTTAAGAAGATTCAAGCGCGAGTTGCAAATGCCACTGGAATTTCAAGAAGAACTTTGAACAATATATTAAACGAAGTCAGTACTGAAACACATTCTACTGAAATTAAGTTTAGCACTCCCAAAAAAGGGAGACCAAAAAAGCAATTTCGTTTGGATATGGACGATTTTGATTATGATGTTGTTCGAAGAATGGTGTATGATTTTCACTTACGATTTAATGAACTGCCAACAATAAAGTCATTAAAAGCTAAATTATGTGAAGCTATTAATTACAATGGGTCTGAAAAGACGTTGAGAAAAATACTTCACGAGATGGGATTTCGGTTCACTAAAATGGAAGACAATCGAAAAGTTTTAATGGAAAAGCACGATGTAAGTCTCAAACGAATGGAATATATCGATAAAATGCGCAAATTTCGCGAAAGAGGAAAAAATATCGTCTACATGGATGAGTCTTACATACATACATCCCACACTAAAGGTAAATCTTGGAGTGATAATAAAAAAAAAGGAGTAAAAAAGCCAATTTCAAAAGGGCAACGTTTGATAATAGTTCATGCGGGAAATGAAAAATGCTATGTACCCGGTGCCTTTTTAACGTATAAATCCACGGATACTACAGGTGACTATCACAATGAAATGAATAACGATAACTACGAGAAATGGCTGGTTAATCAATTAATCCCAAATATACCCAGTGATTCCGTTCTAGTTATCGACAACGCACCCTATCACAACAATAAATATGTTGAAAGACCCCCCAACTCAAACATCATTAAACAGGAAATGATCAACTGGTTAAACAGACACGAAATTCCAATTGATCCAAAATTAACAAAAACCCCGATTTATGCCATTATAATTATGTCAGCACAAGGAGAGGTATACAGAGTTTTCCGTGGACAAAGTACTTGCCGGACATGGGCACACTGTGTTGCGATTGCTACCGTATCATCCGGATTTTAGTCCAATTGAAAATATATGGTCTCAACTAAAAGGCTATGTAGCCTGTAGAAATGTGGGTATGAATTTAACTACAGTAAAAACGTTATTGACTGAAAAAGTAAACATGATCGGGACTGAAGAGTGGAAAAAGGTTTGCGATCACACAATCAAATGTGAAAATGAACATAAAAGCATTAAACACGGTTTAGACAATTACACTGATAGACTAGTGATAAATACGGCTGATAGTGACAGTGATATTGACCTCTTTGAGAGCACAGATAGTGAAATGGAAGTAATTGAGAATTATTATTATTTTTATTACAATGTCTCACTTTAACAATAGGTACAATGGTGTTTATTATGTACACTACAGCTGTAATTTTCCAAAATAATTAAATACGTAAACATAATGTGAACATATTTTTAGGGTTCCGTAAAACTAAAAACGGAACCCTTATAGATTCGTCATGTCTGTCTGTCTGTCCGTCCGTATGTCACAGCCACTTTTTGCCGAAACTATGAGAACTACACTGTTGAAACTTTGTAAGTAAGTAGATGTATTCTGTGAACCGCATTACGATTTTTTCAAAAAAAATGTTAAATTAGGGTTGCCCCTCACACTGAGAACTGAAACTCAATTTTTTTTCCATAAAACCTACACGTGTGGGTGTCTATCGATAGGTCTTCAAAAATGATGTTGAGGTTTCTAATATAATTTTTGTCTACACTGAATAATTTGCGCGAGAGACACTTCCAAAGTGGTAAATTGTGTCCCCCCCCCCCCCTTCTAACTTCTAAAGTAAGAGAATGAAAAAACTAAAAAAAATATAGAATGTACATTACCATGCAAACTACCAACGAAAATTGGTTTGAACTCGATCTGATGAGTAGTTTTTTTTTAGTACGTCATAAACACACTATTATTAAAACTTCGATCAAAGTTACAACGAACTACAAGAACTACGTGTAGGGTAGGGCGGGGCTAAAAGGTCCGCGGGTAAAAAGGTCCACCATGCCTATCTCAGAAACTAAGTGCACGTTAGACAACGGAGTGACCGGTGCGTGAAGGGGGTGAGGGACGGGTACGCATGCCGCCCCGCGCAGTGAGTCTTCTAGAGCCGGCGGTAGTGTACGCGCAAGTCGTGCGAAAATTACACGTAAGTAATGTTTTAGATGTTACTTAGTTTTAGTCTCATTGTTCGATTTTTAAACTTACGAAACATAATTTCTCTGTATAAATGGTTAGTGGTATTAAGTTTCACGTAGTGACATTGTTTTTTTGTTTGTATCACTTTGTTTTTCTACATAACCTAAAACAACAGTCCACCTACCATTGGGGCACAAAGGACCGCGGTGGACCTTTAAGCCCCACGAACTATTTTGATTCTATGTATTAATTTCTATTTTATTTTCAGAATGCGGAATTATAAAAAAACCACTGAGCGTGGTACGAAGTCCGTTGAGCTGATGAAGCGAGCGGCTGATTTAGTCGCAAATGAAAAGAAATCACTAAGGCAAATTTGTCGTGACTATGAGATTAGCAGAACTTCATTGAAGAGATTCATGGAGCGGTTAAAGGAAAATCCGGAGTCGCCAAAATTTGGCTACGGCACTCCCAGATTAGTGTTTAACAAAGAACAAGAAACTTCTCTCTGCGAGTATTTACTGACACTTGCACAAATCTTTCACGGCATAGGCCCTAAAGATGTTCGTCGCTTGGCTTATGAATGCGCTGTAAAATATAATTTGAAGATTCCTGAGATATGGCACACAAACAAGATGGCTGGAAAGGACTGGCTGACGGGATTCTTGGCAAGGAATGGCCGTCTCTCTATCAGGAAGCCAGAGGCTACTAGTTTGAGCAGGGCCACCTCATTCAATCGAACGAACGTTTGTGAATATTTTGATAAATTGGCACACGTGATAGATCGTCACAAATTCAGAGGTTCGTCTATATGGAATGCTGATGAGACTGGTGTCTCGACCGTAACTAAACCTTCAAAAATAATTGCAGCCAAAGGGAAAAGAAACGTCGGATCTGTCACATCTGCTGAAAGAGGAACTAATGTAACATTGTTGGTAGCTGTTTCGGCAACTGGATCTTCGATACCTCCAATGTTCGTATTTCCAAGAAAGAAATACCAAGATCATTTCGTGCGAGATGGGCCAACAGAATGTATTGGTGCAGGAAATGCAAGCGGCTGGATGACTGATACGGAATTCTTGCTTTTTATGAAACATTTCATCAGTTATGTAAAGCCAACTAAAGAATCGCCAGTTTTACTTTTACTAGATAATCACAGTTCGCACTTGTCAGTGGAAGTGTTGGATTTAGCGAAAAATAATGGAGTAGTGATGCTGTCGTATCCTCCCCATTGTTCCCATAAGCTGCAGCCCTTAGACGTGTCTGTTTTCGGGCCGTTTAAAAGGTATTTATCGTCAGCACAAGATTCATGGATGCGTAGCCACCCAGGAAAAACAATGACCATTCACGACATCCCAGGCATCGTCCGAACAGCTTTACCTTTGGCACTGACTCCCAACAACATCTCGAAAGGGTTTCAAAAAGCCGGGGTTTACCCGTTCAACCGGGAAGTGTTTGATGAATCGGACTTCGCTCCAAGTTTTGTGACAGACCGACCAAATCCGAACAATCCAACAACGTCTTCTGCACCTAATGAGTCACAGCCGCCTATGTCTACAGAGCTCCAGTTGCCTATTTCTCCAGGTTCACCAAGTTTGTTAATTTCTTCGCAGCCCGAAGTTGTAGCAGTTGTTTCAGCAAGGATGTCTCCTGTATCTCTTTCTCAGTCGTCTACAGTAGGGCCTCAGTTGCCTACCGTCTCAGTTTTGCTGTCCTCAAGTGACCCACTGTTGTCTTCTACAGCTGCTGTTGAAAAAGATCGTCTGCCATTAAGGTCCTGTACAGTTCCATCTTCAAACATTGAGCTTCAACCATCTACGTCAGCTTCATCCTTGTTTGTTCAGCCATCAACATTTTCTCCGGAATCCATCAGGCCTTTTCCTCAGGCAGGCCCGCGTAATGTTACCAGCAGGAAACGACGAAAGGCAGCTATATTAACAGACACACCCGAAAAGGAAGCATTATCTTTGGAACAAGAAAATAAAAAGAAGAAGAAAATAGTCTCTCGTAAAAAAGCTGTCTCGAAGAAAAATAAACAAGTGAAAAAAAAGATTTTACAAGAAAAAGATACAAATAAAAATAAACAAGTGAAAAGAAAGATTTTACAAGAAAAAGATACGAGTTCGAGTTCTGAAGAAGAAGAATGTCTTTGTCTGGAATGCTGCGAGTCATTTGCTGATAGTGTTGCAGGAGAAGGCTGGATTCAATGTAGTGCCTGTAAAGGTTGGGCCCACGATAAGTGTGCCAAACATCACTCATCATCTCTTGCATACGAATGTAAGAATTGTCAGTCTGATGAAGATTAGTTATTAGTTTTTTGTTGAATTTACTTAAATTTTTAATTGTTTAAGTTGCTAAAGATGTTACCGATTTCTTTTATGAATATGTACGATTATGAGATGTTACCTTTATCAAGATCAAAAAAACCAAAGACCTAAAGATTTGTTATTAAGATTGATTATAACTGTGCCATAATTATATAACTTAGTTACCAGTGCAAAATAGGTCGTAACATATCTGTGGATTTTCTTAATAAATATAATAAAAATAAAGATTATTTACTTTTATTTATTTCCTACATTTGACCACAAAATACGATTTAGTTGTCGTGGTTCTTTTTACCCCAAGACTGGTCCTTTTTACCCCACCTGCGGGGTAAAAAGGACCATTTGACATGACATTTTGTATCGCCCATATTGGGCGCATTGGTAAATTCTGGCCGAATTCACCTATTGCAACGTATAGATGAAGGATTAAACTTTCTATTATTATTAAAATCTTTCCCAGGAACCTTAAACGTACGTAGTTATGACTCAATATACGCAAAATGGACCTTTTAGCCCCGCCCTACCCTACTATGTATATTATGTTACTTGCTGCAACGGAATCCTTCATGGGCGAGTCCAACTCGCACTTGGCTACTTTTTTATTTTATTTTACTCGAACCTAAAGCCGTCACTTATAGAACACTTATTGGTGTATTTTATACAAAGAATAAAAATAATTATTAAAAGAAGCAAATTAAAATTGTTTTAACAGCTCCTAATAGATACCGCACTGTTTGTATTTCGTGCTACAGAGATGACGCTCTACGAAGCCGAAGTTGGCCGATTGTCTCTTTCCAGGTGTCGATGTGCAATATTTATCGCCGGGTACTGTACGATTTTTACTCACAAGTGACGTCGCGACCTCCCACTCTCGAAGTTTGATGGTCTATATCTTTGACGATTTTTAATATTATGAAAAAACAAAAAATACGTGTCCAATATTTTTCCATGATCTAGCTGACGGACTAATTAGGATGGTGTATTTTTGACCCAGTCCGGTATTTATCGAGTATCCCTATTTATCGAGGAAAGTTATAGGCTATATAAACATTACGCTACCACCAATAGGAGCGGAGTATGAATGAAGAATGTAACAAAAAAAACGGACAAAAATATTATTTTTGAGAGATTTCATTGACGTGCGCTGAAGTTCGTGACAGCATGTGTCTATCTTTTAAGATAGCGTCATTATAAATAAACCTTTGCTATTCTAAATCTGAGTTGGTACTACCAATTTCCGAAAGGTGGCGTAGCAACACGCGCAGGGTCAGCTACTTACAGTTTAGCTATTATACACAGGATTTACTACAAAATAATATATATTTTACACTATAAAAAGTTGACATGTATTTGTGTGGTCAATACAAACAGTCAAACAGTGTGGTCAGTGCCAAACGGGAAGCCATCGAGCGCGTACACTTTTCTTGAAAAAGGCCGCCGGACGCGGCCGAAACTCGAGTCGGATTGACCGACCTCATTACACGTGAGTTACCCATTTACCTAATCAATATCAATACAAACATTTTCAGATTGTGATATTCTATTTTTAACCCCCGACCAAAAAGAGCGGTGTTATAAGTTTGACGTCGTTGTCTGTCTGTACTGTGTGTGTGTCTGTCTGTGTCACCGTAGAGCTCAAACGGATCGACCGATTTTAATGCGTTTTTTTTTATTTGAAATCAAGTGTCCGTGCGATGGTTCTTAGCCACGTTTGGTTAAGATTGATTCAAGATGGCGACCTCCACAAAATGGCGAATAACATATTTTTTCACAACCTCCCTCAATATGGGTAAATTTCAAATCAAAGATGGCTGCAACAACAAAATTGCGTTTCATCTTTTTTTCACTATTTTCTCAATATGGGTATCAAGAGAAAGGGCTGGAGTAGTAGAATACTGTACAAATTTCATGTCCAAGTTGGCCCAAGTTTCAGGTTAGTCGGGGATAAATCAAAATGTTTAATTTTGTTCTTGTTAACTGTGTAAGTGCTAGGCGTGACTAGGTATGATTACGTTTATGTCAGATGTGTTTTGAAAAAAAAAAGATAACAAATTGGCAGTCATAGGAACTGCCGGTAGAAGTGAAAACTTATAACTCAGAATTTGATAGCTTACTTTGGAAACTACACGGGTGTAACCGGAGGGCGTGGCCTCGCCATCATCGCATGGCCATCTAGAAATGCGTCAGCATTTCCCATTGGCTCACGCATTTCTAGATGGCCATGCCATGATGGCGAAGCCATGCCCTTTCAGCATTTCCCATTGGCTGACGCATTTCTAGATGCCCAATCGCCGAGGTCCCGAGTTTACCCGAAGACTTCTTATCATACCCGAGCGTGACGTTAGAAATCAATTTACACCCCACGAAAAATTTTGGCGCGCCTAAAGAAGTTTTCACTTCAAAATGCCCATGTCATATTAAACGTCAGGTAGACGCCATCTATTGTATTCGTTTTTTTTTTAATAGTATCAATTTCTGTTTCGTCTGTAAACTTCTCAGTGCGAACTAAATAATAGTGATCATAAAATCAGATCAAAAAGCGAACAAACGTTCATTATATAAGATTATACGTAAAGTACACGTTAAGGGCGGTTTCAGATTAGCGTATTTTTCTGCGCGTATCGCATAGCGTAGCGTTTCGGGATACGACATACATGCGCGGTGCATTATGTGCTTCAAAAAACCGAATTCGAGTACCTAAACGGGCATTTTTGGTCAGTTAGGTAGCTACTAGAACCGGCAGTGGTATCGTGTCAGTATCAACATGGATTCCGACAAAGAAACATTATTACTATCTGCGCTTATACGGGCTCAGAAGCGCGTCAACACTCGTAAGAGTATGTGGCAAAAGGCTCCCGAAAACGAGCCGATACACGCGTTTAAAACGCTCTCGTCTAAAACCGCTCTAAAATTAAAGTGATAAATACAAACTTTTACTATACATAGATCAACGCAGAAATGATAAAACAATGAAATCAAAGCTAAGAACCATATTTTTTTGAAGTTTATACTTTTTAGGCGTGTTACGGAAAAAAAATATGAGTAAATTTTGACGTGTATAAATATGGTTCTTAGTCATAATTTTTATCGGATTTTTTTTTACTTGCTACAGGGTCATCTAGTGAACACCGTAAACCAATATTTTTATATTTTTTTACAAAGTCTCATTGCGAAAATCTTTTTTCATAAGAACGTACATAAATTTGTACTCAAGTACTGACTTAGAATAACGACTATAAATAAAATACTGAAAAGAGTTCCCGATAATTCGGTACAGTTACATGCACACATTAACAGGTATACAGGTAGTCAAAACGGGCTACCCACTTTCTTATGTTACTAAGCATAAACGTCTGAAGGGTACATTTAAAAAAAATCTATAATTCAACTAAATCTAATATGGGTGCCGGCAAACAAGTTGACCCAATGAAGTTATGTCGCCCTGGTATAGGTGCCGGCAAACAAGTTGACCCAATGAAGTTATCTCGCCCTGGTATAGGTGCCGGCAAACAAGTTGACCCAATGAAGTTATCTCGCCCTGGTATAGGTGCCGGCAAACAAGTTGACCCAATGAAGTTATGTCGCCCTGGTATAGGTGCCGGCAAACAAGTTGACCCAATGAAGTTATGTCGCCCTGGTATAGGTGCCGGCAAACAAGTTGACTCAATGAAGTTATGTCGCCCTGGTATAGGTGCCGGCAAACAAGTTGACCCAATGAAGTTATGTCGCCCTGGTATAGGTGCCGGCAAACAAGTTGACCCAATGAAGTTATGTCGCCCTGGTATAGGTGCCGACAAACAAGTTGACCCAATGAAGTTATGTCGCCCTGGTATAGGTGCCGGCAAACAAGTTGACCCAATGAAGTTATCTCGCCCTGGTATAGGTGCCGGCAAACAAGTTGACCCAATGAAGTTATCTCGCCCTGGTATAGGTGCCGGCAAACAAGTTGACCCAATGAAGTTATCTCGCCCTGGTATAGGTGCCGGCAAACAAGTTGACCCAATGAAGTTAGCTGCGCATGGCTGCGCTGAAACGTTTTTAAGGTCTCTTTGGTGGAAGTGTACATGCGCGAACTTTCCCTTTGCACTTAAATTTTGGGTCAACTTGTTTGCCGGCCATTATACCTTTAAACGAGCAATTCCTGTATACACATATATATGTCACTAGTGCGCTACGCTGTATTACGATACGCTACGCGACAACACTCTACGTATCCCTGTCGCGCTACGCTGTATTGCGACACGCGACGCTACATCACATTGCGTACCACTGGTGCGCTACGCTCCATTACACTGCGCTACGCGACATCACACTACGTATCCCTGTCGCGCTACGCTGCGTTACACTGCGCTACGCTACATCCCACTGCATTTAACATCGTATTTTAGTCGCGCTACGCGACTTCACACAGCGTATCCCTGTTGCGCTACACTGCGTTACACTGTACCACGCTACACCCCCCTGCATGTAACAGCGCCGCTCCGCTGTATCACGCTACATCCCCCCCCTCTTTATCCCCCCCCCCGCTACTTGAGCAGTCGCTCCTGTTCTTCGCTCTGCGAGTTCCTGTGCGGCGTTTGATAAGCATGTCCGTTATTCCTACCGTCCGCGGAGCGAGCCGCCGGCGACACGGGCATCGGGTGCGGAGATACCTGAAATTTAATTATACAGTTAAAACATTACTTAAAAAAAAATTGTTGTCCGTAAAGTCGGTTTACTGACGATAGTTGAACGTGACAACGTCTTAAGAAAATACTGATGGAATGGTACTGACTAGTATTTGTGTTAAGCGCCATCTAGGTAAAACATTCTGAAGCTTTTTGAAAAGCTGTTCAAAGCGCCATCTCATCAGGGTACATCATTGTACTAGCACAAGTTCTTAACTTCATATCGTCGCTTTTTCTAAAACATGGACAGACTCCTTGAACGTAATACACATTTCACTCACTAGATGGTGCGAAAAGTAATAAGGCGAGGTAACGACGGTAACGGCACATGACGTCATGTTTTGCGGGCGTGCAGCCGGCTTCATCGAATTATCAAGACGTTATCACGTCAACAAGCAAGATAGCTTTTTTTATTTATTTAAATTTGCCACTCCACAGACTCCGGAGTCCGTGACTTTTGTCATTTCAAATTTTTTTGAAGTGAAAACTGCTTTAGGCGCGCCTAGACAGATTTTTCGAGAGCTGTGAATTGAATTCTCTCGGGTATGATAAGAAATCTTCGGGTAAACTCGGAACCATAGCCATTGGCCATCTAGAAAAGCGTCAGCCAATGGGAAATGCTGAAAGGGCTTGGCCTGGCCATCATAGCATGGCCATCTAGAAATGCGTCAGCCAATGGGAAATGCTGAAAGCAAGTTTTATGTAATTTATAAAAAAAACTACTGCGCTTATGGACTCAATTTGTCAAAGATGATTATTATACGGGATCAAGGAGCAAATTTAAGCAGTTGTCATATTTTTAAAACCTCGCATTTTAAAGTGAACTTTTGCGTAACATGACGCAGTTACGTTCTATTGGTGCTGTCAAAAAGAAAATAAACGGTTGGATCTACTATAATTTATAAAAAAATCTAGAAATGCGTCAGCACTTCTAGATTTTTCACCCGAGTAATTTCCAAAGTAAAAGCTATCAAATTCTGAGTTAAGTATAAGTTTTCACTTCTATCGGCAGTTCCTATGACTGCCGATATTATTTTTTACTCCTTATTATTACTGTTAAATGTAATATTCATACAAATGTTACTTACTTGTCTTGAAGGCGTTTTGTGTTCTCCCGTTATACTCAGATCTTCGTCCACGGATTGTAGGAGCTGTGAACAAAATAATAGTTAATATCTAATATTATCTAGAATAATTAAAAAAAAATAAAAATATGATGTAAGTAGGTAGGTGTACCTAAAATTCTAAATCAGTTCGAACGATTTTTAACCATTTTTATTTGTTTTTTTTTCAGTCAGCCAACTAGCTTAATCGGCCATTGAATCAACAGCCTAGCCTCTTCACTAAACATCGCCATTTAACTAAAAACCTTAATGATATTCAGCCGTATAGATAGTGCAATCCACGAAGACGCGCCCCACCAATTTTCGTGTCCACCAATCGCATTTGCTCCGAGCGTCATTCGCGAACCATTCACCAGTCATAGATACGAAAGAAAGTTCTACACAACCCGTGGACTACTGCACGGATGACGATGAACTAGCCAGAGAAACAGAGTGGATCAGAGAGAAGTCCAGGAAAAAAAGGAAAATTAACACGTCACCCACTCCAGTTACTCCATCACCTCAAGGAAAAAACTGCATCAGAGCAGATCCAGAAAAGGTAGCCAAAAAGGTCCCACAGCCACCACCCATTATAATTGATGACGTCACAAATTATCAAACTTTTTTTGATGACCTATCAAAAACCCAACCAGGGAAGACATTCCAAGTCAAAATGATGAACGGAGATAGCGTTAAAATAAACGCAGCTAACGAAGATGCATATAGAGCCATAATTAAATTCTTGAATGAAAAAAATGGCTATGGCACTCCTTTGAGAATAAACAAGAAAGACCTATAAGAGTAATGGCCAAAAAACTACACTCAACATGCAAGCCAGATAGGATTGTAGAAGATCTAAAGCATCAAGGCTATAAGATTGAAAGTGCAACAAATAAATTGAGATGGAAGAACAAGGAACCACTCAACATGTTCGTACTAACATTCTCAAAAGAAGAAGATATTAACAAAATATACGGAATTAAAACCGTATTGGGATGTAAAATTGAAATACAACCTTTAAGAACTATGAAACTTGTCCCACAGTGCAAAAAATGCCAAGCGTATGGACATACGCAAAAATACTGTTCTAGAGAGCCCAGATGCGTCAAATGCACTGGAAAGCATCTAACAAGAGACTGCGATAAACCAGCAGAAGCAAAACCGAAGTGCATACACTGCGGTGCACCTCATCCCGCCAGTTACAGAGGATGCATAGTAGCTAAGGAGTTCCAAAACCTTAAAAATAAGACATTGAAAAAGTCTCATATTGTCAACCCTAGTCAGCAACGACTACCTAATAAAAGCTGTACTGCTAACAAATCAACCGTCTCAATGAGCCGACCCATAAATAAAGATGTAACATATGCGCAAGCTACATTTACAAATATTAACAATTCTAAGAATATAAATAGTGATAACAAATTAGATCAGATTCTTGCACTAATTAGCTCGTTTGATGGCCGACTAAAAATACTTGAGAACAGCAAAAATCCAGCTGTTTTTAGAAATAATAAGTAATGCATAACTTAACTATTATGGCTTGGAATTCTAATGGACTACTTCAACATCAAAAAGAGTTGCAAGTTGTTCTAGATACAAAAAAGATTGACATTTGCTTGATTTCGGAGACGCACTTCACCAAACAATCCTATGTCACATTCAAAGGTAACAAAGTATATCATGCGCTCCATCCTGATAATACAGCCATGGGTGGCAGTGCAGTAATAGTAAAAGAAAACCTATACCAATATGAGGAATTCAAAAATGAAGAAAAAGAGATTCAGTCATTGGCTGTTTGTATCAAAACAAAACTGTATAAGCTCACGATTGCGTCTGTCTACTGCCCACCAAAACATGCTATAAAAAGAGAACAATATTTAAATTTCTTTAAGCAATACAGAGACAAGTTTATTGTTGGAGGAGATTTTAATGCGAAAAATTTATATTGGGGCTCCCGACTCACTAACACGAAAGGGAAGGAGCTTCTGTCTGCAATTAAACAAATTAAAGGAGACTCTATCTCTACAGGTCAACCAACGTATTGGCCAACTGATCCGAAGAAAATACCTGATCTTATAGACTTTTTTGTTTATAGGAACATATCAAGAGCTTATTTAGACATAAACCCATCATTTAATATGAGCTCAGATCACTCTCCTATATTTTTATCGATATGCGACAAATTTATATACAGAGATAGTAAATTAAGTCTAGTAAATAAGCACACAGACTGGGAAAGCTTCCAGATAGACTTAGATTGCATAATAGATCTTAACGTTTCACTTAAGACACCGGAAGAATTAGACAAAGAGACTGAAATTTTTGTAGAAAACATACAACAGACAGCCTGGAAAAATACACCACCCATGAAAAAAAGAGCCAGTGGTACTAACTACCCTCATGAAATTATGCAACTACTGGCTACAAAGAGAAAACAACGAAAAACATGGCATCATACCCGCTGTCCAAATGACAAAAAATTGCTGAACCAACTCACTAAAAAACTTCAAAGAGCAATAAAAAACTATCAGGACAACTCCATGAAAGCCTACCTTCAACAGTTGTCTTGTGACAGCAGTACTAACTACTCACTTTGGAAGGCAACTAAAAACATGAAAAGACCAACTACCCATATTCCCCCTATAAAAGAGCTGGATGGAAAGTGGGCCATTAGCAATGAACAAAAAGCCCAAAGATTTGCTCAACACTTGGAAAAAATCTTCCAACCTAACGAAAGAGCAACAGCTGTAAATCTATCTAATCTAGATCAAGCAATACAAGATGATCTGGAGATAAAGCTTGTTACTCCTAAAGAAGTTTTCAACGAGATAAAATTAAGAATAAAACCGAAGAAATCACCCGGATATGATCTAATCACGGGAGACATCATACGACATCTACCACATAAAGCTATAGTTAAACTTACCACACTTATCAATGCTGCCTTCAGACTGAGGTATGTGCCTGACTTATGGAAAGTAGCTGAAGTGATAATGATAGCAAAACCTAGCAAGCCTCCTCAGGAAGCAGCGTCATACAGGCCCATATCTCTGTTGCCTATCATTTCAAAACTGTTTGAAAAACTTTTGCTCAAGAGACTGAAGCCAATCATAGAACACAAAAACTTGATACCAGATCATCAGTTTGGATTCAGACAAAAACATTCTACGATAGATCAGGTTCATAGAATCACTAAAACCATAGAGCAAACCCTTGAAGAAAAAAAAGTGTGCTCTACAATATTTTTAGATGTAGCGCAAGCATTCGACAAAGTGTGGCATGAAGGGCTAACACACAAATTAAAATTACTGTTACCTAAACAATTTTCTGATATTTTAACATCATATATTTCGAACAGATTATTTAGAATTAAACAAGAAGACTCATATTCGTCGCTAAAACAAATTAAAGCTGGAGTACCACAAGGAAGTGTACTTGGGCCTGTACTTTACTTGTTGTATACTAGTGATATCCCAGCTTTAGACAATAGCACTATCGCAACCTTCGCAGATGACACTGCTATCCTGGCAATAGGTGACACCCACGCAGAAGCCACAGAGAGGGTGCAAATAGCAGTTAATAAAATACATGACTGGACAAAAATGTGGCGTATTAAGCTAAATGAGTCCAAAACTGTTCACATAGACTTCACAAACAAGAAAAAACAATATCATCCAGTATTCATAAATGGACAATGTATACCATACGAAAATAAAGCCAAATATTTAGGCATGACTCTAGATGCGAAGTTACGCTGGAAAACTCACGTCAAAAAAAAGAGAGAGGAACTAGCTATACGCTACAAAAACATGTATTGGTTACTTGGTAGAAACTCCGTGCTGTCATAACAAAATATTATTATATAAACAAGTCCTAATGCCAGTGTGGACTTATGGTATACAGTTGTGGGGCTGTACCAAAAATAGCAACATCGAGATAATACAACGCTTTCAAAACAAAGTACTCAGGGATATTGTCAATGCGCCCTGGTATGTGAGAAATGCCGACATTCATCGAGATCTTGGAATGGATCTTGTCGGCAAAGTGATAAAGAAGTACGCAGAACCACATGAACGCAGGCTTCATCATCATGTGAATGTCGAGGCTATCCAGCTCTTTGATAACACGGACACAGTTAGAAGACTTAAAAGAACAAAACCTTTTGAGTTAGTATAGTGCAGTGTCAGTGCAATACAATATAAAACAATTAAATGTGCTAAGTCAAGTGAAAGAAGTGACTTCCCCTTAACAGTGTCAATAAGAAAAGTGCTGATGGGCACCTTCTTATGTATAAACTATGTAGCAATTTAAGTTAGATATAAATTACTCATTAGCCTAGACTTAATAAATTAGGCTAGATTGTAATAAGCATTAGGATCCAAGGATATCTGGTGAATAATTTTAGAAAAAAAAAAAAAAAAAAAATCACCAGTCATTGTAGTGTGCGTGTGGATTTATAGGTAATTAGTGTGTACCGATAACACTCAAACATTGACGGAAGCTTGCACACATATACTATAAACGGTTAGGAGGAATAGTGGGGCGCGTCTTCGTGGATTGCACTATCTGTATCGTTTGTAACATTTGATAAATTGGCTGAATGGCGAATGGATTAGCTTTATTATATTAACATTAGCTTACATTCTAACGACATTAGATTATGAACTAACCTAACCTTGGATTTATAATTTAACGCGTTATATTGCAAACTAACAGTGATTGCAATAGGGTACCGGACTGGGTCAAAAATACACTATTCTAATAATTAGAATAGTGTATTTTTGACCCAGGACTAATTATTAGTCCGTCAGCTAGATCATGGAAAAATGTGGAACAAGTATTTTTTGTTTTCTAAAATATTAAAAATCGACAAAGATATAGAACATCAAACTTCGAGAGTTTGATGTTCTATATCGCGACGTCACTCATGAGTAAAAATCGTAGGCACGAGTGACGTCACGCGAAACTTCTAAGCGCTGTATCTTCGTAATTTTTTGTTTGTGAAACAAAAGAAAAAATACGTGTAGGTACAATATTTTTTAGCAATCTAACTGACGGACTAATTAGTTTTTTTTGAGGATTGTACCCTATTTCACCGTGACATCATACTAATATTATAAATATCAATGTTTGGATGTTTGTTGCTCCATCACGTCGTAACGTCTCAACGGATCGGCCCGAAATTCGGAACCCAGTTAGATTCAAGTCTGGAAGAACACATAGGCCTTTTTTCCCGGGAACATAACGAGAACCAAGGAGCACAGCTAATATGCAATAACGTACATAAGTATAACCATTAAACTTAAGTTTGCTTTCTCTCCAACATTCTAATTATCTTCGACAATTGCATCATCATTATCTGCTCAGTCTCCAACCGTCTCTTCTCAACGGACCACCTCTCCTCCCTAAACTCCTTCTCGTAATCTATCGTATCTCTTTCCAACTCTAAAAACTGATCGATCGAATCGCGATCCGTCGAATCGATTTCTCGGTTATTCGATTTGTGCTCTTGATTCGAAGAATCCGTTTCGGCATATGGTTTGTAGTCTTGGAAGACTCGATGTCCAGTTTCGATATCGCTTCGATTCCCGATCGAGTATCGATCGTTCAAATTCTCTGGTATGTCATCGAGATTTTTTACATTTGTGTTATCAGAATTTATGTTTTGGAACGGACTGCAATTTTCAAAACTCGAATAAATAACGAGACCTGGATTTCTCGGGAATAATCGCTCGTTTCTATTCGAGTTATCTCGATAATTATCGATAGTATAATTCGAATTTCCACGTTTGGATTCTGAATTTAGAGTTTCGAGGTCGTGGTTTTTCGGGGATTCGTGAATTGGTTTTAATCGATTATTCGAATTGCATTCGATTTCGTCGACCGCGTGACTGGTCGAGGACAAGTTGTGGAAGGATAGGAGGGAGGAATCCTTGTGGAATGTAGCTTTCTTTTTCTTAAAGTGTTCGAAATCTAAAATTAGAAAAAATAATCCGGTGAGAATTATACAAAAAAAATGTTCGTATAAAATATTTTTTTTATTTTGGAACGCCAAAAATTTGACGTATTAATCTCGTTGTGTGTATCCGTTTCTCAATGTGTGTGCGTGTGTGTGTCTGTGACATCGTAGCTCCCGATTGGTTAAAAAGCTATCTAAAAGGTGTCTTTTTAAGTGAAAAATAAGTTTTTGTGCGCCACAGGCAGATTTTTCGTGGACAGTGAATTGAATTCTGGCGTGTCGCTCGGGAATGATAAGAAATACCTCACCCCACAAATACCTCACTTTAGTACCTCTTCTAATTTATTACTCCGCAACGCCGTACAAAAATCATGCGACAAGGAGAAATGATCGAGGGTTGCCACCCCCCTTCTGCGAATGTACTCAGTTGGACAGCTTACAAGTGACGGCATAGTGCTGAATCTTATTACTTTACATCCTTCTATCATCCTACATAGGTCTCCTGGTGGTTCATTTGATACGTAAATTTTGTTCACGGGCCTGTAGTCTAGATCTCCGTGGTGGGGTTATATAGGAGAGAAACTTTGGTGCCTACTCGCGAAATAATACGACTAATAGACAGGCAAAATCTAACCATTGTTAGGATCCAAATTTTTATTCAATGTGCTTTTATTAATCCAGAAGTTATTCTTCACGCACTCCGCGCAAGAATTAGCGTCGATTTCATTCGCATTGTGGCTAAAATTCGAGCTTAATTCGTTGACTTTGCGACTAAAATTCGCGGTTGCTTCGTTGACACTGCGACTGAAATTCGCACCAGTTTCGTTCTTATCGTGGTAGAAATAAGTGCTTGCTTCATTTGAATTGCAACTGAAATTTGGGATTGCGTCATTCGCGATGTCGATAAAATTAATGCTTGTTTTATTAGTGTTGTGACTAGATTGCGGTCTTGTTTCATTCAAGTTATGGCTAAAGTTTCCGCTTCCTTCATTGGGGTTGTGGCTAAAATTCCCGCTAGTTGCTTCATTTAAACTGTGGCTGAAACTCGCCCTTGCTTCATTCATGTTGTGGGTAAAATTCCCGTTTCCTTTATTCGCCTTGTGGCTAAAATTCCCGCTTCCTTCTTTTAAGTTATGGCCAAAATTCTCGCTTGTTTCATTTAATTTGTGGCTAAAATTTACGCTCGCTTCTTTCAAGTTGTGACTAAAATTCCCACTGGTTGCTTCATTTAAGTTATGGCTAAAATTTCGGCTTCCTTCATTCACATTGTAGCTAAAATTCCCGCTTGCTTCATTTAAATTTTGGCCAAAATTCCCGCTTGTTTCATTCAAATTGTGGCTAAAATTCCCGCTAGTTTCTTCATTTAAATTGTGACCAATATTCCCGCTTACTTCATTGACATTGTAGCTAAAACTCCCGCTAGCTTCATTTAAACTTTGGCTAAAATTCCCGTTTGCTTCATTCAAGTTGTGGCTAAAATTCGCACTGCACGCGTGTGAAGATTTAGACACTTGTGTGCGTTTGTATTCTGGATTACTTTTACTTCTATTTTTACTCGTTTCGGAGTTAGAACATTGCATTACTCTGTACATCTGAAATTTTATCAATTTTGTAGTGAAGCGAATATTAAAACTTGTACTTAAGACCTACTAATATTGTAAATTTAACGTTTGAATTTTTTTACTCAATTTCGTCGGAATTACTGAACCGGCCTATTTTTAATCACAGATAAAATTTTGCAATAACACACACAATTAAATTTGTACAGTGGTTCAAGCGATATCTTCAAATGTTTACAAAAATAGTGCATAGGCATAGCATGGCACCAGTTTGCACTAGACCGCCATCTCGCCTTATGTTCAACGACAATGTTAACATTTTGACACTATTTGGAATAATTTAATATCAATTTTGAATATTAGTATTCCAATTTAACCAATAGCATAAAACATCATCGATGGAATAGAATTCCATCTGAAGAATCAGAGGTATATCGAAACCTGAATTCATATAGCATTCCATCAGGGTCAAAATTATTATGATGGTAAATTCTCACGTTAAAAGAATTATGAAGGAATTGTAAATTTTTGCTTTAAAACAATTTTAAACGAATTTAAAAATTCCTACTATTAACAAAACGAGTATTAAATGAATTGTGAATTCCTATTTCGAAACAATTTTAAAGGCGTAAACTCCAATTTAATTGCGGATTCTACTAACAAAATTATCTGTTACAAAACTACAATACTTTAATAGGGTTTCACACAAAGTATACCTTATCAGGGTCTGCGATTTTGACAGTATTAATAACTCTCTTCAGAAATTTATCAGACACGTCCACCTTCTCAGAAGACGGATAGTTTTGCTGGGTTACTTGCATTAACTCTATTATGTTAGGACGTGGAGGCTGGAATATTGAAATAGATGTATAATTATCTGGATTTATAGCTCAGTTGGTAGGTTCAGGATTAGATTCCCATTTAGGGCATATACTTGTGTGATGAATTCCAATATTTGTTCTGTATCATAAGTATGTATTTACAAAATTATATAAACGTATTACTTTTTTTAACACGTTTGAAAAGAAAGATATTTTTTAAACAATGCGCGCAGACTCCGACAGCAAGAAAACAACATGATGAAGTTGGCTGACAACTGTCTCTTCCGAGTAATTATTTACGATAAGGACCTATGACAGTAGATTTTATGTGGTCTCCACTGTCTAGCCAACTTTGGCCTAGCGAAGGAACGTTAGTTGCGCGTTAGTGTTAAGTATTACTAAATGCTTTTATTGTGTGATAAATTCAAATATTTGTACTATGTCTGGGTGTTTCTATTTATAATAAGTATGTCTTTACAACTATATACATATTATATCAGCTATCTGGTCGCCATATTACGAGGTTTGCTAAGTTTGGGGTCAGATGGTGTTACGTGTAACTTGTCTACCGATATTAAAAAATGACAATAAAGGAGTGTGAAACGGATCGGGCTGAAATTTGGAATATACTTAGATTATAGTTTGGAAAACACATAGGCTACTTTTTATTCCGGTAAAATAACTGCGTAAACTGCGGGGCGTTGCCATTTTGCCATAGAAAAGTAACATCTCTGCCAAATGCAGTTGAAACTTAAGACTGGCTTGAACGACTATCGCACACGTGCGTAAAACAATAATAAAGTAAAAGCTATGTCACTTGTAGAGAAACTAAATGGTTTACTAATCCCTTTTCCGTTCCCTATTGAGGAGGGATTTGGGAAATTCTTGAAAATTATTGTCACTGAAATTGTTCAAATTATTATGAATGTAGAGCATGTCCTGCTTAAAAACACGGACTATTTTTTATCCCGAGATTAATAACAGAGTCTATACTACAAAGAACCAACTTTTTTCGTAGTACCTGTCTGTTTATATTTTGTAGCGGTGGGAATTTGTGCAGAGTGGGAAGTAACACACTTTAGCAGCTTTTCTCCTGCCAAGCAATAATGTGCTAATATTATTGTGTTCCTGTTCGAAGGGCAAAGTATCCAAATAAGTTACAGGGCTTAGAGATAAATCCTGTGATATCTCTGAGTGACGACCGCAGTGCAGTATTAGGTAGTGATTTGGACTCTTCAACCTCAAATATGCGTGACACTGCGATGTTGAGCATATGTGTTGTCTTACTATCAGGCACATGTCCTGCTCGTTCTGTCACTCTGAACTCCTAACTAACACGTCACGTTCTCGATTATCATTGCTCACTAGTATAGATAAATAATTGTAACCTTAAAAACTCTTTTATTTAGATGCTTTAAAAAGAAGAAAAGCCCTTTCATTTGATACTCATGTTATAGAAATGCATCAAAAATAACAATTCTGCCATCTTGGATGGGTCGCCATATTGGATTTAGACGTCACATAGCTTATCGTCTATTGTCAACCAAATTAAACGGGTATACAAAATTTCAGCTCAATCGGTTGAAGATATCTGCTTCAAAATTAAGTAGCAAGATTTCACCCGAACAAACAGACATACACACATACATTGCGAGTTGCGAGTCAAATAAAAGCTTTTAATACTTGAATGTTTTTGGATCTGATCGCTCATAGCCATATGACCGCCTTTTGTGGCCATAATGTGTTGTCTGGTTTTTAAGTTACTTCTTGTAAACTTTGTAGTGACAATAAAGTGTATTATATTGTAATAAAGTGTATTGTATTGTATAGTAATTGCAACAAGTTTAACCCTATATACACCTTGACTCCAGAAGTGGAACTGAAAGCGTCATCCTTAGCAGAAAGAGTACTGGTAGACATTCCGAATAGCTTCTTCGATATAATCGACATGGGCACGATTCCGCTCGAAGAGTTGCAGAGGTTCTGGAAGGAAGAGGAATGAAGAAGGAAGTGAAAGGAAGAAGAGGAGCGGGAAAGGTTGGAAAGAGGTAGCTAGAAGAAGGCTTTTATCGGTTGACTATTATTTTTATCATTGTATAGATTCAGACCAATAGAAACTGTTTTGTCAGACATATTGCATGCCTCTACAGGAGGCCAGTTTGTATGGGTCAAATCTTAAAATGTAATATCCTATCTTACCTGCAAACCGCAATAACGATTTTTCAAGGTCGTCCACCAACCCGCACTGGGCCAGCGTGGTGGATTACGGCCTTGTCTCTCTCCTCGCGAGAGAAGGCCCTGAGTCCCAGCAGTGGGCGCATTTAGTGGGCTAGATACGAGACTCACCTTGTCGACTTCGGTGTCGAATTCCTGCGTGGTGGTTCCGCCTTTGGAAATGTTGCCTTTTTCCATCAGGGTGGCGCGCTTCGCTGCCAAATACAGCGAGCTAGAAGGAATACATTCAGATAATTTATTGCCCAACATATATAAATACGGGTAAACTAGCGAACCGCCCCGGTTTCGCACCTTTCTGATACTAAAAATACCAATAATAAAACCGGCCAAGTACGAGTCGGACTCTCGCACGAAGGGTTCCGTACCATTAGCAAATAAACGGCGAAAACATCTTTGGCTTTATTCGAAATTTCTTATACAAATCGCAATTTCCGCAGACAGGCAAAAAGTGTTATTAAAATATTGATATAATTTGGGTCATGATTCTGACGTTGAATTCGATATCGCGTTCTATTCTTACTAGAGGCGCCATCTAGTTTATTTGGGACGGACTAATCGAGCAAAAATCATGTTAGTTGTATGGGAGCCTCTCTCAAATAATGTGTTTATTTTATTTTTAGTATTTGTTGTTATAGCGGCAATAGAAACACATTATCTGTGTAAATTTCAACTGTCTAGCTATCACCGTTCTTGAGATACAGCCTGGTGACAGACGGACGGACGGACGGACAGACGGACAGTCAAGTCCCAGTAATAGGGTTCCGTTTTTACCCTTTCGGTACGGAACCCTAATAATCGTTATGGGATATCCCTAGGAGATGGACATATACTTTCAGGCACTCTTTTGTAGACCTTAAGGGGCACAATACTGCAGTACATTATTTGATCTATCTCGTAGGATTCAGTCAGCGTTTGCAATGTAAGCGCAAAAAATATAACAATAAATTTTTTAATGACATCACATTGGAAACCTTTAAAATTATCAGTGTTTTTCTACTATTGTATGCCCTTATTAAACATATATTGATACATATATGCACCTCTTGAATCAATCAATATATTCAAAAACCGCATCAAAATCGGCTTTATCACTGGGTGACGAGCGCAGTGCAGTGCAGTGCTAGGTAATGATTTGGAATCTTCGTGTTCCAATAGCTGCGTGTCACTGTGCTGTTATGTGGCAGGCGTGATACTTACCATCAGGAACATGTCCTGCTCGTCTCGTCACACTACACTATAAAAAAACAAGCGATACACGGCATCGCAGGCAGGCTTACTACCAAATAAGCCACCAGGCCAGCCAATACCCTTTTAAGACCTATGCAATCTCTTCAACATTTTATCCTAGCTAAAACCTGAAAAGTCCTGCCAGAAAGAGACACAAGTTACCTAAGTCGGCTAAGTTAGAAGGAGATATTTATTTATTTAATTAGGCGTACATAACAGATTACAGTTAATGTTAAATAACAGATAAATTATTATATTGTGATGTTCTAAACTGTTATCCAAAGCATGCACACACAACTTACTAGAATATTGAGGCAGTCACTAAATTAAATACATACAATATAAATCAATAACTTTAACTCAACTCATACCTACATGCACAGATTACAGAAATAAAACCAGATGGAGCGCGCAGAACAGATCTACTGAAGCAGACAAAGGAAATACAAACGCCGAAGCAAATACAAACTCCAGTCAGTATGAAACGGACTTCCGTATTGTACGGGAGTCCCGTGTGATTTTAAGTTTTGTTTTAAAATATGTCGCCTTGTGTCTTAAAACATAGCAAACAATGTTCCCAAAAACAAAAAAAGGAAATACGAATATAATTTCATAGTAAAATTTGAATATTTTTACTGTTATTTATATAATTTAGGCGATTTCATTTTGGTGATGAATGGAACACAACACCTCAACGAAAATAGGTTAGTGTGGCGATACTGAATGGAAATTATTTTCCCTGAATTTAGGGTAAAATATAGATTATATATTTTTTTAGATACTCGTAGACCAAATTATTGATGGGCATTGTATTATTCAATTTAATATAATTTCAAATTTAATTTTGGTAAATGTTAAATTTGTAAAATGTGTAATTTATCACATAAAAATGTACAAAAAAAAAACAAAATCATTAATACATCATAAAATTTGTTTGTGTATTTATTTATTTCGTTAGTGGCACCACTGCCTAAAATAATACAAATTTTGTTTCCTCATGAATCAAAAGGTTATATGGAAGATATCACTTTTAGCGACAAGATCGCCTTTTGTACCCATTTTGTTTTGTTATTATATTTGTTACTTCTTGTCAACTTTGTTTATGGTGCCAATAAAGTGTTTTGTATTGTATTGTAATGTCATTCGATATATTATCTAAGTGAAACGGTGGCAATATAATTGGTTATAAAATGATGGTTTATAAAATAAAACATTTGTTGAAGGAAGATATTTTTGAAGTTAATATTATGCATAACGTTGTTTGTAAAATTAAATATTTTTATATTGTTAAGTTTTTTAATATTATACGGTAACTTGATTTTAAAGTCTTGTTTTGTCAAAAAAAGGTGAATAATAAGTGAACTGTTAAAATGATTATTTCGTTAGTTTTTTTTGTTTGTTGTTTGGACCTATAACATACAGGTAGCCTATATGCATTTTATCAAAAATTTATAATATTAGTTTGGTGGTAAAGATGGTTGTTTTAATTATTGTTTAACCATCTAAGTGAGTAAATTACACTAATATTATTATTTGCGATGCAAGTTAATTTCTAGTTGCATGCAAAATCAAAATTCTTTTCTTCATAGAATGGAAATAGTAGTAACAAGAAATCCTTGCATAATCGGTGTAATAATATTAATATTTTAAAATATCAATTGATGTGTTTATTATACGTGAAGATTTCCCAAGCTAAGACAAGAATAGTGGGACTTTTTTCTTAAGACTGACAACATTATACAAGTAATTTGGAACGTTGATTTGACAATTTTAAGTCAACATGACTAATTACGGGCTTCACAGTGTTGTTCACGAAGGTTCCATCTGTGTTTTATTTCTGTAATCTGTGCCTACATGCAACTAAAACTATAACATAACTAAAATATGTAAACGCAACCAAGAAATACTTTATAATTTGAATACTTTATAATAATGAAAATCAACTTTAGCGAACATATGGCGTAAATACTATCTTCCTAAGTTCATTTTTAAATTTATACATTTTGTTATGAAATACATCAATTGTGTCGTGGTATTTTTTATGAATTTCGTTATATTGGCGACACATTCTCACTATAGGGTTATAAAATGACGTATCATTGGTGTAAACCTGCAACGAAAAAATCCTAGCATGATAGTCGCGGGCTCTAAGGGTGATGTTAATGTTGATACTGGAGAGAAGAGTGGGGGAGTCTATACGAGCATGCAATATCTTAAAGAGGCAGACAAATTCATTATAAGCACGTCTAGATTCAAGAGTTTGCATTTTAAATTTAGCAAGTTTGTCAGGATAAGATTGCAATTGGCGCCGCAGCCCCTGCCTGTAGCACAGTATGGTTAAGCACTTGCTCTGTACTCGTTCTATACGCCTCTTATGCACTTCGTAATGATACATACAACCATGACCATACAACAGAATTATATTCTAGAACACTCCGTACTAGGGCATAGTACAGATTTAAAAAACTTACATTAAATTTACAGATAGGACAAAAGCTTACCGTTTGACAGTGAGATAGAACACAGACGTTATGGCGCGCACAGAGTAGTCGGGAACGAATGTGTGACGTAACATCGCGTCCATATTGATGTTCTGGAGCGAACCCATCGCGGAAGGCGTCGGTGACTCCGCTAGAAAGAGACAAAATATGTTATTAAATATCAGGGACGTCATTACGTCCCTAAAAATACGACGTAATATCAGGACCGCTGAACATGGGCCTCCCTCCTAGATTTCCACAACGAACGGTCCCGCGCAACCTTCAACCAGCGGTTTCCAGCGACCTTTGTGAGGTCATCTGTCCATCTAGTGGGAGGCCGTCCAACACTGCGTCTTCCGGTTCGTGGTCGCCACTCGAGAACCTTTCTTCCCCATCGGTTGTCAGTTCTGCGAGCGATGTGGCCTGCCCATTGCCACTTCAGCTTACTTACTCTTTGAGCTATGTCGGCCACTTTCGTTCTTTTGCGAATATTCTCATTATGGATTCTGTCGCGCAAAGAGACTCACTCTCGCGAGCATCGCTCTCTCCATAGCTCGCTATGTGACTTTGAGCTTTGTTATGAGGCCCACAGTTAAGGACCACGTCTCAGTTCCATAAGCCATCACTGGCAACACGCACTGTTTAAATACTTTTGTCTTTAGGCATAATAATAGTTTTTGATGATATAGCCCAAATAGGCTATATCATCAAAAACTATTATTATTAGAGAGAGCGACGAACTTCTTAGCATTCCATGGATTCACCGTGCGGGTGCCGGGTCCATCGTGTGGCAGAGAGAGAGAAATCTCGAATAGACCCCAAGACTTGTGACTCGGGCGTAGGTTTAAAAGGGGCCCCTTTTGGTGACGTACGTCAACACTCACCTTCACTACTCGTATTTCTCTCCCTGCCCAGCCAAATCCGATATGATCCTACTAGTGCAGCTTTAGATACTCGTTCTAGTATAGAACTTACTGCACTTCTGGACAAGCCAAGGTCTTTCAGCAGGTTATACAGAGATTTTGCTGGTATACCTCTCGCTATATATACTATAGGTACCAATAAAACCGTACATACCTATCTACATATCTACAGACTCACCGACTCCCACATTCTGCGTAAGCGCCTGTACGCCAAAGTACGTGAACGGTCCCGCCTCGAAGACGAGATTCTCGCGTCCCACTGTTACTTCCACCCGACCTTCGAGGATTAACACGAAGTAATCGACCTGAAACGAACACATCAAATTCATCATTATAAGCATAAGTTACGGTGGTCTAGTCGGGAGAACGGCGACTGCCGATCCGGAGACCCCGGGTTCAAACCCCACACGAACCACTTTCTTTTCGAAGTCATGTGCGTAATGCCGCTAACTTAAAACGGTGAAGGAAAACATCGTGAGAAAACCGACATGTACCTAGAATCTTTCGAAGTCATGTGTCATCCGCCAACCCGCACTGGGCCAGCGTGGTGGATTATGGCCTTAATTCTCTCCTTGCGAGAGAAGGCCCCGAGTCCCAGCAGTGGGAACGTTTAGTGGGCTGTTGATGATGATGATGAAGCATTCTACTACTATTTATGATCTTACTGACTGATCTTATTTGACTGGCCTCGTGGCTTAGTTGGTAGTAGCTCTGCCTGCGAAGCCGAGGATCGTGGGTTCGATTCCCACCAAATATTTGTGTGATGAATTCAAATGTTTGCACTGTGTCTGGGTGTTTCTATGTATAATAAGTATGTAATTAAAACTTTCTTTTTTTTCTTTTCTGGAATTGAACCTCACGTGATTAATGGACAGCCCCTAGGATTCAGTCAGCGTTTGCAATGTAAGCGCATTTTTTTTTAAATAAAGAGTGACGAGACGAGCAGGACATGTGCCTGATGGGAAGCAACATCCCTGCCACATAACAGCACAGTGACACGCAGCTATTGGAACATGAATAGTCCAAATCATTACCTAGCACTGCACTGCGCTCGTCACCCAGAGATCTAAGTTGTTATATCTCTAAGCCCTTGTAATTCTCTTGTAATTTCTTTGGAAACATTGCTCTTCAAACCGGATCACAGGAATGTTTGCACATTACTGCTTGGCTGTAGAATAACTAGCAAAAGTGTGGTCCTTCTGCCAAGAGTCTTACCACTACTTGGCCAAATTTAGTCGCCACTGAATTCAGGGAAGTGTAATAGCATTCAGTAAAGGTAGCGGTTCGCGCCGCGACCGCGACGCGAGACCGCGACCGGAGACCGCGACCCGAGACCAAGACAGGCACTTGACACTATGGAATTGTATGGGCGCCAGTTCGCGCCGCGACCACGACACGAGACCGCGACGCGAGACCGCGACAGGCACTTGACATTATGGAATTGTATGGACCCCAGTTCGCGCGCGCGACCGCGACACGAGACCGAGACCGGAGACCGAGACGCGAGACCGCGACAGGCACTTGACATTATGGAATTGTATGGGCGCCAGTTCGCGCCGCGACCGCGACACGAGACCGAGACCGGAGACCACGACAGCACTTGACATTATAGCTTTGTATGGGTGCCAGTTCGCACCGCGACCGCGACACGAGACCGCGACCGGAGACCGCGACAGGCACTTGACACTATGGAATTGTATGGGCGCCAGTTTGCGCCGCGACCGCGACACGAGACCGAGACCGGAGACCGCGACCGGAGACCACAACAGGCACTTGACATTATGGAATTGTATGGGCGCCAGTTCGCACGCGCGACCGAGACCGGAGACCGAGACGCGAGACCGGAGACATCGAGACGGTCGCCGCCCCGGTCAAGTAGTGTCTCGTGTCGCGCTGGAAAAGCATGCGTGTTATATCCAGTCGATACACCGCTGATCTATGGATTACGCTAGGACAAAAGCTTATTAAAAATACTTTTTGTCAACGTCGCATCGTCAGAGGCATATTTTTAACCGACTTCCTAAAAGGAGGAGGTTATACATTCGACCACCGTTTTTAGGGTTCCGTACCCAAAGAGTAAAAACGGAACCCTATTACTGAGACTTGGCTGTCCGTCCGTCTGTCCGTCCATCTGTCACCAAGACTATCTGTTTGTATCTCAAGAACGGTGATAGCTAGACAGTTGAAATTTTCACAGATGATGTATTTCTATTGCCGCTATAACAATAAACACTAAAAATAAAATAAAATAAATATTTAACGGGGGCTCCCATACAACAATTAATTTGTTTTTTTTTTACAGTTTCTTGCTCGATTAGTCCGTTGCAAAATAAACTAGATGGCACCACTAGTACACCAAAACACGCATTCGACCTCGTCGTTAAAATCGTAAGCTAAAATCAAAATTTTAGAAAAACTTTTGCATGAAAGCCTGTCTGTAGTAACTGCGATGATTTATGTATACGGAATTCAAATAAACGGCGAAAACCTCTGGCTTTTGAAAGTACCTACGTTTCCCGCCAAAACTTAGCTTCCCGCCAAACCGCATAAATAAGTTTGGTGGTTTTCAAATTATGTGCTTGAGTCAAAGTCCAAAGGATCAGTGAGCTTCAAGCTTAGACTTATCGAGCAGTTACTAAAAATTACTAGTTTTTCTAACGAAAATTGTAAAGCGCTGATTGAGCTAATCAGACAGCACCCCTTGATATACGATTCACAACTAGACTCCCACAGGGACGAAAATCTGAAGGACAACATTTGGAGGAGTATAGGTGAAACCACAGAAATCTAAATACTTATTATTTAGATTTCTGTGGGTGAAACCTTAAATAAAATAAGTGTGTTTTTTTAAATTTATTTATTCTGCATAGACATACGCACATACTACTTAACATAGATGGAATCAACTTAGGCAAGCCGTGTGACACGTTGTATTTGCGATTCTACGGCTCCTTGCTGTGGCGTAAAGAAATCGGTTAATTTTGCTCTAATGTCTAGTCCGTTGCTATTCGAAAACCCTCCGGTTCCACGTAATGAAACTAAATTTGAAGGTAAATTTTCTTCTTGATTCCATCGATGTACGGGCATTTGAGTGTATTCCAAAAATCCGTCTCTTAATAATAGGTTATGCAAACAACAGGCAACTAAGATCATATCTGTGCATGTTTCTTGTGCTATGCCGATAGGGGTGTAAAATATTCTAAACGCCTGAGACAGCAAACCGAACACGTTTTCCGATACTCGTCTAGCACGACAAAGGCGATAGTTAAATATTTCTTTGCTTAAATCGTTTTGGCGACTTGTCTAGCGTAACTAAATGCTTCATCTCCAACTAAAAAATGTGGTAATATTAAGTTCAAATTCGGTAGATTTTTTGATTCTGGAAAATTAAATTATTTTTTAATGATTTTTTTCCCATTTCCGACTTTTGAAATATTCCACTATCTCCTTCTTTGCCGTAAGAGCCAACGTCTACGTCGTCTACTGAACTTGTAATGATGGTCTACAATAGCCAGGAGAACAATCGAGTAAAATTCCTTATAATTAAAATATAACGATCCACTGTTTTCAGGGATTGCCCTTATTCTGACGTGTTTTCCGTCAATAGCGCCTGTGCAATAGGGTACAATCCTCAAAAAAAACTAAGTAGCCCGTTAGTTAGATTGCCAAAAAATATTGTACACGTATTTTTTTTTTGTTTCACAAACAAAAAATTACGAAGATACAGCGCTTCGAAGTTTCGTGTGACGTCACTTGTGAGTACGATTTTTACTCACGAGTGACGTCGCGACCCCCCCACCCCCCACCCCCGACCCCACTCTCGAAGTTTGATGGTCTATATCTTTGACGATTTTTAATATTATGAAAAAACAAAAAATACGTGTCCAATATTTTTCCATGATCAAGCAGACGGACTAATTAGGATGGTGTATTTTTACCCAGTCCCTATTGTGGAATATCCATTTATCCCAAAAGCCTTTAGATATCAACCTAAAGTCACTTTCTTTTGGCATAGGCACTAAAATTGGCACTAAAACAATCTTCAAATGTTTCAACACCTTTTTGACTATTTGAGAAATGTAACAAGGTGATTGATATTATACGAAATGCGAATGATAGCGACGCATATGTTTCTCCATTTGCCAATAACCGGAAAAAAGTGTGTGCATAACAGCAGAAGTGAAAACTAAAATAAGAAATAACTATTAGATACTTTTGAATTATTTAACAAATAAAAATGAATGCATATTATAATAGGGTGGGGGCGGAGTGGAGTTGAGTATGCAACCAGTATGAGGACCAAACTCGGTGTACGGTTTTGGACTCAGAAAAGCATGCAGATAATGATTTTAGATTTTTTTTCACCCGTGCGAAGCCGGCGCGGGTCGCTAGTTAATCATAATAATCATTTGATATTGTGTCTAAAACAGTTATTGAAGTGAAAACTTCTTTAGGCGCACCTAGACAGATATTTCGTGGGTTGTGAATTGGATTCTAGCATCATGCTCGGGTCTGATAAGAAATCTTCGGGTAAACTCGGGACCATGGCTATTGGCCATTTAGAAATGCGTCAGCCAATAGATGGCCATGTCATGATGGCCAGGCCACGCCCTCCGGTTACACCCGTGTAGTTTCCAAAGTAAGCTATCAAATTCTGAGTTATTAGTTTTCACTTCTATCGGCAGTTCCTGTGACTGCCAATTTTTTATAATGATACCAAAGCATGTCTTCACTTCATGTTTGGGGCACCCCCTGTAAAAAATGGACCAATACACCTCCTGGCAACATCCAGAATCATGATTTGAGAGAAAGTTTCAGAGTTCAAAACCGTACACCGAATGCGGTCCTCATATTACGCATACTCAAGTCTATTCCACGCCTGCCTATAAATTAAACAATCTCTAAACGAGCAATTCTTGTATATTTATATTTATATAGAATCTGAATCTCGGAAACGGCTCGAACGATTTTCATGAAATTATTTGAGCAGGGGGTTTCGGGGACGGTAAATCGATCTAGCTAGATTGCATTGTTAAAAAATGATATTTTATATGCTTTTTCAAACAATTAAAGACTCCTAGAATATCATTAGAATACGATAACAAATTTCGCCACTATGTTCAAAGGTTAAATGGCTCAAGCGGTAAAACTCCGCCCTCGGTATCAAGGGACCGCGGTTCGAATCCTGATGATTACTTCTCATTTTTAGGGTTCCGTAAAACGTAAAAACGGAACCCTTATAGATTCGTCATGTCTGTCTGTCTGTCTGTCCGTCCGTATGTCACAGCCACTTTTTGCCGAAACTATGAGAACTACACTGTTGCAACTTGGTAAGTAGATGTATTCTGTAAACCGCATTAAGATTTGAACAAAAAAATTAAAAAAAAAAGAAAAACTAGGGTTGTCCTCCATACCGAGAACTCAAAATTTTTTTTTTCATCGTACCTACACGTGTGGGGCGTCTATCGATAGGTCTTCAAAAATGATATTGAGGTTTCTAAAATCATTTTCGTATACACTGAATAGTTTGCCCGAGACACACTTCCAAAGTGGTAAAATGTGTGTCCCCGCCCCTCTAACTTCTAAAGTAAGATAATGAAAAATCTAAAAAAAATATGTAATGTACATTACCATGTAAACTACCAACGAAAATTAGTTTGAACGCGATCTGATAAGTAGTGTTTTTTTAAATCCGTCATAAATACAATATTATTGAAACTTCGATCAAAGCTATAACGAACTACAAGAACTATGTGTACTATGTATATTATGTAACTTGCTGCAAGGGAACCCTTCATGGGCGAGTCCAACCCGTTATTTGGCCACGTTATTTTTTTTCGTTTTTTTTTATGTACCTATGTATCCTTAGATCTTTCAAACTACGTAACGAATTTTAATGCATTTCTTAAATTGTATCTGCCTAAATATAATTTCAAAAAACCGAGCAAAGCTCGGTCAACCAGGTACTTAAACATTACGTAGTGAACATAGCGACACGACAGTGACAGATGCGGCAGAAGGACTAATATCCACGGCCAAGAATAAATTAAAAAAGAAGATAGTGACAGCAGCCAGACAGCAGCAGCAGCTGTTTCTCTCTCGCTCTAGTACATTCGGTGGGTCTATATGGGGTGGCATAACATTTTTGTCCTATTTTAGGTAGACATAACGTTTTTAGGACTAATGATAATTTACCATATCAACTAAACGCATAACTGTCTTCGCATAATTTTAACTAGCATAACCATATATGACATAACGATAACTTAGCATAATGTTTAAACGCATAGCCATATATAGCATACAGATAACTTAGTATAATGTTTCGACGCATAACTATAAATAGCATAATATTTAAAGGCACACATTGAGAAAAACATAACAATACTTAAACATAATGATCAAAAGCATAAACTTTAAACACCTAACTAAAAAACAAGTGCAAAGAGCGGACTGTAGCAACATTATTTAAATAAAATACGTGGGTGTGTGAAATGCGGGTGGGTACTTTGACAACAATATTTATTATTCGTAATGTAGGTATCTACTAATTTAATGGAATATCTATGCAGGACTATGCAGTAGTATAACAATTTTTGTACTAATTTATGTAGACATAACGTTTTTAAGACTTAATAACCTACATACACCTAAGACATATGGTGCACTTTTGACTCCGGGTGGGCTCCCGCCAGAAGCTCTGCAGTCAGCCCTGAGCTTCTGGCTCCCGCATTTTTAAATACACTCTAGGGGTAGTAGCGACAAGACTAGGTGGAGTCGGGGTGCTCCGAGTCAGATCTGGACCCTATATAACCTGGTTATATATTACGTAGCACAACAAATAATTAAAATATGCCTAAATGCGTCTGATAATTTTTTTTATGATTGAAACACATTACGCCAAAAAACAATTATGCAAAAGTTACATTATGACACTATATTTATGTTATGCTACATTCATTATGACAAAGTAAATTAGGGAAAAAAATTATGCGATTTAAACGGCACCTTAAAAAAAAATTTAACAAACAAAAAAATGCCTAAATACTATTATGCATCTCATCAATAGTCGAATTAAATGTAGTACAATAGATTGTTATGCTTAAAACACATGACGCCAAAAAATGATTATGCGAAAGTTGCATTATGACACTATACATTATGCTACATTCATTATGACAAAGTAAATTAGGAACAAAAAGTTATGCGTTTTAATAGGCTCCCCATTCGGCGGTCTCGAGTTCATCCGAACATTTCTTTCACTTCCGAGCGTGACGATGATCTTCATTCACGAAAATTCAGTGTGTGTAAATTGTACTAAAAATGTTTTCACATAAAAAAGTGTCGAAATTTGCGGCATAGACCGCTGTATCTTTCGATTGCATTGTCTTAAAAGTTTGATTTTGTCACGGCTTCAAGGGACAAAAAATTTGAGTGCATGATATAAAATGCAACTTGTTACGTTTACGTGTTCCTGAGAAAAAAAACCTTGACAGGCAGACGAACGGACAGACAACAAAGTGATCCTGTAAGGGTTCCGTTTTTTCCTTTCGAGATACTGAACCCTTAAAATATTAAAAGTACTACAAACAATTACCTTTATTATTATACATTACAGATTCCGAATGTCGTAAGAAATTTAGTTTTAATTTTTGTGAGAGTTAGTGCTAATTTTTCTTTCATAAATTTTTTCATTTTTCATGCATTGTTTTTTTCAATAAATTTAATATATAATCAAACTGTGTTTTATTCAGCCGAAAATACTTCCTGAATATAATTATTGTCATCAAACATTAGGTGTTTCTTGACTAATAGCGAAAATGATCCTTCTTAGCATCTACTTATATGTAATTCCCTAATAGGTAATCTTCTTTTAGTTTTATATTTGTAATAATAATATAAGAGCAAATCATCGTCTTCTTCCTCCTCCAATAGAAGTTCTACAACTTGGTTTTCCATTGTGATCCACAAAACACAACTGACTCTATCGACAGACTCCCCATACTGAAGCAGCCGTGACACTTGTCGCGGTCTCCGGTCTCGGTCTCGTGTCGCGGTCGCGGCGCGAATTGGCGCCCATACAATTTCATAATGTCAAGTGCCTGTCTTGGTCTCCGGTCGCGGTCTCCGGTCTCGGTCTCGTGTCGCGGTCGCGGCGCGAACCGACACCTCAGAGACCGAGACATGTGTCGCGGTCTCCGGTCTCGGTCTCCGGTCTCGGTCTCGCGTCGCGGTCGCGGCGCGAACCGCTACCTTAAGCTAGCATCCTAAATTCAAAAGCGAGGATTGCTTCTGAATTCAGTCAGTCAACTGAATTCATGCTTCTATTTTCTTTCTGAATTCAGTCACTAAATTAAGCCAAGTGTGCTAAGGACTTAAGTATGAAAACCCGTTTGGTGTTCTCTTTCTCGCTTCAGTAGACGAGAGAGACAGATGGATAAACAGCCTACGCGTGTGACAGAGACAGTAACACAGACCTATTTTCCCTTGCCAGTAGATGTAATTCTGACACTAAGTTTGGTCTTCTCTTTCTTGCCTCAGTAGACGAGAGAGACAGATAGATAAATAGCTTACGCGTGTGACTGAAGCAGCAATACTGACATATTTCCCTTGCTGGAAGACGTAAGTGTGAGTAACCGTTTGATCTTTACTTTATTGCTTCAGTATACGAGAGAGACAGATAGATAAACACTCTACGCGTGTGAGAGAGACAATAGTACTGACCGGTTTGCCTTGCTGGAAGACGTAGGTGTGGGGATCTCGCTTGGTCTTCTCCTCGATCTTAATGTGTTGGATCACATCCTGCCTCAGTAGACGAGAAAGAGAGAGAGACAGATAGATAAAACATCCTACGCGTGTGAGAGAGACAACAGTACTGACCGGTTTGCCTTGCTGGAAGACGTAGGTATGGGGATCTCGCTTGGTCTTCTCCTCGATCTTAATGTGTTGGATCACATCCTGCCTCAGTAGACGAGAAAGAGAGAGAGACAGATAGATAAAACATCCTACGCGTGTGAGAGAGACAATAGTACTGACCGGTTTGCCTTGCTGGAAGACGTAGGTATGGGGATCTCGCTTGGTCTTCTCCTTGATCTTAATGTGTTGGATCACATCCTGCCTCAGTAGACGAGAAAGAGAGAGACAGATAGATAAAACATCCTACGCGTGTGAGAGAGACAATAGTACTGACCGGTTTGCCTTGCTGGAAGACGTAGGTATGGGGATCTCGCTTAGTCTTCTCCTTGATCTTAATGTGTTGGATCACATCCTGCCTCAGTAGACGACGAAGAACTGTCTCCGATACTGTGTCGGGACGGAATGCATCCACGCCTGAAAATAAATTGTATAATCAATAACTGCAGTTTCCATAATATTCTTCTAATAATCTTATCCAGTCTTGCCATTGTCATTTTTTGAGTTACGAGCAGTCCTATAGAAAAAGGACTTTTTTTATCGGATACACTTTGGAGAGTGTGCGACTCATCTGCATGATATCACCTTGCTGATTTTTCTATCGGACTGCTCATAGCTTGAATAAGCGATATTGTTTCATGGTTGATGACTATCTATCTGTTCCTATCGATATTTTGTATCTAATAATACAATATGTCGAGATAAAAAGGTTACTCGTCTGACAAAGGCACAAATACTGACCGGTATCCCTTGATGTAAGACGTACGTGTGAGGTTTCCGTTTGGTTTCCTCTTTCTTGTTTCAGTAGACGAGAGAGACAGACAGATACAAATCTCGAAAAGAGTATTTTTTACTCTACATATTGTTTTATTAGATACAATATGTCGAGAGAGACATATAGATAAACAGCCTACGCGTCTGACAAAGACGCAAATACTGACCGGTTTCATTTACTGAAAGACGTAGGTGTAGGGATCTAGGGTGGATACCGTTTGGTTTTTTCTTCAGTATTACTGCGTTGGATCAAATTCTGCCTTAATAGGCGAGAGAGACAGATAGATTAATAGCCTACGCGTGTGATAAAGACAATAATACTTACCTGTTTCTAACGCTAGAAGATGTAAAGATGAGAACTCGTTTGGTCTTCTCTTTCTTGCTTCAATAAACGAGAGAGACAGATAGATAAACAGGCTACGCGTGTGACAGAGAGTAGTAATACTCACTCATCATCATCATCATCATCAGCCCGTGTTCGTCCACTGCTGGACATAGGCCTCTCCTATAATACGCCACTCAGCCCGATCCTCGGTCTTACGTTTCCAACTGCCACCAGCCATCTACCAATACTCACTGGTACTCAGGAATTGGAAGGTGGCAATGTGAAATGTGTATGCGTTGGTTCTCGTGCCTCTCCGCAAACGCGGCGAAGTCTTGTAGCTTGTTTTGTTGAGAGAGACAGTAGTATTGAACTGTATCCCTAGCTAGAAGACGTAAGTCTAAAAACCCGTGTGGTATTCTCATTATAGTATCAGTAGACGAGAGAGACAGAGAGATAAAAATGTCAATTTTTACTCGACATATTGTTTTATTAGATATTTGTCGAGAGAGACATAGATAAACAGGCTACGCGTGTGACAGAGACAATAGTACTTACCTGTTTCTAACGCTAGAAGACGTAAAGATGAAAACTCGTTTGGTCTTCTCTTTCTTGCTTCAATAAACGAGAGAGACAGATAGATAAACAGGCTACGCGTGTGACAGAGACAGAAGTAATACTCACTGGTACTCAGGAACTGGAAGGTGGCGAGCGTTAGTTGGGGAGAGATGTGTATGCGCTGGTTCTCGTGCCTCTCCGCGAATGCGGCGAAGTCTTGTAGCTTGTTTTGCGGACGGCGGCGACGCTTCGAGCGGTTATCCACTGTGAAAAGGATATATTTATTAAAGACAAGGGTAATTTATTTGTTCAAAGCATGAGTAAACTACAAACACATAATGCATGCTATATCTATATCTATACTAATATTATAAAGAAGTAAAGTTTGTGTGTTTGTTAAATTGTAAGGGATAATCTCGGGATCTACTGAACCGATTTTAAAAATTCTGTCACCAATAGAAAGCCACATTATTGCTGAGTGTCGTAGGCTCCGAGCAAAGCCGGAACGGGCCGCTAGTAATAAATAAATAAAAAATCACTAAAGCCGTTTCGGAGGAGTAAGTAGTAGGAGCCTTTTGTAGTGGTAGGACTCTTGGCAGTCTGCCCGGGGAAGGACCACACCTTTGCCAGTCTACCGCCAAGCAGTTATGTGCAAACATTACTATGTTCCGGTTTGAAGGGTAATGTTTCCAGAGAAATTACAGGGCTTAGAGATATAACAACTTAGATCTCCGGGTGACGTGCGCAGTGCAGTGCTAAGTAATGATTTGGACTCGTCATGTTCCAATAGCTGCGTGTCACTGTGCTGTTATGTGGCAGGTATATTGCTTACCATCAGGCACGTGTCATGCTCGTCTCGTCACTCTATATTTAAAAAATAAAAAAGTAAGGTAACTAACATTGTGACACGAGAATTTTATAAATATAAATAAATAAATATTGGTGCACAAATCACACACAACACCATCTGACCCCAAACTAAGCAAAGCTTGTGTGATGGCGGCCAGATAGCTGATATAATACTTAATTTATAATATAATTTACTTATATCTAAGAAATTTGATTTTTTTGACAATAACTCACAGAACACATCGGTCTCGTCGACGATCTCCGACTGTATCATCTCCTCGATGACGTCCTCCAGTGTGACCAGGCCGATGGTCTCGTAGAACGGATCGCCCTCGCCCTCGTTGTTGATGCGGTGGACGAACGCCATGTGGCCCTTGTGACCTACGACAAACAAATATACATCGCTAAATGTTGTGACGCCTTTAAAATTGGTAACACATCGGGAGGTTAGTCAAAACAAGAGATTTGACTCCACGTTTGTGATAAGATACGTCTAGATTGTGGAATACGATTGTTTAGTAGTGGTAGGACTCTTAGCAGTGTCCGCCTGGGGAAGTACCACACCTTTGCCAAATATTCTACCGCCAAGCAGTAATGTGCAAACATTACTGTGTTCCGGTTTGAAGGACAATGATTCCAGAGAAATTACAGGGCTTAGAGACATAATATCTTAGATCTCTGGGTGACGAGCGCAGTGCAGTGCTAGGTAATGATTTGGACTATCATGTTCCAATAGCTGCGTGTTACTGTGCTGTTATGTAGCAGGCATGTTGCTTACCATCAGGCACATGACCTGCTCGTCTCGTCACTCTATGCTATAAAAAAAAAAAATACGTTGCCTGAATGGGGTTTTCCCGATAGTTACAATCTTGGTGTCTTCAAATCGAGAGTGAATCGGTTTCTTCTAACTTCAGGCGAGATGGTGGTCAAGTGCGAACCTATTATAGTTAAAAAAAAGCTTTATTTTAAATAAAAACTTATAAGTAACATAATACCGTCCTTAAACCGCTGGAACAAGTTATTCATAGTGATATTGTCGAAAAAGAAATATGCACTCTTCTACTAATACCGGCAAAACGTATACAGTTTGGAGATGATAATATTAATATAGACGATGAATGTAGTTAAGATTGTTGAAATGATAGTTATAGTAACGATAATGATGATGGTATTGATACTTTCAATAAGAGTGATAGTAATGATGATGGTAATGATAGTAAAGGTGGCAATGAACAATACAGTAAGTAAATTACCGTCTCTGAATTGCTTGAACATGACATACAAAATAAAGTCTTCAAAGACGTTCTGGTAATACTGGCAGAGGGCCAGGAGCGTCAAAACTGTTGATTATTGTAAAGAAGATCGTAGAAATTATGGTTATAACTATAATTTAATATAACCATAACTTAAGGGTGACGATAGTATTGATGATGGTAATAATAATATTGATGATATATTGATGATAATGATAGTAAAGATGGCAATGAAATATACAATAAGTAACATACCTTGCATAGGTAGTTTACGATAATCAAAGTGACGTCATCGAAAAAGAAATATGCCCTCTTCTACTAACACTAGCAGAATGTCTACAGCAGCGTGATGACGATGATATTAATAAGGACGATGATAGTAATGAATATTAATAATGATGGCAATGGCAATTGTAAGAGACATGCCGTCTTTGAATTGCTTGAAGTAAAGACCATAATATTAATAAAGACGATGAATGTAGTTAAAATTGTAGAAATGATAGTAAGGACAATGACAATGGTATTGATAATGCTGATGAAGACGATGGTAATAAAGATAGTAATGATATATACAACAAGTAACATACCATCTTTGAATTGCTTGAACATGACATCCAAAGTGGCGTCTTCGAAGAAGAAATGCGCCGCGTTTTAGTAATACTGGGAAAGGGTTCGCACCGGCAAGACGATGATGTTGATTATTGTAAAGAAGATCGTAGAAATTATGGTTATAACCATAAGATCTTTTTTAATGGTGACGATAGTATTGATGATGATAATAATAATGCTGATGATAATGATGGTAGACTTTTCTAAAGCAGTTTGAGTGTTGAACATGTTATTCAAATTCACGCCATCGAAAAGAAATATGCCCTCTTCTACTAATACTGGCAGAACGTCCGCAGTTTGGTGACGATAATATTAATAAAGTCGATGAACGTGGTTAAGATTGTAGAAATGATAGTTATGGTAAGCATAATGATGCTGGTATTGATAATGCTGATGAGGATGACAGTAATGATGGTGGTAATGATAATAGAGGTAGCAATGAAATATACAAAAAGTATCAAGATGTTCAAGCCCACTACCAATCGGAAGCGTACCCAGCATGCTGGCGGCATTCCCACGCTGAATGGCAATGCTTATGCTTGGGCTTGAACATCTTGATTATCTGTAGACCGTCATTGGTGTATGGATGATTCAGGTGTGCTTAGTGTAAGTAGTTAGTTAGGTATGTAGCGTAGTGTAGTTCTCATTGTATTTTAGTTTTGTTAATAAAGGCTCTGCCCCCTTTAAAAAAGTATCATATAGTTAATAAAGTGCTTGAACATGTTATTCAAAGTGACGTCGTCGAAAAAGAAATATGCCATTTTGTAGTAATACTGGCAGAATGTTCACATCAGCATGATGCCGATGTCATTGATAAGGATAAGGACGATGATAATACGAGGGTCAAACTGAAAGTTCTTAGAAAATCAAAAACTGATTACATTAGCCAGTTATTAGTTTTATTATATCTTTTCAAAATATTGTCCATTCACGTCAATACACCGCTGCATGCGATGGAACCACTGGGAAAAGCACTTTGCCCACTCGTCCTTAGGGGTCTCTTCAATGGCATCGCGATACGCAGCCACCGCTTCTTCAGCATTCATAAACCGCTTTCCTTTAAGTTTTTCTTTAATTTTTGAAAATAAATAAAAATCACAAGGCGCGAGGTCGGGGCTATACGGCGGGTGACCCAGTAATTCAACGTTTGATGTCGCCAAATAGTCGATCGTTCGCTTGGCGGTGTGCGATGAGGCGTTGTCGTGGTGAAGGAGGATCCTACTGCGAGGTCGTTTCTCTCGAACTTTTTCCAAGACAAGTGGCAAACAATTGGTAGTGTACCATTCTGCAGAAACTGTTTTTTGATCCTCTAACACAATTGTTGCGAAATGACCTATCCTTCCAAAGAACGAGGCCACCATTTTTTTCCCCGCACTTCGATCTCTCTTCACTTTAGTTGGCAACTCCTCGAAAGGAAACACCCACTGAGCAGATTGGCTTTTGGTTTCAGGATCATAACAGTAAATCCAGCTTTCGTCACCTGTTAGTATGTCGAACACAGCATTTGAGTCACCTCCGTTAAATCTTTCAATCATTTTACGGCACCAATCCACACGATGGAGTTTTTGAATCTCAGTCAAATTATGAGGTATCCACCGGGCGCAAAGCTTCCTGACCGCTAAATGTTCGTGTAGGATTTTGTGCACTTGACTCATACCGATGCCTAAGCTTGTCCGAATCTGCTGATAGGTCACTCTTTTGTCAGTCTCTATCATACGCCGCACAACACAGATGTTATCTTCAGTCGTCGCCGTAGAAGGCCGTCCCTCACGTAAATCATCAGTGAGATTAGTGCGACCACGTTTAAAACTCATTAAACCAGTTGTAAACAGTCGCACGAGATGGGGCTTCATCGTGAAAGGCCAATCGTAGTCTATCATAACTTTCTTGTTGACTTAAATGACATCGAAAGTCATAAAAAATCATTGCACGAAAATTTTCTCGTGTTAAATTCATGTTGACGTGACACAGACAATTTTCAATTTGCCGCCATATCGTAAAACAAATGACAAATGAATGAAGTATATACTCAGTAATATTGGCAAAGAGTTCTATTTTCAAATTATAGTTTTTTTTTTATTATATTGTTTATAAGTGGCCAGTTCTAAGAACTTTCAGTTTGACCCTCGTAATGAAGAGTGTGGATATGATGGTTATAGTAAGGATTATGATATTAATGATAATGCTGATGATGTAGATGATAATAATAGTGGCAATGACAATAATTGTAAACAACATACCGTCTTTGAATTGCTTGAACATGACATCCAAAGTGACGTCCTCGAAGACGAAATGCGCCGCGTTCTGGTAGTACTGGCAGAGGGTCCGCAGCGGCGTGTTGTCGTCGGGGTCCACGAACGCCAGATCCTTGATGAAAAGCACCGTGAGGATATTGCCACGGGTGTTCTCGTACACGGGAATACGAGAATAACCTGGAAGAAAGTTTATTTTTACAGTTTGGATAAGACTGTAGAAAGCTGACACCAACGCCGCGTATATAGTAGTAGTGGTAGGACTCATTGCAGAGTCAGCCTTTTCCAGTTATTCTACAGTCAAGCAGTTATGTGCAAACATCAGTGTTCCGGTTTAAAGGACAACGTTTCCAGGGAAATTACTGGGTATAGAAATGAATCATCTTATATATCTGGGGGATGGGCCAGTGCATCGATCAAATTTTGACTTTTTATGTTCCAACTGCTGAAGATATTAACTAAATATATTAAACTAAACTATAGCTTAACAAATAGTATATTTATCAGATTTAACAATCTCCGATACGGCCTCATTACAACTTACAACCATCTTTAAGGAGGACAACAAGTTTTAACTTAATCAACTCCATAAATAATCAACTTACCAGACTTAACAATCTTCGACACGGTCTCAATACAACCATCTTTAAGAAGGATAATATTATACAACAAGGTAGACCTTAACAAACTCAATAAATAATCAATTCACCAGACTTAACAAGGTCCACAAATAATCAATCTTACCAAACTTAACAATCTCCGACTTAGTCTCAATAGAACCATCTTTAAGGAGGATAATAAGATACGTATAACTCAACAAGCTCAACAAATAATTAATGATTAACTTCTTACACATTAACATTAACACAACCATCTTTAAGGTGGATAATAAGGTAGAACTTAACATTAGTTTTGTATATGGTCACACTTGTGATGGCGTTCCTTGTAACCTCTTCTGTGCAATGAATAGTGTGTGGAATAAACGATTAATTTACTCTATTACAAAACAAGTCTAGTTTATTAGCAAAGAACAACAGACCTCAACCACACCCCGGACACTCGGCCTAAACTCCAAACAAACGGTGAAGTCGACATACCTACACTCACACAACTACGCATAAGTCGTTCGAACACATTTACGCATGTGTGCGTGTCATCTAGGGTTACTAAATTATTTTATGGAATAGCTGTGACCCGTGAGTTCACCTGCCTGTGTTAAGAAGTGGCTTACAATCTTACCTAGTTAGTGTTCGATCTTTAATGTAGCTAAATATAACTTTCATCAACAATCAGAAGGGAGAAGATTTAAAACAAAATAGGAGATAATAAAGGTACCATGTACGAATTGATTTTTAGTTAAGTACACTTACCCAAAGAGAAAACTTTATTCTGACAATATATTAATTAATCGTTGTGAAATATGTCAGTGGCGCCAATAACTTATACGAGTAAGAGGTAACGAGTGTTGGCGCGTACCTACTTCTAACCAGAATAGCTTAACACAGTTTATAAAAATGATTCAATCTTTGTAGAAATTCTTATGAAATTAAAAATCTCTTATTCTTGTTTCGTATAATATACGAAAAATTTGGTACCATTTTGTTAAATAATACAGCATCATGGTCGTATTCTCATAGAAAATTATCGTCCGATATAATAACCCTTCGTTGAGTCCGCCTCGCGTCCGCGAGGGGGAGGAAGCTTGAAATTGGCGGGGGGTGGGGAGTGTCCGTTCTATCTATATTATCTATTCTATGCCTCAACAGAAGAGGAGAACTTATGAAACTCATCAAATAATGAACTCGCGATACTTAACGATCTCCATAATTATAAATACATAAATATAAATATTGGTGGACAATTCACACACAACACCATCTGACCCCAAACTAAGCAAAGCTTGTGTGATGGCGGCCAGATAATTGTATCAATACAACCATCTTTAGGGCTCCCACACAAAAAAATGGTGTCACCAAGTAATGACGTAATATCGCAGGAATGCGCGATGGGAATCAAATCAGAAGAAGTGAAGAATCAGAAGTTCTTGCGATGCATTCGTGCGATATTTGCGATGCGAATTCGTGGTTTTGTGCGGGAGCAGTTAAGGTAGAACTTGATAAGGATAATAAGGTAGAACTTAACAAGCTCAATAAGTAATAAACTTACCAGACTTAACAATTTCCGACATCGTTTCAAAATCCAGCACACTAGTAATAGGCAACATAAAGACATCTTCCAATTTCGTCATCACGTCTTTCACGGTCTTTTTACGCATCTCCAGTGCACCAGATATGATGTTCACTTCGTCTTTGTCCAAATCGTTTACGTCAGTAGTCACCTGTGAACGAAAGGTTACCTAAGAACGAAAGTGCACATGAAATGACAGATAGATTATCTTTATAGTTCACACCACAAGTAAAACAGATTTACAGACAAAGAAAAATAAAGTGGCCAAGTGCGAGTTGGACTCGCCCATGAAGGGTTCCGTTGCAGCAAGTAACATAATATACATAGTACACATAGTTCTTGTAGTTCGTTGTAACTTTGATCGAAGTTTCAATAATAGTGTATTTATGACGTACTAAAAAAAAAGTACTCATCAGATTGATTTCAAACTAATTTTCGTTGGTAGTTTTTATGGTAATGTACAGCATATATTTTTTTTAGATTTTTCATTCTCTTACTTTAGAAGTGAGAGGGGGGGGGGGACACACACTTTACCACTTTGGAAGTGTCTCTCGCGCAAATTATTCAGTGTAGACAAAAACTATTTTAGAAACCTCAACATCATTTTGAAGACCTATCGATATACATCTCACACGTGTAGGTTTGATGAAAAAAAAAATTTACAGTTTCAGTTCTAAGTATGGGGGGCAACCCCCTCCGCATGAGTTCGTGGCCCCAGCCGAAGAGCTTGCCCCAGGTAGCAACTTAGCGTGGCCCACGTGGAAATCACTAAACCGACTCCGGACCCAAGTGGGCCGCTGCAAAGTTAACATGGCAAAATGGGGATATTCCGATGCAAGTAACATCCTGTGCGAGTGTGGCGCCACTCAGACCATGCAGCATCTGCTGTCCTGCCCGCGGTGCCCAACCAGCTGCACCAGAACCGACCTGATGGAGGCCTCGCTACCAGGAGTTGCAGTTGCTGAACATTGGGCAGCACATATTTAAACATTGATTACAATAATTGTACATAATTGAAAAAAAAACATAACACAAAAAAAATAAAAAAAATATCATAAATTAAAAAAAAAATTAGATTTAGATAGTAGGTATAGTTACAAAATAGGTATTAAGGAACCAAAAACAATAGCAAGTAAGAAGAAACATCATCGACACGAAGAAGAAGAAGAAGAACCCTAATTTTTCTTCTTCTTTTTACCCGACTGCGCGACGCAAAGGAGTGGTAATGTGTTTAACAGTCTATGTATGTATGTATGTATGTATGTATGTATGTTTGTATGTTCCTTTGAGGCACTATACAGACCAAACGCCTGGGCCGATTTTTATGATTCACACGTCAATCGATTCCTCTTAATTTGGCGAGTGACACTAAAGACATGACATTAGTGTAAGTCCAATATGGCGGCTTCAGGACGCCATATTGTCGAAATAAAAAAAATGAAAATCACCAAAATATGTCAAGAGGGGTATCGTTGAATAGGTATTTCAAAATAATATTTAGCTTTCTCTCAATGTTTTTCGATTCGACTGACCGTTTAGGATGTATATCGATTTAAAGTTGAGTAACAACCATTCTCACATTTATAGGTTTTTAGGTAGCAGAAAACTTCGTATAACTAACTGTACGTGTGAATGTGGATGGACATTATATACTAATGTATCTAGTAGGCATCGATATAAATCAATAGATGTGCCCTGAGCACCTTGAAATTGGTAATAAACTGCGTCTCTGTATGTATCGTAAGTGGTTTACAAACAACCAATCTACTTGACCCCTATAATCGCTAGCGGCGAGATTTGCTGTGGTTCTACTTATTTTGGTTGTTGACACCGAATAATGATAGGTAAAAACGTCCGGCGTCCACCGCGTCCTGCAACCGACTAGAACGGAAAGAGTGAGCTCACTCTTCCCGACGTTGACATGATTGCGTGCGCCGTGAAGTTTGGGATGGGGCCCATCTTGCGTTCTACGATCTATGCTAGTAGGTATATTGGACTACCTTTTTTTCGTACGTGCAGGAAATGTATTTACGCATACCCTACTGCCCCGCCCGGGAGACACAGCCAGGTTATGTTGCACTCCATATCATGTATGGATATGGTGCCCCTATCTACTAATAAACCTCTATGGGGTTTCAACTCTGCCGCTGATAGTGGGACCACGGAACCGCTCTCGGATTGCTCCGCCTCGGTCGCCCATCTCCAACTTCAAACGATTTAGTAGGTACTCAACGTCAATCGAAAACCTATACTAACACAAAACTATAAATATGAATTACATGCAGTAGAAAATCCTACATATTAAATCAGTAGAAACGAAGACATTTAGTCAACAACCAAAAGATGCATATTATTATGTTGAGCATATTAACATTCACAACATTGTTCATAACTAAAAAGTATTAAAAAAAAATATAATTTAAAAACTCAAAAACCCGACTGCGTAAAAAGTGAACCAAACTACGTTCTCGCATACTAAAAAAAACTGAAAAGAATAAAACAAGCATTTAGATTTCTGGTGGTCTAGAATTCTATAATATGTTATTGTATAAATACTATTGAAATATATACATTTTTTTCTAATAAAAGAACATTACAACTGAACAGTCGGGATCCATTGAACAATTACATTGTATGTCGAATAATAATGGATCCCGACTCTTCAGTTGTAATGTTCTTTTATTAGAAAATATGGTATATATTTCAATAGTATTAATACAATAACATATTATAGAATTCTAGACCACCAGAAATCTAAATGCTTGTTTTATTCTTTTCAGTTTTTTTTTAGTATGCGAGAACGTAGTTTGGTTCACTTTTTACGCAGTCGGGTTTTTGAGTTTTTAAATTATATTTTTTTTATTTTTTTTTGTAAAAATCTTAATGCGGTTCACAGAATACATCTACTTACCAAGTTTCAATAGTGTAGTTCTCATAGTTTCGGCAAAAAATGGCTGTGACATACGGACGGACGGACAGACAGACAGACAGACAGACAGACAGACAGACAGACAGACAGACAGACATGACGAATCTATAAGGGTTCCGTTTTTACGTTTGCCGGAACCCTAAAAAATTGGCAGTACTGCCTTTAACAACTGTCGATAGAAGTGAAAACTTATAACTCAGAATTTGATAGCCTACCTTGGAAACTACACGGGTGTAACCGGAGGGCGTGGCCTCGCCATCTTGGCATGGCCATCTAGAAATGCGTCAGCATTTCCCATTGGCTGATGCGTTTCTAGATGACCATGCCATGATGGCCTGTCCACGCCCTTTCAGCATTTCCCATTGGCTGACGTATTTCTAGATATCCAATAGCCATGGTCCCGAGTTAACCCGAAGCTTTCTTATCATACCCGAGCGTGACGAATGCATTCAATTCACAGCCCACGAAAAATCGGTCTAGGCGCCCCTAAAGAAGTTTTCACTTCAAAAACAATCAGCTAGTGCTACAACAGGCGGCCTTATTATACCTGAAAGCGATTTCTTCCAGGCAACCTTTTTTGATACTTTTTAATAGCTGGCTTATCGATCAAACTTTTTATAGTTACAGCGATTTTTTAAAGCGTGATGGTAAACTCACAATAAAATTGTAAAACATTTACATTGTTCATTACAATTGTAATAAATCTATACTAATATTATAAAGCTGAAGAGTTTGTTTGTTTGTTTGTTTGTTTGAACGCAAGGATCTCTGGCACTACTGGTTCGAATTGAAAGATTCTTTCTTTGTAGGATAGTCCATTTATCGAGGAAGGCTATAGGGTATTTAACATTACGCTACTATCAACAGGAGCCGAGCAGGAATGAAAAATGTAACAAAAACGGGGAAAAATATTGGTTTTTGAGAGCTTTCGTTGCGTGACAGCATAATGTCATATTTTAAAGGTTGCGTCATTAGAACCTAAACTAACCGAATTTGTTCAAAATTTGAATTGGTACGCCCAATTTTCGATAGATGGCGTAGCAACGCGCGCGCGTTCATCTAGTATATAATATATATTTTAATTGTAGGTACGACACTTATTATCGTACAATAGAATGTTCAATTTAAAGTTTAAAAATGTATACTCTTTTTTGTTTTTTTTCTAAAATTTACGTGTAAATTGTACATTTATGAGTAAAGTCAAAGTTCATACATATAGTTAAAACGTCAAAGTAAAGAACTTTGACTTTAGCCCTATAAAATGAAATGGTGCCATAAACACACTAATGATTATGCTAATGATGATGCTAGGTAATGATTTGGACTCTTCATGTTCCAATAGCTGCGTGTCACTGTGCTGTTATGTGGCAGTCATGTTGCTTACCATCAGGCACATGTCCTGCTCGTCTCGTCACTCTTTATTTAAAAAAACAAACATAAAGTTGTTCAATTCAATTCAATTCGGTTGGCTTGGCTTGTTCTTACACGAAGCGCAAAATTAGTAGTGGCCTTTGCCAGTTATTTACCACCAAGCATTAATGTGAAGACATCAATGTTCGTTTGAAGGGCAATGTTTCGAGTGAAATTACAAGACAGAGATAAAAAATCTAATCTCTCGTGGCAGAGCGCAGTGCAGTGCTTGGTAATATTTTAGATTCTGCATGTTCTAATAGCTGCGTGCCATTGTACTGTTATGGGCAGACGAGTCGCCTACCATTATACACATGTTCTGCTCGTCTCGTCACTCTATACAGGGTTACTGGTAATCAGCCTGCATCCTTTTATGGGGATGTTAGGTACATTCAATACGTCAACTTTTGTTCTACAGTTTTAAAAAAAATGTGTTTTTTTTTCTTTTACAAAAAATAAATAAAAAAATATTTGCACGGTCTAAAAGCATCGAACTCTTCGTAACAATTCGTAACAAGAGCGCGTACACTATTTAACGCGCAAAAAATGATGTGTCGAAAGTCGCTAAACAGTACAAAAAAGGGCAACAAACACTAATTTATTTTGGGTTATCTATTGAGTTTTAACGAAAGTTGTAGAACAAAAGTTGTTTGTTTAAATATACAGAACATGCCCTTAAATGGATGCAGGCTGATTACCAATAACCCTGTATAGTAAAAAAATGTATACTATTGTGATAGACCCATAAGGAAACATAATGCATCCGCAACCCGACTCCACCCACCTTGACGAGTTCCTTCAAACGTTCCCTGTTGTAAACGTTCCCGATCTCCTCGCCTAGGAAATAGTCGAGGAGCTTGCTGACAGGGAATGAGAGGGGCGCCGTCACTGCCATCACACCCTGCGGAAGAAAACACATTTGTATACACATATAAAGGTTTACACAGATTCTTCAATTTAGATACTTCAATTCAAAACACCGTCAATATTGTATGCGATAATGTTTTCCCTACATAATTCATAATTTAGTAGTGGTAGGACTCTTGGCAGAGTCCGCCTGGGGGAGTACCACACTTTTGCCAGCTATTCTACCGCCAAGCAGTAATGTGCAAACATTACTGTGTTCCGGTTTGAAGGGCAATGTTTCCAGAGAAATTACAGGGCTTAGGGAAATAACATCTTAGATTTCTGGGTGACGAGCCCAGTGCAGTGCTAGGTGATGATTTGGACTCTTCATGTTACAATAGCTGCGTGTCACTGTGCTGTTATGTGGGAGGTATGTTGCTTACCATCAGGCACATGCCCTGCTCGTCTCGTCACTCTTTATTTAAAAAAATAAAAAAATATTATAGTACTGAGAAGTTGCAATTGAGCAAAATAATCTAGCGATTATTTTAATGCTAACATGGTTAGTATACGCCACATATTTATGCAAATTTGTCACATTTTACATGAAATGTCACATTTGACAAAGTTTGTTCAGTTTAAAATGTGTTAAATTCCATAGAATATCACATTTGACAGAATATGTTACAAATTAAACATAAAATGACACATTTCACATATAATATGTCACATGTATAATAAAATGTCACAAAATTAACATAAATGTTGTATTTGACATAAAATGTTGTATTAGACATAAAATTTCGAATTTGACATAAATGTCACATTTGACATAAAATGTCGAATTTGACATAAATGTCACATTTGACATAAAACTTCACATTTGACATAAAATGCCTAAAAATTCAAATATGTCAAGCTTACCTTAGTGACCATGATGCTCCTAGCGCCGACCATCAGGCCGTGCCGCGAGCAGATGGCCTGCGGAGTGATCTCGCCCAGCAGCACTATGGCCAGCGTCGAGAATATGACCGCGAACAGACCAGACGTCAGCTCGTCCAATAGAATCGTGAACGTCGAGTTGACGGCGACGTTCCCTAGCAGTATGCTGCACAGGAGATAGTTGCCGTGGTCGCGGACCGGCATTATCGCTCGGGCGTATTTACGCTCTTGTTCCGTCCCTGGAACGAAAACACATGATAATAGGCACTAAAAAATACTAATTAGTCCATCAGTTCATCATCATCATATCAGACGAAGGACGTCCACTGCTGGATGAAGGCCTCCCCCAAAGATCTCCACAAATACTGGTCTTGCGCCGCCCACATCTAACGATTTCCGGCGACCTTCACCAGATCGTTGGTCCATCTTGTGGGAGCCTGACTCATCTGATTTCATCTGACTCCGATCACTACCGGTTAGGTCTCTGCTAGTATAAAGAGATGATCTATCTATCTACATAAGATAAAATAGGATAAGAAAACTCTTTATTAAAAGTCACAACACAGGGGAATAAAATATTAAACTTAAAAAAAAACTTACCTGTATTAGAAATAATCTTCAACTCTGTCCGATCCAACGACATCAACCCAAGATTCAGACCAGAAAACAGCGCCGAAAACATGAGACAGAACAGAATGAGTCCTATCGCCATCCACAGAGGGAGCAGTTGGTTGTGAGACGCTATCATCTTCCACGTCTCGACCCCCTGGTGGATGTATTTCTCCTGGTCATCGATCGCTTCTCGCTGGGGGTGGAGATTCTTCGCGCATATGTAGAGCTTTGACCCGGTAATGGACGGGGGGACGTAGATTTGAAAGAGGGCCGTATTGTGTTGTAGGGAACCTTCCTTGACCTGTTGACAATAGTTCTTCTTATTGACTAATGATACTGATTTTGTAGATTATTTTTACTAACTTATTCTTTCAACGCTGAAAGATCTAGGCATATTACGCCATTTTCACAAAAATGTATACCTCTCTTGGCACTTGTCATTTTCCGGATTATTCCATTTGGTGATTGGATTTTATACCAATTTTTTTTTACAGTAGTTGCATTTGTTATGAAACAAATATACAGACACATAGACATATAACAACTTTGGTATAAAATTACACAACAAATTTGGTGTGAAATTCAAATTTGGTCACAAAATGAAACGTTCCGGAAAGTGACAAGTGCCAAGAGGCAAACATTTTTGTAAAAATGAACACCAGCTGATGTTACCCATATATTACAAAACAAAGAAATAAAATCAATAAATAGTTATTTTCAACGAGTCAGCCAATAGTGAACATGGCTAAAGAGACATCCATTGAATTAATTTTGCTGATATTTTGCTGTTTGAGTTTTTTAGCGGCGGCCATCTTGGGCTGGTTTTCATTAGACTTAGCTAAGAACACTTCCGACTAATTTACTTTTCAGACAACAACATAATTTACGGAAACTGTTAATAACGCGCAAAGCATTTAGTAATTTCCTCGCTGAGGTGGAATGTTACGTGTTGCACTCGAGTGCAAAAATTTTTCACCTTGTGCCCTATTAATTCCCTCGCTAAAGCTCAGGATTCTAATACATGAATATCAATTTTATTATGTTTCGCTTGCTCGGTCATCAAAATTAAGCACGCGGTTAAAAATCAACTTTCCACTCTTGTATAACAAATAACTACTGTCTACTCACCATGTACTCCCCTTTGAGGAGGAACTTGCAAGGCTGCCCGTAGGGTTGTGCGTCGTGAGTGAACGCGATCACCGTCCTCTCTGTCAACCCTGCACTGTAGACACTGCAAAACAAAAAAATAATGTCACTGAAAAAACAAAATCCGACTTCAATTTAAAAATTAAACTTAGACACTCGACTAACTTTAACCGACTTCAAATAGGCGGAGGTTCTCAATTCAGTTGTACGTTTTTGAAGTGAAAACTTCTTTAGGCGAGCCTAGACAAATTTTTCGTGGGGTGTAAATTGAATTCTACCGTCACGCTTGGGTATGATAAGAAATCTTCGGGTAAACTCGGGACCTTGGCAATTGGGCATCTAGAAATGCGTCTGCTAATGGGAAATGCTGAAAGGGCGTGGCCTCGCCATCATGGCATGGCCATCTAGAAATGTGTGAACCAATAGGAAATGCTGACGCATTTCTAGATGGCCATGCCATGATGGCGAGGGCACGCCCTCCGGTTACACCCGTGTAGTTTCCAAGGTAAGCTATCAAATTCTGAGTTATAAGTTTTCACTTCTATCGCCAGTTCCTATGCCTGTGATTTTTTTGTTTGTTTGTTGGGCGATAGCTACGCCAATTGTCAATCGATTTTGATGGTTATTTTATTGTTTCGTAAATCATAAGTTCATAGGTGGTTCCATATACATTTTATTGCAATTGGTGTGGCAGTTTTTGAAATATATAAATACCCAGCAGTGAAGTGTTTTAGTAGGATGCTTATGCTTTGCAATATGCAATGACGAATTAGTAGCATGACAAACTCACCGTAAAGTGACTGAACTCTCGGCTAAGACGCTCGGTATACCACCTTCGATGATTTTGGGCTCTTTCGCTGAATCTTCTACCCTTATTCCTTCAATGAGTATCGGTCTTACAGCCTGTCTGACGCTAGTGAACATTTCTTCTGGCATCTGACGTTTATTTCGAATGTTTGGGACTGAATCTGTCAAGTAGAAGGACTATTTTTAACCGCCGACTAAAAAACAATGGCGTTTTGTAAGTTTAACGTGTCTGTGTATATGTTTGTCTATGGCATCGTAACTCCCAAATTGATGGACCGATTTTGTATTTCTGTTTTTTATAAAGGTGGATTAGTCGATTGTTCTTAGAGATGTCTAACGAAAATCAATCCAAAATGGCTGCCACTAAAGATCCGGCTTTTTGTCTTCCAAACGAAAGTAAACAAACTCAAAACCAGTCCGATCTACGATGCAGCACGCACACACAAACACATATAAACGAGCTAACGAGATATATCAAATGTATAAGACCTCGTTATTTTTGCGTCAAGGGTTAGTAACAATAAGTCAGAGACATGCACACACAATATGAGAGAGTATGAATACGTACCAACTGAATTCATTTTCGAAGACTCTACATCAAATAATTTCATATCTGATAGAGATACATCGGGCGAAGACACTTTAGGCGGTAAATAAGGTAAATCTATACGTAGTGAAGAAGCTAATTGAGGGTATTCTACTGGGCCCATATTTATTGAAGGCGGTTTAATTAAAGGCACATCATTTGAAATACTATTTAGTGAAGGCATATCAGTTGACTGTATTTTAGATCCTTTGAAATCATTGTAATAAGGACGACGAGTGTAACATTTAATCATCTGTATTTTTGCCAAAAGATTATCTAGTTTTTCAATAATTTCTTTAGCGTCTTTATTTGCTATAACTTCATCGTTATCTTCTTCGATTTCTTGAAAATGTGTAAGAGATATATTATTTTCTAAATGTTTATTACTTAGTAAATTATCAGATAGATTAGATAGAGAATCATTAGAATAATTGTTCACTTTAGTGTTAATAAAATTATCATCTTTCATATCTCGTTTACTTTTATTCGATTGTAATTTAGATAAGACTAGATCTAATTTATTAATAATCTCTTTCGCATAATCATAATTATCAATAGTATTTGAATATGGTTCACTATTTACATTATTATTTGCTAATATATGCTCTTTATTATCATCTTGTTCTTTATCTTTCAAATAATTATTATTGTCGAATAAATCGACAGATTCTTTTGAATTAATTTCGTTTTCTTCTTTTAATTTACTTAAAGGTACATCGAATAAATCGACAGATTCTTTTGATTTAATTTCGTTTTCTTCTTTTAATTTATTTAAAGGTACATATTTGTGGTTTACTAATACTTCTATATCGTTCTGTTCTTCTCTTGTGGGTCTAGGTAGATTGGGTAAGTAGTTCACATCGATATCATGTGTAAGGTCTGTCCAATTTGAGTCGACCCCTTGCGTTTTATTGTCAAAATCATTAGTAAGGTTTTGTATCATCTGTGTGGTTTCTTGATTCTTAGGAGAGTTCGACTTCGGTTCAGTTGTATTCCTGTGAACAAAGAACAATATAATTATACCTTTTTGAGTTATGTACATTAAATACATCAACTTTTGTTCTACTGTTGTAAAAACACATATTTTTTTCCCATACAAAGAAAAAAAAAAAAGGTATTTGCTCGGTGTAAAAATATCGAACTTTTCGTAACAAGAGTGCGCGCGCTTTAACTCTCGATAAATGATGTGCCGAATCTATATATATAAAAGCGAAAGGTCACTCATCAAGGAATCTCAGAAACTACAAATGCTAGGAATCTGAAATTTTGCATGGAGGTCCCTTTATGCACGTAGGCGCTCGCTAAGACGGGGTTTTGCGAAATTCAACCCCCAAGAGGGTGAAACAAGGGATGAACGGTTGTATGAAAATTTTGTATGAAACGTGATTTTCAAAGTTATCAAATTTTGTATCTAGACACTTGACACGAAGCAATTAAATGCATGTTCTATCAATTTTGTAATTTCGAACTGTACGGGGGTGAAATTGGGGTTGAAATGAGGGATAAATGTCAATATGGAAATTCCCAACTGTTGGAGATAAAACCATGAAACTCTGTATATAGACACTTGACACGAAGCAAACGAATGTTTGTTGCATATATTTCGTAATTTCGAACTGTACGGGGGTAAAATTGGGGTTGAAATGAGGGATGAATGTCAATATGGAAATTCCCAACCGTTGAAGATAAAACCATGAAACTCTGTATATAGACACTTGACACGAAGCAAACGTATGTTTGTTCCATCAATTTCGTAATTTCGAACTGTACGGGGGTGAAATCGGGGTTGAAATGAGGGATGAATGTCAATATGGAAATTCTCAACCGTTGAAGATAAAACCATGAAACTCTGTATATAGACACTAGACACGAAGCAAAATAATGTTTGTTCCATCAATTTTGAACTGTACGGGGATGAAATTGAGGTTGAAATGGGGGATCTATGTCAATATGGAAGTTCCCAACCGTTAAATATAAAACCATGAAACTCTTTATATAGACACTTGACACGAAGCAAACAAATGTTTGTTCCATCAATTTCGTAATTTCGAACTGTGCGGGGGTAAAATTGGGGTTGAAATGAGGGATGAATGTCAATAAGGACATTCCCAACCGTTGAAGATAAAACCATGATACTCTGTAAATAGACACTTGACACGAAGCAAACAAATGTTTGTTCTAGCAATTTTGTGATTTCGAACTATATAGGGATGAAATTGGGATTGAAATGGGGGATGAAAGTATACATGGAAGCTTCCATTCGTTGAAGATAAAACTATGAAACTCTTTATTTAGGCACTTGGCACGAAGCCAATAAATGTTTGTTCTAGCAATTTTGTAATTTCGAACTGTATGGGGATGAAATTGAAGTTGAAATGGGGGACGAATGTCTCTTACGCTTTCACACCTAAACCGATTTTGATGAAATTGTTTTATTATGAGCTGGTTTTAGTAAATGCGTCTGGGTGTAAAATTAGTTATTGCCTGAGTTACCTCAGTATTAATTTCGCGCGGACGAAGTCGCGGGTAACAGCTAGTTGAATATATACTAATCAGTCAGCCTCTAAACAGTGCTAGAGAGCAGAATAAACAAAAAAATATTTGGGACATGTATCTACCTATAAAAAAAATGGTTGTCTGTAAAGTGGGTTCACTGACGATAGTTAAACGTGACAACGTCTTAAGAAATCAGTACGCTGATAGCGCGAGTAGTGATACCGCTCGACTCGGCGGGTGGCGCCCTCAGCGCTCAGCTTCGTCCGCATGGCACGGACGACGAACTAACGATAACGTTACATGACGTCATGTTTTGCGGGCGTGCAGCCGGCTTCACCGAATTATAAGACGTTATCACGTCAAAAACATTTGAAGTCGACTGTCGATAGAAGTGAAAACTTATAACTCAGAATTTGATAGCTTACTTTGGACACTATGCGGGTGAAACCGGAGGGCGTGGCTATGAGAATGTTCATCTAGAAATGCGTCTGCATATGGTCCAGCATAAGAAATGCTGACGCATTTCTAGATGCCCAATGGCCATGGTCCCGATTTCATCCGAAGATTTATTATCGTTCCCGAGCGTGACGCTAGAATTGAAATCAATAACCCACGAAAATTATGTATCTGGCGCGCCAAAAGCAGTTTTCACTTCAAAAAAATCACGCGTTCATTTCACTTAGCCACTAAGGCTGAAACCGTAGTATTTCAACTATTAACATTCGGATTGCGTGATATAAAGTGAAAACACGCAATAAACGCTGAAATAGAAAGCAAAGCGGATAGTGACGTCATTTACTACGTCATAGTTACAATGATGTAGGCATACTGAGTCTATATTAGAAGACTAGCGGTCCACCCAGGTTTCACCTGTGGTAAAAAATATACATAATACAGTCTGTAGCAGTCAGGTACGTACGTACACATCCAACGGTGACATATTTTTTGAAATAGGTCCAGTAGTTCCTGAGATCAGCGCGTTCAAAGAAACAAGCTCTTCAGTGTTATATTATTAGTAGAACCTGGGTGACCGAGCTTTGCTCGGTTTAAATACTAAATATACTTAGGTACCTACAGATAAAAGACACCAAGAAATAGATTTTCTAAAAGAAAACATGAAAAAAAAGAGAAGCCATCTGGATTCAAAGCCGGAGCTACTAATTCGTGACCGCTATGACCGCTATGACTTCCCATCTGAGCTATTACGCTGTCGCGTCACGCGGCGAAATTTACCTTCGCATTCTAATGTCTAATGTGACAGTTTTTCATTGTCTAAAAACGCGCATAATATGCGTTTTTTTTTAATGAAACCTAGTTAGATCGATTTATCGTCCCCCAAACCCCCTGCATACATAATTTCATGAAAATCGTTCGAGCCGTTTACGAGATTCAGATTCTATACATATATATATATATATATATATACAAGAATTGCTCGTTTAAAGGTATAAGATATTAAAAAAAAGTTAACTATAATCACGGTGTCGGTTTTTAGTGAAAAAATCACTCTCCTCATTTTTCCAAAAGTATAAAACTTCAAGAAATATACCAAACATAGAATAAATAAATATAAGAAATATAGTCCACTAGCTTACTAGCACCACCCCGCGGTTCTACATGCATAGTTCCCGTTCCCGGTAATTTCCCAGGATACAAGTAATAGATCAAGTGTTCTTCCAGACTATGGGGCCGTTAAAAAATGTTTTGACCACCCGCTCCATTGTCATCAAGAGTAAGCAAATCTCTTACGGCCCATCCCATACCATGCTTACGTAAACAATGGTACCTATATTCCCCTAAAAATGCGTGTCCTTTTCAAAAATGTGAGTTGCCATCTGTGTAAAAAAAAAAAACAATTGCTGACGTAAACACCATCTAGACACCCCCCCCTCCATATCGTCAAAAATAAGCAAAGCGCGAACGCAACACGCAAAAAGTACTCGAGACGCCTAAAATTAACTTTTCACTCCAAAAAATTAAATCCCTACAGTATCAGCAACCTAATCTTGGATCGATATCAGTAGGAGAAACTAGCCAAGGTCGCAGGGAAACTTTTTTCGTGTTAATACGAGCATCTTGACGGGTCAAGGCTTCGACACCAAGTCGACAGACTCTGCGTAAACACTTAATTGTGTCTTCAAAAACAAATATCGGAAAAAGCAAAAAACAAAAAAAAAATTGGCAGTCACAGGAACTGCCGATAGAAGTGAAAACTTATAACTCAGAATTTGATTGCTTACTTTGGAAACTACACGTGTGTAACCGGAGGGCGTGGCCTGAGCATCATGGCATGGCCATCTCGAAATGCGTCAGCATTTCCTATTGGGTGATGCATTTCTAAATATAATTCCAATAGCCATGGTCCCGAGTTTACCCGAAGATTTCTTATCATTTCTGAGCGTGACGCTAGAATCCAATTCACAGCCCACGAAATATCTGTCTAGGCGCGCCTATAGAAGTTTTCACTTCAATTATCTATTTATTAACACGCGAAGCAACAACTTAAAATGGTGAAGGAAACGATCATGGCGAAACCGACATGACAGGTACCTAGCACCATTCGAGGTCATGTATCATCCACCAACCCGCACTGGGCTAGCTAGCGTGGTGGGTTATGGCCTTGACTCTCTCCTTGTGAGAGAAAACCCCGAGTCCCAGAAGTGGAAGGATTTAGTGGGCTGCCTATGCAAGGTAATGCTAAATCTTTGGCCACTAAAAAAAACGCCACTATTCCATACAACCAAAGACAATTAATCTTTGCATACAACAGTACCCAAACCACAGACCCCTTTAGAGTTCTAGAGCTTCATAGCTCTAGAACTCTAAATTCTGATGCCACTGATATACACACACACATATAGACGCATCAAAAATACAGATCCCGCCGATTTTGACGGGGCTTAAAAAACAACGACCAATATTTAAATAAATAAATATAAATAAATAAATATTGGTGGACAATTCACACACAACACCATCTGACCCCAAACTAAGCAAAGCTTGTGTGATGGCGGCCAGATACACGATATAATACTTATATAGTTTTAAATACATACTTATTATACATAGAAACACCCAGACACAGTGCAAACATTTGAATTCATCACACAAATATTTGCACTGGGTGGGGATCGAACCCACGACCCTCGGCTTCGCAGGCAGATCTACTACCAACTAAGCCACGAGGCCAGTCAATCAATCAATTTATTTAAACCTTTCAGTTTTATACAAGAGCATAAATATTGCTCTATTATTGCTGGCGAAATATGGATCGTAAAATTGGTAGAACGTAAAAACAAACACATAAAAATAGATGTAAGGCATGTCTATCATCAGATGTCTATCTACGGCGCCATCTTTAATGGGGGCAGACATTTTGCAAGGCCGTTTTGTGAAAACTAGAGATGAGCAGAGTCACAGTTTTGCCGAGAACGAGTACCGAGTTTTACTCAATTTATTTTCAAACGAGTAACTCGGTTCAATCAAATTCTCATTTCGCGCACGTAAACAAGTACAAACAGATATCATTACCACTCATTCATTAGCATAATTTCGATTTTATTAATTGAGATTGCCAAATATTTCCTAAATTGGTAATAAATACTTTTTGATTAACACTGTTGTTTTAATTATATCTACCTAAATATATTGCTTTTATTAATCCGCCTATACACACTGGCCTAGTGGAGGCCAACGCGAGCGTCGACAAAACGGCACAAGACGAGTGGTAGCATCCACACACTGGTCGAGCGCAGGCCAACGCGAGCGCCGACAAAACGGGACATGGCGAGTGGTAGCATCCACACACTGGCCGAGCGCAGGCCAATACGAGAGCTACGAGCGCCTTTGTTTTGTGCACAAAAACCGACACCGGTCACGAGAGACGAGTCGAGGCAAAAGAGCCCTATACACACTGGCCACTTGCCGTCACTCGGCCAGCTAGGCGAGAGCGACAGCGAGTGATCACAAGTCATGGCAGAACGACCCTCCACACACAGGCGTTGGCCTGCACTCGGCCAGTATGTATAGGCGGCATTAAACTGAGTATACTCGGCATTCAAACCGAGATATCGGGCCGAATACGAGTATCAAAAAACCCCGCCGAGTACGCCGAATACCGAGTATCAACCGAGTACTCGGCCCATCTCTAATGAAAACTAAGTGGACAGTGTTTCGGAACAATATCAGCTATTAGCAACGCCCCACGGTTGTACCCGTGGAGTTCCCGTTCTCATTATTTTCCAGGGATAAAAAGTAGCCTATGTTTAAAGCCGGTCCTTTCACATGTTAAGACGCGATTGAGCAACAAACATCTAAATATTCAAATCTTTGCTATTTAACATATTAGCAGGATGTTCCTAGGATTACTATACGAGTAGCTCTGTTTACTAGTAGTACCTGTGTGTTGTACTAGTGTAGATATTCATTTACTAGCTGTTACCCCCCGCGACTCCGTCCGCGCGAAATAAATACTAAGGTAACTCAGGCAGTACTTATTTTTATACCCAGACACATTTACGGTTACTAAAAACAGCTTATAATAAAACAATTTCATCAAAATCGGTTGTTTAGATATGAAAGCGTAAGAGACATTCGTCCCCCATTTCAACTCCAATTTCATCCCTATACAGTTCAAAATTACAAAATTGCTCGAACAAACATTTTTATTAGATAGATAGATAACTCTTTATTGTGACACAAAACAGAAATATTACAGTAAAACACTTACGAACTAGCACCACAAATGGCGGCCTTATTGCTTAGAGCAATCTCTTCCAGGCAACAAGCTTCGCTTAGCTTAGCTTCGTGCCAAGTGCCTATAATAAAAAGAGTTTCATAGTTGTATCTTCAACGATTGGGAACTTTCATATTGACAGTCATCCCCCATTTCGAAATTACAAAACTGCTAGAACCAATATTCGTTTGCTTCGTGTCAAGTGTCTATATACAGAGTTACATGGTTTTATCTTCAACAGTTGGAAACTTCCATATTGACATTCACCTCCCATTTCAACCCCAATTTTACCCCTGTACAGTTCTAAATTACAAAATTCATAGAACAAACATTTAATTGCTTCGTGACAAGTGTCTAGATACAAAATTTGATAACTTTGAAAATCACGAATTTTCATACAACCGTTCATCCCTTGTTTCACCCTCTTAGAGGTTGAATTTCGCCAAACCCTGTCTTAGCGAGCGCCTACATGCTAAAAGGTACCTCCATGCAAAATTTCAGATTTCTAGCATTTGTAGTTTGTGAGATTCCTTGATGAGTGACCTTTCGCTTTTATATATATAGATTTCCTCGCTAAGGCGGGAGAAAATTACGTGTTGCATTTGAGTGCAAATATTTTTCACCTTGTGCCCTTTTGATTCCCTTGCTACGCTCAGAATTCTAATTTTGAATCCCTCGCTACGCTCGTGATTCAATTATAGAGTCCTTCGCTTGCTCGGTCATCAAAATTGAGCACGCGGTTAAAAAGTCACTTTGCACTCTTGTACAACAAATAACTATTGTATTTGTATTTACATACAAGAAAATTTTCAAAATATTGACAAAATAAAAGCGGCCAAGTGCGAGTCGGACTCGCATACGAAGGGTTCCGTACCATTAGCACATAAACGGCGAAAACCTCTTTTATTGTATGCGAGCCCCCTTAAACATTTATTTTATTTTTATTTTATTTTATTTGTTGTTATAGCGGCAACAGAAATACATCATTTGTGAAAATTTCAACTGTCTAGCTATCATCGTCTTTGAGATACAGCCTGGTGACAGACGGACGGACAGACGGATGGCGAAGTCTCAGTAATAGGGTTCCGTTTTTACCTTTTGGGTACGGAACCCTAAAAAGGATGGCGATACAAAGTTCGCCGGTCATGTAGTAGGTATAGTTATAAATAGCTGAAAAGTCAACCATCTGACCTATTTGCTTAAGTGGGGTTTGGCAAAAGGTTAGCATTTTCCTAATTTCACTAAAAGCACTGTCGTTTGCCAACTTCGTAGCTTTAACCCTGACCTTTGGAGTGAACTATGTCCAATATGGTAAATAGAATAAGCAGCCCCCTAAAGGCGCCTTCACATCAGGTCGCAAGCAGCGCGGTAGTAGCAGCGCGACAGTCGCGCTGTTCACAGGCGACAAACTTCTATACTAAAAAGAACAGCGCGACAGCCGCGCGACACGTAATTAATTGTCTTAGCGGACGTCAGCGCAGCATCCGCGCGCGATCAGTCGGCATCGAGTCAGTGTTCCAAACCCTGTACCACAGAATAAATATTAGTACAGAAGCCTCACTTACCGAAAACAATTATATAAATAGCGACTCTTGCTGGGACACAACAAAGTTCTATTCAGCTCAAACTCTTAGCAGAGTCCGCCTGGGGAAGTACCACACCTTTGTCAATTATTCTACCGCCAAACAGGAATGTGCAAACATTACTGTGTTCCGGTCTGAAGGGCAATGTTTCCAGAGAAATTACAGGGCTTAGAGATATAACAACTTAGATCTCTAGGTGACGAGCGCAGTGCGGTGCTAGGTAATGATTTGGGCTCTTCATGTTCCAATAGCTGCGTGTCACTGTGCTGTTATGTGGCAGCCATGCTGCTTACCATCAGGCATATTTATGTCCTGCTCGTCACGTCACTCTTTAGGTATTTAAAAAAAAAAATCTCGTCGCGATTTTCAACTCTCTCTTCTAACGCGTAACTCTGTCCCTGTCTAGCGTGGAGGGTTGTCGACATATCTAATAACAATATGCGCGGGAAACGTGTTGCGCGAGCGCTCAGCCGTGCGTCCGACAACCGACTGGCACTTGTTTCCTGGAAGGAACGGTCTAGCGGTAGGCTAAAACCGCGCGACCTTGAGCGAGTGAGGATGCACTGGCTGTACGCTGTACTTGTAATGAGAGGGCATCCGCTGCTGTCGCGTGGCTGCCGCGCTGCTTGCGACCTAATGTGAAGGCGCTGTAAATGTTTTCACTGCTGGGACTCGGGGCCTTCTCTCGCAAAGAGAGAGTCAAGGTCAAGGCAGTAATCAACCCACGCTGGCCCAGTGCGACAACGCATTACCTCGAAAGATACTAGGAACGTGCCGGATACCTCGAGTTGTTTTCTTTCACCGTTTTTAAGTTAGCGGCATTACGCATGTGACTTTGAAAAGAAAAGACAGTGGTGCGCGTGGTGTTTGAACCAGGGGCTCCGGATTGGCAGTCGCCGTTCTCCCGACTAGACCAGCTGTAACTTAATTTGGCATTTACAATTATCTTGCACGTTTTTTAACCCCCCGACCAAAAAAAGGGATGTTATAAGTTTAACGTCGATGTCTGTCTGTCTGTGTGTGTGTGTGTGTGTGTGTGTCTGTGGCACCATAGAGTACTATGACAAATTTCAAATCCGAGATGTCCGCCACCACAAAATGGCGGTTCCGTAAAACGTAAAAACGGAACCCTTATAGATTCGTCATGTCTGTCTGTCCGTATGTCACAGCCACTTTTTGCCGAAACTATGAGAAGTACACTATCGAAACTTGATAAGTAGATGTATTTTGTGAACCGCATTAAATTAAAAAAAAAAAAAAAAAAGTCGGTTCGTGCGGCGAGCGTTGGCTGCATCACCGAAGACCATCCGAGAGTTCAACCTGCAGATGGCCATCAGGGACAGAAATGCAGCCGTAGTGGAGGCTCTCGGCCGGGAGGAGGCGGCATAGGCAAATGGCAATTAGGCAAAAAATCGATGTCGAGTCGATTACTAGCGGAATCCCAACCGGTAGTGATCGGCTCAACAGACGAGCACTGACTAGTATTAGGTTTAAAATGTTCCCAACTCCCCCCTTATTTTCCTCTTCTTCTGATTATCCAAGAAATATGTAAAAATAAATAAGATTTTAAATGACAAAAGTCACGGCCCCGGAGTCTGTGGAGTAGCAATTCTGAATAAAAAAAAATAAAAAAAAACAATATCTTATATATAAAATTCTCGTGTCACAGTGTTTGTTTCCTTACTCCTCCGAAACGGCTTTACTGATTTTAACCAAATTTTATATGCATATTCTGTAGGTATGAGAATCGGCTACTAGCTATTTTTCATACCCCTAAGTGACAAGGGTTGTTAACTAAGGCAAAACAACGTTTGCGGGGTCAGCTAGTATATATATATATTTATCATTTAGGACATCTCAAAATCTTTGGACTCGGGGATGTTATTATGCTAATCCGCACCAGGCCAATGGGTGCCTTTAAATTCTCCATGATGTAGGAAGCTCAGTCTTATTTAGTGGGCAGTTTATTTGTAAATGCCTTAGCCTAATCTTATAATATAAAATTCTCATGCCACAGTGTTAGTTACCTTACTCCTCCGAAACGGCTTTACTGATTTTTACCAAATTTTATATGCATATTCAGTAGGTCTGAGAATCGGCTACTATCTATTTTTCATACCACTAAGTGATAAGGGTTGTTTACCCCTAAAAATTTTATTTTAATTTTTGAACAGTATTTTTTTTATATTTTTATACTGTGGTATTAAAAAATACATACCTCCCTAAATTTTTTACCTTTTATCAGCAGCCCCTATTTTTTAATAGCCATTTTAATAATATAATCATTTTTCATCCCAGGCGATATGGCAGTCAAGTGTAAACCTATATAATAGTTGTAAAAAATGCAAACTAAGTAGGAAGAGAGACAGTTGATATTTCTTGATAGTAAAGGTTTGATAATAATAATAAAGATTTGTATTTTTGTGCCCCTTACGTGTTGTTTGCTTTTTATGTTATTTGTTCTAAGCTTTCTGGTGTCAATAAAACATAAAGTATTGTTAGTTGGCATTGAATAGCTTTATTATTACCCATGTGGCTGCTAATGTTGATTATTATTATTATTTAGGACATTTATTAAGTTGACATACAACTTATGTCTTACAAACTTAGGTCAAATTCAGATTCAATTTTTTTTTTTTTTTAAATAAAGAGTGTCGAGACGAGCAGGGCATGTGCCTGATGGTAAGCAACATGCCTGCCACATAACAGCACAGTGACACGCAGCTATTGGAACATGAAGCGCCAAAATCATTACCTAGCACCGCACTGCGCTCGTCACCCAGAGATCTAAGTTGTTATATCTCTAAGCCCTGTAATTTCTGTAATTTCAAATAAATGAGATCAAAATTTGTTATGTTTTCAATTTTTAATTTGTCTTCAATCAGGAGTTGGTTCAGGAGTCAGTACGAGGCTGGAAGATATCAGTTTCAGTGATAAAACTGCCAGTTATCATTCTTGTCTCTTTTATTGAGAATTATTCTAACCATGATGGTATTATTGTTTTCCTGTCTTGTGTTTAATTTTTATTGTGATCATTAACTATCAATCGAATAATCAATTAACCAATCAATAAAATGCTATAACAATGAATCAATTAATATTCCAATGAATCAATCAATCAATGAAATAATTAATCAGTCAAACATAAAGCATTATAATTGTATGCCCCAGGTTTTAGATGTAAAATGCGACCCACCTGTCTCATCGATGAAATTTTTTTATATAAATTTTACAGCTAAGTAATTAATGACATAAAACCAGAAAGAACTAATTAGTCCGTCAGTTAGATTATTAAAAAATATTGTACATGTATATATTTTTTAGTTACAAAGACATAAAATGATAGAGATAAATATTTGTTTGTTGATTTCAAATAATTTGATAACACCCACACACACACTCACCCACACGCACCCTCATCCACACACACTCACAACCATCCACTTTTAAAACTCCATAGATATAATCAAAAGTTAATCATAATGTCTTAAATGCAAGCTCAAATTGTTATTATCTTTATTTAATTCACAATGCATGTAATAATCTAGCCTACCTTATTATTAAACTCAAATTAAAAAGTGATTGTTAAGAATTAAACAAAAAAAAACTATGTACCTATAATACAATATGATTGAATATTTTTTATTTTTTGTGATTTGCTAATTTGTACTTCTAATTTTTAAATATTAAATTTGTCTACCCGTAATAATAATTAAACCAGTTAGGCTATTATTGTTTTTTGTAGTGCAATTCTTACACGAAGCGCATAATGGTTTTATAGAAAACAGGTTTCTGGATTCCCAAGATACAGGCTTAGCCTAGTTTGGGGTCCGCTGACAAGACCTACTTAATTTGCTTTATGTGAAATAGTAATTGTAATGTGAATATTGTTGTAAACTTTGTGTGTGTGCAAATAAACATGATTTGATTTGATTTGAACATAAAACATGTGTCCCATATACATCCATATGTATTTTTCCATAACTACCCGATGGACTAATTATAATAGTATACTTTTGACCTAGTTGTCATCCTAATTATGTGAAAAAACCTTAATCTAAAATCATCATCATCATCATCAACAGCCCACTAAACGTTCCCACTGCTGGGACTCGGGGCCTTCTCTCGCAAGGAGAGAGTTAAGGCCATAATCCACCACGCTGGCCCAGTGCGGATTGGCGGATGACATGTGACTTCGAAAGATTCTAAGTACATGTCGGTTTCCTCACGATGTTTTCCTTCACCGTTTTAAGTCAGCGGCACTATGCACATGACTTCGAAAAGACAGTGGTGCGTGTGGGGTTTGAACCCGGGGTCTCCGGATCGGCAGGCACCGTTCTCTACTAGACCAGTTGAGTAGTGGTAGGACTCTTAGCAGAGTCCGCCTGTGGAAGTACCACACCTTTGCCAAATATTCTACCGCCAAGCAGTAATGTGCAAACATTACTGTGTTCTGGTTTGAAGGGCAATGATTCCAGAGCAATTACAGGGCTTAGAGACATAATATCTTAGATCTCTGGGTGACGAGCGCAGTGCAGTGCTAGGTAATGATTTGGACTATCATGTTCCAATAGCTGCGTGTTACTGTGCTGTTATGTGGCAGGCATGTTGCTTACCATCAGGCACATGACCTGCTCGTCTCATCACTCAATGCTATAAAAAAAAAAAAACCAAGCCGTAACATATAATCTAAAATTACTCTTATGTAATCATGTTTCTGATGGTCAGGCTTGGCGGGTATCCAAGTATAATATTATGCTGGAAGATGTCAGCTGGATTTATAAAGTAATTAGTTTCTGGAGTATCTAAAAAAATATTTTTTGTAGTACTTTACAGAATTTGGTATTATTGTGCAGACAGGGTATATCAAAACTCAAAGTCAAGCTGGTATGAGGCGAAGGACAAAGTTGGAGTTGTTTGAGATACAATCCATTTCACTTAGTTTAACTAGCAATAAGTATGAAATAAGTGAGTAAGGGTCTTGTAATTATTTTAAATAAGTATATATCTCTAGAAAAAAACCAACAGCTAACTTAAAATTTAATATGAAACTACTAGAAGTAGTCACTAATTAAATTACTTACTGTGCTCCATGTTTCGGGGAAATTGTGACAGCCTTTTTGGGTTCTAAATAATACTTTTGTCCCTGATGTACCCAGGTACCAGTGAAATGTAGTTTCTTTGCAGCATCGCCCAGGCAAAAGTAAATTTTACCATTAACGTTAGGCACAGACACTTCAATTCGCGAATTCCACTGCGACGTTTCAATTTCTTTTAATTCATAATTCGGGTAGATTATCTCACAAGCACTTCCCTCAGCAGCTTCCATGGAAGTTAATCTCCACGGAATATGTCCTAAAAACTCGCCCCCTTTTACAGAAAGTAAATATTTACAATTATTAAAATCGCATTTTACACTGTCCACACTTAATTGTTGTATTTCTGGATGGGGGCTTTCTGCAGTTACGAAGTACACTAAGAAAATTAGGTTTAGATAGAAACCACAAGTCCGTAACACATTTGAAGCTGTTGCCATTCTCGCAGCTTTTATAAAATTATTTTTTTCAATATTCCGCGTCGATAAGGAAGCGACATGTTCATTTTTCTTTACAGCCAATCATCGGTCGACGGTCGACGGCATTGTTGATTGTTGCCAAGTGTTCTACGAAAACTATTGCTAAATAGCTAACTATGTGTAAAAATTACCAATTTAGATTATTAGGTTCACAAAAAGTCGCTATTAGCAAGTAGCTCTAGATTGTCTTCATTTATGTACGTATGAACATTGGTGAATTTGAAACCTCACCGTTTTATTGAAAGTTCGATGTTTCTGAATTCATTCAGTAAATATGGAACGTATAAAAAAATTACTAATGATATTAACTAAATCTTCAAAAGCCGTAATCAGCCGTAAAAAATGATCCTTCCTATTGTATATATAACTAGCCGTTACCCGCGACTTCGTCCGCGAGAAATAAATACTTAGGTAACTCAGGCAGTACCTATTTTTATACCCAGACACGTTTACGGTTACTAATATACCGGCTATATAACGGCTTCTAATAAAACAATCAAAATCGGTTCAGTTATTTAGGTGTGAAAGCGTAAGAGGCATTCGTCCCCCATTTCAACTCCAATTTCATCCCCATACAGTTCGAAATTACAAAATTGCTAGAACTGACATTTATTTGCTTCGTGTCAAGTGCCTATATACAGAGTTTCATGGTTTTATCTTCAACGATTTGAATCTTCCATGTATACTTTCACCCTCCATTTCTATCCCACTTTCATCCCTATACTTACATTTCAAAATTACAAAATTGCGAGAACAAATATTCGTTTGCTTCGTGTCAAGTGTCTATATTCAGAGTTTCATAGTTTTATCTTCAACGGTTGGGATCTTCCATGTTGACATTCATCCCCCATTTCTACCCCAATTTCACCCCCGTACAGTTCAAAATTACGAAATAGATGAACAAACATTCGTTTGCTTCGTGTCAAGTGACTATATACAGAGTTTCATGGTTTTATGTTCAACGGTTTGGAATTTCTATATTGACATTTATCCCCCATTCCAACCCCAATTTCACCCCCGTTTAGTTCGAAATTACAAAATCGATAGAACATTGAATTGCTTAAGGATACAAAATTTGATAACTTTGAATATCACGATTTTTCTTATAACCGTTCATCCCTTGTTTCACCCTCTTAGGGGTTGAATTTCGCAAAACCCCGTCTTAGCGAGCACCTACGTGCTAAAAGGAACCTCCATGCAAAATTTCAGATTCCTAGCATTTGTAGTTTCTGAGATTCCTTGATGAGTGACCTTTCGCTTTTATATATAGATTATCTACATATACTTTTAAAATCTTGATTCAATCAATCATCTTCTTATCTATATACATAAAAGCGAAAGGTCACTCATCAAGGAATCTCAGAAACTACAAATGCTAAGAACCTGAAATTTTGCATGGAATGCCCTTTTAGCACGTAGGCGCTCGCTAAGACGGGGTTTTGCGAAATTCAACCCCTAAGAGGATAAAATTAGGGATGAAAGTTTTACATAAGCGCTCAGGGCCAACCCTTAGGGCTAGAAATTTGAAATTTCACATACATATCCTTCCTATGATTCCTAGTTCCCACTAGGGAAGGATCTATCAAAATTAGTAATTTATAGGGGATGAAAATTTCAGATAAACGCTTGGGGTTTACGCCAACAATTTACAAAACGCGAGCGAAGCCGCGGGTTAAAGCTAGTTAATTATAATTCTATTATATGTTATTGAATTAATCTTCTTCTTCTTCGTGTCGAATTGAATTATTAATAATTGAATTCGACACGAAGAAGAAGATTAATTCTATAACATAATTATAATAGAATTATAATTAACTAGCTTTAACCCGCGGCTTCGAATTGAATTATGTTCAATTCGACATGAAGAAGAAGAAGATTAATTCAATAACATATAATAGAATTATAATTAACTAGCTTTAACCCGCGGCTTCGCTCGCGTTTTGTAAATTGTTGGCGTAAACCCTAAGCGTTTATCTGAAATTTTCATCCCCTATAGCCATGGTCCCGAGTTCACCTGAAGATTTCTTTTATTTACGAGCGTGACGCTTGAGCTCAATTCACAGCTCACGAAAAATCTGTGCGTGATGCGCCAAAAGAAGTTTTCACCTCAAAAAACTTATTAACACAAGCTTTTACGCTTGTAGGAACAAAGTTCCCTACGGCAGTCTAGGAGGAGATTAGGATTTTTGTGCGCGATGCTAGATGATATTTATTTCGTCAGATTATGGAACTGACCCTAGATCAGATGATGGAACTGACTCTAGGTCAGATTATGAAACTGGGAGCTGGCTGTTAACTTTTGAAGTGAAAGCTTCTTTTGGCGCGCCATAGACAGATTTTTCGTGGGCTGTGAATTGAATTCTAGCGTCACGGCGTCTTTCCATTCTATACAAGGCCAGAACACAAGGATATGAAACTAATCACGTATAGATTGGAAATGAGTTATTTAAATAAGTTCTTCCAAACCATACAAGTGCAGTACGCAAATACTCGCGTATACTTTGTAGTAACGTAAAAGTATTATATTGTTCCAAAATATACAGCACCAGTACGCATGCGGACTAATCGTGTATTTTTTGGAATAAGCGCGCGAAACTCTAACATTACAATTTGTACGTGAGCAGTTGCATTTTTTTTTATCTAAAGAGTGACGAGACGAGCCGGACATTTACCTGATCGTAAGCAACATGCCTGCTACATAACAGCACAGTGACATACAGCTATTGGAACATGAAGAGTTTGAAGAGTCCAAATCATTACCTAACTTACTAGCACTGCACTGCGCTCGTCGCCCAGAGATCTAAGATGTTATATCATGATAACATGATCCCAGATCCAGATCCGACTCGGAGCACCCTGAATCCACCTAGTCTTGTCACTACTACCCCTAGAGTGTGTATAAAAAATGCGGGAGCCAGAAGCTCAAGGGAAGTCCTGAGTGGAGCTAGCCATAAGAGGCCTAGCGAAGCGCAAGGGGTAGGTTGTATGCGCTGGTTCAAGCTTTGTTTAGTTTCACAATATAAAATCAAGAATTACACATCAAATTAGGCAACCAAAATGAAGGGTGGGACTTACGTGATGAAGAGGCTCCTATACCTGCCGGCCGGCAGTAATTCGACGACACGTTACACTAGGTTCTGTTTAACTTGATTACTGATCTGAATAGAACTGAACTGAAGGTGACTGAATGACGCCACCTTTTTATATAATTATTTCGAATGAAGGGAGGACGATTAAGATTAGAGGGTAGGAAAAAGGAACAGATATGTTGCCTGTATAGTTCCCACAATAATGGCCAAAACAGAGGTGGCGATCGAAGCGAGCCGGCGACCTCCGTAGTGGAGCTCAGGCCGAGTATGGAGAAGCAACACTCAGGGCTGACCGAAGAGCTTCTGGCGGGAGCCTGCCCAGAGTCAAATCTCAGTGATAGCCCCTCATCGGATCGACAACATACACAATCAGTACGGAAAATTCTTTGTTTCTTTCTTTGTACGCATTGTAATCACAGATTTAAAACAACATTCCAATATAATATACTCGTACGCGAACAGTTTCCTATGGCTGCGTTCTGGCTTTGTATAGAATGAAAAGACGCGACGCGAGCATCCACGTTACAAACTATACACGATCAGTACGCAAAACTCTTGTATGGTTTGTAATAACAGATTTTAAAACAACATTACAATATATACGTGCGCAGTTTTCTATGGCTGCGTTCTGGCGTTGTATAGAATGGAAAGACGCAGCGTCACGCTCGGGAATGATAAGAAATCTTCGGCACCAAACTACTCGTCAAGACAAAATAAAAGGGCCCAAAGTCGATGTTTCTACTTATGAGTTTCTACTTTCCAGTTCAAATTAAGTTTAATAACAAACATGAGCCGGACATGTGAAACTAAATAAAACCTTGTATCTTGTATAAAGCTCGCCTCTCGTTTGCAGATTTTAACTAATGGGAAGCAAGATTTCTAGCAACATCAAATAAAATTGGCTCAAATCGAATTTTCAGTGCTATTAATAGTTCCCAAGAAATCGATATTGTAGCGATATGACTGTGAACGAACTGGCCACACTAAAACTAAATGTCATTGTTCCTTTCAGTAATCAGCTGTCAATTGACATTATTGTGTCAAACTGTCAAAGTCTGTGGTCGGCTGGACGGAGTTTGCTTGCGATTTGCGAGTATATGTGTTGGCTATTTCGTCCTTATTTTATTTGGTGTATAAATAAAATTGAACACCAAATTACTGCATTCTCTACTATTGTATTTGTAGTTTATACTAGAGCTTGTAAATATTCACGTTGCTAGTCAAATTTTGTTAGTACGAGTTTGTTAAAAGTGGAAACTACTTCCCTTTGTCTCAGACAAACTATGAGCGTTTTTAGGCAAAAATAAAGGATTATAGTAGATTTTTCTTGAGTAAATATGGAGGTGAGAGAAGCTGGAGATGGTGCGGCGTCAGGGGAGGTCGTCAAAGTTCCCCAGAAGAAATATTCTTGGGCAGAAGTACGACAAGCGGTCCATGACTTGCGGAAGGAATTATCGTCTCTTTCGACTATGGTGCCCACTGCAATTTCGTTCAGAAGACTGAGTAATGGCAAAACGAGGATATATTTCCTGAGGACACCTCAAAATGGATGGGAAATCACTCTTCTGTACACAGACGTGTCTGCTACTACTGACCCTATCGAAACTAGGTGAGTTTTTATCAAATTTATTGTAATTTTTTTTTTTTTTTTAAATAAAGAGTGACGAGACTAGGGTTTCCGATTTCTCGAGGTTTTTTAGTTCTCGGGTGTCGAGACTTCTCGAGCCTGATTTCTCGGGTCTTCTCGGGTTGTCGAGAAAAAATAAAATACGTCTAAATTTTTGTTTAATTAATAAAAAGAGTCTTTAATTTAACTGTGTTTATTTTACATGAAAAAAATCAACATAATTTTTAACAAAAAAAACAAGTTCTCAATAAAAAATCAGCTCAAAACAAAATTGCTAACTAAAAACAATCATACTTCTTCTCCTTATCATAACTAATCTCATCTCACTAATCTGTAATAAAAAACAAAATCTCTGTTAACAATCAGCTTAAAACAAACATCTTAACTAAAAACAATCATACTTCTTCTTATTATAACTAATCTCACTAATCTTTAATAAAAAACAAAATCTCTGTTAACAATCAGCTTAAAACAAACATCTTAACTAAAAACAATCATATTTTTCTCATCATAACTAAAGATCACTCACTAATCTCACTATGTGGGTGGTATGGTATCACAATTTTTGGCAGTTTTAATGTAATTAAATAAGAGATATCTATCTACTATTAATACGAAAAATATAACTGTCTTTAAGCCTGCTTATTAATTCTTATGAAATATGCCTTAAGATAAACCAAAGCATTAATAGATTTATCAGACAGCCGGCTCCTAATCTTACTGACCACATCTCCCGATATGGAAAATACCCTTTCATTTTCTGTTGAAGTCGGCTTGACTGAAATTAATGCTTTGTATAGTGTTTCCAGATTAGGGGTCCTCTTGCCTGTTTTTTCAAATAGCAAAAACTCTTTTTTTATAATTGATTTGGAAAGCACCACAGCATTAGTTGATTCACCATTTCTCGAAACACCTTTTATTGCTCTCTCTAATTGAGCTGCAAAGCTGTCTTGTTCAGTTTCTGATTCGCTTACGCCTGCTTCGACAACTTCTGAATTATTTCCTGTCGAAGGTTCTGTAGTAGTGGGAACAGTGGGGTATAGACGATTGAATAAGTCTTCAGCGTATCCAATTAAAAATGTCTTGCTATTAGCGGTAAAATAAGCACTCTTTTTGAGAATAAAATTATCGGGGCTGTGTAGCGTAGCAGCGATATTAGAGGTGTATTCCTCGCATTTACAAAGAAAGCTAAGCGTAAAAATGTTTATTTAAACTTCTCGATGTCTCGACTTTTCTCGAGCTGAATTTCCCGGGTACGAGACCGACCGATTTCCCGGGAATTCCCGGGACGAGAATTCCCGGGAACAAACCCTAGACGAGACGAGCAGGACATGTGCCTGATGGTAAGCAACATGCCTGCCACATAACAGCACAGTGACACGCAGCTATTGGTACATGAAGAGTCCAAATCATTACCTAGCACTGCACTGCGCTCGCCACCCAGAGATCTAAGTTGTTATATCTCTAAGCCCTGTAATTTCTCTGGAAACATTGCCCTTCAAACCGGAACACAGTAATGTGCAAACATTACGCGGTAGAATAATTGGCAAATAAGCACTTCTTACAGCTTCTTCTAGCTATCAAAGGTATTTCCTGCATTTTTGAAGAAACCTGTGGCAGTTCGCATCTGTTGCGTAGCAAACGTTGAGTTAGCATAGAGGTTTCTGGGCGATAGATACTAACTTAAACATAGTAACTGTATTACAGTACCTATGCACATAAGCTGCTCACTACAGTTTCATTATAATTTTGTTGGTCCGGTGAAAATCGCATTGTCATTTATTTTTATGCAGTGATGCAAGCAATTCAACATCGTTTTCACATAATGTCGCTGCGCCTGACAAGTTCCATATTCATGTGATATTTTCTTGTTTTTTTTTAATAGAGAGTGATGAGACGAGCAGGACATGTGCTTGATGGTAAGCAACATGCCTGCCACATAACAGCACAGTGACACGAAGCTATTGAAACATGAAGAGTCCAAATAATTACCTAGCACTGCACTGCGCTCGTCACCCAGAGATCTAAGGTGTTATATCTCTAAGCCCCGTAATTTCTCTGGAAACGTTGCCCTTCAAACTGGAACACAATAATGTTTGCACATTAGTGCTTGGCGGTAGAATAACTGGCTAAGGTGTGGTACTTTCCCAGGTGGATTCTGCCAAGAGTCCTACCATTACAAGGTTTGGCATAAAAGCTTAAAGAATCATGTAGTTGTGACTAATGGACAAATCTTTTTGATTTTTTTTCTCATAATATGCATTAACTTAAAAATGCTTTGGTGTAAAGTTGTCAAAGTATTGTTTGGTGATTCCTGCCTTTCAAGCATCAATATACTTCAATAAACATTTAGCAAAATGCTGTTATTTTGGAATGACAGAAACACATTTCAGTTTTATTTATATGTTTAGACTACAAGATAATATGTGAAAGGAGTTCTCGACCTATCAGCAAAGATATGTTTTTTTAATAGTATAGAGTGAGTGACAATACGAGCAAGACATGTGCCTGATGGTAAGCAACATACCTGCCCATAACAGCACAGTGATGTACAGCTATTGGAACATGAATAGTCCAAATCATTGCTTGCACCGTACTGCGTTTGTATACCCACTGTGTTTGTATCTCATAGCCCAGTAATTTCTCTGGAAACATTGCCCTTCAAAACGGAATACACTACTGCTTGGCGGTGGAATAACTGGCAAAAGTGTGGTAGGTACTTCCCCATGCAAACTCTGCAAAGAACCCTACCACTACAAAATATGTTCACCATATTAAAGTATAGTATATTAAACCTATTTAACAAATCATTGTTCCCATGTTTAGGGTTCCGTAAAACGTAAAAACGGAACCCTTAGAGATTCGTCATGTCTGTCTGTCTGTCTGTCTGTCCGTCCGTATGTCACAGCCCCTTTTTGCCGAAACTATGAGAATTACACTGTTGAAACTTGGTACGTAGATGTATTCTGTGAACCGCATTAAGATTTTTACAAAAGTTTTTAAAAAAAAACAAAAATTAGGGGTGCCCCCCATACTGAGAACTGAAGCTTAAAAATTTTTTTTTCATCAAACCTACGCGTTTGGGGTGTCTATCGATAGGTCTTAAATAATGATGTTGAGGTTTCTAATATAATTTTTGTCTACACTGAATAACTTGCGCGAGAGACGCTTCCAAAGTGGTAAAATGTGTGTCCCCCCCCCCTCTAACTTCTAAAGTTAGAGAATGAAAAAACTAAAAAATATATATGATGTACATTACCATGAAAACTACCAACGAAAATTAGTTTGAACTCGATCTGATGAGTAGTTTTTTTTAGTACGTCATAAATACACTATTATTAAAACTTCGATCAAAGTTACAACGAACTACAAGAACTATGTGTACTATGTATATTATGTTACTTGCTGGAACGGAACCCTTCATGGGCGAGTCCAACTCGCACTTGGCTACTTTATTTTCTAATTGTTATTATCTTATTAGTATTAATCCTATTGCTTTAAGTTAAATAAAATAAGTTTAATAAATAATTATGGAGTGAAAAAGAGTCAATAATCAATTTTTAATAATATTGCAAAATTTATAATTAAAAAAGTTACAATAAAAAAAAACAAAAAAAAAACTGATTAGATATTATTAGTACACACGTATAATATAGGTATAGTTAAGAGTACTGAAAAATAGTACTCACTTCGGAGCGCTGTAAAACCTTAGCTATACTTATATCATTTAGTTGTGCTACATATTTAAAAACGCAACCCCAAATGAAACTTTTCAATGGACTAGCGTGGTGCGACAGCATATTACCCCAGACGAGAAGAAGGGCGGTCATAGCGGTCACGAATTAATAGCTCCGGGTTCGAATCCAGATGGCTTCTTTTTTCTTTTCATATTTTTTTAAGAATATCTATTACTTGGAGCCTTTTATTTGTAGGTATCTAAGTATTTTTAGTATTTTAACCGAGCTAAGCTCGGTTACCCAGGTACTGTAACTTATCCTACTAATATTCCTCTCTCAGTCCTCGGTCGTACTAGTCGCATCGTTCATCGCTGCTGGTGTGTGATTCATTCGCTCGATTACGAATAGCTCTCGAGTATTTGTTGTGTGGTCCAAGTTGCAATTCCAAATGCCTTCTGATATTGATATGCATACCGACACTGAGACGGGAAAGGTTGGCAAGACTAGCAAGCGTAAGAGACTGTGTGATGGAGGAAATGACCCTTTCAGTGAATTGAAGAAAGACTGTAATGTGGTTTTTTAGGTCCCTTTACTAAGGCGCCAATTGTAATGAATAATTACAGTGGTGATAAATAAAGTGGTTGTGAAAAATATGTCCCTTTGAACGGGAGCCAATTGTAAGAAGATTATATGTTGTTAAAATAAAAGTGATTGTAAAATGCCAATGGTGAAGAAAACTACTTACCATGTATAGAAATGTTCTAGGAAAACTTATTTATAAGTTTATTTCGAGCGCCAGTCTTCCTTCTATTAATAAAAAATTGCTAACGGATAGATGGTTGCGGTGAGCCTTATTGGTACTTTTAATCGAGAGCCTTGGGGGCTATATTATTCTATAAAGTAAAACCATATATATAATTTGAATAATATTTATTGTTTGATGTTATTTGAAAAGCCAAAGGTGGGTTATCGCTTATGTTATACTACAATTATTTAATAATTTAGTTTCTAAAGTCCATGTCGTTGTACAAATAATTTCTTATTTCAAGTAGAAAGTAGGTTAGTTATTAGAATTTAATCTATCTATTTAAACCATTAATTCAAGTTGCAATAAAATTGTTTTACATAATCTAATAGGTTAAAATTTACCTATTAGAAGCTTAAAAAATGTTTCTTATCTGACCTTATCATTCTTCAGCCAGCCGCTAGCACGAGGAATGTTGAAAAAGGCGGGCGGGGCCGTGGAATTAAGTCATATTAGATACTAAAGTGAACACCGAAACATCTTTCCTGAAGGGAAATATATGTGTTAAAGTTATTTGTTCAAAAACTAATTGGTAATTAGGTTACCATAGTATAAGTACTTATGGCCTTTTTAATATAGGTCCATAGAAAAATATTAGTACGATCTATGTAGTAATTAGAAAGGAAATACTACATAGGGAAAATAAACGGGTAACGCCCTACGGGACTATTCCACGAGGTATAAATAAAATGTTATTCTTGCACGCGGTACATGACCTCGGCAGGCAAGAAGAGAAATACCGGAAAATCACAGCTAATCCATACGGAAAGCCAGACAGCAGCCCAAACAGGAGCCAAAGCAGGAGTCCAAACAGGAATCCAAACAGTAATCCAGACAGTAATCCAGACAGGAATCCAAACAGGAAACGCCTTTCAAACTAGGCTGGGGACAATGATAATTGTCTTTAGCAATCTGATCAAAAAATAATATGGCGTCACTGAGCGCGTGCTTTTCTTTTACAAAAATGTGAAACTCACCGTTTCCTGAAGAAAAAGGATGACGACAACGTCCTATATTGCTTCCAAAGCAATGAGTACATTGCCTATTTTTAAAAATAAGGGCTTCTCACTGAAACAATTAAAAAGACACTTGTTCGAAAAAATCCAAGAACGCACCTTCACAAAAAAATCTAAAATATGGGTTTGTTAAACTCACGTACTTTTATAAGAATTCTTTTCTCCAAATTACTATGAGAAAATCCATCAACTTGTATCCGATATCTCCGGATATAAAAAACACAAGGCCGACGGCTTCCAAGTTTGAGAAAAAATGACCCTCCGTCGGCGCTTTGCGCCGACGGGCAAGTGCCGAACTAATCAACTGTACCATAGATCAAACCCGTCTGACAGTGACATTTCCATTCCATTTGAAATAGTTTCTGTTGTCAACGTCACCTGTCTAATCACAGTTCCGAGACAAAATACGTATTATAGCGTCCGAGTCGGAATTCTAAGATATTATCGACCTAATAACAAAAAAATGACCTATGTGACGAAATTATGTCACAAGACTTGATCGAACTAATAGATTCGAAGTTTTCAAAACTGGAGAAACATATCATTGAATTGAAAAATCAGAATACAGAGTTTTGTAAGGCTTTGGAATTTATATCCGCAAAACAAGAAGACTTAGAAAAAAAAATAGCTACTATAATAAAAGAAAAGGAAAACGATAGGAAATGCATACTGGAATTACAGGATAAGCTAGAAGTTGCAAATAAAATGAAGAATTCGTACTGCATAGAAATCAAAAATGTTCCGAAAACCGAGAAAGAGAGCAAAATAGATCTTTTTAAAATGGCGACAAATCTCAGTGACGTTCTGAAACTGGAACTACACAAACATGAAATAGACGACATTTACAGAATAAATATCAAATCTGAGACTCACCCGATCATTCTTGTGAGATTTACTACTGTTACACGAAAAGAAGAAGTCATGAGAGCAGTTAAAAAATACAATAGAGAAAATTCAGTTAAACTGACAACTAAACAACTGGGACTAAAACAGCAATCTGTGCCAATCTATGTCTCAGAACAATTGACGCAAAAAACTAGAAGTCTATTTTTTCTTGCTCGAGATTTTGCCAAAACAAACAATTATTTATATTGCTGGTGCTCTCGTGGAAGAATTTTTCTGCGAAAAAAAGAAGGAACGCCTCAGTTGTACATACATTGCGAAACACAACTGGATGCGATTAAAACTTCAACAGCAAAATAACCACACAATTGGTGCGCGTTTTGGTAAATAATCATTTTCATTATATGCTAACGTATAACATGACAAATAACACTTACAAACACTACATTACACACACACTAATACTCACAACACATTTTATTAACAAATACAGTAAAGTGACGAGGAATGTTTTGTCTCCAACATTAAATCAAGTTAATAGCTACAGTTGCTGTAATTCTGTGCCAGTTTTCTTTAAATTATTTTACAAACCTACGAATTTAGGACTTATGAACCTGTATCCATCTAGTAATGGATAGCCAGCACTTAATTATGGAATTGGATGGTTACACTGTGTCGGATCCTTTCGAATGCGACATTTTGGGTGCAAATAAAATCATGAGCGCTGCTAATACTACAAAAAATATAACAATAGTTTGCCAAAATATTAGAAGCATTGGTTTTAAAATGCCACAAGTCGAAATCTTATTAAATAGCCTCGAATTCGACGTGGATATTCTTATCCTTACTGAATGCTGGTTGAAAAATATTGACTATACTCCGACACTTTTCAATTATGTGACATATTGTTCTACCTTTAATAAAACCCAAAATGAGGGAGTCGTGGTTTTCGTTCGTGAAGATTTGAATGCAGAGGTATTGGAGCCACCCGCGTTTGAAGCAAATTGTCTAATAATCAAACTCGAAAAGGACACCGCCATAGTGGCTTTATATCGGCCGCCAGCTTACCGTAAGCTTGAAAATTTCTTTGAAAATGTTAACAATGTCCTATGCTCACTTAAATCTTTCAAAAATGTTGTTTTAACTGGCGATATCAATATCAATATCAACAAAGTACTGGACGATGACTGCAATGCTTACTTGGACTTGTTAGCATTCCATAAGCTTTTGCCTGCACACACATACCCAACAAGAGAATCCAGTTGTTTGGATCACATATTTCTAAAAACCAGATTAAAATCTACTGCTTTGGTAATTTCTACTACAATTACCGATCACTACACAGTGGCAGTAACGTTAAAAAAACCTGAGCACACTAAAAATATATATCGTCTCAATAAAATAATAGACTATAATAAAATCCATATGAACCTAGATGTAAATGCTATCTCATCCATAGTGGGCATTGAGGAGGTCAATCAGGCTACGGAATCGTTGATTAACGAGCTAAACCAGGCCATTCATAAAAGTACTAAAATAATCAAAGTCCCTTGTCGAAAAAAAATTAAAGTAGCATGGTTGACTCCCGGATTATTACGCTGTATTAAACATCGAGATAAATTGCACTATGATTGTAAATGTGACCCAAGCAACCAAACTAAACTAAACATATATAAAAGATATCGAAATCATTGTGGAAATATCCTAAAAAAGGTCAAATTGAGCTACGATAAAAGTCTAATCTTAAAAGCAGACAAGGACTCAAAATCTACTTGGGCAGCGATCAAAAATATTACTAACTTAAACTTTAAAAAGAAAACTAACAATGACGACTCTCATTTATTAAAACTTAAAAAAAACTCTAAAACGTCATTAAATCACATTAACTCTTATTTTACCAATGTGGGCAAGACTTTAGCTAATAATATACTGAGTAGAAAGAAATCTGACAATACACCCTTCTCTTCTCTTACATTGTCTTGTAACTCACTTGTACTTCTAGACACAGATGCTAAAGAGGTTCAAATGGTAATTGAAAATCTCAGAACAGAATGTGCGGTGGGGTTTGATAATATCCCTACAAAAGTGTTGAAGGAAACAAGACATGTCATTGCTCGAGCTATTGCCCACATTGTGAACCTTAGTTTTGATTCTGGTATATTCCCAACAGTACTCAAAACTGCCCTGATAAAACCGATTCACAAAGGTGGCGCCAAAGATAATATTGGAAATTATCGACCGATATCTTTGCTTACTTCATTATCCAAAGTAGTGGAACGTATAATGAACAAAAGGTTGACGTCTTACTTGGAAAAGTACAATCTTTTGTCTAAAAATCAATTTGGCTTCATAGCAGAGAGATCTACTGAACAGGCTGTTAATGAATTAACAAATTTCATCGTCCAACAAATAGATGGTAATAGTAAGTGTATGGGTATATTTCTGGACCTTGCTAAGGCGTTTGACACAGTCGACATTTCTACTCTCGCTGGAAAGATGGAGAGGTTGGGAATTAGAGGTATGGCGCTTAAACTTTTTATAGACTATCTTACTAATAGGAAACAAAGGGTAAAAGTGGGAGATGAGGTTAGTGATGATGATACTGCTGCATATGGAGTTCCTCAGGGCAGTGTGTTGGGCCCTACATTGTTTGTGATTTACGTCAATGATCTTTGCAATATAAATCTAACTGGTGGAAGGGTGATAGCATTCGCAGATGATACCGTCCTTCTCTTTTCGGCACCAACCTGGGATGAAACCAGATTATTGGCGGAAACAGGCTTAAAGCGGATAATGACATGGCTCACAGACAATCTTCTGACACTTAACTTGGATAAGACAAAGTATTTAACTTTCTCAAAGTCTGCAATTGGTCAACCAAAACCAGAAAATGTCCAAATTAGAGCGCATACCTGTTTCAATCAAAATCAAAATATTAATAAATCGTGTTCATGCGTCCAGCTTGAAAGAGTCAAATTGATTAAATATTTGGGTATAACGGTCGACAATTTACTTTCTTGGAGGTACCATATCCAAACATTAGTGGGACGAATTCGAAAACTTATAACAGTTTTCAAAAAGCTGAGACACGTCGCTGAACTACACATTATCAAGAATGTTTACTTTGCCCTTTGTCATTCCTTAATTACCTACTGTGCCCTAACCTGGGGCGGTACATACAAAACGTACATGAAGCGTGTTGAGGTTGCTCAAAGGTCGATACTTAAGGTAATGCTCAATAAGCCTTATAGATATCCAACGGAAAAGCTGTATCGAGAATTGAACATTTTGAGTGTTAGGAGGGTTTTTATTCTGAAGGCTATATTGCATACCCACACCACGGTTACTACAATACACAAACCTACAAAATCACGCAGGGAACAGAGACCTGTTAGGGCTCACCCTTTTTCGGCACAGGTGGCGAGACGACATGTTTGTTTTCTGGGACCTTTTCTCTATAACAAAATCAACCAATACTACGAACTACCCCCACTCAATAATACATTATGTAAACAAGTTATTACAAACTACTTGACTAATCTTACATATGACAACACAGAAGACCTTTTACGTATACTTGAATATGAGCCTTACAAACCTATTAGACAGTCATAAATCGGAAAGACATACTCGTCAACACTCCATATTAAACGTCACACACTCACACTCAGTCCCAAAAACACAGACTCCTACTGACATATGTACAAGCACAAACCACTCCTTACACACAAACCTTACACACTCACATGCACGCTCACACAACCACTATTACAAACACTCACACCCTCACACATTACAAAATACAACCTATGACATATCTACACACATGACCACATAATAAACTTCCATATATTTAATTGACTAAAATAAAAAATAACAATCTTTATTTAAATTGTGAATTGAATATTGTTTAAATTTTTTTTAATCATTTTAAATTATTTGTACCTACTGATTTTTTATTTTAATATAATATGTTTATAGATATATTTTTTTTTTAAAGTAAGTAGCACTGTAAAACTGAAAAAACTGTGAAAACTGTGGTAAAATTTCATGATATCATTTTAAATGAACAATTCCTCGGGTAAATTTTTTAAACACATAAAAAGTCCTGATTTTAACTAAATTTAATCATTAAAATAAAATATTTGAGACTATCAATCATAATGTACTTTGACTATAAAATAATAATTATGTAATTTGAATAATATTGTGATAATACAAGATAAGTATATTTGTACTAACACGATATGAAACTGATGTTGAACATCTAAGGCGCTCTCTCCTAACTTGGACCATACAACAAGATCATTAACTTAAAACTAAAATACCCACTTAAAAAATTATAACTTACGTTTTTATTAACTGGAACCATAAATACCCACAGTCCAATAAAATAATTGGTAATATTTAAAGCTTCGACTGTCACGTTATGTAAAAAAAAAGGTTTACGTGATCGAGTGAGCGCCGGAGGTGGGAATCTTAGCAGCTGTAACACAGGTCTCCAACCTAGCACGGCTGCTAATGGACTACTAACATAATATATTAAGTATTTCTTTGAATTTAGTAAGTAAGAATTTTGATGTTTTGTAAGAAGTTTTTAATCAATAAAAAAATAATAATAATTGTATAATTGTATATATAATGTCAATGTCTAGATGATTGTTGCTCAATCACGTCCTAACGTATGAACGGGTTGAGCTGTAATTTGGAACACAGTTAGATTATGGTCTGGAAGAACACATAGGCTACTTTTTATCCCGATAAAACAGCGGGAACGGGAACTACGCGGGTAAAACTGCGGGCGATGCTAGTACTATTATAATAATAGTAGATAGATAGATAGATAGATAACTCTTTATTGTGACACAAAAACAGAAATATTACAGTAAAACACTTACGAACTAGCACCACAAATGGCGGCCTTATTGCTTAGAGCAATCTCTTCCAGGCAACCAGATGTAGTAATGTATGTATTCAATTTATGCCAATAAAAATATCTTATCTTATCATACTGACGAGCTGTGCCGCGATTCACCAATCACATGGCTTGAAATCCACATATTGTCGAGCTGTGCTGCTATTCACCAATCACATGGCTTGAAATCCACATATTGTCGAGCTGTGCTGCTATTCACCAATCACATGGCTTGAAATCCACATATTGTCGAGCTGTGCTGCTATTCACCAATCACATGGCTTGAAATCCACATATTGTCGAGCTGTGCTGCTATTCACCAATCACATGGCTTGAAATCCACATATTGTCGAGCTGTGCTGCTATTCACCAATCACATGGCTTGAAATTCACAAATTGACGAGCTGTGCCGCGATTCACCAATCATCATCATCATCAACAGCCCACTAAACGTTCCCACTGCTGGGACTCGGGGCCTTCTCTCGCAAGGAGAGAGTTAAGGCCATAATCCACCACGCTGGCCCAGTGCGGGTTGGTGGATGACACATGACTTCGAAAGATTCTAGGTAAATGTCGGTTTCCTCACTATGTTTTCCTTCACCGTTTTAAGTTAGCGGCATTACGCACATGACTTCGAAAAGACAGTGGTGCGTGTGGGGTTTGAACCCGGGGTCTCCGGATCGGCAGTCGCCGTTCTCCCGACTAGACCAGCCGTAACTTCACCAATCACATGGCTTGAAATTCACATATTGACGAGCTATGCCGCGATTCACCAATCACATGGCTTGAAATCCACATATTGACGAGCTGTGCTGCGATTCACCAATCACATAGCTTGAAATCCACATATTGTCGAACTGTGCCGGGATTCACCAATCACATGGCTTTGAGATCCACATATTGACGAACTGTGTCGGGACTCACCAATCACATGCCTTGAAATTAACATATTGACGAACTGTGCCGGGATTCACCAATCACACGGCTTGAAATCTACATACACAGAATTGACACCGAGCCGCTCCGACACCCGCCGTACCATAAGATTTTCACTTAACAAAAAGTGCTCAAGGTGTGTAAAGTTTACACTTTACAATAAAAGTGCGTGTTTACGAGTACTTATATGTACGCACGCAAGAACTTAATCATCATCATCAGTGTGCGCAACCCGACCGTGCGATGACGCGAGGGTTCGAAGCTGTCGGTTTGACAGCGTGCACGGTCCGGTCTACGCGGTGGTGGCTGATTTTGATGATGATGTCGCGATCCCTGAACTGTGTTGATCTGGCTGACCTAATACCCCGTTAACATTATTCCAGTCCAGCGACCGAATCCAGCACTGGATTGCTTACTGGAATAATGTAAACCGGCACTGGAATGCATTGGCACTGGATTGATGCATTCCAGTGCCGGTTTCCATTATTCCAGTAAGCAATCCAGCGCTGGATTCGGTCGCTGGACTGGAATCATGTAAACGGGGTATAAGGTTTTTGAGATTAATTAAACCACTGAAATTGAATTTGAACACTGATTTATTGGCTTGATTCGGATACAATAGTCCGCTTGAACGTTTCGCTGGCAAGAGACCGATATGAGAATTTTGACAGATGATATTATAAAAGTTGTAAACAGATTAAACATTATTTGGTCTCTTCTGGTACCATGCCTAGATTAGAAATACATGCTTATTTTGAATGAACAATCAGCTGCAAGACGTCCACTGCTGAACATAGGCCTCCCCCCTAGATTTCCACAACGAACGGTCCCGCGCAACCTGCAACCAGCGCTTTCCAGCGACCTTTGTGAGGTCATCTGTCCATATAGTGGGAGGCCGTCCAACACTGCGTCTTCCGGTTCGTGGTCGCCTCTCGAGAACCTTTCGTTCCCCATCGGTTGTCAGTTCTGCGATTATAGAACAGAAGATGACCACGCTAAGTGTCGCGATATTTTAATTTATGAAATGACTAGCTGTACCCAGCGCACGTTGCTATGCCATCTGTCGAAAAGTGGTTGTACCAACTCGGAAACCTTCTTTGACTAATGGACAACACTTTTGCTAAAGATCATCACATGATCAAATGGTTTACTATAGATTTTATTAAGGTCATACAGACCAACATATTTTTTTGTTAAATATAGATCACTCTGTCATGTTTTCTTTGTTTGCGATAGATTCTATTAAGGACAGACAGACCAACATATTTTTTTGATAAATGCAAATATAGATCACTCTGTCATTTCTGCATCTGAGCGATTTAAAACAAATATGTGCAGCAAAAATATTTATTTGTGTAATAAATTACAGGAAAAATAATATTATGGTAATATGGTATCATGCTTAACCTTATTAATGAATAATAGTAATGAAGTAAATAACTTTTAACTTAGAACAATATTTAACATAATTGGCAAGTGACTAAAAAAAAGTAATTAGTCCGTCAATTACTTAATTATAATCATTCCTACATGTATTTTTTATTGGGTTTCACAAACAAAACATGACGAAGATGCAGTGCTTAGAAGTTTCGAGTGACGTCACGTCTATATTTTTTTATTTTTTTAAATATTTATAGGTTCACACTTGACCACCATCTCGCCTGATGTTAAGCGACGATGCGGTCTAAGATGGAGCGTGCTTACCTAGAAGAAACCGATTCACTCTCGATTTGAAGACACCAAGATTATAACCATCGGGAAAAACCCACTCAGGCAACTCATTCCACAGTCTAGACGTTCTTATCACAAAGTAGAGTCAAACCTCTTTGTTCGTGTCTTTGGAACATCAACCATGAAACGATGCCGCTTCTTCGAGTTACGAGAAGTCCGATAGAAAAAAGGGCTAGGTGGTATTAGATCATGCAGATCAGATGCACACTCTCCGAAGTGTATCCGATAATAAACCGATCAGCTAGCAATTTTTCGGCGATGTTCAAGAGTTTGCAGTCTATATAACATTTTTATGAAGACGTGGCGTCACAAGACCCCCCCCCCCCCCTTCGGATCTTTCAAATAATCTTTCAATTCGGACCAGTAGTTCCTGAGATCCAAGCGTTCAAACAAACAAACTTTGCGGCTTTATAATATTAGTATAGATTGAAAGCGTTCGGTGAGGATGACGCGAGTTTTACGATTTTCACTTCAAAAATGTGGGCAAAAATGCTATCCGCCAACCCGCAGTTGGCCAGCGTGGTAAATTGACTTTCTCCTTGTGATGGAAAGCCATGAGGCCCAATACAGGAGTAGGAACAATAAGTAGGGCTGGTGGTTGTTAGAGTGTTATTATGTCACAATAAATTTGGTAAAAACCGTCAGATTACATACTAAAGACGTTAGATTCAGTACCTCTTCTATCCATTCAGTATCCATTATTCCGCAACGTCGTACAATAATTATGCGACAAAGAGAAAAGAACGAGAGTTGCAACCCCCTCTTCAACTGCACTCAGTTGAACAGCTTACAAGTGACGCCATAGTGCTGAATCTTATTGAAGTGAAAACTTCTTTAGGCGCGCCTAGACAGATTTTTCGTGGGCTGTGAATTGAATTCATTCGTCACGCTCGGGTATGATAAGAAAGCTTCGGGTAAACTCACCATGGCTATTGGCCATCTAGAAATACGTCAGCCAATGGCAAATGCTGAAAGGGCGTGGAGAGGCCATCATGGCATGCCCATCTAGAAACGCATCAGCCAATAGGAAATGCTGACGCATTTCTAGATGGCCATGCCAAAATGGCGAGGCCACGCCCTCCGGTTACACCCGTGTAGTTTCCAAGGTAAGCTATCAAATTCTGAGTTATAAGTATTCAGTTCTATCGGCAGTTCCTATGACTGCCAATTTTTTATTAAACCCTTCTATCATCCTACATAGCTCTCCTGGTGGTTCATATGACCCATACATTTTGTTCACTTGCCTGTAGTCTTCAACAAATGCACAGTATATATTATATAGTAAAGTCATTATTATACAATCGCAATTATTAATCTCACGTGTTGTATTGCAAACTCACTGTAATTGCAATTATACGACAATATGTACTAATTATTAATCATATCAAGGTGTACGAGTGGAATCTGCCCTCCACACAAATCACGAAGCTATTGTGAGTGATAAATATAACTAGGTACTTGACGATATTGTCTCGGCAAACTAATTAAATAGTTTTGAAAACAAACTGCACTTGAATAACAAAAGATAACATTCATTCAAACAACGACCCCTAAGTTTCCATGCAGGTGTATGTAGCCATATCATACCTTAAACGTCGTCTTGTTGCTATGTTGAATCATATTTTTTTTTAAATAAAGAGTGACGAGACGATCAGGACTTGTGCCTTAGGCCTACTGTCCACGCACGCGTCTTTTGTCGAATGCATGCATCGATGCATCCTACAAATGTCGGTAGGCGATTTTTGCATCTTCGCTGTGTCCACGCTGCTGCATTTGCATGATGCAAATATCCAGCCACGCTCAGTATTGCCGTTTTAGTGACTTTGTCGTCTGGGTTTTTGATGTCACATTTTTGAAGTGAAAACTTCTTTAGGCGCGCTGTAGACAGAATTTTCGTGGGCTGTGAAATGGATTCATCCATCGTCACGCTTGGATATGATAATGGATCGGATCGGATCGGATATGAAATCTTCGGGTAAACTCGGTAAAAACGGCCAGGTAGGAACCAGGGTAACAGAAACAGTAAAGAGTTTCGATTACCTACCTCCAACAGCCCAGCGTTTATCTCCAGATACCAGAACAACAGAAATATAAAAGAGTTGCGTTTGCCCCTAGGTAACAGAAACAGTAAAGAGTTGCAATGTTCTGTATAATTACGTTGATATAAAACTAGATGGCGCAACCATCGATTTAGCTGGCGGTGTTGAAATTATGCGAATGTACATAGACCTACGATGGTTTAACAAATTATTTGTTTTCTGACAAGGTGATACATATAATAAGTGAAAACATTTGAGTCACAAGTTTTCACTTCTATCGGCAGTTCCTATGACTGCCAATTTATTTTGTATGATTTTGTGACAAAAAAAAACTGTTGATTTCTAGTAACTTTTCATGGCCAAAACTAATGCTTTTCCTCTTGAATTTCTAGCCGCAACCACAAAAATTAATACAACCGCAACTTTCCTACTTCTACATACATCTATAATAACAGAGCAACCAACCCATTTTTAGGGTTCCGTAAAACGTAAAAACGGAACCCTTATAGATTCGTCATGTCTGTCTGTCTGTCTGTCTGTCCGTCCGTATGTCACAGCCACTTTTTGCCGAAACTATGAAAACTACACTGTTGAAACTTGGTAAGTAGATGTATTCTCTGAACCGCATTAAGATTTTTACAAAAGTTTAAAAAAAAAAAAAAAAAATTAGGGGTGCCTCCCATACTGAGAACTGAAGCTCAAAAAAATTTTTTTCATCAAACCTACACGTGTGGGGTGTCTATCGATAGGTCTCAAAAAATGATGTTGAGGTTTCTAATTTAATTTTTGTCTACACTGAATAACTTGCGCGAGAGACGCTTCCAAAGTGGTAAAATGTGTGTCCCCCCCCTCTAACTTCTAAAGTAAGAGAATTAAAAAACTACAAAAAATATATGATGTACATTACCATGAAAACTACCAACGAAAATTAGTTTGAACTCGATCTGATGAGTAGTTTTTTTTTAGTACGTCATAAATACACTATTATTAAAACTTCGATCAAAGTTACAACGAACTACAAGAACTATGTGTACTATGTATATTATGTTACTTGCTGGAACGGAACCCTTCATGGGCGAGTCCAACTCGCACTTGGCTACTTTATTTTAAACACTAAAATGATACGGCCTTAATAATAGATGAGGATTTTTTCGAGTTTATAATATTTGAACATACGTTTTTTTTTGTAAATAATTAATGCTAAAAGTTGTATTTTGTGTCAGAATAAACCATTGATTTTGCATATTTACTTGTAATTACCGCTATGATATAAAATTTTGTATACAAAGTTTGCTCAAAAAATTTAGTGACTTTTTGAATAATTTAGAGAGATTTTAATAATAGTCTGGTGACATTTTTTTTCTTAATAGTTTTGTTTGCGGGGGAGACTCTTCCAAAGTGGTAAATTAAATGTGTGCCCCCCCCCCTTTGAATGAGATCTAGTAAGTAGTTTTATTTCATTAGGTCATACATTCACTATTATTAAAACACTGATTAAAGTAACAACGACCTATAAGAACTTTTATAATATGTTACTTGCTGCTACGGAAACCTTCGTGGGCGAGTCCGCCTTGCACATAAAAAAAATAGTAGGTAGTTTTTTGTGTGAAAATTTTAATGCGGTTCACAAAATACATCCATTTACGAAATTTCAACAGTATGGTTTATATAGTTTTAAAAATGTGGCTGTGACATACGGATGGACAGACAGACATGACGAATCTATAAGAGTCCCGTTTTGGGTACGGAACCCTAAAAAATGACAAAAAACTCAGTATATCTGGTGACAAAGTCACAGCAACTAGTAAAATAGCAACACTAGAGTGCTCGCAATATAACTCTGCGCGTAGCAAAATATGGAACTAATTGACAGGCCGTCAACTTCTTAGTTACGTCAGTTGACAAAAGTTTGTTTACTTTTGGTGTATTTATTAATTTCCAAAATAATTAATAGCTTTTAATATGCCGAAACTGATTAAAAGTGCTGGCCGTGGCTGGTTCTTGAAAATCAATCGTGGTTGTGAAGAAGAACGATACAATAACGGGCCAAAAGTGCAGTTTTCCAAACGCAGAGCTATTTGACAACTAACATGTAGGGATACCATAGCAATCAAATCTCCACCTATTATCGGCATATTTTAAAGCTGAGGCTTTAGGTTGAGGTGCGGCTTTGGGTTTGATTGTTTTATCGCCAATTTACCCGTGGGAAAAAATGTATGTGCTTAAGACCGAATGTGAGAAACTAGTTATAAATGTTTTTTTTCACAATATACAAATCAAAATAGAAAACACAGTGACACAGCAGTGAAGATCAGCTGATTATATCTTTCTCGCTCGGGTACACTCGGCGGCTCCATGTTCACCCGATCGACCCTTTCACCAAACAGCGGTGCGCCAAAAGAAATTTTACTTAATTTTTTTTTCAACGTTAGCTTGGATGCTCTTTGATCCTTAACTCTGTATTCATTACTGTATTTTTATTGTAGGCGTTTCAGAACGTACTGTCACGTGGTAATGGACAACGCATTATACCACTGCACTCAGATAAATAAAGCGGCTACAGTGGGCAATGTAAAAGAAGAAAGCCAAAAGTGGCTTAAGAAAAATGAAATAGATTTCGACGATTGTAGGACAAATCCGCAGTTACTCGAATAAAGAAGCACAAAGAAGACCCACAATACCAAGTAGAATAACTATTAGAGGAATATGGACAGGAACGTAGGTTGAAAATGACAGATTTTTAGGGTTCCGTAAAACGTAAAAACGGAACCCTTATAGATTCGTCATGTCTGTCTGTCTGTCCGTCCGTATGTCACAGCCACTTTTTGCCGAAACTATGAGCACTACACTGTTGAAACTTGGTAAGTAGATGTATTCTGTGAGCCGCTTTAAGATTTCAACAGAAAAATTAAAAAAAAAGAAAAATTAGGGTTGCCCCCCACACTGAGAACTGAAACTCAAAATTTTTTTTTCATCAATCCTACACGAGTGGGTTATCGATAGGTCTTTAAAAATGATATTGAGGTTTCTAAAATCATTTTCGTCTACACTGAATAATTTGCGCGAGAGACACTTCCAAAGTGGTAAAATGTGTCCCCCCCCTCTAACTTCTAAAGTAAGAGAATGAAAAATCTAAATAAATATATGATGTACATTACCATGTAAACTACCAACGAAAATTAGTTTGAACTCGATCTGATGAGTAGTTTTTTTTAGTACGTCATAAATACACTATTATTGAAACTTCGATCAAAGTTACAACGAACTACAAGAACTATGTGTACCTACTATGTATATTATGAATAGAATAGAATAGAATGTTCTTTATTTCATAGATACCACTTACATATATTTTTGATTAAAAAACACTTGTTAAGGGTAACCTACGAATAGTCAAAATTACAAAATAAAAAATAATTAAGATATGTCAAAAAAAAAAGATAATTATACAATACAAATTTATAAACTGAGTATGCCTCAGGGCAATTGTATGTTACTTGCTGCAACGGAACCCTTCATGGGCGAGTCCAACTCGCACTTGGCCACTTTATTTATAATGTAATAAACTATAATAAAGTTTTCCTGGTGGTAAGAGACTCAGACAGCCTGTACCAATTACCAATGATACTTGGTCATACTGAACCAAACCAGCACTGCAAAGGAGTTCATTACTTCGAGACATTCGTTCTTGAGTCTCAGTTGTCGTGTAGTTACTTAAATTGCTTCCTTGAAAAATCCCTTCCCGTACCTGTTTTATGAAGTTGTACGTTCCCAATGAACGGGAAGGGAACCTATTAGCTTGACCTGGCAACATTAAATACGCCACCAGTCGCGTGCAGACTTATACTGCGAGCACTATACAACAGTGACTTTTTGCAGCACGCACGCATCCTGCACGACGAACGCAATACGTGCGGCTGTCGTGTCGTTGTCGTTTCGTGGACACAGATTTCATTATTTGTACACAAGATGCAAGCATTTATCTTGCATCCGACAATTGTCGGATGCAAGATGCGGATCGTGAAATCGAGAAAAAATCGTGCGGATATCGTGCAGCTACGTGGACAATTGGCCTTATAGTAAGCAACATGCCTGCCACATGACAGCACAGTGACACGCATCTATTGCAATATGAAGAGTCCAAATCATTACCTAGCACTGCACTGCGCTCGCCACCCAGAGATCTAAGTAGATTTAATCTAAGAAGATATAACAATATCGAATCAATGGAAGAGATCGCTTTTAGCGATAAGGTCGCAAATTGTTACTTTATTTTATTAAGTTATTGTATATTTTTTGTAACTTTGAATACTTATTAAGTGCAATAAAGAGTTAATATATCTATCTCTAAGCCCTGTAATTTTCGACTGAAGAGGTTTTTAGGGTTCCGTAAAACGTAAAAACGGAACCCTTATAGATTCGTCATGTCTGTCTGTCTGTCTGTCTGTCCGTCCGTATGTCACAGCCACTTTTTGCCGAAACTATGAGAACTACACTGTTCAAACGTGGTAAGTAGATGTATTCTGTGAACCGCATGAAGATTTTTACAAAAGTTAAAAAAAAAAAAAAAAATTAGGGGTGCCCCCATACTGAGAACTGAAACTCAAAATTTTTTTTTCATCAAACCTACACGTGTGGGGTGTCTATCGATAGGTCTTCAAAAATGATGTTGAGGTTTCTAATATCATTTTTGTCTACACTGAATAATTTGCGCGAGAGACGCTTCCAAAGTGGTAAAATGTGTGTCCCCCCCCCCTCTAACTTCTAAAGTAAGAGAGTGAAAAAACTAAAAAAAATGTATGATGTACATTACCCTGAAAACTACCAACGAAAATTAGTTTGAACTCTATCTGATGAGTAGTTTTTTTTAGTACGTCATAAATACACTATTATTAAAACTTCGATCAAAGTTACAATGAACTGCAAGAACTATGCGTACTATGTATATTATGTTACTTGCTGCAACGGAACCCTTCATGGGCGAGTCCAACTCGCACTTGGCTACTTTATTTGTTTGAACTACTGGACTGATTTCAAAAATTTTTTCACCGTTAGGTATGTACGTGATCCTTGAGTGCTATATGTATAGTATACATTGTATACTAATACTATCTAAACCGTGCGCGCGTTGCTACGCTATCTATCGAAAATTGATCGTACTGATCGTCTGTCTGTCCGTCCGTATGTCACAGCCACTTTTTGCCGAAACTATGAGAACTACACTGTTGAAACTTGGTAAGTAGATGTATTCTGTGAACCGCATTAAGATTTTTACAAAAGTTTTTTAAAAAAACAAAAATTAGGGGTGCCCCATACTGAGAACTGAAGCTCAAAAATTTTTTTTTCATCAAACCTACACGTGTGGAATGTCTATCGATAGGTCTTAAAAAATGATGTTGAGGTTTCTAATATAATTTTTGTCTACACTGAATAACTTGCGCGAGAGACGCTTCCAAAGTGGTAAAATGTGTCCCCCCCCCCCTCTAACTTCTAAAGTAAGAGAATGAAAAATCTAAAAAAAATATATGATGTACATTACCATGAAAACTACCAACGAAAATTAGTTTGAACTCGATCTGATGAGTAGTTTTTTTTAGTACGTCAAAAATACACTATTATTAAAACTTCGATCAAAGTTACAACGAACTACAAGAACTATGTGTACTATGTATATTATGTTACTTGCTGGAACGGAACCCTTCATGGGCGAGTCCAACTCGCACTTGGCTACTTTATTACATTTTTCATTCATGCTCCGTCCCTGTTGATAGTAGCGTAATGTTAAATAGCCTATAGCCTTCCTCGATAATTAGGCTATCCAACAGAGCAAGAATCTTTCAATTCTGACCAGTAGTTCCCGAGATCCTTGCGTTCAAACAAACAAACAAACTCTTCAGCTTTATAATATTAGTATAGATATATAAAATTCTCTTGTCACAGTGTTAGTTACCTACCTTACTCCTCCGAAACGGCTTGACTGATTTTTACCAAATTTTATATGCATATTCAGTAGGTTTGAGAATCGGCTACTAGCTATTTTTCATACCCCTAAATGATAAGGGTTGTTCACCCCAAATTTTTTTTGTAGTTTTTTTTTAGTGCGTCATAAATACACTATTATTAAAACTTCGATCAAAGTTACAACGAACTACAAGAACTATGTGTACTATGTATATTATGTTACTTGCTGTAACGGAACCCTTCATGGGCGAGTCCAACTCGCACTTGGCTACTTTATTTAATAGTCATAACTGATAAATGATAACTGATTAATTATCGTCTTTTTGTAAATTTCGATTAAAATTTCCCGGAACTTATGGCAAATCTAAAATTGTTTAATAAAAATAAATATTTATTTTTATTTATAAAGTTTAGCGTTACCAATGATATTTTTTTAAAATTTGTTTTAATAATTTATATGGCAAAACAACGTTTGCCGGGTCAGCTAATATTAGTATACATTAAAATATCCGACCGCAGCCGGAACGGACCGCTAGTAATATAGTAAAGCTGAAAGAGGTTTTATGTTTGTTTGAACACTCTTAACTTAGGAAATCGGAACTAGTAGTGGTTCCAATTTCAAAAAAATCGGTTGTCTGTAAAGTTACTGACGATAGTTGAACGTGACAACTTCAACTCCAAGCCTTAAATGGAATGCCTCAGAGCGAGGTAACGCTTCATGACGTCATGTTTTTTCGTGCGTGCAGCCGGCTCCATCGAATTATAAGACGTTGTCACATCAAAAATGTTTCACCGTTGGATATGTACGTGATCGTTGAGTGCTGAGTGCTGTAGGCAGTGACTTCAAAGAAAGGACGTGGCTTACTGAACATTTTTTGGCATTTTAATGGCCAGCCCGCGCACTGACCTCTGTGAAATGAGGCCCTAAAAGTGCAATTTTAGGCCCAACGCGGTTGTCCCATTTTGTCGTACCTTTGGCTAGGTCCTTATATATAAGTCTATGGCTGTAGGCTATATACTCGTATATGTACCGTGGGTGAAGCCTGGAGGGACTGTTAGTTTAAGATAAGATAGGTTGCAAGGTAAGATGATAATGGACGAAAGCATTCCACACGTGGTCCACTCGGACACGCGCAAATAATGATAAAATTACAGACAGACTGACAGAAAAACTTTATTATTCAGCGAAAACTCAATCAATTTAATCAATATCAATTAGTAGTGGTATGACTCTTTTCTCAGTCCGCCTGGTAAAGTCTTTACCCGTTATTCTACGCCCAAGCAGTACCTAATTCGCTAACGTTACTGTTATGGACAGGAATGTTGCTTTTTACCATCAGGCATATGCCATGTATCTGCACTCTACCCTATAAAAAAAAACGTTTGTCTGTAAATTCGGTTTACTGACGATAGAACGTGACAACGTCTTAAGAAAATACTGATGGAATGGTAGCATTTTTCAAAAGAAAATTTTAATTTCATTTGTTTAATAGATTTGTATGTAAAAAGTAATCAGTAGAATTTAGTTATTTTCAATCAAAACAATGCAAAAAACAATGCAAAAAAGCTTTTAGATGCCGGGGATCGAACCCGGGACATTTCACATGCAAAACGAACGCTCTACCACTGAGCTACATCCCCGCTTGAACTACTGGTCGAAATAATTAATACAACTGTAACAAACATGCGGCGAGGTAACGACCGACGGTAACGACAGACGGTAACGGTACATGACGTCATGTTTGTGTGCTATGCTGCTATGCTGCGACTTATCGAAGGCTTTTGACGTAGCGGATCACGAAACCCTTGCTTTAAAACTTAGACACTATGGCATAGTCGGAAAATCCCATGCAGTGTTGGTGAACATGATGCGGGACCGCTTGCAAGTGGTGGATGCTGGGGATGGTCGTGAAAGATCAGACCCGCTGTCGGCCACGATGGGTGTAGCACAGGGGTCGTCGGTCTCAAACATATTGTTCTCCCTCCTGTTGAATGATTTACCCGATGCTGTGAATAGTGCCGAAATCTTCATGTATGCTGATGATGTGGCAGCTATTGTAACAGCACCAGACATAGACAGGTTGGAGGAAGGTCTGAATCGTACTGTGACTCATCTGAATACCTGGTTTGGTGACAACGGTCTGGCCTTAAGCTTAAAAAAGACACACTTTATACACTTTTGTTTATCAGGACACGCAACAAGGCTGCTAAAAGTAAAACTGAATGGCGCTGTAATAGAACAGGTGAAAAGCACCACCTTCTTAGGTTTCGAGATCGACCGGAGTATGACGTGGGAGTTACACATTGCCAATCTCTGCGGCAGAATAAGTAGTGCGTGTTTCGCGCTCAGGCGGGTATCACGAGTGGTGTCCCCGGAGGTGTCTCGCTCCTGCTATTTCGCCACGGTGCACTCCAGGCTGCAGTACGGCGCAGAGTTGTACGCACGCGCAGCCGACTGGAAGCGTGCGTTCCGAGCGCAAAAACGGGCAGTGCGTGCAATCGTGGGCGTGACGCGATGCACTTCCGTGAAACCGCATTTTAAAGAGCTCGGTATCCTCACACTACCTTCCATATTGATCTTCCAGGTCGCAGTATATGTTAGGAAGAACCTCGACCTTTATAGTGAGCGTGGTGAAAGGCATTCGTGTCAAATACGCAATGCCGACAAATTGGATAGTGTCTCCCACTCCCTTTCCAAATCAAGTAAACTGACTTATGTTATGGGTCCTGAAGTATACAATAGACTACCAGATGTTGTGATAGCAGCACCGAGCTTGAGCAGCTTCAAGGGTAAGCTCAAACGCTGGCTTATCGAGCAAACGTTTTACTGTTACGAAGATTTTTTGGAAACCGACGGTAAAATTATAATTTAATTTAATTAGTAACATTTTTAAATACCATTTGACATTATTGTATTGTTACTTATTATGATAATTTAATTGGTAATATTTTTATATACCATTTGACATTATTGTATTATTATTTATTATGACATTGTATGCTTAATTTTTTAAAATGTATTATTACTTACTTAATTATTTTTTGTCTAATTCCGTGTTTACAATTTTATTCTAATTCGTATAATTACTGTTATACAATTTAATATGCCTGACTTGTAAATGTATATTTATCAATAAAATACTTTGACTTTGACTTTGACTTTGTTTTGTGGGCGTGCAGCCGGCTTTATCGAATTATCAGACGTTATCACGTCAAAAATACAAAAAAGATTTACGTCTAGTTCCATAAACGGCAGCTTTATGAGCTTTATAACGATTTCTTCCAAGCAATTAACAATATTACAAACATACAAGATTTTGCATACAAAAAAAGCTTCGCATCTAGTACCATAAATGGCTTTTTGAACCAGCTTTATCGCGTTTTCTTCTAAGGCCTACTGTCCACGCACGCGTCTTTTGTCGAATGCATGGATCCTACGAACAAACGCCAGACGTGCGGCTGTCGTGTCGTTGTCGTTTCGTGGACACAGACTTCATTATTTGTACGCAAGATGCAAGCAAGATGCATGCATCCGACAATTGTCGAAATCGTGCGGATATCGTGCAGCTACGTGGACAATTGGCCTAAGCAATTAACAATATTACAACATACAAACTTTCGCCTTTGTAATGTTAGTGTGATTTCAGGTTAGAATGGAAGCCGCTGATAGAGAGCGTAGCCCTGGGCGTCACTTCGGGGAAGTGGTCCAGGGAGGAACAGCTCTTGTGGGAGAGGCAGCGGGTCGCCGCTTGGGGTATCGCCTCCTATGAGCTGCACCCTTGCACCGGCAGGGTGCTCTTCCCTTGCGCTTCGTCTCTGTTCGTCGCTGAAGAAGGACCTTCACAGGTTAGTTATTTGTGTGTTTCTAGTAGTGTGAAGCTGTGAGGGGCATCGCCTTTTTTCGCCGTTTTGAGTGACTTTGAGCCTTCTTGTGAGACCCATAGTAAGCGACCACGTCTCTGTACCGTGAGTCGTGAGTCATCACTGGCAATACGCACTGGTCTAAGACTTTCGTTTTGGGGTATTGCCTCCTATGAGCTGCACCCTTGCACCGGCAGAGTGCTGTTCCCTTGCGCCTCGTCTCCGTTCGTCGCTGAAAAGGGTCCTTCACAGGTTCGTTACTTGTGTATTTTTTTAAAGCGTAGAGTGTCGAGACTAGTAGGACATGTACCTGATGGTAAGTAACATGCCTGCCACATAACACCACAGTGACACGCACCTATTGGAAGATGAACAGTCCAAATCATTACCTAGCACTGCACTGCTCTCGTCACCGAAAGTTTTAAGATGCTATATCTCTAAGCCCTGTAATTTCGCTGGAAACATTGCCCTTCAAACCGGAACACAGTAATGTTTGCACATTTCTGCTTCGCGGTAGAATAACTGACAAAGGCGTGGTACTTCTCTAGGCAAGAGTCCTACCACTGTAATATGTATAGTAGTATGAAGCTATTAGAGGCATCGCCTTCTATGAACTGTACCCCCCAGCAGAGTCTTCTACCCTTGCACCTCGTTTCTATTCGTCGTTGAAGAAGGACCTTCACAGGTTAGTTATAAGCCTGTCGCCTGACCGTAACAACCATTGGAGTAGACGTGTGAGTGGAGACAATCAATCGGCAAATGTAGTGGACACCCTGAGACTAGATCCCGTCAGTTCTACGAGCTAAGTGCCATAGCATTGTGGCAAGTGCTAAAAGACGTGATGTCACACGAAACATCCAAGCACTAAGTGTATCTTAGTAATTTTTTGCCCACTGCCTTCAGAGTATATCATTTCTGATTCTATCGCGCAGGAAGACTCTGAGCGTGGCTCTTACCATTGCGTTTTGAGTGGCTTTGAGCTTTCTTATGAGGCCCATATGATAGTAAGCGACCACGTCTCTGTACCGTGAGTCATCACTGGCAATACGCACTAGTCAAAGACTTTCGTTTTGGGGTATTGCCTCCTATAAGCTGCACCCTTGCACCGGCGAATGCTGTAGGTACCCTAGCGCCTCGTCTTTATTCGTCTCTGAAGAAGAACCCTCAGAGGTTCGTTACACGTGTATTACTAGCACAGATTAGATACCCTGTTGATCGGCGATAATACGAATTTCGCCTACTATCACAATTCACCAGCGCAAGCGGGGCAGCAATACCGTGCTTGTGATTAGCGAACATCCGTGTGACGTGCACTACTTTCCACGAATGATCAGACAAAACGAGATAGAGTTATACAAACTTCAAAGGACAGAGCAGGATGCAAAGAAAGACATCAACGGGTTCCCATTGTGCTTAACTGAGCAATAGTGCTACTAAATGGCGAAGGATCAGTCAAGTGGATTATTATCTTTGATTACTAGCCTGTCTGAACCGATAACCGTTGGAGTAGATGTGTTCTTGAGACTAGAAAACGTCAAGTATCATCAAAAAGTGGAGATACACGGAAGTCAGCGGATGGAGACGTAAAGCTGAAGATAGGCCTGAACAGCGAACCATGGGAGAAGTATAAATATGTCAGCCTCTCCCAAAGATCTCGACAAAGACTGGTCTTGCATCCAACGATTTCCAGCGACCTTCACCAGATCGTCGGTCCATCTTGTTGGGAGTCCCATAGCAATCGCTATATGGCTAATAAGAAAGGGCAAGGTTGTATAGAATAGAACAGAGAAACTAATCTCCGAATAACTAATTGCTCCCGGCGCAAAGGTGCCCATGACTCTCGCCGCGTACCCACGTTGAAAGTCAATGACCAAGCTTTGCTCCAGGAACGCGCCGGAGCGGGAGTCACCCGTATTCTTTTTTTTTTTGCAGTTATTGGAACATGAAGAGCCCAAATCATTACCTAGCACTGCACTGCGCTCGTCACCCAGATATCTGAGTTGTTATATCTCTAAGCCCTGTAATTTCTCCGGAAACATTGCCCTTCAAACCGGAACACAGTAATGTTTGCACATCACTGCTTGGCGGTAGAATAACTGGCAAAAATGTGGTACTTTCCCCGGCGGACTCTGCTAAGAGTCCTACCACTACAATTCTCCCTGAGCCTGCGCCCTAATTCTGAGTCTTTAGCCTCTGCCCTGGCTAATTCTGCTAATATTATAAATGTCAATGTATGGATGTTTTTGGATGTTTGTTGCTCAATGACGTCTTAACGTATGAACGGATCGGGCTGAAATTTGGAACACAGATAGACTATAGTCTGGAAGAACACATAGGCTACTGTTTATCCCGGAAAAGCAACGGGAACAACGGGAACGGAAACGCTGCTAGTTGTTATTGAAGTGAAAACTTCTTTAGGCGCGCTATAGACAGAATTTTCGTGGGCTGTGAAATGGATTCATCAATCGTCACGCTTGGATATGATAATGGATCGGATCGGATAAAAAATCTTCGGGTAAACTCGGTAAAAACGGCCAGGTACCAGGGCAACAGAAACAGTAAAGAGTTTCGATTACCTACCTCCAACACCCCAGCGTTTATCTCCAGATACCAGGACAACAGAAATATAGAAGAGTTGCGTTTGCCCCTAGGTACCACTACCAGGGCAACAGCAAGTTATCACTTCTATCGTCAGTTCCTATGACTGCCAATTTTTATTTAATTTGACGATATATGTTTTACATTTTCAGTCGCCGCCTCTGATCCCCCGTTCGCTCAACACTGGGGGCGGAGCGCCCCTGACGCCGGCGATGTGCCCCTCCCGGCCGGGGCTGGCGGCGCACGCGGCCCGGGGCGACATCTGGCTGGCGGGCGGAGCCCTACGGCGCCCGACTCGCCTCACCTACGCCTGCAAGGGAGGCGAGCCCGCCAGGTGAGGCGAACTAACTCATACTTCTGATAACACTGCCGAACTAGCGTAGCGGATACAATTCGGTAAAGTGTGCAACTGAGCTACACGACCCTGACACCGTCGATGCGCCTAATGAGCGAGTCGCTAATAACACAGATTTCTAAACTAGCATATCGGATACATTTCGGTAAGTGTGCAACTGAGCTACACGACCCTGACACCGGCGATGCGCCTAATGAGCGAGTCGCTAATAACACAGATTTCTAAACTAGCATATCGGATACATTTCGGTAAGTGTGCAACTGAGCTACACGACCCTGACACCGGCGATGCGCCTAATGAGCGAGTCGCTAATAACACAGATTTCTAAACTAGCATATCGGATACATTTCGGTAAGTGTGCAACTGAGCTGCACGCCCCTGACGCCTAATGAGTTTATCACTAATAACATAGATCTCCAAACTAGCTTATCGGTTTTTCATCGGATACATTTCGGTAAGTATGCAACTGAGCTGCGCGCCCCTGACACTGGATGCTTGCAGGATATACGAACGCGCCAGGTGAGTCACTAACATCTCCGAACTAAACTTTGCATGATCTCATATCACCTTGTCATTATTTCTATCGGAATGCTTCGTAGCTCGAAAAAGCGACATTGTTTCATGGTTGACAAGTGTGCACTGAGCTGTCCTTTTTTCTATCGGAACGCTCGTAGCTCGAAAAAGCGACATAGTTTCATGGTTGGTGCGTGTGCGACTGAGCCGCGCGCCCTCCCTTCGGGTCTACCGCCTAACGAAAACTGTCTTAGCTTCGACATTACTGCCCCTTTTCCTCTCGCTTGATGTGATAGAGACAGCAATAGCGAAGCCATAACCGATTTAAAGCCGGGTCACACAGAGGCGATCCGATAGCGATAGCGATCCGATAGCGATCCGATAGCGATCCGATACCGAGTATGGGATCGCGCCCGCTTGCTGTGTGTCAGGTTGCATACAAATTCGAACATTACAAAAAATCCCGTCTCGGATCGCTATCGCTATCTCTATCGGATCGCCTCTGTGTGACCCGGCCTTTAGTTGGGCGGTAGAAGGCCGGCTTTGCTATTGCCATCTCTTTCTTTTCAAGCGAGAAGAAAAGAGACAGAGACATCAAAGCTCAAGACAGATTTCGTTGGGCGGTAGATCTCTCGGGGAGACATCTGGCTGGCGGGCGGAGCCCTACGGCGCCCGACTCGCCTCACCTACGCCTGTAAGGGAGGCGAGCCCGCCAGGTGAGTCGCTGGTGACACTACCGAACTAGCACAGCTGATACAATTCGTAAAGTGTTTAACTGAGCTACACGACCCTGACACCGGCGATGCGCCTAATGAGTGTGTCGCTAATAACACAGATTTCTAAACTAGCTTATCGGATACATTTCGGTAAGTGTGCAACTGAGCTGCACGCCCCTGACGCCTAATGAGTGTGTCACTAATAACACAAATTTACAAAACTAGCTTATCGGCTATTCATCGGATACATTTCGGTAAGTATGCAACTGAGCTGCGCGCCCCTGACACTGGATGCTTGCAGGATATACGAACGCGCCAGGTGAGTCACTAACATCTCCGAACTAAACTTTGCATGATCTCATATCACCTTGTCATTATTTCTATCGGAATGCTTCGTAGCTCGAAAAAGCGACATTGTTTCATGGTTGACAAGTGTGCACTGAGCTGTCCTTTTTTCTATCGGAACGCTCGTAGCTCGAAAAAGCGACATAGTTTCATGGTTGGTGCGTGTGCGACTGAGCCGCGCGCCCTCCCTTCGGGTCTACCGCCTAACGAAAACTGTCTTAGCTTCGACATTACTGCCCCTTTTCCTCTCGCTTGATGTGATAGAGACAGCAATAGCGAAGCCATAACCGATTTAAAGCCGGGTCACACAGAGGCGATCCGATAGCGATAGCGATCCGATAGCGATCCGATACCGAGTATGGGATCGCGCCCGCTTGCTGTGTGTCAGGTTGCATACAAATTCGAACATTACAAAAAATCCCGTCTCGGATCGCTATCGCTATCTCTATCGGATCGCCTCTGTGTGACCCGGCCTTTAGTTGGGCGGTAGAAGGCCGGCTTTGCTATTGCCATCTCTTTCTTTTCAAGCGAGAAGAAAAGAGACAGCGACATCAAAGCTCAAGACAGTTTTCGTTGGGCGGTAGATCTCCCGGGGAGACATCTGGCTGGCGGGCGGAGCCCTACGGCGCCCGACTCGCCTCACCTACGCTTGCAAGGGAGGCGAGCCCGCCAGGTGAGTCGCTAATAACACAGATTTCTCAACTAACGTATCAGATACATTTCGGTAAGTGTGCAACTGAGCTGCATGCCCCTGACATCGGCGATGCGCCTAATGAGCGAGTCGCTAATAAACACAGATTTCTCAACTAACGTATCAGATACATTTCTGTAAGTGTGCAACTGAGCTGCATGCCCCTGACATCGGCGATGCGCCTAATGAGCGAGTCGCTAATAACACAGATTTCTCAACTAACGTATCAGATACATTTCGGTAAGTGTGCAACTGAGCTGCATGCCCCTGACATCGGCGATGCGCCTAATGAGCGAGTCGCTAATAACACAGATTTCTCAACTAACGTATCAGATACATTTCGGTAAGTGTGCGACTGAGCTGCACGCCCCTGACGCCTAATGAGTATGCCACTAATAACAGAGATCTCCAAACTAGCTTATTCCGTTTCTCATCGGATACAATTCGGTAAGTGTGCAACTGAGCTGCATGCCCTTGACACTGGCGATAATCTATGATTGTATGGGACACGAAAACGCTAGGTGAGTCACTAATAATAACAATACCAAACTAGCTTATCGGTTTTTCATCGGATACATTTCGGAAAGTGTGCAACTGAGCAGCACGCCCCTGACGCCTAATGAGTGAGTCACTAATAACACAGATTTCCAAACTAGCTTATTCGGTTTTACATCGGATACATTTCGGTAAGTGTGCAACTGAGCTGCACGCACCTGATGCCTGCAATGCAATCTACGCTTGTAGGGTGCACGAACCCGCTAAATTAATCACCACTAGCACCGATCTAAATTGCCAGCTAATCGGTTTCCATCGGATACATTTCGGAATGTGTGCAACAGAGCTGCGCGCCCCTGACGCCGACGACGCCACTGCAGAACATCCGTTAAGTCCTATGTTTTGTTCCCAGATTAGCAGACGACCCCAGGCAAGCGGGGGTCCCGTGCTACGTAACCCAGGAGGAATTCTCCAGGTATACTGGCTTCTGGTGGCAACCCGAGACTGATGGTACGTAATCTATATAAATACCACACCTGGTAGTATTTGTAGTGGTAGGACTCTTAGCAGAGTCCGCCTGGGGAAGTACCACTCCTTTGTCAATTATTCTACCGCCAAGCAGTAATGTGCAAACATTACTGTGTTCCGGTTTGAAGGGCAATGTTTCCAGAGAAATTACAGGGCTTAGAGATATAACAACTTAGATCTTTGGGTGACGAGCGCAGTGCGGTGCTAGGTAATGATTTTGGCTCTTCATGTTCCAATGGCTGCGTGTCACTGTGCTGTTATGTTGCAGCCATGTTGCTTACCATCAGGCACATGTCCTGCTCGTCTCGTCACTCTTTATTTAAAAAAAAAAAAACCTTTACTAGCTATTCTACCGCCAAGCAGTAATGTGCAAACATTACTGTGTTCCGGTTTGAAGGGCAATGTTTCCATCGCCTCAGCCTTCACGCTAAGGGGGGATGAAAAGTTACGTGTTGCACTCGAGTGCAAAGATTTTTCACCTTGTACTCTTTTGATTCCCATGCTACGTTCAGGATTCTAATTTTTAAATCTTAGAATCTTTCGCTTGCTCGGTCATCAAAATTGAGCGCCCTGTTAAAAAGCAACTTTGAACTCTTGTATAACAAATAACATAGTACAATCCTCAAAAAAAACTAAGTAGCCCGTTAATAAGATTGCCAAAAAATATTGTACACGTATTTTTTCTTTTGTTTCTCAAACAAAAAATGACGAAGATACAGCGCTTCGAAGTTTCGTGTGACGTCACTAACTTGTGAGTACGATTTTTACTCACGAGTGACGTCACGACCCCCCAATCTCGAAGTTTGATGGTCTATATCTTTGACGATTTTTAATATTATGAAAAAACAAAAAATACGTGTCCAATGTTTTCCCATGATCTAGCTGACGGACTAATTAAGATGGTGTGTTTTTGATCCAGTCCGGTACCCTACTATTATGAATAAAGAGAGGAATAAGAAAGTGGTATATAGGGCTACTGGGAATCAGCCTGCATCAATTTAAGGGCACGTTCTATATTCAAATAAACAATATCTACTTGTTCTAAAACTTTTGTAAAAACAATTTTTTTTTAGTTTTTGTTGTCCTTTCTGGCATTGTTTTTTTTTCTGACAATTCACCCACAACACCATTTGTCCCCAAACTAAGCAAAGCTTGTACGATGGCGGTCAGATAGCTGATATAATACTTATATAGTTTTAAATACATACCTGTTATACATAGAAACACCCAGACACAGTGCAAACATTTGAATTCATCACACAAATATTTGCACTGGGTGGGAATCGAACCCACGACCCTCGGCTTCGCAGGCAGAGCTACTACCAACTACGCCACGAGGCCAGTCGTTTAGCTCGATTAGCGTCGATACTTCATTTATCGAGTGTTAAAGAATGCGCGCGCGCTCGTGTTACAAAGAGTTCGATGTTTCTAATCACTTTTTTATTTGGTTTACGAAAAATAAAAAAATAAAATATATTTAAAACTGTCAATCAAAGGTTGACATAATTAATGTAATTAACATGCCCTTAAAAGGATATTATTTGAATATTATATTCGTGTATGTTTGTAATTAGCTTTAACTTTTTGCGACCTAGTAAAACATAAAATACGCGACAAATCCCCTCTTCTGTACAATACTCCTATTACTGGCCCTTAATCTCTTTGTTTGACGGCCTATCAACGTGACATTGGCGGAATTGTGAGACTAAACCACATAGATCCATTAATTGAAAAAAAAAGAATAAGTAAATAGATCAGGGTTTTCCGCACGGTTCCTTTGTACCAATCGTAAGCAGATGAGGTGTATGTTAGCTATGGCGACATAGTGATGTGCCGCGACAAAAGTATGACACTTCCACAAGAGCGACAAGACAAGAGCGATCAGACCCGGGGGTCTACCGCCGAACGAAAAATGTCACAGCTTTGATGTTTCTCTCTCTTTTCTTTTCGCTTGAAATGATAGAGACAGCATTAGCAAAGCGATAGCCGATTTAGTTAGGCGATAGAAGCGCCGTGCTTTCAGTGTAAAGCGTTTGTCCTACCTCTATACGTAGTATATGTAAACCTCTTTGATATCGAAGCTGAGTCAACAGTCCGTGTATATGGTCTTTCAGATGACATCTACCGGATAGTATATGAAGAAGTAGACGAGAGTGAAGTGAAGATATTTAGCTTCCCTTCAAGCCAGTCCAGTAGCGGCGACGTCGAGGAATTCAGGTATACATATACATTTTGAACTGTAATACTACACTGTAGGTTCTAAAATAGAATTGACATACGTACAATTGAAGGATTCAGGTTTACAGGGGCATTTTGAACTGTAATACCACACTTTAGGTTCTAAAATAGAAAAAACCATACGTACAGCCGAGGAATTCAGTTATACAGATGCATTTTAAACTGTAATACTACACTGTAGGTTCTAGAATAGAATGAACATATCTACAACCAAGGAATTCAGGTATACAGATCCATTTTTAACTGTAATAGCACACTGTAGGTTCTAAAATAGAATAAACCATACATACAACCGAGGAATTCATAGTTTCATAGTTCATTAGAAAAGAATTTAGAGTTTCAATACCTCTTCTTATCTATTATTCCGCAACACCGTACAAAAATAATGCGACAAGGAAAAATTATCGAGGATTGCAACCCCTGCCCCTTTCGGATTGCCCCCTCTTCAATTGCACTCAGTTGGACAGCTTACAAGTGACGGCATAGTGCTGAATCTCATTATTTTATACCCTTCTATCATCCTACATAGGTCTCCTGGTGGTTCGTTCATTTGACCCGTAAATTTTGTTCACGGGCCTGTAGTCTATACTAATATGTAAAACAAATGGAGATGTTTGGATGGTTGTTGCTCAATCAAAAGTGCTTGTTTAATATATAAAATTGTTTTATGCAGATTCCCTCGCGCTGGTACGCCCAATGCCAAGTCTGTGTTGAAGATGGTTACGTTCAGACTACAAAAGGCATCGCCCACCACCGTCCTAGACTACTACCAAGAAGGAGCCAGCGAATTACACTGTAAGTAATAATTTGCACGCTGCATCGTAGACCGCATCGTCGCTTAACATCGGGCGAGATGGCGGTCATATGTAAACTTTAGTAAAGTCCGCCAGCTAGATCATGGAAAAATAATGGTTCGATTAAATAAATTGAATTAAAGAACAATGGCAGACTTTCATACTTTAAAATAGTTGAAACGAAATGATAGCGTCTATATATCAAAAATATCTTAAAATATTGAACGTCAGTTCTTGAGTAAGATATGGAAAGATTTTTGTCTTCAAAGGGCCTAGAAAAATAGTTATTTGTTATACAAGAGTGCAAAGTGGCTTTTTAACCGCGTGCTCAATTTTGATGACCGAGCAAGCGAAGGATTCTAAAGTTGAATCACGAGCGTAGCGAGGGATTCAAAAATTAGAATCCTGAGCGTAGCAAGGGAATCAAAAGGGCACAAGGTGAAAAATCTTTGCACTCGAGTGTAACACGTAATTTTTCATCCCCCCCAAGCGAGGAAATTACTAAACGCTTTGCGCATTTTCAGTTTCAGTCGATTCTGTTGGCGTTAAATAAACTTCTTGGTCGCTAGAATCACTTATTATTATGGTATTTCGGTTTTTCACTTGTATTCAATTTTATAAGTTTTAACTTAAGTTTATTTAGCCATGGTTTTAACAATAACAATATGACGTGAAAATATGGAGAGTTGACCGATTGAGGTAAGGAGTTTCATGTGTACATGAAAAGTGTCCGCCCAAATGCATTAAATTATAGTAGCGCTAAATTTGCATCAAGGTACATTTTAAAGGAAATTAATAAACGTACTATTCAGAATTCATGAAAGAAAAATATTGGCAGTCATAGGCACTGCCGATAGAAGTGGTAACTTATAACTCAGAATTTGATTTTTACTTTGGAAACTACGCGTGTGAAACCAGAGAGCGTGGCTATGAGCATGGCCATCTAGAAATGCTGACACATTTTTAAATGGCCAATGGGAAAGGCTGAGGCATTTCTAGATGGCCATTGGCTATGATCACGAGTTTACCCGAAGATTTCTTATCATTCCCGAGCGTGACGCTAGAATTAAATTGACAGCCCACGAAAAATCTGTCTTTGGCGCGCCAAAAGAAGTTTTGACTTTAAAATTTATTGTACCTACATGTTTTCTCAAAATAGTAATTATTTATTTGATGTTAAATTTACTACATTATTTTGTACTGTACAAGTAGTTGAAATTATCTATTAGTTACTATTTTAGTAGTCAATAATATTTAATTATTTAACTCGGCAACTCGGCATACTTCAATTCGATTACAATTGATTCATTCATAGCATTTCAAAATGTTTGCCATTTGAAATAACATTCTTTACCTCTATCCTCCATACGTGAAAAGGAAATTGCGCGCAAAGCATTTAAAAAAAAGTACACCAAAGAGGTTCCGAGTATGAATTTTTAACAAATTAAAAATAAATGTATGATGAATTCGGCACCAAGGAGGTAGAAATAAATAGGTTAAATTATGTTTTGAATTCAAAACCTCAGTACACACGATGTTCTAAATTCAAATTTACTTTAACCTCTAGAGGGTAAAAACGACTTTTGCGCCCTGATATCGAGGAGCAAAAGTACTCTTTCCGAGCTGGTGGGATGAAAAAGATATTTAAGTTGAAACTTTATTAAAATTCGATAAGTCACAGGCTAAATAAAGAGATTTGACAGAGATACTCTGCATTAGTGGCTGACGTTGACATGCCAGAGACATAGTTTTTTTTTAATTTGAGTTTGGCTATGGATACTATTTCTTCAGCCCCAGTGACATAGGAGCATTTCTAATGTTGCCATATCATTAAAATATAATTATACCAATAGTTTTAACATTGATATTATTAATATTGCGGAAAGAAGTTTTAATGAAACTAATATCCACTATTATAATTACTGATATTCTTTAGACTAATGATAACCAACTTGAAATAAAATATATTTTTGCCATCATTATTGTTTTACAATGACTTCCAAAATAGCACGATTATAGTAGATGGTCATATTTAAACGGTGTACTAAGTCATTTTAGTCATATGAAAACCCAATATATTGTAATATTTTTTGTGGCTTCTATTACCACATATATTTATTTCAAAAATCTTAGAAAAATCAATTTATTAATTTCGTATAAACGGTTTTTTCTAGACACTACCATGTAGCAAACTATTATTTTGCCATTGTTCTTTAAACAGAGTTAACTACAGAGTTTTTGATGTGAAAACTACTTTTGGCGTGTTACCGACTGATTTTTCGTGGTCTGTGAATTGAACTCTAGCGTCACGCTCGGGAATAATTAGTCATTTTTAAGAAAGGCCACGCCCTCCGATTTATTTCGCGTAGTTTCCAAACTGAACTATCAAAGTCCGAGTTAAAAGTTTTCACTTCTATCGGCAGTTCCTATGACTGCCGATTTTTAGGGTTCCGTAAAACGTAAAAACGGAACCCTTATAGATTCGTCATGTCTGTCTGTCTGTCTGTCCGTCCGTATGTCACAGCCACTTTTTGCCGAAACTATGAGAACTACACTGTTGAAACTTGGTAAGTAGATGTATTCTGTGAACCGCATTAAGATTTGAACAAAAAAATAAAAAAATTAGGGTTGCCCCCCATACTCAGAACTGAAACTCAAAAATTTTTTTTTCATTAAACCTACACGTGTCTATCGATAGGTCTTTAAAAATGATGTTGAGGTTTCGAGAAACATCTAAACATCTAAGAATGAAAAATCTAAAAAAAATATATGATGTACATTACCATGTAAACTACCAACGAAAATTGGTTTGAACTCTATCTGATGAGTAGTTTTTTTTAGTACGTCATATATACACTATTATTGAAACTTCGATCGAAGTTACAACGAACTACAAGAACTATGTGTACTATGTATATTATGTTACTTGTTGCAACGGAACCTTTCATGGGCGAGTCCAACTCGCACTTGGCCACTTTATTTTATGTATGTTTTTTTCTAGCATCGGAAACGAACGATATGGAAGTAACGGATATCCGGTGGTACGAGATGCGGTGTCCGCTGAAAGACACGTTTCCCTGGTTCGAGTACCTAGCGAGGGTGGGATGGCTGAAAGACGGACAATAGTGAGTAGAATAGAATATTTTTATTAACATATTTATTTAAACAATCTATTAACATTATTCATTCCAAAATATTGTAAAACATTGAGTAATAGCGCTTAAAATATGTCCCGTCACAAAAACAAAACAATTATAGAATTTAAATTAACTCAAGATTGCCGTAAAGAGGCAATAAAATTAGCATTCGAACACAAAAATCATAAAGGAATGGATAAATTAACAAAATTATTGTAGGCATAGTCATTTTAAAATATCAAATTTGAATGTCATATGCGTCGTAATTAAAATTCATGTACTCTTTTATGCTGTACAGTGTTCTCTCTAGTAGAAATTTATTGACTTTATTAATTAACTAGCTGTGCCCCGCGGTTTCACCCGCGTCTATTTGAGGAAAATCCATACTAAAATATCCATTGCTGGCCACTTTATTACGTTTTACGGAACCCTAAAAATACGTAAATAAGCAACAATGCATTGTTGTAGAACAAATTTGATTACTTCAAATGACACAAACTTCAAATGTAGACACGCGCCGTCACAGACTTCAGCAACCAAAGAGAATTCAAATTCACGGAACTAAAGCTCTCGAAGAGAAATATTTTCCCCCGTTTTCTTTACATTCTTCACTCATACTCCGTATCCTATTGATAGTAGCGTAATGTTATATACCCTATAGCCTTCCTCGATAAATGGAGTATCCAACAAAAAAAGAATCTTTCCTATCGGTCCAGTAGTTTCCGAGATCCTAGCGTTCAAACAAACAAACAAGCTTTATAATATTAGTATAGATAAAAGATGTTTAATTAGTGATGGCTTTGAAACTCTCGGGCAATTTATTAAATAAAATACGTCCCATCTGTCTTTCTTGATACAGCTAGTCTACACGGTATTGGTAGCAGAACAGTTTTTTTCAGACCTGACCTTCTGTCATGTGTCTCGCCTATTTCAATTTTTTTCTAATTTCTTCCTAGTATATTTAATTACTTCCAAAATATAAAATGCGACTGATGTCATGATACCAAATTTTTTTAAAATGGTCTTTACATGTTTCCTTAAATTTAGCATTGGGTAATACCCTTACCTTAGTATATAAGGTACTAGTGTTACGCCCGGCTTTGCCTGTGGTACAAATTAATATAGCCTATAGCATTCAGGAATCACGTACAAACCTAACGGTGAAAGAATTTTTGAAATCGGTCCAGTGGTTCTTGTGATAAGCGCGTCCAAACAATAAAACTTTTTGAAGTGAAAACTTCTTTTGGCGCGCCTAGACAGATTTTTCGTGGGCTGTGAATTGAATTCTAGCGTCACGCTCGGGTATGATAAGAAATCTTCGGGTAAACTCGGGATCATAGCCATTGACCGTCTAGAAATGCGTCAGCCAATGGGAAATGCTAAATGGGCGTGGCCTGCCCATCATGGCATGTCCATCTAGAAATGCGTCAGCCAATGGGCAATGCTGACGCATTTCTAGATGGCAATGCCATGGTGCCCAGGCCACACCCTCCGGTTACACCCGTGTAGTTTCCAAAGTAAGCTATCAAATTCCGAGTTCACTTCTTTCGGCAGTTCGTATGACTGCCAATTTTTTTTTTACTTGTAAATGTTTACACTTGACCACCATCCCGCCTGATGCCAAGCGATGATGCGGTCTACGATGGAACGTGTTCACCTAGACGAAACCTATTCATTCTCGACTTGAAGACACCGAGATTGTAACCATCGGAAATAACCCACTCAGGCAACGCATTCAACACAGCCTAGACGTTCTTATCACAAAACTAGAGTCAAATCTCTTCGTTCGTGTCTTTGGAATATCAACCATGAAATGATGTCGCTTTTTCAAGCTATACGAGCAGGCCGTTAGAAAAAAGTACAAAGCGGTATTAGATCATGCAAATCAGTCGCACACTTTCCGATGTGTATCCGATAAAAAACCGATAGGCTAGCAATTTTACGGCGATGTTCAAGACTTTGAAGTCTTTTTCGCACAAGAGTGTCGTTGCCTATGAGCCTTTTGGCACGTCTCTCGATCGATTCCAGAGCCTCCAGCTGATACTTAGCCGATCCATCCCAAAGGTGCGAACAGTACTCCATACAGGAGCGAATCTGTGCTTTATATAATGTAAGCTACTGTTCAGACTTGAAGTATATCGATCACAACACAACTAACTACAAGAACTTATGTATTATGTCACTTGCTGCTACGGAACTCTTCAATGGCGAGTCCGACTCGCAGTTGGCCGCTTTTATTTATTTTTATTATAATCCAGTTTTATTAACACGCTTTTATTAGCTTCGCTTGTAACTAACTATGTATGTGAGAAAATCTTGGAATCTTAATTTGACCCACTTCCCGGTCTTTGATTAGGATGAAATTTTGCACACGCTCTGAGTTCTAATGACAATATATTACTAGCTAAGAAACGTCATTACAAATCCAATATGGCGACCACCCCAAGATGGCGGATGGCTATTTGAAATGCACCCCCATGATATGGGTATCAAATGAAAGGGGTTGCTGTCAGGAATACGAAAAAAAATTTCACGTGACTTAAATCCAACATGGTGACCAAGATGGCGGATTGGCTATTTTGATTATGAAATGCACCCTCATGATATGGGTATTAAATGAAAGGGTTCGCGGTCTGGAATAAGAAAAAATATTCACGTAACCTAAATCCAACATGGCGGCCGTTCCAAGGAGGAAAGCGTGTTTTTTAGTTTTTTTTAATTATTATATTATTTTTTCTTACAGTGTGTGGGTTCAAATCCTGGACAGGAAGCAACAACGTCTCCAACTGGCTTTGATCCCGCTGTGTCAGTTCAGCGCACCCACCACCTATGAGCACGCGCCTAGAGAGATCAATATCAATGCGCAAGCGCCGGTGCCACAGTCTACGCAGGTCAGTTTACACTGGTTTTCATTAGTTTAGTAAGAAAGACCAGTTTATGTTGATCTCTCGCGCATGGATCAATACTACATATATAATATTAATACTGGTTTTTAGAGCTAGTGTCATTAAAACCAGCTATGGTTGATCCCTTCCCTCGGAAGTGGGTCCACAGAATACGCAGGTCAGTATATACAGGAATTTGTTGATGAAGTACGGAAGACCATTTTATCTTGAACCTTTTGACGTGAGTCTATTTATATGGTGTTTGACGCAGGTCTGTTTACACTGGCCATCATTAGTATAGTAAGGAATACCAGTTTATTTGGATCCCTATATTATGGTCTATTTATACTGGTTCATAGAGCTAGTGGCACTGTCAACCAGCTATGGTTGATCCCGCTATCACAGTTCAGCGCACCCTCCACCTATGAGCATGCGCCGAGAGAGATAAATATCAATGCGCATTCGTCGGTTCCACAGAACACGCAGGTCAGTTTATACTGGTGTTCATTAGTATAGTAAGAAAGACCAGTTTATTTTGATCTCTCGCGCATGGGTCAGTTTATACTGGTTTGTAGAGCTAGTGCCATTGTCAACCAACTATGATTGATCCCTTCCCTCGGAATTCGGGCCACAAAATACGCAGGTCAGTTTATACGGGAATTGGTTGGTGAAGTAAGGAAGACCATTTTATCTTGAGCCTTTTGACGCGAGTCTATTTATACTGGATTACTTATGAAATTTGTTCGAGTATCCGAATTTAATTGTAATTTTAAGTCGGACATATTTTTTTCGTAAATAAGTAATTCTTGTAGTATATATTTCTTAATATATATAAATCTCCTGTCACGATGTTTGTCCGCGATGGATTCCTAAACTACTTAACCGATTTTAAATTAAATTGGCACACCGCGAGCAGTCTGGCCCAACTTGAGACATAGGATAGTTTTTATTTCGATTAATAGTCTTTATATGACAATATCCGAGCGCAGCCGGAATGGGCCGCTAGATCATATATATTTTTTTTTCTATTACAGAAGTTCCAAGACATCCAAGTACTGGTGAACGAGTCGGCGCCCACCGCCTGGATCAACGTCCACGACATCCTCCAGTTCCTGGGCGGCGGGTGCGACGAGCGGGTGTCGTTCGTGTGGGCCTCCGAGGAGACGGGCCACCTGCACCTGTGGCGCTACTGCTGCCGGCTGCAGCGACGACGGCCGGAGCAGACGAGATGTGAGACGAAACGAACTAAACTAGGGAGCGTTCCACTAGAAATAAAAAAACTTGGGAGGTGTCAAGGGACAACCCGGATGGAACGAAGTTGTACAAAATATTGCAACTCTTTAGTGTTTCTGTTGCCCTGGTACCTGATACCTGGAGGCAAATGCAGCTCTTTCATATTTCTGTTGTCCTGGTATGTAGAGATAAATGCTGGGGCTGTTGGTGGTAGGTTATCGAAACTTTTTACTGTTTCTGTTGCCCTGGTACCTACCTGGCTTTCATATTTCTGCGGTCATGGTACTTGGAGATAAACACTGGGGGTGTGGAGGTATTAACGAAACTCTTTACTGTTTATGCTGCCCTGGTACCTGATACCTGGAGGCAAACGCAACTCTTTCATATTTCTGTTGTCCTGGTATCTGGAGATAAACGCTTGGGCTGTTGGAGGTAGGTAATCGAAACTCTTTACTGTTTCTGTTGCCCTGATACCTGAAGGTACTCCGTTACAACTTTTGGTGATAGCAAAGGGTGTCGTTACAACTTTTAGTCTTAATTTGTTCCGTCTAGCCCCCTTTCGCAACGCGCGATAAGGAACTTCGTTCCAACTAGGTAAAAGTCGCTGTATTAGGTTTCGTTCTGTGGCGTTGTTTTTCACCTGTGGCGCTAATCCTGCCGGCTGCAGCGCCGCCGGCCGGAGCAGACGAGATGTGAGACGCGAGACTGGGCGCGGCCGGCTCTGGGGCGCTGGCGCGGAACGAGCGAACCACAGCGAGTTAGGTTGGGGGTCGGATAGCTAGGGATAACTAGATAAAAGCCGGTAAATTGGGGGGCGTTCAACTTGAAATTACTAGATTAAGGGGGCGCCTAAAGCCAGAAAACGAAAAAAGGACATTTTCGACGCCGCTCACTGAAAACTAAAAACTATGACAAAAAAAATATTGACGTGTGGGTACAATCAAGAAGAAGCACAATAACCGAATAGAATTTAAAAAATTGATCAGAGTTTTTTACAATAAAAAAATAAAAATGACACCGAAAATACCCGTTTTAATTCGAGTACTCGAAATTATCAGCGATGACCCCACATTATTTTTTGGTAATAAAAATCCTATTTGTACGTTCTAGTAAAGTAACCGAACACTTTTTTAAATTTATGTTTAGTAATTGAGTAATTAAATAAAACTTGGTCAAAAATGGACTTCTGATTAAATATTGATTTTTCCTCCAAACTGTGTCATGCTATTCTCGACTTTATGTACATCACATTAAGAAACGCGTCGCGCGGGTGAAATCTGATTTTTTCCTGGCTTTAGGCGCACTCTTAAGGGCGCTGTAACTGTACGGGCGCTGTACAGTAGGTCGCTAGATCAGGGTAGCTAAATAATGAATAAAAAGATCGTGAGTCGCTAACTCAATGGTCGTTAAACCAGGATTGACTCAACTAAAGGTAACTAGATCAGGAGTCGTTCAACTAGAAATAACTAGATATTGCACAATGTACCAGAGGTCGCTATGTTAGGGGTCGTTCAACTAGACATAATTAGATTAAGGGCGCTGTACAATAAGTCGCTAGATTAAATAAAATAAAATAAAATTTATTTCGACACAATACGATTTGATTTACAAAGCTTGACCCATCGGCTCCCGAACTAGTCATAGACTGTGCATCGGGTGCTAATGGCTTCTCAAAATAAAATACTATTGCGAAATAAACAGAAATAAAATGAAAAATAACAAAGTCAAAATAAAAATAAAAAACTGTATACAGAAGCAATAAACTATGAGATTGTACCTTTAAACTTTAAAGTTTTACAATTGAATAACTTGTGAATAATTAATTCTATATAATATAACTAGCGGCCCATTCCGGCTTCGCTCGGATTTCGTCATATAAGGACTATAAATCGAAAAAAAAACTATCCCATCTCTCAAGTTGGACCAGACAGCTCACGGTGTGCCAATTTAATTTAAAATCGGTTAAGTAGTTTAGGAATCCATCGCAGACAAACATCGTGACAGGAGATGTACATGTAAGATGTACATAAGTGAAGCTACTAAAATTTTGATACTAAGATTTTAATTAAAATTTTGAATCAAATGTTGTTTAAAAATCTCCTTTAATTTAAAATGCAAAAACACCAAAAAGCATATTATTTTATTATTATTATGTACGTATTTATTTCCTTTCTTAAGCCTAAGTTTTTACAATATTTATATATAAAACAACATAAAAACATTATAAAAACCTAAACCTAGTTTGCCGCCAGCAGCGGGGCAGGGCCCAAGCTACCGGTGGTTAGGGCTGCAGACTGAGGAACCTCCTGACGATGCGTGCTGTGTCGAGGATGACCGCCTTCTGCATTATTATTATTTATTATTATTTTCACAAAGTATTTCCTCTTTGTTGTCCGGTGTATGAATTTTCTAGCAAATCCTCAATACCCTGATAGTCTAACCGTTTCAACCAATTTATTATAATTTTCTTTATTTCGTTGTTACTAGTTACTATAGTTCCTTGTACTAAACTCCTTATTCAAGATTACGGGTTGTTGGAATAAATAGATAATTACTCGCTAACTCAACTACAGCTCGCTAAATTAACGGTAACTAGATCTAAAGAGCTGTATTTAATGTCGCTAGATTAGGGATCATTCAACTAGGAATTAATAGATGAAGAGTCCCTAACGCGAGAATCGTCAAACCCGGGGTAACTCAACTAGCAGAAAGCATACACTGCCCACTAAATGTTCCCACTGCTGGGAGCGCCCTCCGCTTTCACCCGCGTAGTTTCCAAAGTGAGCTATCGAATTCTGAGTTAGAAGTTTTCACTTCTATCGGCAGTCCCTTTGACTGTCAATTTTGTCAAATAAAAAATGGTTGTCTGTAAAGTCGGTTTACTGACGATAGTTGAACGTGACAACTTCAACTACGCCTTAGAGCGAGGTAACGCCGCATGACGTCATGCGGCGAGGTAACGGCGCATGACGTCATGCGGCGAGGTAACGGCGGGTAACGGCGCATGACGTGATGCGGCGAGGTAACGGCGATAACGGCGCATGACGTCATGTTTTTTAGTACGTGCAGCAGGCTTCATCGAATTATAAGACGTTGTCACGTCAAAAATGGTTGTCTGTAAAGTCGGTTTACTGACGATAGTTGAACGTGACAACTTCAACTACGCCTTAGAGCGAGGTAACGCCGCATGACGTCATGCGGCGAGGTAACGGCACATGACGTCATGCGGCGAGGTAACGGCGGAAACGCGCATGACGTCATGTTTTTTCGTGCGTGCAGCCGGCTTCATCGAATTATAAGACGTTGTCACGTCAAAAAATAAATCCTTGTTGCAGCCGTAATCGAGCTGATGATCACAGACGAGGACGGCGGTAGCGCGGTGACGGCAAACATCGAGAGCAAGGAGCCGATCACCGCCGGCGAATGGGAGGTCATGCCCAGGAAGATCTGGGTGAGTCACCAAATTTGTATATGTTACGGCTAGGGCATGGCGGTATTGGACTTCTGACAAAACCGGTATTTTTTCGGTATTCAAATTTTTAAAACCGGGATCCCGGTTTTTCGGTATTTTTTCGGTATTATACTTTAGCTTTTCGGTATAGTAAATCTGGTACCTACCTACTTAATTTAGCATTTCAAACTCTAAAGTTAAACAAATATCAATACATACGCATACATTTTAAACTAGTTTACGCTCGTTAGTTTTAAACGAAAAATTAAACCAACTTCAAAACAGCACTCAAAAGCGAAAAATAAATTAATGTAACTATTATAAGTCCAACTCACTCATCTATTTGATGTCGTAGCCAGTCAAGTGAAAAAGCTAGTAGGTAGATGTTATGTACCTAGTAAGTAGTGCAATTACTTGTAGGTAGATAGTATTTATGAATTGGTATGGCTGGTACCGACCTCAAACAGATGAGTGAGTAGCGCTTAAAATAGTTATAATAATTTATTTTTCGCTTTTGAGTGCCTATTTGTGGTTTTGAAGTTGGTTTAATTTTTTGTATAAAAATAGTTGATATGCATCACAAGACAAAAATAAAATAAAGTAGCCAAGTGCGAGTTGGACTCGCCCATGAAGGGTTCCGTTCCAGCAAGTAACATAACATACATAGTACACATAGTTCTTGTAGTTCGTTGTAACTTTGATCGAAGTTTTAATAATAGTGTATTAATGACGTACTAAAAAAAAACTACTCATCAGATCGAGTTCAAACTAATTTTCGTTGGTAGTTTTCATGGTAATGTACATCATATATTTTTTTTAGATTTTTCATTCTCTTACTTTAGAAGTTAGAGGGGGGGGGGACACACATTTTACCACTTTGGAAGCGTCTCTCGCGCAAGTTATTCAGTGTAGACAAAAAATATATTAGAAACCTCAACATCATTTTTGAAGACCTATCGATAGACACCCCACACGTGTAGGTTTGATGAAAAAAAACTTTTTGAGCTTCAGTTCTCAGTATGGGGGGCACCCCTAATTTTTGTTTTTTTAAAAAACTTTTGTAAAAATCTTAATGCGGTTCACAGAATACATCTACTTACCAAGTTTCAACAGTGTAGTTCTCATAGTTTCGGCAAAAAGGGGCTGTGACATACGGACGGACAGACAGACAGACAGACAGACAGACAGACAGACAGACAGACAGACAGACATGACGAATCTATAAGGGTTCCGTTTTTACGTTTTACGAAACCCTAAAAAAATGATTTACCCCCGACTACCTCGAATTTGTAAGCTGTACGACAATCTACTAGTCAAGTCCTTTCTTTTGATACCCATATTGAGGTAGTAGTGAAAATAATAATGTAATTCGCCATTTGTTGTGGCGCCCATCTTGGATCGGCCAAAACTTGTCAGTGTATAGTATTTTACTACTCAAGCCCTATAATTTGATTACCCATATTGAGGGAGGCTGTGAAGAAATTTTGTATATTTTTTAATAAATTTAGATACTTTGTGGAGGCCATCTTGAATCGTTATTAACTAAACATAGCTAAGAACCATCGCACGGGAATTAACCTTTAAACAAAAAAACAGCATAATCGGCCCATCCGTTTGAGCTCTACGGTGCCACAGACAGACGCACACAGAGACAGACAGGCATACTGACAGACAGACATCGACGTCAAACTTATTACACCCCTTTTTTGTCGGGGGTTAAAAATACTTTATGTTACTCTTTTTAGTGCAAAACAAGTTTTTATTAATACATTTAAACTATTTCGTGTAAACCATGAAAAAAAATGACGTAAGACTGCCGCTCATCAAGTTTACAATCATAAAATGAATTGCAATTGATTATTGATTGTTATTTTTGTAGTCTAGAGCTGCCTTATGGGTTTTATTTATGAATTTAATTTCTTTATTCAAAATACCGAAAAACCGGTATTTGCAATTTCAATACCGTTATTCAGAATTGCCTAAAATAGTCCGGTATTACCGGTTTTTCGGTAATACCGAATACCGGTATCCATGCCCTAGTCACGGCTAAAGATGGGTCTGAACATAAGCTTAAGATTAGCCGGCTAAACTTAGGTTTATCTTCGAGAAGCGGTTAATGTTCGATATCATGTTAGTTTGCGTCGTGATATTCCATCTTTAGCCGGCTAATGTGCACATTAACCGAAACGAAACGGCTAAAAATGTATTCGATGGACGCGCCGGGTCGGCGGAGGGCTTGAGGGGGCGGTGGGGAGACAATGCGCGCACGGGAGACTTCATCATCAATCCAGATCCGACTCGGAGCACCCCGATTCCACCTAGTCTTGTCGCCACTACCCCTAGAGTGTATTTAAAAAATGCGGGGGCTTCTGGCGGGAGCCCACCCGGAGTCAAAAAGTGCACCATATTATGTCTTAGGTGTAATTAATATTTTGTAATTGTAATTTTGAATGCCTACATAGGTACATAACAGTATGTGTAATGAGAGTGATTATATTTTATAAAAAAATTCGTGTCAAAATAGTAAACATTATTACATTGTTTCCTTTTTCATTTCTTTCCACAAATTTAGCCAAGGGCCTGCAGTTACATTTAAGTTTAGCCGGCTAAAGATAGAAGGAACTAACATTAACACCTCCTCGAAAATAAACCTAAGTTTAGCCGGCTAATCTTAAGTTTATGTTCACACCCACCTTTAGCCGTAACGTATATATTATACAGGACGCTCTGTATATGGTTTGTGCTAGTTATATAGATGTAAGTTGTTTTATCTTGATGCCTTGTTATTTCACTGGAAACATTGCCCTTCAAACCGGAGCTATGTCTTGGTAGAGATAAATTCTCTGAAATGTAGTACCAAACATTGAATATTTCGTACGATCTTCCATGTGGTGTTTTACTGATGTTTACTTTTTGTCTCGATCTATCTCGATATCTATTCTAATATTATAAAGCTGAACACTTTGTTTGTTTGAATGCAAGAATCTCGGGAACTACTGGTCCGAATTGAAAGATAATTTCTCTGTTGGTTAGTCATTTTTAGCCATTTATCGAGGAAGGCTATAGGCTATTTAACATTACGCTACTATCAACAGGAGCCGAGCATGAATGAAAAATGTAACAAAAACGGGAAAAAATATTGCTTTTAGAGAGCTTTCGTTGCGTGACAGCATGTGTCTATCTTTTAAAGGTTGAGTCATTAGAACCTGAGGTAACCGAATTTGTTCAAAATTTGAATTGGTACGACCAATTTTCGATAGATGGCGTAGCAACACGCGCACGGTTGAGCTAGTAGAGAATACAGACACTCTAATAGATGTATACTAAAGTTCCAAAAATTGTATGTTTCGTGAGATAAATATTGGTGGACAATTCACTTTTGGGACAATTGGGATTTTACTCTTTTTTTTTGTCTCAATCTATCTTGATATAGACAACACTCTCTGAAATGTATCTCGTAATATAAAAAAAAAATTGGCAGGCAAAAATAGAAGTGAAAACTTATAACTCAGAATTTGATAGCTTACCTTGGAAACTACACGGGTGTAACCGGAGGGCGTGGCCTGGGCATCATGGCATGGCCATCTAGAAATGCGTCAGCATTTCCTATTGGCTGATGCATTTCTAGATGGCCATGGCATGATGCCGAGGCCACGCCCATTCAGCATTTGCCATTGGCTGACGCATTTCTAAATGGCCAATAGCCATGGTCCCGAGTTTACCCGAAGATTTCTTATCATACCCGAGCGTGACGCTAGAATCCAATTCACAGCCCACAAAATATCTGTCTAGCCGCGCCAAAAGAAGTTTTCACTTCAAAAACGAATATTTCGCAAGATCTTCTATACTACGTGAGCCTTAAGCATAACCCGCGAGACAGATGTAAACAGTATGACGTGGAAACTGTCAGTAACGTATAGCTCAATAATCTAATGACATGTGGCCAAAATGGGAACTAACACCGTCGTTCTCTGGGTCTCATTTAATTCATTGATAATAGCTATTCATTATTCAAAATACTACAAATGTGAAGCAGCTGTAATACTAAGTAATAATATCGTAAATCACGGCAACTTTCATGAAAAGTTTCGTGTTACGAAACTAGCCGTAACTGTTATAGGGTTCATGCTACAGCGCTCAGAGTATAATTTGTGTTTTACTCTTTGTCTCGATCTACGAGTATCTTGATGTAGAGAATATAGACACAAAATGTATCCTGAAGTTACAAAAATCGTATAGGTATTTCGTAAGATCATTTAAATGGTTTTTAACTTTTGAAGTGAAAATTTCTTTAGGCGCACCTAGACAGATTTTTCGTGGGCTGTGAATTGAATTCATTCGTCACGCTCGGGTATGATAAGAAAGCTTCGGGTAAACTCGGGACCATGGCTATTGGCCATCTAGAAATACGTCTGCCAATGGTTAATGCTGAAATGGCGTGGACAGGTCATCATGGCATGGCCATCCAGGAACGCATCAGCCAATGGGAAATGCTGATGCATTTCTAGATGGCCATGCCAAGATGGCGAGGCCACGCCCTCCGGTTACACCCGTGTAGTTTCCAAGATAAGCTATAAAACTCTGAGTTAAAAGTTTTCACTTCTATCGGCAGTTCCTATGACTGCCAATTTTTTTTTGTCTCTGTCTATCTTGATATAGACACACTCTGAAATGTATCCCTGTAATTCCAAAAATCAAATATTTCGTACGATCTTCCAATTGATGTTTTACTTATCTCTCAATGTCTAGTTTTTGTCTCGATCTATCTTCATAGAGACACACTCTCCGAAATGCATCTTTGTAGTACCAAAAGTATACTATGATTTCGTACGATCTTCTAATTGGTGTTTACTTATCTCTCAATGTTAAATTTTTGTCTCAATCTATCATAAAGACACTCTCCGCAATATATCGCCATAAACCCCATCATATATTTCGTAAGATGTTGTAATATCTTCAGGTAGACGAGGGCAGAGGCCTGGTGTACTTCGTAGGGCTCCGAGAGACGCCACTGGAGCGCCACCTGTATGTCGCGCCCTTGGATCCGCCGAGACCGCACGCGGCTGCATTGCTGACTACCGCGGGAAACTCTTGCACCGTGTATTTAGATGAGGTAAGGAATATTTCATTTTTATTAAGTTACGGCTGGTCTAGTCGGGAGAACGGCGCCAGCCGATCCGGAGACCCCGCGTTCAAAACCACATACACGTACCACTGTACTTTCGAAGTCATGTGCGCTAACTTAAAACGGCGAAGGAAAACATCGTGAGGAAACCGACATGCAACTAGAATCTTTCGAAGTCGTGTGTTATCCACCAACCACCTCTGGGCGAGCGTGGCCTTGACCACATAATAAATATTAGTACAGAAGCCTCACTTACCGAAAACAATTATATAAATAGCGACTCTTGCTAGGACACAACAAAGTTCAATTCAGCTCGCAATACCTGTCGCGATTTTCAAACAAACATTTGCGCTTTTTCTAACGCGTAACTCTGTCCCAGTCTAGCGCGGAGGGTTGTCGACATATTTAATAACAATAAGCGCGGGAAACGTGTTGCGCGAGCGCTCAGCCGTGCGTCCGACAACCGACTGGCACTTGTTCCCTGGGAGGCACGGTCTAGCTGTAGGCTAAAACCGCGCGACCTTGAGCGAGTGAGGATGCACTGCCTTGACTCTGTCTTTGCGAGAGAAGACCCCGAGTCCCAGCAGTGGGAACATTTAGTGGGCTTTTTATGTATGTATATTTGAATTGAATTCTAGCGTCGCGCTCGGGAATGATGGGAATTTTTCGGGTGAACTCGGGATCAATCTATTCGCCATCCAGAAATGCGTCAGCATTTCCCATTGGCTATCTAGAAATGCGTCAGCATTTCCCATTGGCTATCTAGAAATGCGTCAACATTTCCCATTGGCTATCTAGAAATGCGTCAGTACTTGACCCCTAGAATCGCTGGCGGAGAGGTATGCTGCGGTTCTACTTATTTTAGTTGTTGACAACGAATAATCATAGGTAAAAACGACCGACGTTCACCGCTTCCAGCAACCGTCTAGAACGGAAAGAGTGAGCTCACTCTTCCCGACAATTCATGACCAATGACATAATTCCGTGCGCCCGAAGTTTGGGAGGGCAAATCCAATAGTGAATACCCGATGGCTGATATAAACATCTGATCTAATTATTTGTTAATGTTTTTTTGACAGGAATGTACGACAGCTGTCATCACAACGTCGAACATAAGTACTCCGCCTCGCACGCGAGTGTATAGCATCGTTCACACGCCCAGGACGAGACTGGTGCAAGCTGGAAACTTATGTCAAAACGACAACGGTAAGGGAGCCATTATAAGTATAAATGTGGCTGTTAATATACCAATCTAAATACACTAATAAACGAATCTAATAAAATACGATTTTTTTGCGTGTGTTAAGGTGCTGCATCGACATCTAGTGTTCAAGATAATCATTACAAGTGTTTTGCGTGTTATAAGATGGTATAACGTCATCTATTATCTAGAATACTAATTACAATGGTACATATGTATAACTTCCAATGCATCAACTACGAATCTTTTGCGTGTTGTAAGATGATACAGCGCCATCTATTGTCTAAGACTACTAAATACGAGTATAAATATAACTACAGCGCCATCTAGTGACTAACGATTCTAATTACAAGCATAAATATAACTTATAATTCTAATGAACCAAATACAAACCTTTTGCGTGTGTTAAGATGCTACAACGTCACCTAGTGACTAAAATACAAATTACAAGTACAGATGTAACTTATAATGTACCAAATACATTACTTTTGCGGGTGGTATGATGCTAAAACGCCATCTAGTGACTAAGATACTAATTACAAGTACAGATGTAACTTATAATGTACCAAATACATTACTTTTGTGTGTGGTATGATGCTAAAACGCCATCTAGTGACTAAGATACTAATTACAAGTACAGATGTAACTTATAATGTACCAAATACATTACTTTTGCGTGTGGTATGATGCTAAAACGCCATCTAGTGACTAAGATACTAATTACAAGTACAGATGTAACTTATAATGTACCAAATACATTACTTTTGCATGTGGTATTATGCTAAAACGCCATCTAGTGACTAAGATACTAATTACAAGTTTACAAGTATAGATATAACATATAATGAATCAATTACGAATCTTTTGCGTGTGTTAAGATGCTTCAACGCCATCTAGTGACTTAGATACTAATTACGAGTATAGATATAATTTCTAATGAATCAAATACATTATTTTTGCGTGTGTTATGAAAATACAACGCCATCTAGTGTCTAAGATACTAAATGCGAGTATAGAATAACTTAAAATGAATCAACTACGAATCTATTGCATGTTGTAAGATGATAAAGCGCCATCTAGCGTCTAACATACTCTATACACTCCATACTCTATACATGTTAAGAATATGTTAATTATTGCTTTATGCTTTCTACTTTCACTTTGCGTTCTCGAGTCCATGTAAAATGTACCGCTTGGTTCTAGAATCCCCGGAGACGAAGACATTCAACGGCGCGTGGGACAACAGGCTGACTGATGATGATGATTGCGGCGAGAGCGGTCTTCTGGTTAGAGGTACGTACTATTTCTATAGGAAGTTTTAAAATTAAGCAATATATATTTGAGTATTGAAAAGAAAAATATTGTTACAAACTAAATGGCTGTAGTATGATTTTTAGCATTATTTTGCCATCCTATTAATATTACTCGTGACAGAATTCAAATTTTAAGACAGATTCATTTATTTAAATGGTTTAAAGTAATTTTTTCTGCTACCGTGAAAAATTTTTAGTTGAAAAATATGATGTTCACTTATGACGTTATGACTTGTTTTGTCTAAACTAACCTCAAAATTGTTGAGTGTAGATTCCATTTTTTTTTACATGTTTTTGTGATATCCGGCGTCGAACGGATATGGGTTCGGCGCCGCTTTATTAATCTATGGTTGTTTGTTGCTCAATCACGTCTTAACGTTTGAACGGATCGGGCTGAAACTTTGAATACAGGTAGACCTAAGCCGGGGGTTACATTTATATCTTAACTAGCGGCCCGCTCCGGCTTCCCTCGAATAATAACCTAGATATCAACTGCAGCGCCATCTGCCGGGCTGATTTGTGAATCTAAACCTTCCAGGGCCCTACCCAAACGTATACAAAAAAAATCATTCAAATCGGTCCAGCCGTTTTGGAGGAGTTCAATAACAACGAAAAGTGGCATTGATTTACATATATAGATTAGCGTATCAACGGTAATTATTAACCCGTTCAGTATTGTTTCAATTTAAATTTTCACGGAACTTAAAAATAAAAATAAAGAAATATCTTCAAATTCCAAAAAAATTAAATGCAAAACTTATTATTTTTTTCTTTTTGCTTTCCAGAGAACTCCCTCTCGGCCGCGGACATACCCCCGGCCCAGATATACGAGACGCGTCTCTCGTGCGGCCTGACCGCGTACTGCACGCTGTGGCGCTGCGGCCGGCCGGGGCGAAGCCCTACCGTGCTGCACGTGTATGGGGGTCCCGAGGTGCAGACCGTCACCAACAGCTACAAGGTGATACTGGGCGTGCCGGCGCGACTGGCGGCGTTGGTGCAACGTCAGAGTGTTGTATACAACTAGCTGAACCGTGCGCGCGCGATCTCCAGAAACCAGGACAACAGAAATAGGAAAGAGCTGCGTTCGCCTCCAGGTATCAGTACCAGGGCAACAGAAACAGTAAATAGTTTCGATTACCTACCTCCAACAGCCCCAGCGTTTATCTCCAGATACCAGGACAAAAGAAATATGAAAGAGTTGCGTTTGCCTCCAGGTATCAGTACCAGGGCAACATAAACAGTAAAGAGTTTCGTTAATACCTCCACACCCCCAGCGTTTATCTCCAAGTTCCATGACTGCAGAATTATGAATGCCAGGTAGGTACCAGGGCAACAGAAACAGTAAAGAGTTTCGATTACCTACCTCCAACAGCCCCCGCGTTTATCTCTAGATACCAGGACAACACAAATATGAAAGAGTCGCGTTTGCCTCCAGGTATCAGTACCAGGGCAACAGAAACAGTAAAGAGTTGCAATATTTTGTACGTGTACGGAGGGCCTGAGGTGCAGACCGTCACCAACAGCTATAAGGTGATACTGGGCGTGCCGGCGCACTGTCGGCGGTGGTGCAACGTCAGAGTGTTGTATACAACTAGCTGAACCGTGCGCGCGCGATCTCCAGATACCAGGACAACAGAAATATGAAAGAGCTGCGTTCGCCTCCAGGTACCAGGGCAACAGAAACAGTAAAGAGTTTCGTTAATACCTCCACACCCCCAGCGTTTATCTCCAACTACCATGACAGCAGAAATATGAAAGCCAGGTAGGTACCAGGGCAACAGAAACAGTAAAGAGTTTCGATTACCTACCTCCAACAGCCCCAGCGTTTATCTCCAGATACCAGGACAACAGAAATATGAAAGAGCTGCGTTTGCCTCCAGGTACCAGGGCAACAGAAACAGTAAAGAGTTTCGTTAATACCTCCACACCCCCAGCGTTTATCTCCAACTACCATGACAGCAGAAATATGAAAGCCAGGTAGGTACCAGGGCAACAGAAACAGTAAAGAGTTTCGATTACCTACCTCCAACAGCCCCAGCGTTTATCTCCAGATACCAGGACAACAGAAATATGAAAGAGTTGCGTTTGCCTCCAGGTATCAGTACCAGGGCAACATAAACAGTAAAAAGTTTCGATTACCTACCTCCAACAGCCCCAGCGTTTGTCTCCAGATACCAGGATAACAGAAATAGGAAAGACTTGCGTTTGCCTCCAGGTATCAGTACCAGGGCAACAGAAACAGTAAAGAGTTGCAATATTTTGTAAGACTTCATTCTACGATGGAGCGTGTTCACCTAGAAACCACCGGCTCAGATATACGAGACGCGTCTCTCGTGCGGCCTGGCCGCGTACTGCACGCTGTGGCGCTGCGGCCGGCCGGGGCGAAGCCCTACCGTGCTGCACGTTTACGGGGGTCCCGAGGTGCAGACCGTCACCAACAGCTATAAGGTGATACTGGGCGTGCCGGCGCGACTGGCGGCGTTGGTGCAAAGTCAGAGAGTTGTATACGACTAGCTGAACCGTGCGCGCGTTGCTGCGCCATCGACCGAACATTGGTCGTACCAATTCAAATTTTGAACAAATTCGGAACATATCTGTCCAACCGGCCATATGTGGCCGCGACTTTAGAGTTTATGACGTCGGTTTTAATGACGTAACCTTTAAAAGTGAGACACATGCTGTCACGCAACGAAAGCTCTCAAAAAGTTAAAAAAAACGTATCTTTGATACATTTTTCATTCATGCTCCATCCACTCCTGTTGGTAGTAGCGTAATGTTGAATAGCCTATAAGCCTTCCTCGATAAATGGACTATCCAATAGAGAAAGAATCTTTCATTTTGGACCAGTAGTTCCCGAGATCCTTTCGTTCAAACAAAGAAACTAAACTCTTTCGCTTTATAATATTAGTATAGATTTTAATTACAGGTAGTACCATCATAGTAGGTAGGTGTGGTGGATTGCGACCTTGAAACTCTGCTTTTCAGGGAAGGTCTCAAGTTCCAGCTACACGCTGCTATAGGAACATAAAATAGCCTCGTTATGTGCCACTAAATAAAATGTGTATTATATTGTTCACAGGGTATCCGTCAGCTGCGCATGCACATGTTAGCTGCGCGCGGTTTCAACGTAGTCGCTGTCGACTCTCGCGGTTCGAAGCACCGCGGCCGGGCCTGGGAACAGGCGCTACGGGCCAAGATGGGCCAGGTCGAGCTGGACGATCAGGTGTGTAAGACGATCGGGTGGCTTGGCATGCTAGACGATCATGTGGCACGCTAGACGACCAGATGGCATACTAAGCAAACCATTGACATCTTAGACGATCGGATGGCATCCTAGATGATCAGGTGTCATACTTGAGGATGATGTCAGTCATACTAGACGATCGGGTTTCAAACTAGAGGATAGGGTGATGCCACCCTATCCATTATATGGTATATTTAAAGAAACAAGTGTCATGCCACACGATTGGATGTCGTACTAGACGATCAGGTGACATAATAGACGAAAGAGTGGCATGCTAAACGATCAGGTGGCATGCTAAGCAAACAGGTGTCGTGACAGACTATCGAATGTCGTCCTAGACGATCAGTTGACATAATATACGAAGGAGTGGTATGCTAGACGATCTAATGGCATGCTAAGCATACAAGTGACGTGCCAGACGATCGGATGTCGTACTAGACGATCAGGTGACTTAATAGACGAAAGAGTGGCATGCTAGATGATCGGATGGCATCCTAGACGATCAGTTGTCATACTTGAGGATGGGGTGTTATATTAGAGGATTGGATGTCATACTAGAGGATTGGGTATCATTCAGGGGTTCCCAAACTTATTTTGTCTGCTACCCACTTTCAGAATAAATTATTCTTTAGCGCCCCCCTTTTTTCACGTACCTACTTAAAAACCACTATAACTTCAAATTAAATTACTAATTCATTATTCTGCGCTATATTAGCGGAGATTAAATATTCAATCTAAAAGATACTTTTACTGTAACCCGCAAGAGTTGACTTGAGACCTGATCCCAGTAAGTAGCACACAACGGGCTCTTACCGCCTCCCTTTAGGCCTACAGCGTCCACAAGGGGGCGTTATCGCCCACTTTGGGAAATACAGTTCTAGACGATCAGGTGTCATAGTTGAGGATTGGGTGTCATATTAGAGAATTGGATGTCATACTAGAGGATTGGGTGTCATACTAGACGATCGGATGTCGTACTAGACGATCAAATGGTATGATAAGCATCATTTGCCTTGCTAGACGATCATGTTAATGCTAGACGGATAGTATGCAAGAGTTCTGTTACAAGCCGTGTATAAAAAACTAAATCTATTTATTATATCTTTTCTTAGGTAGAAGTACTACAATGGCTCGCCAAAGAAACCGGCTGTATTGATATGGAGCGGATCGCTATACATGGATGGAGCTACGGTTAGTGTTTTTTTTATATTTGTGTAGAGTGACGAGACGAGCAGCACATCTGTGTGATGGTAAGCAACATGCCTGCCACATAATAGAACAGTGACACGCAGCTATTGGAACATGAAGAGTCCAAATTATTACCTAGCACTGCACTGCGCTCGTCACCCAGAGATCTACGATGTTATGTATCTAAGCCCTGTAATTTATCTGGAAATATTGCCCATCACACACACATTATGACCTAACCTAATCAAATGTGTTCTAAATGTGTCGCCATTAAGACCAAGGCAAAGCTTAAGATACATGAAAGTGTTCCGCACGCAGTTGTGGCTTTATCTCGGCACACTGGGACCTTTGTCTACTACGCCGACGACGTCGAGGATGATGCGATTCGTCGTTTTGTGTTGCGAACGTCGACCGCGCCACCTAGTGCCATCAGAGACTATAACTTCCAGATGGCCATTAAAGATCGAAATGCAGCGGTGATGGAGGCTCTGGGGTCGGGGTGAAGCTTTAATTGCAAAATATGTTTAAATAGTTTAGGTTATAAATATGTAGATGCATGGTTTTTTTTAGAAGTCTGATCTAATATTTAAGTCTTCCTGCATTAGACAAAGGAAAATAACAAAAAAATTAAATAATGTATAAAACGTTAATAAAAGGACCTAGGAGTCCGTGGAGGTGAAATTTTTCAAATAGAAAAAAATAAAAATGTGTTCTAAATCTGAGTTAGTACGACCAATTTTAGATAGGTGGCGTAGCAAAGCGCGCACGGCTCAGCTAGGTTTTTTTTTTGTTTATTTACATAGTTATCTCTTCGCAGGCGGTTACCTATCCCTCCTAGGTCTCGCGACTCGTCCGAACATCTTCAAGGTGTGCGTGGCGGGGGCCCCCGTGACTTGCTGGCGGCTCTACGACACGGCGTACACGGAGCGGTACATGGGGGCCCCGGCGAGGGCCCCGCACGCGTACAGCCGGGCCTCGGTGTTGGCGCACGCGCCTTTCTTCCCCGACCAGTGAGTATGAGTGTGATGCTTTGATATGTGTACTGTGTATCCTAGTTTCGTCAATATATACTATGAAAAATGAAGAAAAAAAACAAAAAAAAAAGTGAAAAGTGAGTATGAGTGTGATGCTTTAATGTGTGTACTGTGTATCCTAGTTTCGTCACTATATACTATGAAAAATGAAAAAAAAAAACAAAAAAGAAATAAAAAAAAAGGAAAAAAAAACTTGAAATGGCACCAGAAGATTTCTTTCATCTACGAGCGTGGTGCTTGACGAAAAATTTGAGCGTAGTGTGACAAAAAAAAGAAGTTTTCTCTTAAAAAAAAAACTAGTATTAAAATACACTGAAAATTATTTAGTGTAGTGACTTATAATATATAACCGGTGACGTGTCGGCGGCTCTACGACACGGAGCGGTACTCACGCGTACAGCCGGGCCTCGGTGTTGGCGCACGCGCCGTTCTTCCCTGACCAGTGAGTACAGAGCCTTTTATATTACAATAGCTGGGCGATGCTATACTGTGTTGATTTGTTTACTAATTTGTTACTATATGCTATAAAAAATGAGGAAAAAAACGTTTAAAAAAAAGTGTAATAAATGCAGAAAATCCTACTAATAATATAAATGTCAATGTTTAAATGTTTGTTGCTTAATCACGTCGTAACATCTGAATGGATCGAGTTGAAAACTTAAACAAAATAAATAGATGGTCTGGAATAGTCTGGAAGAACGCAGTGGGTACTTTTTATCCCGAGAAATCAACGGGAACGAGAATTACGCGAGTAAAACGTAGAGTGCTGTTAGTAACTTATAATTTGTAAGACACGGCGTACATGGGGGCCCCGGCGAGGGCCCCTCATGCATACAGCCGGGCCTCGGTGTTGGCGCTCGCGCCGTTCTTCCCCGACCAGTGAGCATGAGGGATGTTATTATCTTATATATAAAATTTTCGTGTCACAGTGTTTGTTTCCTTACTCCTCCGAAACGGCTTTACTGATTTTTACCAAATTTTATATGCATATTCAGTAGGTCTGAGAATCGACTACTAGCTATTTTTCATACCCCTAAGTATTAGGGGTTGTTCACCCCAATTTTTTTTTTAATTTTTGGTAAAAAAAAATTGTTTTTATTTTTTTATAATGTGGCGTTAAAAAATACACACAACCCTAAATTTTTACCCTTTTATCACGAACCCCTGTTTTTTAGAGCCATTTTAGTAATTTAATCATTCGACAGTGAACTCCTAAACGACGGGACCGATTTGAATGTTTTTTTTTTGTGTGTGTATTCGAAGATGGTTTAAATTCACAAATAATCCCGGCAGATGGCGCTACAGACAGTGTCTAGGTTATGTCCGAGCGAAGCCGGAACGGGCCGCTAGTATATCTATATATAACTAGCGACCCGCCTCGGCTTATACAAATCTACAAATAAAAATGGTTTTTGTGGGTTATCCCTAAGAGATAGACATATACCATACTGAGATTTTTTGTAGACCTTTTTAACCTTTTGAACGTCAGGGTCACCTATAGCTTGACAAGCGCTAGCGAGCCCTGTACGCCAACGACGTCTATAGGTGACAAAAAAACGGACTATACCAAAACATTGTGTGTTAGATATCAAATGGTGACAGCACAATTTTTTATTTTTTAATTTTGACTTATTTCGTACGCTTGGCGTCCAGGACACGGAAATGCAATTTAGTCCTGGCGGTCAAAAGGTTAAGGTGTACAGTCCGCGAGGTATAAGCTGAGCTTTGCTTAGTGTGAGTGATCACCAAAAGTACAGTCAGACGCAGGACGCTGTGACCATGTTCTCTTAATAAGGTGTTTCTTCAAACCAGAAGTGCTGCCATCTGAATATGATTTTGATGAAGTGTGAGTGGTGTCAATATATGTTTCATCGGTATAAACGATAGGCCTGCCCTGAATACGGTATTCGGAAATTTTAAGTAAATAAGTTATACGTAGGTGACGGATCTCATGCTTTTCCATTAAAATTTTTCTGTTATTCTCTGTCCTGGACCATTTGAATCCTAAAAGAGATACTTCTTTTCGCAATGACCATATTGATCCTGGATAGTTAATGTCAGCTTGTTGTTTAAGAGTTTGTTGTCTGACTGTACTTTTGGTAATAGATGCGTATGCATGTGATCACTCACACTAATGCAAAGCTCAGCTTATACCTCGCGGACTGTACAATACTGCAGTACATTATTTTGATCTATCTCGTAGGGTTCAGCCAGGGTTTGCAATTAAAGCGCAAAAATTGTGTTTATTTATGACATTGTTTTAGAAATCTTTAAAATTATCAGTGTTTCTCTACTGTACCATGCATGTATCTATATATATAAAAGCGAAAGGTCATTCTTCAAGGAATCTCAGAAACTACAAATGCTAGGACTCTGAAATTTTGCACGGAGGTCCCTTTTAGCACGTAGGCGCCCGCTAAGACGGGGTTTTGCGAAATTCAACCCCTAGGAGGGCGAAACAAGGGATGAACGGTTGTATGAAAATTCGTCATTTTCAAAGTTATCAAATTTTGTATCTAGACACTGGACACGAAGCAATTAAATGTTTGTTCTATCAATTTTGTAATTTCTAACTGTACGGGGGAGAAATTGGGATTGAAATGGGGGATGAATGTCAATATGGAAGTTCCCAACCATTGAGGATAAAACCATGAAAGTCTGTATAGAGACACTTGACACGAAGCAAGTAAATGTTTGTTCTATCAATGTCAAACTGTACGGGGGTGAAATTGGGGTTGAAATGGGGAATGAATGTCAATTTGAAAGTTCCCATCCGTTGAAGATAAAACCATGAAACTCTATAAATATAGACACTTGACACGAAGCAAACAAATGTTTGTTCTAGCAATTTTGTAATTTCGAACCGTACGGGGATGAAATTGGGGTTGAAATGGGGGACGAATGTCTCTTACGCTTTCACACCTAAACAACTGAACCAATTTTTATGAAACTGTTTTCTTACAAGCTGTTTTTAGTAACTGTAAATGTGTCTGGGTATAAAAATAGATACTGCCTGAGTTACTTTAGTATTTATTACGCGTGGACGAAGTCGCGGGTAACAGCTAGTTCTACATAAAAACCTGCCTCTTGAATCACTCTATCTATTAAAAAAAAACGTATCAAAATTCGTTGCGTAGTTTTAAAGATTTAACCATACATAGGAATATAGGGACAGAGAAAGCGACTTTGTTTTATACTATGTAGTGATATGAAATATGCAGAGGAAAAAAAATTGGCAGCCATAAGACTGGCGATACAGACATCAGGGATCAGACATCAGGGACCGAAATGCAGCCGTAGTGGAGGCTCTGGGCCGGGAGGAGGCGGCTTGGGCAAAGACTCGATGTGGAGTCGATTACTAGCGGTAGAATCCCAACCGATAGTGATCGGCTCTACAGACGAGCTATAGAATTAGGTTTGAAATGTGCCCAACTCCCCCCTATTTTCCTTTTCTTCTCCTAATCCAAAAAATCTGTAAAAAAAATATTGTATTGACAAAGATCACGGACCCCGGAGTCTGTGGAGTAGATAATTTAAAAAAAAAAAAAGACTGGCGATATCTAGAAGTCAATTTGGAACTACATGGGAGAAAATGGGGGGAGCGCTGCTAGTCTGAAATATCTTTGTCGTCTTATAAAATACACCCGAGTACACCCGAAGATTTCTTTCATTCACGAGCGTGACGTATGGGCTCTATTCACAGACGGAAAATCTGTGCGTAGAACGCCAAAAGATTTCACTAAAAAAATGAGAGACACTGAAAATCCTACTATCTTAATAATATATATAAATCTCCTGTCACGATGTTTGTCCGCGATGGATTCCTAAACTACTTAACCGATTTTAAATTAAATCGGCACACCGTGAGCAGTCTGGTCCAACTTGAGAGATAGGATAGTTTTTATTTCGATTAATAGTCTTTAAATGACAATATCCGAGCGCAGCCGGAATGGGCCGCTAGTAATATTATAAATGTCAATGTATGGATGTTTGGATGTTTGTTGCTCAATCACGTCCTAACGTACGAACGGATCGGGCTGAAATTTGGAACACAGATTGATTATAGTCTGGAAGAACACATAGGCTACTTTTTATCCCAAAAAACAACGGGAGCAACGGGAACCTCGCGGGTAACACCGCGGGGCGCTGCTAGTAATGCATATTTTTTAAGTCGATTAAAATTATACTTTATTTCGTTGCAGGGAGGGTCGTCTTCTGATCATCCACGGTCTGGCGGATGAGAACGTCCACTTCTGTCACACGGCCGCACTCCTCGCCGAACTAGTTCGTCTCGGGAAACCGCACAGAGTACAGGTAAAAATTATTTGTTGATACCTTTTATCAGTGCACCCTCACTCGCTCAAGGTCGCGCGGTTTTAGCCTACCGCTAGACCGTTCCTTCCAGGGAACAACGCTACAAAGGAAACGCGCTAGACAATTCAATTCAATTCTTTATTTGCTAGTTAATGGGTTGCAAAGATCTTACAAAATTACAAATACAGCCAAAAACAACCTCACATTAGGTATGCAAATCTAAACAAGTATATTAGAATCTATACTAATATTATAAAGCTGAAGAGTTTGTTTGTTTGTTTGTTTGTTTGTTTGAACGCTAGGATCTCGGAAACTACTGGACCGATAGAAAAGATTCTTTTTTTGTTGGATACTCCATTTATCGAGGAAGGCTATAGGGTATATAACATTACGCTACTATCAATAGGTACGGAGTATGAGTGAAGAATGTAAAGAAAACGGGGGAAAATATTTCTCTTCGAGAGCTTTAGTACCGTGAATTTAAATTCTCTTTGGTCGTTGAAGTCTGTGACGGCGCGTGTCTACATTTGAAGTTTGTGTCATTTGAAGTAATCAAATTTGTTCTACAACAATGCATTGTTGCTTATTTACGTATTTTTAGGGTTCCGTAAAACGTAATAAAGTGGCCCGCAATGGATATTTTAATATGGATTTTTCTCAAATAGACGCGGGTGAAACCGCGGGGCACAGCTAGTATAATATATGTCGATATACATAACATCACAGACATATTTTATACATAACGTTAAAATTAAATACAGTACGTTCATAAATTCCAAGTCAAGAGTATGGTTAGCTAATAGGTACTATAATAATTAAATTAAAATTTACCGAAATAATTATACAAGCGGCATGATGCTTTGTCCAGAAATTCTTTGACTGAATAGTAACATTCGCTCGCAAGCTACTTCTTCAACTCAGTACAAAATTTATTGTAAGGCAAATCAACTATTTATAGACAGGGACAGCAGGTCTACTACGAAGTCCGATAAACGATATATCGGCCGAACTTATGGAAGTTTCCTACCTCGATAGACAATCGGTCGGTTGATGGAATCGGCCGTTTCGTTCGATCCGACCCTCATCCGACCTAAGTCTATAACTTCCGACCGAGATGTATCGATCCGAATGTTTTTCGTGGTAGGCTACAGATCCGATTCAGCTGTCGGTCGGATCCGATCATTCGGAGTTTGTGTTCGTAGTAGACCTGCAGAGTTACGCGTTAGAAGAGAGCGTACATGGTGAGTTGAAAATCGCGACAGGAATTGAGCGCTAATGCGAGCTGAATTGAACTTTGTTGTGTCCCAGCAAGAGTCGCTATTTATATAATTGTTTTCGGTAAGTGAAGCTTCTGTACTAATATTTATTCTGTGCTTTTATCCCGAATATTATATCAACGAAAGTATATCACAATAGTAGACAGTACGTCTAATCTCTTTCGACGAAAAACGTAATTTCGATTTTTTTATATTTTTGACGTGATAACGTCTTATAATTCTATGAAGCCGGCTGCACGCCCGCAAAACTGTAACGTTCCGCCGTTACCGTTAGTTCGTCTTCCGTGCCATGCGGACGAAGCTGAGCGCTGAGGGCGCCACCCGCCGAGTCGAGCGGTATCACAACTCGCGCTATCAACGTACTGATTTCTTAAGACGTTGTTACGTTCTATCGTCAGTAAACCGACTTTACAGACAAACATTTTTTTTTTATAAATAAAGAGTGACGAGACGAGCAAGACATGTGCCTGATGGTAAGCAACATGCCTGCCACATAACAGCACAGTGACACGCAGCTATTTGAACATGAAGAGTCCAAATCATTACCTAGCACTGCACTGCGCTCGTCACCCAGATATCTGAGTTGTTATATCTCTAAGCCCTGTAATTTCTCTGGAAACATTGCCCTTCAAACCGGAACACAGTAATGTTTGCACCTTACTGCTCGGCGGTAGAATAACTGGCAAAGGTGTGGTACTTCCCCAGGCGGACTCTGCCAAGAGTCCTACCACTACTAACTACTATAAACTCGCGACTTTCTTACTCCGGGCGGTCTACCGCCTAACGAAAAACGTTTTGATGCTTTGACGCTTTGGCATTGCCGTCTCTTTCATTTCAAGCGAGAAGAAAAGAGACAGCAATGTCAAAGCGTCAAAGCGTTTTTCGTTAGGCGGTAGAAGCGCGCATCTACTTCGATTCGTCCGATCGAACATTGTTTGACGTTTAAATGTGACTGCCGATAGAAGTACCTAAGCACCTCATCAACTGTTCCCACTGCTCGGTCCCCTCTCACAAAGAAACAGTCAAGGCCATCATCCACCACGCTGGTCCAGTGCGGGTTGGTGGATGACACACGACTTCGAAAGATTCTGGGTACATGTCGGTTTCCTCACGATGTTTTCCTTCGACGTTTTAAGTTAGTGGCATTACGCATATGACTTCGAAAAGACAGTGGTGCGCGTGGTTTTGAATCCGGGGTATCCGTTACTTGGCCATGGCCATTAGCCATCTAGAAATGCTGACGCTTTTCTAGATGGCCATGGTTATGTCCACCCCCACCGGTTACACCCGTGTAGTTTCCAAAGTAAGCTATCAAATTCTGAGTTATAAGTTTTCACTTCTATCGGCAGTTCCTATGACTGCCAATTTTTTAAATTTAATTTATCTACATTTCAGATCTACCCCGGGGAGAGGCACTCGCTACGCGCGATGCACGCCGCGAAACACTACGAGGCTACATTACTCCACTTCTTACACGAAAACTTGTAAATAAATACGTTATAATCTATAGTCCATACATTTACCTGGCACGTTGAACACTGGTGATTATAAAAAAAAGGTGTGTGTGCGATTCACACACGATAGAAGTGAAACTTCAGTAAATCGACAAAATAATGAGATGAATAAATATAACAAGGGTAGGATACACAAGCCAATCTTCACTGTTTAATCACTTTACTTATTGAAGTTTTCACTTCAAAAAGCGTGCAAAACAAAAATCTTAATACAGGGCCTTGGTCAGGATCGAACCCGGCACTGTACAGTTGTAAGCCGAGACCGTAACAATTGCGCCAAACGCCGTTTGAGGGATGCGTCGAAAATGACGCTTACTTGCAGTATGGGACAAAATAGTATGTATATTTCTGTCTCATTCTTTTCTGCACATTTTTGTATGTGTGTCTCTTACCTGTCGTTTTTTCCGTTGCATCCGGTTTAAAATCACAACGATTCTAAAGAAGTTTCACTTCAAAAAACCGATTCAGTTGGGATAACTAACGATTTAGTCCCTCTAGAAGGCCTAAAGCAACTGAAAAAACCTTCAAAATGAAGTCAAAAGTGAAATTTGGCTTAGAGGGTGGACAAAAATGTTTCTAGGGTGGGCGCCTTCCCTGCGTCTCCCTTTATTATAAAAAAAAACCGGTTCCTTTACGATTTAGTCGCTCTAAAAGGCCTAAAGCAACTGAAAAACCCTTCAAAAGTGAAATTTGTCTTAGGGTGGACAAAAATGTTTCTAGGGCGGCCGCCTTCCCTGCGTCTCCCTTTATTATAAAAAAAACCGATTCAGTTGGGATAACTTAACGATTTAGACGCTCTAAAAGGCCTAAAGCAACTGAAAAAACCTTTCAAAATGAAGTCAAAAGTGAAATTTGTCTTAGGGTGGACAAAAATGTTTCTAGGGTGGGCGCCTTCCCTGCGTCTCCCTTTATTATAAAAAAAACCGATTCAGTTGGGATAACTTAACGATTTAGTCGCTCTAGAAGGCCTAAAGCACAACTGAAAAAACCTTAAAAATGAAGGCAAAAGTGAAATTTGTCTTAGGGTGGACAAAAATGTTTCTAGGGTGGGCGCCTTCCCTGCGTCTCCCTTTATTATAAAAAAAAACCGGTTCAGTTGGGATAACTTAACGATTTAGTCGCTCTAAAAGGCCTAAAGCAACTGAAAAAAACCTTAAATATGAAGTCAAAAGTGAAATTTGTCTTAGGGTGGATAAAAATGTTTCTAGTGTGGGCGCCTTCCCTGCGTCTCCCTTAACTACTACTATGTTTTAGATGAAAGCTTTAGCAAAAACAACTGTCAAAATGAAGAAAATGTATTGATACTTTTTATTAAATGAATTAGATTTGGAAAAAAAATGTATTATTGGTGGACATTGGTGACATTTCACACTAGTAATGAAATTTGGAGTTAAATATGAATAATTTGTTTTTAGGGTGGGCTTAACTGTGAATTAAGTCGCTAGTCTTTCTTAGGAAGTACACAGAGATACAAATTATTTATTTATTGGTAAAAAGAATTCACAATGTAGTATTACCCATTCAATGTAAAAAGAAAATTATAACTCAACATTCATACCTAAATGCGATACTGTATGACCATTGTCTAGACTCTACAACAAAATTGTTTGTACTATTTGACACCAAAAAACTATGTCAGTGAATAATAGACGTATAAACAATATATAAATTAATCAAAAATCTAATTTGTCAAAGGGTGGGCAAATCTGTTTCTAGGGTGGGTGAATCTCTTCACCACTACTATGTCCCCCCTATGTACGTCTTTGATCTTAAGTGAAATCATAAATATAATGAACTGTCAAATTGAAGAACGGATTTAGTGTCGGCCATTTTGTTTTAACTTTGTGCCAGGTAAGACAATACAGACTGTGACTAATGCGTGGTTTGTAGAAAGAGTCGTTTTTAAATGAAACAAAAAGTGTTCTAAATTACGTTCTAGATGGCGCTAGTGGGCTTTGTTAACCTACTTCAAAAAAAGAAGATAGATATAAATACTATATTGTTCACAACACAAAACTTAGATAAACAAAAAAATACGTTCTTAAACTTAGTGATGCAAATAGGGAACCTTATCGCTAAAAGCGATTTCTTCCAGGCAACCGGATAAATATTAAATAGAAAAAAAGGTTCTCAATTCGTATGGTTTTTTATGTTTGTTCATCCTCATCATATCTTCATATATTGTTTTGTTTTGGTGTCTACAATAAAGAGTATCTATCTACCTATCATATTCATATCTTTCGTTTTGGTGTACTGATTTTGATAATTCTTTTTTTGTTCGACTTCCCGAATGGTTATATACAAATTTTATCAAAATAAAGATAGTAGTACCAATACTCGTTGAGATACGAAAATTTAAAATGTTTGTTGATTTATAAAATTGGCAGTCATAGATAGACTGCCGATAGAAGTGAAAACTTATAACTCAGAATTTGATAGCTTACCTTGGAAACTACACGGGTGTAACCGGAGGGCGTGGCCTCGCCATCATGGCATGGCCATCTAGAAATGCGTCAGCATTTCCCATTGGCTCACGCATTTCTAGATGGCCATGCCATGATGGCGAGGCCACGCCCTTTCAGCATTTCCCATTGGCTGATGCATTTCTAGATGCCCAATCGCCAAGGTCCCGAGTTTACCCGAAGATTTCTTATCATACCCGAGCGTGACGGTAGAAATAGATTTACACCCCACGAAAAATTTGTCTATGGCGCGCCTAAAGAAGTTTTCACTTCAAAAAACTGTTAAACCGATTTCGATAAAATGTATACCATGACCTATGATCTACCGAACAAAAAAAGAATCATCGATTGGCGGACTTATCGCGTAACATACTTACATACAAAAAAAAACAACCCAATTTATAACCTTGTCGTTTTTTTAAGTAGGTTAAAAACATACGTCAATTACACCCAATTGACAAATGATTTCAAATCATGTTAGGTATCAGTTAAGCGCCATCTATTACGTAATTTTTGAAACAATTTTTTGTGTCATTTGAAAATGACTTATAAAGGCTAAATCTTGTAAATCAATACGTATTATAAGTTATTTTTCAAAGTTAAATAAGTATGTTTTGAGCTCTTTGTATGACGTTTGGTTGGTTGTTTTTTTAACATACTAGCCAAGTTATTACCTATATGTATCATTATATATAATATAGTCTTCAAAATAAAAAGCCCGTTACATTCGAGAAAGATCCTAAGATGTAACTTGGTAGAAAATTGAAAGTAACATTAAAATGGTTATTAATCATAAAATGTTTTTAAAAATGAAATGAATCGGCTGAAAATATACCGTTCTAATTAGTCCGTCAGGTAAATTATGGGACAAGTATTTTTCGTTCTATCAAATTGTTGAACAAAGATATACATCATCACATTTCCGGAGTGGACCGTTGTGTCTTCACTTCTACATAAAATCGTATATAGTGTCGTCACTCGAAACTTCTAAGCACTGTATCTGATCAGCTGACTATTATTTTATTCACTCATTCTTTTTGAAGTGAAAACTTCTTTAGGCGCGCTATAGACAGAATTTTCGTGGGCTGTGAAATGGATTCATCAATCGTCACGCTTGGATATGATAATGGATCGGATCGGATATGAAATCTTCGGGTAAACTCGGTAAAAACGGCCAAGTAGGTACCAGGGCAACAGAAACAGTAAAGAGTTTCGATTACCTACCTCCAACAGCCCAGCGTTTATCTCTAGACCAGGACCAAAGAAATATAAAAGAGTTGCGTTTGCCTCTAGTTACCAGTACCAGGGCAACAGCAAGTTTTCACTTCTATCGGCAGTTCCTATGACTGACATTTTTTTTTTCATTGTATAAATGAAGACTAAATCTAAATAGTTTTGCCCCAGACATATTGCATGCCTCTAGACGAAGAGGCCAGTCTGTATGGGTCAACTTCGTCTATCTAGCCCGAAAGCGACGCCGCCGGCGTCGCGACGTCACTATTAGTAAGTAATAAATATTAGTACAGAAGCCACACTTACCAAAAACAATTATTTAAATAGCGACTCTTGCTGGGACACAACAAAGTTCAATTCAGCTCGCAATACCTGTCGCGATTTTCAAATAAACATTTGCGCTCTTTCTAACGCGTAACTCTGTCCCTGTCTAGCGCGGAGGGTTTACGATATATCTAATAACAATATGCGCGGGAAACGTTTTGCGCGAGCGCTCAGCCGTGCGTCCGACAACCGACTGTCACTTGTTTCCTGGAAGGAACGGTCTAGCGATAGGCTGAAACCGCGCGACCTTGAGCGAGTGAGGGTGCACTGGCTTGGGGCTCAAGTGGGTCAAGTTAAAATGTTTTCTATCATCTTATCTTACGTGCAAACAGCAATAAATTTATATCTTCGTAATTTTATTGTGTTTGAAACAAAAGAAAAAAATACGTGTCCAATATTTTTGATACTTTAACTGACGGACTAAATATTATTTTTTTGTCACTATGCCTAATACACACATTTTCTTGGTACGTTAAATATTAAAGTAGAATATATTATAGGGTATTCCATAAATGTCATATAAAGGGTATTTTATGTTTTGAAGACTATGAAATATAGGTCCTAAGACAGTCGTAACAATATTGCTAGTGGCATTCCTTCATTCTTTCTTTAGACTTATATCTAGCTGAACCCTGCGCGCGTTGCTACGCCATCTATCGAAAATTGGTCTAACTCAGACTTAGAACAATTTTGATTAGCTTAGGTTATAATGACGCAACCTTAAAAGATAGACACATGCTGTCACGGACTTCAGTGCACGTAACGAAAACTCTCAAAAATGAATATTTTTCCCCGTTTTTGTTACATATTTTATTTCCGCTCCGCTCCTATTGATTATTGATAGTAGCGTAATGTTATTTAAATAGCCTTCCTCGATAAATGGACTATCCAACAAAAAATAATCTTTCAAATCGAACCATTACTTTAGTATTTTTTTTTTAATATTCTTCTTCTTTATTTTTTAATCTTTTTCACAAAAAATAATATTTGAATGCCATAAGCAATATTGTTTCGATTCTCATTCAAAAGTACCCGCTTTTCGTATTTTTTTTTGATAATTTTGTAAATATTCTATAAGTTGTTATTGAATTTAATGAAATATAGTTTGTAAAATTTTGCGATTTTCAGTTTGAAATAAATACACAAGAGTTAGTTACGGTCTAAATTATTATTTAACTAGTGGTTCGCCCCGCCTCCGCTCGTGGTACATAATATGTAGTCTATATCACTCAGGGATCACGTACATATCCAATGGTGAAAGAATTTTTGAAATCGGTCCATTAGTTCCTGAGACTAGCGCGTTCAAAATAAAAAGCTCTTCACCTTTATTAGTATAGATCGTTATAAACCACGAGCTGAATCGTGCGCGCCTTGCTACGCCATCTATCGAAAATCGGGCGTACCAATTCAAATCTAGAACAAATTCGGTTACCTTAGGTTCTAATGACGCAACCTTTTAAAAGATAAACACATGCTGTCACGCAACGAAAGCTCTGAAAAAAACAATATCTTTTCCTGTTTTTGTTACATTTTTTATTAATACTCCGCTCCTGTTGATAGTAGCTTAATGTTTAATAGCCTATAGCCTTCTTCGATAAATGGACTATCCGACAGAGAAAGAATCTTTCCATTTGGACCTGTAGTACCCGAGATCCTAGCGTTCAAAAAAACAAACAAACAAACATACTCGTCAGCTTTATAATATTAGTATAGATTGGATGTGCCCTGAGCACCTTGAAATTGGTAATAAACTGCGGCTGTGTCTCAAGCGAAATGATTTACACACCACCAATCTAATTGACCTCTAGAATCCCTAGAGGCGAGGTATGCTGTGGTTCTACTTATTTTTGGGTTGTTGACAACGAATAGTGATATGTAAAAACTTCCGGCGTTCGTCGCTTCCTGCTATCGACTAGAGCGGAAAGAGTGAGTTCACTCTTCCTTGAGACATAATTCCGTGCACCTTGAAGTTTGGGAGGGCACATCGGTAGTCTAAATCTATGGTTTAAACTAGAAACCTCTTCAGTTTAAAATATTACTATAGATTACCTCGATGTTTCAACAGAATTACAATCGCCGTGGTCACAACAAGACAGATTGAATAATAATTTAGATCAGAGATTAATAAATCTTGTGTATATGTCGCAGCTTACTAACTTAATCAGCCGTTCATGTAACAGCCTAGACTCTTTACTAAAAACCGCGGTTTAAATAGCGGTCCGAACGATGTTCAGCCGTACCATTCAATATACTGGATGGCTAATGCTTAGGCCATTTGTAGTATAGGGTGAACATGAAAATAAAATAAAAATAAAATATTTGTGGACATTTCACACACAACACCAGACATGTGACAGAAATACAAATACAAAAATCTTTATTGCTGTTTGCAGGTAATACAAACATTTAACATTTTAATTAAGCCCGACTCGCGACGCGGCCGGCGTCGTGACGTCACACAAAAAATCATTACTAAAAAATGAAACCAAATTTTGTGTGTCTGTAAACGACAATGTACTGATAAATATTATCACCTATCTCTTAGGCATCAAAATAAACTAATAATCGAGTATGTTTATCATGAAAAAATGAGGTTTTAAATTCCCAAAACCGGTTTTGCCCAAATTTGGCCTCTTGGGGCTTGACTACGGCTGTATGGTTTGTATGGGACAAACTAGTCTCTTCGAGATCGCATGCAATATGTCTGGCAAAACAGTTTCTATTGGTCTGAATTTATACAATGATAAAAATAATAGTCTATAATATAATAATAATCTATAATATCTTTATTTCACTAACAGATAATACATATAATTAAATCAACCAGGAATTCCTTTTAGGCAAAAATAGCCTGTCTTAGGAGTTCCTGCTCTTCCTTAACATAGAAATACATACCTCATTGAACCTGAAGCAGCATTTGAGTTTCATTATAGTTAAGCGGCGTTACCCACTTGATAATAGAATCTTTACATTCATAATAGTTAGCTGATAAAAGTCTTCATCTTCTTTTCATTTTTAGCTTTTAATCGACTAAATCGTATTATTTATGTCAAAAATGTAAATACATAAAATTCTTTATTAAATACTTTAAAATGCTTCTAAGTCGGTTAAGTTAATTTGTTTTAAAGGGCAATTTAGAAAAAAATATATCAAATTTGCTTTTAGTCGATGAAATTACACCTGACAGGAAACTTGAGTGTTAAAATTATTGTTACACATATTCAATTAGGTAGTCAGATTAAACGACCTTATCACACCTTATTACCCGTTTACCTAATTACATATGACAGGAAATTCTTTATTTAATACTAAAATGCATCTAGGTAGGTTAGGTTAATTTGTTTTTTAAAGAGTTATTTAGAAAAAATACATCGCATCAGATGTGTTGTTTCACGTCGCCATTTTGACAGTTTTGGGGAGTTTTGACACTAGGTGACACAAAATGGAACTTAATTGAAATGACTAGGCTAGGCAAGTAACTAATTGTCAAAGATCCAAGTTATTTACATAGCCTGTTTGATTAAATGGCTGAAATCATTCAGGCTGCTAGTAAGTAAAGAGTTCAAGAGTGCCGTTTAGTAAAGAGGTTAGGTTGTTGACTGAACGGCTGATTATGGTAGTTGCCTGCGGCATATTTAATGAAATATTTTTAAGGTTATTGCGCATTAGTTTGATGGATTACGACCTCATTAGTTGGTCGAGGATGGTAACACTTGTGAAGTATTTTTTGTATACATTGATAGGCTTAAACTAAACCACTACATAATTTGATATTTGTAATGGTAGGACTCTTTGCATAGTCCGCCTGAGAAAATACCACACTTTTGCCGTTTATTCCACACTCTAGCCAGTGACGTGCAAACAGTACTGTGTTCCAGTTTAAAGGGCAATGTTTCCAGGTAAATTACAGAACAACGACTTGAATAATTTGATATCTCTGGGTTATGAGCGCAGTGTGGTCCGGTTTTTTGGACTCTGCATGTTTTAATAACTGTATGGTACTGTGCTGTTACGGGCGGACATGTTGTTTACCATCAGACCCATGTTTTGCTCATCCCAACACTTTATATTGTAAAAAAAACGCATGTAATATACATTGATTTAGTATAAAAAAAGAATGAATCTTCTAAATTCATTTTAAGCCCGCCATACACGCTACGGTCTGGCGGAGAGGTCTACCTGACAGAACAGAATTGCTTTTCGATCTTGCTCCGGTCGCCTGCGCAGTCTTCCCACACACACTCCGGACTACCTGCGCAGGCATAACTGCACAGGTAGACCTCTTCGGCAGACCGTAGCGTGTATGGCGGGCATAAGTTGAGTTTCATGAATTAGATGAATTCAGGATGACAGATGTTAGTGTCAAATATGTCAAATGTCAATAACTTATTCACTTTGACGTATTATATAATTATATTTATTTATCAAATTTTTATAACAAATTGAAACAAGAACGCCACTATTAGCACAATTGAGAAGTAGTTTTGGCAGGTTTTCGAAGTGAAAATTTGTTTTGGCGCACCTCCTACAGATTTTCAGTGGTATGTGAATTTGAGGTGAAGTATCATGTTCGTAAACGAAAGAAATCTTCGGGTGAACTCGTATGATGTAGATGGCCATGGTCATGGGCATTGGGCACACCCTCTGGTTTCACCCGCGTAGTTTCCAAAGTGAGTTATCAAATTCTGAATTATTAGTTTTCTTTTCTATCGGCAGTTCCTATGACTGCCAATTTTTTGCATTCTAATAAAAAAAAACAATGGGAAATGCTCACGCATTTCTAGATGGCTAATGGCCATGGTCCCGAGTTTACTCGAATATATCTTATCATTCCCGAGCGTGACGCTAGAATTCAATTCACAGCCCACGAAAAATATGTCTTTAGCGCGCCAAAAGAAGTTTTCACTTAAAAAAACGTGGTGTCACGGGACACCAGGTAGGAACGAAAATCCTTCGGATAATATAGAAGCCACACAATTTGCGAATAAATTGCTTACTTTTATTATATAATGGTACGATCAGCTAAAAATAAAGTTGGCAACACTTGGTCATGGCCAGTCTTTTTTTTTTTTTTATAGCAAAGAGTGACGAGACGAGCAGTTAGGTCGTGCTGCAAAATCCCTATCCTTCAAGCCTTAACTAGAGGACTAACTTATATTGGAACTTCTTTCCAATATGAAACTAGCCAGACTTTCCCCTCACTAAGCCTTCATGGCTGATTAATCTGACGGTGTATGTGGATAGCACCTTATAGGAATGGAATGATTAGTATTGTAATTTTGCTTTTTTGTAATTAGGTGATTGTAAAAAAATATACAATAAAAATAATATATTAAAATTTATTCTGAAGTTTCACTGATTTGCATGCCCTTTTGAGTTGTCCTGTTTAGGTTATGCTATGTTTGCTGAAAATCGATTCAAGATGGCGGCAGCCACAAAATGGATGACATACTCGGATTTGTTCACAACCTCTCCTAATATGGACATCTTTTGGAGAAACTGCAGTTGTACGGGGTATCAAACACAGTTGTACCTCTAGGTTCCATTCTTGGAGTTTTCTTGTTTTTTCTAGATAAATTAAACATCTAGACCTTTTATAATAAATAAACATGAAAATATATAAATATGTAGTTATGTTCACCTATGATCCTACGTCACTTCTATTCAAGGTTAAGATATTTTTCAAGGTATAAATGATTTCACTGAAATAAATAGAACTTTAGACATTGCATGGAAAGTGTTATAAATAAAAAATCTACTTAACCCAAATAAAACTATATATGTATGTATAAATTTCACTCTCTGCAATGTAATGTGCGTTAAACTTGATATTGGACTGAAACATGCACATGTGGAACTTGTACAGTCTACCTACATCTTTTTCTGGGCATTTTTGTAGATTCGTAGGTTCATTGGGGTTCTCACACAGAGAGGCTGGCTGACCGACTTAGTTCAGCTGCCCACGCAGTTCGTCAAATTAAGAATATATCTTACGTCGCAACAGCTGGACGTCTACTATCTTCTCTTCTCGAAGTAATGTCACTAACTTAAAAACGGCGCAAAAAAAAGACCGGGAGGAGACCGCCCTGTACGTACCTCTTATACCTAGTATCTTTCTATGTCATCCACCAACCTACACTGGGCCAGCGTGATGGATTATGACTTTTACTCTCTCCTTGCGAGAGAAGGCCCCGAGACACACCAGTGGGAACAGGCTGCTTATGCCATGCCTTATAAAGTACTCGTACCTATGTAAAGACGGTGAAACTGACAACTTTTCTAAATGAAACCCAAGGCTTATTTCAGTTTCAGTTATATACCTACACAGATTCTTTGCCTCTTTGTAAATGACGTTACCAAGTGTTCTGATTAAATGAATTGAGTTGACTGTATCAATATTCTTTTAAAGTGCAATATTCTTTTAGTGCAATATTCGTATTTATTGATAGATAGATAAATAGATACACTCTTTATTAACACATCATCAACATCATCAACAGCCCACTAAACGTTCCCACTGCTGGGACTCGGGGCCTTCTCTCGCAAGGAGAGAGTTTATTAACTTCAGTTTAATTTTATTTATGTTATTTTTATTCAGAGAGTTTATTAGTTAGTCTCGCTTTATTAACACACCAATAAAAAAAAAATACATAGCAAAAATAAACAAAACACAGTAAATTAGTGCGACAGTGGGCGGCCTTATCGCTGAAAGTGATCTCTTCCATATCCCTAATCCATATTTATTGATAACCCTAATTGTAGCTACTGCCCGATGCACCAAGATTGCGCTGGACGACAATATCCTGGATTCTTGGATATGGCCAAGACCACCGAAAGGAGCTCAAACGTCAAAGCGGATTGGGAAGACAGGGAGGTATCGAGTATACAATGGGTTCAGAGTAACAGGACGTGGAAAGACAACTAGAGTGATTAATAAGTATACACTTTGACGTGGACAAGGACGCCATCATCACCACAACAACAGGGCAGCAAAGGATCTAAGAGTAAAGCTATCGAGCCGTATCGGAAACCTGGTCAAATTCAGGGTGCGAGCCATGGCTTCTACTCTGGTAAGTGGTTTTGAAAAAAAAAAGAGTTTTAGTTGCCTCATTGTAGCATGAAGCGCTTATACTCACACTCTCTTTTTAATGCATACTCAAGAAGCAAAGGAGACCCTGACAAACCTGGGTAATGGGTCAGGAACTGGGTCACACATTCTTACCATCCATGAAGCTCAGGGACTAACATACGAGTCGTTATCGCCATCGAAACGAAGCTACACGAGAGCGTGTCCCACGCGGTCGTCGTTATTTCACGGCACACAAGTAACTTCACATACCACGCTGACGACACCGAAGATGCTATCGGTCGGTTCGTACGGCGATCGTTAGCTGCAGCACCAAAGACTATCTAAAATTTACCCTACAGATTGATGGTCCTGAGAGACACAAATGCGGTCTTGGTGGAGGCCTCGAGCCAAGAACCACAGACTAAGTAGAGAGATACTCTCAGACGGACATGTCGAGAACAAGGAACATTGGTCTATGGTTACTAGACTAAATTCACTTTATCTGTGCTGAAAATGATATGCCGCCATTTTTTTTATTTTTTTTTATTAAACAAACTGCGTCAACACAGAGATCTAATTTGCCAACTCGTGCATTCGCGCCAGTAGGTATACATCATACATTATTTATTTTTTTACGCCTAAAAGGAACCAGTTTCTAGAAGAAAAATATAGCCCAAATTGGCTTGATACATTTATTTCTTCTTGAACAATTTCTTTTAAAAATGTTTTGAGCCGTAGGTACTTACAAAAAATTTTTATTTTAAGTTGTATATTGCCATGCCCTTACAGGGTAAATGCTTAGCTTACTTGTACTTTGTCATGTCAGCTTTGTGTTTTTGCAATAAATATTTGATTGATTGATATATCTAGTCAGTTCAGGACATTCGCTCAATTCGCCCAGTACGCGATTTACGCTGGATTTCCTAATTCGTTTTCTGAGGCTATAAATAGGATCGCGCACGAAAAGACGGGCTTTGCTCTTTGTTTGTATAGTTTCAAGACGGCTTTTTCGCTTTTTGCTTTTGAACTGTTTGCTTCGAGACAGTTTTTGCCTATTGATTTTAGAGCATCAGTTTTAAATTAGTTTCGGTACAGTTTATTAAGGGGGCGCCTAAAGCCAGAAAACGAAAAAAGGACATTTTCGACGCCGCTCACTGAAGTTAAGAAACTAAAAACTATGACAAAAAAATATTGACGTGTGGGTACAATCAAGAAGAAGCACAATAACCGAATAGAATTTTAAAAATAGATCAGAGTTTTTTACAATAAAAAAATAAAAATGACACCGAAAAAACCCGTTTTAATTCGAGTACTCGAAATTATCAGCGATGACCCCACATTATTTTTTGGTAATAAAATTCCTATTTGTACGTTCTAGTAAAGTAACCGAACACTTTTTTAAATTTATGTTTAGTTATTGAGTAATTAAATAAAACTTGGTCAAAAATGGACTCCTGATTAAATATTGATTTTTCCTTTAAACTGTGTCATGCTATTCTCGACTTTATGTACATCACATTCATTAAGAGGGTTATAGGCGATTCGTCCTAAAGTAAATTCGTCACTATTTGTATTCTCCATACATTCAAAGTAAACTCGTCCCATGTTATAAAAAAACAACTGAAAAACGTCAGAGTTGAATAAAGTTGTTGTAAATTCGTCACAGATTCTTGTTTTATGTCATTTTTGCATAAAGTAGGGTTAGCAAGTAATGTTTATTGTGTTAGGTAAGTACTCGAAATGAAATAAAAATTTTAAATTATGACAAGAAATATTCATATTCATATTTATTGGTAAAACCGATTTACACGTCAAATTGATTATTAATTATTGCATAAACATGTCATAAACAACATTACTACATTAATAATTAAAGCTTATGAACTTCCTAAATAATAATAAGTTTATATAATTCACAATACAATATACAAATATATAGTATATTACAGTTGTAACTCAAGGAATTCTTTCACGTCATAAAATGAGTGCTCGACAAGCCAGCGCTGAAGGCGATGTCTGAAGCTTAACAAGCTGGGGACCGATTTAATAGAGTCCGGTACATTATCGTACACGGTGTGACTCATGGCATGTGTGAGCTTCCCTGATTTCACGAGGGTTACCTTTCTCCTTTCGGGATTACAGAATTCACAAGTTTGTTATTATTATTTTTTGTATTTTTTTTTTTATATCTAGTACCTTATTCTAATGGCTTTGGGTGACTTAGATAATTATGTTAAGTAATGTTGTGTTGTGCGCGACCATCTCTTTCGCACTCGCCCACATGTTCATCCGTATCTAGGTTACCCACTTTCTTTATTTATTGAAGTGGATACTTTGTTAAAATTATATTCTATTTTTATTAGTACCTTACTCATGTCATATTATTAACGGAAAAGCCTGAACTCCCACAACACAGGTCACCCTAGTGTGGGAATTCAGCGTTTACCGACTCAGTTTATTGTCTGTTTACAATTTGTCTACCCTCTTGTTTTAGCTTAGTCGGTGAGTGTATTATTTAGTTTTAGTTTTTTATGCACAAATAAACGTTTTTTACATTTTTTAAAAAATAATTATTGTATGTGGTGTTCATTTCGGTAAATTTTACATCTGTTACATAAAAACTGTTTTTTCACTAGTGTAGGTTACCGCGGGATAGCGTTACACTTGACCACTATCTCTCCTGATGCTAAGCAATGGTGTGTTCTACGCTAAACCATGCCCAGAAGTACAAATACAGCTGATAAAAAAACATATATACGGTCGAATTGAAAAACCTCCTTTTTTCGAAGTCGGTTATAAAGTCAACAACAGCTAGAAAATATGCCTTCCAAAACGAATGTATGTAGATTTGGTACTTTTTTGTAGTGGTAGCACTCTTTGCAGAATCAGTTTGCAGTTACATGTTCTTCTCATCTCGTCATTCTATACTAATAAAAAACCTATGACTTCATGACCTGTTAAAAAAATTATGTTTAAATTTTTCTCGAATTATAACATCGTCGCAACTTGTAAAATAACGTTTTGGACGCTTAATATCATAAACATGAGTTGATAACCCTACTTTATGCAATAAATTAATAAACTAAAAAGACACGCTTATACAAAAGATCCAACTAAAAAGCAAGAACACTTTTTAGTCGGAAGCGTGTTTAAAATTGATCGATTACGTAGTAACGAAACGTAGTCACTGACTGCATATGTCAGTATAAAATTAAATGTAAACAAAGTTCTTAATCCTGATGATCGTGGTAAGGTGACCGTGTTGAGGTAATAGAGATGAATGGTTGGTGGGACAAACTGTATGAATCATTGCATTCTCATCGGTCCTTGATAAGTAGGCAAAAAACAAACTAATCGGGTTGTTTAGAAATTAGTGAAAATCACATTCAAAGATTCCGTTTAATAGATAAATTGGTTCATAGATTCATATGTACCAAGTTGATAAAATCGTGTTAAAAATGATGTGAAATGAGAGGTTGTGATGAATTTACAATAACTTAAAAAGTCTGCTAAAAGTAGCTGCCTGAGTGGATTTTTCCAAATCGTTATAATCTTGGTGTGTTGAAATCGAGTTGAATCGGTTTCTTCTAGGTAAGCTTCATCGAAGACCGCATCGTCGCTTAACATCAGGCGAGGCGGTCTAGTGTAAACCTATTCAAGTAAAAAACAAAATGTTATGATTTTGTTCATGTTGTATAGATTTGATTTTTTTTGTTTATGTTGTATTGATTTGATTTGATTACTGTATATGTTGTATATTATGTTTTCTATTTATATTTCTTAGTGTGCCTCTTAGTTTTAAGCTTAAGAAAAAAAAAATTAATATACTTACTACATATTTTTTATTCTTTGATTTTTCTGCCGTCTATACATAAAAATACCCTATGACGAGTTTACAATTCTCAAACGAGGATTTATCTAAAAAATAGAATACTGACGAATTTACACACACTTTTTTTCGGGACGAATTAACTTTAGGACGAATCGCCTATAACCCCATTAAGAAACGCGTCGCGCGGGTGAAATCTGATTTTTTCCTGGCTCTAGGCGCACTCTTAAATTAGGACCAAGTTTTGTAAATGTATTGCCTGATATAATAAAATTAAGTGATTATTTGTAAAATCCATGTGATGTTATATGATTATATATACCATATTATGATGTATTGAGATGCAGTCTTCGGTGAGTTGAATAATGAATACTCTTTGTCTGCTTTGGTTTACTATATTTTACCAGGGTTAACTTGGAAATATGATGATAAATTTATAAATTATATTACACTTATCCTTGTACAATGGAGAAATCTATAACGTAACAGTGTAACGCTAATTGATGTTAGAACGTTGTATTTATATTTCCACAATTTCCTGGTGGAGAGTGTCTAAAATAACATAACAGCCTATCTATCTATATCTATACTTATAATAAAACTGTAGCGGGTCGAATTCTGTACATTGAAGATATTTTGAAAAAAAAATTTTGGGTGCACTCCATAGTCGATACTGATGGTACACACACCGCACTCTGCCATCGAAATCTGCCATCCGTCATCTATCGTCAGGTGACATATATCGTCAGGTCATATGACAATACCTTTTTTATTTTTTACCGGTTGGTGTTTGTGGATGCAATCTTTGCTTCTGAATTTAGTATGTTAGGTTACTGAATGCTATTATACTTTACCTACTGAATTTTGGAGCGAATAAAATCACGTTGGTAGGTAAGTAACCTAGGTACGTGACATCAATTCTAAATTAGGTATTAAAAAACCGGCCAAGTGCGAGTGGGACTCGCGCCCGAAGGATTCCGTGCCATTACAGAACTTCTTTTATTGTTTGGGAGCCTCCTTAATAATTAATTTTAATTAATTATTTAAAGAGAACATAAAACGAAATATTGTGTGAAGAGTTAAAGCGTCTACCTGTCACCATTATTAGTATCGAGCAAGAAACGGTAAAAAAATCAAATTTGTTCTATGTGAGCCCCCTTAAATATTTATTTTATGTTGTTTTTAGTATTTGTTGTTGTAGCGGCAATATAAATAGATCATCGGTGAAAATAACAACTGTCTAGCTATCACCGTTCTTGAGATACTCTTGTCTGGTGACAGACGGACGGACGGACGGACAGCGAAGTCGCAGTAATAGGGTCCCGTTTTTACAATGTACATATATTATATGGAAAACAGGGGGACCGTTTTTTAATATTAACAAAAACTGGATGGTAAGATGTTTAAGCCCACTACCAGTCGAAGCGTGCCCAGCATGCTGGCGGCAGTACCACGCGTTGCGTCGGCTAAGCGCTCGGAAAGGCTTTTGAAGGTGAGGGGAGCTCCCGGCCCTCACAGGCACGATGTCTCAACCTTAAATATAAAACCACTACCGAGGGTTGCATATTTCCGCCGTTTGAGACACTCAGCTAAATTAGTCGCTGAACTGGCCCTACTATGTATCTCTGGAAGATGTGATGGTGCCAGAGTATCGACGCAAGCTGCGTCCCACACTAGGGGCCGACTCAACTTCCAAGGCACTAAAGTCATGCCGTCAGGTCTTTTGCCATCGTCACGCGTAAGACCACTCCGGTTTGAGTACCTACGGCTGGGACAATGGCGGTGGAAAAAGTCAAAGTTTTGTGTATGAATATGAATTATCCACCAGTAGGTATCTATTCATCTGGACGACGTAGCTTCTTAAATTAGTCGAGTGAACTTTTTACTTGACTAGAAGTTAGTTGACGTGAAATGATAATAATTGAAGTCAGTTTTTGTTCTTTCGGATATTATTTAAATCCAAATACTGTACCTACTAAATTTATTGTTTAACAAGTTTCAGCGACCAAAGCAGACCATTGTTTTTCCAAAATTGAATAAAATTTTATCTTACTACTAAGTATTATATGTATATTATGTAAAGGTATGATTTGGTTGAAATATGAGCCCTAACGAAACAAATATTAACGACAGAACGACATTACCAATTAGATTGCCATTTGAAACACACATGGCTTAGAGTCTAAAATATCACATCGGCTAATAAGTCTATCACCTATTAAATAATTAGGTAAGTATCAGATCACGCACAACAGCTACATACTCTTCGTAATGTATCCTATAAAAATCCTACAAACTTAACACTGCGGCTATGTTCGATACTCCACAACCTTACTACGAGTATGTTTGATGTTGCTAAAAATATAAAATATGAAGTTGCTCAACTCGAATAAATATATTTTTGTGTGGAAAAACAAATGCACTCTGTTTGTGTAATGGCCACCCATCCAAATATTGTTACTTAAGTACATGTACTAATAAGGTCGCAAGATCAACGTACGCGAACGAAGTAGCGGGTTCAGCTAGTCTCTGAATAAGATGATGGGAGATTTTATAATAACTTACAACTTTAAAGACATTCTGAGTGATAAGTTCTAATACCTACCTCATGTTTTGTTGTAAAGCTTTTAAGAGACTTTGAGTAGTGTAGATTATAAGTTCGGTTTAATATTCGAGATTTTACTTCTGTTAGGAGGCGTTGCAGTTTGTTAGGCTTATATTTCCTTACCTAGATTGACAGAAACTCCTTGTTTAGGTTACTTACTTCGAAACACAACGTAGAGTCCTATTACTTGACTATCACACATGGCCAATTCAAATTTCTACAACAGCTAATTAATTTTTACAACATAATTCTAACTTCTATAATCTTACTTTATTATGCTAGACCATCATTCGATACATTACAATACATTACATAATACGTCTTACGTTACAATACGTCTTAATATTTAATACTTTACTTAGGAGGTTAGATGTCTTGTTACTTACTTTTGTTATTTACTTTAAATTTTTACTGGATCTGTTTTAATCTGAGTCAGCGGGGGCCGGTTACAACAGACACGCCTGCGTCTTACTCTCGTTGAACTTGACCAGATTGGCATCGCCCCATATAGACACCGCCTCAAGGGTCAAGCTCAAACGCTCGATCAGACTCTCTTTCAGTACCTGAGTTTGCTGCCCAATGGCTCTCGCACTAGATATGTAACTCTCTACAACGGTGCTATCATCTGCGTACCCAAAGATACTGGGCTTCAACAGATCGTTGATATGTAGCAGGAAGAGCGTCGCAGAGAGTACCGACGCTTGAGGGACTCCGGCATTGATAGCCATTTAATCCGACAAGCAGCCATCAATGACGACTCGTATGGATCGATCCTTTAAGAAGTCCGATATCCATGCAATAAACCCAGGAGACAAACCATAACTAGAAAGCTTGCTTATAAGGCCATCATGCCAAACCCTATTGAAAGCGTTCGAGATATCCAGGGAGACTGCAAGTGCTTCCCCGTGTTTCTCGATAGCTTCACTCCAGATGTGAGTGACGTACGCTAGAATATCCCCGGTGGACCGGTTTCAGCGAAATCCGTATAGCTGGTCACTGAGAAGCCTGTAGGTTACGTCAGAAGCCTGTGGTTTAAGACACGTTCCATAGTCTTGCAAAGTATCGACGTGACCGAGCGTATTTGATTGTAGGCACAATATTGTTGTGGGTCTTGTTTTCTTATTTTTAGTGTGCAGTCGGGTTTTTTTTTGCTTTTTTATAATAATGCATTTTATTTTGTTAATAACTTTCGTAATTTTTTAACCCTTTTAAAACATTTTTTTCTAGACGTCATTCCGAATCGAATGAGGTATCGCATCGCACATATTTCTAGGAGCTTTATTTCTATTAAGCACGTTTTTGAACTTGGTGACTAGACTACCTTAGATGTGACAAAATGTTAGATACTAATATTATAAAGCTGAAGAGTTTGTTTGTTTGAACGCAAGGATCTCTGGAACTACTGGTCCGAATTGAAAGATTCTTTCTATTTAGGATAGTCCATTTATCGAGGAAGGCTATAGGCTATTTAACATTACGCTACTATCAACAGGAGCCGAGCATGAATTAAAAATGTAACAAAAACGGGAAAAAAATATTGCTTTTAGAGAGCTTTCGTTGCGTGACAGCTGCATTTGTCATATGTTAAAGGTTGCGTCATTAGAACCTAAAGTAACCGAATTTGTTCAAAATTTGAATTGGTTTGACCAATTTTCGATAGATGGCGTAGCAACGCGCGCGCTTTCAGCCAGTGTTAGATATTTATAAAGTACTAGCTGTGCCCCGCGGTTTCACCCGCGTCTATTTGAGGAAAATCCATACTAAAATATGGAATCCATAGTAAAATATGAAAATCCATTGCTGGCCACTTTATTACGTTTTACGGAACCCTAAAAATACGTAAATAAGCAACAATGCATTGTTGTAGAACAAATTTGATAACTTCAAATGACACAAACTTCAAATGTAGACACGCGCCGTCACAGACTTCAACGACCAAAGAGAATTTAAATTCACGGAACTAAAGCTCTCGAAGATAAATATTTTTCCCCGTTTTCTTTACATTCTTCACTCATACTCCGTACCTATTAACAGTAGCGTAATGTTATATACCCTATAGCCTTCCTCGATAAATGGAGTATCCAACAAAAAAAATAATCTTTCTTATCGGTCCAGTAGTTTCCGAGATCCTAGCGTTCAAACAAACAAACTCTTCAGCTTTATAATATTAGTATAGATCAACAGAGTTATTATCTACTGTATTGGGTGTGCGAAATTAAAACTGTATGCAAAAACAACACTAAAAAGTAAAAGAAAAAATTAAGTAATTCAAACTTAGTGAATAAATCTAAATAAATTCATGAATTTTGAATGTAAAACATATGACACTGCTTATTTTTAATATGCGATGATATAATTTGCTATGCAATGAAAATTAAATAAATATACTAAGTATTTACATTCTAAGCACTATTCTATTCAAATTAGATACAATTCTTGTGTGTTATAGAAGGATTTTGTAACTAGCCAATTTTTCAATGTTTTTGACGTGATAACGTCTTATAGGGGGTGTAAGGGGGAAGCGCTTAACATCTAGTTTCCCCAAATGTCAACCTCTCCTGCGCGCGGTACACCCTGCTGCCGACTAACGAGGCTCTGACGACCGAACCAATGGCGGTATATCCATTTAAAAAGCCAGTCCTAAATTGACCTGGCCGGTGACGGGCAGCGGCGTCATCGGTGCAAAGGACTGGCTCCGCGGTCACCAACCCGCCTGCCAAGCGTGGTGACTATGGCAAACACCCCCCCATATGATGGTCACAACAAAGAAACGGCCCCTAGTCCCCGGCGGCTCCGTTATTCCAGGCGTTGGTGGCAGCCTTGGTTCCGGCGGAGCATGGGGTGCTAAGAATCCCCGGCAGACGCCCCGCCACCAAACCCAACGACTCGACCTGGCAACGTACAACGCACGGACGCTGAGGGCTGACGAAAAGATTGTGGAGCTGGAAGAAGAAGTGGACAAGTTGCGCTGGGATATCATAGGGTTATCCGAAGTCCGTAGACAGGGCGAGGACAGAATAACCCTCGATTCCGGCAACTTGTTCTACTACCGGGAGGGAGATCAACAATCCCAGGGGGGTGTCGGGTTTATCATCCGCAAGTCTCTCGTCAACAACGTGTTATTGATCGAGAGTGTGTCGAGCAGGGTTGTATACCTTGTACTTAAAATAACCGACCGGTATTCATTGAAGGTCATACAGGCAGACGCACCGACCTCGACACATCCCGACGAAGAGGTTGAGACCATGTATGAGGACATCTCCAAAGCCATACATGTCTCGCCAACACATTTCACAGTTGTGATGGGAGACTTCAACGCGAAACTAGGCAAACGTGGCGGTGATGAGTTGAGAGTGGGGCAATTCGGATATGGGCAGCGGAACCCAAGAGGGCAACGTCTAGCTGATTTCTTGGAAAGGGAGAGCCTCTTTATGATGAACTCCTTTTTCAAGAAACAGACACAACGAAAATGGACCTGGATTAGCCCAGATGGTTCCACAAAAAATGAGATCGACTTCATTATGACGACTAAACGGCAAATATTCAGCGATGTCTCTGTGATCAGTAGGGTTAAAACCGGCAGCGATCACCGTATTGTAAGAGGCACGCTGAATCTAAACATTAAGTTCGAAAGATCACGTCTAATGAAGTCCACGCTCCGACCAAATTATGCTCAAATCGAAGATCCCGATAACTTTCAACTCGAACTTCAAAATCGCTTCGAAGCCTTAGATGAATGCGTAACGGCGGATGAAATAAACGACAGGCTGGTGGAAACTGTTCAAGCAGTTGGCAGGAAATTTTATAAGAGCCGACGCCAGAATAGAACCCAAAAGCTCTCCGATCATACTCTGAATCTCATGGCGGTTAGGCGAGATATGCGATTGCAGTCTTCGGTCGACATGACGGTATACAGACGGCTCAATAGACAGATTTCTACTTGTGTGCGACGCGACATACGCTGCTTCAATACTTCGTGTATTGAAGAAGCGATCAAGCGGAATAAAGGCTCGAAAGTGTTCGCAAGAAATCTGTCTCTTGGGCAAAGTCAATTGACCAAACTGAAGACCGACAGTGGTAACGTCGTCTCGTCGAGGGCCGAGATTTTGGAGGAGATTGAGAGGTTCTATGAACAGTTATACACCTCTACGCAAACACGACCTGTCGTTAGCATGGCAAAAGACCCAAGAGCCAAGCTGACCCGACACTTTACCGAAGACATCCCGGAAGTCAGCCTGTATGAGATTAGGATGGCCCTCAAACAACTTAAGAACAACAAGGCAACTGGCGACGACGGAATTACGACTGAGCTTCTGAGAGCGGGTGGAAAACCGGTACTTAAAGTCCTCCAGAAGCTGTTCGACTCCGTCATACTTGACGGTAATACGCCAGAAGCGTGGAGCAGAAGTGTGGTGGTGCTCTTCTTCAAAAAAGGTGACAACACCTTGTTGAAGAACTACAGACCCATCTCACTTCTGAGCCACGTTTATAAGTTGTTTTCGAGGGTAATCACGAATCGTCTCGCACGCAGGTTTGACGACTTCCAGCCACCCGAACAAGCCGGTTTCCGAAAAGGCTATAGTACCGTAGACTACATACATACGCTTCGGCAGATTATACAGAAAACCGAGGAGTATAATCGGCCACTATGTATAGCGTATGTGGACTATGAGAAAGCCTTCGATTCCATCGAGACCTGGGCAGTGCTTCAGTCTCTCCAGCGATGCCGCATAGACTATCGCTATATCGAAGTGTTGAGGTGTATTTACAGCAAAGCCACAATGTCTGTCCGATTACAGGACCAGTGCACAAAACATATCCGGCTACAGAAAGGCGTGAGACAGGGAGATGTTATATCTCCGAAACTGTTCACTGCCGCGCTGGAAGATACCAAACAATGGTGGAAACTAGCGTCCGTTTTTTCTGGTCTCTGACACAACACAATTTTGTTTAATCCTAGTTTCACAGACGAATAAAGTATCATTGAAGTATCATTGAAGTATCATCATTGAAGATGTTTTCAAGCTACTGGACTGGAACGGACATGGCATCAATATCAACGGCGAATGCATCACTCACCTTCGGTTTGCCGATGATATAGTCATTGTGGCGGAGTCGATGGAGGACCTCGGTGCTATGCTCAGGGACCTCAGTAGAGTATCCCAACAGGTAGGTTTGAGGATGAATATGGACAAGACGAAGGTCATGCCAAATGTTCATGTCTCACCTGTACCGGTTATTGTTGGGAATACCACACTCGAAGTAGTTGACGAATACGTCTACCTGGGTCAAAAGATCCAATTGGGTAGATCCAACTTCGACAAAGAGGTCTAGCGAAGGATCCAACTCGGATGGGCAGCGTTCGGGAAACTACGGCACATCTTGGAGTCCAAAATACCACAATGCTTGAAGACAAAAGTCTTCAATCAGTGCGTGTTGCCAGTGATGACTTATGGAACTGAGACGTGGTCCTTAACTGTAGGCCTCATAACAAAGCTCAAAGTCACACAGCGAGCTATGGAGCGAGCTATGCTCGGAGTCTCTTTGCGCGACAGAATCCGTAATGAGGATATTCGCAAAAGAACGAAAGTAGCCGACGTAGCTCGAAGAGTAGCTAAGCTGAAGTGGCAATGGGCAGGCCACATCGCTCGCAGAACTGACAACCGATGGGGAAGAAAGGTTCTCGAGTGGCGACCACGAACCGGAAGACGAAGTGTTGGACGGCCTCCCACTAGATGGACAGATGACCTCACGAAGGTCGCTGGAAACCGCTGGTTGCAGGTTGCGCAGGACCGTTCGTTGTGGAAATCTAGGGGGGAGGCCTATGTCCAGCAGTGGACGTCTTACGGCTGATGATGATGATGATGAACGTCTTATAATTCGATGAAGCCGGCTGCACGCCTACAAAACATGACGTCATGTACCGTTACGTCGGTCGTTACCGTCGGTCGTTACCTCGCCGCATGTTTGTTACAGTTGTATTAATTATTTCGACCAGTAGTTCAAGCGGGGATGTAGCTCAGTGGTAGAGCGTTCGCTTTGCATGTGAAATGCCCCGGGTTCGATCCCCGGCATCTAAAAGCTTTTTTGCATTGTTTTGATTGAAAATGACTAAATTTTACTGATTACTTTTTACATACAAATCTATTAAACAAATGAAATTAAAATTTTCTTTTGAAAAATGCTACCATTCCATCAGTATTTTCTTAAGACGTTGTCACGTTCTATCGTCAGTAAACCGACTTTACAGACAAACATTTTTTTTTGAAAGAAGGGATGTCTTCTAAAAATTTTATATCCATTAGTAAACTATTTAAAACTTTTATAGATGTGTTTAGTAGACTTTTAGACGGCGAAGCAAAACATCTTTAGGAAACCGACATGTACCCAGAATCTTTCGAGGTCTTGTGTCATCCACCAACAAGCACTGGGCCAGCGTGGTGGGTTATAGTCTTGACTCTCTCCTTGCGAGAGAAGCCTGCAAGTCCCAGCAGTGGGGACATTTAGTGAGCTGCTTATGCATTAATCTACTCCACACAATTTATACTACACCTTTGCCAGATATTCTACAGTATTGGTAAGAATTTAAAAACCAATACACGGGTAACTCACGTATAAAATAGTCAGAACAGTCCGACTCGAAGTCCGAGTCCTGCACCCCCGCGACAACAACCGTTAAGGGCGTACCCCGAGCAAATGACCTTGAGTATTTCTTACCTTATCGCACACCGCAAGAAAGAGCAAGAGAGAAACAGTAGGATTTGTCGCTGTTTTACGCTCAAATTTTATAATAAACTCTTTATAAAATCAGATTTTGGTCTTTTGAAAAAAATAAAACCACCAAAATGTTCGTAATGGAATTGTCTATCCGTGGGTGTAAGTACAAAATCAAAATAATGGTCGATTTTCGAGGATGCATGATAACTACAATTATTTATATTTTTCATGGTTTCGTTGTGAGGCGATTATTTAAACAATAAGTTCATTAACAAAAAAATAAAACTACCATTTTGAAGCCAAGAAGTTGTAGAAATTTAGTGTATTTTTTACCAGTTGATATTTGTTTTGGCTAATGAGTAGATAGCTCTTAAAACTGGACAAACAACTCGTTTTGCTGGGGGACGCACCTTAAGCTTGCGCGCACGCCGTGCAGCTGCCCGCAGTGCTAATCGAGCTGCGAACATGCGCGCGCACTCGCCTTGAAGAAGATCGCCGGACGCGATCGAAACTCGAGTCGGACTGTTCTGACTATTTTATACGTGAGTTTCCCGTGTATTTGTTTTAAAATGTGTAATAACCACGTTAGTTTTCATACTAAAATTGGTAAGAATCTTTGCAGATTTCGCCTGGGGGAGTACCACACACACCTTTGTCAGATATTCTACTGTAGTGGTAAGACTCTTGCAAAGATACAGAGGCCGCCTGGGGCAGTACCACATCTATACCATTCTAACGCCAAGCAGTAATGTGCAAGCATTACTTTGTTCCGGTTTGAAAGGCAATGTTTCCAGTTAAATTACAGGGCACTGAGGTAAAACATCTTACATATCTGGGTGACGAGCGCAGTGCTTGGTAATGATTTGGACAAAGTGAAAACTTTTTTAGGCGCACCCACACACAGATTTTATCATAGGCTGTGAAAAAATCTGAGGCTGGATCGTCACCCGCGGAAGTGAAACTGCACAGGTAAAACCGCAGGTCGCTGCTAGTATTATAAATGCGTAAGATTGTTACTCAATCACGTCGGGACCTCCGAACAGATCGAGCTGAAATTTGGAACACAGTTAGGCCAATTGTCCACGTAGCTGCACGACATCCGCACGATTTCGACAATTGTCGGATGCAAGACAAATGCTTGCATCTTGCGTACAAATAATGAAGTCTGTGTCCACGAAACGACAACGACACGACAGCCGCACGTCTTGCGTTTGTTCGTAAGATGCATGCATTCGCCAAAAGACGCGTGCGTGGACAGTAGGCCTTAGATTATAGTCTGGAATAACAGGCTACTTTTGGAGTGAAAACTTCTTTAGGCGCGCCTAGACAGATTTTTCGTGGGGTGTAAATTGATTTCTAGCGTCACGCTCGGGTATGATAAGAAATCTTCGGGTAAACTCGGGACCTTGGCGATTGGGTATCTAGAAATGCGTCAGCTAATGGGAAATGCTGAAAGGGCGTGGCCTCGACATCATGGCATGGCCATCTAGAAATGCGTGAGCCAATGGGAAATGCTGATGCATTTCTAGATGGCCATGCAATGATGGCGAAGCCACGCCTTCCGGTTACACCCGTGTAGTTTCCAAGGTGAGCTATCAAATTCTAAGTTTTCACTTCTATCGGCAGTTCATATGACTGCCAATTTTTTTTAGTAGTGGTAGGACTCTTAGCAGAGTCCGCCTGGGGAAGTACCACACTTTTGTCAAATATTCTACCGCCAAGCAGTAATGTGCAAACATTACTGTGTTCCGGTTTGAAGGGCAATGATTCCAGAGAAATTATAGGGCTTAGAGACATAATATCTTAGATCTCTGAGTGACGAGCGCAGTGCAGTGCTAGGTAATGATTTGGACTATCATGTTCCAATAGCTGCGTGTTACTGTGCTGTTATGTGGCAGGCATATTGCTTACCATCAGGCACATGACATGCTCGTCTCGTCACTCTGTGCTATAAAAAAAAAATGGTTGTCTGTAAAGTCGGGTTACTGACGTTAGTTGAACGTGACAACTTCAACTACGCCTTAGAGCGAGGTAACGCCGGCGGCGAGGTAACGGCGGTAACGTTACATGACGTCATGTTTTGCGGGCGTGCAGCCGGCTTCATCGAATTATAAGACGTTGTCACGTCAAAAAAAAAATATCACGCGAGAATGTCGTAAACGGGAACTGCGAACGATAAAACCACGGGGCGTTGCTAATTAAATACAAAATTTGGTACCACAGTGAATTCGCGCATGTAACACGTAAGTATCCGGAACCTTCCACAGCGCGCGCCCCGACTCGCACTGGGCCAGTTTTATTGAAGTGAAAACTTCTTTAGGCGCGCTATAGACAGAATTTTTGTGGGCTGTAAAATGGATTCATCAATCGTCACGCTTGGATATGATAATGGATCGGATCGGATATGAAATCTTCGGGTAAACTCGGTAAAAACGGCCAGGTAGGTACCAGGGCAACAGAAACAGTAAAGAGTTTCGATTACCTACCTCCAACAGCCCAGCGTTTATCTCCAGATACCAGGACAACAGAAATATAAAAGAGTTGCGTTTGCCCCTAGGTACCAGTACCAGGGCAACAGCATGTTTTCACTTCTATCGGCAGTCCCTATGACTGCCAATTTTTTTTTTATCGTTAGTACCTGGGTGACCGAGCTTTGCTCGGCTTAAATACTAAATATACTTATATACCTAGAGATAAAAGACACCAAGAAATTTTTCTTTAAAAAAATCATAGAAAAAAATGAAAAGCCGTCTGGATTCGAACCTGGAGCTATTAATTCGTGACCGCTATGGTAGCCCTACTTCCTGTCTGAGCTAATTATGCTGTCGATTCACGGGCGAAATTTACCTTCGCATTCTAATGTCTAATGTGATAGTTTTTCATTGTCTAAAAACGCGCATAATATGCGTTTTTTAGGGTTCCGTAAAACGTAAAAACGGAACCCTTATAGATTCGTCATGTCTGTCTGTCTGTCCGTCCGTATGTCACAGCCACTTTTTGCCGAAACTATGAGAACTACACTGTTGAAACTTCGTAGGTATATGTATTCTGTGAACCGCATTAAGATTTGAATAAAAAAAATTAGAAAAAAGAAAAATTAGGGTTGCTCCCATACTGAGAACTGAAACTCAACAAAATTTTTTTCATCATACCTACACATGTGGGGTGTATATCGATAGGTTTTCAAAAATGATATTGAGGTTTCTAAAATAATTTTCGGCTACACTGAATAATTTGCGCAAGAGACACTTCCAAAGTGGTAAAATGTGTGTCCCCCCCTCTAACTTCTAAAGTAAGAGAATGAAAAATCTAAAAAAAATATATGATGTACATTACCATGCAAACTACCAACGAAAATTAGTTTGAACTCGATCTGATCAGTAGTTTTTTTAGTACGTCATAAATACACTATTATTGAAACTTCGATCAAAGTTACAAGGAACTACAAGAACTATGTTTACTATTTATATTATGTTACTTGCTGCAACGGAACCCTTCATGGGCGAGTCCAACTCGCACTTGACTACTTTATTTTAATGAAACCTAGTTAGATCGATTTATCGTCCCCGAAACCCACTGCATGCATAATTTCATCAAAATCGTTCGAGCTGTTTCCGCGATTCAGATTCTATATATATATATAGGTACTGGCTGTGCCTCGCGGTTTCACCCGCGTCTATTTGAGGAAAATCCATACTAAAATATCCATTGCTGGCCACTTTATTACGTTTTACGGAACCCTAAAAATACGTAAATAAGCAACAATGCATTGTTGTAGAACAAATTTGATTACTTCAAATGACACAAACTTCAAATGTAGCCACGCACCGTCACAGACTTCAGCAACCAAAGAGAATTTAAATTCACGGAACTAAAGCTCTCGAAGAGAAATATTTTTCCCCGTTTTCTTTACATTCTTCACTCATACTCCGTACCTTTTAATAGTAGCGTAATGTTATATACCCTATAACCTTCCTCGATAAATGGAGTATCCAACAAAAAAATAATCTTTCGTATCGGTCTCGTAGTTTCCGAGATCCTAGCGTTCAAACAAACAAACTCTTCAGCTTTATAATATTAGTATAGGTATATACAAGAATTGCTCGTTTAAAGGTATAAGATTTGAATACAAAATTTGGTACCACAGTGAATTCGCGTGTAACACGTATCCGGAACCTTCCACAGCGCGCACCCCGACTCGCACTGGGCCAGTTTTATTTTGTCGTTATTTTAATATCGGATCGCAGTCTCACAGCCAGTATCGCACAAGCCTCGAGCCGTGCACAGCTTTGATACTTATACCTCTATATATCTTTTTGTTTTCGTTTTGGTTGCATTTTTTTTTTTAGGAAACAGAAATAGATGACTTAGTCGGAAGAACACAACTATACAAATGTAAGTTCCTTTTTGAAGTGAAAACTTCCTTTGTGCGCGCCACAGACAGATTTTTCGTGCGGGTGTGAATTGAATTCTAGCGTCACGTTCGGATATGATAAGAAATCTTCGGGTAAACTCGGGACCATAGCCATTGGCCATCTAGAAATGCGTCAGCCAATGGGAAATGCTGAAAGGGTGCGGCCTGGCTATCATGGCATGGCCATCTAGAAATGCGTGAGCCAATGAGAAATGCTGACGCATTTCTAGATGGCCATGACATGATGACCAGGCCACACCCACCGGTTACACCCGTGTAGCTTACAAAGTAAGCTATCAATTCTGAGTTATTAGTTTTCATCGGCAGTTCCTATGACTGCCAATTTTCTTTAGACAGATATTTCGTGGGCTGTGAATCGAATTCAAGCGTCACGTTCGGGTATGATAAGACATTTTCGGGTGAACTCGGGATGCTAGAGCGAGAAAGATAATATAACCAACTGCTATTCGCTGTTGTTGTGCCCCTGTGTTTAGTATATTTAATTATGTTCTTTTTTATCACGACTTTCTTCTAGGTAGTTGCCACATTAATTGAACCTGCCACGAAATATTCAATTTGCATTTCCCACCCATCGCAACCAAGTTTTGGTTGTAAATACCTATAAAATAAAGAAATAAGCATATACACAATTTTCTAGTCAAATGCTATTTCTAACCCGCGTAAAAAATGTTTTTACTTTATTTTTGGCCGTGGATACTAAGTAAAGGTCAGTAATCACATACGGTATTACTCGATAGTTTTACTCGAAGTCGAGTAAAATCAACGTGTGGACCGCAAAACTCACAGCTCGAAGGCTCGCACCGAGCCGGCTCGATGGAATTAAATGAAAGTAATTTCCTTCGAACCTACTCGAAGCGAGCCGTCAATCTTGACTCGTACGTGTGTACGTGACTGCGAGTGGCGCGAGGCGAGCGTCAGTCTGGTATTGGTTATCGTGATTGAATCACGTCTTTTTAAGAGAAACGGATTTGCGAGTTTAACCCAGTACCTCTTTTACGTTTTTCTTTTCATTTTCTTTGATTTTCTTATAAAGCACTGTGAGACTTGCTAAATACAGCCACCGTCTAGTTTGTTGCACAGACATCCTTTGGCTCGAACGGTTCGGTGAATACTGAACGGCGCGCCTCACTCGATAGATCAATGCTCAATGTGTGGACGAAAGCCCATGCCATGGGGTTTACTCGACAGTTTAGCTAGATCGAGTAATACCGCATGTGAGTACTGACCTTAACATGTTACTCGTAATGTAAGTGGAGCATGTTACTCGTGTGTTGCTGTGCTTCCTAGGCTTATTTAAGGTATTGAACTCTTTATTACTAGATACATTCAATTTCAAAATATTAATAATTTTTATTTTTAATTAGTAAAATGAGTAATTAGTAGAGAGAGACGAACTTCTTAGCATTCCATGGATTCACCGTGCGGGTGCCGGGTCCATCGTGTGGCAGAGAGAGAAATCCCCCAAGACTTGTGACTCGGGCGTAGGTTTAAAAGGGGCCCCTTTTGGTGACGTACGTCAACACTCACCACCTTTAATAGTTAAATATTTCCTATTTTAGTATTCACTTCTGCGGTGCGGTCTTGAGCGCACACATTTTTTGACGTGATAACGTCTTATAATTCGATGAAGCCGGCTGCACGCCCGCAAAACATGACGTCATGTAACGTTACCGCCATAGAATAGATAATATTTACCACCGTTACCTCGCCTTATTACTTTTCGCACCATCTAGTGAGTGAAATGTGTATTACGTTCAAGGAGTCTGTCCATGTTTTAAAAAAGCGACGATATGAAGTTAAGAACTTGTGCTAGTATAATGATGTACCCAGAGATGGTGCTTTGAACAACTTTTCAAAAAGCTTCAGAATGTTTTACCTAGTTATAATTTTCTTTTGAAAAATGCTACCATTCCATCAGTATTTTCTTAAGACGTTGTCACTTTCAACTATCGTCAGTAAACCGACTTTACAGACAACCATTTTTTTAACTACTATGGGTTCAAACCAAACTTGCTATAAATTACGGCTGGTCTAGTCGGGAGAACGGCGACTGCCGATTCGGAGCCCCCAGACTCAAGTCACACCTCTGTGTTTTCATAGTCATGTGCGTTATTATACTACTAACTTAAAAACGGTAAAGGAAAAACATCGTGAAGAAACCGATATGTACCTACAATACATTTTTCGAAGTCATATATTATGTCATCCACCAACCAGCACTGGACCAGTGGCAGTGGCAGAGTTATGGTCATGACTCTCTTCTTGCGAGAGAAGGCCCCGAATCCGAGTAGTAAGAACATTTATTGGGGTGCTTATGTTTATGCTTTAAGAAACGAAACGAAAATGGGGTCGAATAAGGAATTGCCGAGACGTCCCCGACAGTTATTGTTTATTAGTTAGGCCTACTGCGGGGCTAGCACGGACTGTGGACTAATAGTCTTTCCACCATTTTTATCCACCTGTCAGTGGATATAATAATCATTTCCACCTTGCATAGCATGGCAACAGGGGAAAGGGATAAAATGTTTCCACTTGACGTTTGTCGTGGACATTATATCCCGCTACTCCCCGCTGTATAGCACGGACTCGGGAAAACGAAGATAAATACTCTTCAATTGACTTAAGACAGGGGACAAACTATCGTCTGATTTGGAGGTGTGGATATAAGTAAATCTCTCTCAAACATAATGTCGCGAGCATATTATAATTATATTTTTAATTATATAATTACTCATTTTTATATCTAAATGCGTTCTCTATACTAAGGTATGTGATTTAGATGAGAAAATGTTTTATAGTTGTTTACAAAAATATAAAACCTACATATAAAACCTCAAAACGCAGCACAGAAAAAAAACGTAAAAAGAGCAAACGTTGACAGAAAAACTGATGATCAATACGTCATTTTTAGGGTTCCGTAAAACTTAAAAACGGAACCCTTATAGATTCGTCACGTCTGTCTGTCACAGCCACTTTTTGCCGAAACTATGAAAACTACACTGTTGAAACTTGGTAAGTAGATGTATTCTGTGAACCGCATTAAGTTTTTATAAAAAAAATTAAAAAAATTAGGGTTGCCCCCTATACTGAGAAATGAAACTCATCAAACCTACACGTGTGGGGTGTCTATCGGGAGGTCTTCAAAAACGATATTGAGGTTTCTAATATAATTTTTGTCTACACTGAATAATTTGCGCGAGAGACACTTCCAAAGTGGTAAAATGTGTGCCCGGGGGGGGGCAACCTCTAACTTCTAAAGTAAGAGAATGAAAAAATACATGATGTACATTACCATGCAAACTACCAACGAAAATTGGTTTGAACTCGATCTGATAAGTAGTTTTTTTTAGTACGTCATAAATACACTATCATTAAAACTTCGATCAAAGTTACAACGAAGTACAAGAACTATGTGTACTATGTATATTATGTTACTTGCTGCAACGGAACCCTTCATGGGCGAGTCCAACTTGCACTTGGCCACTTTATTATTTAATTTTCTTATAACGGCAATACTGAAGTGATAACGCTACTCCCGCCGTATATCCACCGTAGAATAACTATCCACCGGCGAGTCCGTGCTCTGACAGTGGACAAAATTGACAAGGGGGAAAGAGATTATTTCCTTTCCCGGTGGAGTAATTGTCAACTGCCCGTGCTAGCCCCGCTGTCCACGCACGCGTCTTTTGTCGAATGCATGCATCCTACGAACAAACGCTAGACGTGCGGCTGTCGTGTCGTTGTCGTTTCGTGGACACAGACTTCATTATAATTTGTACGCAAGATGCAAGGATTCGTCTTGCATCCGACAATTGTCGAAATCGTGCGGATGTCGTGCAGCTACGTGGACAATTGGCCTAAATTTACAAGTGACTTACGGCACGTAATGGGAACACATAACGCTGTTGCAGACGCGTTATCACGAATTGAATCGACAGACTTAACATCCGCGTTGTAACATATGTACGGAAATTGCAAAGGAGCAAGGAACGGACGCAGAGTTAGCAAGTGTATCAGGAAGATCAGGGTCGAACTGTAGCATACAATTGAAACGCATGAATTTAGATGACACAGATGAACATATTTATTGTGAGATTTCTGCGGGGCTAGCACGGGCAGTTGACAATTACTCCACCGGGAAAGGAAATAATCTCTTTCCCCCTTGTCAATTTTGTCCACTGTCAGAGCACGGACTCGCCGGTGGATAGTTATTCTACGGTGGATATACGGCGGGAGTAGCGTTATCACTTCAGTATTGCCGTTATAAGAAAATTAAATAATAAAGTGGCCAAGTGCAAGTTGGACTCGCCCATGAAGGGTTCCGTTGCAGCAAGTAACATAATATACATAGTACACATAGTTCTTGTACTTCGTTGTAACTTTGATCGAAGTTTTAATGATAGTGTATTTATGACGTACTAAAAAAAACTACTTATCAGATCGAGTTCAAACCAATTTTCGTTGGTAGTTTGCATGGTAATGTACATCATGTATTTTTTCATTCTCTTACTTTAGAAGTTAGAGGTTGCCCCCCCCCGGGCACACATTTTACCACTTTGGAAGTGTCTCTCGCGCAAATTATTCAGTGTAGACAAAAATTATATTAGAAACCTCAATATCGTTTTTGAAGACCTCCCGATAGACACCCCACACGTGTAGGTTTGATGAGTTTCATTTCTCAGTATAGGGGGCAACCCTAATTTTTTTAATTTTTTTTATAAAAACTTAATGCGGTTCACAGAATACATCTACTTACCAAGTTTCAACAGTGTAGTTTTCATAGTTTCGGCAAAAAGTGGCTGTGACAGACAGACGTGACGAATCTATAAGGGTTCCGTTTTTAAGTTTTACGGAACCCTAAAAATGACGTATTGATCATCAGTTTTTCTGTCAACGTTTGCTCTTTTTACGTTTTTTTTCTGTGCTGCGTTTTGAGGTTTTATATGTAGGTTTTATATTTTTGTAAACAACTATAAAACATTTTCTCATCTAAATCACATACCTTAGTATAGAGAACGCATTTAGATATAAAAATGAGTAATTATATAATTAAAAATATAATTATAATATGCTCGCGACATTATGTTTGAGAGAGATTTACTTATATCCCCACCTCCAAATCAGACGATAGTTTGTCCCCTGTCTTAAGTCAATTGAAGAGTATTTATCTTCGTTTTCCCGAGTCCGTGCTATACAGCGGGGAGTAGCGGGATATAATGTCCACGACAAACGTCAAGTGGAAACATTTTATCCCTTTCCCCTGTTGCCATGCTATGCAAGGTGGAAATGATTATTATATCCACTGACAGGTGGATAAAAATGGTGGAAAGACTATTAGTCCACAGTCCGTGCTAGCCCCGCTGGTAAACAGTAAACTGCATTCCAGGGCTATGCAGAAAAGCTATATTTGAGAAGTTTCACGGATTGGCGCATCCAGGAGTTAGGGCGTCACATGCTTTACTATGTAAACAAGTTTTTGAAGTGAAAACTTCTTTAGGCGCGCTATAGACAGAATTTTCGTGGGATGTGAAATGGATTCATCAATCGTCACGCTTGGATATGATAATGGATCGGATCGGATATGAAATCTTCGGGTAAACTCGGTAAAAACGGCCAGGTAGGTACCAGGGTAACAGAAACAGTAAAGAGTTTCGATTACCTACCTCCAACAGCCCAGCGTTTATCTCTAGATACCAGGACAACAGAAATATAAAAGAGTTGCGTTTGCCCCTAGGTACTAGTACTTGGGCAACAGCAAGTTTTCACTTCTATCGGCAGTTCCTATGACTGCCAATTTTTTTTGGCCAGGAATGAATAGAGACGTAGGTCAGTGCAATAAGACATGTATCAGGTGTCAAAAGAGTACAGTCAGTAAAAGAGTAGACTAGACACACGGTATCCAAGCTAGGCAGTTTTGAGGAAGGAGATCGTTTCGACCATTTATATATAGATTTAATAGGACCCCTGCCCATGACGGAACAGGGTTATCGGTACTGCGTCACGATGATAGATCGGCGAACCTGGGTAGCGATTCTGAAACCATTCGGTTGCATCCGACACGGAATCTCATCTCTCGGTCTTTGTCATGCTAAACAGATAAGACAAAGACCAAGAGATGAGATTCCGTGTCGGATGCAACCGAATGGTTTCAGAATCGCTACCCAGATGGGTGGAGATTTGCTCAATTTGCAGCATGACATCAAGAACGGTCGCAGAGGCAGTTTATCAGACTTCGATTTGTAGATTCGGTTGCCCCAAGAAGATCACGACGGATCAAGGGAGGCAATTCGAAAGTGAATTATTTACAGATCTCATTAACATACTAGGTACCTATACAGATAACGCGAACTACTCCGTATCACCCTCAATGCAATGGTAAAGTCGAAAGATGGCATAGGTCATAAAAACTGCATTGATGGCTAGATTAGATAACAACCAAGACTGGCTAAGAGAATAGGGTACCGGACTGGGTCAAAAATACACTATTCTAATTAGTCCGTCAGCTAGATCATGGAAAAATATGGGACACGTATTTTTTGTTTTTTTCAAAATATTAAAAATCGACAAAGATATAGAACATCAAACTTCGAGAGTGGGGGGGTCGCGACGTCACTCGTGAGTAAAAATCGTAGGCACGAGTGACGTCACGCGAAACTTCTAAGCGCTGTATTTTCGTAAATTTTTGTTTGTGAAACATAAGAAAAAATACGTGTACAATATTTTTTTGCAATCTAACTGACGGACTAATTAGTTTTTTTGAGGATTGTACCCTATTGCCTACGGTTATGTTAGGGTTGAGAGCTGCCCGGCGCCGCAGAGATGGAGTTATTGAAGACCAACTTTACAGTATATATATACCGTGAAAAATCTTACCGTTTTCGACAAAAAACCTAAAATTTTGACTTTTGACCCCGAATAAGTCAAGAAACAAACATGCGATCGAAGGGGATTTTTGACAGCTAATTTGTAACGGGCAACCCAAGCTCTCTCCGAAAACTTGGCTCTGTCAGATTTTTTGTTATTGAATTACTATTTTTATATCCAAACTAGCTGAATCGCGCGCGCGTTACTACGCCATCTATCTAAAATTCATCGTACCAATTCAAATTTTGAACAAATTCGGTTACCTTAGGTTATAATGACGCAACCTTTCACGAACCTTTGACGAATGACACATGCTGTCA